>CM057455.1:1678556250-1679852500 GCA_016271365.2 Neoceratodus forsteri
ACAGAGGCATCTCTGCACTTGTGTGCCTTACATGCCTCTGAAGTGCAACCACATTGTTTTAGTGGCACATTTCAGCTCCAGGTAGGGCTTTTTAAATATTTCAAGTACATATTACTAGTTTGGAAGACCAGAAGACCACAGAGGGCTACTTCCGGTGCGATTACTATAAATTCATTACTTCAGTGAGCAGAGGCAAGTGCAGGGTGGAGGTGATGTGCAAGCAGAGGCAAGCATGCATCTGTATTCTCTGAGGAAGGTGAGTTAGGCAGCCTATCTATTCACACTTGAAATAGCAGGAAGTTTTCTCTAGGAAATCACCGCTTAGTGTTACTTTACTGGAAGAGAAATTATAGCTTAGTCACTTACAGAATGGGCACTACTAAGATATACTATTGCTGCTCTGTAAAGAGGGATCACTTAAACATTGTGTAAAGTGCTTCATGTTTGATCTTCCCACTAAAACTATCAAAGAACAAAACTATGTGTGTCTTAAATGTCAGCATAATGATTCTTTATGTAACAAACTTTAGCAGGTCAAAACTGATCTAGTTATGATCACTGAAATTAACAACATAGAATAATTTGTTACTGATAGAAGCTGAAAACAACCTGAGAGACAAGGAATATAGTAGCCAGAAAAAAAAAAGCCAGAGAATTATTGGGGGAGTTACTAGACTCAGGATTCTCTGAACAGTTATCAAAGAGAGGTAGAGGGGATGAGGAATGGTCCTTGGTCACAAAAAATGTACGCAAAAAGGCAGAAGGGCCTTATCTAAGTCATACGTCATAACATCAAACTGATTTTGCAGTATTGGCAAATTTTAATGAATCTTCATTACCACCCACTACCTCTAACACTTCAGCAATAAGCTCTACAAAAAAAAAAAACAGGAAGTTCCATCAAAAACAAGGTGCAAAAAAGAATTATAGAAGATTTGATTATCTGGTATACTGATAGTCACATCCTTACTAAAGACAGATTGTATACTACTGTGAAATGTTTACCAGGGTCAAGGATTTCAGACGTAAACAACAGAGCTTACAACATTATTGATAAAGACACTGCAATTATCCACCATATAGGGACTAATGATGTGAGAAAATTGAATGAAAAAGATATCTGTCATGATTTAATATCAATGGGGGAAAAGGCTAAAGGTAAAATGATGCAGGATAGCTATATCCGGCATACTGCCAATTCCAAAAGCCCGTCAAGAAAAAAAAACATACTATAATTGGAATAACTGTAACACCAGCATTCTAATTAGTGCAGAGATTCTGGTCTCCTATTCATTAATAGCTGGGATGTGTTTTTGGATAACAAGCACTTGTTTTATATGGATGGATTACATCTGAATAAGATGGGGCTGAAACTCTGGCAAAACAGTTTTACATCAGCATTACATATCATGGATTTAAGTTCAAGTTTATGTTCAAGTTCAAGTTTATTGCAGGAAAACTCCATTGAGCAAGCTCATTCACAAGGAGGTCCTGTGACATAAACACTTAAAGTACAAACACAGATAGGTAATAACAGTATATACATGAAATGCATGTTACATGATACAGGCTGGATATACATACAAGGGTACCACATAGGGTGACCGCAGGTGGTAAACATTGATATGAGACAGGGAAGCGACTTACAGGTTGCATACTGATAAATGAAATATGATGACTGGGTGTGCAATACATATACAGTATTTGGCAGCTAGAACAAACAACAGTCTACAACTGATATGGGGAGGAGTGATTTGATAGAGTAGCAGTGGGCGTAAGCAAAGATAAAGCCAGGAGTAGAAAGGGAAGGGAAGGAAAGCAGTTAAGATGACAAATCAATTATACCTTACCAGTGGATAAATATGGCACACATGGGGAAGGAAGAGACTTAATGACAGTTACAGGTGTCTTTTATTTTGGCTGAACTTGCGATTTGTGAAGTTTATTGAAACTGTGCTAGTTAGTTTCAGTGCGGTTTGTAATTGGTTCCAAATGGAGGGAAGGGCATATGCAATATCACGTTTACCAAAGGAAGTCGCGTCCTTGGTATGTCAAGCATAATAAAGTCAGATTTTCTTAACGAGTATGCACTCTGTGAGATACTAATAAGGGAAGAGAGATAGCTTGGCAATTTCTGCAGGAGCAGTTTAAGAGTGCATAGCCCAGCATGGAGCAGGCATCTAGTAGTAAGGGATGTCCAACCAACAGCTGCATATAAGTCACAGTGGTGCGAACGGTAAGAGGAGTTGGTAATGAACCGTAACGCACGGTGATAAAGGATGTCCAGTTTACTTAGATTTGCAAGAGTGGTGGAGGAATAGATTACATCGCCATAGTCGAGTAGGGGGAGAAAAGTGGCCTGTATAAGCTTGTTTCGAGTTTCAAGGGGGAAAAGGGGCCTATTTCTGTAGAAGAAACCTAACCTTGCTTTTAACCTTCTAGAGACATCTTCGACGTGGTCACTGAAAGATAATTTATTGTCGATCCAGATACCTAGATATTTAAATTTGGTTACAACTTCCAGAGGCTCATTTAGCTGGGTGACAATGAAGTCTTGGGCAAGGGTATTGGGTGCCTGAGACAGCACTGCGAGAATATCATTGCTTTAGTCTTCTTAGCATTGAGCAGAAGCTTTGCCTTTATTAGATTATGCTCAAGTTGTGCGAAGTCCACTTGAAGCACTCCTTGACTTCAGATAACGATGAGCCGAAGTATACAACACAGTATCATCTGCAAAAAGTGCAGATTGGACGAGATATGTTAGCATCTAAGTCATTAATGTACAGAGAAAACAAGATAGGGCCTAAGATGGATCCTTGGGGGACTCCTCTTGCAACTTGCAAGGCAGCAGAAAAAAAGCCTTCCGCCTTTACTTTTTGGAATCTTCCAGTTAGGTAGCTAGAGAACCACTGGGTGGTATGGTATGTGCCACCCAACTTTGCAAGACAATTGACTAATAGTTTGTGATCAACAGTATCAAAAGCTTTGCTGAGGTCCAAAAAGACTGCACCAGTTACCTTCTTAGCATCTACAGCAGAGATCCAATAATTGGTTACTTTTGCTAGTGCAGTGATTGTGCTATGATTAGCCCGGAAGCCAGATTGAGCTGGGTTAATGAGAGAGAAGGTTTCAAGTGAGATTTTAACTGAATATGGATCAGTTTTCGAGAACTTTAGAAAGGATAAGCAATATGGAGATAGGCCTATAGTTGTTTTACATCGCATGGGTCACCAGATTTAAATAGAGGGAGGATATGTGCTGATTTCCAGCAGGGCGGCACAGTAGCAGATGTAATGGAAAGATTGAAGATGTGGAGAATTGGGGCAGTGAGATAGGCGTAGCCTGACCTTAGGAAAAAGGGTTCCAAGCCATCGTCCCCTGCGCTTTTTTTGGTGTCTAAGTTAAGAAGAGAATCTTCTACTTCTTTATAAGTTATCTCGCGCAGTTGGGAGGGGCTGGGTGCATGACTAGATGTGGCGGGAGGGGTATGCTGGCTCACCGCAGCACTGGCATAAGGTGACGAGTCAAAAGCTAATCCAGCTGTGGCAAAGTGGGAGTTAAGTTCCTCCAGGATTAGGGACTTGTTTTCCAAAATCTTGCCACTTGCAACTATCTTTGTTGGGACAGAGGGGGCCATGGGCCGTCCTTCTATAGCTTTGATAGTCTTCCATATTTTATGAGGGTTACCTTTAACTTGTTCGAGAGTAGAAATATAATAGTTAGCTTTAGCAGAGCGAAGTTTTTTCATACAGTTATTCCTGGTTGTTCTAAAGGCCTGCCAATCCGAAGATTCTTTGGAATGTCTAGCTTTAGCCCAGAGCTTATCTCGAGCTATAAGGGCTGCCTTGAGATCCGAGGTGAACCAGGGATTGGAATTGTTCTGTACCCTTACTTTGATGAAAGGGGCATGCTTATTATTATTGTAGTGAGTTTGTCATTAAGGATGCAAGCTGCCTTGTTGACATCTTTGGCTAGGTAAAGATCTTGCCATCTGATCATGCTCAGGTCAGATAGGAAGTTTATTGCACTGAATTTGTGAAGGATCTTTTGTTATAAAGATGGGTTGTGGACGGGCCTTAATTTGAGATCTTATGCAAGCAACAATTCCATGATCGCTCATGTCATTGTGAAACACTGCCAAATGAGATATTTTGTGTGGATGGGTGGTTAGTACCACATCTAGAATGGAACTGTTGGCAGTATTTAGAGTGTTGTTCTAGTAGGTTCACTGACTAATTGCCCAAGACCTAGCTCTCACAAAGGATTTGAGGCTGTGTGATTTAGGTGACAGCCAGTCCATATTTAGATCTCCTAGAAATATTGTTTCAGTTTTTGCATCTACGAACATGGATTTCAAAGATTAAGGACTTCATCACCACCAGGCGGGGTCTATAGCCACCTAGGATAGTGATACATTCCGAGGAGGGAGATGAAGTCTCAGCGAAACTAACTCAAATTTCTTGGCTAGAGATTTGCCACTAATATTGGTGACCAAGTACTTAAATTTGGCATAGATAACCACACCCCGCCTAGACTCTCTATCTGCTCTAAATAAATTGTAGCCCTGCAGTGATATTTGTTGATCAGTGTTTGTCTTTTTAACCATGACTCAGTAATTATGATAAGGTCTGGGTTAACGTGTCAGCCAGGCTTGCAGCTGAACAAGTTTTTAGGCAGGCTTAAAATGTTGACCATCATCATTTTGAGACCTGTGGCCTCAGCAAAATCGATAGGCGAGGTAAGTTGTGGTGGGGGGCAGGGTTGAGCTCACATTTCTGAGCAGAGAAGAAGCAGAAGTATAACTTTCTTTAAGGAGCTTATAAGAATGGAAACTGCTTTTTATTTCTTTTGTGGCAACCCATATCGTGCTGCGCAAGAGGCGGCACCACTGTAATGACAGTTGATTGTGATCAATGTAAGTGCTTGGGTAGACATAGTTGAGGACAGTTGCAAGGGGGTGTAGGCTAATTGGGGGGGAATAGGCTAAAAGGGGAGAGGAGAATGACAGAGTGTCTGCACGGTAGACTGTTATAACATTAGGTATTGATAAGGTACATTGGAGAACTGAATTGCATTGAGGTACTTCAATTGCACTGTATTGCTGAAAACTCTGCACATTAGGAGCAATAGAAACACAATAAGGAGAGCCATGGTCCCAGATTGAGTGGTCTCGTGATTTGTATTAGTGCAATATTTTCTAGGCAAGAAATGTGCCCACCTAGGTACTCACTTAAAACCTAGATGAGCAAATACAGCAGAAAGGGGGAACAAGGAGAGCAGGAGCAGCTTAGTTAGTGGCCATCCACCCTTCAGACTCAAGTCCCCTTGTAGCAGAACCGGGAAAGAAGTAGAATGATAATGCAGGCCATATTGCCCACAAATGAATACAGTGATTTATGTAGAAGACCAAGAATCCCTCTAGTGGCAGATCTGTATAACCTGCTAATGGAAAACTAGCCAAAAAAAAAATGTAGTTAGACTTATCGGCACCAAGGCAGAGTGCTTGGATGGGGGGGGGCACTGCAGGAAAAGCAGTCAGACAGAAGAGGTGTAAGCACTTTAAAACAGTAGTAGAAATGACAATCCAGCTAATACAGTTGAAAAACTCCTAATAACACAGTTGAAATGTGCTTAGTTCTATCGAAAATCTAACAAAGTGCCAGGTGTCTATAGCAGGGGAAAACTCCTGCCAATCAGAGTGGGTTTGCTGGAAGCACCCATGTTCCGATTGGCTGCGCTGTCCCATACCTTCCAAGGAGCTGCAGGCGGGTGTCCTGGTCTTGGTCGGTGGCTGGCTGGGTGCCGGCCGACCGTGGGTGAGCTGGAGCAGCCCTGTTCAGGGACAAGCAGCTAGGACATAAGGGTGGAAACTGCCTATCTACATGAAGTGTGTCTCAAACTACAGTTATGGGTAATAAGGATGGGCAAATTAACTCTAAGGCATCAATTCCTAAATCACCAAACAGTGTTAAACAAAATGGACTAATGTGTTGACTATTCAGTGAATGTAGGTTAAAGAACAAATTTGATGAACTTTTGACATATATAACACTTGAAAACCCAGAAATTATTGCAGTAACAGAAATGTGGTCTAGCAAGGATGATTGGGGAAAAGCATTGTTGGTTATGATTTGTTCTATTTTAACTGACAATCTAAGAAAGGGGGAGTAATAGCATTATACATTGATTCTTTATTCCATGTAGTGGACTTATTCCAAATTAAGGAAGATACATGAATGTGGAGATGCTTTGGGTTAAGCTGTACCCTAATTCAAATGTTCCCCTATTTATTGGTCTATGTTACTACCCTCCAGATTTAACTTTGTCCATTACTTATCAAATTATTTAGGAAATAGAAGTGACCTGTGAAATAGGTGACTGTATGTTTATGGGGGATTTGAATTTAGGGAAAATAGATTGGGTGACTCATCATTACCAATTTCAATACCAATACCAATTTCAGGTAAATCACTAATTAATGTATGTGAACAAAATTGACTCAAACAATCTGTTACTGAACCAACAAGGGGAGATAGTATTCTAGAGATTGTTCTTAGTTCAATAAGCATTAATATAAGAAATTATAGCTCATGCTGTTCTATATTAAACACCAATCATAATCTTATTAAATTTAACATTGATTACTCTTGTACTACATACGAGGGAGTATCTGAATTTTATTTATATAGAAAAGCCAATGTAGTGGAACTGTATAAAACACTGACAAACATAAATTGGAATTCTTTATTAGCAAACCATAATGTGGCAGAAATATGGTTGAAAATAAATAAAATATAATTTTAAACACTAGTGACAAATATATTCATAAATTCAAAACAGTGACAAAAGGAAATGTTAAACCAAAATAGCTTTGCAACAAAATCCAGAAGTTAATACGAAAGAAAAATAAAACCTATAAGTCATTTAAAAAAACAAGTATTCAGAGTTTGTGGAACGAATACAAAGAACTACAGAGAAAATGCAAATCTGAAATATAAAAATTAAAAAGGAATATGGAAATTCAACTTACAAAAAATGAAAACAGATAATGGCAAATCCTTTTACAGTTATATCTCATCCCTTAAGAAGCCAACATTTTCAGTAGGAGCTATAATTAGTAAACATATAGCAATTAGTGATCCTAAGGAAATTGTGGATGTATTTAATGAACACTTTTGTAAAGTGTTTGCAAAAAAGAATAAAATAACTAAAAGTGTCAGCAAAGTCCAGAATAGATATATATGTATATATATATATATATATATATATATATATATATATATATATATATCAAGATTTCAGAAGATGAAATTAAGAGTAAAATAGTCTTAAAGCTCACATGGCCCTGGGTCCAGGATTACTGGGAGCATGATTAAAATTATGTCAAAACATTTAATTCAACCTCTGAAAAACTATTTGAATATAACATTAACAATAGCCAAATCCCCAGTGACTGGAAAAAAGCAATTATAACTCCCCATTTAAAAAGGGTTAAAAGCAATAGGTTAACAACTACAGAGCCATTAGCCTTACATCAATTACTGGCAAAATGTTAGAAGGCATCATAAAGGATAGAATATCTATTTCCCTGGGTAACATCGATCCAGAATAGCGTGATTTAAAAAAAGGGAGATCATGTACTATAAATGTGTTCTGTTTTTATGAAAAAGTGAGCCATTATCTAGATAACAAAATACCCTGTGGCATAATTTTTTAGATTTTAGCAAGGCCTTTGATCTCATCCTGCATTGGGCAGTCATTGAAAAATTAAAATGACTAGATATTGATGAAATATATACTATGTGGATTTCAAAATGGCTAGAAGGGCACACTCAGATTGTTCAAATAAATGGCTGCCTATCGAATGATGGCACAGTGACCAGTGGAGTACCACAGGGGTCTGTGTTGGGACTACTTATGTTCAATATTTTCATTTCTGATTTAACTAAGAATATAAGCAGCTTGACAACAACATATGCTGATAATTTAAAGAAGGCAGTACATGTGATTCTACTGAGGAAGCATACAAGATTCAAGAAGATCTTGATCGAATTTCATATTGGGCTTTTGTTTGGAAAATGAATTATAATATTGACAAATGTAAAGTTATACACATAGGAATAAAGAATAAAAAAATCCTGTATTTCTTGTGTGGTAGGCAACTTTCTGAAACCAACAGGAAAAGGGATTTGAGGATCATGATTAATAATGACTTAAGTATGTCAAAACACATAAATGATGCAATTAAAAAGCAAATAGTATTATATGCTCTATGAGGAGTAATATAAAGTATAGAGATTCAACAGTACTTGTTCCCCTTTACAAGGCCTATGTTCGTCCTCGCTTAGATTATGACTCTCAATTCTGGTGTCCATATAAACAGAAGGATGTAATCCAGTTGTAGAGGGTTTAAAAAGGATTAACAAAATAGATGACTGGCCTGCAGGATTTGTGTTATCAAGACAGACTGACACAATTAAGTCTTATGTCTCTTGAGATGAGATGGTTAAGAGGGGATTTGTTACTCATGCGAGGTAATGTTCAAGATCCCTAAATAATGCATAAAATGGGTTTTGAATTTAAGAAAAATACTATTAATACTAGTGGGCATCCCTTATAGACCTTAGGACATAACTTTAATAATTTCAAGAGAACATTTTATTTCTCACAAAGAATAGTTAATTGCTGGGACACATTACCATATAATATAATTATCAGTGATTGTAAACTTTCATTTTAGGACAGAATTAGATAAACTGATATTGTCTGGCAGCACTCTTCAGTATTATGGGTATTAAGATAGGAGTGCCAAATGGGCTTCAGCTTAATGCTCCTAACACCTCCTTAGGATGAACCTTAGTTAAAAAGGTCATATAATGCTAACATCAGCCCATTGCATACAATATAGAATTGCCTTTTACTATAAAGGGTGGATAACAGATGAAATAAGTGAACACTAGGCCTAAACTATTTATGATTTAATGTTTTGTATGTAATGTACATTTTGTGCATTTTGTATTTGTTTATATAATGAACAATTAGTAAAAACATGTTTTAAAAAGTTTGTTACTTGATGTCTCACTACTTTTTTTGGGGGGGGGGTTGCAAGGTCTGTTTCTGGAGATTGCTCTGACTCTGTTTTTTGCTTGAATATTGATATTTTCATTATAGCCTGTCTGTCTGAATCTTTCTAAGGTTTCAGCATTCTCTGATATTCTAAAGCTTGGGAACAGTTTTGTTTCACCCTAAGTAATTGTCCAAATAGTTTTTTTTAATTTATTTTGGTGAAAACTGCTCGCATGTAAGATTTTATTCCTGGATGTAGCCTTCCAGTATAAATCTGTCAGAGTTTTCCTTCACCTTTTATAATGTATATGTTCAAAAATGAAACCATTGTATTGTCACTCATCATTGTAAATTTCAAATCTGGACATCTAGAGTTCAAATAATCAAAAAAATTCCACAAGTGTCTCTCTACTAGTACTAGTCCACATTAGGAATGTGTCATCAATAATTTGTTTATATAAGGTTATATATTCTACCCTATTTGTTCATTTTCTGCAAAGATGTGTTATTCATATGTTTGCATATGATGGAGCCATAGAAGATCTCGTCATACCCCATATTTGTCAGTAGTATTTTTCTTCAAATTTGAAAATATTGGGCCCGATTCCAAGAGAGCAGTTAGAGCAGGATACAAACTGCACCATGTCAGAATACTATGCCTAAACCCTTGTAACATGTGAGCTGCACCCTATTCCAGAACAAAGGGCAAGTACAACAGAAAACAGTGAGATATGCCCATTGCAAGTTACACCACATACGCAGGGCACAAGCAGCAAAGCAGGTGGATGGGTTATGCAAGACGCAACACAACACCATTATGAAGGTGCACAAACTGCAGACCCATTCCATATGGCAACGTAGGCAGCAGCGATGGCACAAGCTGAGATAGTGGCACAGGCAGCAACAGCATGCAAGAGAAAATTAAATTTCATGGCAGAGGAGACAGACGTGCTCCTCAATGAGCTGGAGGCACAGGCCACATTGCTAATGGGCAAGGGTGGGGTGAGGGAAGTGCACAAACAGTGCAAGGCAGCCTGGGATGCAGTAGTCTGCAATGTAAATGTGGTGGCCAATGCCAGGCACACAGTCAGGGACCTGCAAAAGAGGGTCAACAACCCCAAGTGCCACACCAAAGAGAAGGAGGTGTACAACAAGCGCTGAGCAGCAGCAACAGGTGGTGGCTAAGGGAGGAGAGACCACTCAGCACACACGAGGAATGGGTCCTGGCATTCCTGAGCCAGCACAGTGTGCATGGTGACGGACCTTGGCACATCATGGATGGGGACTGGAACAAGTAGGTAGTGGACTAGCAGTGCCACAACAACATCTGTGAACCATGGCATGAGGTGGGGGATGTGGGGGGCCTGGGCAGAGAGGCAAAGCAGTGCAGGTACACTGTGTGGCACTGGACAGGGCCAGTGGTATGGTGGGCAGAATGCACCCCAGGAGGTGTGCAGGGATGCAGTGGACATGGCACAGTGGTGGATGACAGTAGGGACAGGCAGCATGCAAAGCAGCACAGTAGTGTGTGAGGGCCTGTGTCCACCTGTGGCAGCATGGCACATAGCACTGACTGTGTGTACAGAAGGCATGGCCAGGAGCATAGGCATGTGCCCTGCACCAGTGTGACAGGGACACCCATGATGTGGCCAGTGGGGGGCCACATACCCGTGCAGTGTCCTGACCATGGCATCGATGCGACCTGTGGCCTGTGCCACTGTAACATGCAGATGCAAGGCAGGGGTGGGTATGGTGGCATATACGTAGGGCTTTACAAGTCACAGTGGCACTGATGCCCTGTCATCACCCCACAGGTACAGCAGGTGAGGACACAGGGGAGGAAGACAGTGGTGGCACAGGCAGTGACACAGAGTGGCCCAGCACACAGCCAACCAACACACAGTACACCGTGATGGACCCACAGGGCAGTGCAGATACTGTGGAGCTGGACAGTGCACCAATACCCATGGAGGAAATGCAGCAGGCAGCAGCAGTGCCCCAGCAGGAGGACGATGGTGTGGACATCTGTGATCTGTTCAGTGTCAGCAGCATTGCTGCCAACATAGCCCAAGATCTGAGCGCCCCATCAAATGAAGAGCTGGAGGTGACCCTGGATGAGGTGGCACAGTCCCTACAGGACAATCATGAACAGACACCAACTGACTATGCCACATTTTGCAGGACGCTGGTGGACCACCATGAGAAGCAGTTGGAGATGCTGGGCTGCATACACCTCTGCCTTGATGCCCACCACAAAACACTTCAGAAGCAGATGGGTGTCCTTGTCACTGCCATCAAGACTGGAACACACACCACAGAGACAGCCATGGGGAGGCCGGTCAATGTCATGCATGCCTCACAGGCCTGTGCCAGGGAACAGACACAGGCAATCACTTGACTGGCAATGGCCATGGAAGGGTCAGTTTCACAGCAGTGGAGGCAGATGGATGTCCTGGCAGTGGCCCTACACAGCATCCTTGCAACCCAGCCAGTGTGCCACCCACAGGTGATAGATGCCACAATGCAGGCAATGCAAGCTGTGCAACACCACCATGTGACAGGTGCAGCCACACAGGTGTCGCATGCTGTGGGCCAAATGCAGGTTATAGATGCAGCAACACAGGAGTCTCAGGCAGTGTGGACACCACAACTGAACGACACAGCCACACAGGTGCAGGTGACCCTGCAGACCCAGCAGCAGAAGGCTGTGCCATATGCACCAACAAAGGGTAGATGGACACAAACACGACACACAGCGCCTGACAACAACAGCGCCAGGCAGCACATGTGTGTGGCCACCACCACCATCTGCCACTATGCCAGTGGAGCCAGATGCAGGGAACACTGTCCACCGGTCCAGGGGCAGGGCATGGTCACAACAAGGGCCACCAGGTGGTGGAGGTGCAACCAGCAGTGGTGCCAATACCAGAGGGTGGGTGCACCTGTTGCCAGAACAGTACAGGCCACTGCACTGGGACCCACACCAGCAGTGGGAGCGGAGGACAGTGGCACACTGCCGAGGGGCCATGGGACTGTGCCAGGACCAGCACCAGTCATCACAGGCAAGCGTGGCAGGTGAAGAAAGACAGTGGCAGTGCAGGGCCCAAGTAGGAGAGGTGGAACCACAGCAGTACAACAGGGGTGGGAGGAGCAGCACTGCTGCAGGGACTGTTGCACCCATGCCACAGGGTGAGTCACAGGACACCCCCTCAGTGAAACAGAGAAGGGCCGTGAACAGCTGGAGGGCAAATGACTTGAACAGTGGGGGTGGGCACTGTGCGTAGCGTGACACGGGGTGTGCACAGTGTGTGGACTGTGTGTGTGATGTGTGTGAGTGTGTGTGTGTGTGTGTGTGTGTGTGTGTTTTCAGTGTGCAGGTATGTGTGGGATGTGGGTCAGCACAGTGTGGGTGTGGATGCAGTGTAGTGCCACTGGGTGTGTGTATGTGTAAGTTAATGTAGCACTAACTGATGTACTGTACCACAGACCTGGGTATCACTGCAGTAATGTACAGTAAACAGTTATCACTGCCAGTCATGTGGTGTCACTTATTACCAGCAAGGTGCTAGTTGTGGTTGGGCAGACCCAAGTAATACTGTGACAGGGTATGGTATGCGAATGCGTGACTGTTCCTTGTGGCCAAGTGCAGATCCATCCCACATGCCGCAATTGCCCACCTCATGTTGCCACACATATGCAGCACACAGCACACTCAGGGTTGTTAGGGTGACACACTGTGTCAATAGCATCAGCAATGGGTGCAGATATGATAAACGCCAGCCCACGCTGTGTGTGCCATTGCCACCACCATACGCTGTGACAGACTATGTTATCCGCACCCGTGTACTGTGGATGTGCTACCTGAGCAGCCACAACACATATATCGCATGGCATCCACCCCGTGCACACATCCTTGAACCCACCACACATGTAACATGCTGCACCATGACTGCTGGCTGCTGTTGCGTGCATGCATATTGCATGTGCATCATGCAGTGGTGTAGGCCACATGTGAGGCCGGGACATGTCTAGTGTGCGTACATGTGCTATCACAATGGCGTGGTGCAACAGGCATCGCAGAGTGCATTTGCATGCTGCACAGTGATAGGACAGGCCTAGGGACTGTAGGACAGTGTGAGAGCGTACACAATGAGTAATCTGAGTGGCAGGGCACCAAATTTTACTGCAGCTGTTACTGCACGGCTGGTAAACCTTGTGCAGCAATGGCACACAACCCTACTGCCACCAGGGTGCAGGAACCATTCCAGAGCTGTCAGGGGACAGGGCATGGAGGGCCATCGAGGCACACCTGTACAACCTCAGTGGCGTGACATGCACCCGAGGCATCTAAAACATAAATAGCAGGACCTCACCAGGTGAGACCCTGGCATCCTGCAGTGCCTGATGTCCATGGCAGAGAGGAGAGACTTTGAGATGCAGACTGGCCAACAACCTGGAGCACGTGGGTATGGTACCTTGTATGCAGGCACAGGCACTACACTGCCACATACATCATGGGCACTGGAGCCACACAGATAGTAATGTGTTCTCCATCCACACAGATGTGAGCCGTGCAGTCCAGGACCAGCAAGGGCAGTATGCAGTGGAGGGATGGCATGGTGGGTAGTGGCATCAGATGCAGGGACACCGGAGGTCAAATAGGTGCATGCAGTGTTCAACATGTGTATGGGATATGCTGCCAAGGTCTGCAGTGTGGGTATGAGGTATGGGGTGCATCCAGGGCATACCTGTGTGGGTGGGAGGCCTACAGGAGTACCAGGCCATGTGTGGGCTGTGTCCCTATGTGCCCCTGGTGTGCATGTGGACATCACACACAGCCATTGGCCCTGATGCTGTGCACTGTGGGGTTGGGGGGCAAGTGTGGTGCTATGGGTCTGTCATGCATTGTGGTTGGTGTGTGTCCCATGGCCCACATGGGCAGGGCACATGCACACATGCACGTCTGGCAGTGAAGTCATGGTGTCACCCGTATGGCACTGACATTTGCCATTGCTACATCGCAGGTGACTGAAGCAGCATTGCACCATGGCACAGGGCACTGCTGTGTGCCATGGCTGATCAGAAGGCCGCTGATGCCTGGGCGTATGCCCACTGCACAGGCTGCTGGTGCTGCAGGGCCCACCCATTGCCACCAACAACAGATGAGGAGAAGGATGACGAGGATGTGCAGGAGGTGGAGGAGCATGTAACCTTGGAGGGGCCTGAGGAAACTGAGCATGCCACCACTGTGGGGACGGAGGAGATGGAGGATGCAGCCACTGAGGGGGTGGAGGACAGTGTGAATGAAGGCATCAACACTGGGAGTGTGCAGCAGCATGGCACTGTGGCTGTGGACCAGGGACAATAGCAGGGACAGCTGTCGGGACCGGCGGACATTGTGCTGGTGGAGGAGAATGTGCCATGGGTGAGGGTGGCCAACATCGACACTGGAGCAGGTGCCATGCAGCAACAGTACCGTGTGGCCCCAGAGGTGGACATCGGAGCCCCTGCGGTGCATCTGGGACAGCAGGCGGTGGGCGGTCTGCCACTGCAGGGACAGCCACAACATGGTCAGCCTACAAATAGGGACAAGCAGCTAATATATCTCGTGGCTGCCATAGTGGGGGATGTGGCATGACTTCATGGGTCCCTCAGTGCCCTACTGAATGCCCTGCAGGACCAATGGGGCAGGGGACAGTACAGATAAGGTGACATCAGTGGCCAGGACCACTTGTTTTGTAGTGTAATCATGCTGTGGTCGGGGATCTGTATGCCATGTACATGGTCACTGAGTTTGTTGTGGCCGACCTACTGTTATTTTGTTGGTGCTGTTTTGGGGGGCATTGAAGTGTGTTGTGCACACATGTTCCTGTTACCTTGCTTTTCTGCTGTTCATTATTGTGTATTTAGCTTGTTATGTATTAAATATTCTGTTGGCAACCCTGTCTCGGTGTCCCTGTGTGCAGTCTGCATGTGTGTGTGTGTGTGTGTGTGTGTGTCACTGTGCACTTGCGGTCATGCACCTGTAACAGAGCTGTGCTGTTGCATGTGTGTCCCCATCCTGCACATGATACCTGTGTGATGGCTGTACATGGAACAGCCACTGTCACACACTGCTGTGCATGCCAGCATGGTGCACTGTGTGTGCTGTTGTGCTCTGTGTTGGGACATGTATGCATGCCACCACACTGTGTTTGTCATGCCTGTGTAGTGTCCATGGGCCGTTATGGCACCATTCCACGCAGTGGTGTAGTAGGCCCTGTGGGTGGCACCAGTGGCACATCACCATAGTGTGTACAACCACCACTTGTCTGCAGGAATGTGCTGCCCAGTGCTGTGTACCTGTTGTGGCATCACTGTTTACATGCATCGGTGGCCATGGTAGGTGCATTGTGTCTGGTGGTGCCATACACACTGTGGTGTGCCACTGTTCTGTGTGTTGCCCATTGCTGACTGTTTCTACATAGACCACAACCTTGCATGCAGTGGACATCTGTGGGTGGCCTGGCAGCCTAGCTACATGTGCAGCCATGTTGGCCTGTTGCCGCACAACACACGTGGCCACTGTTACAGCAGCAGTGCAGCCATGTGTGTTGCATGGCACCTGGTAGGCAGTATCCCATCCTGTGGTGTTCATCTGATGGTGCTTCAGGTGCCGTGTTGTTGTCAGTGTTGTGTAGCACCACTGTGTTTTCCATACTGCTGCAGGTGCCACCATTGTAGTGGTGGTAGTAGTGTGATGCCTCAGAAGTATTGGTAAATCAACTCATGTCTTGCACAGTGTCCTGTTGAAGCACCCCCTTGTGACTGTTCTCCTGCCATGCTGTCATGCTCTCTATCACCTTCCTGTGGCACACTATCCTCTGGGTCTGTGTCAGGCAGTGGCACGCGATGTACCAGTGTGATGTTATGTAGGATGCAGCAGGCGAGCACTATTCTGCAAGCTATCTCAGGGCTATACTGCAGCATACCTCCCAATCAGTCGAGGCATCTGAATCTTGACTTTAGAAGACCAAAGGTGTGCTCGATGACTGATGTTGTGCTGGTGAGGGCCTCATTATATCGCTCCTCGGCTGCAGTCTGTGGTGTTCTCACTGGTGTCATCAACCATGGCATCTGGGGGTATCCAATGTCACCTGTTGGGGATGGGGGGGACAGTTTAGTTGTCTGTTGCTCTGTACAGCACTCCCCACATCAGCTACCTATCATGTGTGTGGCACACACAGATGCACACACTTGCTCACAAATGTAGACACATACTTCCAGTAACATGCACGTCCTTGGCTGTGTCCATGCACGGCATGGGCGTACCACACCATTGTGTGGCTCTACCAAGCCCCTGTGTGGTGCATGGGGTGTGGTCCCTGGCCCTGCATGTGTCCCCTGTGTGCCGTGCCACATGTCTATGTGGTTGTCACATCTGTATGCTGCATTGCCTGTGCATCCACTTCCCCTGTTGTGCCACCCTCTCCACTCACAGCTGCACACACTGTCTGCCAGTCATGCACACACTGCCACATGCTCACATATGCAGGTGTCATTTGTCCCGGTACATACCTATGAGCCATCCACCTGTGATGTCCCCTCTCTCAAAGGCCTCCTGTAGCCCACTGTTCCTAAATATGTGGGAGTCATGGCAGGATCCAGGGTACTTGGCCACCATATGTGACACTCATGGTCGCATACCACCTGAATATTCGTGGAGTGATACCCCTTTCTGTTTATGTACGCATCCCCATCTGCTGTTGGGGCCCTGATGGCTACATGTGTGCAGTCAATCACCCCTAGCACATGGGGAACTGTGCCACATTGTAGAATGCTTGCTTTACTTGGCACTGTTGTTGGGCATCCCATGTGAAGCTGCTATACCTTGCTATGCATTGTATCAGGGCTGTCAGGAGCATCCTCAGGCACTTCGAGATGGCCGGCTGGGATATGCCCAAAGTGTCTCCTGTGTGCATTTGGAATGTCCTCATTGCCAGGAAGCACAGCACTGCATTGACACACACATCCACTGCCAGTGGGTGACCCCTGTTGGTGGTACTGTGTAGGTCCTTCCACAGGTCCTGGCATAGCTCCCTGATGCTGCTCTTGTTGAGCCTTTAGCATGCAATGCTCTGCTCATCTGTCAGCTCCTCATATGACTTCTGTGTGCATCTCACTCTCTGCACATGTGGCCTTGGCACTATCATATGCCTCTGTGGCTTGGTCCCCTGGGTCCTGCCATGGCAGCTGGCATACCTGAGTTCTCTTTGCTCTAATAACATGATGCCTAGTAGGGCTGATAATGCTGACATGCTTCCTGCTGTGTGTCATTCCACACTGCTGAATGCTGTCTGACTGTTTGGGGAGGGGTTATATATGCTGTCCTTTGGTTAGACAAGCTAAGTTGTGTCTCGCTGTTTTGGCATTATTACTTATGCCGTATGTCCTGGAATTTCTGTTGTAGAGGTGCATTCCACATGTCGCAAGCCACATTATGCAGTGGCACATGCTTTTCCTGATGTAACTCTATCGTAAGTCAGGTTTTGGCACAGTGATTGTGACTTGTGGTGCAGGGGACCTTTTGGAGTCGCGGATGTTGCAAGTCACGGGTGTAACATGCATTTTGCACCAGTTGGTGTTTGCATACTGTGTTTCCATCAGGCTTATCTGTTCTGGAATCAGGCGCATTGTTATTTAAGAAGAAATCTGCATCTTCAACTAAGAAGTTGTCACTGGGAATCTTGTCTGTTCTATTGGTTTGCAAACAATCATCTTATGCTGGGGTGGTAAGCATATTGGTCACTTACATCTGTTGTGTCTAATATAATATTCACCAAATTTGTACCATTGCCACTGAACATTTCTAACAGTTCTATTTCATGTTTTGTATTTCTCAAGTAATGTTTGCTTTTTTGTACAAATGGTTTACTGTAGTAGTCAATATATTTATATATATTGTCCATAACAGAGTCAATGCCAGATAGGATTGATCTACCAGCCAGTAATGGTATACTTTTATGTATTTCTGGTAAAATATAAAAATTGATCATCTTAGGATTTTGCCTATTTAGTAATGATATAGCCCAATTTTCTATTTCTCTGTTTTCTTTAGAAAGATTTCCATTTCCTTCTTAATGGTTATTGTTGGATTACCATCTAAGTTAAGTAGTTTTCCAAATACATTAGTTGTTTCAAACATTTATTTTAATGGTGATTATAATACTGGGTCCTATTCTCTTTTCCATATTCTTGAATGATCTCCACTCTGTTTGTCTCGCTGTGTCCATTCATACGTACAATGATGATACAGTTGTTTTTGCATCTGACTTCTCTTCCCATGACCTTACCTCGGAGCTACAGCTGGATTTTGACAACATTCAGTGCTGGTTCCAGTCTAACTAACTGTCACTCAGTGCCAAAAAAACAGTCTCCATTATTTTTGGCACCAACAGAAGCTTGCCAGACTCACTCCTCTCCCTTTATTTTGTAGCCTTGATGGTGCTAAGATTGAGAACGTATCCTCTTTTAAGTACCTCGGGGTCTGACTTAACTGACATCTTGATTTCTCAATGCATATTGATGTCATACACCATAAGATTCACCCCAAGCTTGGGGCACTGTACAGAAACAAAACAAGTATCCCACTTCCTGCTCGCTGAGAAATTGTTTCAAAGATGAGTCTCCTAATTTTTGACTATGGTGACATAGTCTATTGTGGAGTTCCCAAATCCTCTCTTTCCAGACTGGATCACCTATTTCACTCTCTTTATTTTTTTGCTTTAGACTGTCCCCGTTGTACCCACCACTGCTCAGTCTACTCGTCCCTTTCTCTCCCCTTTCTTGATGCCAGGCGACTTTTCCATTGTGCCTCCTTTATATCCAAATTCTGGTCTGAATCCCTTCTCTCCCATCTTAAATCTCTTCTATCCTCTCCCTCTTCTTTCTCCTACCTTGTCTGCAGAAATATCTTCCATTGTCTCTCTATTTCTTTTAGAAAATCTACAGTTTGGTCAGTCAGCTTTCTCATAGTGCTTTCCTAAATGTTTGTCCTCTCTTCCCTTGTTAATTTGTTATGACTCTTCTGCTGCATCCCTAAAGTCTTTTCTTGATGACTTTTCTTCTCTTACCTGCAACTGTCCATAACTCTTCTCCTCTTGGCTTCCTTCCCTGCACTAATTTTGCTCTGGCCATGCTGTTCCCTCTTCCTCCTTACATTCCTGTTAGATTAATTTCCCCTGCCCAATATAATCTTAATGTTATTTACTGCCTGTATCTGTTCACTGATTTGCCTTTAATACTTATGATTATGCTTTTTTAAAGTACTGTATTACTGCATATGACTCCTATTTTTTTATTAATATGTTATTACTGTTCAGCCTTCTCCATTTCCCCTCTCCTCCAGGATGCATCTGAGCTGTTAGCAGCTTAGTACGTCTTTCCTGATGACACTTTTTAAATAAATAAATAATCCAGTAGTACAACCTCCACCTTATCAGCCCATTTGATCACAATTTTGCAGTCATTCTCAAGGTTTTTTAGTGATTCACTTTTTTTCCTTAATCAGATTTACAGTTTTTGTTCTTCTTTATTTTCATTAACATCAATAATTCTCTCAATATCTTTTGATGCAGCTTTTATGAACAAAAAGTAGGAGATAGATCAGATACCTATGGTCCCAAAAGTCCTGAATATAGTGACCCCTTTAGGAGAAAATGGTATACTGACTCAATTCAAGCCTTTACCTTCATATTTGTGGTAAATAAGTCTTCTGTGGGATTTGCAGCAATATAAAAATGTATGGGATAGAAGTAATATTGACATTTGAGTCACAGGTTTTTGAAATTTAAATATACTTTCCATAGTAGCTAGAGCAGTATTTATGCTTAACTTATGATATAAATGTTATGTCTTCACCCCTTTTTATTTTTATTTATTCCCCCTTCCCCTCCTTCTCTGTTTCCCTCTGTTCTCCCCAGCTGTTTTTATCTATATCTTATATCCCTCCCCCCCGTTTGTTTCTTAGGATGTTTCATCTTTTGGAATCAATTCAATTTTCATTAAATATAACACAGTGTCTTAGATATGATATATATAAGGGATATACAATGGTAAGCTGTCAGATAAATGATTTATCTACACAAGTGCTGTCCAATTTCTTCTTGTCTACCTGAGTCTATTCCTTTTTCTAGTGTTTCTTCCATTCTGCTTGTTCTTGGTCCTTGTTCCTAGTAGTAACATTGTAATTCTTCATGCTTTGAATAGTCTCCCTCTGCCTCCTTCGAAACAAAGGGAGTCCTCTTTGTCTGTATGTTTCTTGACCACTATCAGGACTACTTAGAGAACTGTGAGTCAAAAAATGTCTAGTTTCTGTTTGATAAAATCTTTTTATATTCCAATTATGTATATATTGTATATCTTCAGTTAGAACCCACCCTCTATTACAAGCCATACTGAAAAATCAAACTCATAATAGAAGTTTCCCTCTCTGAGAAGCTATGGATAATAAAGATATATGGCAGTACTGTTGGCAATCATAACATTATTTACTTTACTTTTTTTACTCCAGTCAGGTCAATGAATTCTCTGTGTGTGGCACTCAAACAGCACCTGCAATTACTGGTTACACACTGTCACTACCACATGGTCTTCTGTTTGGGTGTGTGCCTTGTGGTATGGTAGTGATTCATTTGTCTAAACTCAATAACAGTAAATAGTGCTTAAGATCTCAGATTTGTTGTGACTGTGATTACTGTTTTTTCATCAAGACCATGCCCAACATGCTGACTACAAGGATGTTCAGAGTTGGATTAAAGGTACTGTACTGTACGCTGTAACATGCTAACATGCTTCTGATCTTAAAACAGGATTGGGTCACAGATAAGAAAATCGGTAATGTTGTGGAAAGAATCACTACTAATTCACTAGTAAATCACTATTTTTACATTCTTTGCATCCTTTGTGATGGGGGTTTTCAACCAGGGGTCCTGAGCAAGGCATAGGGGGTTTTTGGAGTGAGCAGGAAAAATGTTAAATATGATACTGTAGAAATGATGTTTAATACTGTCTTGGTATTTTGAACAGTCTTTCCATGCTCTGCCATAGCAGCCCCAGCCATGTTCATGCTCCTTTTCATAAAATAAGTACTTGGAGGCAAGCAGTTGTAAATAAAAAAGTCCAGTCAAAACTGGTTACTTCTTTTAACTTGAGTTACATTTCACACATAGTACCTAGTATGTATCAGCACTGTATACAGCAGCATCTTTCACCACATTTCTTTCTCTCCTTCACTCAGTTACAGGTATAAAAGGTGTCATAAAAATGTATTTAACCCCTGTAGAAAGACATTATCCAGACTTGTTCCACCAAATTACACAAAAGGGGGATAGTCCTGACCTGCAGGGACATCCAGACTAACACCTACAGCCTCCTGGTGGCCATCTTGACTCATCTCTGTGGGATTCAGATCTGGATCATTTATTTACAACTCTTAACACCTCCATTTCCTCAGGTCACATAGTGAATATGGGAACAAAATCTGGTCTCTGACCAGAAGTTCTGTGCTCATGCTCCAACCCCACATCACTATTTGTGTAAGAAACTTTACCTCCACCCCCCACACCCTTTGTCCACTGTTGCATGTAGGGGGCCCATACTACTATTGACATTCACTCTGGGGGTCCATTCACACATAATGTTTGAAAACCCCTGCTTTATGACATCCTTTACATCCTTTACTAAGGATGTGAGGTGTGTACAGAAATGGGCTGGGAAAAATGATTGACACACTGATTACTATCTCCATGCTGAAATGCACTGTAGACAGTTTTTTGAGTCAGTGAGTAGAGAGATGTGAGATGTGAGATAGGTGATAGAAATCATCATGTCAGTGTGAGACAGGTGATTCCATGGACTCAAAAAACAGAAGCCTTAGATTGTTTGGGTGGCTTCTAAATAAAACACACCCTCGAATACAAGCCACCATTGATTAGAAGCCATGGGGGAAAAACAATCTAATTGAAGACATATGATATCCCTTTTAAATTTGCTTAACTTTTAAGTTCTCAAGATTTGTCAAAAGATTTTAAATGTTTTTCTATGTTTCAAATTTTCTTATATTGATCTAAATTGATTCTAGACTTGATTTGCTCACTTGTTGTTAGCTCAGATGCTAATTTATCACATCTGCTGCCATGGCTTCAGTTAAAAGAAGCATAAAATCAAGTAAACACTTTGACCTGACCCCATCACACCTACCTATGAACCCTCACAAGTGAAACCTAAATTAAGCTCCACTAAAACTCATAACCCCTACGTGATACAACTTTGTTTTACATATTGTGCCAGTGTTACAATGTGCCGGTCTAGACAGCACTCCTTTTGTTTTATGGACTCTAATTTATTAAACATAGTGTTAATTCCTCAAGTGTCAGTTAAGTTTCTAGTAGTCTTGACAAGGTCCAGTGTACGCTGTTCTGCTTCCTCACTGAGGATGATAAGGCTGGCCCTTTCTATTGTAAGTGTATCCATTTGTTCAAAGTCCTCTATAATGACTAAGTAATTGTACAACAATTTGGAAGATGCTGTTCTCAGTCAAAATATAAGTCCAGACATCCCAATTTCTTCAAACACAAACAGCAGACCCAAAGACCTGGTCTTGTAGGTATCCAACAGTTATGATGTTCAGTACAGAGGAGTCAAAGTTTCCTGGACTTCCTAAATATGAAGGGTAGAGGCTGCATGAAGAGAGAGGTTGTCAAGGGCATTGTCACTGAAATTTTTGTACTAAATCATAGACTGCATTCTTTTTAACAAAAAAAAAAGGAAAGTTCAGAATATAAACTGAGAACCCAAGAAGTGTGTGAAAAACCTAGACCAAGAACAAGAAGGTATGAAAAATCTATTTCTGTCTGGTATTTAACATGAAATATGTGATACTTAACATAGAGATGTGCTACATTGCTTATTATAACATGATGTTGGATACTGGTATAACTGTAATGTATCACTATAACTTGTATGTTTTTCCTCTTTTGTAATTTGCATGAGTGTAATGAATTTTGCAAACTTTATAATGTACTGTACATCAACTAGTCTTTGTGACTAGTTGTAACTGTGAAATGTTAACAAAAATTAAATCAGTCATTAGCACAGTTCAAACAACTGAACATGACTCAACTCCATATGAGTAGTTAGTATTTATTATAATTTCACTGCATTTTCAATTTCATTCAGATGTTTCACTGATTTAATCAACTTCATCAGAGACATAATAGAAATACAGTGGTATCTCATAAATAGACAAAAAGTTGTCTTAGTGCTTTTTTTAAAATTTTTTGTCTTACATTTTCAGATATTAACACTACAAATCAGTAGGCCATTCTGATTAAATACAATAATTGCAGAGCATGTGAAGACCTTCAAAAGACTGTTTTTAAAGGGGCATGGCTTGGATGCTGACAAAGATGGCTACCTAACTTGGAACTCTCCTCTGCCTAATATGATATTCTGCTTCATCTGTTAACCTCGGTCACCTATTTGCTTAAAACCTACATCCCTTGGAAGTACTAACTTCCGTGAATGACAGTCTCTGTAGCCTGTAACATGCAGTGTGCTAATTAACATGGTATGCATCAGCAAAAAGTCAGGTCTACTCTTAGGAGCGTGATCACAAGCAGCAAAATGGCAATGGGCTCTGCTGCGATAAGTGCCGAAGGCCTAGCCTGAGTTGAAATGATGTTCTGAAGATTATTAACTGACATCAGAAAAATAAGAACTGCCTGTGCTAAAACTTCAGTGGACATCACCCAACTTACAGGTGACCAGCTTATCAAAAATAGAAGGCAGAATGGAGGAGCTCCACGGTCAGCTGAGTGAGAGAGCAGGCCAGTATGCTCAGGCTGCTTTGGGAGTGTATAGAACACCTAGAAAAGAGGAGCTGATGAAGCAACCTACAGTGTGTCAGTTCTCAGGCTTTGTTGACCATTGTCCTAAAGTCACAGGGTCATTAATGTGGCAGGGACTCCGGATACAAATTTTTAAGACTTTTCTCAGGAACGTTCCAGGAAAAGACCAGGTTTTGCAGAGGTCCATAAGTGGATGTATCAGTGCAGTGCCAATTACAATATGTGCAACTTTGCCATCCTAAGGATTACTATCAATGGAGTCTCTCATGATTTCCATTTCCCAAAGCCAGCAGAGCAGTATATTAATCTCCACTGGCCCAGCAGGCCTCTGCCTCAATCTTCTGGCAATGGGGACCATGAAACTTTGGCACTGTTCCCATAGATATTACCACCACCACCCCCGCTGCTCCAGAAAAACTGTCAATGGAGTAAGGAGCCTTTTTCCTAATGGCAGTGCCTGGACAACTATCTACCAATATCACAGTGAAAAGAAAAAGCCCAAGGACCAGAGGAGGTCCCAAGTAAGAAAACAAGATAGGCTGCGACTGCTATCAGCCAGATTCCAAAGCAAATGTGGCAGCTGCAAATCAATAAGATCCTCTAAAGAATCCCCACTGCTGACTGAACTGAACAGATTTGCTGTCCTAAGTCAACTTTCATCAAGCAGGCTGGTAGATTTCTCACTCTTATCATCAGCGACTCTCTTTCATCAACCTCCAGATCCTCCAGTGAATTCTTGGGGCAAGGTAACTACTTCCACCATCCTTCTTCCTTGTAGCTCATCCGACACTAAAGAAACAGCCCCGACTCTTTCATAGCAGATCGCCTTCAGGCCTGAGGGCTGGCCATACCAGACTGTACAACAGCGATGTTGTTTCAGTGTAAACAATGTATGCTTCTCTCCTATTCCTGTTTTTTTTTCTTTCTTTCTTTCTTAGGATGCTGCTAATTTATGTGTTTTGCCAGTTAAATTTGTTTTTATTGAAAATTAATATTTGTCAGCTGGCTTTCCAGTGAGTATAGGCTACATCCTCAGTCGGAGGGTGGGAACCAGGTGAGGATGAAGGCACTAAGGGAATGTGGAGCAATGGAGAATAATTGTCAGGTAATGCTACATGGATGTTAATTCACTCAGTGTCTAGGACATGCCTCCTGACTTATAACACTGCAACAAACTAACAATGAATGAGCCTATAGGTTTTAACCTCAAAGTATTTTGTTTACTTGATTTGCATTTCTGAGTGCTGCTTTGGCTTTCCACTTGGACTGTGTACAGCACCTTCATCTCCCGTGCTGTTCATCACCAAGGTCTCTTATGATGTTAACTGCCGTTTTTATTTTAAACTGTTAGAAAACTCAGTGCAGGGGATTTGGGTGGCAAAGTGTGGGGTGTGCAGTGATGACCCTTCACAAAAACATAACTGACAGGTATATAATGGTTGAAGCCTCAGCATGATATTCCCACTTTGCCGAGTAGGCCAGCAAGCCAATAAAAGGTATCAATATGAGTTTGTGTGTATTTTGTTTGCTAGTTTTTGATCTTATTCATGGCTATAAAATTAGATCTGACCAGGGGACCCACTCACCCCCATTCCCACAGTGAAAGTATGTTAGGATGAATGCAACCCCCCCCCCGGCACACACACACACACACACACACACACACACACACTCTACAGTGAAACCCACCAGGATGAAACCCCATTCTGCAGCAGAGGTCCTGCAGGAAACAAGACAATAGTATGCTGGCCCATCAGCGCAGTGGTTGGATTTCCGCTTGCGACGCCGGTGACCCGGGTTTGGGAACAGACTTGAGTCACTGGAAGGCCGGCTAGGGGAGAAAGATAGAGCATCCTATAGCTGCTCTCCTTCTCTGGGGGGGAGGGCAGGGTAGTACCCAGCACAAGACGGACCCCTGGCAGAGGCTGGGAGACGCACAGCTGCCGGTGCTTGAACGCAAATGGAGGTGGGGCAGATGCCAGACATCATTTCATGTCCCTGCCTCCTGGAGGAAAATAGAAAATCAGGAGGGGGTCAGCCAGTCGGCGTAGTGGTTGGAATTCCGCTGGTGACCTGGGTTCAGGAACGGACTCAGGTCATCAGAGGGCTGACCAGGGGGGCAGAAGGATTGAATGTCCATAGGACTGCTCTCCTTCTCTGGGAGGGAGGGGGGTAGTATGCCCGGCATACAAGCAGCTCCCAGCGGAGGCTGGATTCGCTGCAATACGCTGACATCAGCAAGTCTTTGAGGCGGATGCTGGACATCATTGCACATCCCCACCCTGCTTATAGGGGAGAAAAAACACTGCAGGATCGCCTCCATGGCACCCTTCCCTCTAAAAACCCCAATTAGCCTCCAGTGCCAGTGTTCCCCGCCAACCAGATATTTGTAGTGCGGGGCAGGTGGGGAAGCAGCTCTGCAACCCCATCCTCTGGGGGGTAAGCCAGAGGTGACAGCGGAGGAACCTGGTGATTGCTGGAGGTGGGGGATAAAAAGGGCCGTGACTAAGGGCTAAAATTAACATCAATTGTAGGCAACAAAAAAAGCATAATAAAAAAAAAAAAATCAGGAGGGATGGGTCCTCCGTTTCCATGAAGCCATCCCCTGGCTTCAATTACTCAGCGTCGCCAGCACTCCCAATCAGTTACTAGTTCCATGGCACCAGAACTAGGGAAACCGGTGCTGTGGTCCCACCCTCTGGGGGTTAAGCCAGGTGTGACCAGGAGAATGCTGGCAATCGACAGTTGGTGGGAGCACCAGGGGCCGTGACCAGGGCAGAAGTACAATGGAGGACCTGCCCGGTAAAAAAAAAAAAAAAAAAAAAAAAAAAAGGAAACAAGGCAATTTCAATGGGAGTTAATCCCTTTTGTCATGCATGAAACTGTGACCACTGCATTTCATCCTGGTAGGCTTCACTGTATATCTGACGCACACAACAGTTGACTTTCATATGGTATGGGGATTTGGGTAGTTTTGCCATGAACAGCTCTGGGCTCAACAAGGTTCATACCCAAACCAATATTTGAGGGCTGCTGTGTTAAGTTTCTCTTCATAAAGGAAGTAAGCTGCTGGCCTGGTGGCGCTGAGGGCTGAGATGCTGGATGCCTTACCTCACGTCATGCTGGTGACCCATGTTCGGGAACGGACATGGGGTGCTGGGGGTTGGCAGGGTGGAGAAGGATTAAGCGTCCTAAGGACTGCTCTCCTTCTCTGGGGGAGGTTGCAGGGCTTGGCAATTGCCTGCCACCTAGAAGAGGCTGGGAGTTGGCACATCAGCACTGGAGACTGTGGGCGAGAGTTGCGGTGGTGCTTGGTGGGGGTGCGCACAGGAGCATGTGTGCCACCACTGCTGGCGCCATTGCACGCCGCAACCTCGAGGGACAAAAGAACAGCAGAAAAATGGAGTGTCCTTTGCGTAGATGATGATGGTCCCCTTCCGCGACGGCCCGGGAGGGCACCTCCCTGAACATTAAATCCAGTCCGGTGGGTCGAGTCGCTCCCAACCCCCTGCCATGAAGGGTAAGTCGTGGGGTCTAGGGGAGGGGGCCTCATACCCGGTGCTTGTGCGGGAGGGGGATGTCAGATGTAGGGGCAGAGGATTCTAGGAAGCAAAAATAAGAAACTGTAAAAAATAAATAAATAAATAACGGAAATAAGCTTACTTAGAGCATAACCACTGTGATGACCCAGGTTATCCAGATAATTTATCATCCTCTTATCGAACTGACACAAGCAGGTGACCTGGATGCACACACTCACCATGTTGCAATGTAGGGTGGTCCAGAAATTTCCCATTTGGAACATTGTGCATCTCTCATATTTTCATGTTAAAATTTAAAGTGTTGGAACCTGACCAATGAGGGGGTCACCTTGTTGTTTGTTTTCAGGCTAATTGTGATTTGGCTGAATTTTGAGAACAAAAAACCCTTTAAAATGATGGACTGAAGACAAAGTAAGAAAATGTAATTAACTTACATTAATTGCAGGCTTTCAGTCAGCTGTTTTGGGGGGGGGTTGGAGTACTGGTACTATAACTGTCTGGTTCTGATAAGGGTCTCCACCACCCTATTAAATGGAATGCAATTTTGAATTAACTTAGATAATAGATGTACGCTGACATCTTATAGTCCCAAAGGTGTGGCCTAAAAGAGGAGATTCTCTTGAAGATCTACTGTTATGGTAAGTTCTTATGTAACTGTTCTTCATTTCCCTTTGTTCTGGTATGCTACTTTGCCACACTGTGCATTGTTTTTGATTGGACAGATAGCTATTAAACCAGCGGCATGCAAGCTCATCTAGTCAGCAAGCCTTAGTTTGGCTAACAAACTGTTTATAAACTGCACAGGTTGTATAGTTTATAAACAGTTTTTCACTGAAGGTACTGACCTGCTTGCTCATGCACATCTCAAACAACAAAGAGAAGTCTCCCTGTAAGCGTCTGGCTTTTAAAACTTGTAGGATGTGGCTGGAAATGTTCAAATATATAGCCTAAGCAAATAACAATGAAGTATTTTTCTTTTTTTATTATTATTTACACTTTAAATGGACTCCCTGTGTAATTTATACAAATAGATTATTTCAAACTTTTCTGTCCTTATACCTACTCTAAGTACAGGACTTTCTTTCTAGTACTAACACTACTACATCCTTATCAGCCTACACTTGCTGTGAAACTGGACCCTTTCTGATTCATACCTCCATAATGCAACTTGACCTCAAACGGCATGCCTAGTCTTCTTCCAGACCTGTCCTTTCACTCTTAATCCAATCTTAACCCAATCCCCTCTTGGTTGATCAACCTACCACACGTTATAGTTCCAGTCCCTCTTAGAATTCTGTCTAGGGTTTTACCTAGATACATAGATACTGTCAGCAGATAAGGGCTGCCAGCCTCATCCAGTCTGTCCGTTTATGTTACCTGACGAAGCAGCTAGTGACCCTATCTGGTCACTGGCTTTAGCTTTTTCATCCCATCTCTAATATTCCTTTATTCCTGTCCCATGCATGTTTGAAGCCTGCCACTGTATGGGCAGCCACCACTTCCTGGGGCAGCCTATTCCAGGCATCCACTACCCTCTCCATAAAAAAAAACCCTTCCTGACATGACCCCTTATGCGGCCACCCATCAGTCTCATATCAAGCCCTCTTGTTCTCGCACTACTTTTAAACTGGAATATGTTGTCATCTTCCACCTGGTTCATGCCCTTGAGGTATTTGAATGTTTCTATCATGTCACCTCTCTCTCCCTCCTTTGCTCCAGCATGTACAAATTGAGGTCTCTGACTCTTTTCTTGTAAGGCTTGTGATGTAGACCCTTCACCATTTTGGTCACCCTCCCCTGCACCATCTCTGTTCTGTCAATGTCCTTACAAGGGTGTGACCTCCAGAGCTAGACACAGTACTCAAGGTGAGGCCTCACTAGGGTCCTGTATAGTGGAACTATCACCTCTCTCCTTTGGCTTGTGATTCCCCTTCCAGTGCACCCCAACATCCCAGTGGCCTTCCCAACCACCTTGGCCATCTGTCTTGTGGCCTTCAGGTCATCTGTGATTATGACCCCCATGTCACTCTCTTCCTTAGTAACTGCCAACAGCTCTCCCTCCAACCTGTAGCTTGCTCCAGGGTTCCTTATCCCCATGTGCATGATTTTTGCATTTTTTTTGTGTTAAACATTAGTTGCCACACATCTGACCATCTCTTCAATCGTTCCAGGTCCTTTCTCATCCTTTCCACCCCCTCCAGGGTATCCACCTTGTTGCAGGTCTTGGTGTCATCCACAAATAGGCAAACCTTTCCCTCCAGCCCATCTGCAATGTCACTGATGAAGACATTGAAGAGGACTGGCCTCAGAACTGACCCTTGAGGTACTCCACTGGTCACCTCCCTTTCCTTTGATTGGGTTCCGTTTACCACTACCCTCTGTTTTTGGTCCTTTAACCAATTTTCAATCCAGTTTGCCACCTTGCTTCCCATCTCCAGGCTTCTTAGCTTGTTGACCAGTTTCCTATGTGGGATAGTACCAAAGGCTTTGCTGAAATCTAGGTAGGCAATGTCTACAGCCCCACCTTGGTCTACTGCCTTTGTCAGCTAGTCAAAGAAATCTATTAGATTTGTTTGACAGTAACATCCTGCAGTGAACCCATGTTGCCTGGAATCCAACACCCCCATGACTTCTAGGTACTCCACTATTCTTTCCTTGAGGAGTGTCTCTATCATTCCTACTACAGAGGTTAGACTAACTGGTCTGTAGTTCCCTGCATCTTCTTTACTACTGCTCTTGTGAAGAGGGACATTTGCCCTTCTCTTGTCCTTTGGGACCACTACAGTGTCTAGGGACTCATTGAACAGGACTACCAGAAGAGCTGCCAGTTCAATTTTCAGTTCCCTTAAGACCCTGGGATGTATGTCATCTGGACCCATGGCTTTGTCCACCTTGAGCTTTGCAAGCTCTTCTAGGACCCTTTCCTCTGTGAACAGACTGGCGTTTACTTCCTTTTCCTCTGTTCCTTTAAATTCTAACTGTGGGCCCTGCCCATGCACTTCCACAGTGAAGACTGAACAGAAATACTCATTCAGGATCACTGCTTTTTCCCCCATCTCCCTCCACGATCTGTCCCTTGGCTCCTCAAAGCTTAGCTACTCCCACCTTTGCCTTCCTTCTGTCACTGGTGTACTTGAAGAATGTTTTGTCTCCCTTTGTAACCAAATGAGCTATTCACTCCTCGGTTTGTACTTTAGCACTTCTCACTGCTTCTCCTACCTCTTTCCCTCCCTGTGTGGCATTTCTCTTTTGAGGCAGTCAACAGCACTCAGAGCTGGGTAGGTAACCTGCTCCCCTTCAGTTTGAGAACCTTGCTGCCCCCCTGCTCTGGGCCACAGCATCCCTTTTTATAACTTTCTAAACTGGGCAGTTATTATTCCCCCATGTAAAAGCTCACTGGTCCTGGGAAACAAGTCAAAGAAGGGCACTGTTTCCAGTGGCTTGATTAAACCTTTAACAAGGTCACTGCTGTGTTGTCCAATTAGTTGCTAAGCAACCTTTTTGAGAGCTTAACTTATACAGGTGCTATTCCCTAATCACTTAGCTGAACCCAGAACTCACATTGAACTGTTTAAAGCTCAGGTCCTGCACATACTTTTAAAGAAAAAAAATAAATTCATTTATAGCAATGTTCCTTTTCCTTTACAGACCTCTAGAGTACACAGCCAAACCCTCACAGTAAGCATATTCCCACAGGGCTAACATAATATATGCTTAGGGCTACCACTTACCCTACTGGGCTACTGAGTTTGTTGAAGTCGTAGCTCAAAGAAATCTCTGGACATTTTTCTATCTGAAAATGTTCAGTGATTTTAGTTCTCTTAGGCACATTAATTCTTTTTCCCAGATCCCAAGGTCTATAGATTTCCCCAGGCAAACAGTCTCCTGACTCAAACCAGGGATGTGAAGCACACACCCTATCATATACTCACCCTCTAGTGAGAACATTGCCCAATGTATACTATACTTGGCAGCCACAGCTATATCTCTCCTCTCCATGGATACAAAAATGGCAGCTACAGTACATTGTCACTTAACAAGACCATTCCCACATGTCTAGAGGCAGAAAATCCCCCTGTCTTAGTCATCTGCTGTGTGGCCACCACCAAAGAGTTATGTTTCCCTAACTCTGCTTCTGATTTAGCATCATCAACTTCATTTTGCAGTTCTCTCCTCTGAAGAACTCTCGAAGGGCACTCTTACTACCATAAGAGATGCCTGAACTGCACATATAAACATATATTATGCCAGACTGCATCAGTTAGTGTAAACATTATCAAATTAAATATCAAACAGAAACAGGGCAAATACTGTATTTGTACCTAAACAATCAGAAAAGATCACATAAAATACACAGATCATCATGTCATATTTGATGTAAATTCTCTTTGAAATCTACAATCCACTTTCATTTTGGACAACTGGCAATTTGAAAAAAATATCAATAGCCAATGGGACCACACTCTTGAAGAGGATGTGAGGTATGTTCTGCCACTCATATGCACATATTTTGGTCCTGTCCACTGCTGAAATGTTATTGGGCCCAACTGAATATACAGTAGCCCTGAAATTTAGGAAGGATATCAAATGTGATTACCTTGGAATCAATCTTATTCTTTTGGCTGCTCCTGAACTATCGGTATCACCAAACAAACAGATGACAGTTATTTATTTAATAGCAGTCAATAATGTAATTACAGAAACAGTGGTAGTCTCAGCCCCCCCCCCCCCACTGCCACTCCATCCTTTGGTGCTCTGGCATGACAATGCCTCCAATATTCATAGAAAGAAGAACATTATACACAAATAAAGTATTTTTTTTTAATAATACAGTGCAACAGACACTAACGTAGGTATGTAGGACAAGATGACTGCTGCATGCTATGTCAGTTGAAGAGAAACTACAGAAGCAGGAATTGTATAAGGTGATTTTTTTTCAATAATAACAGGTATGCCACTGTTGCCTGAGCAGATGTAACTATACAGTTCTTATTACCAGACTTTCTTGTGTGGCTGACTTCAATAGCACAGTGTATAGTGTTTATGCATTTCTGTATCCCTATACTCAGGTAGAGAGGAATCAGAGTGGTGGAGGAGCCTTCTTCTCACACTAGAAGACAGAGAACACTGCGGAGGGCTTTCTTGCACAAACTTTGCACAACAGTCGTAATTGGAGTTGACTGAATTGAAAGTAAAAGAATTGAAAGTAAACAAGAAGGGAAAGAGATTGAAAGAGGATCCTGGAAATGTGTAAGAGTAGCATAATATGGAGGATAAACAGAGAGGAAACAGTGAAACAGAGAAAACAAAAAGAGAATAGAGTTAAAGAGAAAAACTGAAGGATGAGTCAGAGGAGAGCTAAATGAGAAAGGAATGGAATTGGACCATACATAAATAAGATTAACCTGGGGAAGAAAAAATACATATACACAGAACATTTACTTAGAAAATAGCTCCAGATTAAAGAAGGGGAAATACAGGAGATAGGTGATAGGAGAGTGGACACGCTACAGCAGTCAAACCATCACTTGCAATAAATTTTAATGGATGTTTATCACTTGTTCTTCTTTAAAAATGTTTAGAGAGTAAGATATTTTACACATTTACAAAATGTATCTTTTTTATTTAAACCTTAAGTGCAGTTTAAAAGTTTTGCACCAGTTCACTCACATGACCATTAATATGTAAGGCACATGTGCATGGCATTCCGGCATTCCCAGATTGATCACCATTAGGAATGCTTTGGGTAGAACTCTTGCAAGGAGAGACTACTTGGTTTCAAATCACTTTCCACTAGAGATTTATTTGAAGATAATGGATACAATGAGTACGTTTTAAAACATATAGCTATATATTGCTATTTGATTAGGCCTTCGATACTGGAATTATTTGAAATTTATTATGTTAGCACTTTGGACTATTGCCACCTTTTCAATTGTTTTTTAATCAATTTTATTTTCAATTTAGTAATACAACACCCTTTCAGTTCCTTTTTAGTGTCCCTCAATAATATTTTGTTTTTTAGAAATTAGTAGTTAATTTGTAATGTTTGTAACTACCAACATACAAGTATAGTTAATATATTTCTCTGTCTAGGCATTTACCAGTTCCCTGAAGAAAAGTATAGTCCCAGCAGATTTGATTCTGGAAGGTGCACAAGATTTCCTCAATTTGGACCTTGGTTTATTGAGTTTTGTGGGTTCCAAAGTGAACATCATTCAGCAAGTGTTTTACTGTAGGGAATAGCATATGTCAGAACCAATAAATACCACCAGGACTATGCAGAGAAAAAACTTCAAGTCACTGATCAAAGAGTTGAGACTATTTATAAAGAAAGCTGGACTCCTGGTAACTCTGGTAACTTTTTGGAAATTGCATTTTATGCAGTAGCACTTTACACACTTTATGTACTATTGCACTTTCAAGCAAAATGTACGTTAATCAGATCCTAACAGAAGTAGCAAGGTTACAACTGAGGATTCCACCATTGTGGTGAAACCAAGCAAAATGAAAAAAAAAATCAGTTGGATTATTTAACATTTAATGCATTATGCTGGACTCAGTTCTCAAGATCCTTGTGAATATGTGTTGCACTTTAAGCATTCTAAGGCTGTAGAAACATAGCATTTACCATTGTTCCATTAGAAATATCTATTGTTAATCCATAATTTTTGGATTTTAGTTTTAGTATTCTCAATGAAATATTTTCCATATCTATACTGTTCCTGAACATTGGGTACTTTTTTGCTCTTTGTATAGGTGGAATTTCAGCATAGATGTATCTATTTATTGTGATCTGTTTTGGTAGTATGCCTACTACTCAAAGTGGCAAAGAAATGAAAGTGAGAGAATACCAATAAGTTATTACATATACAGAGGAAGAAATGATATATAATCCAAAATCACTAAAACAATTGGCACTAACTTTGAACAAGATGCAAAAAAGCAAAGCTAAGGCAAAAATAACTGGGAGAGGGAAAGCGCATCAGAAAAAATTGATTCTACAAAATTCATTACACAAACAGGTGCAACTGATTCAAACTTCTAGCCCCAATCAAGTAATCAAAATAAGTAAAAATATAAAAAAAGTGATACAGACAGTTATGAAGAGGAAGGAAACTTTATAGGTGGAGAACCAGCAGGGAAAAAGGATTTCATACAAGCAAATAAAAAGGGTCAACAAGAAGTCATGGAAACTGATGCAGTGATAGATTTCTCTGATCAGTTTTTGAAAATGTGGATCTATTACACAAAACAGTGCAGGGAATGAGGGACTCAATCAGCGATGAAGGTGACAAAGTAAGGGAGAATAAAACAGAAAAGTGAGCAAGAGGAACCTATAAAAATCTCTTTTAACTCTATATATGATTATATCCCCGTTATGAGCCGTGAAAGTTTCCATGTCCCTCACATGGAGAATATATCTAAAGATGTGGCCACAGCACTGATTAATCCACTAACAGCAAATCTCCTCTTATTTGAACAGTTAGTAGTCATTAAACAAGCTATTGCCTTTAAGGGAACTTGCATGTATAATAGAAAGATTATTGAGTTATTAGACAAGGAACAAAATATATTATCAAAATACAATAGTAATTTGGAAGAAAAATGTATATCCAGGAAAGTATAGAAAAATGACTCTTTGAAGTGCTGATAATGCTGCCTCACTTAGAATATAGAAATAATAGTATAGGGGGCATGGCTAGCTGCTTCGCCGTTCAGATGCATTTTCAGGGAGCTCCCTGTGAAACCTCCAATACCTTTATTATTTTATACTTTGGATACTATCTGACAGTGTTCAAACTGCCCACATTTGCACCTGTTGGTGTGGAGCTCAGCTAGAGAAACTTTCATCATGATCGGTCGAAAGAATGCCAAGCAAAAAGTGAATTTCTTGCGCCTCGTGGCGGGGCTACAAAGGTACCAACAACCCCCATGGGCCCAACATCAACTGAGCAGGAGAAGAAAGACTTTCAACCAGCTTCATTGGATTCCCTACAACTGGCAGTGCACAATCTTGCAAAAATGGTCCAACAGATGGACAGAAAAATGGACACTTACTGCGATTGGGTGATGGCTGTGGAGCAGAATGTTGATGGCTTGATAAGCACACCGCACAAGCAGCAGAGAAAGCATCTGATAGGGCATTGGCCTCAGCAGTGACTTGTGTTAAAAAGCAGTCCCTCATAAGACCTCATCTGGAATATCTTGAAAATGCAGTGAGGGTCACACATGTAAGATTGATTGGGGTTCCAGAAGGGACTGGTGGGGGGGATTTGCTGTCCTTCATGAACAACTGGTTGGCAGAGACATATGGCTGGGATGTGTAAGGGTCGGTGCTCTGAGCATACCAAATTACTCCACACAGAGCAAGCGGTCAGTCAGAGGGAGTGAGGACCATCTTCGTGATTATGGCATTCACAGCAGTAAGGAATCAGATTCTACAAGTTGCCCGGATCAAGAGAGGAATGGATATTGATGGCTTCCAGATTATGTTGTTTCCAGATCTATCTTATGTGATGTGCACCAAGCTCAAAAGTTTGATGCAATTAGATGCCATCTCTGGGAGCTGGAGATCCCAAGTAACATGTTGATGGCAGCTCAACTCCATGTCACCATGGGCCATAAAACTTATATCTACACTGACCCCAAAGAGGCTGGCAAGCTAGTGGACAGCCTGGAAGCTGAAAGGGCCACTCAGACTCTGATGAGACAGATACTTGAAACCCCATTTGTGAGTGACTCAGTGTTCTTGATATTTGATCAGCAGTAATCTCTGCACCATGACAGCATGGAGGAAGATTTTCTTTTCTCCAAAACTGTTTACCCCTTTTGGGGAAATACTTTAACAATGTTTTTGCTATCTGAAAGTTCATGGCTACGTTGGATTGCATGTCACCTAGTACAACTAGGTAGTGAATTAAGTATGGGTGCATCTCAGTACACTGGGTCACCAAAAATAAAAATGTATTTGGGGATGTCTTAGTTTTCTCCCCTTAACCCTTAAGATGTCATCAAGATGGTCACTACTGTTCTTCTTACTTGTGGAAGAGTGTGGATCAGCTTTCCTGCCAGTCATCCATTTTACAAGAAGCTGACTTGGGCTGTTGAATCCTCCACAGATAAGATTTTGATCACAGTGGTGGGTCTGCGTTCATCAGGCATCTTGTTTCTCTCTAGGTTTTTTACATAGTTAAATGCAAATGATTGTATTAATTGTACGTTGATGTTGGTATAGAAACATTGAAACATAGAATTTGATGGCAGATAAGGACCACTTGGCCCACCCAGTCTGCCCATTTCCCTAACTGATGGATAAGCTGCAGATTCTAGTTAATCAACAGCTTACTTCCTCCTAACCCCCACTAGAATTGCCTTATGCCTGTCCCATGCATTATTGAATTTTCCCACTGTTCCTGACTCCACAATCTCCTCAGGAAGGCTGTTCCATGCATCCACAACTCTCTCTGTGAAAAAATACTTTCTAACATTACCTCTGAGCTGTCCCCCTCTATCTTCAAATTGTGCCCCCTTGTTCTTGCACATCTCTTCTGAAAGATATTACCCTCTTGTACCTTGTTAATTCCCTTGAGATACTTGAAAGTTTCTATCATGTCCCCCCTCCCTCCTTTCCTCAAGGGTATACACATTAAGCTGCTTTAGTCTCTCCTCATATGTCTTCTGCTGCAGACCTTGCACCATTTGGTTGCCCTCCTCTGAACAGCCTCCACTCTGTCTATGTCTTTGCGGAGATGGGGTCTCCAGGATTGCATGCAGTACTCCAGATGGGGTCTCACTAACTGTCTGTACAGAGGGATAACAACTTCCTGTTTTCTACTGTTGATTCCTCTCCCTATGCATCCCAGTATCCCCCCAGCCCTCCTTACTGCCATCTCACATTGCTTGCCCACCTTTAGGTCATCTGATATAATTACTCCTAGGTCTCTTTCAATTTTTGTTGTTGTTATTAACTCAACCCCCATTGTGTACTCTTCCTCTGGGTTTTTGTTTCCCAGATGCATTACCTTGCACTTATTTGCATTGAATCTGAGCTGCCATATATTTGACCATTCCTCCAACCTTGTCAAGTTCCTTCTCATTGTTTTCACCCCACCTTGTGTATCAACCCTGTTGCAGATATTTGTGTCATATGCAGAGAGACATACCTTTCCTTCCAGGTGCTCTCCAATGTCACTTATAAAGATATGAAAGTGGACCGGTCCCAGTACCAAACCCTGCAGTACCCTGCTAGTTACCCTCCTTTCTTCACTGTGGACTCCGTTTACTATTACCCTTTGTGACCTGCTGTCCAGCCAGTTTTTTATCCAGGCTACCACCATGGGACCCACTCCGAGGCTGGCTAACTTGTATATTAATCTTTTGTGTGAGACTGTGTTGAATGCCTTGCTAAAATCTAGGTAGGCCATATCCACAGCCCCTCCCTGGTCTACTACTTTGGTTACCCAGTCAAAGAAATCTATTAGGTTCATCTGACATGACCTTCCTGCTGTGAAACCATGCTGCCTTGGGTCCTGTGCCCCACTGGCCTCTAGGTGCTCAACAATTCTTTCCTTCAGAAGTGATTCCATCATTTTCCCTACCACTGAAGTTAAACTAACTGGTCTGTAGTTTTCTGCATCTGCCCTGCTCCAACTTTTGTGAAGTGGAATCACATTTGCCCTCCTTTATGGTATCTTTTCTTATAAAATACTGATAGAATATTAATGTTCATAATCATATGTGGGGGGAGGCATACTGAGAAGGAACATCCTATTAAGATCATCTGGATTTAACACAAAAGCTAAATAGCCATCTTTAGTATTCCTGGACTGTACTTTATTGGAAAATATCAGTTTAAGACATTGGCAGCAACAGGCAACACAACTTTTGTTTCTTTTAATATATACATTGGTTCTTTAATGTTTGCTATCCCCCCTTATCTTGTAACAAAGGGAACAGTAACTCAACTCTCCTAATGTCAACATATTTAGTATTGTACTTATGTATTGCACTGTTCAGTGTATTTCTTTGTACTGTTTTGGTATAAAATTATAAATAAAAAGTTTAAAAAAAAATGATTGTATAGCAAAAGATTTAAAGGAACAGCAACAGATATGGGAAAAAGCAGAGAATAAGAAAAAAATAGGACTTGGAAATCAAGTGAAAAAGGACAAAGAAAGGGACTTGAGAAGGTGTAAGCTATGACACAAGTAAACTGTGTTATAGAAGTTAAGACACCAACAATAGGCAGACACGCCTATATTCCTGACAGATTGTACATCAGTACTGGAAAGGACATAACCCCAGAACAACAGGAAGTATTTGAAATAATGGAAAAGAAAAGTAAAGAAGGGCAGAAAGATAAAAAAGGTAGAAGTAGCTTTAAGAAAAGTAGCAAAGGTAAAGGACAGGATAATAAAACGTCTAAAGCTAAAAAAAGGGGGGGGGCTTGAAAAAAGGCTATGGAGGGAGACCTGGAATTAGTGACCCATATAAATAACAGGAACACTAAAGAAAAAGGACAGATGTAAATACCCAGACAGGAAATGATGAAAACGTATGCAGAAAGCAACAAGAAGTCCATGAGGATGGTAGATCAGGGTACCATAGAACATGGATTTGACAACAATGATTTTAAGACATTTCTGAAATCTTCTAAGGGTATCAAATTTGTTTTACCTATGTTTAATGTAAGTAAATTACCAGAAGAGAATCAGAAGACTTTTAGCCAAACCATGAAATCCCTTCTGACAGCCATATTTGGAGGTAATAAAATCTTTACAGATCATACTACAGTCATTTGGCCTGTGCATAGTTTAGAACTAGCATGTGTGGTATCAACACAATTTTACATACTTAAGGCTCTTGTGAGGAAAAAAAGGAACTAAATAATATTGGTTTAGAAATAAAAGGTATCACTACATTATCTTCCCTATTTCCAGAATTTTACAATTGTAGTATAAAACAAGCATTTGTCAATGCCGAATGTTTGCTTGCTGGCATTGGCAGTGGTAGTGTAGAAGTTACAGAGCTGCATAATAGGAATGGCAGTGAAGTATTGAACTGAAGCCAACCCAACCACCACCCTGCAGAGAGTGACAGGCATTGGGCTGTGCCTTTTGGTCGTCAGGCATAACGGCCATGCCATTTCACCACACCCCACCCTGCAGACACTGACAAGTGTCACGGTGTCCTTGGGGTCTTTGGTCCTTATGCGCACCCCATTCCATCAGGAAATATGGTGCGATGGGTGTGGTATAGGACAATGGGGTGAACTTTGGGGCTGAAGAGTCCAAGGCATACCTTGATGCCTCTCACTGGCTGCAGGGTGTGGAATGGTATGAGCATTACAGGCAAGAATCCCAAGTCACACCCCTGATGCCTGTCATTCTCTACAGGGTGGGGCATTATGGTTGGAAACCCTAATGCCTCAGACATTCGTTGGTATTTTCACTCCAAATTTTCAACATGGTTTTTTCGTGACCCCACCTCATGAACAGTGGCAATATCAGTTTGTTAGCCGAAAGCTGCTTATGCATAGCGACTACGGCATTTAGCACCACAGGTGCAAAAACATTCCGAGCAGGATGTGAAAAATGACAGCTGTGGGGAGGTGTAAAAAATGGCAATGTTGCAAATCTGCAGTAAAAATATTAAAAAAACTGGTGAAGTCACAAGCATGCATAGAAACTGTGCAACGCACACCTGTAATGTAATTAGTTTGTGGATTTTTTAAAGCAGATTGTCAACACAGGCATTTTGGGACCTCCAATCATGAACAGTGTCACTGTGATTTTCTTTATCTGTCCCGAACAATGATTTCCCACAGCGACCACGCATCTCTGCGCTGAAAGTGTGAAAACACATTTCAGCCATGTTGTGAAAAATGACAGCTGTACTATTCATAAGGAAGTGTGGAAAAATGCCACTGGTGAAATCTGGACTGAAAATATTACAAAGTCATGAACTTATGAGGGTGCGTGGAAACTGCGCAATGCTCACTTGTAACACAGTCATTTTATGGACTTTTGTCACCAAATTTTCAACATAGCCATTTTAAGACCTCTGCTCATGAACAGTGTCACTGTGATTTTCTTAATCTGTCCCAAACATTGATTTCGCACACCGACTGTGCTATTGTGCACTACATGAGCAGAAACACATTTTTGGCAAGATGTGAAAAATGACAGCTGTCCTGCTCATAAGGAGGTGTGGTAAAATGGCAATGTTGAAAATCTGGAGTGAAAATATTGAAAATTCGCGAACTTACGAGCATGCTAGGAACTGCGCAACACACACTCGTAAAACAGTCATTTTTAGGAATGTTTCCTCAAAATTTTCAACATAGGCTTTTTGAGAGCCCACCTTATGAGTGCCAGTGTCATTTCGTTACTTGGTCCCAAAAGGTGATTTTGCGCAGTGACTGTGAAATCACCCTTCAGGCCTGATTAACACTATGACAGTGAAAGCATTCAAGAGAAGGGGTCCCAAAAACCCCATGTTGAAAATTTGGTGCAAAAATTCCAAAAAATGCCTGAGATATGCAGCAAAGTTGAAAAAACACTATCTATGCCATTATACAGCTTACCGGCATTTCCTCAGTTCGCGGTCGGCTTTGAAGAGTGCAGATGTGTTCCCGGTCCACAGAAGATCATCATGCCAGAGTCCAGAGTTAAGTATAGGGTCAGGGAGGTGTGGAGGCAGGGTGCGCAGTGGGTGGGCGTGGGTGGGGGCAGAGACACCGAGGACCGTTTTCCAATTTCAGGTTTTTCAAAACAAAGGACAGAACAATGCGGGACATTTGCCACACTGGGTGGGCTCCCAGCATTGGCACAAAGATGGCTGTTTGGGGGCGTGGAGCCGATGGGGGATTGGGCACCCCATCAGTGACAGCATCTGTTGCCATGCTGGGTGGCTCCGTGGCACCCTGCTCTGGGGGAGAGACAGTGGAGCCCGGCGGGGATTGGGCAGCCTCATCGGCTATCATGTGTAGCCATGCTGGGTGGGCACCCAGCGTGGCATGTGGAGACTCTTTGAGGGGGCTGGCACAGCCGACAGGGATTGGGCACCTCATCGGCTATACAGTGTGTGTGGGAGGCGAGCACGCGGTATGCGTGTGTGTGTGTGTGTGTGTGTGTTTGGGGGTGTGCATGAGCAGGTGATATCTTATCACTGCTCACTGAAGCATAGCTCCCCTTTCAACTGTTGCCACTGCATTTTGCACTGCTGGACTGCTGTCATAGAACAGCTCCAGCAGGCATTGGAGAACTCGCGCCGCACCTGCAAACACACTGACTGAATTGGAAGAGGGCTGCCACACCTCCGAAAACTCGGATGATGGCACTATGTTTCTTGCACATGCATGCAAGCAAACATAAAAAGGGAAATTATAACCAAATGAAGGTTATATCTATATTTGGATAGGCTCATGTGGTAAATGAGAATAATAAAAACTTAGAGTTAAATCGCTGCAACATTACAATTTATACTAAAGATTCCAGTAGAAGTTAATCAGATTAACAAAGCTATCAGATGGGAAAGAAATTGTCAAATTACATTATGGTTGATAGATAGCACTCTGTATGATAAATTGATATGAATCCCTTGGGTATCTGTGTAACAGAAGAAATGGATGAATGCAAACAATCGTCAAAAGTCATAACTAGCAATAACTTGTCTATGGAGATAATGTTTGCAGTACAGACTTGCAGTCGATTTCTAGGTTTGGAAAATGAACATAATGTAAACTGACAAATGCCTGATTATGGTTTTGGAGTGCCACAGATTCCAGAAAACCAGCATTCTCAATGTACAGATAAAAAAAGAACTAAGATTTTAACCTGGAATGTCTCAAGTTTGAAAAATAAGTTGGTTGATCAGAAAACATTGAGTACTTTAATACATTTCAATGTATTCCTTTCCGAGAAACATGGATACGTGAACAAGATGTAAATTTTAATGGTTTCAAAACCTACACTAAACCAGCCAAAAGACTAAAAAAAATTGGTAGAAGTATAGGAGGGTTAGCAATTCTTTGGAAAAACACAGAAAGCATACAGACTGCTGAATTACCAGTAGACATAAAAAGTGAAGGTGCTTTGGGATTGCTCGTTAAGGAAAATAATAAGGAAGACTGTATTATTTTAAATGATTATTATACACCATGCCATACTAAATATTATAGAAACAGTTTTTGGGAAGAGTTGGGAAATACCTTGGATATCTAGAAGGTATCCCTGTAAACACAGAGAAATACCATGGGAATTTCTGCAGTATTCAAAGGTTGCCACCCTGATGCTAAGTCACTCAAGAACTACAAATTAAGAGGTGGGGGGGCAATGAACTTCAAAACACAGCAGTCAAATCTTCTAGAAGGAGTTTGATTTTATTTTCGATTCATTTCTAGCAGGCATTCAAATCATCCTCAACGTTACACCTGTACCGTTAAAGTCTTCCTCAGGAGACTGCCTAAAATGCTGATGGTAAATGTAATTAAATTATAATGTGACCACTGTAGTCAATAAACATTTAAAAATGAAATAAACTGTTAATTACTCACAGTGTTATGGTCACTTGTTTGATACAGTACAGCAGAACTCTACAAAACATGTAATATGTTTAGTATTGCCTGAAAAATAACATTTATAAGCACTTTTATAATCAATTTCAACCTCATTCAAAGAAGTACAGTTTCAGGTGAGGCTCTCCCCTCTGCCAAACATTCCGGTACCGCCACATGTATATTCATGTTTGAATTCCCCAGGCTAAATGGCCTAATCAGTCTGTTAAAAAATTATTTAAAAAGCTTCAGAAGTCTAAGAAAAATTTGAAATTTAAATAAATAATATTGCTGCAAAGTGTATGCCTCATGTACTCCAACAGGAGTTTAAAAACTGTACTTACTGTGTTAAGCCATAACTCTGTTTGTGTACATGAGCTCTTATGACATTTTTGTGGATGTTGGGCAGGGCCAAAAACTTCAAAAACTTTTGTATTCACCGACACACAACATCATCAATGCAGGGCCATGCAGTGAATACAAAAGCTTCTGATCTCAAAGATAAAGGCAGCAAGGTGCAGTGTTGTAACCATTTAAATCACTCTTAACTCAGAACACTACTTTGAGGACATTAGTCTCCTTGAATATGTAGGTGGCGGTGTTGGAATATTTTTTTATAAAATGGGTAGGGAAATGGACAGTAAAACTAAAACTTTCATTGGTTAAGAGTAGTCAAGTGGGCATTGACTAATGCCTAGTAAACCCATGGAGCTACTTCTGACCTAGATATTCTTTGACATATGGTCAAATATAGTAAAAGCTAAAATCACTCCCTGTTATGTTCGGGCACTGAAAATGGCACCATATTAAAAAAATCAGTTAGCAAGAGAAAGTGAAACCAAATTGGCAGCAATATTGGACTTATCATACTGATTTAATGAGTGGCATTTAGGGTTGTTATGGTGCTGTTCTGTAGGATGTAACATGCACATATATTCCAGCCTACTGTGCCACTTACTCAATTACCACAAAATTCTTAATCGCACATACCAATCTTTCCATTGTCCTGACTTGCTGTAAAGCTGCTGAGTCTGTCAAGCCACCTGATTTCTTCCTCCCATTGTATCTCCTCAAACTGAGGGCCAGTAAAACTTGAGTTGGCTTCATCCACACCTGAGACTGCATGGTACACACAACAGATACACTGTAAGTGGGCGAGGTGGGGCAGCAAGTCTGTGATTTGCATAGGACCAAACATTGGGGAGGCTGTGGTAGTGCAATGAGGGAGAGACAGTAAAGTGTGTCTGTTTCTGCCAGTAGAAAAGAAAAAAAAATAGCTGGTTTCTGTTTGAGATTTCAGTGTGCCTTGAAGTCAGCACATCTTCAAATCACCAGAATAACTCCACATATTTTATTCATTAAAAATGCAAAAGTTCAGTTTGTTTAATAAATTCTGATATAGGTGCTACACTGAAACTGCAGAAATTACAATCTATTATTTAGGACTACTTTATAATGCAGCAGGGGCCGGTCCACCAGCACAGTGGTTGGATTGCCTCTTGCAGCGCCGGCGGCCCGGGTTCAGGAGTGAACCTGGGTTGCTGGAGGGCTGACTGGGGGAGAAGGATGGAGCATCCCAGGGACTGCTCTCCCTCTTCCTCTCTGGGGGGAGGGTGGGGACAGAGCCTGGCACTTGATGGACCCCTGGCGGAGGCTGGGGGTACCGCAGCTATTGGTGCTTGACAACTTCAGGGGGGCGGGGCAGATGCAGGATGTCATTGCATATCCCTGTCTCCTCCTGCACACAAAAAGGGAAGAAAAATCCCTGCTCCTGCCACCTTGATGAAGCCCACTCCAGCTACATTGGCTCTCAGGTCAGCTCCCACCTTTCCCATGTTCACGGCACCCTTGGCCCGAGGCACCATGACCCCGCCCTGGGGTGCAAGCCAGGGGGTTCAGGGAGGGCTGCTAAAAAAAAATATGAGTAGCCGCAGCCAGAGTCCATGACCAGACAGATGGTCCCAGCGGTCGGGAACAGGACAAAAATATAGAATTTAAAACAATGCAGCAAGATACGAATAAATTGTGCCTCTTTTAATGCTATTAAAACAATTTCTCTTATTTAATAAAGATAACCCGTTTTATAAGTGCAATAACCCACTCCAGGCTGTGGGTTTATGGGGGCACTAATGCACTTCCTGGGTGGTTGAAGGGCAATCAGCCTTCAGCCCCGTGCCTCACAACACACCCGGGGCATGCAGTAATGCCCCCATACACCCATGGCTTGTCGTGGGTTATAGCTTATGTGAAGGGGAGTGCCTCACTTGAAACTGTAATCCTATGAATTAATATATATCAATAATATGGGATGAATCCCACCATATGGAAGTAAAATATTATCTTGCCAGTTTTTAAAAAAGCTAATAATAAGGACCCAAGTTGTTACAGACCAATTAACCTTATTGACTGCACAAAAAAAACCTTTAAAATAATAAAATACAGATTATCGACATGGGCTGGATAATAACATTATGGATGAAGCACAGACAGGGTTCTGACAAGGTTATTCTACCCTAGATAAATGCTTCACACTCTCTCATGTAGCTTATAAATATAGAATTATTAAAAATCAAAAATTAAATTGTGTTTTCATAGATCTGAAGGCAGCTTTTGACTAAATAAATAGAAAATTGCTATGGCAGACATTAGAGAACATTAGAGTAGACAGTGTCTTATTAAATATGATAAAAGTTTTATATTCTGGAAATACAACACAGGTTAGATATGATACCATGGGAAATAGGAGTAAAAAACTCACTACAAACATGGGAGTTAAACAAGGTTGTGCTCTTTCCCTTTTATTGTTCAATTTATGTTTACATACTATATTGAAAAAATTGCATAACAAAGCATTCACGAGAAGCTGCAAATTTCAACTATCCATACTTGGCCTAAGCTGATGATATTGTGTTATTATCAACAAGTTATTTGGGAATCAAAAGGATGCTTGGAAAATGTTTCCTTGAAAATAGCAAGGCTTTGCCGGCCTGGTAGCATGGAGGGCAGAGGCATCCATGTGTCACCTGCTGCCACGTCAATGACCTGTGTTCAGTGATGGACTTGTTGCATCAGGGGCTGACTGGGAGAAGAGGATTGAGCATCCAGAGGATGACTCTCATCCTCTGGGACAGAGGGTTGTTGGTTCTCTGCACTTGTCTGACCCCTGGCGGAGGCTCGAGGCAATCAGTGCACAGTTTTGGTTGGAGGGACGGTGGCTATCGACACCTCACATATGGTAGTATGTGTGGTGCTTCTATGATGGCATTGCATGTCCGTCCCTCCCTACAGAAAAATGAAAAAAGCTGGGCCTAGCATGGATGAAGCCAACCTTTCCTGGGCTCCATGCTGGATTACAGGATCCTCTCCCCACACTGGATCCATTCATCGGAGGGTTGTGCCTGCTGTAGAACCCCTACCACTGGGAGGGCTATGCCATAGGAGACACTAGGGCCAAAGGCCCTCACAGATCCATCTCTCCAGTGGCATGGTGTTCCTGATGACCCCGTCATGGGGGTAAGTTGTGGAGGAAGCTTGGATGGAGGTAAGTGCCTGTGTACCAGTGATGGGGCTGGGGAGGTGGGTGGAGGGTCGGGCAGCACTGCAATGAGGAGGAGGATAAACAGATTAACCAAAAAAATAGCAGGGCTGAATTGTTGCTTAATTACAATAAAACCAAGGTTATGGTGTTCAGTAGAAATAAGAAATCCTAAAAATATAGAGTAAATGAGCATAACCGGAAGTAGTTAAATCATTCTGTCATCTAGGAATATTTGTTTCAGATACCCTAACATGGAATAAATACTCTGAAGAGCTTGCTGTAAAAGCTAAGAAATTCCTGCTGGCACTTTCAAGTGTTACTTATAAATATGGGGTAATTCAATAAAAGGATGTATAAAGTAAACATAAACAATAAAGTGAGCAAGAAGCCGTAGTAAAGACATAGTGGTTATCTATCCTACAGAACAATTCCTGCTTCCTGTGTATCACAGACACAGTCAGAGTGCAACTGCTGCAACAAGACACAGAAGGCAGCATAAGAGTGAACGCAGCACAGTAACAGTGGCTTCGCATGTCTGCACCACTGACCCTTCAGCTACTTACTATTACCACCATCTCAGTGGAGCCAGGGGCGCCCCTCCCAGATCTGTTTAAAATAACAGAAATCCATGAAGACGCAGAACTGCACCATCACACATTGCACATGACACCCAGAGATAATAGTTACCATCTGCACACCAGAGACAGTGCAGCCAATCATAATCAGCAAGACGCATCGGACGCTCTCAGCAGCATCCCTTTTCCTGAATTCCCCCTCCACAGGAATCTCAGCCTGTACTAAGTTGCACAGCTGGACATATCATATCTTGCCAAACTGCATGCAAATGCCACCCCCCCAGACTCTGACATGTGGAGGCTTTGCACAAACCCCACCACCAAAAGCCACCAGGTAGGAGTTTTTACTAACACCTCTATGCATGGTATCTCTTCATATAATCACAGTAATGCAAATAATCCTACTGCTGCACTGTACAATGCCGCCTACATGATACAGTAGACCACAATTCACAGCACAAAGTCACACAGCCCCCCCTCCCGCCGACAAAAGAGAATGGCAATGGAAGGTACATTATCTTCCCCTCCCATAAAGCAGAAAGACAAACAGCAGCAATTTGTGTGTACACACACACCAAGATGGAGCAGTACACAGGATCAAGACATGTATGCTCAAGTGCTGCACTGTTGTTTCTGTTTCCCCTCCCATCCCTTGCCAAAGTGCTCGTTCTCCGTAAATGACCTTGAGCAGTTGTTTGAATTGAAACCCCAATCTTGTAACATTGAGCAATCATTGAGTAAGTGGCACAGAGAGAGAGAGTGAGACAAAAATGATGCCTTTCAGTGAATAATAAAACGTTTGTACCACGGCTGTCTATCACATCTCTCCCCTGCCTTCTATCAGTCAGAGCAATGGGACTGGAACATCTGAGTCACAAGTTCTGCAGTGTTCTCTGTGTGACTCTCATGACTTTTCAGTGGGCGGCTGTTTGTTTTCAAGTATTTGTTCTGCAGCTTTGTGCCTTGATGTTCCATTCCTCAGGATGAGCCCCCCCCCTTCCCAAAAGAGAGAGAGACAGAGTGACAGCAGATCGAGACATGGTCTGTTTCTGTCTGTGATCAGCAGCTTGTGTGTGGGGGGAGCACAGTAAACCACGTAAAAAGTGTGACAAACAGCAGCCTCCCACACACAGTTTCTGTGAACTCTACATGGTACTGCACCCGTTGATTTAACTCACAGTTTAATCCATGGTCAGCAGCTTCCCCACGCACACCTTCTGTGACTGCTATACATGTTCATATAATTGGGATTTACACCCTGTAACAATGACAGCGAAGGCAATTTGTTGTAATGCAGCAGAAGTACACACAAAACAGCACCAACTAAATTTCAGTGTATTCTAGACTCATAGAAATGCACAAAAACATCTTTTGTGAGGGCTACTTTGCAAGGCAGAAGAATAAGAATCCTTTTTTACAGGACAGGAAAACAGGGGAGTCAGCGTATTTTTACTACTTCTCCCCAATCTCAAAGGTAACCCATGTTATAAATGCAATAACCCACTTCAGGGTGTGGGGTTATCGGCATTTAATCCATGCCTGGGCACTGTAAGGACACTCGGCCTGCAGCCTCATGCCTCACAACACACCTCAGGAGTGGATTAAATGCCTATAACACACACCCCCTGTCATGGGTTATTGCTTACTTTCAAGAAATTATTGGGTGTACCTCCACATGCCCGATCAGCTTTAGTTCAAGCAGATTCAGGGAAAATACCTATAGAATGCACGGTCATAGAGAGTATTCATATATTGGTTAAATGTTTGTACAGTGAGGGAAGGAAGATTACCTAGAAATTGTGTAGAGGAAGAATTTATTTAAGTCAAGATCTGTATTTCCCCAGTATAAAATTCATGGTGAAACAAGTTAGACCAAATGGATTGCTTTACTACTTATCAGAAGTCTTTGTAAAAACTTTTAATGAAGTAAAATTGCTGATAAAACAGAGATTTAGGGATCTTTGTTATTTACAGAGGGAAATTAGGGATCTCTGTTATTTACAGAGGGAAATCAGTATATGTTCACAATATAAAACCAGCAAATATCTAGTCATAAACAAAAGAAACATATCCTTTGAACCTTATTTGAATCTGGTAAGAGACCCACAAAAAGGAAAATACTAAGCAAATACCGATTTGAATATTATAATAGAGACTTACAAAGGTTTATAAAAAGACTGAGAATTAGGTTTTATGTAAATATCATTTTGGTATAGATGATTTAACCTATGTTCTGATCCTATGCCCTTTGTATAACTCTTACTGGAATAAATAGTTAGGTAAGATTTTAGCAGATATAGAATTGAAACTGAGACATCAAGCTACTTATTTGCTTAAATCTCACTCTGTGTCACTGTTGGATTCTGTGGCTTCCTTAATTGTAGATCAAATGAAAATATAGTTATAATGACAAATATTCAGCTTTACTATGCGTCATAGCACTCTTGTGGTTTATTATCATGTGATCCTTCAATATTTGTTTTAAATTAAACCGTATACTGGTTTTATATAATTTTATTTCATGTGATGTATGTAAACATGGATTTTATATTCTGTATTGCAATGACAATGTGTGTTGATCAATACATTGAATACAGTGGTTCAACATTAGGTGATATATGTATTGGATTGTAGGCAGGACTTTGGTCTATGGGAATTGTCTTCAGTGAAGTCCAGATGTTCTGAGCCCACCACTGCTGCTCCCTCACTGCTTCTGGAATTCTCCATGATTACTCCATATCTGAAATTAAAAAAAATATCAGGTATAACATGCTAGTCTTGCCTCTGTTCCATGCAAACCTGTGCAACTGCCTTGTTTGCTGTTCATTGTATGTACTGTGGTCTCTGTTCATTAAAGCTCAATACACATGAAATTATTAAAAAAAGAAACACCAAACACTATGATGTATTCATGGAGAATGCTAACAATCATGGCATTATCATATAAAATACCCCAAATCATGAAGTTTTCATAAAGCGAGAAAAATCATGGTATCATGACTTCCATGACAAAAAGGTTTAGCCCTAGGTATAACCAATCAATTTGAGACAGGTCATTAACAAAGGCTTAGAGAAATCTCTAAAGCAGAGGATTCTCGGTGCCTGAAGCAAGTTCTCCATACTCTGTATTCAAAGTGGAGGGGGGCCTAAAGGAACTAGCAGGACAAAAGATTAACAAAGCAATGGATCTGATGGGATTCACCCCCAGAATACTGAGGGAGCTGAGGGAGGCATTAATGGAACCATTAACTGGCCTGTTCAATAGATTGTTAGAGACAGAGTGGTTCCAGATGACTGGAAGGGAGCGGACATAATCTCCCTCCATAAGGGAGGAAGCAAGGAAGGAAGGAAGAAACAAATAACTACAGGCCAGTCAGCCTGACATCAATAGTGGGGAAGTTGATGGAGAAATTACCGAAAGAAAGAATTATCAAGTAACTTGATTCAAATGACCTGAAGGATCACAGACATCATGGTTTCATAGAAGGGAGGTCATGTAAAACAAACTTAATTGAATTATTTGACTGTGTGACCAGAATGATAGATCAGGGTGGGGCAGTGGATGTGGTGTACCTAGATTGCAGTAAAGCATTTGACACTGTGCCACACAGCAGGCTTCTGCACAAAATGAGAGCCCTGGGAGTGGGACCAGAGGTGGAGAAATGGGTGAAAAATTGGCTGGAGGGAAAAAGGCAAAGGGTGATCATTAATGGAGTTCCATCAGGGAAGGGAAGGGTGACTAGTGGGGTACCACAGGGGTCGGTACTGGGTTCAGTCCTGTTCAATATTTTCATAGGGGACATTGTGGAAGGGCTTGAGGGGAAGGTCTGTCTATTCACAGATAATACAGAGCTCTGCAACACAGTAGACACAGCCAATGGGGTAGAAAAAATGAGAATGGATTTGCACAAACTAGCGGAGTGGTCAAAAGTGTGGCAGTTGAGCTTTAATGTCAAAAAGTGCAAAGTTATGCACTTGAGTAGAAATCTAAAGGCAGAGTACAGGATGGGTGGTCAGATACTAGAAGCGATAGAGCAAGAGAGGAACCTTGGTATAATATCTAATAATCTCAAGGTGGCTAAGCAATGCAAGAGGGTAGTAGCGAGGGCCAGTAACATGTACATTAACAATTATACAAAAATAAGTGTCCCTACAAGCAATATAATATTTTAAAATGAGCATATTCCTAAACAGTGCAGGGTAAAACAGTACAACAAAATACATACGGTAGATACAAAACTGAGCTTGGATAGGCAGAGATAAATTACCCCAACCAGGCATAAACAGTGCGGGGAGAGCAACATTGCCATGTGGATGGGGGGACATTTATGTAAGGGGTCAAGGACAGCTGCAGGTGGGAGTAGAAAAGTCATGAGCCAAAGACATGGGAGAAGGGAGAACTTAGAAGAGGCAGAGCAAATAGACAGAGGGAGGAAGAAAGGGCCAGAGTTTAGAAAAATGATATGAGAAAGTATCTTGACCAGTAGTAGATTCCATGGGTGTGACAGAATGGGAATGGGAAATATTGCTGTGGAGATGGGTAGGAGTTAAGTGGGGGAGAGGATGGGAGGAAGGTAAGGTAGGAAGGAAGGGAAGTAAACCAGAATTTAGATATAAAGGTGGCACAGTCAGAAAGGCTTCTGGCATCATGGGAGAAGAGGGAGAGGGCAGAATAGAGCAAGCACTGGTGGGTATGAGTGGGACAGTCCAAGGCAAAATGACAACAAGGAGCAAAAGAAGGGAGTCCAGTCTGGTAAGGGAGGATTTGGGAGCTGCCCTGTAGACTATGCCACCATAGTCAAAGATGGGGAGTATCATTTTCAATACAACCCCATAATGGGTAGGAAGCAGGATACTTGTCTTGTTCCTGTAAGTGGACCAAGCGTCTTGTGGAACTTAAGGTGGAGAGCATCAGGGTGTGTTGAGAAAGATGATGGGCCAGCCAGACCCCAAGGTACTTAAAGGAGGATATATCCTCAATTATGAACCAGCGATCGTAAATGGAGCAATCTGATTGGCCGACAGCTCTTTAAAGCCGTGATGATATCGGGCTACGTCATCACGGCTTTAAAAAAGCTCCGGCAACCAGGCTCCTCGCTCACAAAATTTCCACTGTTGCCAGCATTCTCCAGATCCCTCACGACCTTCACAAAAGTCTCCCCACAGAATGTGTCCTCCAATCTACTACAACCAGCCACATATGTAAAAAATACAAAAATCAATCCATTAGTAAGGGGAGGGCGGCAGCTGCACAGAAGTTGCGTCGGTAACTTCTGACGTGTTTCGATCGCAGCAGCCTTGCGACTGACAATAACGGGTGATTTTTTTTCTGTTGCAAATAAAACAATGGTCTCTGATTAACACAAGAGCTGCAACTCCTCCATGTGCTTACTTACCAATGTACTGTCTATTTCACGCTGACTCGCATCGCCAGCCATAACATTTCAGTATCGTCTTTTATTCTTCATTTAGAAAAACAGTAAGCTCACAAATCCCTTACGCGCTCGTTACCACAAATTAACAGAAACCTCTTCAAAATAGCCACAATTCACATCCGGATGCAATAGAGATGAGTTCACAGGGACACAACAGTCCCACCTCTGTCAACTACCAGTATAATAGCACCACCTACTGTCTCAAGAACTGTTTTATCAAAATGTGACCCTACACCACCCAAAAACTCATTTTAAAATGTTTTAAAACCTGTTTATTTTACTTTTTAATTTTTTAAACATTAAAGCCAGTTCATAATAGCAATAAGGCACTCCAGGGTGTGGTATATCATGGGATATCGTCACTTCTCGGGACGGTTGGACGCTCTCGGCCTGCCGCTTCATGCCCAACCACCCGAGGCGTGACGATATCCCATGATATACCACACCCTGTCGTGCCTTATTGCTTAATTGCAGCACTATCAAGGGTATGAAAAATTGGGAGGGAGGTGAGTCTGGTAAGCCTCTGTTAGGTGCCAAATATCATAAAAACTTTTGTTTTGAATTAAGGGACAGTTGTTTAGAAATGAACCAGTGCTGAATATTGTCAAAATCCAGTTGAAGCTGGGCAGTAAGGTCATGGGCAGAGGAGGGAGATGCAAAGATCACTGTATCATCGGCATAGATACGAATAGATGCAGAAGAACAGCAGAAGGGAGACAATTCAGGAATATGGAAAAGAGAATGGGGCCCAGGACAGAGCCTTGAGGGCTAGCTGAGCAGATTGGGAGGTGGGGAGGGGGATAGGGCGGTTCTGATCTGGACAGTTTGTGACCTGCCGGCAAGGTAGGAGTGGAACCAGATGACTGAGGAGGCTTGGAGGCCTGCTGCTCTAAGTTTGTCCATGAGCGATGAGCTGGGCTATGGTCAGATTATTTAATGACTGACCCAAAGGCTCATGTTTTGTTCCTGATCCAGTCAAGCTTAATATCACCCATAACAATGAACTCACTATTTTTAGCATGAGATCCCACCTGATAAATCATGGAGGAGAAACAAGACTGCCCACCATTAGGGTTGTAGACAGCGGACACAGACGAGGTGGAGTTTCTTTGCGTTGCCCAGCAGGATTACTGCATGAACTCATTTACATGAGGTATTTTGGAAGAGTCTAAAGCCTAGGTCTGATAGATTTTTGTGTGATTTGTAAAAAACATTAGACTTTCCCTTTTTGAGAATGGTGATCCCTCCCAATGAAATTATAATGCAGGAGAGAGTACCGAGAGTCTGGGATTTTTTATTTCAGCCAAATTTTTCCTGACACCTGGGATGTCAGGTTCGTGGTATGACACTCAAGCTTCTAGCTGTTGTCTTTATTAGCAAGGAGGATGTGGATACTGAGGTGAAAAGGTTTTGGATTCTTAATAAAATTCCATGTAGGTGAAATCAAATAAGGGGAGGAGTCAGAGGACCAGGGTTAGATTCCACATCACTGGAGAGTAAGAGATACATAACTGAGTAATTACAATAAGCTGACAGCTATTTCATGTGCCAAGTGAACATTACATGAACCCCTCTTATGAGTGTTCAGCAAGATGGAAGAATAAATATTTTGGTTTAAGCAGCTAGTTTATTTTTGGGGTAACACAGAAAACCAGTAGGATATTAGACATACTATAGTTAAGTATTGTTGTTGGCCTGGGTGTATGCTATCATACATCTTAGCAATCGGAGTGGAGAGTCAGTTAAGACTAACAGGCACATGAGGGGTCTACCCGGGAGAAACAATACTTGAATGGCACCCATTTTGAAAATACAAAGTAAAATGAAACACAAAGCCAGCTTGAGACAGAGCCATCAGAGATGGAGGTTGGTGAAACAGCCATTGGAGCTGGAGGTGAGTGAGACAGTATTCTGTAGGAGCTGGTAAAGTTGAACAGATGTTAGAGTCAGTTGGACCAAATTTCCTGTCAGTGCCTCTTGACGCACCTGGAAGATGCCTTGCTGTTGGTTTGCCATCTTGCTGTGTGGTTACTTAAGTGGTTGGCCACTTGGTTATGAAATTATTATAAGGGCTGAGGCCCCACCTGCAAGTGACTTAATTAGTCAGTTGAGCAGCAAGTGGTAGTGGATTGGCTGCCGCACAAGCCAGCTAGGAGAGTCCCTAGCCCACTGCTCTGTTTGCTCTGCTGTTTCCCAAAGTCTGAGAGAAGCCTTCTGTTGTATCTAGAGGGTCAGCTGCTGGCACACTGGTCACACTGAGCCAAGCATGGCTTGAGGAATTTGGGGGTGCTAAAAGCTGAGCCAGGAGCCAGTGTTAACATTTCAGTGGCTGAGGTCTCAGTTCCATGTTACCTGATTGGCCACTTTAGAAGCAGGTGGCAGTGGACTGGCTGGGGCACAAGCCTGCCAGGGAAGCCCCTAGCCTAGCAGTATGCCTACCTTGTTACTGCTCAAAGTCTTGAGGAAGTCTTCTATTGGGTCCACTGGTAGCATGCTGGCCATACTGGAGTTGAGCATGGCTCAAGGTTTCTAGGGGTAGTGTGAATTGGACCTGGGGGTGATGCTAAAATTTCAAGGTCTGAGGCTCCACCTCCAAGTGAAACAACTGGCCATTTAGCAGCAGGCAGCAGTGGATTGGCTGTCACACAAGCTGGCCAGAAGAGCACCTAGGTCACCATTCTGTCTGCATTGCTGCTGCCCAAAGTTCTGAGAAAGCCTTATGTTGGATCTGGAGTGTCTGCTGGTGGCCTGCCAGTCATGTTGCAGAAGAGCATGGCAGTAGGAGTCTGGGGACAAGTCAGAGACTGTCTGATAGTTTACAAGGTTGTTAGGGTCTAATGATGGCTTCTGGAGCTGGGGTCTCACCACTGCCTAATTTAGGAGGAACCCCATGCTCAAAGAAGCTTTGACAATACCTGCAAATATTGGGGCCAGTGGCACTGACTCAGCATTGAAAAGCTAAGAGGGGGCAGGATCTAATCTTCAGGTGGTGCAGTGCAAACCAAGTTTTTTTCCCAAATAATATCCTAAACACCTAACAGGTGAAATTCAGTTCAGGAAAGTGGAGCCCTCAGTCTCACCAAGGCTGTGCTCCTGACACACAAATTTAAGGCAGTGGAGTAAGTGCAGTCTGAAATGCCAACAATCTTAGCCTTGATGAACTGAATAAGCAGTTAACACCTCTCCATGGCAACACCACAGGCAAACACACCTTGGCTGTTACTGTGTAACATACTCCCAAACTTACAGTATTTTCAGAGGTGAAGCTATTGGGGAATGAACCCATGGATTAAACGGAAGCCACAGCCATCTCCATGCAAAGCTGACTCTCATAGCATTAAGTTAAAGGAGAAAATCACCATTACAGCAGGATAATGTAGTTCCCCCATCTTTATTGGATATATATGTACTTAACAGGAAGAAAATTCCTACTCGTTCAGCTTCTGTTCGCAATTTTCAGGTTCCTAGAATGTAAACAAAAAGAAATTGCCTGCTCATTCAGCTTCTGTTCAGAATGATCAGGTTCCCAGAATGTACACTGCTCATTAAGGTCCCTATTATTTATGGCCCCCAAGTTCTTTCATTCACTCCCTGTGTCCATTGTTTCAGCGTCTTTAATTCAGACCTTTAAATGTATGCTTGGATCTAATATGCTAGAAAATAACTGTGGTTCTTTTTAATGTTTCTATGGCTGTTGTTTGTGCTGTTGCTGTTCTGTGTTAATCTATATTGATTGTATGTACCCGGTCGTCCATGAAAATGGGCTTTCTTAGCTTATGGACTATCCAGGTTTATCAAACATAAGTCAACTCTGTATAAATGGTCTATTTTGGATTTCAAGTATTAAGGGGTTAATATTACTTGTAAGTATTCAGATCTTTTTCCTGCTAACTTTGCCCCACTTTTGCAATTGGTAGACTCTGAAATTACTTAATGGGGTCATTGCCTTTTACTTTGGTCGTATTAACATGCTTAAGAGGTCAGTACTGCCCAAATTTTTACATTTATTCTGACTACTTCCCATAGCTATTCCTGATTCTTATTTTAAACAGTTAAACTCCCTAATCGCGAGATGACTATGGGCAGGGAAAGTGCCTAAAATTAAGGGGAAGTACAGTGGTTCCAAATTTTAAATTATATTATTGGGAAGCTCAGCTGGCAACACCATGTGAGTGGTTTGTTAGCACTCCAGCTGGTCCCAGTACTTTATTAGAACAAGCTATGGTGGAGCATTCCCCAGTTAGAGATGGGCTATATGGCACTTTATTGCACCTACAGCATGGCTAGTACTAGTAAGGTTATTTTATTTTCTTGTAAAATCTGGCATCAGGGCCATCACATTTTAGGCTAGGCAGGCACATTGTCTATATTTACACACTTGTGGAACAATCCTTGTTTTCTGACCTTTTTAAAGACCCTAGTTTTGAACATTGGGGAGAAAGTGGAATTCAGTATATTGGATATTTATTTGTGGAGAGAAAAATTCTCATCCTTTTTAGAATTCTGCACTAAATTTAGACTCCCAGCAACTCACATTTTTTAATATTACCAGGTTGACCATTTGTGCGCTATCTGTTGACTTTTCAGTTACCAGAGCCTTCAGACATTGAGAGTCTCCTTCTGGCAAAGAACTTGGATAAGGGGCTAGGTTCTTCATTGTATAATTTACTGGCCAACGGACAAGGTAATATCTATTCTCATCTGACGGTTCTCTGAGGGAATTTAGGGGTAGATGATAAGACTTTGGAGGATTGGTATCAAATTCTTTATATGTTTCACATTCCTATTCAAAACAACCAAAGACAAAAGCATTATCAAACCTTATTATAAACCTATTATACACCACAGAAATTAACAAAGTTTTCCAAGAGTGAGGAGACTCCCAGTTGTTTGAGATGTAGAGAAGAGAGGGCAAATTCAATTCATATGGTCTATGATTGTTCTAGGCTTCTTGTTTATTGGCAGGGAATAGAGAACAACGTGGGAGAGTTTTTATAAAAACTGTTTACATTAGAAGTTAAACAAATTCTTCTAGGTAATTTTGAGGATTATTTTGAGTTGCAATCTTTGACATCTGGGGAGGAAATCCCCTATACTTAGTTATTCTTAAAGCTAGGTAATATATAGCAATTGGGAAAATGTGGAACCTCCAGATATAGTGCAGTTATTGGTGGCCCTGACACTTTGTGGAACTGTGGAGAAAATTATTTATTGAGACAGAGGAAACTTTCATGCTTATGAGAAAAAATGGGGTAAAATGGTATGACTATTTACAATCTGCACTTCCACCAAGAACCAGTAACAATATGGACTCGGAAATAATAGTTATGACACCTAGTTTGCTTTCTTAGGTTAGTTAGTAGAATAAGAGTGTTTATGTAATTGTTTACAAAATGTTTCTGTAGTACGGTACCAGATTCAAAGCAAGAAATGTGTTATTTTCTTTATTTCAATTTATGTAATGTAAGTTGTGCAAAGCTTATATATATATATATAATACATTTTACTTTGCACAAGTGCATTTCAGGCCATCAAGGCACTTTACAAAAAGATAAAAGCAATCATGATAAAACCAGTGAACATAAGAATAAAATAAATAACAAAATAACAGAGAATCCAAATTATTCGGTGCCACCAAAAGCATGGTACTATAAAAAGGTTTTCAGCACTTGTTTGAACCCTCCCACAGTCGTGCACTCCCAAAGCTGATGGTGTAGAGAATTCCAGAGGGTTGGGGCCATGTGCATAAATGCATGGGCCCCAGAAGATTTCAAAAACACCCTTGAAATCTCCAGCAACCCCTTGTCAGTCAAACGCAACTGTCACACTGGGTGGTAAGGCACAAGGAGCTCTTTCAAGTAGTTGGGGCCCAGTCCATGTAGGGCTTTATAAGTCATTAAACCAACTTTAAAGGTGATCCTCCACCTAATCGGAAGCCAGTGCAGGTCACGCAGCACAGGAGTAATATGGGAAGCCCGAGGGGCCCCCATCAACAATCATGCTGCTGCATTCTGCATGAGCTGCAGGCGGTGGATATCAACCCCAAGAAGCCCTAAGTACAGGGAGTTGCAATAATCAAGGTGTGAGGTCACAAAAGCATGGACCAGTGTAGGCAAGTCACTGGATGGAACCAGGTGCTTAATCCTGGAGATATTCCTAAGATGATAAAAGGAAGTCTTGATGATGGCTGACACCTGATCTTGTAAAGTCAGCCCGTCATCAAGCACTACCCCCAGGTTTCACAACCATTCAGAGGATAGGATCTGAGAGCCCCTGAGAAAAAGTCCAGAGGGCTGATCAGCTCACAGCCCCTCTATTCGGTGACCCGGGTCCACTACCATCACCTCTGTCTTTCCGGTGTTCAACTGTAACCAACTCGAGTTCATCCAGTCCTGGATATCGGCAAGGCAGGTATTAAATACCGAGACAGCTCTATCCTGGTTGGGAGCAAAAGACAAGTAGAGCTGGGTATCATCAGCATAGCAATGAAACCTCAGCCCATACCATCTTAATAACATCTCTGAGGGGCAGCATATACACTACAAACAACATGGGGGACAGCACTGAAATCTGTGGTACACCACATGGCAGGAAGAAAGGGTCTGAGGAAAAAATTCTGGACACTACTCTCTGACTCCTGCCAGTGAGGAAAGATGTAAACCACCTGAGGACCATACCTGTCAATCCACAGATGGACCTCAGACATCCAAGCAGCACCCCATGGTCTACATGTACAGTTTTTTTTCTTTTTTCCTTTGTCTCCCCTTCCCAGGGTCATGGCTTACACATGCATATGCATGCATGGAGGTGCACGCGCACACACCAGGATCCAGTGACACCTTCCACCCCAGAGTTACGTCAATGCTCCTGCCACCTGCGTGCCCACTGGACCTCCACCCAATGGGTGTGGGACTACAGAGGAGAAGGCTTCCACCCCTGGAGGGGAAATACCACTCCAGCCCTCCACCCCAGCTGGCACTCTGGTGGCCCGAGGTCGTTCCCGAACCCGGGTCACTGGTGTGGCATGAGGTGTGGTGTCCAGCGCCTCAACCCTCAGTGCCACCGGGCTGGCTTTGTGCAAAGCTTTTAAAACTGATGATTGTATATTAGCTGTTGTATTGAAGACAGACAAAAAGTATTGCTTTGCTATGGAGGTTGGGAATGCTGGGGGGGAGGAGGAAGCTCTTGATGGGATGGCAGCACTGGTTGCTCAGTCTGCTGTGCAGAGTGACCAGGAGCAACCATAGATGCGGGTGAGCCTCTTCCTGTAAAGCAAATAATTTGATGTTAAAACCTCAGCAAGTGCAGTGTAGAGTAAGAAGTATACACAGTTCATTTCAGTCGTACTGTAATGTACTGCAAATCAGTCTATTATTTGTATAAGTGGTTGCTGGTAGATTATATATTGTGCTGAAAAACTACTAAACATTGTTTAAAAAATAAAATAAAATTATCACTGTGGCCAAGCAGACCATTTCCCAGTGTGAGAGACAGGGAATCAAACAGAATGCAAGGATTAATATACTGTCCCATTATGCACCTCCACTGTGCTGGAATAGCAGAATAACCAGACTGTAGTTCTGCATTCTGGTTGGCTGAGGATGTTCTATTTCAGTATATTATTTGTGAAGGATTTTGCTCCCTCTGTTCTCCTTTTATTAACTGCTCTTTTTATTACAAATGTTGTGTTTTATGATACTTGCCCTGAATGTTTGTACATTAAAAAGAATAATAAATCTAATTACTTAATCATAAGGCCAATACGTGCTCTGATTGACTTCTGTGCCTGGAGTTAATCTGGTAGAAATGTCCAGTATGGGGGGGGTCTTCCCATCAGTGCAACGGTAGCGCCACCACTCATAATACTGTCAGCCTGAGTTTGGGAATGAGCTCTAGCTGTCGGAGGCTGGATGTGGGGAAGGAGGATTGAGTATCCCACAGAGCACTCTCCTCTTTTCAGCAGGGAGGGGTGTAATAACCTACAGCAGCACTGGCATCTAGGTGACTACAGGTGGTAGCGCAGTCAGGCACACTGTGGGAGGGAAACATCAGCTGGGCTTCATGTGGCATGCCCCTAGTAAGCTGATGTCCTTTAGGAGTGGGACTAAGCACTGAAGCACTGTAAGCAGGATGATTCCAGGTGTGCATGGGCTCTTCCTTCTGCTACTGACCATGCACTATAACCCAGGTTCTCCTGCCTTCATGCCCCAAACAAAAGTGAGTGGTTTCACTCCAGCACAGCTGGGCCCTACCAAGGTGGTAAGCCCATAGGGTTGGAAGGAGAGGAATAAGTGCCACACACACATGGGGGATGGGACTGGGCCTGACCTGGGAGAGGGGGCCGCACCAGTGAGCAGCATAAGTAATGAATTTAAAAGCAAAAAAAAAAAGAAATGCCTAGTACAGCTCAGAGCAGTGCACATGTGTAAACTTTTTTTAAATGTGGTTTTCACCCTTGTGCTAATGGGATTACAATTACAATCACAATAATACCCTTACAGCAGGGCATTTCTGTGGGCTTAATGCCCATGCTAGGGTAACACTCCCAGTTAATACAGTATGTAGGAAATGCCTGGTTGTTTGGCCGTATTGCTTGCTGACATTTTCAGGCCAGCCTCGTAGCACAGTGGTTGGGGTACTGCTTGTTATGCCAGTGATCCAGGTTCAAGCTCCAGCTCAGGGCACTGCTGTGGGCTGACAGATGGCTGGCATACCTCTCAATTCTCAACTGTCCCTCATTTCACCACTTAGAAGTGCTCTGTCCCTCATCTGTCCCATATTGAAAAGGTGCTGACCACATAGAGGAGAGGCTGTTAACTCAGACTTCAATGCAGAAGTTCTTAACACAGTGAGGACTTGGACTGATGCAGCAGAAGGGAAATCAAGAGTAACTGAGGTTGGGGGTTGGGTAGGACACTGTAAGAGTTGGTCTGTAAGTGAAATTTGGGACCAGAGGTACCTTTAACTTTGACTTTAGAAAACAATCGTGATAATTCATTCTTTTGAGACTTGAACTTACTCTATTATTGTGGTTAATTAACTGCAGCCAAATGGTGCCAACCACATGGCACTGACTCCTGCTATGGTTCCCCCTTTTCTCTTCCAGGTGACTTTAGCAGTGCCTTGCAAAGGACAGCATACAGAGGTTTACTGTAGACTGCATTTTCAAAAATAAAATGGGTATATGCCTGGCAGCTGAAGTTTACATTATTAAAAATGTCTTGTTAGTAGTTGTTACAGATTGGTAAAAGTTAAATGCTTTTATCCGATAGGTTCTCCATGGACTTCTTATCTATTATGTTAATATGCTTATGGGTGGGAGCCTGTACATAATTCCCTTTGGTTTCTGGGTTAGATCATGAGATTAAGAACACAATCAGCCTACTGCTTGGTCATTTTATTTTCTTTGTGACCTGTTAGGTTGCAGGATAGCCTATTCACATTATGTAGTAGAATTTAACCAGTACTACAATAAGGTCTTTCTCTGTTATGGCCTACATGGGGCTTTTCTTAGGCAGCTAGTTAAAGACCCCTCTAGGGATAGGGCACTGCTGGACCTGGTGCTTACAAACAGGGATGGCATTGCAGACGTCACAGTGGGCAGTCCCCTAGATAGCAGTGATCACCGTACAGCGTGGTTTAACATTAAGACAGAAACGGAGGCTAACCACATGAGGATGAGGGTCCTGGACTTTAGGATGGTGGATTTTAAAGAGACAGGTGACTGCCTCAGAAGTACTTCATGGGGGGGGTATTGACAGGAAGGGGTAGAGGCACAGTGTGGAAAAATAAGGGAAGCATAATTAAGAGCAACCAATCTCTGAGTGATGGAAGTAAGTAAAATTAGAAGGAAAGTGATACCGTTATGGTTCTCTAGGGAAGTAGCCAAGGCTGTAAAGGAAAAAAAGGGTGCCATTCAGGAGGTATAAGGCAACACAGAGTGAGGAACACCAAGTAAAATAGAGGGAAGCAGGAAAGGAAACACAGAGTGAGGAACATCAAATAAAACAGAGGGATGCAGGAAAGGCAGTGACGGGAGCAAAGCTGCAGACAGAGAAAAGAATAGCCTAAGGGGTAGCTGAAGGTGATAAGACTTTCTTCAGGTACGTGGGCAAGAATAGCAAGGGGAGGGATAGTGAGGATAAGGGGTGCAGCATTTAGAGACTGCACAGAAGAGGATCAAGAAAAAGCAAACATCTTAAACAAGTACTTCTGCTCAGTCTTTACAGTGGGGGGGGGGGGGGGACAAATATCCAGGGAGCAGCAGGACCAAAGGGGGTGGGGTAGATGGACACAAGTCCATTTTCAGAGGAAAGAGTCCAGAAGTGACTTGCTGCTCTGAAAGTGGAAAAGGCTATAGGACTGGATGGGATACACCCAAGGGTACTAAAGTAACTCAGGAAGGTGCTAGCTGCCCTACTGATGGCCTTATTCAACAGCTCACTGGAAACAGAGGTGGTAGAGAAGTAGAGGACGGCAGACATGATTCCACTCCATAAGAAAAGGGAGGAGGCTTGCAATTATAGGCTGGTTAGTCTCACATCAGTGGTGGGAAAATTAATGGTAACCCTTTTAAAGGAAAGTTTGATAAAGTATATTGAATCCAACGGGTCACAAGACCACAGGCAGCATGGATTCACAAAGAGGGGTGAAGGTCATGCCAGACAAATTTGATTGATTTCTTCAGCTGGGTGGCCAGGTAAATAGGCCAGGAGAGAGCAGTGGACATGGCCTATCCTTTGACACTGTGCCACACAGGAGACTGACAAAGAAATTGAACAGCCTAGGGGTGGGCTCCAAAGTGATGAATTATGCAATGAACTGGTTTGTATTAGGCAGCAGTGTACATAAGGGAGGAGGCTAAGGGTCTGAAGCCCCCAGTTCATAAATGTATCTGTCAAAGACTGTCATTAGTCGGGTTTTACAGCAGCAGCACAACATTTCCTAAGTTTCACTTTTTTTTTAATATGTACTAAGCCAGCTGCTGCTGCATTCCTGACTTGCTCTGTATGAAGTTCTTTACTTGAGGATGAGATGCAGTCTATCCTGGCATTATGCACCCTCCCATCTCTTACCTGTTGTTGGCTTGGCTGGTTGCACCTCCACCCTGCACTAAGAGACATACAACCTGACACACTTGAACCCTGCAGCCTGCACATCTAGGGCTGGTGTTTCCTGCATGTCTGAGGATCAGGATTTGCAAAGGGACAAGAAGTTGCCTCCCTCCTCTACCCCAGTTTTCACAGGCAGAGATCCTCAACCCTCTGTCATGTTCTCACATCATGGGAACGGCTGCAGCAATGTGTCTATGTTGTTGGGTGTGGGCAGTAACAAACAGGAACTGAGTGAACCCAAACCATCGGAGATGTGGGCATATGGATTGACTGCGACACTAATAGAGAGTGGGTCCCAGTGGAAAGGTCACGGAAATCATGGAACGGACAGCAGAACTTCCTTGGATAATCACATGCACCTTGACCCAGCAGGTAAGTTAATGGAGCAGCTGCAGCAGTAGTGATTAATGGATGGTAATGGACTGGTTCAGACTAAGCCAGAGAATGACTTCTATGGGCTGGTTAAGGAGCCACAATGTTCAACCTCCTCCTGCCTTACTAACAGGGAACAAGAGACTTAAAACAAATCAAAGGGATGAAAAACGAATTACCAAATCTCTCTGGGACATGTTCCGATTTTATTAAACCAGGTTTATTTTAACCCTTACAGTCAGTGACTGAAATGAGGAGGGAGAGAGAGAGAGAAAGAGTGTTGGGACCACTGAAAATTTCTGAGGCAAAATCAGGGATTGATAGTTGTTGGGTATATTGTAAGCACTCCCACAACTCATGATGACTCTGGGCAAACCCATGTAAATTATGTTATCAGGACACTTGACAGGAGTCCTCTTATAAAAAGTTCTGATACGTAATTTATATGGGCTTGTCCAGAGAGCAAGCATCCTGAGTTGTGGGAGCACTAGTGCTTACAGGAGAGACAAACTGTTTGCATGGCTTTCTCTGTTTCTCGCTCCCTTGGCCCTTACTCCAGTCTCTCTCTCTCTTCCTCTGTCTGGCTGCCCTGATCTCTTCCCCTGCCCACTCATATCTCCCTCCCCCAACTCTGTTTTCTAAGGCACTTGTCAAACTGATGGAATCCGATTTGCATATAGGGTGGGGCTCTGAACTTGACATCCCCACCTGGTGCCCCATATGCAATCAGATTTAAACCTCACCAGCTGTCTGCAGCTGTGCAGTGAGCTGCTGGAGTCCCGCCTAGTATGCAAATCAGGTTGGAAAGCTCACCGTGCTGCTGCCTACATGCATATGTGGCTAGTTGGGTGATTATGGTGACGGCGATGGGTACAGCACTACACACATGTGTGGTACTAACTGTATTGTACCTCCACGTGGTATGCTTTCTGTGTCTGTCCAGCACCCACGTGGTGCTACTTTATATAAAGTGGGGACTTGACTCACACTGCTCGTGGGTAGTAGTGTGGAGACACAGAGAGAGAGAGAGAGAGAGAGAGAGTGGTAGGTTATCACTGTAGTGGTGAGTGTGTAAGACTGAAATTCAACTTGATTCATCTTTGTCACACATTGGAGTTTGTCAGAATTGAGATGGGTTGCAGCTTGCTACTCATTATGATTTTGTGTTAGAAAAGTGCTTAGATTTCATCTTAGAACATGTAAAACCAGAAATATTTCAGGAGGCCTAGGTGGCCCCTAGACCCTTGGCCTATTCAGTTGGGTACTTCACAGTCTCAAGCACCCTTACTTAGGTACCCAAATGTTTGCCACTGGTATTAGGGATGAGTGTCAAATTTGAATCTGCCATCAAACATCTTGAATACCAGGCGTATTCAATGAACACCTGAATATCTGAATACTGGGGTGTATTCGAAGTACTCAATGTCACGTATTTGATGATACTTTGAGAACTCGTGGGCTCTCCTCAGCCAATCCCCAGGATGCTCAGAGAACTTTCCAGAGCTTTGCTGTATGACCTGCCTTGCCAGTGCATAGAGACACTCGAGCTGAGAGGAAGCTTTTTACTCTCTGTTAGAAGTTGTGCTTTTCTGAAGCAGATTTTTTTTGGGAAAAAATAGTCTTTGCAGACTTTTTTGGACTCTTCCATTTTATGAATATTTAGTGGAGAATGTGGTGCTCCACTGATTAACTGCTTATTATTTTTGTTACAATGGAACAAATTGTGTTGTAATCTTTCAGTCAGGGTCTGCCTGCAGTTCCTGACTAGCTCTTGCTTGCTGGCTGTCTGGTTGGCTGGAAAAGGGCCTCTTCTGTGATTTCTTCAGACTTACAGTGCTGATTTTTATGTTTGCTTGCACGCATGTGCAAGAAACATAGTGCCATCTTCTGAGTTTTCGGAGGTGTGGCACCCGTCTTCCAATTTAGTCAGTGTGTTTGCAGGCATGGCCACCGTTCGCCAATGAATGCTGCAGCTGTCTATGACAGCAGTTGAAAATGTAGTGCCGTACAGTTGAAAGGGAGAGCTACGCTTAAGTGAGCAGTGATAAGATATCGCGTGCTCATGCGCTCTCCCCCCACATATGCACAAATGCATGCATAGTGCGTGCTTGTGCTTCCCCCCATGCACACACTGTATAGCCAATGGGGGTGCGCTCCCCCAACAAAGTTCCAGATGCCACACTGGGAGCCCACCCCATTGTTGCAATAGATCGTATGGCCGACGGGGGTGCCCAATCCCCTGTCGGCTCCATGGCCCCCCCCAAACAGAGTTCCAGATGTCATGCTGGGAGCCCACCCCAGCATGGCACAAGTCCCTGACGTCTAAGTTTAAAAAAAAAGAGAATCCTGAAAGAAAACCTTCCCTCACTGACTGTCTGACCCAATCTCGACCCCATCCATTACCCACCCTCTTACGCTTCCTGCACCCCAAGGGCCCCTCCTCCACCCATACTTACCTCTGGGTTAACGTGCGATGATCTTCAGTGGACAGGAACACGTCTGCATTCTTCAAAGCTGACTGCAAACTGAGGAAATGCTGGTAAGCTGTATAATGTAGTAAATAGGGTTTTTTCAACTTTAGTGCATATCTCGGGCATTTTGGGGAATTTTTTCACCAAATTTTCAACATGGGGTTTTTGGGACCCCACCTCATGAATTCTGTCACTGTCATGGCGTTAATCGGCCCCAAAAGGTGATTTCATGGTCACTGCACGGAACCACCTTTTGGGACTCATTTACAAAATGACAGTGTCACAGTTCATGAGGTAGGCCCTAAAAACCCTATGTTGAAAATTGGTAAAATCCCAAAAATAACTGTTTCTGACATGTGTTGCGCTGTTCCTATGCATGCTCGTAAGTTCGCGAATTTTCAATATGTTCACTCCAGATTTTCAACACTCCCATTTTACCATACCTCCTTATGAGCAATACAGCTGTCATTTCTCACATCTGACCCAAAATGTGTTTCCGCGTATGGCGCACAATATAGCGCCAGTTGGTATACCAAAATCAATGTTTGGGACAGATTAAGAAAATTGCAGTGACACTGTTCATGAGCAGAAGTGTTAAAATGGCTATGTTAAAATTTGGTTAAAAATTCAAAAATTACTGCTTTCTGAGCATACGTTGCACTGTTCATGCGCTCATAAATTCGCGAATTTTCAATATTTTCACTCCAGATTTTCAACATTGCCATTTTACCACACCTCCTTATGAGCAGTATAGCTGTCATTTTTCATATTTTGCCCAAAACATGTTTCTGCCCATGTAGCGCACAATGGCGCAGTCGGTGTGCAAAATCAATGTTCGGGACAGATTAAGAAAATCATAGTGACACTGTTCATGAGCAGAGGTGTTAAAATGGTTATGTTAAAAATTTGGTGAACTACGTCCATAAAATGACGGTGTTACAAGCGACCACTGTGCAGTTTCCACGCACCCTCGTAACTTCATGGATTTCTAATATTTTCAGTCCAGATTTTCACCACCGGCATTTTTCCACACTTCCTTATGAACAGTACAGCTGTCATTTTTCACACCATGGCTGAAATGTGTTTTTGCACTTCCAGCGCAGAAATGCGTGGTTGCTGTGGGAAATCACTGTTCGGGACAGATTAAGAAAATCACAGTGACACTGTTCATGAGCAGAGGTTACAAAATCCTAATGTTGACAATCTGCTGTTAAAAATCCCAAAACTAATTGCATTACAGTTGTCGTTGCGCATTTTCCCATGCTTCGTGACTTCACCAGTTTTTAATATTTTCACTGCAGAATTTCAGCATTGCCATTTTTTGCACCTCCCCATGAACAGTACAGTTGTCATTTTTCACATCCTGTTCGAAATGTGTTTTCGCACCTGTGGTGACAAATGGTGTAGTCACTGTGCAAAATCAGCTTTCAGCTAACAAACTGATATTGCCACTGTTCATAAGGTGGGGGGGGGTCACAAAAAAACCATGTTGAAAATCTGGAGTGAAAATGCCAACGAACGCCTGCGGCGTTAGGGTTTCCAATCATAACGCCCTAGCCTGTAGAGATTGAAAGGTGTCAGGAGTGTGACTTGGGATTCTCACCTGTAATGCTCATACCATTCCACACCCTGCAGCCAGTGAGAGGCATTGAGGTGTGCCTTGGAGTCTTCGGCCCCAAAGTTCACCCCACTCTCCTATACAGGACCCATCTCACTGTATTTCCTGATGGAATGGGGTGAGCATAAGGGCCAAAGACCACAAGGCACAGTGTCTGCAGGGTAGTGTGTGGTGAAATGGCATGGCCGTTATACCTGATGACCCAAAGGCACACCTCAATGCCTGTCAGTCTCTGCAGGGTGGTGGTGGGGTTAGCTTCAGTTCAATACTTCACTGCCATTCCTATTATGCAGCTCTCTAACTCCTACACTACCAGTGCCAATGCCAGCAAGCAAACATTGGGCATTGACAAATGCTTGTTTTTCCATTTTACAGTAAATATCTGTTTGTGTGTGGAAGGTAAACAGCTTTAGTGTGTGTTCTGAAGCTGCTGCCTGTCTGCAAGGGCAGCTTTGCTTCCTTAGTTTCTTTCTGTGGCTGTGTTAATAATTTAAATTGATATCTAAAAAATGTTTTTTTGGCTCAAAAGTGATCCAGAAAATCAGCTGCTGACGCCAGGCATAAAACATCTGCCACTGTTTCTCCTCATCATTCATATCAACCTCCTTCTAATAAAACTAAACAGTCCATCCTAACTTTTGCTTATCCTAGTGGTTCCAATACTGCATCTGATGTAAGTTCATAAAAATCTACACCAATCCAGACTGAGTCTGGTGGTCATGGGTGCAAGCAGCATCGAAGAGGGTTGAGGTCAGGGACAAGTCCAAGTTCTAGTGATATCTAGACATATTTTTCTGAACAGGAGGATGAGAAAAGGAGATCTGTGTGTTCACACTGTGGCCAGATTCTTACCTGTGGTAACAATGTTGATAAACTGAGCACAACATGTCACTGGAACCACCTTCTGAAAAAGCACCCTGAGGTGGCTAACTTGGAAAAAGGTCCTGCTGGTGTTGTCTCTTCATGCCACTGCATGCTGTATTTCAAAGAAGCAAAACCAGTTCCTGACTCTGGTGATGCTGCTGCTAGTGGTGATAGTGGCAGACAGTCATCCGGTGACAAATAACCAGAAACATTTTGATTCTAGTCCTTGCCCAAGTACTCTGACAGGCACAATTCCAAGTCCCTAACAAACCGGTTCAGATGTGGAGACAGCGGATGTGCTGGTTGTAGTGCACCCCCCCACCACAGCCTAAATTACTTGCATTTGTCCACTCTGGAGTCAGGGCCAGGAGTTTGGCTATGCCACTTCTAAAACCTAATTTCACAATAAAGGATGCATTTCAGGTATGCACAAAGTTCTTGACAGCTTACCCAAAAGCTGTTCAGATCATGCAGCTCATAGGTGAGGTGATTGCACTGAATTTGAAATGTTATTCTGTTATTGAAGATACTGGAATCCCTAGATTTCTAAATTTGTTGCAACCTCGATACCATATCCCATTGTGAATTATTTTTTCTTGTACAGTCATGCTAAATATCTATGAGGCATGCCACAGTCAGGTGGAGAAATTGCTGACACAGGCTGTGGGCAGGGTTTTCCACTGCACTCCTGATGTATGGACCAGTACAAACTCACTACATGCATACCTCTCACTCACAGCACACTTGTGTTCCCCTACACCACTAGCATATGGTGGCATAGCTGCTGTAGACTTCTCCTACTATTCCTCTGGCCTTGGCTGTAGCAATACCCCATTCCATTGGATGTGTGCTCTCCTCAGTGTTGCAGTCCTTTCAAGTGAACACGCCAGTGCTAACACTCGTGCATGTTTGCAAAAAAAGCTTGACTTATGGATTAGCACAACAGGCTTGCTTGTTGGGTTCTTTATTACAGATAATGGGAAGCACATGGTAAATTGCCAGGGAATCTGCTGTACTACAAGTGTTAAACTGGCCACCCCTTGAAGCGAAACTCGCCTATCCCTCCCTGTGCTTAGCTTTCAAATTGCAGCAACCTGATGCCCCACCGAGCCAGAGAAATCTACTAGCCCCAAAAGCAAACAGGAGAGAGCTCAGATTGACTGAATGCAAGCTGCTAGAGCCCCCAAGAGTCAGATCAACTATGGGACAATGGTCACCTAGAATAACCCTGCCCAAACTCTGGAACAATCTCCCGAGAGAGCTCCAGGACTGCACCTCTCTTGAGGGGTACAAGAAAGGGTTAAAACTACACCTAAGCAGTGGGTCTCATTGCAGGTGCCACAACCCACAAAGGCACCTCTGTGAAAGGGGGATGCCTCATGTAAATACAGACAAAAAAGGAAGGAGGAACAGTAAGAAAGGACATAATGTACTGAACTGCACTTACGTCTATCTACTCACGAATGTGTGTAACTAACAAGGTTGTTCGTATGTAAATTCACTTATGTCAACTGTAGTAATGTCTATCTCTGTGACATGTATACATAATCAATGTACCATATACTGTAGTACAATCAAAAGCATTGGTTTTATTTTCCCCTCTAGGTATATGTAACTAATCCTGGGTGGCCCCCGAAAAAGGGACTGTCAAAATCTCAGTGGACCTACCCGGTTACCAAAATTTAAATAAATAAATAAATTTGATCATACATTGAATCTTGTGGTCACTAGTGCTCTCCAGGGCAGTGTGGGTGCTTCTCAGATTGTTGATATTTCAAGAGACATCTGTAGGCATTTCAATCATTCTGCTAAGGTAACCAAAGAGCTGCAAACTGTTGAAGACCTTCTTGGTCTTCTAAACCATTGTCTAATCCAAGATATTAGTACATGATGGAACAGCACATTTTATATGTTGAAATGCTTGCTGGAACAGAAGCATGTTCTATATGAATTATCTATTGAGCAGGATATTGGTGGGGTACTGCTACACCAGGATTGGAGCATTTTTGAGAGAATGGTCCAAGTTGTGTCTCCCTTTGAGAAATGCACCCATGACCTAAGCTCCATGACAGCTTCACTGAGTCAGGTCATTCCAGCTGTCCATCTCCTCATGTCAACCATGGAGCGTTTCCAGGAGCACAGCACTATGGTCTTGTTTCCAGACCCCATCACAGAACTAATTGAAGGGCTAACTATGGAGTTAAGAGCGAAGTTTGCGATCGTATATGACAATACTATCTACGTGTTTGCAACCATGTTAGACACAAGATTCAAATGTGAGGCACTATGCCTGGCCATGCAGAGTCAAAGAGTGAGTGAGTACCAGCAACAACTGTGTGGTGAGCTTGAGGGAGCCATGAGGGAGATGGACCTGTTCCATTCAGAAGATGATGGGAGGTCAGACAGTTCTGGAACAACTGGAGTGTGTGGCACTGGCAGCCCAAGTGACAGTGTTATGGATGGTGGCATGTCACTGACAGTGGGGTTGCCTACTGCTGCAAGAAGACGGGGTGAGTCAGCAATGCAGGACCATGACACTGTGCCTCAGGCTACTAAAGCACATCATTATGACTGGTCACTGCTCACAAGTTCTCTGCTTAACAGGCAGCAGCAGAGGACACTTCTGTTGCCACATTCTCCTGAGCAGATACTCACTAATTATTTGGATGTGCCAACCTGTGGACTTAATGTTGACCCTCTTGCCTACTGGAACACCACAAAGCAATCATGTCCTGCTTTGTCCCAAGTAGCATGTAAATATCTTGTGTGCCCCCCAACAAGCGTACCCTCAAAGCGCCTCTTCAGCACCGCAAGAGATATTGTTCAGCCATATCGCTCTCATTTGCTGCCTGAACATGTGCAGCAGCTTCTTATTATTAAGCTCTATATGTATCTGCTTGATTTTTTAAAGTGAATAGGGTGTACTAGTCACAGCTGGACAATGTGCTGTCACTGCCTCCCAGCTTTGAATACTGATTACTATACTTATGGCTTTCTGATCTCTGTTCTTGATTTTACGGACAAAGATTCTGGAATAATGATGTCGGATATGCTTGCACTTGGCATTTTGACTGACCTTATGGCTTTATGACCACCACTGTTAACATGACAATGATCTTGGAAATTACTAAAAATCTTTTTCTCTCTCTGTTTTTTTTTTACAAAGTGACTTCACCTATCCTGGTATAGCTAGGCACTGTGTTACAAAATGTACTTCCTATTATGCCATTAACATTCAAGTCAGACAGCAATCAAAAAAGTATTAAAAATTAAAATAAAAAATAATTTATTTATAAAATTAAAAACAAATGGTATGAAGCTCTGAATATTTATTCCACCACGCAACTCAGTGTTGCCTTCCTGGCCTGGATATTCAGACTGCACCAGGCAGTGGCGCAAGCCTGGTCAGGTCCAGGTGATATTCAATGGGGATGTGCCATGGCGCAGCACCGTTGAATATGGCAGGGTCAGTGCACATAGTGCGCATGGCACAGTGGCACTGTGCCAACGCAAGCCACAGATAGGGAGCACGGGGATGAACCAGTGCAAGAGCAGTTGTGCTTGGCACATCACCTGTGATATTCAACAGGGGGCATGCAAATGAGGCCATAATATATGCAAGGTGCAAATGGGGCCATTTGCATGTCATTATGGCCCCATTTGCATGCCTTGTGCAGGGCAGCCTGGTGACTTGCGCTTGGTGCCCTGCACAGCATGATGTGTGCTCTGGGGATCCTGGGGCATCCCCCGCCCTGTAGCCGCAATTGCATTGCATATGTGTAATAAGAAATCCCTAGTAGTCTAGTTGCCCCCCCAAGTCCCCGATTCCTCGATAAATATAATACATGACCACCCCTGGTGGTCTAGTAGTCCCCCCTCCCACCTGAGTCCCTGATTCCCTGATATATGTACATATGCCCATCCCTGGTGGTCTAGTGGAACCCCCCCGCCCGTTGCCATGATCATGGCAAATGTAAAATAAAACATTCCCTTGTAGACTAGTGGACCTGCCCTCCCTCCCGAGTCCCCAGTAATGGTGGAAGTATTATACCCCAGTCCCTAGTAGTCCAGTGGTACCCCCCTCCTTCATGATGCCCCGATGGGTGTATATACAGTATCTGGTGGTCTAGTGGCCGCTTTCCCTCCTGGGTCCCTGATCATGGTAACTCACCCACACGTAATTCCCTGGTGATCCAGTGGCATCCCCACCCCTCCAACCTACACAGGACCCCTTGCCCACCCTGCTCCCCCCCCATCATCAGTGGGTGGCTGCATCCCACCTGCATACCGCCTGGCCACCCACAGAATGACAGATACAGTATGGGCTGTAAGCCCATTGTTCCTCTGTGTGGACCAATGGGCTTGCAGGGCATACTGTACTAGACAGTTCCTAATATGTGAATAATGCAGTATGCAGGTGGGATGCAGCCACCCGCCGATGATGGGGGGAGCGGGGTGGGCAAGGGGTCCTGTGTGGGTGGAAGGGGTGCCACTGATGGCCAGAGACTTATGTATGGGCGATTTACCATGATTGGGGACCCGAATAGGGGGGTCCACTAGACTACCAGGAAATGTGTTATTTTACATTTACTGAGATTGTGGCAATGGGCAGGGGAGTTCCACTAGACCACCAGGGATGGGCATTTTACATATATCAGGGTATCAGGGACTCGGGTGGGAGGGGGGACCACTAGACCACCAGGGATGGTCATGTAGTGTATTTATCGGGGAATTGGGCACTGGGGGGGCCACTAGACTACCAGGGTTACTTTTTACACATATACCGTGCAATTGCGGCTATGGGCGGGGGGTTCTGGGTTCAGTGTGTGCTTGTGGACAATGTTCTGGTTGGGCAGGTGACCACCCATGGCTGGGCTGCTGTGTTGCACCCTGCAATACTGCAGCCCACCTTTGGGTGGCCAGGAGTTGTTTCTACTCTGCAAGGGCTCAACTTTGAGCCCCCCTATGCAGCTCAATGCAGGGTTGCACCAGCATATGCGCCGCACATCCCGGGCTGAATATCGGGATGTGCCACATATATATAGGCACGCCCCCTTCATCTTTGCTGCATACCATTACATTGTGCCCCAGCACATCAGGAGTTGTGCTGCACCGGGAAGCCTTTTCAATATCCACTGGGGAACAATCCCTTTGAACATCCAGGCCCCTGTCTTCAAAACAAACAAAGTATTTCATTTTTAGTTCCTTTCTCTGCATGCTGTGCAGCACTTTCCTTTGGTGCTTCCCTCCTGGTCTCCAAAACAGATGTTCTCCTCCTTTTCTTTCCAGTACACCTATCGGATGGAACAGAACATGTAAAGAAAATGCCTAATCTGTTATAGGACAACACAGATTACCTTTGTGCACTCTCCTTTCAGTGCACATGCTCCCAATTAGCATTTCTGTGTCACAACATATTTTTTCTAACTGCATTTTCACCATTTTGGCATTAAAATGTAAGTTTAAAAAAGTGCTTGAAAACTTCCATTTAGCAAGGCTCCTGGCAGCCATCTCATGGGAGCCACTTGCTGTTATGCCCAGGATTTGCTATTGTGCACTTGCTGACTCAATGCATTGGCCAGCAGGGATACATTAGCATATTTTGGGTGAGATAGTGAATGCCTTCCACAAGATGGCTGCCGGAGGGCAGCAGCCTTGCTAAACAGAAGTTTTAGAGCACTTTTTTAAACTGAAGTTTTAATAATAAAATGCAGTTAGAAAAATATTTCTTTACACAAAACCACTAATCGAGGGCATGAGTATACAATGGCAGGAAAGCACACAAAGATAACTGGTGTTTTCCATTTTTCCCATATATATTTTATCCTCCAGGTGCACCATAAATGGTTTCTCAGCCTTGTTCCTGTCTCCCCATCTGACAACTGCCTCTCCAGTCTGCCAAGCCCCAGATCCCCAACAGATTACCCCCCATGAGGGGGCCAGAAAGGGAAGAGCCATCGTCCCCCCCCATCCAGAGACCCTGTGCCCAGATTTGTGGGTCAGCAAACTGGTGAGAGTGTGGGGCAAGGGCAGGCAGGCAAAGCTTCATAGAGCTTGTGACTGCCATTTTCCAGTTTTTCTCCCTCACCTCAGTACTTGCTGCGGCATAAGTGAGTGTATGTGGAGGTGTACACATGCTATAACTGCAGCCCTTCCCTTCATTTTGTTTGAGCTGCCAGCACTACCTCTGGGCCTTCACCTGGGGGAAGCCAAGGGCTGAGTCAACAAGGCTCCCCCTGGGAGAGGAAAGCCATCCTCTGGATGCTCTGTCCTCTCCCTCCATGGCTGACACTCAGCAACCCGAAATCATTCCCAAACCTGGGTCACTGACATGGCAAAAGGTAAGGCGGATAGCACCTCAGCACTCTGCTGGCAGCTAGTATTTTCCTTTCAACTAAACTTACACTGTCTGACTCTGCATCAAAATAGTATGTTTTCATAGCCCAGTAGTACCCTCTATGCATACTGAGCAGAAAACATCTCATTTGTCTATTTTGGGGTGTTTTTATATGTCTACTGCATTTTTAATAAATGTACTACATTATGGTCGAATACCAGCATAGTGGAATACCTGAATACCCAGGATGTATTCATCAAATATTTGACAAATACACAATTTATGTATTTGACAACCCAGTTCATAAATAGGCAACAGATAGTAATAGTTAAAGGACTATCACAGTCCAAATTTGTAAAATCATGTGTTGTGCAGAGTGTTTTGATTTATGTGTGTAGTCCTGATGTCTCCTTCCCTTTATTTGCTATTAGGAGTTGTTTTTTTTTAAATTTGCCTATGTGTTTTATGGCCTCTGGGGATCGCCAGGTTAGCAAAGTTTATTACTCTTAATTTTCCTACAGTGCCCCCGTCCCATGTGACAGTGATGTGTCTGTGATCATAGATTCAGCAAGCACTGGTTTAGAATCAATTTTACAGCAGTACAGCTGTGATTTTAAGTAACTTTCCTTGTCCACTGGGCACTGGAGGCTACATTTACAATTCAGCAATCACATGAGGGCTAATGAGTGGGTATTCTGTAAGAAAACATCTAGTCTCTTTATTAATTATAGCACTGATGAGCTAGGGTGATTTGTGTGCATTTCATGGCTGAGTGTCGTTAGATGAAATTAAAAGTTTTAAACGCCAGACATTTATTCCTTTTGGCTAGACCGGGATACACACATAGAAAACAAAAATATTGAATTTGAGTTATTTAGTTGAAGCCAGAACATCAGGCTCCTATCACCAAATCACTGCTGCATTACTTTTCCTTACTGAATCAGTGGTTCCAGACACATCACTGTTACATGAGACAGGAGGCATTGTAAGAAAAAGAGCAATAAACCATGCTAACATGGGGGGTCCCCATAGGCTATAAAACTAGTAGAAAAATTTACAACAAACTCCTAATAGCAAACTAAGGGAAGGACACAGCAGGACTACACACATGAAACATTCTGCACAACATATGTTTTTGCAAATTTTGACTGTAATACACCATTTCCAGCACTCACTCTAATGAGGGGAGAGTGGCCAGTGATGTGTCAAAGGGCTCAGTACTGGAACCATCCTCTTCAATGTCTTCATAAGTGACGCTGTAGAAAAACTGGAAGGGAAGGTATGAAGTTTTGCAGATGACACCAACATCTGTAATAGGTCATACACTGAGGAGGGGTGGAGAGAATGTGTAGGGACCTTGGGAAACTTGAGTAGTCAAGAACATGGCAGACGGGGTTCATGCCAAAAGTGCAAAATCATGTACCTATGCATAGGAACTCAGGAGATGAGTATAGGATGGGGAGGGGAGGTACTAACAGTCACTAAGCAGGAAAGAGTCCTTGGGGTTTTAATATATGATGCCACAAAGCGGCAGGCAGTATGACAAAGCAGTGGGTAGGGCCAGTGAGATGCTAGGATGCATAAGGAAAGGTATCTCCAGCTGGTGGAGGGAGGTGATGTTGCCACTGTATTGCTTGTTTGTGAGACCCTACCTGAGGTATTGTGTCCCATTCTAGATGGCCACACCTCAGAAAGGACATAGATATGGCAGAGGCAGTCCAGAAGAAGGCAACTAAAATGGTGCAGAGGTTGCATCAAAAGCATTACAAGGAGAGACTGAGGGATCTCATCATGTTCACCCTGGAAGAGAGGAGAGTGAGAAGGGAAATGATAGAAACCTACAAGTATCTCATAGGGGTGAACACAGTGCAGGAGGAGAGTCTCCTTCAAATGAGAAAGAGTACCAGGACCAGAGGGTATGCAATGAAGCTGGGGAGTAGTTTAAGAGGGATGTGAGAAAGAACTACTTTGCTGAAAGAGTGGTGGATGCCTGGAACAGATTATCAGCAGAAGTGATAGAGGCAAAAACAGTAGAGGGCTTCAAGCATTCATGGGATGAACATAGGGGAATATTAGTAAACAGGAAGGAGGGAGGGTCTCCACCTGTTATGAACTGTGGAAACAGGCTAGGCAGAACCATCTGGACACAAACAAAATGCACTTGTGCTCCAATTCAGAGTGGGTAGGTGCAAGCAAAGGCAGCCAGTCAGTAACGCAAAAACACAAGTGATGTCGCACTCTAATTAGAAACTGTAGAAACAATGGTTACAAGTAAAAAATGAATTTATTCCATTTAGGTAAAGTTTGGTCAGCGTTAAACTCCATGACCAGATGCCCAGGAGTACAACATCACTTGTGTTTTTGTAGGAACCATCTGGGCAGACTGAATGGACCAAGCTGTCCTTTTCTGCCAACAAATTCTATGTTTCTATGGCAAGGTTGGTATATGTAATGTAACGTTTGATTAGTTTTTGCAGATTTTCTGTAAAAGGTGCAGCCTCTGACTGAGGTATAAAGTTTAGTAGTAGAACAAAGTATCTTAATGTAATGATGTTGGCATTTATTATGTGGTTCTTGTACTGCTGTAGATGTTTTGAAATTTCTTGCTTATAAACTAATATAACAAAAAACTTAACATTCTATGATACTAAAGCACAGTTAAACTTCGGGTAAATAAAATCATCAGTTTATATAGTGGTTTTAGCTTGCATTTTATGTTTTAGGTGTATCATTCTAAGCACAAGTGTCCTAAATTGTGTCTCATTTTGACATACTGTGTCCATCATTTCAGTGACAAAATGTTGAGAGGTATGTAGGCTGGGAATGTGCCCATGCAGGGTGTGGCGAGGGCACTGCCCACTTTATCATTACAGCCTGGTGCTCCAGGGAGTGCAGTGCAACAAGGGCACACTTAGTAGAGTGAGGATGCCTGCCAGTCCTGCACTGGCACACCCATGTCTGTGCATTTGGAGGCCTTGTTGATGACATCCTGAGGAGGAAGAATATGGAGGAGGAAAACACTAACCAGCCCTATGGAGGATGACAGCACATGGTATTCTCTGGCCCTGTGCCATTTTTGACCCATCTAGACTGTGTGTGTATAGGGGGGAGAGTGGCAGAGACTCCCACAGCCTGGTCACACAGGCAAGTCCTGGGAGAGGCAAATCAGGTAGGTGGGGTATCATGGCTGGGAGGTCACCCAAAAAGCCTGAAGGAACCAGACTGACAAAAGGATAATAAACAAAGGATGGAAAAAGTTTAGAGAGCCATACTCAGTAAAAGTGAATGTAGTTTAGGGAAGGAAGGGTGAAAATAACGTGTTTGCTCCCGCTTAACCTCAGTTATCAAAACATAAATTTTGCACTGGGTTGGTCACCTTTTGAGCAAACCCTAGGAAATCAGCAAATGATTTACTGAAAAAAAAAACTACCCTACTGTATTAACTTTTTATCAGTGTCCTGTTCACCATAGCTAAAATAAATGGTCAATGGCAGGACAATGAAAATCTTGGTAATCTCAGTGAATAACTGACATTACAAAAAATTATAACCCATGTGGTCATTTTTGTAGCTATCATAAGTTAAGAGGTCTTCTAAAACACAAACTTTCTAAGGATTTATTTTTACCACAGCCTTCTGCCCCAGATAAATGGGTAGCTTCAATGGACTCAGCACAACATCTTATGGCTGTATTTAAAAGATTTTGACTATGAGCTGTTTCCCCAGACCATGTACCAATTCTAACTAAATATGCCTCATATGCCTTGTACTTTGTGTATTCTATATTATGATGTTCGTACGTGACATGCAAGTTTGTTTCTTCTAACTTGTACCTCGTTGTCTCATGACGTGTAATCTTTTCCTAATTATGTACCATGTTGTCCCAAGTGTGTAAGTATGTAATTTCCTGTACTGTCCCGGATCGTACCTGAAAATAGGCAAATTGTTTTGTCTAGTGTACTTACCTGGTTAACAAAAAGCTAAATAAATAAATAAATAAATGTTGCAGACCCCAGAGAGAAATGGGAGCTGGAACTAGGCATTTCCAGTACCCCTCAAGATCGGGACAAGGTCTGGCCCAGTGCATATAGATCATCCAGAGAACTTCAAGCTAAATTGTTGCAGTACAAGATTCTCCATAGAGCTCCCTCTTGGCTGCATAGGGCAGGCCTTCTTGACCATAGTGACTGTTGGAGGTGCTTATCTCCACAAGCAGCTTTAACACATATCCTATGGGCCTGCCCCTCCATTGACCATTTCTGGACTGAGGTTTAGTCGATATGTAAGAAGGTTATCCCAGCGCTGGGCACCCGTGACCCTCAGCTTGTATTGTTGGGAATTCTACAGTCTAACTCCAAGTTGTCTGCAGCCCAACTCCAATGGCTCAATGGCGCTTTTGCAGCTGCTAAACGTATTCTCCTGCACCGTTGAAGAAAGGCCGATCCTCCCTCGCCCAAAGAATGGTTCAGTCTCCTTGCTTTAACTACTCGCTATGAGAGAACTGCTCATCAGATTATTGGTCAGCTCTCTGTTTTTTAGAATATTTGGGCCCCTTTGCCTTGATGCCTTCCCCAGGGTAACTTTTCAGAACAAGCCTAATGGTTGAAGGATTTTCCTGAGATCCCTGTAGTTTATCCCATAACACCTCCTGCTATGAATGTAACACTCTGAGTTTCTTCATTAGAATGTATCCCCCATGAACCCCTCCTCCTCTGCTAATTTGGCACTTAGTGTTGACGCTATAATAGATCAACATCTATACTCCTATTGGGACCTGGCCCTCATAATAGCATTTACATTTTCCCCTCTCCTCTCTTCACCGAGGATTTACTCCTCATTAGTATCTAAAGCCTAATGACTATCCTATCCCACTCCTATACTTACATATGCATTGCTATTATCCACCTCTCTTTATTTGTTTTATAGCACATATATTGGTACCCTTGCTTCATGATGATTTTAGTTCCACCTATTCTACCTCCCTGATTGTTAATTTTCCACTTCTTTTATCCCAAATACTAGTTAGTAATGTTTTATATTTAGAGTTATTGGGATAATATATTCTGATGTTAAGTGGACTAGGTATCTATGTGTAAAATGGTATGAGTCAACCTATACCTCAGTTCTGGGGTTTTCACTCTGTCCATTACTTTCCTGGCATTTAAATATATATATTGTTTTTAATATTGTTTCCCCCCAATTGTTTTAACCAGGTGAGACACACTAAGCTGAAAGCTTGTTTACAGGTACAACCTGTAATTTATAAATTATTCTGAATGGTTAACATGTTTACTGATGGATATAATGTATGCCTCATATTTCCTGGTTTAATATATTAATGTTTGACTAGATCTCTTGCTTGAATTCTCTGTTACTCATTGTTTAATGCCATATGGAATATTTAAGAGTTGTCATTAACTCATTGGGTATTATATGTTTCCATACCCTTTTCAAGCATTTCTATTACCTATATTAGGGCTTATTGTCCAAGTACTTATAATTTCAGTCTTAAAATAACTATGATTGCCTCTCCTTCTACTTTATCAATATTAGTCATGGGTTGAAATACCGACAATTTTAATGATTGTTAGATGTTTCCAGCTTCGGCCTTGCACAGTTTTGTTTTCAATGTATTATGAAAATTTCAATAACCATCCTTATTGCAAAAAATTATTCAAATTCCATCCGTCACAACTTATTTGTGTTTCGAAATGTTAACTCGATATTTGATGGTGTGGCTCTGCCAGACAGAAAGAGCTATTTTAGCAACATGATCTGACTGTACTTTAGGGACCACGGACCAACATCTTTTTTTTTAGTTAACTAAAGGCTAGAACATTTGCGCAGAGTAATTATAATTATTTCTCCGTCTCTCCGGATATAACGCCACATATCAAAATAGTTTTCCTTAAAATGCACTGGATTTTCTGTCTTTTAAGGCTTTAAAGGAGGGCGACCCATGAAGATCGTACAACAAAAAGTTTTAGATTTCGAGCCTTGTGCCAGGGGTGCGCGTGTTCCTCTGCAGTAGTACGTCTTGACCACAAGGCGGCGCTGCAGGCCTTGAACAAGCGGCGGCTCAGGCAGGGGCGGGTTCATGACAGTCCTAATCCCAAGGAGGAAGTCTACCGAAACCTCGCCTCCACACACAACACACTCCCGTTGGCGTTGTATTTATGCGTTTAATGTTTGTTTTAAATGAAGGCTTTCAAGAAGAGTTGTATTTGTAAATGAAGTACTACAGGAATACCATGTGCATCCGTTTCGTGGTACTTTCTGCAGGACATGTTTTCAAAACTTTCACCATGCTATTATAATCTTGAATGTGTTCTAGTTCAAATAAACAGTTCAAACTGATAAGCCGTTTTTTATGTTCTGCTGATATGACACGATTATGTAGCAGTGTTGGGGTTTCTTTGATCCTATGACAGTTTCACTGAGTTTATTTATAGTGCGATATGTTCTAAATAATTACTTCTATATTTGCATCATTGTATCTAAAAAGCAGGAACCAAAATTATGACATGAATTAACTCAAGGAAAGTAAAACAAAATAATTTTCTTTCTTCGATGTTTGCAGTTTACAAATTACAACGGGAAAAAGACGGGATGGCGAGATAACTCCAGAAGCCTCATCAATAGAAATGAAAGTAAATGTATTTATCAGACAGTTTTGAGAGACAGATCGATCGATCGATCGATCACAAGTGATGATGCCTTTGCCTTGATAACAAATCTGCTAATACAACAGATGTAAGAATAAACTATGGGGACCTTGAGAGCGTAGCTGGAGAGGTCCCTGATGTCCACTGCATAAAGTGTGCAGAAAGAAACTGCTGCGCATCTAAGGGTCATAATTATAAAATGATATATAGTCAACTACTGTGGGAGTCCTTTTTTCCCTTCATGGTGTGGCATTTGATTTTCATTATTATCCAGTGTTTCAATAATAAGTCAAAATGCAGCCACAAAACAGGAAGAATCGAGTGACAAATTAGCGAAGGGTTGAACTGGGTTCGATTAGGACCAATGCAGCAGCAGCTAATTTTACCTATATTTTGTTGGGACACATGTATTTATTATACCCTGTACTTCATATACATAATCTCCCAGACCTTACCTGAAAACAGGTATTTGTGTGCCTAATGCACTTACCTGGTCAACAAAAACTAAGTAAATAATGGCCATACTGCCCTCTAAAGGTCGTGGTATAGGGAAACAAACATGAAGTAATCGCCCTGCTTTGAGACCCTGTGATATCTCTCTTAAATTCCTCAACATTTTTTGTCCAGGTCTGAGACCCTGCCAGACCCAGCACACTTTAAGCCCTGCTGATGTTATCAGCATCCGGAGAGGGAAACACAACCATTGTGCATGGCTGCCCATGTCTTATTTTGTATAGTATATGGTTGGGGGAAAAAATAAAAGAAATGTTTCTTTTTTCTTCCTTAGAAAATTGTGGTTTATTTTTTATATTAAAATAAACCACAATTTTCTTATGAAAAAAGAAAAGGACTCCCACTGTAGTTGACCATGTATCATTTTATAATTATGACCCTTAGATGCCTGGTAGTTTTTTCTGCTTTATGCAGTGGACATCATTGACCTCTCCAGCAATGCTCTCAAGGTTCCCCATGATGCCATCAGAAACCCTTGATGTAAATAACCTTTTGTACAGGGTGGCCCATGCATTATTCTCTGTCTTGCATAATTTATTCTTACCCACCCTCACCCAGCTGCTGAAACCCACCTGGAAGAGGGGGTATGTTTCTGTTGTTGTTGTATGATGAAACAATAGACAGTGCTGAGTTAGGTGAGGGACTGGGTTCTGTATGTGTGTGGGGGGGGGGGCTGAAAGAAAAACAGCAGGTGGAAGGAGTTTCTATTCTACTTTAAAAAAACTGCGGTACCACAGAAGGGCACAACAGCATTCTATGGCTATTGAACTGTTGTACAATAACTTTCTGGTTAGGATGGAAATCCATGCACAACAAGTGGTAACCATATGCTATAAAAGTGTTGTCTTAGCTCCCAACTAACAAGATAATATTATCTTGAAAGTTTGGTATCTCATGCAACCACTGTCCTGAAGGCTGAATACATCAAATGGATTACTGAACCAATCAAAGAGCAGCTTTCACAATACTGATGACATCACAATAGCCCCGTGCACAGTGGTCAATATTGGGGAGTGAAGGGGCAACTGCACCCCCCCCCCCGTAACTTACTTGATTGTTGCTGCTGCATTTCACATTGTGGAACAAGTCTGAGTTATTGATGGTAAGAAAATATACATTCAAAACTATAAATTTCATTTGTATATTCTGTCAAAAACATAATGAAAAAGATAGCAGCAGACAATATAAAGTATAAACAATTGAATATCAAGTATGCACACCACCCCAGCACCCCCTTTTTAAAATCCTGGATCCAGTACTGCCCATGTAGCACTAAAGCCAGACATTCAAAGAGAACAATCAAATCTGTACACAAACAGCTGATTTAAAATGCATTATTGGTAACCTAATATTGTATAAACCCAATATGTAAGGGCCTAGCTCAAAAAGTAGTCTGTCATTGCTTATAGGGCAGGACTTCCATAACTCACTCATGGCTCTGTGACTGGTGACTTATGTTCTTGCCTTCTCACACTTGAAGACAAATTGCATATTTTGAGCCAGGGCATTGCATATCCCTATTTATCACATCATCTAACCTCCAAATAAACATTCATCTAAAGATTAGATATGACACAAATGACTATCCTCAACCTATGAACCAAACTGAGCAGATTTCACAATGCTGATGACATCACACTCAGTGCTCCAGATAAGGTGAGTACTGAACTATATTACTCAGCAATGTTTAAAAAATAGAGGATACTGGATGGGCCATGATGCACAACAAGTGTGTTCTGCCACAAAGGGGTTCTGATTCCCTCTGGCCTTGAGAGCAAAGCTGGAGAGGTCCATGGGAATCAGATCCCCGAGGTGGCCGAACACACTGGTTGTGCATAAAGTTGCTCATCCTGTATTTTTTATAGTGTATAATATTATGCAAAATGTGAATATGGTGGTTCTTTCAATTTCAGAGTAAAACTGACGTGCAGTCTCCAGAGACTTCAGACTGCTGTTGTACCATAAAAGGGTACAACCACATCCCAGGACCTTTGAACTGTGGTACCATTGCATTTTCAAAGGGATGGGATTTTATACAGAATATTGCTCTGCTCTACATTATATATTATTTTTTAATGAATACTGATCTCATCCCAACCCTCATAAATGCTCCATGAATACTTCAAAAGGTGCTGTTTTTCTAAGTTTAAAGCACTTTTACTCATCAAAATGATATTTTACTCATCTAATGTAAGAAATGGTGAGTACATTACTCTTGAATACCAACCTTATCTGAAGCACTAATCACAGTAGTACTGTGCTGCTTTGAAGCCAGCTGCTACATTCAAAGAGAAAGTTACATCATCTCTTAAACAGCTGACTGAAAAAGATATAACTTTCAAACTGGCTTATAAATTGAATACACAATGGCTTGACTCAAAATAAACAGTTTATCTTCACTTGTGATGGGGATTTGAAACTTGTGAGTTATAGTCTTGCCCCTTTAATTTGCAGACAAACTGACATAAAATGACAAGATGAAATCTGTACATTAGCTGATGACAACAGTGACAGCATGATATCAAAAATATGTTGCTGTTACTGTTGTCACAATAGATAGCTTGAGTTGACGATTTATTCCCCATGGGACTAGTTGAGCTCCTTGTGTTATCTGCACTGACTCTCATACCTCAGGTTTTTGTGTTGATACTGCACCACATTATTTTTGTTTGCTTCTTTTGACTGTACTAATTTTATGTAAAAGTGTATTTTTTCTGATTGTACTAATTTGTATTATGCATCTTGATGTTACTTGTTTACCAACCATGCATTGTTGTTATCTCATGTATTGTATTCATTTGTTTGTACTAGCCTTATTGTAACCTCCCAGGTCATACCTAAAAATAGGCATGTAATTGTCTAGTGTGCTTACCTGGTCAATCAATCAATCAATAAATAATTAAAGTTACAATCATCACAATGGAATACTGAACCAATCAGACAGAAGCTTTTACAATGCTGATGGCATCACATGTGCCTAGTACAGCACTGAAGTCAGCAGTTGAATTAAAATAAAGACAGTTCAACCTTCAAATAATCTGCAGATTTAAAATTAACCTAATAAACTGATGTTGTATAAATAGAACATGAAACACCTGATATACAGTTTATCATCACTTGTGAAGAGGCAGGATTTTTATGATTCAGTGGTGGCTCCCACCACCACTTGTGAGTTATGGTCTCGCCCCCTCACACTTGAAGATAAATAGCATATTTTGAGTCAGGCCATTGCATGTCCTAGATAGATAGACAGACAGACAGAAAGAAAGATAGAAACCCATCAAGAGGACTAACCAGATAAGTATGAGCCCAAATGGATTTATTTTCAGTATGCCTGGCATTTATTGAATTGTGTTGACCAGGTAAACCCATTGGGCACATACCTATCATTTATTTTATGTAATAAATAAAAATTATCTTTTTTTAACTTTTGATTGCATTTGCAATCATTTCCGGGTTTGCTTTTTTTCCTTTTTCTAGTGTTTTTCCATAGTGTAGTGGCATTTTTTTTCTGTTATTCGCTCCTTTTGGTGTAGTGTAGTGCAGGTCCTGCTTGTATAATGGGCATGACTGTGGCAGACAATCCACCCTTTAGTTCAGCATGGTGGTGCATGCAGACAATAGGGGCCTGGCATCTGTGGACTGGAGCTGGGTGTAGCTTGTGGTAAACAGCATTCCTGTGTGGTCAGGACCAGATGGGTTGTTTGGCAGGGAGTAGCAATTGAAGAAATTTGGAGTCATCATTAGCAGCATTGAGGTCATGGCACCAGTTGAAGAAGGTTGAAGCCTTTGGCATTAGCATGGTGGGCATGGTGGCTTCTGAGGAGAGAGCCGGTGTGTTACAGGTTATGGTTGTTTTGTAAGAGATGGGGGAAATGTTAGGTTACTGTGAGGCTGTAATTACTGCTTTATTGATTGGTGATTGATTGTTTGATTTTGGTTTGGTCTGGATGTGTTTTTTTATAGGTCTCTGAGTCGTTATAATGTATTGTGGTAAGTGTACTTAATGGCATGGGAATTTGTGTAACTGGTCTGGTAAGTTTTTAATTGATGTGAAAATTGGCTTACTTGGTAATTAATCTGTTCATTTGGGTCTTTGTAAAATTGCGTTATAGGTGTTTTCTTCTACTGGTATATAGTGTTAATTGTGGAGGATTACAGCGTTAATTATAGAGGTATACAGCTTTCATTGGTTTTATTGTGGAAGTATAGAACTTTAATTGCTGAGATGTACAGAGAAACAGCTGAACTAGATCACTGGGGGACAGTCTCATATATGTACTAGATAGGTAGAGAGATAGACAGACAGACAGATACAATTAATGAATAGTATTTTATCAGGAAAGGCTTACTGAACCATAATAGCTCGTTTCCAGATTCACTTGCCCGCAAAACCAGTAATAAATGCTGAAGATCTGAATGCTATGTGTGAGTTTATGGACAGCAAATATGTGGCATAAAGCAACTAAAATATGTTGTCGATATTTTATTTCACCATACTATCAGATCAATATGAACATTTTTAGATTTCGTTTACATTCTGTCCCGACAGTTCAATTCCTAATGTGGACCAGAAAGGTCAGTTTCATTTCAGAGTGATGCACAAAAAGGTACACAACGAAATCAGACTAAATAATTAAATCTAGTGTGAAAGGTCTATCAGAAAAACAAAATACTTTAACTGAACTCTTCATTGCAAAGTTTTTTTTTTGTTTGTTTTTTGATCACATGAATTCAAATAACGATCAGTCCTGATGAGGGCGAACATGTTTGTCATGAGAGGGATCAAAATAATTTAAACAAGCCCACCTTAAAATAAACTATATTGACACCCACATCAAATGAGACCTAAGTTGGATTTCTAGTATCAAGGTCACCAGTGATGGGATACAATCAATTGTGTCAGCTGGAACTGTAGGTAGCTAACAACCTGCACAACATACCTCTTAAACTGCTGTCTCGCAGATCAGGGATGCAACAACAGTTGGCTTAGTGAGAAAAGCCTCCCTGGTGGAAACTAGTATGTAACACTAATGTGTGGCATCCTTTTATATGTCAAATACCAACTCCTCAGTGTCAGAAATGTCAAATTTAGAAGTGACTGAGGAAGTAAATAAGGTAAAATCAGGGACAGGTATGTCGCACAATAGTAGTTTCTGCACTTTGTAGTAGAGAGTTGCCTGCCCAATTAAATGGCAGGCGATTTGGGGGTGGGGTGGGGTAACAATTCTGCATAGGTACAGTAGTCAGAAACGTTTTATAAAACGTTCTGCTATAAATGTCTGGATGATGTAGTTAGTAGCAAGTCTTTCTTTATAAAGAAAGCTGCTAAGAATGTTTATATATATTTGGGCTGTTTGCACTCAGTGACAGGGAGATTGCATTTGTCTTTGGTAAATGTAGACTCATTCTCAAAGCAAAAGAAAATGGTTATCTGCAAGCAATGATAAAATAGATTCATAATTCCATGTCGATTCTTGTAATGTTTGATCGAGTAGTCCCTGTGAAATCTGAGTGATATTCCCAATAGAATCATTGAGGGTATAAAACTAAATGCTTAAGTATTTTAAGTAAGTGAAGTAATTCCCTTTGGGGAATGTATATGATGAATTCGATACATCCTTAAGTACTCTACCACACTGCTTTAAAATTTGTCGGGGGTTCCTGTCTTCCCTTTAACTGCACGAAAAACTAAAATTACATTGTAAAAACACACGGGATTGTGAACCACTTTTCAATAGTTTCTAATGGGAATTCAGTTGCTTGTCTTTTTAGATTTAAAATTCCGATTTCTTGGAGTAATATTAACACATTACAATAGATTAACAAAATAAAATATTGAACAATGTACAATAATGAAACATATGGATGGCAGTAAACTGATAATCAACTATTAGAAGTAAAGGGGAACAGACCCCTAAATATATTAATACCGATACACTGGACCCAGCTATCAGAACAACCCTTCAACCTGTCGGCACTAAAATGTGCAGCACTGGTCTTTAAATGCATTTGAAGTGGCCAGACTGTTTAGCAATTTATTTTTATTTTAATGAATACTACAATCAAAAAGTGACCACCGCACAGCGTCAAGGAACGTTTTTATATAGTTGGCTGATTTTTTAGTAGTCTGTTCAGTAATAGCTCCAGCATACCGTGTGACTAACATGGTTGTATCTGATGAACATAGAGGAAATTAAGGTGTATGTTGTGTAGCGCTGTGTCTAATGTGTAACGTTTGAGATGTACGTGTACAAGGGCAAAGGGACAAGGGGCATTCTGTATCTGTAAATAAGGCAGATTCAACGAAGAATTACTTCGTAGAATATGTGTTTAACAACTGAAACAGACTTCCAGAGCAGGTGTCAGATAGCAATATTTCTACCTCTGAAGTCAAACTGGATAAGTACCTCGAATAGAGCACGGATTCAAGAGATATTCCCCACGGAGTTCAAGGGGAAAAGATTCGAGGGGCCAGTGATATTTTCCCTTCCTAAATGTGCATGTCTGTATGCTTTTAACCTCTGAAATGCTTTCGAAGACAGAAACATTATGTCTGTTGTGTCGAGAGTATGTTGCTTTATTTTTGTTTTCCCATAACTCCAAATTATCTTTTTAGTTCAGTGTGAGCGTTTCAGCGTCAATAATAATTTAAAACGATCACGACATATCATACGGTTTTGAAATACAGTTTGTATGACTAGCGCTATTCAAAAGTAAATTGTATTGGAAAACCTTATAATTTCTCTTACCAGTATGAGAGGGGATTTTGTTTTGAATAACACCTTGCAGAGTACCTGTTTTTAACAATGAATGAAACTATTCTGTCTATTCGGGATCTGTTAAATTAACACGTCAGACCTGTCCAGGAAGGTCACAGATTTTCCAGGCACCGCAGTTTTAGGCGTTTTTGTGAGGTAATCCAGTCACATTTATTTTTTGAAGGGAACTGTATGAGGGCATAAGTACGATTTGAAAATAGAGTGCAGCTCCTGTCTCACAAACAGTAATTATCTTGTTTTACTCCGTAACTCTGCCGCTAATAAGAGCTGCCTGTCCCTTGGCCACTTACTTTCTTTGCTCGAATTTTAAAATCGATGCTATCAGGTTCTGTCCGAAAATGAGCGTTTTGATTAAGTGTGAGTTCCGCCATTGGATTTCAGCTGTAATTGACGAGAAAGTGCTGCCCCTTCTTGCAGACTCGGGGTCCTCTTGCCTCCTGCATCAGCAGATTATGCAGATATTTATCGCAAACTTCGTTATTATGACAAAGGCTCATCTCCGACTGTTAAACAACCTCTTGAAGACTAGGTGTTGCATATAAACGATGCTGTCCCAGTGCTGACAATTCTGAAATGTTCATTAATGTATTACTTTTGATTGCAGACTTAGTTGTAATGAGTCTTTGTAATGCAGTACTCTGGGACCCTCATGTGAACAACATGCTGTATCTCATGAAGTTTAGTGTTTCGGAGAGAATATTTAGTTCTGTTTTTTTAATTTCAATCATTTTATTGAATAAAAAAAATAGAGCCTGATTAGCGTGTATGTGTAAAAAGAAAACTCGAAAACTATTTGCAGTTGTATTAAAGCATTAAGGCACCACCCGCCGGGGTTGCGGTTCAAGTGCATTAATCTAATCCAACCGGTTCTTGGGGTAGGAGGTGAAGCAAACCCCTGAAGTGCCCTTATGTTATTACTAAACAAAACTGTTCAAAAAATTGTTATTAAAATTACTGTGTTGTGGCCAGTTTTAATTGTTAAATTGTACACGGTAGGTTTCCAGCTGTCAAAAAGAAACTTTATACTAAAATAAAACCCTGAAAACCTTCCACTTTCCAACATTTATGTTCAGCTTTAGTGTTCTCTAGTTTTCTTGTATGTTCCTTTTTTGTCTTGACATACTAAATATTTCAGATAGTGTAGGGCATATTCCACAGAGTCTTTCACAAATCTTCTGACTGTTTTCAATTGACCTCACAATTGCTGTTTGTGACATCACAGTATGTTGTTATTGTGAGCACTATGATGTCATAAACAAATGCATTATAAGATCAATAGGGTACAGGCCACAGCACTGCTTGCAGACTGGCTTTTTGGACATACTAACATAATGTATTATTAAACCCTTGAAAGGGAAATCTAAAAATAAACAAAAAAAAAAGTATTCTCTAGTAAATTGTTATAGCTGAAATGCCACGTTTAGTATAGTGCATGCAGACAGGTAGAGCTACTTTCTAACATAACTATTTTAAAATGCTGTCAGCCAATCATGATGTCCAGTTATTGCTTTGATAATTTCAGTTAACGTACGTGTTAAAGGTGCGAATAGATACAAAATGGGCAGCATTCTATATGCAGTTCAATCTCTACAAGGTAGTACACAACGTGCAGTTGTTTGACTTGGTTAACCCCATGTCAGTCCAGAATTACAATATGTTCTAGTCTGTCCGCAGCCTTAGGGTTAAGAGGAGTGGTTAGAGTAGACTTTGTGGAAAGGTGGTGCTGCCTCTTTAAGAAGCAGTTGCTATCCAAACAGCAGTAAACATGGTTATGGATCTGTGCGAGCGCCTGAAGGCGGGGCCTGGGTGGGACCAGAGAAGGGCCGCAGTGAAGGCTGAAATGAGATGGGCCAGAGGGGGCTGAACACAGACTTGCAGGAAACTTTAGAGGAGAGAGATCTGCAACCTCCTCCAGCACTCTCTTATCAGCAGTCAAAACTGGGACTTGTACAGCTCCTTGTCCTCACACCCTCAAGCAGTAGCTCTCAGCTGTCTTGTCTTCCTCACCAGAAGAACATGCACACATCTGCTACGAGCTAACCGGAGACCTTTCGCTGAAGCTTACTGAAACTTTTATCAAGTCGGTAGCTGCTTTTACTGTGGATCTAATGAAAATAAAAAGTTTGTGTCTCCTGCTGAAAGTTATCGGGAGGTGTTAGGCGTCCCAGACTGAGGGGGGTAAGTCGTACTTCCAGTATGAGAAACAGGCACAAGTGTGTGTGTGTGTGTGTGTGTGTGTGTGTGTGTGTGTGTGTGTGTGTGTTTTGTACACAGCTTTATCACATTTACATGCTTGTAGAAGTCTGCAACAGCAAATGTTAACAGTTACAGTCCCATTTCACAGTTGTTGAACCAGAGAGGGGGAGTGTTGTTTTTCAACAAATCCCCTTGTACACTTTCCTGTCATGCTTGTACTTAAATCCTCGGCACTAAACTACGTGTTGCTTTATATACGTCGTCCTCAGCCATTCCTACTAATGCCCCGTCAGACTACTGGAATTATAGACCCACATACCTCTCAACCTCTTGCCTCATAAATCAGGGACAAGGCTTAAAAAAATCAGGGACAAAGACCCCAAATCAGGGACACATCTTGAAAATTGGTACTATTCACTCAGAAAACTGATAGAATAAGGGGATTTGTGTTAAGATGCATTTTCCGAAGAACAAGTCTGTAACTTTAATGTTTGACAATATTTTGTGATTTTAATCCACACTGTTCTGTCACAAAAACACAAATTGTAGTGGGACAGAGGAAAATTCTGAGGCCAAATCAGGGACGTCCCTGAAAATCAGGGACAGTTGAGAGGTATGTAGACCCATGGTAAGTGGATAGTCTCAAACTGTACTGTAGCGACAATGGTCAGGGGAGTGTCTTGAACTTCAGAGTTCCTTCATTGTAGTGTAGATACCCGCCCCCATATAGTGATTTTTTTTTCATTTAAAGTGATTACCTGTTTATATATAAAAACATGTAAGTTCCATCAGTAAACTGAAGTAATTACATGTTTATATATAAAATATGTATGTTCCATTAGTAAATACACAGCTTGGCTTGCAGTAACTAGTGAGCCTATTACAATATGCAGAAGACTTGCGGGAAGGATTGTATGTCCAAATCTCCATGCCTGCTAGACGAGAACACTGAAAACGTTACCTCGCCCTTTAAAATTGAGGCAGAGAGAAAAAAATAAAGCGCAGTTAGATCGCATTGTATGTAAATACATATGTGCGATGAACTATGATACAGATCAGCTAATAGACTGGGGAAGGGGGTGTAATTGTAATTGGATTGCTCCAATATGGAAGAGCAGGTAGGGTCAATATTGAGTGCCTTGTCCAGGGCAAAATATTTCAAGCTGAACAGAGTATTCTTTCTTTCTTTTCTTACTTTTTTCTTTTTCTTTTGTTGATATTCACATTTACGCGAATTATCTACTCATATAATAAACTGAAATGAACAAGTTAAGAAGCGCTCACATAACATTAGGATGATCAAGTGACATGCCCGGACTGGATAGAAAAACATTCATGTAACCATAGAATAAGTCAGTCATGTGACAACATAGCAACCCCCCATGACAGTGATGTAGGGGAATGCGGCACCATTCAAGAAGTTGGCCTGGTCTCAGGAGAAAATATAGAGATAACTATGATAACTGTTTGCAAGTTGGAGAATGAATAACTCCATCTGATCCGATCAATCTACTCACTATATTTAAGGACAAGAAAACTAGAGGACACGAGTGGGCAATTGCGTGACGAACCTTTAGAAAGAATATTCAGAAATATGTCCTTTGAACATTTGTGAAATGCAAACTTAGCATCTGCATAATTTAAAGACATTGAAGGCTTATGCAGATGCTGAGTGCGTATTTCACAAATGTTTAACCACCCTTTCGGTGACATATTTCTGAATATTCTTTCTAAAGGTTTCTCACATAATATGCAGAGGGAAAATAATATAGTGATATATTTTAAGTTGGTAGGGGATATAACTCGCTGGACCAAGTATGTCTGCTTGAATTTCATGGTAAAACACCAAGTAATGTGTTCCTAATCTGTACCTATGTTTTCTGAGAGCAGACTTTCACCCTTATCCTAGATCCAAAGGGCAGACAAGGGAAGCTCCTTTGAAGTTTTTATTAGAGTTCCACCATTGTCAACAAACTGCAAGTTGTGATGATTCATACAGTGCAAACTATATATATTCATTGCAAGAAACTTGCTTAATGTGCACTACTTAGGGTTAAAGGGACAAAAGAAGGGGATATAAGGACAGCAAGGTGTGATGATTGATATGGTGCTAACTATAACTGTATATATTTATTTGCAATTCAAGCTGTGCATCATTGGATCCATGCAAAAAGAAACCGAGGGCACTACCAACAAGAGAGGCGTGTGAGCTGCTGCGGTACACTGGGGCAATACCTGTTTCATGCAGTTGTGGAGTCAGAGTGCTTCAGACCAAGAGTCATAAACACAGTGTATATCAACTATCTAGAAGACTATCATAAGGACCATAGCAAGTGCAAGTCCAGATCAAAGGCCGTTGCTTTCGATTAAACGGTTTACCATAGGGAACTGAGTGGGCTGCTGACTCGGCCTCCATAGCTGCCTTGTTAGTTAAGTGCTGATACCTGTATAATGCATAATGTTGGTTTTCGCACCTTTAAAATGTGTAGTAGTAAACTTTAGATTTGTTTTGTGCTTTTAAACATTTTTAAACCAAAGAAAGAAACACAAATATGGTTCCCAAACGTTTGAATCATGATTTCAGTGAAAAACCAGTCCCTCGTAAATTCGTATAATTTACTTTGAGTACAGAGGTCAAGATTTAATTTCTTCTGTTTACATTTAGGCATGCTCTGCCTCGCTTCCTTGTCTGTTGATCGATGCCCCACCCCCATATAAACATTAAAGTTCAATTTCTGTATCAATCTATTATCATTTAGTGTGAGGTTTTGTCAGTGGGCTAATAAAGTTGAAATTCCTTACATGCAAGAACTACAGTACACATTACTACAACAGTATGTACTCGAGCTTCACTCCAGGGAAAGGAGATTTGTGAGGGGTTTTCCGTGATCTTTAGAAATCCTCCGGTGAGCGCTGGGAAAGTTGGACGGCAGGACTCTTTCGAGTTTCGCTTCAGTGGGCTGAGTAAAACCCTCTGACTGTCACACAGCTCTCATTAGCTCACTGAAGTAACCTCACATCATATACCGTGATATATTCCTTAATTTGCTGCATTAATATGTTTCTCTGGAAGTGTGGTCCTGTTTCTCCTTACTTCTTGTACCCTGCTTAATGTTGTAACTGCACACTAATACCACTTGTTAGTTGATATATTTCTGTTCTGCAGTGTTTCATCACCTGTAAATGTCTTGTATTCCTTGTTGACTTGGAGCCTTTGTAAACGAGCCCCCGGCTCAAAGGTATTAATCCGAATTTGAAATAAATAAATAAAAAATCAACGAAAGCAATACTTTAGAAGTATTATGGCTCTTTATAGTTATTTATTTATCTATCTAGTTTTACTGATCATATAGGGTTATGCAATAGTATTGTAAAGATAGGAGCAGGGCAGGTATACACACAGGGTGTAGGAGCGTTTATAAAAACCAAAAACAAGAAAAACCACACATAAACCACGAAAAGACTCCCCACAGACAGACACTTCAATAAATCCCTGGTTTAAAATATGTGCAAACTGTTTGAAAGACTCAAGACCCTGTACTAAAGTAAATACATTACATAACTTGCTAAATGTATTTCCATTCAAAAACGAACTGGTATCCTTTTCGGATAATGTGTTGCCTCACAAACACTATTTTCTTGACAAATAAGAATCGGTGATTCTACAAAGTTACACTCTTCATTTGTTACTGTTTGGTTATTGGCAGTTCTGACTAACAAGAAGCAGACTAAACGGTGAAGGAGGAGGCACATTTAGGAATACAACATTTATGTATGACCTTTACAAAAATTATATAATCTCTCAACACGCTCAAGGAAAATAAAAGTTTGAAGTTAATGCTTTGTAATTTTTTTTCCAAAATATAAGATTACAGACAGAAAAGCATTCCGAACATACATTATTTTGCTGGTTCATGTGGAGTGAAACTGCATACAGGCTGAGGAGATAAGTATCTCAACTAGTTATATTTAAGTCATGATGCATGGGTACAAACATATGAAAGGCATACACCTACCAGGAGCAAGCTGAGATTCCCTCTAAAGTTAATTGCTCAATAAATGGCAAATATATTATGTGCAGCTATGCGTTTTTTGCAGCACTGTTCAACAATTTAAGTATAAAAAGTGGCAATTAAATATCCTGTTCATGAATGGCAGTGTGGTTATACTCAGATTCACAAGGGACCAAGCAGGAGCTTGCCATTTCACATTTGTTAAAGATCCACAACAAATCGGTAAACATCCTGTCACCAACATATTTCACTGTACAATAAAAACTATTTTGTTTGCGCATGGTTTTTTTTAAATAACTTTTGTTTTTTTTCTGTTAATCAATAATACAGAAGAATAGAGGAAAAAGTGATATGACAATGCATTTTCACACCTCAGAACTATGTCTATTGCAGCAGACAGTATAACAGCTATCATAACATATACATACATTTATGTTCGAGTGCCTGGAATAAGGAGGGGGCCCTGTTATGATTATCAAACCTGCTGCAGGGAGTATGCGGGTAATCCGGGGTCAACTTTTGCTGGCAGCTCAACATAGCTTGCGCATGTCCATGAGAGAACATCATTTCTTAATGGGCACAGCAGAACAGAATATCTATATGAAAAAGATCAGATAAAACATTGACAGCAAATGCGAAAAATGTGGGTGGTTGGGTGGTGTGGCGGGGTATTAATCATGCCGACAGTAAAAATGATACCTTTTAGTAAGAATATTAATTCAGGTTTAATGATAGTAACATAGGAGTCAGAAAATTATCAGTCTTGTCTGTCTTTCCTCTTTCCGAATTCATGCGTTTGCAGATTTATTAGTACCTGACTTTCAGTATGAAATATGAACTCAGTCAATAAGGTAATAATCAGAAGCTGAAAGTCTGATCTTGCTGGCCTTTTAACTCAGCAGGGTTTTGATTTGGCGAAAGACGGGCGCCCTGTTGTTAACTGAACCATCTGGAGGGGATCTGGGTGTAAAGTGAATTTATTTCGATCCTAGGGGTGCAATCTAGAAAAGTGTTGCATTTCTCTCCGTCGACAGTCAAGAAGACTGCTAAGCTGTTGAAAGATGAAAACTATATACATTGAATAACTTCTTACTATCTTGTTGTCACCTCCTCCGCCACATAAGTTGTCGCCCCAGTTCACCGGAATCTGTCTCCTCATTATCCAGATTTTCATCAAACTCTTCACACTCTTTACAATATTCATCGCGTTCTGTTCAAAGTAGAAGTACGGCCCGGCGGCATACATCAAAGGATAAAAGAGCGGTCGAAGGAATCACTTCAAAAATGAAATAGAGTCGCCTCAATATTAATTTATACAAGACAAAATAAAAGGCAAGCAATGACACTGCCAAATCCCAAGAGTTCTGGCGAACAGTTAGAGTGCTTGCTTGTTTATTGTGTTTAGATGGCAGAAGATGTATGTATAGCTTTGGTAAGGTATGGAAAGGAGTAATTCATTTATGGCTGGAAGCATAATACACTTTTGTAAACAGCTTCTAATTTGACATGGATAATCAGAATACATTTATGAGACAATGCTTTTATTTCGGTGTCCAGTAAATTAATAACTCAATTATTAATCTAACCGATTTAGTGCTCATCCTTTCTTTTATTTCTCAGCCTATTTTAATCTTCAGATTTAAAACTCGGAAAATGTCCAACTTTGAATATCTCAAATATGGAAGCAGTCCATACTGTTAGAAGCCATTATGGAGTGTTTTCAATGTTTTAAACAGCAGTAAAACATGTTACACCATTTCATAACGTTTGTACATAGTGTGCGTTTATGCAAAACATTTCCAAATGTAAACTGACTGTTACTGTAATTTTTAAAACACTTCTTTGGCAGAAATGCTTGCCCAGGAGTTCTGTGTACAACACTGTCCCTGCAAATTCTGGAAAGCATTCCACTTCCAAAACAAACAAACAAAAATCATAATTTGCAGGTGCAACCAAACTCCACTTGCAAGTATTGGGAGCATCAGTCCACGTCTCTGATCAGCCACCCTTTATATGTTCTTTTAGTGTACCCAGTTCCTTTATAGGCCAGTCAACCTATAGCTAATCTGATAGAGTTCATTATGTACCTTTCAATATTGTTGTATCTGCTTAAGAGGATCATATTCATTTTGTTTTCCTAGGGTCTGATTTCTGGAGTTGGACGCTCTGCGACGAAGACTACAGGAATCTTCTGCGTCTTTTTGTCAAGATGGGAAGCAAAGCTCTACCAGCTCCCATCCCACTTCATCCCTCACTCCAGCTGACCAACTACTCGGTCCTTCGGGCTGTGAACACCTTTCCAGCAGCAGCAGTGGACCAACTGCAAGGTCTGTATGGACTGAGTGCAGTACAGACCATGCACATGAACCACTGGACATTAGGTTACCCCAACATGCATGGAATCACCAGGTCTACCATCACTGAAATGGCAGCACAGGGCTTGGTTGATGCCAGGTTCTCCTTCCCAGCACTGCCATTTGCCACACACCTTTTTCACCCTAAACAAGGTGCCATTGCCCATGTCATTCCTGCTCTACACAAGGATAGACCTAGATTTGACTTTGCCAATCTTGCTATCGCTGCCACCCAGGAGGACCCACCAAAACCTGGAGAACTTGCTAAACTAAGCTCTGGGCTTGGAAGTCCACTCTCAGAAATCAGCAAACTGTCCCCTGACAGAAAACCATCAAGGGGTAGACTACCTTCCAAAACAAAAAAAGAATTTATTTGCAAATTCTGCGGCAGACATTTTACCAAATCGTATAATTTACTTATTCATGAAAGAACCCATACAGATGAAAGGCCATACACCTGTGATATCTGCCATAAAGCATTCAGACGGCAAGATCATCTTAGGGACCACAGGTGAGCAAGTCAAGGTATTACTGTTCTTATTTGATTTCTTACTTGTAAAGAGTAGACCATTCACCAGCGCAATAACATAGACTATTCCCGGTGCACAGTAATTGGTGCGGATGTTACTTGATGTTTTTTGTCGTGTAATAGCATTATTTAAAGGCCCTTATAGAGAGGTCACACAAACAGCAGACAATGTTTATTGGATCAAAATATATATGACAGCTGGTTTATATGTAGATGAGAACAAGTTGCCTTGTTGCCATTTTTTATAACTCCAACCTAGTAGTATAACAAAATGACATAAAGTATGTTATACATTAAAGGGAAGTGGTGCTTAGAGGTTTCTATAGGAGAGCAAACCTCACTACAGAAACTATCTGATTGTGTTAAACTATACAGACGTCAGTATGGAACATTTTCCCGGTTAGGTTTTCTATATTTTTCCTAGTGTGTGTTGTATGTAAAGTAACAGATTCAGTTGTAGAAATGTTTAGTTAGGAGAAATATGACAAAACTGCTCTCTCTCTCTCTCTCTCTCTCTCTCTCTCTCTATATATATATATATATGTATGTATCCCTATTTCATAAGTATTTATTTACTGCAAGTAACACATTGAATTAATAACCAAATGTTAGATTGGTGATAACAACCTTGTATGCATGACTAACACCTGAAGTGTTTGTTTGAAAATGTTTGAAGAACCTGTCAGTGTATGGATAAGAACACACACACACACACACACACACCTACCTCATGCAGCAGGTCTTCTAAAGTCCAAGACTGTCATTTATTAACCAACTGGAAACTGTTTTTTGACTGGCATTTTTTGAAATCCCCTAACACTTTGGCTTCAATTATCTACTTATTTTAATACCTATTTTTTATTAAATGTACCCAGCACCAGAAGTATAACCATTATTTAAGCAACAATTAATTTTACCTAGGAATATTACCACACTGGTATACCTTAAAAAAAAAACATGCTACTTCATTATCTTGTGGTTCCATCTGTCACCAGAGAGGGTGTACAAGTGTGTTATATAGTTGTTGTATATGTAGAGCTGCATACTAAAGGTAGCACAGTACACAACTGCAGGTCTTAAACTAGAAACACTATCATTGGTAGCTTTTATGTCCACAGAATATTATCTGAACTGCCAGTACTTGACTTTTGCTCCTCAGCTGGAGGTTAAGTATGTTCTGGGATGCCTCTGAAAATGGTCTTATTTCACAGTTACCCAGTTACCAAAAATCACATAAATACAGAGACTAAATGAAATGAAGAAATAAACTCTTCTTGACTTTGCTTTAAATGTAATAGAAAACTGCAATATATAAAACAGCAGATGAAACATTATTGTCCATTTAGTTGGCATGTTTCTGAAATGCTTGCTCCTGTATCAGTCTTGTAAGATAGTTATTGTGGATGGTTAATAGATTCAGAGATTGGTAGCCTGACTGGGTACTAGTGGACATGACCAAATTTCTACCAGTAAACTATCAAACAAATACAGGAAAGTGCAAGCAGATGGTTGATATGTTTTGGAATGTTTATGGATTTCAACTGAACCACATTCTTATATTGATTTTCAGATATATTCATTCCAAAGAAAAACCATTCAAATGCCAGGAGTGTGGGAAAGGATTCTGTCAGTCAAGAACTTTAGCAGTTCATAAAACATTACACATGCAGGTAAGCATATGTCAGTATTTATACAATTATGGATGTGAGCAGAATATGCAGTGAAAAATTTAACTTGAAACAAGGATACATTGCCTTACATTTTTGTATAAACAACTATGGAAACTACCCTGTTTTATTAGATATTTTTTATACAGGATGGGGTCCATTAAGTCCAAAGGATCTATTTTGAAAGGCGTTCCTATTGTTTAGTACATTGCATTTAAAATACTTATGTATAAAAGAAATACATTAAATAGATTACAGCCTTCATATTGGTAGATTTGTTTACCTATTAGTTACTCCAGATAGCCCAACTAAGATGCAGCATCTTATTTTCAGTGGGGTGCTGTTTCTACCTAGTTTTACATCTGAATGCACTGAAACACTATTAGTTACTTCAGATAGCACAACTAAGATGCAGCATCTTATTTTCAGTGGGGTGCTGTTTCTACCTAGTTTTACACCTGAATGCACTGAAACACAGGGAGGCCAAGTGACTTGTTCAGGGTGAGCAAATGACTTGCTTAGATTTATATAGTGCATTGGTTACTGTGACTGGGGATCAAACCTGTGCTTTACAGTTCAGCACTCTAATCACCAGACTATTTGGACTTGAATTCAGGGGAGTCTTATCTTTTTAGTTATAAATTTTATTTCAATGTTTTTGACATGAATTTTAGAGCTCTTAAAGACACTGGATTGATGGCACTGTAGATTAAAGTTTTCTATTTGTTCACATGAGAAATAGAACATGGGTGACTGCAGCACAGGCTTTCCCTCATTACCCTGCAAATGTGCTTGTAGGAACTATAATGCTGATATTCTCTGGGATGTCATTATTGACTGATTTGTTTATTTATTTATGTATTTATTTATTTAAAGTTTTTTTGTTTACATTAAACAATGTGAAGGACAGAGTCCATGAAAAGCAAGACTTGTTTTCAGAATGTCCTTAGAATTACAACAGACAAACAGGGCAATGAAACAAGGAAATGATACAAGGCAATCATGGCCTTGCAAAAAATATGTTACATCGCAATGAGTTTATCCCAGTGAGCAAAAATGTTAACTAGAAAATAATGTGTTTATTCTTAGACAGAACAACCCCTAGTATCTTCTGACCATCTCCAAAAATAATAGTGTATGATATTTTTATAATACTTGAAGCTACATTTTGAAAGCTGTAACATGTGAACAGTTAATACCATTCTCCTGTGTTGCTACACACATGTAAACTTCAATATAATAAGTGAAACATTACAGGACTTTAAAATACAGTGAACCATTTAATGTTTTTTTTTATATTGCTATGAAACATTTTATCTTTTTATATCTATATATGGTCATTGTAATAATATGTCAACAATATATCTGCTTAACTGACTCCAAGCTTTCATTTTTTTAAAGTCTCTAGCCCTAATGGTTTCAAAGTTATTACATCTTAGTGAAAATATGTATTTTTTGAAAGGTCTAATTCTGGAACTGTTGGGGCTAGAAACATAGAAACATAGAATTTGTCGGCAGATAAGGACCGCTTGGCCCACCCAGTCTGCCCATTTCCCTACCTACTGGATAAGCTGCAGATCCTAGTTAACCAGCAGCCTACTTCTTCTTACCCCCACCCCCTAGAATGGCCTTATGACTGTCCCATGCATGCTTGAATTCCACCACTGTTTTTGACTCCACAACCTCCTCCAAAGGCCGCTCCATGCATCCACAACCTCTCTGTGAAAAATACTTCCTTAAATTACCTCTGAGCCACCCTCATCTTCAAATTGTACCCCTTTGTTCTTACACACCTCTTTTTTTGAAAGATGCTACCCTCTTGGACTTTGTTGATTCCCTTGAGGTACTTCAATGTTTCTATCATGTCCCCCCTCTCCCTCCTTTCCTCGAGGCTATACATATTAAGCTCCTTTAGTCTCTCTTCATATGTCTTCTGGTGCAGACCCTGCACCATTTTAGTTGCCCTCCTCTGGACAGCTTCCATTAGAAACTTTTTTAATGAGGGCATTGAGTCCAGCAGTTAAGAAATGGTGTCATTATTATATTGTTATTATGCAACAGCAGTAATTATGCTATAATATAGAAACAGTTTTCTCTGTCTATATCAAAATATATTTACATCACAGCAGAAATGTTCTTTCTTGTTTTGTAAAAATAAATGTTATTATTCATATACTTTTCCAATAATGATAAAGTATATGGATATTCTTTTTTAATATCAACATGGAAAATTTGATGATGGTTTTAAAAAATACAATTTAAAACAAATAATTGTTTCCACTTTTTTGAATTTTGGTATTTGTCCCCATAATTTAATTGGAATCAATATAAGTGTAGTACCCATAAACATTTATCTTATACTTTAAATCACATTGTTAACATTTCACTCTCCCCAACAGTAACAACTCTTACTCATTTTTGCAGGCTTTGATAATGAGCATAATGGAAGATAATAAATAAATGGAAGGAGTAGGACTACTCAAGTGGATAGGTGGGAGTATGTTTGACTCTTTACCCATTCAGTCCCTGGTCTGTCATGTGAAACCACCAACAAGGGTGCTAATTAATGTGAACTGCAAGTGACTGTGTGTTTTTGTAGATGCCTAACAGCTAGAAACTGGATTGAGACCTCCACAGCTCACTTCACAGAGGGTTACTGAATAGAACTTAGATGATAATGGCAGCTTGGACTTTTCATGTACATGGCCATATAAGTATATGATGAAAAAGAAGGGAGGGCTAACATCAATCTAAATGGGGTCAGGCTGTTTTGCACCAAGTAGTCCTTTCCTATTCCCAGAATTCTTATATTTTTTATCTTCATATTTGTATAATCATTTTAAAAAGCTCAATAAATTATGTTTAAGTATATTAAAAAAAATAATTAAGATATGGCACACATTTACACTATATAATAAATGACTTGATTACAATAGCTTTAATACTTAATATATGACCAAACAATTGACTAGAATCAATAAACTCCACTATGAAAAAATAAAGTTATACTGTGATTACAGTTTAAACTACATTTGTAAAATTATTTTTGAATTTAATTTGACAGATGCATTGTTCAAACTGGTAAAAATAATGATTGGTCTCCATTAAATATATGGTAGCCATACCACATCAGGCATCAGAGACATATACTACATTACCCAAACAGAGAAGATGGTGGCTTTTGTATAGTATATGCTTTTTAGTGCTGTATTAGTCAATATAGCTTTATACTATACTAAGACAAATAACAGAAGGCCAGTCGTTTGGGAAGGATTAATCCTTTGCTTGCTTCGAATCTGAACAGGAATCTCCTCACAAATGTCCTACATGTGGAAGAACCTTTAATCAAAGAAGTAACCTGAAAACTCACCTTCTTACCCATACAGACATCAAGCCGTACAACTGTGAGCAGTGTGGCAAAGTGTTCCGGCGAAACTGTGACCTGCGGCGACACAGTCTGACCCATACCCCTCGGCAGGACTACTAGACCAGCCATGTTGATATCTCCACCACCCGACTTTGTTTGGACTAGTTCTGTTAAAGGACTGAAATGTATAAAGCTATAAACAAATAACCTATATGCTATTCCACTATTTGTACATATTGTAGCTCATTTTAGAGCTCTGTAAATAATGTTTTTGTATTGTCCTTTTGGATGCATATTGGTAGAATGTTTTTGAAATTGATATGTTTAAAGTTGTACTTTGGAAATAAAAGAACCCTTTGTTTTCAGGTATTTGCACCTCCTTGGTCACCTTATGTTAAAGTCTGTTAACTGTTAACACATCTTAAACATTAAAAACACAAGGCAATGAAAATATATCACATATGAGTTTTAGTGAGAATGGTTTTAAGTTTTCAAGTGTAGAAAAATGTTACCGAAAAAGTATTATGTCAGAGAAACATAGAAAGATTATATAGCACAAAAATATTTGTAGCAGTATTGGTCCTTAGATAGGCTGTGTCAGTGGCTCAGCAGGTTGCACACTTGCCGCTGAGGCTGGAAGATCAGAAGGCTGTGGGAATACTGACACTATAATGCAGTATGGGGTGGGGGGGGTAGGTGCTATACTCCTGCGGTACCGTATTTCGGAAGAGACTCAAACCAAGGTCCTGTCTGCCTATTCTGGTGGTTGTTCAGGTGGATGTCAACAAAAAATAAAGTAGGTAAATAATTACATATATCCATTAATCTTTGTAACATAGATCATTGTGAACTCATAAAGCATTAAAGTATGGCCAGGGGTTGGTTAAACATGAGTTAGTCACGAGAGTTTCCTTGCTCTGAACATGTCTCTTTTAAAATCTTTGCAATCAATAAGATTGCTTTATGCTCACAGGCTCTTTATAACTAAAACTAAGTGCTGGCTTAAAAGCTAGGGTCTGGCCAACATGCCCCCCCCCCCCCAACAAAAAAAAAAAATACTGTTGGCCTTGGTAGATTCAAAAACATTTGAAGAAACTTGAATTTGGATTGAATTTAAAGACATTCTCAGTTATTACCACAGCAACAAACTCTGATATCACAAGAAGGCTGTTATGACTTCAGCTCTTAGGTATGCTTCAGCTGTGATGAACTGGAAGAGGCAAAGCTCATGTTTATATGTAAATACCCCTAGTGACAAAGAATAGAATTAGCTTGAAATGCATTTTTGAATGGTGTGTGACTGAGTTCTGCAGATGCCAATCTATGGGCTAGCTTCCCTCTCAAAGGTATATAACGCTGACCTTACCTTTTTTAATATGACTGGAAATTTGGCCATGTGTGCAGCTTCCTTGCTCACCCCACTGAACCTTTTCTTTTGTTCTCTTACGCAATAAGGCATGACAGGGTGTGCATTATGGCGAGATAATAACAAGCCTTGGGAAATGAGGCACAAGGTAGCAATGCCCTATACATCAGATAAGTGCCATTATTCCATGACTATGCACACCCTGGAGTACATTACTGCCACTATAACATGATTGTTCTTATTTTATAAATTGAGTAATAAGGTTTAGAAAGTTAAGTCTTTCTGACCTGTGCTGTTGTGCTGGAATAACACACGGTTATGTGATCCCATTTGACCAATCACATATCATGGTTTCTATTACCCATTATATAATATGAAATAGTCTTGTTTTCCCCCTTTTTTCATAAAAATGTTCATTGGTTTAATTCATCCATTGAACAGATTCCAATTACAATTATTTGCATTTTTAGATATTGACTGGAATATTATACATTCTTATGGCTTGCATTATATGGTCAAATACATGACATGACAACATCTTCTGCCTATCAGCTGTAATATTCTACACCTAATGGAACAGATATTCTCATTATAACGCAGTTCTTCCCTCGTTCCAGTTCCCTTTGCCTATAGCAACCTACATGGGGGTTGGGGGTGATGCTGCTGTTTTCCTGCCTGATATTCATTTTTATTATCACTGCTCCATCCCAGCACCTGGTGGCAACAGTTGAGCAAATGCTTCCAGTACACATTTCTCTGTAGGGCTTTATCTCAACTGATGTCACTTGGAAGTAATTATAACCATAAATATCAGGGTGGGGGGAAAAGGCATCATTGACAATGGATCCCAAAAAGAAAAGAAGAAGATTTGATTGTGAACAACAGAAAACGTATACTAGGTTGGTTAAGGAGGCTACACAGATGACCAAATTGGAAATCTTGTTTAAGAAAAGGGGAAATAACAGTTCATTTTTCCTTTACTAGGCAGAAAACATGAAGAAGACAGTGAAAGCTTATAAAAACACTGTAAACAAAATAATTAAATAAGAGTCGTACATTAACTGGAGAATTTTACTATGTCTGCTGAAATGGGGAAATCTGCTAGAGTGTTTCAGTGTATCAGAGGTCCAACATAGCAGATATCCTCTCTTATGAAGGGAAGACATTCACAAAGAAAACCAGAAAAATCAAGAAAAGGAAGGAAAATGTTACCAACATATTTGCCTTCATCAATGTGCCCTTTTATGTGATTTTTGTAGTTTGTTTGCATTTTCCTTAAAGATCAGCTATAATGTTTTAAACACGTGTTATTTGCCCACCATAAGGACAACTAAACATTACTTGTTAAAAATAGTTCAGGAATTGCAATTACTCATGTATAAATGTTATTTTGTTTGCCTCTTGTATTTGATGATTTTACAAAAAAAAACAAAAAAACTCAGACGTTTTCAAACTAGCCAGTGGAATCTTGGGTGAGTGCTGATGTCATTCAGGCAACAATGACATTGTTATCCTCCAGGTCCGGTCAGCATAGTACATCATATTGTGGAATAGGGGCTTTTATGAATGGAATTATACAAGTAGAACAACACTGTAAATATTTGGTAAGTTCCCTAGGTTGATTACCAATATTTGGAGTACCGTATCAAGTAATCCCACTCAAAAAAAATGTAATGCTTTCAAACTGTACATTTTGATTTCCTGTATTCCCTTTCCAGCCCTGAATGTAGCCACCATAACCCACACCTTATTTATTCTTTTTAGATTCACTCCCTTTGCTGAGGTCCCACAACACTCAGAAAAAGTGTACTACTATCCCAGTACCTTTCCGCAAATGTATAATACTAAAAAATGTACACCTCTACCCTGTTCCTGCCTTGTAACTATTTCAGAACATGCCTGCACACCTCTCCCAAGTTTCTTAATCTACCTTGCAGCACTCAACCTATACCACTTTTCTCAAACACCTACTGAAATGTATACTTACTACTACATCCCACCTAAAATATGCACTTTTATGTACCTCTCAAAAAATTCTGCATGCCTCCCTAAATCTGCCACCTCACTCTTGATATGTGCGCTCTTACCCTGCACCGATCCCAATATTTGCACACTTGCTCCTCACAACCCTCCCAGAATTTGTACTCCTACCCTACCCAATGACATTTTTACCCCATCCCCACTCATCCAAGATGTATACCCACCTGTGCATGTCCTAAATTTACCCCAAGTATACTTCTCCAGCCATTTGTACCCTACCCCAAGACTCCCAAGACTTGTAACTGAACTGCACAGTTCTCCCAAACTTGCAACCTTCTACACATTTGCCCAACCACCCAACACAAAATCTATACCTCTTACCCTACTCCCTTCCACAAATTTGTGCCCTTACCCCTAGAACCTTCCAAAGTTTTACCTCCACCCAACAGTCTGCCATTTACCCCTACCTCCACTCTACCCAAGATTTGTGCCCCTTATTCTGTATTCCTCCCAAAATTTATTCCACAGTCCACATACTTTCCCAGACTTTTATTTCCCTTCTCCCTCTGGGCAAATCAGTCAGCCTACCTTTCATGTCTTGGCATCCTCCGTGTTCTCCGGCCACCATCCCAAGGACCTTCCTCGGCTCCTATTCAGGTCCTGCAGCTTCATCCCCATGGCTTACCCCCCCATGGTGGGGAGGAGGAGAGCCCCCCTCTTGCTTGTCCACCAGGACCGGATCCAATGTTGCTGTGCTCCCCTCAGAGCCGAAGCTTCCCCCATAGAGAGGCCATCATGCCACGCCATGACTAGTGCCCAATTTTCCCTATTCAGATTGCCCTAGACCTGTGTGGTGTGCAATGACGCCAAGGGACAGGAGCATGCATGCTTCCGCATGCACTCCTTCCTGGCGTCTGCCCCTGCACATTGCCCTGTACTGCCAGGAGCACTGCATCACCCCCAGCCTCCACAAGGGACTGCCAGTGCTCCGACAACTGCACACCCCCCTCCCCAGAGAAGGAGAGCAGTCCTATGGATGCTTAATCCCTCTCCTCCCCTGCCGACCCCCAACCCCCGACGATCCAGGTCCACTCCCGAACCCGGGTCACCGGCGTGGCATGAGGTGTGGCATCCAGCACCTTAACCCTCAGCGCCACTGGGCCTTTCCCAGACTTTTCCTCATTCTCTGCACAGGTAGCACACATGCAAGACTGGCAAAAATCTGAATACCTTTACTTTCACCCTTACACACAACTGACACACCTACCACTATACCTTTCTACAAATTAGTACCCTTTGCCCCACTTTACTCCAAAAATATGTATTGCACCATTCACACAGTACTCCCCAAATCTGCACCCCAGCCCTTTGTACTGTTTAAGAGGTGTGAGATGGTAGGGAAACAGAGTTTAGGAGGTATGCCTATTATAGCAGGGGTGCAAGTACAAATTGCAGGTGGGTGCAAGCATAGATTTTGAGAGGGATATGGGGTGCAAGTGTCAGTGTAAATTTTGGGAGGTGTACTTCTCATTTTGGGAAGGATGCATGGGTGCAAGTACAAATTTCAGGAGGAGTGCAGAGCTGCAAGTATAAATTTTGGGAAGGTGTGTATGGCTAGAAGTTCAAATTTGGTGAGGGTACCGGAGTGCAAGTGAAATTTTTGGGAGGGGTGCAGGGATGCAAGTACATATTTGGGGAGGTGTTTAGGGGTACAAGCACAAATCTTGAGAGGTATGCATGCATCCAAGTACAAATTGTGGGAAGGGTGTAAGTACAAATATTGGGAGGGGTGTAGGTGTGTAAGTGCAAATTTTGCTAGGATTGCAACAGTTACAAATACAAATGTTGGGAGGGGTACAAGGGTACAAGTACAAATGTTGGGAGGTATATAGGAGTACAAGAAAAAACATTTGGGGAGAGGTGTAGAGGTGTAGGTATATATTTTAGGAAGGGTTGAGGAGTACAAGTATGACTTTTGGGAAGGGTGCCGAGGTGCAAGTATAAATTTCAGGAAATGTACAAGGGTACAAGTGCAAATTCTGGGGGAGGAGGTGCTTGTTCAGATTTCAGAAGGGTTGCAGGGGTGCCAGAGCAAATTTTTGGAGGGGTGTAAATATAAATTTGGAGAGTTGTGCCAGTGGTATACATTTGGGATGGGTACAGGGGTAAATACTCATATATAGTAGTGGTGTAGGCTGAAGTATTAACTCAGAGAGAAGGGATGCATAAGATGGGGCTCATAATTTTTTGTGTGTGTGTGTGTGAATAAAAATACAGATTTTGAGAGAGAATGGTTAAAAGTAAAAATATTGGGAGAGTGCAGTAAGGCAGGTGCACATTTCGGGGAAGATGAATACAGTCCTAACATTAGCAGAGGACAGCATGGAGTTATAACTTTGGAGAGCTACAGGACATAAGTAAATATGTTGTATGGGCTTCAAGGGCAGCGGTATAAATTCTGAGAGGAGGACAGAGAAAATGCGTAAATACTGAGAGTGTGGTAGAACCTCAGCAATTGGGGTTAATCAAAATAGAACTGCATTTAGGTTAGTTATTCAGGAAAATGGGAAACAAAATTTGCATGACCTGATGTTGTTTGGGAATCCATTCTTTTGTTTAATATTGTCCCCAAAGTTTTACTGCTTAGCCTGTGAAAGTTACTAGGTATTTAATATCTTATAGTATATTTAATACCATTTGGAGTGATGACTGATTTTTACCATTTCATAATCTCATGTACTGTGTGTATACTAAACTGCCAGGACCTTGAGGAAAATGTAATTCTTGCTTAAAGTACATCACCACCCACCCAGGATTCTGCAAGATGGTCCGAAAAAGTCTAAGGGCCTTTCTGTGGAGCCATCAAACAAGAGAGGCAATAAAATAAAATTTATACATAATAAATTGCAATTCCTGTAAATTATCCATAATATATAAGGCTTGGTTGTCCTTGTGTTAGGAAAAAGGATTATTTAAAAATGTTTGCATTTGATCTTTATTTTTGGAAATTACTTTTTTTGTAGTTGTGGGGTGCCATGTTTATCACGGCCAAATTCAGAATGTAGGTTTTATGTTGAATAATTTATTTTAGTATTTAGTCTAATAAAATGTATTATTGAAAAACTACATTCTGAAAATGACATACTTTAAAACACACAGTTGCCTCTTCCACTCAATTATATCCACTATTCTTGCAGTAAATTACATTATTTTTGAAATACCTTCAGCATATGCCTTTGATTCACACACTTTACATAGACAGTATTTCTTTCAGTCCCACTGTTTTCTGAATAGTCTTTATTGTCCATTACCACTGTTCCACACTGAATAGTTTGCATTGCAGACATGGCATTAGAATGTCCAGAAAACGTGTAAACTGGCAGAGTAAACACTAAAAAAGCAAACGTGCAAACCCCACTCCACAGTAGTAAAAAGTAAATGTAATGAAATATATTTTTTCAAGGGATTAAAGGCCAAAGCAAATCAGAAGGCTCAATACGACTTGAAATAACTAGCCCCAACGTACAATGCCTTTAGAAAGTTTTACATGCATGGACTGTGTTGAACCTTTGAACACAGACTTAATTCTCAGCCTCAAGTGTTGTAAATGTCTGGATTATGCATAGCACACATGTGACTAGTTGAAAAGTCATGCTTGGCAGTGATTTTTAAATAGCATGTATGAACTTCAGTATATAATTTTACATGGCAGTATAGTAAAGTGGTTAGAGTAACCACTATGAATGAGCGTGATACATCCAGAAGAACTAGGTTTAATTCCCACAGCCTCCACTTGCATATTGTGTGACCCTGAGCAAGTCATTTAATCTCCCCAGTGCTCCGGAGTCACCCCTGAAAACAGACATTGGGCCTAGTGGGCCTTACCCAGCTACCAAAGAATTAAAAAAAGTACTGTGTCCAAATGTTACAGTTTTCTAGAGAACAAAATTATTCTGGCCTGTCCCAGGATTTGTATTATGTTTTGATAACTTCTCCATGAAGTATAACAAAATGTTTTATCTGGATTTTCTGACTTCATGGTACACTTGTTATGACATCATAGTGTTTGCCCTGACAAACAACTGTAATGTCACCAAAACAGGGACTGTGAGGTTAGTTGGAGAAAGGAAGATGTTTTTTAAACAAGTACTTGTTAATATGAAATATTTAAAAGACTGATGATGGCATAAAGCCAAAGACCTAGAAAACATTGAGGTTAAGTGCAATTGCTATAAATATATTGAGAGTAAACACTTTATTTGGGCAGATAAAGGGCATTCTGTCTAGTAACAAAAAAAAAACAACACTTAAATTACAAAGTGGTGGCCCTGATGGGATGACTGATTAGACATGTGACTTACAAATAATTCTTTGTAGAACAACATTATATCTTCTCCTGATGGAAAGCGAAGTAACTATTTTTTAACCTTAACATCCTAAAAGCAAGCAAAAGCAGTGCAATAATGCTGCAATGGCAATAGGGAAATGACAATGTAGAATTAAATGGCCCATACTGTATATGATAACTATTCTGATTTGGCCACCTTTGGAACACAATTTTACTTTAGAAAAGATATCCTATTTGTGTTCTGTGACTATACTTTCTCTCTACAACATATACACTAGCTGTACAGTGTACAGTATATAATAAAATAATGGTAGGAAGTGGAACATTCTGATTGAACCCTCATGTTCAATTAAACAATTATAATCAATCAATCTATCTATCTATCTATCTATCTATCTATCTATCTATCTATCTGTCTAGCTATCTATCTTCATTGCAAAAACCAAAAAACAAAAAAAAAACTCCATTAATGCATCAAATAGGGTTGATTCCACACCAACAAAAGTCTGGACATTCAAGATTAGGGTTACCAACCCTACCCACCCCCACCCTCCACTGACCAACAGGCATCAGTGTGTGTACTTTGGGGTCATCAGGCCAAACTCTCACCCCATTCCATTTGTAAGGAAGCTGAGATGGTACAGCATAGGAGAATGGGATGAGAGGGCTGATGACCCCAAAGCACACACTGATGCCTGGTGGTCAGTGGAGGGTGAGGGTGAGGTGGGTTGGTTGGTAACCCTAACCTCGAATTTCCAAACTTTTGTTGGTGTAAATCAACCCTAACTGATGCATTAATGGAGTTTTTTGCAATGAACTTCCCTTCTTTTTGAGAAAGTGAAATGTTAGTCATATGGAATACATAGGTGGGAGCGTGGGCCCTATGGGCCCTGTGCTCCGACGCATCCATGAGTGTACAGATATAGCACAGAAGTGCCCTGTGCCCCCTGTTTTGCATAATGGAATGCATATTTGAGAGCATAGTCCCTCTGGGCCCTGTGCTTCAACCCAGCCATAAGTGTAGAGACTTAGTGCCTGAGGTCCCTGTGCTCCCAGTATTGCAAGATGGTGTCCATGGGTGGGAGCAAGGGCCCTCTGGTCCCTGCACTCCTTCCCACCTACAAGCATAGAGACATAGTGTAGGAGTGTCCTGTGCTTCCAGTTCTGTATAATTGTATCCACAGGTGGAAGTGCAGGACTTTCATGGAACCACCATTGGTTTACATAGCACAGCTATCCCAAAAACAATGTGATGTTTTCACAAAAGTAATGCGGAATTTCACGAAAGTACCCAATGATGCCAATGGTACTTTTGCAAAAGCACAATGTAGTTTCATAAAAGCAATGCATAATGTCTCAGTTTCACAAACGTACTGCGATACTTTCATAAAAGCAATGTGGAATTTTGCAAAAGTGTTCCATGCAAAGCAATGGTACTTTCATGAAAATATAGTATACTTTTGCAAAAGCAATGGTACTTTTGTGAAAGTATGGAGTACTACTGCAAAAGTAATACAGAATGCTGCGAAAGTACCCATGTTAAAATTTTTATGCAATTACCCTTTTTGAGAAAGTGAAATGTTATTATGGTATACATAGGTGAGAGTGCAGGTCCTACAGGACGTGTACTCCCACCCATCCATAACTGTGTCCTCAGGTTAGCAAAATGGAATCCATAGGTGGGAGTGTGGGCTCTCTGGGCCCTGCTCTCCCACACACCCATAAGTATGTTCTCATGTTGGCCTCAGGTGGGATGGTGGATATATCTTTGCTTCAGAAGGAAAGGGTCATAGGTTTGATTGCCAGTGAGGATATTTTTTTCTTTCCAGGTCATCTCTGAAAATAGGCAGGACCATTGTCTAACACACTTACCAGGTTACCAAAAGCTAATAAATAAATGTTTTCAAAATGATATCCATTGATGAGAGCATGGGCCCTCTGGGCCCTGTGCTCCAACCCACCAATAACTATCTCCTCAGGTTTGCAAACTGATATCCATTAATGGGAGTGCAGGGCCCTCTGCTGCACCCTGCACTCCCACCTACTCATGAGTCTATAGGCATAGTGTAGAAGGATCCACTGCTCCCAGTTTAGCATGAATAGTATGCAAAAGTTGGAGCCTGGTCCTTCTGGGCCTACGCTCCAACTTACACATAACTACAGACACATAGGGCAAGCCTAGAGACCCTCCAAGTAGTCATTGTAACACTTTTTCGGCAATATCTCATTAACTCTTGCAATTACAGAAAAATTATTTTGCAGTTGTATTCATGTCCTAGCCACCTCCACCTGTGGTTAGCTGCGCTTAGCAGAAAATCCGTATCTTGAACCATTTTTGAGATAGGGACATGGAAAGGTGCCATGGGTACCACAATGTTATCCTATGGGAAATTTCTCAACTTCGGAATGCCATAACTATGGAACTAGTATAAACTGTTTCACCAAACCACCAAAAGGCACATCTGTGGTGCAAGGGCTTGCCACCCTGCAAATTTCTGCAAACAAGCCCTAACCTTTATTTTGTTATAAAGTGGCAAGGAATCTGGCTTTTTGGGGCTGTTTACCTGCAGAACTTTCCGGAAAATTCTGTGGAGTTTTGCGCAAGTCCCATTGGTTAACATGGGGGGACAAGCAGGAAAGTCTGCTTTGTGAAAGTGCTGCAAAAGTCCCCCATGTTAACCAATGGGACTTTCACCAGCATTTTTGAGGAAGTTAAAAGTACTTTTGAGGTCAGCACATATTTTCCCATAGGCTATAATGGAAAACTTTAAACTTTAATAACTTTTCAGGGGATTAATATTTTTTTTGCCAAACCTTCAAAAGGCACTTCCTTGAACCAATCCCCATATACCCTGAAGATTTTGGACCAGAGGGCTGTAGAGAGGAGCAAAGAATTTGCCAAAATGGCAAAAAAAGTGTTGTTTTGCCCTTTTGTTGGCACTGTGCAGCTCCACAACCAAAAATCCCACCTGAACGAAATTTGCCAGATCCAGAGATCTAAGGTAGCAGAGGGACATGCAAAATTTCAGGCTAATCTGTTGAAGTTGCAAAGTTATTAAGGTGCAAAATGTTGGACTTAACAAAGAAGTGGCTGTGCAACCCTAACTATAATTGCACTACCCTACAGCGCTGCCTGTGTGCATGCGTGTATGTGCAGTCTATGTGAAAACAAACTGCTGCAAAATAACCCTGATATTTTGCTTGTCAAACTTAGACTGAGAAAGTGAGTTTTTCCTGATGGAAATGATTAGCAGTTATTTCCCTGTATACCCTTTCCCTGTACATAGTTGTGATAAAAACTAACAATAACTATTCAAATGTATGATAAAATAAAAGACAAGAAAGTCCACTATACTTGGAAGTTAATCCATCCAGGGGGCTAACCAGATCATAAAACCACTTGCCCTTTGGACTTTGGTCTTTATGATCTCGTTAGCCCCCTTATCTATCATTTATTCCATGTGTATGTATCCTTGTATATTAGCTTATCCATCAGTTATGTAACCTAACCCCTGGTCAGGCCTTAACCTGTAAAAAAACGCCCGTGCAAGCTGGTAAACATTTAAATCAAATAGCATATCCCCATGCTGTTCTTTCACTTTTGAAAATATAATTAAGTTCATGATCAAATGGATTATAAAAGTCCTGTGACCTAATTGGTCGACAGACATCACATGATCGGGCCTTATTTTCTTCTGACTGCACACCTAACCCGAGCTACATTATAAATTTTTCTGCATTTCAAAATGATGTCACTGTCCAGTTCACAAGCAGATAATACACTTCAGGGTATCTACAAATTATCAAAGTTAATGATGCACACTTTTGGAGTGGCAAAGGGACACTCGGAGTTGGCTATGCAGTGTGCTTAATTAAGCAGTTCACTGCCCTTTAACATATGCTTTCTGATCCAGTGTTGGGATGGGGGGGGGGAGGCCATTGACAGGGCTCGGCCCTCTTACCTCTGAAGTGAGCCCAGTAGCTCACGCACCACTGCCATTGCCTTATAATGGAAAGGGGGGAACGCCTCAATTTAAAGATATGACCCTTGTGGGCTCCCCTAGCTCTAAAGTTTAATTCCAACACACAGAGTGTAGTTTCTTTTTTCCCCCTCAGGTTCTCTTTTCTCAGTGAATTAGACAGGTTCCTATCTTAATACATACCTCTCAACTGTCCCTGATTTTCAGGGATGTGTGCCCCTGATTTTGCCTTAAAATTTTACTGTGCCCTTCCTAAAAATTGTGTTTCCATGATCAAACAGTGGGGGCTGTAAGCACAAAAATAATGTCGAACATTAAAGTTACAAACTTGTTCTTCCAGAGAAAATGCATTTTACACTAAGCCCCTTATTCTACCAGCTTACTGAGTGGATATCACCAATTGTGAAGATGTGTCCCTGATTTTGGTCCTTTGTCCCTGATTTTTTAAGCCTTGTCCCTGATTTATGAAGCAGGAGGCTGAGAGGTTTGTCTTAATAGGTCATATGAAGCTGGATGTCATGATATGCAAGATTGTGGAAACCCATTTAGACATATAGGTCAGGGCTTGTTAATCAACCCATCCCGAAATGGTGTATAAGAAGCACAACTGCATTGCTGTACAGCGATCACTGTTTTTTTTTATTACTTATCTGAGTTTCATAAATGTATACCCACTCGTGTGGGGGCGATATGTGAATAAAAAAGGCCCTTTTAGGAGTGTGATTCGGAAAACGGGTTTAATTGCTCTCACGAGAACTCACGAAAACGCAACATAAATTACGTTAAGTAAATTAGTTCAATATGCATAAACCTCGCGAGATTATAGGACTATAAAGGGGTAGAAATATCAACACGATTGAGCAGGCCGAGGTAGTACAGCATGTACTGCATCTGTAAGTCTATTTTTAAAGCAATATGCTACACAAGTAGGATCATTCTATGCATTATTCATTTTTGCAGTTTCTTAATTAACACTGCCATCTACAAAAAGTGTCATGTATATAAAAAAGAAACAAACAAACAAAAAAAAACAATTCTGACTCATGGGTCTCCGTTCAGTGGCGTCATTTAGAGTTGACAGGGATGAGTCCCTATGATGACCACGGTAACCCCCATTAACACTGAATACTACGAGTCTCTCTGGCTGGTCGAGAGCCTTGTGAAACCCCGTAATTTTGCTAAAATGGGACTATGCTGCTATGCAGCTCCTATGCTCCTGGTGAAAGGACGCCACTGATAGTACAGGCAGCTACACGCAGAATGTACACAAAGTATAGAAAATCAGGTTTCTTAAAGGCGACAATACTCACGGAATTACCTAAACTTGCAAACGATATTATTTGGGGGCAACTAGTGGAACTAGATTACAGCACCCCCCCCTCCTCATTTCCCCGTGTTTCAACTGGGTGGGGGCTGAAGCACTGAGAGGTTAACTGACTTGCTCAAGGTGGTCACATAAGTAGTTGGCTCTATGGGGAGGGGTGGCACAGAGCCAACTACTCATGGTGTCACCGGCCGTGGGCAAGTCGCTTAACGTCAGTGCCTTAGACCCCCACACACACACACACTCTCACGGAAATGTATAAAAACGCAACACCGAAACAAGATATTGCATCCCAGCTGGGCTATCATGAGTAAGTACATTGTATAAAGACACATATGACGAAGAGATCACATGGTATAAAGTCACTGTTACATTGTTGTGAGGCTACTCGTGCCTTTGCTATTTGAGTTTCATAAATCCGTGATTCTTAATAAAACGCTTATCTTACCTTTCCTCTTTTTCTCACATCAGGAAGTTGCTGTAGATGACAACTATAAAATTACGTCATAGCCATGCCTTTCTATTTCTAAAGGTTTTTTTATCTGACTGGTTGACCCTAAACTACACCTAACAACCAGAGGACAATGGTGGACTTGCGGTTCGAAGCTGAACATTGAACCGAGATCCCGAGCTGGAATCTCATCATTGTCATTGACTAAGGCAAGGTGTGATATTGGGAAAGTTATCTGACCTACCTGTGCTTCAGTTCATCTGAATACATTTGGTAGTCAGCATCTCTCTCTGAATACCGATGTTGCATCTCAGCTGGACTCTCAAGTGTATACATACATTAACATAGTGATTTAAACTGGGAAGGACCAGAAGAAGAATCAGGATTTATATAGCGCTTTTCATACATGGTATCCCAAAGCGCTCTACAAGCAATGCTAAACTGGTAGTGAAGTGACCAAATGTGTCCTGGCAGCCATATCACACATCATCACTCCCACACAGCCTGGATAATTCCATGAACTGGTTTATGGGAAGGGGAATGTTGGCCAGGACACCGGGAATGCTCCCTGCTCTTTAGGAAGAGTGCCCTGGGTTCTTTTACTTCCACCTGGACACCCACCAAGATGGGCAGAAGGGACCTCAGTTTAACGTCTGATCCGAAGGAAGGCACACCCCAGCAGTACAGCACCCCCCAACACTGCACTCCCATGCCAGTGATTTTTAGGTGCAAGTCCAATCGCAATGTAGGACGAGAACCCACGACCTTCTGGTCCAGAGGCGGATGTGCTACCAACTGAGCCACGCTGACACCTAGAGCATACCACCCTTCCATTCATAAGCAGTGATGAAATAAGTGTGTTGTGCAAACATGTACCCATTTATATAGTGGTTATTGTAAAAATACTCATAATAATGCATGCAGGAAACCCCTCATAGGTGTTATTTTTGCATACATGTTTTGAGGGAACCTAGCATCAGTTCAGAGATAGTTCAGCAACTACTATGGACCCTCAATATGTCTTACTAAGGTAATGACGCTGTGTGACAAGTTTATTGGGCTTTTAATACTTTTTACATTATGTATTTTAACTCTGCTGCTTAAAATATGTAAATATAGTTTGATTTTTCAGTGTACCATATGTTGGCATAATGGCATTGAGCACTTCTAGGATTTTACTAACTGCATAACTCTTCCTCAGCAGCTGGCATTTGACAACTTAATATTTCCAGTCACTTTTAAGATACCCCTTTTCTCGATCAGAGAGTGGTACAATAATGTATGATAATCGTATCAATATTATTCAGCAATGAAATCTGAGATGGGAATCAGTATAATATCATATCCTATTAGTATAACAATATACAACAGTCCATGAACTGATGAAGCTACATGATGCAGAACGACAGATTACAAGATCAATAAGCTTTTGAGAAAGGCTGAGCAATGAATGTAGAGGAGTCTCAGCTACAGTAAAATCTCACATTCATCCAGTGACCAGCAGAGTATTTCCGTTTTCTTATTTGCAGTCATTCTCTCCATTTAGAAAATGGGCAAAGAAAATTCTCTCTTCTGATTGGCTGAGACACTTGTATAGGTGGGCATCTATCAGACAATAGACAAACCCAACCCAAACCTTCCTGATAGCCACCAAAGTACCCTTGTGCCCAGCACCCTGCTTCCTCATTGGCTGAAGCGCTGGGCACACAATTTCAAACTGTCGCAATTTTTTTTAATGCTTAGCGAGTGACAGAGACCAAGTGAGCCCATCACACACACACGTATACAAGGATAGACAACCAAGTGTCACACACAGTCACCTGGCAAATTTTTTATTTTATTTTATTTTTTTTATTTAGCAACACCACATATTATATCAGGCAGGCTCCTGACAATTTGCTCCTGCTCAAAGCCGCCAGCTACATTGCGGCTCCCCTACAGCTCAGCTCCCGCATGCCCACCCCACTGAGTATCAGATACAGCCCCCTGACAAACAGTTTTTTCCTAATTTATTATTTTTAGCTGTCAAAATGTAAAGGTAATTAACACACTCTTAAGTTTAACATCTGCTGTAGGGCAACAAGACAAATGACCGTTTCTCCCAAACCGCGCTCATTCACAGTGGAAGCACTCCTGACTGCTCTGACGCTGCCTTTTTCACATGCTTGCACATAGCTGAATATAATGAGTAACTGTCACCCAGTCAAACACAACAACAATGGAGAGCATATGAAAATACTTTTAGAAAGCTTACTTTTCTGCTCACAGAAACTGTTTTGGCAGCTGACCGTCACCACTGTTGATCATATCCTGATCGGTGCTGCTGATGATGACCCATTCCTCGCCCTTGGTAATGTCCTGCTTGCACACAGCTCCAAGTAAATAAATAAAAAAGAAAGGCAAGCCTCAACAGTAATTTAAAATAAAAAAAGAAATGTAGTGGTCTGCCGCTCCTTCCCGTTCCGCCGTACTATACTTCCGGGTGTGTCACGTCTGCTGGGCACGGCAGACTCGCACCACAGTACAAAACCAGTCCCAGAAACAAAATGCCAGTTTTAAAATGAAGCTCACATGCTTTCTTCTGCTCCAACTCGGTGCTCAAAAACAGCAAATAAAATACTGTGCTGTCTTGGGGGGGGGGGACAATGGACAAAGCAGCAAGCAAGCATAACCTAGAGCTGCTAATAGTAAAGAAACATTTAGAAAGAAAAAACACAGCAGTGCCCTACAGCAGTGATGGTATAATAGGGACTACTTTACCAGAAAAGTTAATTTTAACTGTTATTTCTGTTTATCTTTTATATCTATTTTTATGTATTTTTTTTTTAAATGTCACCTATAGCCCATTTTATAAGCGCAATAATACTCTCCAGGATGGGCGGTATGGGCAATACCGGACCTTCCAGGGGTTATAAGGCCCTCCGCCTGTGGTATTGGGCCTCATTACGCCCCTGGGCTGTCCAGTATTACAGGGGTAAATTTGGGCAGGAACCCACAGGAACTCATTACACCACCTCCTAAAAAACTGAACGGCACTTTCACCACCTCTGTCATCTTAAAAAACATACCAAAGATTTTTTTCTACTCACAATTATGCAGCTGTAAGAAGTAATGTAAAAACACTGCATTGACGACTTAGTCCTGCTTCCAGAACCATGTAGTCTGAAAAGAAATATACAGGTACTAGGAGTCTCACAATGGTGCTGCTGCTGCTACCCTAACCTCTACTCTGTCTCTGGTGAAACCGCAAGCTTACAGACAAAAGATGACAGCGCCTCCTTGGCTCCACATCTCAGTGCTCAAAAAACCTGCATAACACACTTCTGCCTACAAAAATAGCTTTGTGCTATATAAAAGGGTTTCAACAATACATGAGTCTCTGAAAGGCATTTTCAAATTCTAAATATTTGATAATCTTGGATGTAAATCTAATCATAAACAGACAGTATAGGGAGCCCCGATGGTACCAAACAGGCGGAGGAACTATTTTTTTACAACATTAAAATAAGTTTTATATATTTGTAAATGTTTCACTTCTTTTATTTTTTTAATTCAGCAAATACCCATTTTATGCAAGCAATAAGACAGGATTGGGTGGGCTGTGTTGGGTTTACCACAATCCAAGGGGTGAAGGCACTCTGCTTGCAAGGTAGTGCTACTTCACTAGGCCTCAGGCCTGCCATAAATCCAGTACAAGGCAGGCCCCATCCTGTCTTAGTGCTTAAATAGTTCAGTTTGTTCTTCTACGTTCAACTTTATGTGGTAAGTTGCCCTCTCACAACACAAACATTTAGTGCTTTTTAAAATGCTTGCTTATAGTGATAGTATCTGATCTTCAGGACATTATATAATAATGATTTTTTTTCTTCCCAAAAATGCAACTGTAAAGAAGTGATGTAAGACACTGCATGGATGATGTAGCTGTACTTCTAGAAAGGTATGGAACCTACTCATATGGGGTTGGATAATTTGTTCACCAAAACTATTTTATAAGCAGAGTAAAATACTCCGGAGTTTGCAGGTGAAAAAGCAGGCATCCACTTCAATATACAATTTTATAAACATACTCTGTTTGGCAATCCTAACTTACTAGAGAACACCTTTTTACAATTTCACTAGTATTTCCCAGATTTTGCAATATTTTTGTCTATTGCAATGCAGTCTGTATAAAACTTACATCATTATTTTCTGACTTACATAGATACAGTGTCGGCAGATAAGGGCCTGTGGCCCACCCAGTCTGCCCATTTGAGCTTGTAAGTTCAGTTTATGTTTTCCTAGAAGTCTGTTGCCCCTTACCCCTGACCTCCAGAATTCCTTTATGTCTATCCCATGCATTCTTAAATCCCGTGATTGTTTCAGCCCCCACCACTTCCTCTGGCAGGGTGTTCCACGTGTCCACCAGCCTTTCTGTGAAGAAATTCTTCCTCACGTTTCCTCTGAATTGTCCTCCCTTCAACTTCATTCCATGCCCTCTAGTCCTGGAACATTTTTTTCACTTAAAAATAGTGTATTCCTGCACCCTGTTCCTCCCTATAAGATACTTGTATGTCTCTATCATATCCCCTCTCTCCCTCCTCTCCTCCAGGGAGTACATATTCAGTTCCTTCAACCTGTCCTCATAGGACTTGTGATGCAATCCATGTACCATCTTTGTTGCCCTCCTCTGAACCTTCTCTACCCTGTCTATGTCCTTATGTAGGTAAGGTCTCCAGAACTGTACACTGTACTCCAGGTGGGGCCTCACTAGTGTCTTGTATAGTGGAATTATGACCTCCCTTTTCCTGCTGGTGATGCCCCTGCCTATGCATCCCAGCATCCTATTTGCTTTACCTGATGCCTTGTCACACTGTTTCCCTACCTTGAGGTCGTCAGAGATGATAACCCCAAGATCCCTTTCCTGCTTGGTGCATGCTATATCCTCACCCCCCAACTGATATGTTGTGCCAGGGTTTTTGTGCCCCATATGCATTATCTTGCACTTCTTTGCATTGAATTTCAACTGTCAAACCCCTGACCATTCTTCAAGTATCTGCAGGTCCATTCTCATTCTGTCTACACCCTCTGGTGTGTCTACTGTGTTACAGAGCTTTGTGTCATCAGCGAACAGTGAAATTCTGCCTTCTAGGTCCTGCGCAATGTCACTGATGAAGATGTTGAATAGGACCGGTCCCAGCACTGATCCCTGTGGTACCCCACTGGTCACTCTTCCCTCTGTGGAGTGACAGCCATTTAACACCACCCTCTGTGTCCTGCCGCCCAGCCAGTTACCTACCCACCACACTACTGTCCTGCTCACACCCATATTCCCCAGTTTGTGTAATAGTCTTCTATGTGGCACAGTGTCACAGGCCTTTCTGAAGTCCAGATAGGCCATGTCCACTGCCCTCCCCTGATCCACCTCCTTAGTCACCCAGTCAAACAATTCAACGAGGTTGGTGTGACTTGACCGCCCCCTGGTGAAACCATGCTGCCTTGGGTCCTGTAGTCCATTGATAACTAGATGTTCCATCAGTCTCTCCTTCAGTAGTGCTTCCATGATCTTCCCCACTACCGAGGTGAGGCTGACTGGTCTGTAGTTTCTCGCTTCCTCTTTGTTCCCACTTTTGTATAAGAGGACTACATCTGCTGTCCTCCAGTCTTTGGGTACCTCCTCTGTTTCCAGTGATCGGCTAAACAGGATAGCCAGAAGTTCAGCCACCACCTGTCTTAGTTCTTTAAGGACCCTGGGGTGCACCCCATCTGGCCCCATTGCTTTATCAACTCTTATTACTTCCAGTTCCTTCAGGACCCTTTCTCAAGTAAAGGGACTTGTGTCCATTTCTGCATCATTCTCACCCCTTGTACTCCCTTCAGACCCATTACCCTCCTCTTCCTCAGTAAAGACTGAGCAAAAATACCTGTTCAGTATGTCAGCTTTACTGTTGTCATCCTCCACGCGGCCCCCATCCTCCCCCTTCAGTCTAACTACACCTCTCTTTGCCTTTCTTTTTTCACTTATGTACCTGTAAAAGGTTTTGTCCCCTCTACCTACTGATTTTTCAATGTATTTTTCTGTCTGAGCTTTGGCTTCCCTTACTGACCTCCCTGCCTCCCTTTGCTTCTCCTGGTACTTCTCCCTATCCCCTTCTGCCTGTGTCTTTTTATATTGCCTGAATGCAATCTTTTTGGATTTCACTTTCTTTGCTACCTTTTTGGAAAACCATAATGGTATCCTCTTCCTTTTCCTTTTGCTAACCTGCTTAATGCATAATTTTGTTGCTCTTGTAATCCCCATTTTAAATACTGCCCACTGTTCCTCAACCCCTGATTCCTTCCCCATTCCCCTTAATGCTGCTTTCAAGTATTTCCCCATTTTCCCAAAGTCTGCCCCCCTAAAATCCAGGATACATGTTTTTGTGTGGTTTGGTTCTGCTCGTTCTGTGATTTCAAACCACAATGACTGGTGGTCACTGTTCCTCAGGTGCTCCCCCACTGTTACCCCCATTACACTGTCCCTGTTTGTGAGCTCAAGGTCCAGTATTGCCTTCAGCCGAGTTGGTTCCATGACCAGTTGCTTGAGGAAGGTACCCTGAAGGGATCCAGGATAAATCTGCTCCTAGTTGATGCTGCTGCTGGGATGCTCCAGTCCACGTCTGGAATATTGAAGTCTCAACCAGTACTACCTCACCCTTGTCTGCCATCCTTTGGATGGCTAGCATCAGCTCCCTATCTGTTTCTTCCCCCTGGGCTGGTGGTCCGTAGACCACACCTGTGCGGATGGCTGGCCCCATTTTCCTTTCTAGCCTAACCCACAGTATCTCTCCCCCATTTTGTTCCTCCTGGATCTTTGTGGCCCTTATGTCATTTTTCACATACAGTGCCACTCCTCCTCCCTTTCTCTCTGCCCTGTCTCTTCTGAATATGTTGTAGCCAGGTATGGCCATCTCCCAGCCATGGTTATCATTACACCAGGTTTCAATGATGTCCACAATGTCCAGGTCTGACTGCACCATGACAGCCTCCAGATCTTTCATCTTGTTGCTAAGGCTCCTGGCATTGGCACACGTGGCTTTCCATGATTTGACCTCCCTAGACTGTTTCGCTGTTCTACTCCAGTCCCTTCCTTGGTTGTCCTTTATCCCTGGTTCTCCTTGCTGTCTGCCCTTCTGCTGAATTTTGCCCCTTTTCTGCCGATCCACCTCTTGGGCGCTAATCTCCATCTTTTGCACACTGCTTTGTAGAGATAGCCACTCCTCCGGTTCACTGGTTCCACTGCTAGCTGTGGGGGGTGAGCAAGTAGGTACCCTCCTTGCTGGCATGCCACCCCCTTTGCTAGTTTAAATGCTTGTCAATGTAGCATTTAAACTTATCATTGAGTGCTTGGATTCCCCTCCAGGATGGACTTCAGGCACTTGTTATTATGGCCTATAATGCTTATCATGGCAACTGACTGTGATGTCACTCCCATCAACTGTGAAATCAGCTGGGTGTGTCAGATGTTTCTGAAACAGATTTGAATAAGTACTGTACTTGTGGAAGTAAAATCACTATAAACACATAGGCCCAGATATTCAAAAGGGTTGCACATGGCGCAACAGTGTTGTAACATGCACAACCCACTGATGCACTCCGGCACGATATTCAAAAGGGAAAAGTGCATGGCACAAATCTTGATGCGCCGGAGCGCATCAGTAATCATGTCATGAGCACAGGTGAGGTGCCCATGCATAACCTGCACAACCGATATTCAGCCCAGGATGTGCAGAGCCATGCATGCATAACCCCTACCTGCGCCAACAAAGTTAAGCAAAAAAGAAAGAACTGATGGCCACCACTGGTGAGCTGCCGCATTGCAGGGTGCAACATGGCAGCTGCCACCTGTGGGTGGCCATCCGAGTTCCGGCTGCACCTGGTGGTGCCCCCCCATGCCCGATCGCGGGCATATGTTTAAAAATAAATTCCCCGTCCTATATCCCTGGTGGTCCAGTGGCCCACTCTCTGCCTGATTGCGGGCATCTGTTACAATATACATCCTCGTCCAATATCCCTGGTGGTCCAGTGGACCGCTATGTGCCCGATCGTGGGCATCTGTTATAATTAAAAAAAAAAACCCGGCCAATATCCCTGGTGGTCCAGCGGACCGAATGCTGCCCGATTGCGGGCATCTGTTTAAATAAAAAAAAAAAACCTGGCCAATATCTCTGGTGGTCCAGTGGACCGAATGCTGCATGATCGCAGACCTCTGTTTAACAGAAAATGTCCTATTACCCTGGTGGTCTAGGGTACCCTCCCCACCCACCGCGCTGAGTCCGCCCGGTCAGCGGTGGGTGGCAGCACCACCAGCCTGCCATCCGCTGCCTGCCGACTGACACCTCAATGAGGCTGCCGCCCTGTGGTTAGAGCAGGCCAATGGGCATGCAGCTATACCCGTACTAGTCAGTCCGGATATGTGAATGAGTTCATTCACATATCTGGTATTCAAAACTGTGAAACTGCACACCCATTAGGTCATGCTCTAACCATGGGCGTGCAGCCCTACCGAGCTGTCGGTCGGCGGGCGGCGGGTGGCAGGCGAAGGTGCTGCCTCCACGGGTGACGGAGGATAGTGAGGTGGTGGGGGCTCAGTGGCGGGTGAGGTAGGGGTACACTAGATCACCAGGGATATCGGACTTGGGGTGATGACTGTTCCGCGATCGGGCTCCGTGCGGTCCACTGGACCACCAGGGATATTGGACTTGGGGGGATGAATGCTGCCCGTGATCGGGCTCCATGTGGTCTGCTGGACCACCAGGGATATTGGACTTTGGGGGATGATGAATGCTGCCCGCGATCGGGCTCAGCGAGGTCCACTGGACCACCAAGAATATCGGACATTTTTTGTCCCTTATGGGACGTCCAGCGATCGAACTGTAGGGGGCATCGGTCCCCAATGGCTGTGCCTGGCAGGGGCTTGCCGCAAGTCGTCAGATTACGCACTCTGCATGCTACTGGCATGCAAATAAGACGTAATCAGATGCAAATGGCCCCTGTGCACCTTGCATAAATTATGGCCCCATTTGCATGTCCCCTTGAATATCGCGGGTGCTGTGCATGGTGCAATGGCACTTAGCCACCGCATCTCCTTGCTCCACTCTGACCACTTGTGCTGGCACAGTGCCACTGCACCATGCACAGTGGGGGTGGCCAGGGTGCGATATTCAAAGCAGTTGCACCATAGCGCAGCTCCGTTGAACATCGCCCTGGCCACACCCATAAGCAACAAAGTTGTGCTGCGCCCAGGCTTGCGCCACAGCCCGGCGCAGTTTGAATAACCAGACCCACATGTAAAATTTCATTAGAGTGGATATAAAATACATTTATACAGGATGGTGTCTGGAAAGTGTGCAGTCCATCACAACCTGTAACAGTTAAGGCACTTGGGGGTAAATAAACATATTGATTAATCAAGTAATACTGAAATAAATAGGCTATTGCAATGATACCCATCTGGCTGTTATACTACTTTACTCAGAAATACAGACCCAGAGTCCATCTAATCTACCCACTTGCCTGTCTAGCTCCATGCTCAGCGTAGTGTCAAGCTGGAGTTAGAGATGCAAGCCCATGTGACTGATTGTCACTCTCTTAACTAATTTATTCATTTATTTTTGTGTGTCTTTCACACCAGGTAGGATACACTAGTTCACGTAGTTCACTTAGTTTGTAGAAGTACAGAAGAAGGCTGTAGCCCATGAGTTGACTCCTATTAAGACATGGTATAGTAATCTAATCTACCTCCACCGGAGATATAGTTATCCAGTTTACATTTGAAATCATCTTTGTTAGTACTTAATATAATATTCAATGTCAATCTATCCCATAAGTTAGCTGCACGTACTGTGAAAAAGTGTTTCCTTCTATTAGTTTTAAATCTACTGACCTTTGTTTGTAAGGGGTGACCTCTAGTGCCTATATTGTCATCTTTATATGTAATATTTAATTCAGTCATCAACATAGGGTCATTTAGGATATTATAATAACATGTCTCCCCTTTGTCTTCTTAACTGAAGATTATGTAAACCTAATGGTTCTAACCTATCGTTATAATTCAGGTTTTTCAACGTTATTATAGATTTTGTGTATTTGCGTTGCATTTTTTCTAGTTTTGTAATCTCTGTTTTTTTATATGGATTCCATAATTGGCTACCATAGTCCAGTATTGGCCTGACATATGATAGATACAGGAGTAATACACTAATCAAACGTATGTCTATTTTCAGGCACAACCTGGGAGAGTTGCAGCAACAAAGACAAAACATCACAATTACAGCATCATAAGAAAATGGTTAACACCTAGAGATACAACAGCCTCATAATCATTAAGAATATAACAAGTAGACAAAAAATAGCAGCAGTAACCAGAGTTAGCAGTAGCAACATACTTTTAACAGATAATAATAATAATAAAACTTTATTTATGTCGCGCCTTTCTAAAATCAAGGCGCCTTACAATATCCAACAACATTATAAATAAAAACTAATACATACTAATCTGAGCTCCTAAAATCGCGGTATTAATTTAAAAAGACCTTTGACCATAAATAGGTCTTTAGGGCCTTTTTAAATTCCTCCATGGATGTACACTGATGAAGCGGGCGAGGTAGAGAATTCCAAAGGGTCAGAGCAGCATACGTAAAAGCATGAGCACCTGATAATTTTAAAGAAACCCTTTGAATCTCTAGCAACCCCTCGTCCACCAAGCGGAGAGATTGCATAGGGCAGTAGGGGACCAAAAGCTCTTTCAAGTAGTCTGGACCCTGTCCGTGTAGGGCTTTGTAAGTCAAAAGACCAACTTTAAAGGTGATCCACCACTGAATTGGCAGCCAGTGCAGATCGCGCAGCATCGGCGAAACATGACAGGTACGAGATGTACCTGTTAATAGCCAGGCCGCAGCATTCTACACCAGCTGCAAGCGGTGGATATTAACCCCAGGAAGCCCTAGATAAAGGGAGTTGCAATAATCCAGGTGTGAGGACACAAAGGCGTGGACCAACGTTGGTAGATCCACAGGTGAAACAAGGTGCTTAATCCTGGCGATGTTCCTAAGATGGTAAAAGAAAAGTCTGACAACTGCCGACACCTGGGAATGAAGTGTCAGCTCATTGTCAAAGATCACCCCCAGGTTCCACACCTGTTCAGACATAGGGAGCTGGATACCTCCCAGAAATAAACCTGAGAGAGGACCAACTCCCACCCCCTCTACCCTACGACCCGGGTCCACGACCATTACCCCCGTCTTCTCCGAGTTCAACTTTTGCCAGCTTAAACTCATCCAGCACTGGATTTCAGTGAGGCAGTTATTAAAGACCGAGAGAGCTCTATCTTGGTTGGGTGCAAAAGATAGGTAGAGCTGAGTATCATCTGCATATCAATGAAACCTCAGCAAATACCTTCTTACAATGTCTCCGAGGGGCAGCATATACACTGTGAACAACATGGGGGACAACACCGAGCCCTGGGGAACCCCACATGACAAAGAGACTGGGCGGGAAGACTTTATCCCTGACACCACTCTCTGAGTACCCGACAGGCCACAGATAAACTCCAGACGCGCGAGAAGCACCCCATGGTCCACAGTGTCAAAAGCTGATGAGAGATCAAGAAGAACAAGAATGGAATGCTTCTTCTGATCTCAAGCCATCAGGAGATCATTGAGCACCCGAACCAGTGCTCTCTCAGTACTATGCCTCTTTCGAAAATCAGACTGGAGCGGTTCATAGATGTCATGGATGGTTAAATGGTTTTCCAATTGAGCAGCCAGTACTTTCTCAATAATCTTCCCAACAAAGGGAATATTAGAAATTGGTCTGTAGTTAGCAAAGCAGCCAGGGTCAAAGGAAGCTTTCTTCAGGAGGGGTGTCATCACCGCCTCCTTCAGGGAACTAGTAAACTTACCCATATCCAAGCAGCACCAGACTATCTGTGCTAGGACAGGGCCAATGGTATCGATAACTGTCAAGATAACACCAGCACCCAAGAGAAAACAAATTCTGGTCAGATCCACCATGACTGCATAATGAAGTTAATGAAGTTGTGTGGAATTGTTAAGGAGGTATGGAGAAACAACACAATAATTTGTAAGTAGTAAGATTTGTTTTAGTTTCTGTTCTAACGAAGGCATACACATTATTAGGAAAATATATGGAGGTGTACATTTTAATGGAAGTAATAGGAAACTTACAAAAGAACCCCAGTTTAAATGCCACTGATGTATGTGTTATCCGGGATGATATTGGCCAGACAGCCAAATTTTAAAGAAAACATAATTGCACATATCTCAATAATGCAAAGCATCACGGGAAACATGCAGATCCCCATGATGGTACAGAAGGTGACAGTACATGAAAAAGTAATAGCTAGCATATGTTCAGCCTTGGGATTATTTACACATTTTATTTATTAATTTATTTATTTTTATTTTTTAAGAGAAATGGGGGTTTTGTCCATGAGGTGATGTAAGTTATATTTAAGCAATGTGTTGATGTCAGGAAGTCAGGTGTAATGATGATGGACTGTTAGAGAAAATACGATATTAACTTTCAGAGGGGGTTACTTTTGATAAGGGCACGGTAGTTATGCTTGTGATAATGGGAATATTAGGAAAGTATGAGGTCTACGCAGAAGTGGAGTACAAATATGCACAGTTTCATAAGTACATGCTCAGAGTGCAGGCAAATGTGATATGCAGGTTTGTTTTAGAAATAGGTAAAAATAGCGATACATGCGATTGATAGAAAGATAGATAATTACATACACATACTGTATAGATAGAGATATATAGAGAGAGACACACACACAGACAGGCAGAATAGGAATGGCAGTGAAGTACTGCAGTGATGCCAACCCTACCCCAACCCCGCAGACGTGGACAGGCATTGGGGTGTGCCTTTGGGTCATTGCCCATAATGCTCACGCCATTTCACCTCACCCTACCCTGCAGACACAGACAAGAGTCGAGGTGTGCCTTGGGGTTTTCAAACTTTACACTCACCCCATTCCATAAGGAAATATGCTGAAATGGGTACACTATAAGAGAATGAAGTGAACTTTGAGGCTGAAGAGTCAAAGGCACACCTCGATACCTGTCACTGGCTGCAGGGTGGGGATGGGGGTGGAATGGCGTGAACATTACTGTTGACAATCCCAAGTCACACCCCTGATGCCTGTCAGTCCCTACAGTGCAGGGTGTTATGGTCAGAAACCTTAATGCCCTGGGTGTTTCTTGGTATTTTCACTCCACATTTTCAGCATGTGCTTTTTGTGACCCCACCGCATGAACGGTGACACTATCAGTTCATTAGCCGAAAGGAGATTTTGCACAACGATTGTGCCATTTGGCACCACAGGTGAAAACCGCTTTTTGAACAGAATGTAAAAAATGACAGCTGTACAAGTCTTGCTTCAGTAACACACACACACACACACACACATGCCAGAACACAGCGGCAAAATTATTAGATTTGTCTACAAGCATTATTTTCTATGCAAGTTGGAGCACGGGGACGGGGTAAGGCTGGAGATCAGTTATGGTCCATGATATAACCACATGGTCAAAATATTAACTATTTTAAAATAAACATAAATGCAAAAGCAACCATTTCAAGAAGAAAAAGAAAACTGTGACACTTAGCAGTTATAGGGTAAGTTAGCACATCTGGACTTATTTGCTGCATATGCATTTCAGTTGTGAAGGGGTCCTGACCACGTTCACCCTTCCTCAAGCCAAGATAGCTACAGTATGTCTAGCAATAACGTGGATGGAAAAATTATGCCATATTTTCAACAAGAAGTTAGCATTTTAAAAAGACAGTGCTGTAGACTGAGAAGCAGCTTGTGTAGGTACATTCATCATGCTAGCCAAGATATGTTCTGTTTGTGTTCCATATGACTAACCAGTGGGAGAAGTAGGGGAAAGGGACAGAAATCTAAAATAGAACCATTGAACCCATTTGTGATTTAAAGTTGCATGACAGAAATGCGGCTTCCAGAACTGGACACCGTATTCCAAATGAGACCTCACCAGTGATCTACACAGTGACATCACTACCTCCTTCCTTCTGCTGGTAATGCCTCTCCCTATGCACCACAGCATTCCACTGGCTGTCCTCACAACTTTGATACATTGTTTAGCCACCTTTAGGTCATCCAATATAATTACTCCAAAATCCCTCTCCAGTTTGATGACCATTAGCACTCCCCCCCCGTAATCATTCCCTGGGTTCCTGCAACCCTTCCTTATTCAGCAGGCAGTTAGTGCATCTGGACTTATTTGCTGCATATGCATCTCAGCTGCTAAGGGGTCCTGACCATGTTCACCCTTCCTGAAGCCAAGCTAGCTGCAGTATGTCTAGCAATAACATGAATGGAATGATTATGCATAACCAGTGGGAGAAGAAGGGGAAAGGGACACAAATCTAAAATAGAACCATTGAACCCATTTGTGATTTAAAGTTGCATGACAGAAATGCGACTTCCAGAACTGGACACCTTATTCTAAATGAGGCCTCACCAGTGATCTACACAGTGACATTACCACCTCCTTCCTTCTGCTGGTAATACCTCTCGCTAATGCACCACAGCATTCCACGGCCTTTCCTCACAACTTTGATACATTGTTTAGCCACCTTTAGGTCATCCAATATGATTACCCTTAAAATCCCTTTCCAGTTTGATGACCATCAGCCCCCCCAATAATCATTCCCTGGGTTCCTGCAACCCTTCCTTATTCAGCAGGCAGTTAGCGCATCTGGACTTATTTGCTGTATATGTATCTCAGCTGCTAAGGAGTCCTGACCATGTTCACCCTTCCTGAAGCCAAGCTAGCTGCAGTATGTCTAGCAATAACATGAATGGAACGATTATGCATAACCAGTGGGATAAGTAGGGGAAAGGGATACAAATCTAAAATAGAACCATTGAACCCATTTATGATTTAGAGTTGCATGACAGAAATGCAGCTTCCAGAACTGGACACCATATTCCAAATGTGGCCTCACCAGTGATCTACACAGTGGCATCACCACCTCCTTCCTTCTGCTGGTAATACCTCCTGCTAATGCACCACAGCATTCCACTGCCTCTCCTCACAGCTTTGGTACATTGTTTAGCCACCTTTAGGCCATCCAATATGATTACCCCCAAATCCCTTTCCATTTTGATGACCATCAGCCCCCCCCCCGTAATCATTCCCTGGGTTCCTACAACCCTTCCTTATTCAGCAAACAGTTAGCACATCTGGATTTATTTGCTGCATATGCATCTCAATTGCTAAGGGGTCCTGACCATGTTCAGCTTTCCTCAAGCCAAGCTAGCTGCAGTATGTTTAGCAATAACATGAATGGAAAGATTATGCATATGAAAACGTATTAATTATGCTGTACATACCCTAAGACTCAAAGCGTGTCTCCTTTGGCTGCCATGATGTCTGGGGTTAATTTGAAACAAAAAGTGTAACAAGACACTGTCCTCCACTGGAGATATTAAACAATAGAGCAAACTGCACTCTGGGAAGATTGCCTTGGACAAGATGCAATAAAGAAAAACCCTGAACAACAGGTTCCAATGAGTATGACCCTTCCCCACTCATTCACAGGTGTCAATGAATGCATTTGTTAACCATGCTGGTTCATCTTCTTGCTTCCCTCATGGTAAAAATGTGCAACTACATTTGTGTTATTTTAAATGAGTGATAAATGGCATGTCCAGGGAGGTGGCAGCTCTGTTAGTTGTTCCAGTTCTTCTTTTCACTGATATAAGCTGAGCTAGGAAAAAAGTAAGTAGAAAAAAAAACAGCCTTTTGTTTCTACAAGTAGTTGTTAATTGCAGCTGGTATTTTTAACATGTGCAAGGCAACTCCACTTTTCAAACTTAAAAGAAAAAAATACACCTAATCAAAGGCTGTGTTTACCAAGTACTGTGCCCATGATTAAAATAATTTGAACCCCCTCCCCAAAACAAGTGCCCTCACATGAACCTGCATGATTAACTGTAAAGACAATTAAAAATGTATTTTAAATGCATTACTAACACCAATGCTTTCAAAGTTTTGAAACTACTGAAAATACAAACTATATATATATATATATATATATTGAATATGGTAAACAAATATTGTAAATCCCAAAAGCTGAACTTTGTTTTTAGTATATAAATGTTTAAGAAATACCTGTGGCTGTTTCAACCAAGAAGCTGTAGTTTCAGACACTTCATACTTACTCTTTCCTTTTGAGACACCAGGTGGTTCTGATAATCATTTGTTCCAAGGGCTTTTAAGTCAGTTTGAAGGCATTAAGAATCTTCTGTTCTCCTAGTCCTTAACAAAATGCAGGGACTCCACAGACTTGTTCTGTTCCTTGGTCCAGATCCCAAACTGGGGAGTCTTGTTTCAACATGATAGCTCCACCTCATGCCCCTCCCACACATGAATCAAAAAAAAGGTGAGGGTGGATCTTTAGGAGCTTCTCAGGTGGAGGTGCGGTGGATCTTACGCCCCCCCAAAAAACAATGCTGCCTCCCACTACTCAGGTCCCAGTTCTTGTACCACCCATTTAAGAAAGAAAATAGTACCCTGCAACCATTGACTAACATGAAAGCATATTTATTTGAGGGCGGAAAACATTTCTTGGAGGAGGGTAAGGCGGTGAAGACTATTTACACCTTCAGTCAGTTCCACAGACAAAAAACATGACACCACTCCTTTTGTACATGCAAAACGTCTGCAGGCTTTGCCTACTGCCACCCTAAAAGTGATGGTTGTTGAGATACACTAAAGAGGAAAACAAAGGTACCAGGTTACATACAATAATTTCAGTTAAACTGGTCTATGCAAACTGTAAATGTCATTGACCAGAGTAAAAAAAAGGCAATAAATTCAGCAATTTATCTGTGGGAATTGCACAGCGCTAGGTAGGGGGGTATGCCTCAGCCTCTTCTGCCTGTGGGTCCGACCTTTCATAGAAACATAGAAACATAGACTTTGATGGCAAATAAAGACCACTTGGCCCATGCAGGCTGCCTATTTCCCTATCTATTGGATAAGCTGCAGATCCTAATTTTTTTTTGTTGGTCATCTTTTTGCCTTACCTCCTTGGTGGGGGGGTGGTGGTCCTATGGTTCCTCCTGCATCTAGTCCAACCCCAGCAGCCCCTGCATCAACCGCCAAACCTGAGCTGCCAGCCCTTCACCCTCTCACCCTCCTGGCTACATCGCACTCCCCTACAGTGCAGAAGACCACCCGGGGAGTCAGGACCAGAGGGAGCTACATAGGGGCACTCATTACAGCACCACAGGGGCAGATCTTCACTCATGCCAGAGGACTGGGGCTGGTATTTTCTTTCTTTGCACCACAGCCAGCCCAGGCATGCAGGATGTCAATGATGGTGCAGTGCATGCTTCCATGCCTCACACTTCAGGTGTCTGCCTGCTCCAATCCCCTCTAGACTGCACCACTGCTCCAGCCCCTAGCTACCACCAGGAACCAGCACAATCATGTGTAACCCTCCCCACCCTCCCTGGAGGAGGAGGAGAGCAGTCCATGGGGTGCTCGATCCTACCTCCCCCGGCTGATGCACCAATGCCCAGGGTCACTCCCGAACCTGGGTCATGAGTGTGGTGCAAGATGTGATGTCTAGCACCTCAACCCTCAGTGCCTCTGGGCTGGCACTGCAGATCCTAATTAACCAACAGCCTACTTTCTCCTACCCCCAAGAATTGCTTTATGTCTGTCCTATGCATTCTTGAATTCCCCCAGTGTTTTTGACCCCACAACATCCTCAGGAAGGCCGTTTCATGCATCCACTACTCTCTTCATAAAAAAAGTACTTCCTTACATTGCCCCTGAGCCGTCCCCCCTCTATCTTCAAATTGTGCCTCCTTGTTCTTGCACATCTCTTTTTCTGAAAGATTCTACCCTCTTGGACTTTATTGATTTCCTTGAGCCTCATATGAGCTCCCCTGCTGCCCCTGGATCATCCTTGAGGCCTTCCTATTTACTGCATCTTTGCTGCCCCTGACTTACTTGATATGTGAAGTCCAGAACTACATGCAGTTCTCCAGGTACATATTTTTCCTTCCTCCTATTATCAACCCCCCTTCAATACATTCCAGCATCATCAAGACCACTGTTTTTTAGTCTTTACTGGCAGCCAAGTAAAATTTCAGAAGTTGGACTGCCTGCACACTGGCAACAACAAATAATTTCACAAAACTTGGTATTTTTTACCAGATCAGTACATCTACAGTACTTGTATTATCTTATAATTGCTTCTTGTATTTAACGCTCTGTGCATTAAACCTTTTTTTATTCTGATTATTTATACAGCACATATACTAAAAGAAAGACAGTAGAATCCCAGTAAAAAACAGAAATTAGACTATCAATCACCAGTTCAATTCCCAGTTTCAAGTTTTGAAAATGGAATCTTATTGCTTTCAGCACCATAAATCAGTGGCCTTGACCATCCTGTTTGCCTTCCTTTATGCTTTGTTGCACTGAAGCAGTGGATTAGAGGTTGTTACTAATGATGACACCATGGTCTCTCTCCTCAGTTGTTTGAACTGCCGTTACTCTCCCCCATCCAGTAGTTTATTTTAGGGTTCTTTATACCAGTGTGTATCACTTTGCACTTACAGTTATTTGTGTCTAAATTTAGTTGCCATAATCTGGGTCACTTTTCTACTGATTCCAGGTTTCTTGTCAATTCTCTAACTCTCCCCTAAGTGTCCACTCTGTCACACTTCTATGCATTGTCAACAAACAGACACATTATATTCTGGATTGCCTCTCCTATATCATAAATAAATACTGTAAAACTTGAAATTTTCACTTTAAAATATTTTTCACTATTTTCACTGAAGCACTAATTTTGCTCTAAAATAAATTTTTGCTAATTAGCACAATTAGCAACTTTTCCATTATAGTGAATGTGGTACTTATCCCTTCGCACTAAATTAAATTTGTGCAATTATGGTTGCATTTGGGTTTGTGCTAAAATTACTTTGTGTGAAAATAAATAGTTTTACAGTATATTGAAGAGCACTAGTCCAAGAAATGATCCTTACAGTTCTGTGGCTCCCCTAGGCTCTGAGTGTGCTCCAATGACAACCACCCACTGCATCCTACCCTCCTGGCAGCTCCCTATCCACCTGGTCAAGTTGTCCCCTTCCCCCATGTCACACAGCTTTTTATTAGCCTTCTGTTTGGAGCAGAATGAAAGTCCTTGCTAACACTGAGTGCATCCATTGTTCGACCCCTGTCCACCATTTCTGTGACCCAATCAAAGAAGTTCATTATTTATTTATTTATTGCAAAGTTTTCACCAGGAAAGATATACTGAGCTGATAACAGTTCATTTCCAGATGCATCCTGGGGGAAGGGGTAGTGGAGAAAAGATAACAGCTACTGTACAAAAATACAGAATATAAAATGCATACAGTGGAATAAGTATAACAAAAACAAACAAGATAATTATGCCTAAGAATAAAGTGACAAATATATGTTACTAAGCAATAAATTTTGAAGCAGAATAAAAGAACAATTAAATAGTTATCAACTTAACAAAATACAAAACTGGGGGAATGATTCATACTGAGGAAGTGGGGAAGTGCTGAGGGACAGAAAATTAGGTAAATTGCAGGTAAGAAGTAAACCCAATATCAGAAGCAACTGCAGGAGTGAGTAGAGAACTCATGGAGGAGAGCTTGAGGAGCAGGAAAGGAAGGAGCAGAGTGAATAGAAGTGGGAAGGGAACTCCCAAGTTTAGGTAAATGAAATGAGAAGGCAGCCTGGCCAGCAGTAGATTTAATTTGAGGAAGAGCAAAAGAGTGAGAACAAGCATTACAAAGAGAGTAGGAGGACGAAGGGGAGAGGAAGCGCAGAGAGGTTAGATTTGAGGGGAGAGAGCCAAAGCAAAATTTGGAGATAAAGGAAACACAGTGAGTGAGATGCCTGGCATCAAGAGAGGGGAGGGAGAAGGAAGAATACAGGGTACAGTGATGATTATGCATGGGTTTATCAAGGGAAAAGTGACAGAAGGAGTGAAAGAGAGGATCCAGTCTAGCTAAAGTACCCTTTGGAGCATCACTATAACCAATGTCTCCATAGTCAAAAATGGGCAAAATCATCTTAGTGAGAATTTCTCTGTGAGCATGAAGTAGAATGCTTCTCTTATTTCTGTAAAGTGCCCCAAGGTTGTGGTGAAACTTCTTGTGAATACTATCCACATGAACAGAGAAATCTAGATAATGATATAACTGTACCCTGAGGTACTTGAAGGAGGAGACATCTTTAATAAAGGAACCATCAAGGGTATAAAAGGAAGTAAGTGGAAGGATGCTAACAAATCTCTAATAACATGACACAATATATATGGCTACTCGCATTGAGGAAAATAATCCCAATACTAGGGAACGTTTATAAATATTGTATTATTGAAACTATTTTTTGTAGCAACCCACAATCACACCATCAACATTTCAAGCCCACTTGTTCATTATCAAGATAACGGTCCCCTCTATTGTCAGGCTTAAATAGTGCATTATCTTAAATTCTATGGTATAGTGCCCTATACCATATATATTATTGTTAAATCACCTATTTAAATAACTTTATAAAATGGGTACCAATTTTCCTGCCCTCTGATTGGTCAGTATGTCAATTTTGCTGTGTCCTTATAGAGCCATAAACTCACAGCTGGCACTACTTCCATGTGACCAGGCAGCACAGCTTCAATATCCCTAACCCCCTGACCACTGACTAGCCAATAACAGCCATTTTGCTTTCTGACAGAAAAATCCCTCAGTAGCCTGGCATTTGACAGCTGTCAACAAAAACAATGTCTGACATACCTTCCTCACAGTTCCAGCTGGACTTAGAAAAAATAATAGACACATTCCAGTATGATGCTGAACCAGAGAAACAACCAGACAAATCACCTGCAAAGAAAAAGAAAAAAAGTAAAAATGTGAGTACTCATGTAATGTTATCAGCAGAAGAACTGTCAAAACTAGAAGAACAAAAAGATGAGAACACAAAAAAAAAAAACTCAGTGGGCTATAAATGTTTTGAATAACTGGGCACATGACAGGAAATTAAACATAAACTATGAACAAATACAAACTGATGAGCTGTGTCAGATCTTACAAAGATTTTATGGAGAGGTTCGTCAGTCAGACGGCAAAGAATACAGCCTCTCTAGTGTACTTTCACTGAGAGCAGGAATCAATAGACATTTTAACTCTCCTAAAATAAATCTCAGTATTAACATCTTCACACATCCAGACATGATCCCTGCCAACAATATCTTAACAGCTGTCAGCAAAAAATACCGTCGTGAACATAAAGACACAGCAATTCACCACCCTGCCATTAGTGCCGCCGACCTCAGGAAACTCAAAAACTCAAGAGCCCTGTCTACAGAAACCCCAAGCGGCCTTCTTAGGAAAGTGTGGCTAGACATCCAACTTTGCATGGCTAGGAGGGGGCGTGAAGGACTCCGTCAATTAAAGCCAGAACATTTTACAATTAAAGAAGACCAAACCGGAGCCGAATATATTACTCTCACTTTCAATGAGAGTACTAAGAATCATAAACAACTTGAGCCAAACAGAGAGCAATACCGTGGGTACATATACAAACTACCTAATAACAAATCATGCCCAGTTGCTTCATTCAAAAAGTACCTTTCGAAACTGCCACCAGACCCGCCAGCATTTTACTTACATCCACGGAGATTAAAAACAACGACCTATAACACCACAGACATCTAGTATTCAAGAGAGCCTCTCAGTGTTAATTACCTCTCAAATCCGATGCCCCTACTAAGCACAGAAGCCGAGCTTAGCCACCGATACACTAATCACAGTGTAAGAGCCACGGCTGTACATCTACTCTCGGAGGCTGGACTCGATGCCCGTGAAATTATGTCTGTCACAGGCCATCGGTCTGAGGCCAGCCTCCGCAGCTACTGGGCTGCAAGTGAAAGCGATCGGTAGAAATGGAGCACCATCCTAAGTATCACAAATACACCCATTGCACCCAGCAACAGCACTACTCCCACGTCTCCAACCGTCAGAAAACTGGACTTACAACCACCACGATGCACCTCTGATGTCCACGAGCAATGATCACCTCCATCCTGCAGTACATCCCTACTGAAAACCACCACTCCAAGCGCAGCAAATTGCAGTACATCCCTACCGAAAACTGCCACTCCAAGCACAGCAAATGAAGAAATGGCAACCGGAATTGAACCCTCTGCCAAAAAGCAACTTCACACAACCCAGGAAGCACGATCTGATGATGTTCTCCAACAAACCACCGCAATACAAATCCAGCAGTTCAGCAAAAGCACTTCCTCTGCCCCGTTCATCATCCAGAACTGCTATATGGAAAAAGTGGAGTTCATCCACTTTTCAAAATAAGTCACTCTATTTAAATCAGTTGGACAATCTATTTAAGTCAGTAAAAGTTGCACTTCCAGTAATTTAACATAACATCACGTGCAGCCTGTTCTTCCTATTTTAAACAGTTTCAGTTACATTTATTTTAACAGTGCAGCCTCTTTGTTTATTTGAGCTGTTATTTTAAAAAACTAGTTAACAGTCTTCACGTTTATTTGAGCTGTTATTTTAAAAAAGTAGTTAACAGTTTTCACGTTTATTTGAGCTGTTATTTTAAACAAGTAGTTAACAGTTTTCACTTTTAATGCAGTGTCACTTAACTTGCTAATGAATGAACTTAGGCACTATTTTATCTTCTTTTTAAGACTGTTGTCAAATAAATATGTTCAACTTCACAACTCTGTTTATACTTTTATTTGCAACAATACAGTGCCCATTTTATAAGTGGAATAAGACACTCCAAGGTGTGGTTTATGGCTTGATAAGAGCACTTCCCAGGTGCTAAAGTCACTCGGCACAAGTGCCTAGTGCCTCATTACGCACCTGGGGTGTGCTCTTATCAAGCCATAAACCACACCTTGTCATGTCTTATTCCTTACATACACAGGATACATAACCCCTATTACTACTATAAATAATATAATATTTAAAATCTCCATAAAAATACCCATTTCTATGAAAACTATTGTACATCTACATGATTATAAGTATTAAAATCTTTCACCATGTTTACCAATTTAAAGTACTATAAAGCCTACTAATAGATAATCTCCAAAAACATAGCACTAAGTGGAATTTATAAACTTAGCTATTCAATTATTAACTCCTGTTGAAGTAGCAGACCTATTATTTTACAAAACTCTTATTCACACCATACATAATTTAAATTCATTCGTAATAGTTGTACCCCCCCCCAAGACAATGATTACAGGAATTCAAACAGCGATTCAAACAGCGTCTAAAAAACAGCATCTAAAAAATGTATACCAAAGTCATATTCTTTTTTATTTCTAATTTCTTTTAGCTAATAATGGTGCTAGTTGGAAATGTCCATTTAGTCCTGGTATTTCATTTGCTCATAATTTGAATTGCCAAAAAGTTTCCCTGGTAAGTAAGAAATTTATCTCTATCTCCACCATGTATATTCGAGTGAACATGTTCTATACCACGAAATCTAAAGACATGACTATTTCCACATTTTTTTATATGTACTGCTAGCGCATTTTCTTTTGTACCCAGTCTAATGTGTCTTAAATGTTCCATTATGCGTAGTCTTAATTTACGTTTGGTTTTTCCCACATAGAAACTGTTGCAAGTGCATTTTGCCAAGTAGACAACTAATTCAGTATTACAGGTTAGGAAGTCATGAATTTTAAACTTTATGTTGTTTCCAGTGCAAAATTCAACTCCCACCTCTATATATCTACAAGCCATACAGTTACCACACTGGAAGTTGGCACTTGGTAAACTTTCATTTCTTCAACTTCGACTGGGTTTCAGAGCACTATGTACCAACATATCCCAAAGGTTCTTTCCCATTCTGTATGTAAAATCTGGCCATTCTTAGCCACGTTCTTCAACGCTGTTTCTCCTGATAATATATTCATGTTTTTCTTAACTATCTCTATTATATTGCAACTCTGTGAAGTAAACGTAATGAATCATCTGCGGGCCTTATTCAAATAATTATCAAACATGGCACTGAGATGGAACAAGAGGTAGCAGACCTCTTTAAGAAATGTGAAGCAAATTTTTTGAACTTTGAAACACACTCTGAATTTGAGATGTACTTTAATAAATGAAAAGAAACCATCAAGAATAATGATATGTGCATTAAACGTACTAAAATGTGAAAGTTTGAATGGGACAAAAGGGATTATGCAAATGACCATATTTTTGAATGGGGGAAAAAAGCTGAACATAGATTATATCCCATTTTTAAAAAGACAGTATAGCCAGATACTTATACGAGTGCTTCGAGCTTGGACTCAGAGAAAAAAGAAGGAATGAGTGATGTTAACACCAATATGAATGAGAGAGAACCCATAGTAGGAATGGGTAATAGTAAAAAGCCTTTTTTAGGCCAGAGCAACCTCGAGGTAGGGGATTCAAATATATTGATACCCCAAATAAATCTACTAATAAGATCACATACAGATATGACCCCACCCCTGGATCAGGAAATATTACAACAGACACAAGAATTGAATGCTATGGGGAATGAATAGAATTTACCAATTCTACCCAGCAGGGAACTACGCAGGAGTCCGAGACTAATAAGGTACAAGGATGAAATACAAGCAGGGGAACATGGGGTACAGGAAGATATGGGACAAGGTGGAAAAAGAGGATATATAACACAGAGAAGGAACAGAGGGGGATGGAATCCACAATACATGAGGAGGAACAATTATCACCGGAGAGGGCATTAAGGAGATTAAATTAAAATTCTGAGGAAAAAAAATTGGTGATTAATCTATCTCATTATACATTAGAGGAAATAGAGAAACAGGTCCTGAATAAGGGTATATCTTTTGTTGGAACAAATTTTGCAAATGACTTCAAATCAATAGTAGATTTACATAGATATGCAAGAAAATTAAATCTGTGACTTTTTTATAATAAAGAGGATAATTTTGAAACAATAAAGGACATTGGAGAGCAAGATGAAGGCAATGGAAAGGCAATGGAAATATGAGTGAAATCCTGGAATGAGGAAAATGGAAGAAAAAGTCAACATTTATACCTCCAATGAACTCTAGTGTTGGTGTCTTTGTAAAGTTATGTGAGACTGAAATAAGAGCATCATTGGAGAAGAAACTGAATTATATTAACAGAATGTGACGCATGAAGAAAGAACTACACTGAAAAAGCTCCAAGACAACACCTCCATCACCATCAAACCCACAGATAAAGGTGGCTCTTTGGTGGTGATGGATAAAGTTAAGTATGAATATGCAATGAATAATATGTTATCTGACAATATGACATATACAAAATTAAACAAGGACCCAACTATGAATTTTAAACATGAAATTGATGTAATGTTATATGAAGTAATTATGACTGGATGTCTTGATAAACAAATAGCAGATTTTTTAATGGTAAAAAATCCAAAAAGCACAGTAATTTATGGTCTACCAAAGGTGCATAAAAACCTTAGCTGCCCCCCAATGCGACTGATTATATCTAGTAATGATTCCCTCACTGAACCATTGGCTCAGTTTGTAGATGAGCATATTAAGGGAGTGGCACAAAAAAACAGGGCGAACCTTAGAGATACAATGCACATCTTAGAAATCTTGTCCGAAGTTGAAATGGATGCAGAATGGTTCCTAGTCACCCTGGATGTGGCTTCTCTGTATACAGTGATTCCACACACAGAGGGACTTGATGCATTAAGACAGGTTCTGTATAGGGAAACATCATATCCCGTGGAATTTGTTGAATTATTACTTATGATGACTGAACATGTGCTTAATAAAAATGTTTTTCTATTTGGGGATACTATGTATCATCAAATTAGTGGTACTGCTATGGGAGCAGCTATGGCTCCAAATTATGCCACTATATATTTGGCAGAATGGGAATGAATCTATGTATATGATCAAAACAGCAATCCATTTTTTAAATATGTGGATCTATATAAACATTTTTTGGATGATGTTTTCATCATATGGAAAGGTAGTCCTGTGGAATTGGAGCAATTTGTTTCTTATTTGGAAGGGACACATACAAATGTAAAGTTTTCAGTAACTATAAATCAGAGGGAAGTGGCATTTTTGGATTTACTAGTTATGAAACAGGACAATGGGGAAATTGAGACTAAGATTTATAGAAAATCATCTGATCGAAATTCTATTTTACATTACAGTAGTTGTCATCCATCACATATTGTTCAAAATATTCCAAAAGGGCAATTTATTAGATTAAAAAGAAATTGTAGCTCAAAATTAGAATATGAACAAGCATGTAAAAGTATGATGGATAGATTTACAATGAGAGGTTATAATATGGATACCCTGGAAAAAACAAAAAGAACTGCAAATTGATAGAAATACCTTATTGACACCAAAGTTAAAAAGTAAAAAAAAGAGAAAGAGATGATAAAGATCCTAATTTTGTCATTACGTTTACTTCACAGAGTTGCAATATAATAGAAACCATTAAGAAAAACATGAATATATTATCAGGAGAAACAGCATTGAAGAATGTGGTTAAGAATGAACCAAATTTTACATACAGAAGGGGAAAGAACCTTCAGGACATTTTGGTACATAGCGCTCTGAAACCCATCCGAAGTCAGAGAAATTAAAGTTTACCAAGTGGCAACTTCAAATGTGGTAACTGTATGGCTTGTAGATATATAGCAGTGGGAGATGAATTTTGCACTGGAAATAACATAAAGTTTAAAATTTGTGACTTCATAACCTGTAATACTGAATCAGTTGTCTACTTGGCAAAATGCACTTGCAACAGTTTCTATGTGGGAAAAACAAAACGTAAATTAAGACTACACATAATGGAACATTTAAGACACATTAGACTGGGTACAAAGGAAAATGCGCTAGCAGTACACATCAAAAAATATGGAAATAGTCATGCCTTTAGATTTTGTAGTATAGAACATGTTCAATCGAATATACGTGGTGGAGATACAGATAATTTCTTACTTAGCAGGGAAACTTTTTGGCAACTCAAATTATGAGCAAATGAAATACTAGGACTAAATGGACATTTCCAACTAGTGCCACTATTAGCTAAAATAAATTAGAAATAAAAAAGAATATGACTTTGGTATACATTTTTTAGATGCTGTTTTCTAGACGCTGTTTGAATTCCAGTAATCATTGTCTTGGGGGGTACAACTATTCGGAGTGAGTTTAAATAACGTCTGGTGTGAATAAGAGTTTTGTAAAATAATAGGTCTGCTTCTTCAAAAGGAATTAATAATTGAATAGCTAAGTTTATAAATTCCACTTAGTGCTATGTTTTTGGAGATTATCTATTAGTAGGCTTTATAGTACTTTAAATTGGTAAACATGGTGAAAGATTTTAATACTTATAATCATGTAGATGTACAATATTTTTCATAGAAATGGGTATTTTTATAGAGATTTGAAATATTGTATCATTTATAAGAGTAAAAGGAGTTATGTATCCTGTGGATAGTTATTTAAATAGGTAATTTATCAATAATATATATGGTATAGGGCACTATACTATAGAATTTAAGGTAATGCACTATTTAAGCCTGACAATAGAGGGGGCCACTATCTTGATAAAGAGCAAGTGGGCTTGAAACATTGATGGTGTGATTGTGGGGTGCTACAAAAAAAAAGTTTTAATAATAAAATATTTATAAACATTCCCTAGTATTGGGATTATTTTCCTCAATGCGAGTAGCCATATATGTTGTGTCATGTTATTATGAATTAAGGATATGGCCACCGCGGAAGCTCTGAAGCCTCAAGGTTTGTGATTTGGCTAACAAATCTCTGCCTGGTGCCAAAAGTCATGGAGACAGTTTTCTTGGCATTGGGAGATAACTGATTAACTTGGAACCAATGCTGGATAGTGTTAAAGTCCAGTTGGAGTTGGTTCGTGAGATCTGGAGCAGAGGAGCCGGAGGAAAAAAGAACCATATCATCTGCATATATACTGTATGTATTGACACAGAGGAGCAGGGTTGGGGAGGTCATTTAGAAAAACAGAGAAGCCAGCTCCATGGTGCTGGGTGATAAGGGATCACTCACCATGCTGGCAACCTGGGTTTGCACCCGTACCCTGGGATGACAGGAGTGGAGTCCAGTGGAGAGGGTTAGGTGCATCTGCTCAGATGCTGTCCTCCCTGGGTGGGAGGGTGTGAACCTGCACCATTTCTAGAATGGCTCCTGGCAGTCTCAAGTGGAGGCGCACATGACACATGGATGACCATGCACCACCATATGTCCTTCCCAGGATGCTGCGTGCATGTGGCTGCATCATGAGAGGGGATAGGGGTGGGAAGAAAATGGAAAACATCACCTGCTTGGCCAACTGGATGTTGGTCACCAGTGTCCCCTTGTACCATGCAGCCCTGGCAAGCAGCCAATAGTGCTGATCCCCCACCGTGAGCCCAGCATGGATCTGGACCCTATCTCCCCTCTTGTAGGCCCTGGCAAAGGGATACACCAGGTCAGCTAGGGCATGGCACAGTGGGTGATGGTGCAATGGTGGTGAGGGGGACTGGTGGGTGGAGGTGTGTCCCTTGGTGGCCCGAAGGAGTAGCCAGCAAGGGGGGCATGGCAAGGAGGAAAAAAAAAAAAGAAAAAGAAAAATAGAGAAAAGAACTGGGCCCATGACAGACCCTTGGGGGACACCTGAGCTAACAGGGAGTTGGGGGAAGAGGGTGTCTCCAGTACAGACATATGTGAGTGTAGCTATTCAATTGAAGAAACTGGGAGTCCAGTTGCATGAAGCTTGTCCAGGAGAATGGGATGGGCTACAGTGTCCAAAGCTTGGCTAAATCAACAAAACTAGCTGAGGTGACAAAGCCCTGATCTATACCAGAGGATCAGCAGTGAGCTGGAGGAGAGAGGTGGCAGTGGAATGAGACTTCCTAAAACCAGACTGGAAAGGAGCAAAGAAGGAGGCTGAATTGAGAGATGGGAGAGCTAGGAAAGACCAATGCGCTCCTGGAGCTTAGCTAAAGGGGGAAGGAGAGAGCTAGGTCAAAAGTTGGCAGGGGAAGAGAGATCACCCGCTTTGGGAAGGGGAATGATAGTAGCCAACTTCCAAGTGTCTGGGACACTGGATAAGGAGAAAGAGAGGTTAAGATATACTGTAGGCAATACTAGTGGGGTACCACAGGGTTCAGTACTGGGTCTGGTCCTTTTTAATATCTTTATAAGTGACATTGCAGAGGGACTGGAAGGAAAAGTATGTCTCTTTGCAGATGACACAAAGATCTGCAACAGGGTTGATACACAAGGTGGGGTGGAAAGGATGAGAAGGGACTTGGCAAGGTTGGAGGAATGGTCAAATGTATGGTAGCTTAGATTCAATGCAAAGAAGTGCAGAGTAATGCATCTGGGAAACAAAAACTCAGGAGAAGAGTACACAATGGGGATGAGATGCTGACAACAACAAAAATGGGAAGGGACCTCGGGGTAGTTATATCAGATGACCTAAAGGTGGGCAAGCAATGTGAAAAGGCAGTAAGGAGGGCTGGGGGATACTGGGATGTATAGGGAGAGGCATCACCAGTAGAAAATAGGAAGTTGTTATCCCTTTGTACAGACAGTTGGTGAGACCACATCTGGAGTACTGCATGCAGTTCTGGAGACCCCATCTCCACAAAGACATAGACAGGGTGGAGGCTGTCTAGAGGAGGGCAACCAAAATGGTGCAGGGTCTGCACCAAAAGACATATGAAGAAAGACTAAAGGAGCTTAATATGTATAGCCTCAAGGAAAGGAGAAGAGGGGGGGACATGATAGAAACTTTCAAGTACCTCAAGGGAATCAACAAAGTCCAATAGGGTAGCATCTTTCAGAAAAAGAGATGTTCAAGAACAAGGGGGCACAATTTGAAGATAGAGGGGGGGAAGGCTCAGAGGTAATGTGAAGAAGTATTTTTCACAGAGAGGATTGTAGATGCATGGAACAGTCCTCCTGAGGAGGTCATTGAGTCAAAAACAATGAGGGAATTCAAGAATGCATGGGACAGCCATATGGCAATTCTAGTGGAGGGGTAGGAGGACATAGGCTGTTAGTTAAGTAGTATCTGCAGCTTATCCATTAGGTAGGGAAATGGGCAGACTAGTTGGGCCAAGTGGTCCTTATCTGTTGTCAAATTCTATGTTTCTCTGTTTCTAAAGGGCAGTGGCATGAGCAGAAATAATAGTCTAAAATCAAAGGACTCCCACTCTTATGAGGATTAAGAGCCAAAACAGCCCGCCGGCGCAACGGTTGGATTTCAGCTTGCGACGCCAGTGACCCGGGTTTGGGAACAAGCATGGGTCACTGGAGGGCCAGCCGGGGGGAGCAGGATTGAGCATCCCATGGACAGCTCTCCTTCTCCGGGGGGAGGGTAGGGGACTGGTCCAGCACCTGCTGGCTCCTAGCGGAGGCTGGGAGTATCACAGGACGAATGGCCCAAATGCCAACTTGGGGAGGAGCGGATGTTGGTGTATGCCGTGACGTCACTACATTGCCCTCAACAGAAAAAGGTAAAATTGCTTGCTGGCCGCTGGATGATGGCTCTCCATTCCCTAAGTGCCTCCAGGCCTTCCCAGGGCCTCCTGCTCCTCAGCAGCATCCCTGGGCCCTGGTAGTTAGTGTGTTGGAATCATCCCCTCTCCCCTGGTGCCTTCCTCCTCAGAGGAGGGGGACCTGCCTGGTGAAGGGATACGCCGGGATATCCTTGGGATTGGCTGCCATATGGGGACCAGAGGAGGGCTGGGTAAGGACAGTGGGGCTGGAGGGAGCCTGTGGAGCCCGAAGGAGTGGGGGTCCAGCGAGCACAGAGGGTGGAAAAAAAAAAGAGCCAAAACAGCCTTAAGAGCAACGGCAGGGATAATGGGAGAAAAAGAAAAAAGGGAGGAAGGGACAGAGGGAGAGCATGAGGGATAGAGTGAGAGAGAGAGAGAGAGGAGGAAGAAGGAGGAGGATGAGGAGGAGTGAATGTGCGCAAGAGGTGAAGAAGGAATTGAAAAAAGAGGCAAATAGCCTGCCCAGTGGCGTGGTGGGCTGAGGCATCTATGCCTTTTCTCATGCCATGACGGCAACCCGTGTTCGTGGTGCGAGCGGGCTGCTAGGGGTCAGCTGGGAAGGGGAAGGATCGAGTGTCCGGAAGACAGCTGTCCTCTCCCAGGAAGGAAGGACTGTCACTCCCACCAAATGACTGCGCCCAGGTGGAGGCCTGCGGGTGGTGCAGGTCTGTTGAGTACCAGGGAAAGGGAGGGTGCGGCGGGGCTTCCGCTAATGTGCTCGCACCTCCACATGTCTGGCTGTGTATGCCCCAGCAATGGGGAACAGGAGGAAACAAAGGAAATACTCCAGCTGCAGAATGATGCCTGATCCTCTGCAGGCTTCACACCAGGCAACTGGGCTGAAGGTAAGTCCCAGTGATACCGGGGTGACAGGGCTGGGGGGCCGGACAGAAGGGGCAGCCAGAGAAGGAGTATAAATACTTACATTAAAAAAAAGGAAAGAAAAAAGAGGCAACTGCAGCAGGATTAGAGATAGTAATGTCACCCGTCTTGAGAACAAGTGGAAGGGACTGAGTCAGAGGAGAGAAAACTTAATGAATAACCTTCCAGAATTTAGAGGGGTGATTACGTTATTCTGGAACATGGCTGCAAAGTATTCAGATTTCATAAGCCTAATAGCTTTAGTGCAAGCATTGTGAAGGAACTGGTAGTTAGCAAGGTCAGAAGTGGAGCCAGAGGATTTATAGGCCCTCCAGGCAAGGTGAAGCGCACCGTGACAAGCTAGTAACTCAACTAAGATACATGGAAGGTGTAAACCTCAAACCCTGGTTCTTCTAAGTGGAGCATGATAATCCCAGATACACATAAATTTAGATGTGAAACATTTGAGGGCATCATTCACATTACCAGCCTATAGAAACAGGGGACCAATTGGTGGCTAACAGATAAGCATGAAGGCATGACAAGTCCAGCAATCGGAAAGACTGGATCTGAATGAATTTGGGGAGAGCTTTTGGATGGTGAATTTTGTGCACACAGTATACCATATTGTGGTCACTGAGGGCATCAGGGAGATTGTTAGTTTCCATAGTACGATGGGGATGGGAGGACAGGACTGAGTCCAAGAGAAAATGATTTTGAGATTTGAAATTACAGAGAGTAGGGACAGAGATCAGTTAAGAGGAGGGGCTTCACATTAAGGGAATTTTATAGTGAGAGGGGAAGAGTCAATTTAAATAAAAATCACCTTATAAAAGTAAATCACCAGAGGAAGCCTGGGAGGAGATGGAGGTAAGTAAATCAGTTATTAAAGGTGGGGACTTACCAGGGCAGCAATAGACACCAGCAACAAATAGAGGTGCAGAGAACAGGAAGGAGAGTTTAAGAAGAAGCATCTCATAGGCAGAGGGAATTGAGCTGGAGAGCATGGGCTCACACTGAATGTCTGAGAAGAGGTATATGGACATGCCACCACCTCTCTTTGTTCAATCCTGTTGAATTGTGAAAAGTGGGACAGAAACAGAGGAATCAGGGACCTTAGGGGAAAGCCAGGATTTCGTGATCACCAACGCATCAGACTTAACATTAACCATAAGTGGCTGTATTGGTCATTTTAAGGGAGAAGGCTACAGATATTGACATGGGCCACTCTCAAACCTTTAGGGAGTGCAGAAAATGGGGAAGGGTGAGGGCTAAGCTTGATGTCACCTGCAACTAAAAGCAGCAAGGAGACAATGAGCTTTAGAGAACCCAAGAGATGCTTATGGGAGGCAAAGTATAAGAATGAGAAGGAAGAATAGGAATTTACAGGGTACTGTGGGGAGAAAGGACTTGAGAGTTTCAAGATGAAACCATAAAGATGATAAGAGACTGCAAGTAGGAAGCCAAGGAAAGCTAAGCAAGGCTGGGGTGCAAGAGGATGGGAGGTCAATCAGGTTAGTTTGGCAAGATCTCCCTGATACAAACCCATGCTGCCTCCTGTCCTGCAAACCGTTTGCTTCCAAGAATTCTATCTGTTCTTTAATGAAGGTTTCCAGCAGCTTGCCTACAATCCAGGTTAGAATGACAGGTCTGTAGATTTCTGGGTAATCCCTGCCCCATTCTTGTGATGTGGCACCACATTAGCTACTCTTCAGTCTGCTAAAACTCCTCCCTTCACCAGAAATACTTAAAAGAGATTCGTCAGCAGTGCTGCCAGTGTCTGCCACACCTCCTTCAGCACTCTAGGTTGAGTTGAACAGGACCAGGCACTTTTTCTGTTTTCGGGGTTTTGAGGCCCCTGCCCTAAGAACCCTTTCTCCTTAAACTGGTCCTAACTCCAGTCCTCTCATCCCCCTCTCTTTGGCCTGCACTCTGCACTCCGGTAGTGGCACCATCTTCCATGGTAAATACCAAACAAAAGTAATTATTCAGTAAATTAGTCTTTTTCCAATCCTCTTCTTCCACCTGTATTCCTTCCTCTTCTGAAAATATAACCTTAGTTTTTCTTTCCCCCACCCGATGTCCCTAAAAAAGGTTGTCCTTGCCCCTTGAACACCTCCGCTATTTCAGCTCCATCTCTGTTTTACTTTCTCTTACCATTATTCTGGCCTCTTTCAGATTTTTCAAAAAATCATCCCAGTTCACCTCAGTTTATTCCTTCTTGTATTTTCAGAATATTACCCTTTTTGCCTGTACAAGCTCTCTCACCCCTCTGATAAACCATATCGGCTTTTTAAGTTTTTGAACTGGAGTAATGTGTTCCTGTTAGGGCCATCATGCCCATAGGGTTTGGGAGGGAATATGGCCCCTAAAATGTCTATCCAAGTACTGTTTTTTGGGCAAAGAAAGAGCTGTAAAGTGTAATTCTGTGCCCTTCATTGATTAATTTTTGTGTTCTTTTTTTTTTCGAATTCTGTTTTTACGCTCCACTCACTTGTGAACTCTCTCCAGCTACCTCCTGATCACAGTCTCTACTTCTCCACGTGGCTCGGGAATCACAGGCTCCTCTCCAGCTCTGGGCATCCCCCGGGTCTACCCTACGGGAAAGGGCCGCCCCCACCCAGGGCGCTCTTTCTCATAGTATTGAGATACCGGGCTGGAGAGGAGGGGGATAGCCTGAGAACCAAGCCCGTGATTGGGAGTGTGGTCCATAAGGGAGGTGCTTTCGCCTATCAGAGGCGAGGGAGGTTTTTCCTTTTTTTGTACATCCCCTGTGGAGCTCGGCTACCTAGGCAATGCATGCTGTGGCTTCACCTCCCTGGTATACGTCAGCGACGCTACGTTCAGCAACCCCCAGCCTCTGCCAGAGAGTGCTCGTTGAGTGAATCACTTACCCTAACCCTCCCCAGGAAGAGAGAGCAGTTCTCTGGATGCTCAGTCTCTTTCCACACCTGCCGACCCCCGGCCACGCAGGGCCGTTCCTGAACCCGGGTCGCCAGCATGATGCGAGGTGTGGCATCCAGCACCTCAACCCTCAGCGCCACTGGGCCTTCTAATTGTATTCTAATCCAGAAATTATTTTGCATGACATTCCTGGTTCCTGTGGTTATGTTGAACCACAGTGTGCATGGCCATTGGACACCAGTGGGTTCCTCACCTCTACTTCTCTGACAATTGCATCTGACAAAAGCAGATCAAGAGTAGCCTCCTCTTTGGTTGGTTCCCTGACCCAATGCATATGAAAGCAGGCTTGCATCATAGCCACCAGTGCCTGACTTGTTGCACTGCTGGCTGCCAGGATAGTCCAGTCCACATCCAGCATATTTAGGTCATCCAACAGCACCACCTTCCCTTTGGCTGATGCTTCCTTCCTGATCTCTTCCTCCAGTTCCCTGTCCATATTCTTCTTCTGGTTTGGTGGTCTGTACACCAGTCTGACCCTAACCTTTTTACCGTTTCTGTTGTCAGTTGCACCCAAACTGCTTCTATTCCATGCCCCCACCCAGAATAGTGTCTTCTGTCCCTTTTATTCTGTCCCTAATGTACAGATCCACACCCCCCCCACACACATTTTTGTCTTTTCCTCTTGTAGAGTGAGTAGCCTGGTACTGCAATGTCCTAACAGTTGTTTCCTTCCTCATATTTCAGTTATGGCTAAAAGGCAGGTTTTAACCTGTATCACCAATGCCTGAAATTCACTCATTTTTTTCCTAAGGCTTCTGACATTTAAGCAGACCACCCCAAGGAACCTTACACTTACCAGATCTACTGCACTTTTTTCCTGCATTACTCCACCTTTGTTACTCCCCCAATGTAGTCCCCAGTATCTGATGTATGCCCCTTTTGTCATCTTCATCTATGCTACCCTTTTACCCTTGATTTCCCCCACTACAGGGAGTGCTAGCTTGGTCTTTCTCCCCTGAGTTCCCCTTACAGATGATCCTAGTTCCAGGCTCACCCCCACTAGTTTAAATGCCCTGAAATGTATGCCTTAATCCTCTACCCCAATGCTTTTGTACCCTCCCTATTAGGATCAAGGCTGTTAAGTTTAAAGAGGCCTTTATTCTACCAAAATGCAGCCCTTGGCCCACCACTCCTTCAACCAATTGTTGAAGTGGAAGATTGTCTGCTTCCTTGCCTCTCCCCCGATACACTCTGAGGACCTGCAAGAAGACCACAGTATCAACCAACCCCTTAAGCCTGTAACTCAGTGTTCTGAATCTATATTTACTCTTCCCAATGGCTTCCTTCCAGATCATTCATCCCCAGATGAACAACGTCTGGCATCCCTCCCACTTCCCTGTCTGACCCATCCATACTGGGGAGTATCCTATCTGCTGTCACTCCTGCAAGATAGGGCATCATCCTCCCCTCCTGGGCTGAGTAACTGATCACAGTCTTGGTACCCATAACTATAGACTCTCCTGCTATAAATATACTCCTACTTTTCTCTTACATGCTGCAGCACCCCCACCCCACCCCAAGCAGGCATCACTGCTGCTGGGGCTCTGGTTGAAACTAGACCCTGGAGTCAGTTGAAAAAACAATTATGACTGACTTATGACACATTATGTCTGATTTTTTTCAACTAGTTTGAAATTTTTTGACTTTGACTAACTGAAGAAAATCCAACCAATTTTTTCAGCTTTCATCATCGTTGGATTTTATTATGTAGTAGTCATACTTTTTTAACTTCTTATCTTTTTTTTATTAAAATTTCAACTATAAAAGTTAATAAAATGTATGGAAAATTCTCCCCCCCTTGAAATCAAAGGGGCGTGCACGCATACACAGCCTTTGCTTTCTGACATCACAAAACGGGGCTGCATGTGCCTACGTGGGGTGTGTTGGTGGGTTAAGGTCAGGAAGAAGCTCCATTTTTAGCATTTGGGATTTAGCAGCATTATAACTTCATAAATTGACAGAAACAAAAGGAACGATTTATGCCCCTCAACTCTGGGGCAGGTGAGGTATTGCATATGTTGGAGGGAACAGCAACTAGTCAGCAGCAGCTAAGAAGCTGGCTGCTCTTTAAATGCAAATACAAAGTGCAGTGAAACAAATCTATACACAGTAGGGACCCACTAAAGCACAACAACCAGTCAAAACAGCAACAAAATATACTAAGTCCCTGAAAGTAACAAGTTGAAGCAGGGCAGTAAAACAGTATATGGTACAGAAAAATAAGCAGCAGTAATACTAGTTACTTAGAAAAAGAACTGTAAGTCTAAAATACAGTATAGGTAGGGCCTCTTAAACACCCCACAGAAGCTAGAAGGTACCCCTTTGCAAACAGAGCTAACCATCAATAGTTTACTAGTAGTCGCAGAATCTGTGAGACTAAAAATAGTTTAAGGGAGGAGCCCTAGAAATACCTCCTGTATGGTATACCAGAACTGAGATGTATCAATAGTTATCATTTAAAGCTAAAAAAAACCTCATGCATATTAAACAAAACATTTTCTGACACAGTTTCTGAACTTGTTTTGGCTCTCAGCATGTACACTAATATGTTTTTTTTAAATTGTATTCATCTTGCCATGAGGACTTTAATATTTAGTCTGTCCAATTCCTACAGTGGCAAACAACAAACATTTTGTCCATTGGACCCAAACAACCATGCTCCATGCTCCATGCCATGGTGTCCTATGGGTCTGGGAACTCACCAACTGACCACCTGTGCCTGGCCTGCTCCACAACCTCATGGGGAGCCTGACTTACTCACAATGCCACCACAGTCAGAGAGAGCCCAGCTGGGCCACCAACAGTAGATCAATGATGATCGATCGCCTTGGCTTTTCAAGTTCGGCCCTCAGGCCTCACAGCCCCCAAGCCCTCAACCAGCCAGACAAGTCAGCCCAGCATGCAGCAGCCACACATAGACAGACTGAGTAGTCTGTGAGAGACCATCCTTCTCCTTCCTACTGCCCACTACCCAGCCCTGGCTGGCCTTACATACATATCCCATACAGTACCTTGCTCACTGTAGTAGCCTGTTGTCAGTTTGGTCAGGTGTCAGGTGATGATTCAGTTAGTGGCGTCAGGTGGCTCCATGGCTCAGGCTGCTGCTCTACTCGGTGGTGGTGTCAGTGTTTTTTTGGAGCTGTGTGCTCCCTCCTCCCAACCCACACAGTCGGTCCCCAACCCAGACCCACATCCTCACTCTGGTGCTCTGCACAGTGGAACTAGTGCACCTACCACTCCTTCTCCTCCTTCCTGACTCTGAAAACCTGGCTGAGACTGAGTGAGAGTTACCCAACAGGCCTGGCCAGAGGAGTCATGGGCTGATCCCGACCACGACCAGACCACTGACTTGTTTCCTTCACATGATTGCTGCCTGGCTTTGCTGGAGGGCTGGCTGGGACCTGCACAGCCATACACTAGTCTCTCTCTTGGCACTGGACACGTCAGGACAGTGGACACAGTTAACTTACTTTTAAATGAAAAGCCGAACCACCAAACTTAATCCCTGCAGAAAAACACTGCTCGCTTCTTTGTCCGCACACCAACATAGATGCCTCCTCTCATGATGGTCTCCTCTCCTACCTAGGCATGCTCTCCACACCACCTCGAGCTGTCAGTCACAGACACTCTCAAGCTCCTGGCCCCTCCTTCTAACTCTCCTAATTGGTGGATGTTTCATGTCCAGGAGCCAGGGGTGCATTTTATTGGTTGTAAGGCTCGGTGTTGGTGGTTGAGGACTGTTAGATATTCGCGGCCCCCCTGGCCCTCCCTCCTCCCCCACAAGGAAAGAAAAAAGAGAAAACACACCACGGTGCACCACAAAAACAAACCTGGGCAGGTCACAAAATCGTCAACTGCAGTGGATTTCAGCTTCACTATTTTATGACTGCAATCCAATGCAATTGCAAATGATTGCAACTGCACTGAATTGCAACTGAGCATTTCAACTGCTGACGACTACTCCAGGGTCTAGTTGAAACAGGGAGCTCTCTCCTGGGAGGGGGAGTAACATACACTGCATCACTCAGGGGGGTGAAATGATTGCTTGTTCCACTTCCAGGGCCCCTTCCATCCCCAGTTGTTGCCACCCGCCATCCTCCCTCCTTGCCTGCTATTTTTTAACCCCATTTCAAACCCCTTGAGGGCACTGAGGAAGAGGAGCAGTAGAGGCCACCCCCACTCTGAACTGCTCTGCATCTGGCAAGTAATGACCCATGTTGCAGCCAGCTTGAAATGCAGTACTGCCAATCTGCAGCAGACTGGGCAGCCTACACACCTCCACACTGCTGCCTGGAGGAGTGCGGCACTGATGTTCTGCAGCTAGATAAATCCCTTCCCAAGGTTCCCGCCTCTGCCCACTGTACATTGCTACTCTAGGTCCCCTCTGTAATGCTTTAACTTGATGTACCCTAGAGAGGGATATTACACTCCTGTATACTACCTGTATGTCTTTAGTATGAGGTACTCCAGATAAGGTTTTGCTAATACTTTCCACGTTACTTCCCATCAAATCCATAGTAAAACCCCCTACACTGTGTTATCCCAGATAGGGCTTTGGAAGGACTTTCTGGGTTACTAACCAACAATCCCTGAATACAGACATGTATAAATAAATATAAATCTATAAAAGTTAGCAAAAGGATGAACTTTGTTTTCATGATTATGGTAGTCACAATTAATGTCGTAGTTGACAAATTCAATGATATGTTGGGCTCAAAGAGCCCTTTCCCCTCGGTAAATTAATATAGTTAACACATGGAAGACTGTGCAACGTTGGGAGAAACAAATAATGCAAAAACCAGGGCGTGAATGTGCACTCCTGGTGTTAAGAAAAAAATGAGGCATCCTTTGCAACCTGGAGTTTGCATGAAATTCCTGGGAGTGTATTATCACACCCCCTGTTGTGCACAGTCCGTAAGTGTGTTGATCCCATTTTAAAATGTTTCTTTTGTTATAAAAATGAAGGGAATTTTTCATTTGAAATGGCAGACCACTTTTTATGGGGAACGCTTGTTGAAAGAAGAGTTTCTGGTTAGTGGTATTCGAGCACTGCATTCAAGCTTTCACTGAAATTTCACTAAGTGCTGGCTGGGTTTCCAGCTCTGTGTTTGAGAGGAGTTCCAGCATTTTCTCTTTTTTTTTCCAGTTTTGTCTTTCAAGGTGGGAGATCCAACAATGTTTGCAGGGTTTACAGCTCTGGATTTTCATTGTCTGATTGTAGGCCTGAGTTGGGAGCAGGCGTGTTTCATTGCTTCGTTGTACAAGTTATCAGTTCTGATTCTGTTGTAGCTGCAGTTTCATTTATAGTTGTACGGTGGTTTCTGTTTGCTGCAGCAGCTGATTTTGGGATGTGTTTGGTGGCTTGAGGTATGAACTGTATGCCTGTGGTTGACGTATGGGTTTTACTGCGGTTCAAATAAATGCAGTCTTTTAAATCCTGATTATGCATTACATGTTCAAAGCACAGTTTCACTGGCAGGGTTGTGCATCACACATTTTTATTGTAACTCAGTTTTATTCAAAAGATACTCCGCTAATACATTACAAGTTGTCTTCATGTACATTACTATATTTTTCAGTTGTTTAGTTAATACAGTGCAAGTCACCTTCATATACATTATAATGCCATCCAATTGCTCAAGTTCATGACTGCATTAACTACCTTCTGTTTTCACAGGTAGCTAATTCTACCATAAAAAGAGAACTAAAGGAAAGGAAACAAAAAAAAAGAAAACTGATGAACTGTCCATGTTCAGTGAAATTAATCAGTATGCCACACCCAGAATGTGAACTTATATTTCATGATGAAAAAGGATAGCCATTTTCCTCCATTACAGCATTTGTTACTAGCCCCCATCCATCAGTGGGGCACATAACATCAAGGCAAAGACTGCAAAGTGTTTTTTGACACTCCCTCTCCCCACTGCATTCTATCCTACTTTCTCCAGATCATTAGAAATGTTTCTCTGTATAGGTGTGAATCTGCAACAGTCCTTTCCACACTCTGTACCGCTTTCATTCTGGCAGCCCAGGTCTCATTAGTAGGCACGGAAGCTGTAAGTCATGCTAAGGTGATGCCCTTAATAGCCATGAGGTGCTCTGATAGTTACAGCACCGAGCAGTCCCCGGTAGGCCTCTTTCTCTCTCTCAGGATTTTGTTACTGAGACTGTCTGGACCAGCTTCACTGCTGTCAAGGTCCCCTCTTTAAAAAGAGTGCAAACCCTGGTACTCTGATTACCCTTTCCCACCACCATCTGCCCTTTAGACTCCCCACAGAGAAGGTCTCTGCTCTGGGTAACATAGAAACATAGACTTTGATGGCAGATAAGGACCGCTTGACCCACCTAGTCTGCCCATTTCCCTACCTACAGGATAAGCCGCAGATCCTAGTTAACCAACAGCCTATTTCTTCCTACCCCCCACAAGAATTGCCTTATATCTGTCCCATGTATTCTTGAATTTTCCCACAGTTTTAGACCCCACGACCTCCTCAGGAAGGCTGTTCTGTGCATCCACTACCCTCTCTGTGAAAAAATACTTCCTCACATTTGCCCTGACGCCCCCTCTATCTTTAAATTGTGTCCCCTTGTTCTTGCATGTCTCTTTTCTGAAAGATGCTATCCTCTTGGACTTTGTTGATTCCACTGAGGTACTTAAATGTTTCTATCATGTCCCCCCTCTTCCTCCTTTCCTCAAGGGTATACATATTAAGCTCTTTTAGTCTCTTCTCACATGGCTTCTCTTGCAGACCCTGCACCATTCTAGTTGCCCTCCTCTGGACTGCCTCTATCCTGTCTATTTCCTTGTGGAGATGGGGTGTCCAGAACTGGACACAGTACTCCAGATGGGGTCTCACCAACTGTCTATACAGAGGGATAACAACTTCCTGTTTTCTGCTGGTGATGCCTCTCCCTATGCATCCCAGTATACCACCACCTCTCACTACTGCCTTCTCACATTACTTGCTAACCTTAAGGTCATCTGATATGATTACCCCCAGGTCCCTTTCCTTTTTTGTTTTTGTTACTAACCCCCCCCCCATTTGTGTAATCTTCCCCCTGGGTTTTTGTTTCCCAGGTGCATTATTTTGCACTTCTTTGCATTAAATCCTAGCTGCCATACTTCCCACCATTCCTCCAACCTTGCCAAGTCCCTTCTCATTCTTTCCACGCCTCCTTGTGTATCAACCCTGTTGCAGATCTTTGTGTCATCTGCAAAGGGCATACTTTCCTTCAGTCCCTCTGCAATGTCACTTATAAAGACATTAAAAGGACTGGACCCAGTACTGAAACCTCGGTACCCACTAGTAACCCCTCTTTCTTCAGAGTGGACTCCATTTACAATTACCTTCTGTGTCCTGTTGTCCAGCCAATGTTTACAGGCTACCACCCTGAGACCCACTCCCAGGCTGGTTAATTTGACTATTAATCTTTTGTGTGGGACTGTGTCAAATGCCTTGCTAAGTCTAGGTAAGCCATGTCCACAGCCCCTCCGTGGTCTACTACTTTGGTCACCCAGTCAAAGAAATCAATTAGATTCATCTGACATGACCTTACCGCTGTGAACCCATGCTGCCTTGGGTCCTATACCCCACTGGCCTCTAGGTACTGGACAATTCTTTCCTTCAGAAGTGATTCCATCACTTTCCCTACTACAGAGGTCAAACTGACAGGTCTATAGTTTCCTGCCTCTGTCTTGGTCCCACTTTTGCGAAGGAGAATCACATCTGCCTTCCTCCAGTCCTCGGGTACCACACCATCCTCCCATGATTTGTTAAAAAGGGTAGTCAGTGGTTTCACTAGTTCTCCCCTTAATTCTTTTAGAATTCTGGGGTGAATTCCATCAGGCCCCAATTGCTTTGTCCACCTTCAGTTTTAGGAGTTCTTTTAGAACCCTTTCTTCTGTGAAAGGACTGGGATTGACCCCCCTACCCAGAGTGCTTCTGTTAATTGGCTTATGCACCTCCCCCTCCTCTTTTGTGAATACTGAGCAGAAATATTCATTCAGTATCCTTGCTTTTTCACTGTCCCCCTCTGCCCACCTACCATTCATTCTATTCAGCCTCACTATGCCTCCCTTTGTCTTTCTACGCTCTCTGATGTACCTATAAAAGGTTTTATTCCCCTTCTTAACCGAGTTGGCTATCCTTTCCTCAGTATGGGCCTTTGCTATTCTGACTTCCCTCCCTGCTTCCTTCTGCCTTAACTGGTACAGCTCTCTGTCCTGCTCCTGTATTTCCTTATACTTCCTGAAATGCTATCTTTTTCTCCCTGACTTTCCCTGCCACCTCTTTTGAGAACCATAGTGGCTTTTTCTTTCATTTTGATTTGTTTATTTGCTTCACACAAAGGCTTGTTGCCTCTGTGATGGCAGTTTTGATGATTCCCCATTGTAGCTCCACCCCTCCTTCTAGCCTGTTTGCTAGTGCTTTTCTGAGGCAGTCTCCCATCTTGCCAAAGTCAGCCCTCCTGAAGTCCAGTAACCTCACTTTTGTATGGCTTGACTCTGTAGCTGAGTTTAACGTGAACCACACTCTTTGATGGTCACTTGTTCCCAGATGGCAACCCACTTCTAGATCTGAGATCCTCTCACTGTTCCCATTTGAGAGTACAAGGTCTAAGATTGCTCCCTCATGAGTGTGTTCCGAAACTAGCTGCCTGAGGCATGCCACCTGTAGGGCATCGAGAATGGCCCTGCTTTTGGATGTGGCTGTAGCAAGTGTGCTCCAGATAACATCTGGCATATTCAGATCTCCCATCAACAGTATCTCCCCTTTCTCTGCCATCCTAAGAATGCCTTCTATCATATCCTTGTCCATTCCCTCCCCTTGACCTGGGGGTCTGTATACAACCCCTGTGCGGATTGTGGTGCCACTTCCAGTCTCCAAGGTGACCCACAGTGCCTCCTCTCCTCCCTGTTACTCTTTTGTTCAGTTGCTTTTATCCCTTCCTTTACATACAGAGCTACTCCTCCCCCTCTTCTCCCCTCCTTGTATCTCCTGTAGGTTACGTACCCTGGTATGTTAACATCCCAGTCATGGTTCTCTGTGTACCATGTTTCTGTGACCAGTTCAGGGAGCTTGTTACCCAGGCCATGAGAATTGGTACTCATTATTCTCCATTTCCTGATGGCCTTACTCCTTTTTGCCCCATCCCTGTCCTTCTTACCTTTGTCACTTTCTCCATTTACCCCTGCCCTTCTTCCTATTGACATCTCTATGTTGGTGTTTTCTGCACTTACTACAGTGACTTTTTTTGGGGGGCTAGGATTTCCCTGCTCCTTTCCAGTGCCTCCCTCCTTGGCTAGTTTAAATACTTGCCAATGAAGCATTTAAACCTATCACCTAGGCTCCTAGTTCCCCTCCTGGACAGATGCAGACCATCATGCCCGTATAGGCTTGCATCACTCTGGGTGGACCCCAGTCCCCAATGAAGCCAAATCCCTGAGCTCTGCACCCATTTTTCAACCACTGATTAAATCCCATGGTGTGGAGCACCCTAGCCTCTCATACGCCATAGACAGGCAGCACCTCCGAGAAGGTTACTGTGCGTACTACTTGTCTAAGGCCCCTCCCCAATTCCACAAACTCTTCCTGCCCTGCTCTGATCTCTTTCTTAGCCATGTCATTTGTCTCTAGGTGGACAATGACATCCAGTTCACTCCCCTGTGCAGCTGCTCTGGCAATCCTGAGGAGTCGCTCCCTGTCCCTCCAAGCCATGGCGCCAGGCAGGCACCTTACCTCCCTCTCCCCTTCCTCCCCCAGTTCTACCTTCCTAACAATGGAGTCCCCCACCAGGAGTTGTTTCCTTCCCCTGTGGGGTCCCATGCCACCCTCCTGTGGGTCTCCTTTGTGGAGGTTTCCAGCATCCACCTTGATCTCCACTGTGGGTGCCTCCATAGAGGAACCACACTTTGCCAGAATGGCATAGGAATTGTGGAGAGGTACAACTGGAGGGGTGCACCTCTGTTCCACCACCCTCACCCTCCCTGAGCCCACTGTGGTTCAACCGCTCCTCTTTCTTGGCAACCTCTGAGGCAATGGCTGTGGTCCTGGTGTTCCCTGGATGGAAGAGGAGGTCCCACAAATCCTGGCCAACTCAGCCTGGAGATGAGCAACCTCCTCTTCAGCCCAGAGAGGTGCCTGCAGATGGGACAACACCGCATCCTCCAGAATGTCTCCTGGAAGACTGCTGCTCCACAGCCACTGCACTGCACCACTCCCATCATGTCTTATTTCTGGCCCCTTCACTATTGTTTAGAATCCTTACTCTTTTCTCTGTTTTTTTTCCCTTCTCTGTCTACTTACTTGTGCCCTTTAAGATCTTGATTGTCCTGTTCTGAGGCAAGAAGATCCTGTATTTCCCAGTAGACCCCTTACTTGCTTAGAGGCAGACCTCCAGCAGCTAGAGGGGGCTGGAGAGCTACTCTTGCCCTTCTAGGATGGTGCATCTTTGGTGGCTCTGTGATCACTCACTTCCTGCTCCCAAACAGGAAGTTCCTGTTGTCAGTCAAATCCTGTGCCTATAAAAGTAGAACTAGCTTTGGGTGGGAGGGAAGCTGGGCAATATAGTTTTTTAGAAGAGTGTACAGAGTAGAAGAGTTCTACTTTCTTAGTCCCAGTAGAGAAGTCCAGTCACACAGCACTCCTTCCATCTGGTGTCCTCTGCCAAGCCTATGACAGAATCTTTCTAAGGCAGTGTTTAAATCTAGTTTCCTTCTAGCTAAGCCACTCCCCCTACTTACTAGATCTTTCTACAAGTAATTTAAACTGCACAGCAATCAAGCCCCTTCAGCCACCTGAGATTTACACCTAGATAACTGTTCAGATAACCACTTTAGCTAACTGAGACAAACACACTCATTTTTTTTTGGTTTGTTTTTTTTTTACCCTAAATTAAAGGTCCCAGTAGAAGAGTTCTACTTCTTTAGTCCCAGTAGAGAAGTCCAGTCACACAGCACTCCTTCCTTCTGGTGTCTCTCAGAGACTTTTACTATCCACCCTTTTATCTAGGTATTCTTTGTTGTCGAGGCACAGGTCGGGAAGCTTAGGGAAGACCAGGAGCAGGTTTATTTTGTTCAATAACAGTAAAATAAAAAATAAAATTGTTCAGTATAACTATTTACAAAAGGCAGTACAAACATAGAAAACAAAATCTTTCTTCTGAGTGTTTCTTCTCAGTTTCAAATCTCAGTCTTGCTCTTTCTCTCTAACAAAACTATTGCTGCCCTATTTATAAGTCTTTGTCAGGGAACTTGTTAAGAAGACATCCTGTTTTTCAGAAAATATACTTGTCAGTTTCCTTCCTTGCAGGTGCAACAAAACAGTACATGGTGTTCCAGAACTGATCTCCTGATAACAGCTCTGTAAAGAGTTTGAAATCCAGCATGTCTCAGGGTAACTCCTTGCGCTCAATATAACTTTTTACAGTCATTTCAACAATATAATCATATACATTTTTAAACCAAGGGATCCCACTTTCACATGAAGATTCACACATATTTTATAACTTCAGATGTGTAAGGGGAAGAAAAGATAGAAACAGCAAGTGAAGTCAGAGAGATTGTGGGGGGAGGGATAGCGAGACCATCAGAGTTGCCAGTTTCTAGGTCTCACAAGAAAATTTGACTGTGCACTCAGACAGACAAGAGACAGAACAGAAGAGGCTAAAACATATCCTTGTATTTAGCTCTTTCTACATAACAAATCTTTATACATAACAAACTGGGCATGGTCTTATTCAACCCTGTAGCATATCCCCCTCTTTAAGAAGGAACCTGTTTTAAAAAAAAACAGGTTTCCCAAACTTTCCTTAAATTCACCTTTAACATTAGCTTATAATCTTTACAGTTTTCAGCATATGAAGTATCCCTTTTCTCCATAACAACCAGTACAGCAAACAGTGAAGTTTAAACTCCCACATTTTTTTCAGCCTTCGGAATTCTCAATTTCTGATTCATATCTTGACAGAAAATCAGCATGAACATTCTCTTTTCCAGATTTGTGTATCACCTTGAATTTAAATGGCTGTAGTGCCAGGTACCATCTTGTGGTTCAGCAATTTTTATCCTTCATTTGGTTAACCCAACAGAGAGGATTATGGTTGGTTATAAGTACAAAGTCAGCTCCTAGCAAATAAAATTTAAGGGACTCCATGGCCCACTTTGCTGCAAGGCATTCCTTTTCAATGGTGGAGTACCTTTTTTCTCTGTTATGCAATGTCCTACTGATATATAGAATGACATTTTCCTTCCCATCTAGATTTTTACTCAAAACTGCACCTAGGCCTACCTCTGGTGCATCTGTCTGAAACAAAAATGCATTCTTAAAGTCTGGGCTTCTTAAAACAGGATCTGAACATAATGCAGCCTTAATGGCTTGAAAAGCTTCATCACACTCTGGGGTCCACTTCACATTATTCAGGAACTGTTTGTTTGTGAGTTCAGATAGGGGAGTAGCTAGATGGGCAAAGTTGGCAACAAATCTCCGATAATAACCGGCCAGCCCTAAAAATGACCTGACATGTTTCTTTGTTTTAGGGATTGGACTTTTAGCTACAGCTTCTATCTTAGAAATCTCTGGCTTTACTTCTCCATTTCCCAAAACATATCCCAAATATCTGGTTTTCTGCATGCCCAATGCACATTTGATAGGATTAATGGTCAGACCTGCATTTTTGATAGCTTGGATAACTGCTCATAGGTGTTCCAGGTGGCTTTTCCAGTCTGTACTGTACATCATGACATCATCCAGGTAAGCAGCACAATAACCAGTATGAGTAGCTAAAATTACATCCATGTACTGCTGGAATGTAGCTGGTGCACCATGTAAACCAAACTGCATCGTGGTGAACTGATAGAATCCAACAGTAGTGGCAAATGCAGTTTTGTCTCTGGATTCTTTAGCTAGGAGAATCTGCCAGTAACCCTTGGTGAGATCTAGGGTATTGCTGTACTTGGCACTTATTAATTTGTCTACCAAATCATCTATCCAGGGCATAGGATAACTGTCAAATTCAGACACTTGATTAAGTTTCCTAAAATCAAGGCAGATTCTTACACCCCACCTCTGTTTTATTTATAATCTCCAATGGTGAGGTCCAAGCACTTCTTGACTCTTCTATGATACCCAACTCTTTCATGTTTTGTATTTCCTTAAACATGTCTGCTCGTAACTGCTCTGGTAATCTGTATGCCTTTTGTCTAATAGGGTGAGTATTCCCTGTCATTATTACATACTCGACCCCTTTTGCTCGGCCTGGCACTGTGGTAAAAGTACTGTTAAATGCCTTTAGCAAGTTATGAATTTCTGTAGTTTGTTCGGCGATTAAGGAAACATTCACCTTTACAGCATCAGCAGTTACAGTTTGTTTCAGTCTGTCATAGGCTATATCAATATCTTCTTTATCAGTTTTTGGTAAAACTAGCAAAGCAGCCTTTGGTGTTTTTTCAATCCATTTCTTCAGGAGGTTAACGTGGTATATCTTGGTAGGATTTTTCCAATCAGGGTTCTCAATCTCATAGTTAACTGTGCCAATATGTCTAAGCACTTTATAAGGCCCTTGCCACTTCATTAACAGTTAATTTTCTGTAGTAGGTAACAGTAGCAAGAGCTTTTCACCTGGCTCAAAAACGTTTTCTTTAATCCATGGTCATAATACACCTTCTGCTGGTTTAGGGCCTCTTCCTGATTACTATGGGCAATTTCAATATATTTTGCCTAGTTTCATTCTCTGGGCACACATATAAGATGTAATAGATTGGTTTTGAGTGGGGTTATCTTCCCATGTTTCTCTTATTACATCTAGTGGCCCTCTAGGTTGTCTACCATACAGCATTTCAAATGGTGAAAAACCTGTTGAGGCTTGTGGCACTTCTCTGAAAGCAAAAAGCAGGTAAGGTAAATATTGGTCCCAATCTTTCCCTTACCCTTTTACAAACCTTTTTAACATGTGTTTTAGGTTTTGATTAAAATGCCCAACAAAACCGTCTGTCTGAGGGTGATAAAGGGAGGTTCTTATGGCAGTGATCCCTAGTAGTTGGTACAGCTCCTTCAGTAGTGCAACACCAAAATTACAACCCTGATCAGTAATAATCTCTGTAGGTATGCCCACCCTGCTGAACATTTTTGCAAGCTGTGCTGCCACTTTTGGGGCTGTGACAGTACACATAGTAACTGCCTCTGGATATCGAGTAGCATAGTCACATACTACCGAAATGAACTGATTACCCTTTTTACTTTTGTCTAAGGGGCCAACCACATCCATTGCAGTTCTCTCAAAAGGCACATCTATCAAGGGTGGGGCACCTTGTCTTTTTTAGTCACTGGGGCTACTTTCTGACATTCAGTACAAGAACTGAAATAGGTAGCAACATCTTCATGAATTGCAGGCCAGTAAAATCTGTACAGCAATCTGTCAAGGGTGCGATCCCTCCCTGAGTGACCAGCCATAGGACTATCATGTGCTATCTGTAACAACTCAGTTCTATACCTTTGTGGTATAACCAACTGTTCTGTCTGTTTCTGTGTCTGAGGCTTAACATAAACTCAGTACAGTAACCCATTACATGTTTTAAACATTGGTTCACCCTGTTTTTGTTTCACCCCCAGCTGCTTAAAATAACTTTGGAGAGAAGCATCATTAGTTTGCTCTGAAACAAAATCACAATCAGTTAACAGTCTAGTTTCAGCATTTTCATATTTTAACCCCTTATGTCCATCAGTCTTTTGTTGCCAGTGTTGTTTCAAGTGTCTGGGCTCAGACAAGTCCACATCAAAGTCACCAAAAGGAAAAGTGTCTCCACCATCTGAATTTTTTTGTTGTCTGTGCTCTTGTTACTACTGCTGCTGAAACTGCAGGTTTCAGTTCCTCTGAGATTAACTCAGTAAATCCTGGACAGTCATTTCCAATAATCACAGGTACAGGTAACTTGGGTAACAATGCTGTATGGTGAAACTGTAGTCCTGGAGGCTGATAGGTTAATGCAACAGTTTGGCATTTTGACCACTCATTCTGTTTGACTATTGCAATGGATTCTGACTGAGGAAAACAACAGGCCTTTCTACCCCATCCTTGGATACTTGAGAAAGCAGTCCCCCTCAAGCCCCTGTCACTTGTATCTACCCGAACAATAAACCCCAAATTGTAATATGGGCTCACCAGCAGCAGTGCTCGGCATAGTGCCAGTTTCAGTTGATGGAAGGCTGTTTTACAGTGCTCTGTCCACTGACTCTTCTCTGGCAGCTTCTTAGCTATGCTGTCTGTTAAAGGTGCTACAGTGGTGCTATATTTAAACAAATTTGGGACAGTACCCAACAGTTCCCAGAAATGCATTCAGTAGCTTCTTAATTTCAGGGGTGGGTCAATCCCTTTCTTTTATTCTTTGTTTATGCCCCCTCCTATACCACCACCATGACCTCCCTCTGGATACTCCTAGGTGCCTCTGCTTCACCAGTTCCCCACCCCTACAACTGCCTTGCCTCCATGCTTCCATGGCTATTCTCATCGTGAAGAAGAGGGGAGGACCCCCCAACACACTTTGCTGCATCAAGTGGGTCAGTTAGGGAGGGTAGATCCAGTTTCCTCTGGCCCACTGGGGTCCATCACTAGACAGTTGTGTTTTTGTCCTTTTTTTCTTCTCTTCCCCATGGAGACAGGCAAACAAAGGAGGTCCTTGGTGCATATGTACGCAAGCGTGCTGCGGCACCAAATCCCTGGCATGTGTCTGCCCCTCTCATGATGCCATCCCATGATTCCATAGAAAGATGTGGATTCTGCAACAGTGGGTGCAGGATTCCATAGGTGACTGTAAGCAACAGGGATGTACAGATTCACCTCCCACCTAGCAATGGCTCTGGGGTGGTGCATGGGCTGTTAGACCCACTCTGGCTGGTCTAAACCCTTTCAAGCCATGTACCCTTTGGGGGATTTGAGATTCCCAAATTAGGGGATGGTGCAGCACTGCCATGGTGCAAGCCCCCTTCCACCATGGCATAGCCATGTGTCTGCTGCAAGCATGGCACAAGCCCAGCTGATGCAGGCGGTCCTCCAACTGGTGCAGGCTGCAACAGAAGATTGAGAATGATGCAAGATTCGGTGTAGTGAGCCCCTTGCATCATGTCTCATTGACACAAGCACCTTGCATCACTCCCGATGCTTTGAAAATTTCGGGCCCAGTAACTCAAAAATGTGAAAAGCCCAATGACTCCTGTGGAACTTCCTGGTATGCAGAAAGCAGGTGAGGTAGGAACTTGTCCCAGTCCCTTTTGTGCTGTTCTGTAAACATGTAAACCATATTTTTTAAACTCATCTTAAATCTCTCAACTAAGTGATTCATTCATCTGTGGATGGTATGCTGTTGCATGCAGTCACTCCTCAGGTTCATTCTTAGGAATCCAATCTGTGTATAAAATATTTCTTTCCCAGAATACCTTCTGCTGATTCTCCCTTGCAGAATAACTGCTGCTGGCTGCCAGCAGCCTCAGTGCAGTGAGATATGAATCTTTGAGCTGAGGCTTGTGCAATTCATCTTGTGCAATCTCACCTAGCCTTGTCTTCCTTAGAAACACAGAACTGATGGCAGAAAAGGACTGCGTCACCCATCTAGTCTGCCTAGATGTTTCCTGTCTGTTTCATTCTGCAGACCCTATCTGGTCTCTGTCGACCCTCCCACCTCCCTGCATCCTAGCTAATATACCCTTATGTCTATCCCATGCATGCTTGAATCCCCCCAATGTTTCAGCCTCTACCACTGCCACCAGCAGTCTATTCCAGGCATCAACCACCACTTCGGTGAGAAATATTTCCTTAATCATTCTTGAATTCCCCCCTCCAGCTTCATTGCATACCCCCTGGTCCTGGTGCTTGTTCTTATTTGCAACAGATCCTCCACCTGCACCCTCTTCACCCCTTTTGGATACTTGTAGTTATCTATCATATCGTCTCTTTTTCTTCTGTCTTCCAGGGTGTACATGTTGAGATCCCTTAGTCTCCCCTCATAGGGCTTCTCATGAAACTGCTGCACCATTTTAGCTGCCCTCCTTTGGATGGCTTCCACCCTGTCTATGTCTTTTCTGAGGTGTGCACTCCAAGAATTTCATATACTGGTTTTATGAGGTGGGGTCATAAGAAGTCCAGGTTGAAAATTTGGGGTCAAAATATTGAAAAAACTAAAATGTTATGAAGATAAACTGAAATATTTCAGTGCTCATTCATAACTTTGGTAATTTTCAATATTTTGACAGCAAATTTTCAACCTAGCCTTTTTTCAGATGACCTCATGAACATGACAGGTGTCATTTTTCAAATCCTGGCCAAAATGTATTTTTACACTTGTGGCACAAAATGATGTTTCAACCAGTATTTTACAGATGACACCTGTCATGTTCAGAAGGGGGGGTTCATAAAATATTATGTTGAACATTTGGGGGCAAAATGCCAAAAAACAAAATTCCGAGGTAACAAGGGAGGGCCTAGTTTCAGTGGGGACCATGTTGCCTTCCCATGCTGCTGACCTGAGTTTGGGTGCTAGCTTAGTGAGTCAGCTGAATGGGCTGAGTTTTGGGGAAGGTGCTGAAGGTTGCAGCACTAACCCCAGTGTAGTGAGGGACAGAGCAGTGCTCTGGTACACAGACAACTCCTTGTGGCAGGCCAGGGAGCTTTCCCTCACAAATGGTTGATGTGCATGTTGAGGCCTTATGGGCCCATACATTGCACTGGGACAAGTGGGGAGGCAAGAAAAATGGGGAGAAGTGCACCTGGCAGGATGAAGATCAGGCTGCTGCAGACCTCACATCATTGACAGGCCCCTTACTGCTGTCAGCCACCCAGCTGCATAACTCCCCATCTCAAGAACTTACTTTGCACCTTTGGTTCCCCCCACAGGTCCCCCCCATGATGAGATAGGAGGGGGATGGACATCCACCCCCCCTTGACTGCAAACCAGTTTGACAGTCCATCACCCTGTTGCTGTTGCAGGGTGTGAGAAAGGTGGTAACTTCATCATGCCCTGGTGACAGTCGATGAGTGGAGTAACTTGTCCCTCCCAAAGAGGAGAGTGGGCCGGTAGCGCATCATATGGGTGACTCAAATTGAGAAACTCAGTTTAAGTGACTCAGTTTGAGTGCATGTTATGTGGGCTACTGCTAGAGAATGGCAAGGCATGATTATAGCGAAGGTGGAGGGTACAAATAGCGAGGGAAGAGGTTGGCGAGCGGAAGAGGGAGGGACAGGAAATGGGTGTATGGCACATAGTTTGCCAAGGCAGGCCACAGCTAGCCATTTGATCTAGTGGGGAGGGTGCATACCTGGAGCTCAGAAGGTACCTGCTTCGGGGCTGACTAGGGATGGTAACTTTTTCTTGTGTGATAGGGACTACAATTTAAATTTTTTCTTTCTGTTCCCTGATCTCCCAGTTCTGTGTCCCCCTTGATGAATTGAGCCCCTTCCCCCAAATAGCCCCCTGCTGAGTTTTATTCACTACCCAAGTGTCAGGCCCCCCCAGAGTTGGTTATAATAAGAATGGGGGTGCAGGGGAATAGCCCCCTGTATAAAAATTTTTATATTGTAGTGCACCCCGAGTTTGTATTGCAGACCACTGCTAATTGCAGGTCTGCTTTTGTGCACATTCACTGATTCTGTGTTCGGCGTTGTGCTTTCACTGATTTGGTGGTCACCGTAAATCTTTTGCTGTTATTTCATGAAATTGAGTGGGCCCAGTGATGCTGAGCCCTGTCCACATCCCCCTCACTGGCCTCCATGAGTGACCCAAGTCTGTTACTGAATTCGATTTGTTGCTGTGGTAGTGTCACCTACCCTCCTGACCAACCCACTTTAAACCTAACAAAAAAAACACTATAATCCCTTTCCACCTGAAACAGTTGATTTGGTATTTTTATTAATCATACTAACTCATTTTCCACTTTATATCTGCAGGTTCAGTGGAATGATGAAGACAATTTGCCAATCCCACCATTGGAGGACACTGACCATGTGTATCAGATAAGTACTGTTTTATGTTTTCAGTACCTTTTGTCCCAGTTAGTTACTGAAGCACTGCAGATTGTTTGTGACCCTGTTGCTATTATTATTTTGCAGGTATGACTGGATGTTCCCTTGAGCCACCCAACCCACTCCAACCTCCAGGATGCAGGTAAGAAATCACAATTATTAGTACTATATCTAAATTAGGATGGTACAGACTAACAGTGTAACTACAAGTATTAAGACACTGTTGTCTTTCACTTTTTAGTTGGTTGGTGAATCAGGTTTAGAAATATCTCCACTATTCTATTTATTTCATTTCAATATTAAGGTTGACAACCCCCAACAAACACCCCAAAACTGATTTGCCAAGACTCTGAAGACCAAAAACCCAATGTTTTTTCATTTCCCTACTTTGTGCACTTTGAGTTCTTCAGCCCTAACATCTGCATTAATGTTGTTGTTTTGCAATGAATGTATATTATATATTCATTGCAAAAAATTATGTTAATGCATCAGAATTGAGGATAAAGTGACAAAAGTAGGGAAATGTGACATTAGGGTTTCCAACTCTAACACCCCACCCCCACACTGGAGTCAGAAAATCAGTCTCATGCCTAATGCTCACCCCATTCCATCAGTAAACAAGCATCGATGTGTACAGTGAATGAGAATGGGGTGAGCATTAAGCTTGAGACCCTCACGGCACACCTCATGCCTGATTTTCTGATTCCAGGGTGGGGTGTAAGGGTTAAAACCCCTAACATCATAGTTCCCTACTTTTGTTGTTTTATCCTCAGCCCTAATTGATGCATTAATGTAATTTTTTGCAATGAATTTCCTTATTTTTTGAGTTAGATTAATCATACAGTAGCTTTATTTGCCTGTGTTTCCACCCATCTGTAGTTTTTCTGCTCCACAGGTGTGAAAACACATTTTGGCCAGGATTAGAAAAATGATCGTGGTAACATTCATGAGGTGGAGTTATCAGCTGTCTATCTTGAAAATTTTGAGTCAAGTTATTAAAAATTTCCAAAGTTACGAGCATGCTTAGCATAATTGCAACAAATGGTCATAACCTTTTCACATTTGCATATTTTAACTCCAAATTTTCAACATAGCCTTCTTATGACCCCACCTCATGAACAATATGACTGTCATTATGCAAATCCTGCCTGAAAGGTGAATTCACCAAGTGACCACAAACTCACCTTTCAGGTGGGAGTTGTGTACTGACAATCATAATGTTTATGAGGTGGGTTCCCCAAGAGGCTATGTTGAAAATTTGCTGTCAAAATCTCAACAGTTGGCTGAGTTATGAATTAAAGTTGAAACCCCCATTGAAATACACTGAACTGCAGTTACCTTCATTTCTCATATTGCAGTTGCTGGTTCCAGCAGCAAGACGTGTCTTCGATTGGGAGAGCGGATCTCAAACCTGGGACCTCTTCAGGTGAGTGAGGGTGTGTGGGGGGGCAAGGGGTGTGTGGGAAGGTGGGTGCACAGTGGGAGGTCAGGTAAGGGGTGCAGGTGTGATCGGTAATGGACTTTTGTTTTAACAAGTTAAAAAAATAAAAAAAGACATCGAGGGACAGCTTCCTTTGTTTCAGGTTGCAGCAGTAATTGGAGGGTGGTGGAAGCCACTAGACACCAGGGAAATAAACTGTTACAGTGGGGACAACAATCAGAGGGTGGGGGTGCTACCAGATACCCGGGAGATCAAACAGTGGGGACAGCAATCAGAGGGGTTGGGGGTGCGAGTAGACACCAGGGAAAAAGAAGTTATGACTGGGATTAAAATTGAGGGTGGGGTGTGCAACTAGAGAGCAAATGGAGACACAACAGGACAGGGAAGGGGGATCAGAGGTTGGGTGGTGCCACTAGACACCAGGGAAACAAAACATGAAAAGGGATGGGGATTGGAGGCTGGGTCTACCACTAGACACCAGGGAAACAAAATATGAACAGGGATGGGGATTGGAGGGTGGGACTACCACTAGACATCAGGGAAACAGAACATGAAAAGGGATGGGGATTGGAAGATGAGGCTACCACTAGACACCAGGGAAACAAAAACGTGAAAGGGGATGGGGATCAGTGGATGGGGGGGTGCCACTACACACCAGGGAAATCCCGGGAATGGATTCTCGAGTGACAAAAAAGGATCCCTTTTCATCACTCATGATACCAAAAAGGATTTTTTTTCATATCACGTGGTGAGGAAAAAGGATTCATAACAGTAAATAAAACACATTTCTGGGGTATGTCTCTAACACTGAAGTGCAGATTGCACCTAACGTGGTCCCGATCAACCAGCTAGGTGTGCTCATCTCTCTCCAGAATGTCATTTTTGTGCCTTTTGATTTTTTTAAAGAAAAAATGGAAACAAGATGGCGGCAAATGAAAAGGGAATTTTCCCATATGAAACAGGATTCCTTTTTTGTTTCATACAGCTATCTTTTAGTGCTTACTGAGCATGCTCAGAAACAATTTTTCAAAATTTTAAATTGCAATAACTTAAAAACAACTTACTATTTTTTCACCAGACTAGCAAAAGGCACATCTGTGGGCTAGTCCATTTCTGCTCTGAACATTTCAGACCAAATAAAAAAAGAAACTTTCTGGGCTGTAGGCAATTTCAAATTAAAATCCCAGCAAAGTCAATGAGCAATAAAAAATGTTTTTCACCTATCTGTAACTTGGAAACCACACATCTGACTGATACGTTATTTGCCACATCCAGAAATTTACCATGGATGAAATTGCATGACAATTTTGATGCAAATCTAATGAACAATTGCAAAGTTATTAAAGTGAAAAATTTTGAGTTTAACATTGAAGTGCCTACTAAACCTTAACTATAGGGGCAGAACTGCACCTATATATATATATATACATATATATATATATATATATATATATATATATATATATATATATATATATATACATATATATATTTTTATGCGTGTGTGTGTGTATATATATATATATATATATATATGTATATATATAGATGTATATATAAAGAGAAAGGATTCATTGCAAAAAATTGCAATAATGCACCAACTAAACTCCAAAAAGCAGGGTAAAGTAGCATTAGGGTTGTCAACCCTAACGCCTCATCCCCCCAAGCAGCAAAAGGACAAGATCACACAAACAACCAGAGACAGCCATCATCAGGTACAACAGAAAATATACAACTGTTTCCTGATGACACAAAAGGCATCCATCATCAGGGTCCAGCAATTCTGCAACCACAGATACACATGCACACTCCAAGTCATATACACCCACTTCTGGCTGCAGACAGAGATTCATGATACTCAAACCACAATACTACTTCTGTCTGCAGAAGTGCAGGCCCCTGTGAAGTCTGCACTTCTGCAGCATCAGACACCCATGCATGGTTCAAGATAGGGCTGCAAGTTTGGTTTTACAAAAGGACTGAACAATTTGACCTTCAGGTGTTTGATTCTTGCAGACAGTGATGAACCTATGGGGAAAACAGGTGGACTTTTAGTTTGACTGATCCACCCTGGTCCAAATGGTGCAGACCAGGCAAACCAGTCGAATCATGAACCACAGTTCATACCTGAAAAAGTTAACTAGGCAGAGTGTGAGTCACAGCACAAAACTCACTTGTACACTCAGTACTGAACTGTTAGGTAGCTCACACAGAGCTATGATTCACTTCTAGTTAGATAGCTAGGACATTTTTCAAAATAGGAAAAAAATCTTCAAAAGTCTGATTTATAGTCCTGCAAATAGCAGGACTGCTGAAGGGGGATATTTTAAGGAGGAAAAAGAAAAAAAAAAGAGAAACTAAGTGCCAGGCTAAGCAGCGTTTGCAAAGCTGCAGGCCTCTAAGACCCGGGGCTTGTCTAAGAGGGAAGTGAGGGGGGTATAGACTGGGCTCTGCTAGAGTGTGCTTGGGGCTGGGCAGTGAGCAGATGGGATATGAGGTGGTAGTCTACTAGTGCCCACTTGCCTCAGCTTCTAGAAGTCACTTCATTTCTTAAACTGCAAATTTGGCAACTAGAGACAATTTAGATGATAAGGAATTACTGGTGCACTATTACTTAGCAGTTGCACAGAGTTTGAAATACTAACTCTAATGTGAAAGAAATAATGCAGACTGGTGACAGAACCCAGGTTCCAGGAACACCATCTTGTCACCCTTCCATGCATAAATATATATTCATCATTCATATGTCTCATTCCCCTGTTTCACAAATGATGGACAGACCATAACAAAATCGGTTAGAGAATATTGAGGTTTAGGACACCATGTCAAGAACAGATAAGCTAGAAATACTAGACAAAATCTGATCACTCTTTTGGAATTTGAAGTAGGCAACCCCTTATAGGACAATTATTATGGCTAACTTAAAGTTAAGCCCAAATGGTTCATTCTCTCAGTGATCCCTTTAGAATATAAATGAATTTGCTATACAATAAGTTACTGTTTAAGTTAAGTGTTAGTAGTTTTCTTTCTGCATTTCATTTTACCAAATTTCTTTGATATGTGATATGTTTGTATTTCACTCTTCCTAACTGTTAAAAAACTTATTTTCTAATGTATGATGTTTTGCAACTAAGAACAATAAAAGCTATTATGGAAAAAAAAAAGAAGTGGAAAAACGAACATGGGGCATACTGTAGTACTGTGGTGGCAATAAAACTTATGGCCCATCTTGTTTGCCCTTTCTGCCACATAACTATTATTATAATCTAAATGGAGTACTGGCACCCATCAAAACCTAACTGTCAGAATATCGTCACTACTTCTGCCATATAACCCTCAGTACCATTCTTTCTCCAGAATTTGTCTACCATTGCTATGAAAAGTGAAACAGTACTGCCATCCACCGTTTCACTAGGCAGGCTTTTCACATGCTGACCCCTCTCTCTGTAGAAGCTGTCACTCCAGAATAATGATTTGACTGTAGAAAGCAATTTCTGAAGGAGGAGCAGACTGCAACTTTAATGTCTGACATTACTTTGTGCTTCTAAATCCCTATTCTTCAGTGAGAGATACAACAGAGCCAACAAGGATGCAGTGCAGTATCCTGTGACACTGCATGACATAAAGGGATTGACAGCCATTGAATTTGCCTTGTTTACTGAAATAACTCTGCTGCATTGTCCTGCAGTCTTTGTTGCATCCTGGCTGGCACTGATGTAAATACATTTTTTTGGGGGCATTTATGACACAAAACCAGCAGCACCATAGACAATCAGAGAAAAGGAAAGGGAACATTATTTAACCAGGAGTAGCACACTGAGCCGAAGCTTGTTTTCAGATGAGACCTGGGAGCACAAGGAAGTTAAGTGACTTGCTTAGGATCACACAGTATTCACCTAGGTGGTTGTGGGATTCAAACCCAGGTCTCAAGATCTGCAGCTCAGAGCCTTAACCCACTGTGCTACACTGCCTCCTGATGAACAATATACCACCATTGACATTTTCTCTTGGAGAACGAACATATAGAACTAAATCAAGATGGTCCATGAATTATTTAAAAAAAAATAATTAATTTGGTAATCCTTTACCCAATTATTTTCCCGATATTTTATTTAGAAATTGGATCTCTGAAGTGCTGCTGTTTGTAGCCTAATGCAGTACCATTCACGTTAATACAACAACAACGTTGTTGTCAGATCCCCTGACATCGACGGGAACAATACCGACAGTCGGCATTATTCCCATCGGGAAGAAGTGTTTTTTTGCAGGGGGCTTTGTCCCCAACCCCCCATCTCTAAATAACCAACTCCAAGTTGGAGTTGGTTTGGAGTGGGGGCACAACACTGGGCATCACTGCATCGGCAGACAGCAGACCGCCACAGCGACCTGGTGAGATTTTGTCGCTGTGGTGGTGTTTGCTGTTAAAAAGTCATTGTGGTGGTGTGCTACCAGTACCATTTCTATAACCAGCGGCTGCTAAATGCATCAGTTTCAATTTGAAACAATTATTAAGCTGACCCTTTGTTTCTGAATGACTGCATGTTTAATTATTTAAATCCATAATACCATAGTATTGTGTGGAAGGAAAGGACAAAGAGGCAGTCTTGCCTGCCTTGTCCATGGTCTGGGTCTTTAGCTGGGCAGACATTGGACCTGAACTCTCCTATTGTTTTATGGATTTCACCCTAGTAACACTCTTCTTTTATCAAGTAATGGAAAGATCACGCAAACCTACATTTTCCTGGAGCAAACATCTATAAATAGCTTCAAGTCAACTAACTCTAACAGGATTGGCATGCTATATTGCCAAACACTCAGCTCTTCTAATGGTCACATTTTATTATTAAAGAGTTCCAAATTGTTGAAAACAATATTTTATGTTTTCATTTTGTAATTTAATACAGACTGTACCCATGATTTGATTTAAGATGCAACGTACACAAGTTGAGCATAAAACACTAAAGCATTCATATACAATTCCCCAAACAACTATGTTGTAATGGATGAAATGGAGGTAAACGAGTCAATGCAAGGTCTGCCAAAGAAGTGATGCTCCATCATCTTCTGTATAGTTACACAAAGTAAATAAAACAGGCAGTTTTAACTACAAAGGTTAGAAATGACCCTCAGCCTGATAACTGATGTTAAAGTGGGCAACCACTTCCCATTTCCTCTGTGCATACATCAGCCTGTTATCAGATAAAGGGAGGCATATAACATCCTAAGATTTTCCTAGCTTAATAGGATTTTTAAGGTTGGTGTCTCTCCGTGGTTAAGGAGTGAGTTCCAGTCAGTCAGTAAAGAAGAGGTAACTGGGGTAATATCCAAGATGCACACTACTTTTTGTCCTCTTGACCCTGGTTCAATGCAACTGTTAGTGGCATGCTGGGAGGCCCTGGGTGTGATTGTTGTTAAGATTGCATGGTGTTTCTTAGAGGAGAGGGGTTTTTCTGTTGCCTTGAAGAGTATAATGGTATGGTCCCTCCAAAAGAAACCATCCATGGACGCACACTCTAATGCAAATTACAGGCCTAAGTCAAAACTTTCTTTTTTGGATAAGATTATTGAAATGGTAGTGGTGGCACAGCTCAAGGTTTATCTGGAGAAATTTAATATCTATGAGCCATTCCAATCAGATTTCAGGTCTTAGCATAGTATGGCGTCCATACTGATAAACATGTTTAATGGCCTTCTGCTTACAAAGGATGGGGGGAATGTGTATTGCTATATTTCTCAATCTCTTGTTAACATTTTATATGGTGGATTACGGGATTTGATATGCCACTTGGCGCTCTATGGAGGGTTCTTGAATAGCTCTTAGGGGGTTTGAGTCCTTCCTGTCTTGCACATCTCATCAGCAGGCCATCATGAAAACTTTCTTATTGTGTCCTGCACCTGCAGTATGTGGTTAGCTGTGGGGCGCTCCAGGAGTTAATCCTGTCCCTTATGTTTTTTTGCTGTGTACATGTTACCTTTGGGGGAGGTCATGAGGTAGTACTAGTTGGAGTTTTATTGTTACTCAGATGATGACCTACTGTACCTGTCTTTTTACAATAGATAGGCATAATATGGTCTCAGAGCTAAACCAATATATAGAAGACATCTTGAACTGGATGGCCTCAGGCTGGCTGAGATTAAATTCTGGGAAAACAGAGGTATTGCTTGTGGAACCATATCTATAGGTTGGCTGTGACCAGTACATTGTAAATAGTTCTGTTTTTAAATGGTGCATCACTGGAAGGTATGGCTAGAGTTAGGAATCTGGGGGCATTTGTACACTGCAGACTGTCATTGGAACATCCAGTGGCAGTGGTGGTCTGCAATTGATTGTTCCAACTGAGAAATATCTAACTGATACAGTCTTATTTAGTGCATGAGGAGCTGGCGACCCTTGTACATGTCTTATCACATCTGGACTCAACTACTGCAACTGATGCAGAATGCAATTTCCAGACTGATTGCTGGAGTTAAAAACTCAGTGCACATCACACCTGTGCTTCACAGGCTGCCTGGTTGTCAGTTTGGTGGCACACTACTATCATGACTTCACTGTTGACATACAAGGCCCTACACAGAGTAGGTCCAGGCTACCTAAGATTTTGTAACCTTCTAAAATCTGGACAACCCTCTTCACTCCACCAAATCTAATCTGTTGGCTATCCCCAGATCTCATCAGCAGTACAATGAAATTGGTCAAAAATGTGACCCTATCTTTTTTTTGCTATAAAAGATTCCTGGCATCTTCCAGTTTTATTTGGTGATGCAATTTTCTAATTTCACAAAAATCAGAGTATTTTACTAATGTTTTAATTTATTTTTTCTCAAGAAAAAGATGCCCGCCACATTTTGTATAGAAGTAGCACTGTAGACCTGGCAAAAGTTAGGATCTGGAAAAACAAAACAAGTGTGTAGCATAGGCGGTACCTAGATAAGTACATTTGGCTGGTATGCTAATATTTTTATTAACTGTACCTGAAACTAGCTTCTTTGGAAAAAAAAATGTTGCACTGCTGCTTTAAAACAGTCTGGAGACAGAGCCTTATTGATCACAGCGCCAATCATCTGGAACTCTCTTTATACCATTCTCTGGCATTCCTCCTCAGTGGAGGTGCCTAAAATGGGGCTGCAATTCCATATATTCAAGCAGGCTTTTAATTGTAGTTAAAGGTGACATGACCATAGGGAGTGTATTTCTATAGATAATTTAGTGCAATTAATTATCACTAATGCCGGATTGTGCAATATGGGAATTACTTTGATTACTTATGTTGTGTTTATTATCTTCTGATGCTTTTACAGCCAAGGGCTCTGAAAGTGAGGGAGAACTAGTATTGCTGGGGAGGACAGTGAAACGTTAGCCATGTGATTTAAGGTATAAGATGAATGCTTATGGATATTACAGTTATATAGATATCAATTAAAGTATGGGGGCTAATACTAAAATTCAGAAAAAATGCAAAAAAAAAGTTATAACAATTTTATTTTTTAAAATCATCATGAAATTTTCCATGTTGATATTTAAAAAGTATATCGATATACTTTATCAGTTTGGAAAAAGTATATTCATAATTATTTATCCTCCAAAAAAACAGTTCTGTCATGCTGTAATATATATATCAATATAGCTAGAAAAAAATTGCCTGTTTTTTATATTGATACTATAATTACTACCATTACTTAGTAACATATAGAATAACACATGGGGGGAGTGCACAACGAGAATTTAATGCACAGCCAAGGTGTGGGATGCCATAGGGTTTATCAAAGAGTACCACACTGAGGGTGTGCATTAAATTTGAGTTTTGCACCCCCCCCATGTGTTATTTTATGTAATTGCTGGGAGACTTTTTTTAACATCCTGAGTAAGTAAAGAAATAATTGTGAAATCCTGTCTCTGTTTTTCATTTATTCAGAACTGCTTATAGGCAAGTGAAACAAAAATGACAAACATGTAAACCACTATATTTGTTACTTCCTGTAGTATTTAAATCATTAAATTTGCCATTTGAGAAAGAACAGGTTGGGTGCTTTAAGTTTATCTGACCTTAGGGTGAGAATGACAATGTGTGCTGAAAGCAGCAGCTATGGAAACTGTAGAGAACATTTAAGCTTTACTAGTGCTAAAACAAACAGTACAAAACCTAGTAATTAAAGTCTGCTAAAAGCTGCATTTATTTGAGAGAGTTCAAGTTTTACATAGCTCTTTTGTAGTATTAAATCATGCTGCAGTCCGAGGTTATCTCAGAGATATGTTAATTAGGTGTAGAGTTGAAAGTTCGCAGTGGTTCCTGTGGAGAAAGAGAAAGCTCCATAAAACTTGAACTCTCTGAAGAATAAATAAGTCTTTTTAAGGCAGATTTCATAGGTTAGTGGGAAATTATCTATTTAGCTGCTTTTTTGAAGTATTGACACTCCGATGGTGTTTGCTGTGCGACTGTATGTTTTTGGACTGCTGACTGATGGCACTTGTGGAGACAGCCACACAGGTGAATGAGCATGAGCAGTGGAGTGCAGAAGCTGGTGTATGTTCACTGTTATAACCCATGGGTTATAATAGTGAATTATAACCCACTTCTGCAATGTAAAAAAAAGTCTCCCAGTTATTACAATATAATATTGACATAATTTCTTAATGGCTGGACTCCAGGCTTTCATTTAAAAAAAAAATCAGTTTCTAGCCACGACAGTTCCAGAGTTAAACCTTTTAAAAGAGATCGGGCTCGATTTTCAAAAGAAAAACTTTGATGCAAGGTGCCTGCGCCAAAAAGGTATGACGCAAGTGGCACCTTGCGTCAAAGTTTTTTGCTATCTTGATTTTTGAATGCTGGCTGTGTCAAAATTGGGATGCTGAGCTGCAAAGCCTCCCTGCACCACCCTTGTGGCAAAAGCAGCATGCACCAGGTTGCAAGGGTGGTTGTGCCATGGTGGGGCTGCACCATCCTCTTGTTTGCAATTCTAGATATCCCACCATGGCTGCAACAGGGGACTGACCATAGACCAGCCTGAAGATGGTCTAATGGCCCTGTGCTGCTGTCTGGCAGGGTGGTGATTGGGGGAACCTGAAAGGTGGGGACTGGGGCTGCTGGAGCAGTGGGAGTGTCATGGGGTACGACATGGGCACAGGGAAATGAGAGGGAGTGGATGAGGCAGCTGGCGGAGGTGCCAAATGGAGTAACAGACAGTCGCTCAGACTGGGTGGGGGGGGGTTTGGCATGGCAATTCCATCATCACACAGACCCAAGGTGGAAGCAGACTTGGCACCTACCTCACAGGACCCTCACCAAGACTGGAAGCATCCTTCCAGAGCACAGACTAGGACATTCATCTCACCTTGGGCCCAAACTTCCACCAAGACTTGGCATCTGAGTGAGCCAGTCAGCTTTGCATACTGCAACTGAACCCTCCAGTCAAGAGGCTCCTGAGCCCTGTCACACATCAATCTGGTGCCTGAAAGTTGAAGTCAGGCTGTTTAAAAGACTTGCTCCAACTGTAAGGCCCTCCACACTGGCTGCAACAAAGAGATAGTTGCGTCCACCCCCCGGCTGAAGGGAATCATTGCCAACCTCCACTTCATCTGGAACCAGACTTCCACAGCATCAACCAGGACTTTCATCTCTCTTATGGGCCCAAGCTTTCACCGAGACCTCGCTCCCGAGTGAGCCAATCAGTGCTGCATGCTGTCACCAAGTCCCTCCAATCAGGAGGCTTCTGAGCCCTGTTGTGCACCAGTTAGGTTCCTGAAAGTTGGTGTCAAGCTGCTTAAAAGGCCTGTTCTGACCACCACTAAGCTCTGCATGCTGACCACAACAAAGGGATCATTGGAGCCGTCCATCTGCAGCCAAAGGGGATGCAACCAGGCCCTGCCCTAACTGAAACCATGCTTGAGCATTGACCAGGACTTTCATCTCACTTCTGAGTCCAAGCTTTCACTGAGACCCAGCTCCCCAGTAAGCCAGTCAGCACTGCATGCTGCAACCAAGCCCCACCATTCAGGAGGCTCCTGAACCTTCAGCTGGGAAAGTCAGGTCTGAGGCATTACATGCTGTCAATCTGTACTGGAACTGTAGTGATGTAGCTACTTATTCACATCTTGCCCGTAACAGAACTCTAATCACAGCATACCTACAAGCTACAGTGCCCACCAAATCTACCACACCTTAGAACAATGCAATGTGCCAGACAGTTGCAGACTATGTAATGTAACAATTTGTAATGTAGTCCTGTTTTAGTGCAGCCCTTAGCTACACCCTATCTGGGTGAGCATCACAGTGGAGCTACCACACTGCTACTGGGCAATGCTTGTAGTTCCGACCATAAGGATTGGCTTATACTGGTAAGTCTGGCATTATTTTTGCTTTCTAATCACACTGTAACTGTTAGTCCTTATAGAGGCTAATCCCTTGATCTAGATAAGAAAGAAAAACGTGGTTCTTGGGCCATTTTTTCCCTCAGTAACTGTTTAGGTACTATCCTGCAATGGAGTGATAATAGACCACTCCCTCAAAAGTTTACTAGCAACACTGTATGTGGTGTGGATGCATGGTACTATACATGAACAGCAAATAGTTCCCAGCTAGCTATAATTATGGTCACACCTACTTCTCTGGTTTATAGAACCTTACTGTTATTATAATAACTAAGCCCCCCTCTTAAACTGTACAGTATGCCACGAGTAATTCCCCTACTTCCTGTGATAGCGTGAAACTCTGCAAATGGACTTCTAAAAACACATTATATCTGAGTAGGCAGATCATTTTACTATTGTTAATCTGCTCTAGTAACATAGCACTAAACACCATCCCACCTACTCTGAGCCTCACACCTACCGACTTTGCTAAAATGAATGGGCTGAAATTCATGACCATTAAGATTTGTAATATAGTAAACAAACTGGATAGTTTAAAGACTTGGATTGCTCATACAGTACCAACCCAAATATTTTATCATTAACTGAAACTTAACAAGTTTGACTCTAATGCAATCTCTTTGCCAAACTATGAGCTGTATAGACTTGACAGGAGATAGGCTGTCTTCCTTCATGGTTTCTTTCCTCTCACTGTCAGCTGAGTTTAAGTGCCTAGCAGTTACTATAGCTATATCCAAGGCTGAAGCTATAAATGTGGTAAGCTGTTACAGACCTCCAGCAGGTGGCGTAGAAATATTGAATTATCCAGCTAAGACTGTCAGTTCTAACAATAATGAAACCATCATTATCGAGGATCTAAATTTCAGCTGGCTTACCTCCAAATCAAATTATATAAAGATGTTATGTAATGAGCTTGGCCTAACCCAGCTTGTTTCGGAGCCCACTAGACCCAATTCTAAAAACCCTTTAAACTCTTCTGTATTAGATAGCATTCTAACCAACAGACCCCAGAAAATGAGCCTTACAGCTGTATTTGACAATTAATTCACTGACCACAATGTGGTGGTTTGTGCCAGGAGGTCTAAGAAACTGAGTAGTTGGCCATCATTTGTATACAACAGACACCTTACCTGTTTCTGTGAATCAGATTTTTTTACATGACCTAACTTCTATAAACTGGCAAAAGTTCTACCTAGACCCATTGATTCACATAGCTGCTGAAATCTTTAGTCAGAAAGTACTTAAGGTTATAAATACACATGTACCCCTTGTGAAATATAGGGCAAAAAAGAGAAGCTGCCACTGGTTCAGTAATGAATTAAAATCAGCAATGAGGGATGGAGACATTCACTGGGCCAAAGCTAAGCTTGCTAAATCATTGCGTGACTGGCTGGTTTCAGAAAAAAGAGGATTTATTGCACTAAACTCAGCTGTGCAGATAACGCCAACACTTTTTTGAAGCTTTTGGAAAATAACAAAAAAGGCATGTCCAAATTCTGAAAACCGGTCAAAGCTCTAGAAGGGGGACTGTTTCCTCATCTATGCCAAAGCAGCTTTGATAGCAGAGGAGGTAAATTCCCATTTCACCTCTGTTGGAACAGCATTTCTATCTCTTGCTGCTTCCATTGCTTTACCTAACCTAGTGCAAACTAAATCTGCCCAGGGACCATGGCCTCCTTTCACTTTCAACCATTCTCTTTTTTGCAAGTGGAAAGATTCCTCTGTAACCTGGATTACCTGGAAACTTAACCTCGATGGCTTCTCTAAAGTCATCCTGGCCGCAGACTGGTCCTTCACCAACCACATCCTAGACATAGATATTGCTCTCAAATCCTTTAGCAAGACCTTTCTATCCATCTGTAACTCTTTACACCCGCTCAAAAAACTCAGGGTGAAAGGCCACACTAACAATTGAATCACTTCTGACCTACTAAAACTCATATGGAAAAGAGACAAAGCATGGACCAAATATAGAAAATCTAAACTTCCCAACCTTCTACAGGAATACTAAGTCCTAAGAAATAAGTGCAAATCCGAGGCCAGAGCTGAAAAAACAAACTTCCTCAGGTACAAACAACTGGGTGCTAGGGACAACTCTAAACACACCTGGAGAACACTCAACAACCTACTAGGCAGAGGTCACACTGCTGAACAAATAGCCTTCAATAATGAGGGAAACCTAATAAGTGAAGCAAGTGAGATAGCCAATCTCTTCAACACTTACATCGGCAACCTCGACATATACAAACCATATAACACACAGCTTATCGACACTGGCCTACCCACTGCATCCCCTGACTCTCCCCCGCACAAACAACCCCCCCCCCAAATTCTACTTCAAATATCTTTCCCCTGCTAATGTAATCACCTACCTAAAAAAGAAAGGCCCGAAGCCTAGCCTGGGCCTTGACAGCATCTACTGCATCCTGAAGCTCATCCATGTACCTATCGCCCTCCCCCAATCAACATCCTCAACCACTCTCTCTGCACTGGGGTATTCCCCAGTAAGTGGAAAAGCACCACTATAAAACCACTCACAAATCCAGCTCCAGAAACTATGTTTGTAACTATAGGCCCATCTCCCTCCTCGCGTCCCTATCCAAAATTATAAAAAAAATTATTCTTGATCAAACCATAAACTTCCTAGATACACATAAACTTCTCACAGACTCACAGCATGGGTTCCGAACTGGTCACAATACCAAGACTGCCCTAGTAAGGCTTACTAATTTCATTGAAAATGGCCAGTGACAAAGGTTTGTACACTGGCTCAGTGTTTCTAGACCTAACAAAGGCCTTTGACTTTGTTGATCATAAAATTCTCCTCAACACTTTATCTGGCCTAAATTTCTCTGCCAAAGTGATACAATGGTTTGAAAACTACCTCAGTAATCAGACGCACAGGACTACAATAGTAGGCCAATACTCCAAAATTCATCACATTAAATATGGAGTTCCCCAGGGTTCCATCCTTGGACCTCTCCTATTCTGTCTTGTAGTCAACCCCCTCCCCAATATCTGTTCATCCACAGAGCTCATCCTCTGTGCAGATGATGTCGCGCTCTTTTGCGAGGATAAGAACCCCCCCTCTCCCTTCAGAACAAACTGCAGCATGACTTCAGTAAACTACACTCCTGGTTCTCCTGAGGCCTGGTCCTCAACTGCAAGAAAACTAAGGTCATAGTATTCTCAAGCTCTAGGCAGTCTCATAATTTTGATTTTACTCTTATAGAAAACTAAAGCAACCCAATCGAGAGAGTCACCACCTTCAGATACATGGGGATTCACTTGGACTGTCACCTGAACTATTAGCTACACACTCATCAATTAATTAAAAAAAATTAACCAAAGACTTGGCATTCTATATCGACTAAAACATTTCCTCATGCCAGAAACTATGGCCTTGCTTGCCAACAGTTTCCTGCTCTTTATTTTAGACTATGGCTCCCTCATATACCCAACCTCCATCTCACAGAAAAATCTAGTCAAATTAAAGATCACATATCAATGCATCATCCAATCCATCACAGGCCTCCCCCTTAGGATGCACCACTGTGATCTGTATAAGGCTGCAAACTAGCTCCCCTTGGAGTATACAGTAGATTTGACAGCAGAATTCTTACTTTTTTCTTTAAAATCCAATTGGGCTCCATGCCTAGCAGCATCTCCTCCCTCTTCAATAAGTCTATACACACCAGGACCACCAGGCACTCCAGTAAACAAACTTTCACGATTCCTCACTGTCATACCACCCAGGGGCAACACTCCCCCTCCTACAAAGGTGCCAAACTTTTTATCAACTTTCCCTTGCCCTTGGTCCTGTGCAACACACTTGCATCATTCAAAAACCAATTGAAATCCTACTTTTTAGACAAACTCCAATGCAGCTGCCCCTGACCCACACTTTCAGCTCCAAACTCTTTAAAATAATTATATAGTTATGCTATCTTTAACATTACCTTCCCTATTATGCTCTGTCCCCTTTGTATGATTGTTATTTCTGATGATGTAATGTTCACCAATGTGTGTTATTGTACCAATTCTATATGCACTCTCATTCCAAACTATATAATATTATTGAACCAATTTTGTATGGACTTTCATTCAAAACTATATAATATTATAGAACCAATTTTGTATGGACTTTCATTCCAAACTATATAATAATATTGGACCAATTTTGTATGAATTCTCATTCCAAACTATGTAATGCTTATCAGTTTGTATTATTGTACCAAATTTTGCCACTGGATGTGTGTGTGAAAATGGTAAATTTTTCTCACATGCCTTTCCAGTACAAACAATAAAAATGAAATAAAATGAAATGAAAATGCATTTCAAGAAAAGTGCTGGGGCTGATAACCTAGAAAGATTCTTTCTAAAACTTGGGCAGTATGTGTTGACCACCCCCTCACCTAGCTATTTATCCTTTCCATCCCAAACAATAGGATACCTATGCTTTGTAAAAAGGCCCAGAAAATCCCATTATTCAGGTCAGGTAAGGTATCCTTGAGTAATTAGAGGCCAATCTCCATCCTTCCTGCTGTGGCCAAGCTACTAGAACAATTGGTCAATGACCAGGTGCAAGACTGTCTCACTCACTTCATTGTTATCACTCCAGCACAGTCAGGTTTCAGAACTATGCACAGTACCTCAACTGGCCTGGTTACGGTTTCCAGTGACTTGCTCGCTGCCCCTGATCAGAAGCTTACAAAACTGTGATATTCTTGGACCTCGGTAAGGCCTTTGATATGGTTGACCATAACACCTTGTTTAATAAACTTGCAGGCGTATGAATTAGTCATAAGGCTATATCCTGGTTTAGAAATCCTTTATCAGGTTAACAGCAAATAAAACTGAAAGGTTTTTCATCCTCTTGCATTTACATATGTAAAGGAGTTTTGCAAGGGTCTATATTAGTAACATAAAACATACACAGTAACATAGTATTTGATGAAAGATAAGGACTGCTAGGCCCACCCTGTCTGCCCGTATTCCCCGCCTGCATCAGTGGTCACTGACCCTACTCAGTCATTGGCTTTAGCCTTTCCTACCCACCTCTAGGGCTCCCTTGGGCCTATCCCATGCATGTTTGAATCCCCCCACTGTGCTAATTCCCACTACTTCCTGAGGTAGGCTATTCCATGCATCTACCACCCTTTCTGTGAAGAAAAACTTCCTCACGTTCCCCTTTATCCTGCCTCACTCCAATCTCATATTATGCCCCCTCATCCTTGTACACCTTCTATACTGAACGATGTCACCAATTGCCCTTCATTCATGCTCTTAAGATACTTGAAGGTTTCTATTACATCTCCCTGTTCCCACCTCTCTTCCAGTGTACACATATTGAGGTCTTTTAATCTCTCCTCATATGTTTCCTGGTGCAAACCGTACACCATTTTTGCTGCCCTTCTCTGAACTGCCTCCACCCTGTCTATGTCCTTATGAAGATGTGGCCTCCCGAACTGTACACCATACTCCAGATGAGGCCTCACCAGTGTTTTGTACAGTGACATTGCCACCTCCCTTCTTCTGCTAATGATAATCCTTCCTATGCACCCCAACATGATACTGGCCTTCCCCACAGCCTTGGTACACTGTTTGGACACCTTTAAGTTATCTGAGATGATTATCCCTAAATCCCTTTCTTCCCTGGTAACCATCAGCAACTCCCCCCTCATCCTGTAACTCCTACAGGGTTTCTGCACCCCAGGTGCATGATTTTGCACTTCTTTGCTTTTAAATTTTAATTGCCATACATTGGACCAATTTTCATTTTTCTAGGTCCCTACTAATTTTCTCGACCCCCCCCCAGAGTGTCTACCCTGTTGCAGATCTTGGTGTCATCTACAAATAGGCAAACCTTCCCCTCCAGTCCTTCAGGAATGTCACTAATGCAGACATTAAAAAGGACTGGCCCCAGGATTGATCCTTGAGGTACCCCACTGGTTACCCCCTTTCCTCTCATCATTATTACTTATTAGCATTACTCTTATTTAACATGGTCTACACTAATGACCTTGGGGCAAATATTGAGAATGCTAACATACACTGTTATGCAGATGATACTGTATTTTATGTTGCTAGACCCACCTTTGCTACCATGACTGACCACCATGCTGTTTTTAACACACTGCAGCTTAATCTCTGAACCTTTAAACTTCTACTCAATGCATCCAAAACAAAGTTCATGGTGTTCACCCCCAGTAGTAAACAACCTCTGGATGCTTCCCCTACTAGCATCACAACCCTGTTTAGAGACAAGCTGGAGCCTGTGGACTCAATTAAATACCTTGGTCTTTGGCTGGGTAGTAAGCTATCCTTCATTTATTTATTCATAGAGGATTTGGAGTCGGAGGATAGAGGATCAGTTAACATATTTACAGTCTCTGCAAGAACCTTTACCTCAGACTAGGCTTCCATTTTAGAAACAAATTCTATCTCTCTGCTGAAGCAAAAAAAAAAAGAAAGATTAATACAAGCTACATTCTTGCTACTACTAGACTATGGTGACCTAATCTACAGAAGTGCAGCTGCTATGCACTTAGCCAAACTGGATGTTCTTTGCCACAGAGCACTTCGGCTTGTAACTTGTTTACCACCTAGGATCCACCATTGTACCCTCTATACAGCTATCAAACGACTGTTGCTGACTACGTGGAGGTTGGGAAACCCGTAAATCTAAACATACAAGGCTTTTCAAAACACCCTGTCTCAATACATCATGCCATTTTTAAAAGATCTACATGGCTGTACAACCTAAGGAGAAATAATGGTGTCCACATTGATGTCCTTAGGCACTTGTCTCACTTTGGCAAATTGGCTTTTAGCTTGCTAGCCCCCACTTTCTGGAACAAGTTAAAAGAAACTCTTGAACTTAGCTTGCTAATTATCCTTAACTGTTTCAAGGTGCTCCTAGAAAGTCACTGTACAGAAAAGTGTAAATGTAGATAAGTTTCTATTCTAAAAAAGTCTCATTTTGTCATGATGGCACTGCTTAAGCAGTAGTTTTCTATCATAATGTTGTCATGTATTATTATCTACATGTTAGTGTTAACGTTTATAATGATCCTTTGTAAAATGTAAACTGTAATTGTCACTCTTCAAATCCATGTAGTTTGTTGTTGTTTGTTTCACTGTACTATATGCCTGTCCTAACCAGGACCTCCTGGTAAATGAGCACTGCTCAAGGGAGCTTTTGCCTGGTAAAACAAATCAATACAAATAAACATTTCAAGCACTCACTGCTGCCAGGCGGAGCCTGCCTTGTGCCATTTACTATATTTAACTCCTTTTCGCTAATATTTTTCCACTTTGCTTGCCCTTGTCTCCCAACTTGATAATGTAGCCAACACGGCTGCAGCATTCCTCCCAATGGGAGGATGGGCAAGTGGCTGCTGCCACTGGTGATGACCATGCCACTCCCGGATCGGCTGGTGGTGCTGATGGTGGGGGGTGTGAGAATGTCGATGAGACAGTCACGGGATCAGCAGAGGATGCAATAGATATCATTGGGAGGTAGGCTGCTGTACATTAGACAAACAGAAGGTGAATATATTGTAAGGACCAGATGATATGCATCTTGAGGTCATCAGTGAGCTAAAGGCTGTACTGTAATTGCTGGTACTCTGCAATGACCTTTCAGGAACTGTTGAGATTCCAGGGACTGGAGGAGGGCAAATGTTTCTCCTCTTTTTAAATAGGGAAGTAGAAGTTACCTACGTAACAGTAGACCAGTGAGGCCAATTCTAGCTGTGGGAAAAATATTAGACATGATTTATCAAGGATCGGATTACGTAGCATCTGAACAGATCCCTGCTGTTAAAGGAAAGCCAACATGGATTCACTAAGGGGAGATTGTGCAAGTCTAGTTTGTTGGTCTTCTTTTGAATAAGTAACAAAGAAACTAGACAATGGAGCCTAGACAAGGAGAAGGCACTTGATGTAATATTTTCAGATTTCAGTAAACATTTGACACAGTTCCTTATGAGAATTTTGTTTTTTAGTTGAGGAAATTTGAAACTACGGGATATATAACAGAGTGGATAAAGAGCTAGTTAAGCTGTAGGGCTCACTAGATAATGGTGGTGCATGGGACAATACTAAAGAAAAGCAGGGTGTCCAGTCAGTAAAGCAGATATTAATTCAAAAATGAGATACTGAGCAAAAAAGGAAAGCACTCCAGTCCTGTACATACTAGAAGTGTAGACATTTTAATAACCTACACATGAAACATGGCATACACGTATGACGGAAACCCCACAGCGCTTTGAGGTAAAGGTACCTCTTCCTCAGGGGACCCCCTGATTAACAAGCACATTTAGCTCAAACAGCTGCGGTTTTCCATGGTGCTTGTGTGCCATGTTTTAGGTGTAGGTTATTATTTTCCAATGCTTTCATAAGCAAAGCCTGTGAAAACAAGGAAGATAAGGGGTTACTGGAAGGAGAGTGGAAATGTTCACAATGTAATTAAGGGTATATGATGAATGTATAGTGGGTTGCAAACACCACAGTTCTCAGTGAAATAATGTGTAAGATTACTAAAATTCAGAAAAAGTGAAGAAAATACATTTTATAAGTTATTTTTAAAAACCTCATGCACATTTTTGTTTTGATGCAATTTGTCAATACCAAAGAAAACAGTATCAATGCACTGTGTTTGATGTTTGTCTGTCCTGCAACAAAAAACCGTACCAGCAATACATTGAAAAAGTGGCTTAAAAACAGTATTGACAGAATAGTATCAAAAGATGCCCATTGCTAATTCTTATTGACCCGAATCCAAGTTTTCTTTTTCTTTTATTCATCAGGCTTTTTCTTGCCCCCCCCATCACCTGCCCGCACATACCCAGCCCCCTCACTGAGCTTCTCATGAACTTAGACGTTATCCAGCATTTGTCCAGGACCCTAATAATGCTGGCTGTCCTGCCATGTCAGTCATATGTGGGCCTACTTGGGGGTGGTGTTGTTGTCAGTGCAGCAGCAGACCAGCTCTTCTTCCTGCAGCTCCTGGTTCTCTCTCTGAGGGTGCTGATATACAGTGATGCACACACAAACATGCTGCAGCACACAGGCATACTTGACATCTTGTGGATGACCCTCTCCCTGAGTATGTTCTCCTGCCTTACTGCCACCTGGACCCCTCCTTCTGAACATGACAGGTGTCATAAAATACTGGCCAAAATGTCATTTCGTGCCACAAGTGTGAAAACATATTTTGGCCAGGATTTGAAAAACTACACCTGTCACATTCATGAGGTGGTGTGAAAAAAATGGCTATGTTGAAAATTTGGGGTCAAAATGTTGAAAATTACTAAAGTTATGAACAAGTGTTGAAAAATGTCAATGTACTTTGACCTCAAATTTTCAACATAGACCCCACCTCATGAACCTGGTAGGTGAAAATTCTCAAATCCTGCCTGAAAGGTCATTTTATAGAGCCACTAAGGCCAAACATTGATGGCTATCAAATAACCTATACATGCTGTATTTGTTTTGGATAGATACACTCGGATTGTATATAGATTTTTCTCTTTTTATGTTGTCTTGCGTGCGCAGCGCAGACAACATATTGGGGTTGCTTGAAGTGGAAGAGCAGGTTTTGGAGGCACGGTTGTGTTGTGGCCAGTGGTGTCACCACTTTTTAGGGCTGAACTCCGTGGCACGAATTAGATTGCACGCTGTCTATGACAGCAGTTGCAAAACTTGCCACCAACTTGAAATGTTTTAGCTGCTGCAATGAGGGAGCGACCCCTCATTGCAGGGCATGCCTTGCCTGGTGTAACATTTCAATAAATATGGGTGGCGGCTGCTCAACACCCACCGCCTGCTGCTCACAGTCCTTAGGAAGCTGACATGGGGGGTGCCCTATCCCCCTGTTGGCATATGTGACCCCTTTACTGATGTAGTCTGCCGAGGGGTGCCCAATCCCCCTCAGCGTCATGCCTCCAAACACAGATATGTTTGCTGACGAGGGTGCCCAATCCCCCTGTTGGCATGTTAACCCCCCTCCCTATTTTCCTGATGCTGTCACACCTCAATTGTGTGCCACACTGGGAGCCCACTCCAGTGTGGCACATTTCTTTGGGGGGCATGTTAGCGTGCATTTCGCAGTTTCCACACACTCTTATAACTTCGAGAATTTTTATATATTTTACTACAGATTTTCAACATTGCCACTTTTTCACACCTCCTTATGAACAGTACAGCTGTCATTTTCCACATCCTGACCAAAATGTGTTTTTGCACATCTGGCGCACAGTGGCGCTGTCACCGTAGGAAAACAATGTTCAGGACACAGTAAGACAATTATAGTAACACAGTTCATGAGCAGAGGTCCCAAAATGCCTATGTTGAAAATTGGGTGAAAAAATTCCACAAAATTACCATGTTACAAGCACGCGTTGTGCAGTTTCCATGCATGCTTGTAACTTTGAGAATTCTTTATATTTTTACTCCAGATTTTCAACATTGCCATTTTTCCACACCTCCTTATGAACGGCACAGCTGTCATTTTCCACATCCTGCCCAAAATGTGTTTTAGCACATCTGGTGCACAGTGATGCACTTACTGAAGGAAAACAATGTTCTGGACAGAGTAAGAAAATCACAGTAACACTGTTCAAAAGCAGAGGTCCCCAAATGCCTATGTTAAACAGCTGGTAAAAAAATTCCACAAAATGACTATGTTACAAGCGTGAGTTGGGTAGTGTCCATGTACAGTTGTAAGTTTGAGAATTTTTAGTATTTTCACTCCAGATATTCAACATTGCCATTTTTGCACACCTTCTTATGAACAGTACAGCTGTCATTTTTCACATCCTGCCTGAAATGTGGTTTCGGACATCTGGCACACAATGGCGCAGTCGCTGTGGGAAATCAATGTTTGGGACAGATTAAGAAAATCATACTGCCACTGTTCATGAGCAGAAGCCCCAAAATGCCTATGTCAAAAGTTTGGTGAAAGAATTCCAAGAAAAGACTGTTACAAGTGTGTGTTGCACAGTTTTCATGCACGCTCGTAACTTCAAGAATTTTTTATATTTTCATCCCAGATTTTCAACATTGCCATCTCTTCACAGCTCCTTATGAATGGTGCAGCTGACATTTTTATGTGGTGCAGAATGCCGCAGCCACTGTGGGAAATCAACGTTCGGGACATGGTAACAAAATCACAGTGACACTGCTCATGAGCAGAGGTCCCACATTCTTTCATGAGGTGGGGTCACACAAAAAGGCAATGTTGAAAATTTGGAGTGTAAATACCAATAAACGCCCAGGGTGTTAGGGGTTCTAACCATAACATCTCACCCTGTACAGACTAACAGGCATCGAGGTGTGCCTTTGGATTGTCAGCTGTAATGCCCATGCCATTGCACCCCTGCCCCCACCCTGCAGCAACTGACAGCCATCCAGGTGTGTCTTGGACTCTTCAGACCCAAAGTTCATCCCATTCTCCTATGCTGCACCCATCTCAACATACTTCCTTGTGAAATGGGATGAGCATAAGGCCTGATGACCCCAAGGCACAACGCGACACTTGTCAGAGTCTGCAGGGTAGGGTTAGGTGAAATGGCATGAGTGTTATGGCCATTGACCCAAAGACACACCCCAATGCCTGTCACTCTCTGCAGGGTGGAGTGGGGTTGACGTCGGTTCTATACTTCACTGCCATTCCTATTATGCATCTCTCTAATGCCTGCACTACCAATGCCAATGCCAGCAAGACAACATTCAGCATTGACAAATGCTTGTTTTATTAAGTTATGTATATATTTATCAGTGTAAATTGTTTTTCATATTTTTTCTTTTTTTAGTATTTTTATGATTTTAGTTTTATGACTGTGTTTTATTTACTATGTATACCCATCCATCTTTCTATGTTGTTAGCTTATGTATAGAACCATAAACCAGGGGCTCAGCAAGCTGATAGGGTGCACATACCCGGGGTTCAAATGTCAATCTCAAAAAACAAAGTGTTGCATGATAGCAACAACTGGGACTAGGTCAGAACCTTTAAATTTGTTCACAAAAGAGTCTGAAATAGTTTTTAATAGTGCAAAAGAACTTATTTACTTTTTTTAAAGAGTCTGAAAAGGCATACAACACATGTAGCACCACAGCTGGTTTGCATCTCACTGACTTTCAGTTTCTGTAGGCAGGTATCAGACAGTCTCCCTTTTGTACAATCTGCAATGCAATATTCTCAAAATGCCATCAATAAGAAGAATCCTGTATACTTTGCATGCTGTGTGGCACCGACTGTGAGAAATGCTAGAAAAGGTGCTCATGGACCAACCATGCCAACCATGCCGCAAGCCATACCCTGACATGAACTTCTCTTGAAATGCTTCAAACTCATGAGCTAACAGTCAATATAATACATGTTCATAGTTTTACAATGATTTAGAATGTGGAATACTGATGAAATGTTTCAATGCTTAAATGGTGATACTTAAAAAAAGATTTTTTATAATTGTAGGACCACATTCCTTGAAAAAGTTTGCAGCAAGCAAATAAAATGTTAGGAAGCCTATTTTTTTTGTAGTTGTGAAGCACAGACAATGATGTGAAATGGAGTCATATTAAAGATTTGAACCAAAGTACTGAAGTTGCTGTAGGAATCTTTTTCCTTTTCTGATGATATTACAGCCTTAAGAGTCTGACCCTGGTGACTGAGGCTGGTATTGGGCCAGTTTTGAGACATTGGGAGTACCTCCAATTTATGCATCTGCATTAACCATGAAGCAGGCTTCCCCTCCCATGCTGTACCTAAGGGAAGTGGAATGTGGAATATGTTTTTAATTGTTCAATGGAGGCTTCTTCAGCTCTCACAGTACTTCTGCATTTTCCATTATGTAGCTGTTGTGTACATACGTGTTCAATAAAAATTATACTTACAAAAAAAGAAAAAAGGAACCATAAAAAAATAAAACAAGAAAAAGGGTATCGCTGTGAATCAATTGACCTCAGTAGTATGGTCTTATTAGTTGAGTGGTGACTTTGATTTCTTCAAATCTCTCATCTATAATATATGAAAAGTATTTTAAAACATGGCCCCATAGAAGTCTATGGGGCTTGCTCCCGTGCTCTCTAGACAATTATATAATGAAATGTGCAACTACTGGGAAGTGCAGGGATCGGGCTTTCAGCTCCATGAAGTATAAATATGATCCCTTCCCTCCCCAAAACCCTGGAATTAAACATTTTTATTTTGGCATTCTTGAACTCTGGGGGAGATAAAGGTCATTTGTGTGCAATTGGGGGATAACCAGGAGAGATGCTCTTTAAAATGCAGGTAAAAGTCCAAATGTTTGAATGCAAACATTGTTCTGCCACTTGGCATCAAATGGAATTGAAGGTAGACCATCTGACCATCACTACAGATTAACTGCATTGTCATTAAAATATTTCTTGATATTTATTAATTATTAATAGGTGGTTCAATAAGTTAAAATAAATATTTTTAATAGTTGCTTCTACAGAGAGAGCCCAGCGATTGCTATTATGGTGAGTGTATATCACCGAAAAGCAAATTGGCGATATACACTTGCTGGCGACCCAACATCTGGCAACAAAAAAAAGTGTTTTTGTGGGGAAGGGGTGGACCCCACACCACCCTTATTTTAGATTCTCAACTTCAGGGGGGTGCATGTTGGGGAGGGGGCACAGTCTGGATTTAAAAAAAAAATTAAGTCCCACAGCTGCAGGCAGCAAAACTTCGACCCTCCCAGTCCCCAGCCCTGAACCCAGTACCTTCTGAGCCAGAGCTAGCCACCCACACCACCATGCCACAAAGCTAGCTCAGTGGCAGCAGGTACACCATTCCCATAGAAACCCCTTCCCTATCCTTCCCCTTCCCCTCGCTATCCTCCCCTTCTGGTAGTCATTCCCTACACTCGCCTGCGCATGGGATTGCTACCCTTGCAGGGTAGCCCATGAGGATAGCGGTGAATATGAGTCACCATTTTGATGGTCACCCATATTCAGTCACTATACTCACTAGATACCAGAGAGCCCAGTATAAGCTGATTACCTCTATGGAGAAAAAGATGTGTATTGAGAGTAGCAAGCTGGTTGAACCAGATAGAAGAATGCATTAGAAATAATTTCTGCTTATCCACCCAAGAATATGTAATATTCTTTTATTGTCTGTAATTGGCCATATACAGCATATATATAAAGGACTGTGTATGAAGAATCATACACAACAAGGCAGTTGTATGATTGAGAGGTTTCCATGGTAACCAGAGACCTCAAGAGTGCAGATCAAGAGGTCTGTTACCATGGAAACCTCAAAAATCATACAACTGCCTTGTCTGTGTATGATTGCTCATACACAATCTTTTATAGTGTATGGGTAATCATACTTTTACTCCTTTGTTCTATCAAAAGTAAAAAAATAGCTTACAAGGGTGAGGTTCCTCAGGTGCTGTTCACTTCCTGTCCTGCTCTCACTGCTGTGGCCCACTTCATCGCACATGGGCGATTGCGTTCTATGTTGTTGTGCTGCACTAATGCTGTACGTGCAGCACAACAACATCGTGACACACTGAGTGAAGCAGAACAATGTTGTTCTAAACATGGTTTTCCATGCAGAATGGCGTTCTACCATACACTATACATTCTTTTCCCCTGCCATTGTTTCTACTGCATTCTTCTAATAGTTGCCTCTAGACATGTTCCAGTATTCCTTCGCTGCCAAGCTACTGCAGTCTCCCGATGGCAACAAAGAGTTCTAAAGGTGCACTGTTAGTTCATCACTACTTTTTAAATAGCAAATGTACATCTACTGAAATCCCTCTGGGTGTTTGTTAGTGATTGTTAGACTGTTCAATGTACAATTATTACAGATTTTGGGCCATTTAAGCAAGAGGCAGTGTTATTGCTGCCCTATCCCACCCACATCCACAATAAGCTATATATTTTAGGAGTTCTGCCTATGGCAGCAAAAAATGAAGTAACTCACCAATGGTTAACACCCACTACTCCAATACAAACCCAATGGGATGACATTCTCCTAGATCTATATTGACTAGAAAAGCTTACTGCCCAATTACAGCACAGACAATGACTCTACAAAACAAATGGAACACAGGAGGGATGTGGTCCCATAAAAAGTGGAATTTACTGGAGGACCTACAGAACTTAAAATTTCCAGGCAACACTGTGCTGGACAGGCCACATACAAGGGAGCCCACAGCCTATAGCATATGTTGGCTTCACTTATCTCAGTGGCTCCTCCTCAACACCCACTACTTATGTAGCTGTCTGTAAAGCAGATGTCTGGATCAGCCTGACCTACAAATGACATGAATAATATTGTAGCTGCACCCAGTTCTTTATGCATCAGGTATCTCAACTTCAAGTCAATGTCTTTGTATCACCGACTAAAAACTTCAATAAACTTCTAATAAAAAAAAAAGATTGTTCAGTGCACTATGATAACTGCCTATAGATACTGTGACAACTATGCAATGAATTTCTTTTCATTTTTTATTATCAATGCCTCTATTAAGTATTTCAGCTGAGGTGAGAGGTCTGGTGGAAACTAAAAATTACATTCCTCTGTTGTCCAAGCCTGTGGTCACTGAGCTGAGAGTGGCCTTTTTTAAGTACTCCTTTTCCTATTCTCTAAGGGCCTTTTGTTTTCTTAAACATAAAAGGGCTAGCTCCCTCTTTTTATCTAAAGAGGCTATGTTTTGACCATAAACAAATGGTTGGTACACCCAGAAGGCACCCTGCTAAGTATTTTTTTATTTATTTATTTAAATATTTGGTAACGCAAAAGGCATACTGAGCTGAGGCTTGTTTCCAGGTACAACCCGGGGGGAAAGATACAGTGAGGGGATACAAAAAAAAAAAATAAATTAAATAAACATAGCAAAAATAACATTGACTAGATAGCATATAACAAGGTAATACATCATATAGGTAGAAAACAGTGCATACATAAATTACATTCAGACATAAAGCTTTGCAAAAATAGTCTTTGGTGTGAACATAATTTCAAAATGGAGTAGTATGTACAGTGAGGTAGAGTACAAAAGAACTGACAATGGGCAGGAAGACAGGTCATAATAGAAAATTAAATAAAATGTTTCACCTGGGGGTAGCAGGAGTTAATGCATTGCATATGCTTTTGAGAGGCAAGGGAGGGGGGAGCAGGGAAGGGGAGTGTGCAAGAATAGGTGAGTTTCAGAAGAAAGTGAGCAGGTGTAAGAGGTTGGGAGGGATTGGGATAGGGTATGTTTTAATGTAGTAAACAAGGGGGATAGGCAGAGGGAGCTGGGAAGAGAGTTCCAAAAATTGGGGAGGTGGTAAGAGAAGGCGGCCTGTCCCAAGTTGGAGTGAGGTCAGGGAAGAGTGAAGGTGCATGGGTCTCTGGTGCTTAGCTGGTAAGAGGAGGGGGCGGTGGGGAGAGGAGAGATAGTGGTGAGAGTCCCGAACCAATATTTAGCAATGAGAGTGATGGCATGGAGCTGGTGGTGAAGGGAGAGGGAAGGAAGAGAAAGGCAGGAATAAAGGGTACAGCAGTGGGTGCAAACAGAAGCATTAGTTGCAAAGTGGCAGAAGGCATTGAAAAGAGATTCCAGCCTTGAGAGAGAAGTGGAGGGGCCGAACATGAAAATGACGTCAGCATAGTCGAAGACGGGGAGAATAAGTTTAGTTACCAGTTCGCAGAGGATGGGAAGGGCATCCTTGGTTCTGCATATAATGTCTAGCTTCAGGCAAAGTTTGGAATGGATGTGATCTTGGGGGTAGAGAACTTCAGTCGCCTTTGATCCAGATGCCAAGGTACTTATTGGTGGAGACTGATTTGAGGCGGGTGCTATCTAGGGTGGAGAAGTAGGTGAGAGAGGAAAGTCTGGAGAGTTTTGTGAGGTGCCAAAAGTCATGGATATGTTTTTTTTTAATTTACCTTGAGTTGGTTGTCTTGGAACCATAGTAAAACCCATGTGAAGTCACAATGTAACTGAGCCTCGACTATGGAGGTGGGTGGACCTGAGGCATAGAAGATGGTATCATCAGCAGAGAGGTGAATCTGGGAGGAGGCACAGACAGAAGGGAGGTCATTTAGAAAAATGGAGAAGAGATAGGGCCTAAGATAGAGCCCTGGGGAACATCGGCTTGGATGGGGTGGCATTCCCGGCAAAGACTTGCTGGGTGTGTCCAGAGAAGTAGGACCTGAACCAGTTGACTGCAGGGGAAGAAAGGCCAGCACAGCTAAGTTTTGAGAGTAGGAGGGGATGGGAGACAGAGCTGAAGGCCTTTGTCAGGTCAGTGTTGATGACAGCAGTGAGATGGCCTTGGTCCATACCTGTCAGGATAGCATCGGTGACCCAAAGCAAGAAGGACACTGTAGAGGTTTTTTTTACAGAAACTGGACTGCTAAGAAGAGAGGAAGTTTGAGAAGTAAAGGGAGTTTGCAAGTCTTGAGAGGACTGGGATTCCTGAAGCTTGGCCAGGGAGGGAGGGAGGGAAGGAGGGAAATGGGATGATAGGTACCAGGTGAGGTGTGATAACCTCCTTTATGTAGGGGAATCACCTTGATGGTTTTCCAAACCTCTGGGACTGTGCTGAGGGTAAAGCAGAGGTTTAGCAAGTGGGATAAGGGAAGGGCTATGGTAGGAGTGGAGATTTTGAGAAGAAGGTGGTCAAGGCCATCTGGGCTTGATTTGCATAGATTTAAGGACACAAGAGCACAGAAAACATCTAGTGCAGAGACAGGAGTGAAAAGAAAGCCACTTGGGGGAGGGGTTAGCTGTACTGAGGGAAGGGCACAGGTGGTGAAGTGGGAGTTTAGGACTGAGGCAATTGAGGTGGGGTCAGAGATAAGTTTATCATCAATGATCAGAGGGGGGAGGACTTGGAAGGGGGTTGAAGAGGGAAGATAGGGTCTGCCAGAATTTGTGTGGGGAATCATGGTTTTGCTGCACAGTGACCCTGAAATACTGTGCTTTGGTGGTCCTAATGGCTTTGGTGCAAGCATTTCTTAGTGATCCATAGTGACAAAGATTGGTGGGGGAGAGGGAGGATTTGTAGCATGCCCATGCAAGGTCTTGGATATTGCAGAGTTTGATGACATTAGCTGATATCCAGGGAAGATGGAAACGTCTGACTCTGCAATGCTGTGGGTGTGGGGGGGGCAGTATTCCAGGCTTTGTTCAGTAGATGACAGAATTGGGAGAGAGCAGAGTCTTTGTTGGGGGCTAGGTAGGTGATGGACCAGTCAGAGGAGGAGAGGTCGTGGAGGAGGGCTACAGTGTCTAGGGACTGTAGAGATCTGACCCAGTTGTAGGTTGGGAATGAATGGGGCAGATGTAGTTTGTGCATGTAGTATGTCATGTAGTGGTCACCGAATCTGCAGGAGTGTGCCAGCAGCACAGACATGGTGAGGGTGGGTGGAGAATACCCAGTCCAAGAGGGAGTGGTTTAGGGAGTTAGGATTTGGTCTGGTGGGATCATTTATTAGCTGGAGGAGGTTTAGAGATTTAGTTTGTTATGTGGTGGACTTCAGAGCTGGTGAGAACCAGTTCAGATTAAAGTCCCTGAATATGACCAGTTCACCAGAGGAAGAGATTGAGATGAGGGAAGAGATGGTGTCAATGAGTGAGGGGTGAGATTTTGGGGGAAGCGTAGATGACACCTGCAAAGATAGGAAGTGAAGAAGGGAGCTTGAGATTTACAAGGAGGAGTTCATGAGCTGTGGGGATGGAACCACGGAAGGAAATTGAGCAGGGTAGGTTCTGTCAAGCATATATGGCAACTTCGCCACCCTGCTTGCAGTGGTCCTGATAGAATAGGTGGTAGTTGGGTAGTGAGAGTTGGGAATCACGAATTCTGGAAGAGAGTAAGGCTTCTGAGATGCAGAGGATATCAAGGGAGTGCCTGGAGACTCAGACTTTGAGGAGGTTGATTTTAAGGAGTAGGCTCCTGGCATTTAGATGACAAAGTCTAAGGCCTTTGGGGAAAGAAAAGTGTGATGGAAGAGGGTGAGGGCCTGGATTAGGTTGGATGTCCCCATATAGGAGAAGAAACAGGTGGAGGAAGAAGAGTTTGGGTGATGTTTTGCGTGTGTAAGGGTGGCAGAGGGATTTAGGTTTGGGTGGGGAAGGAGAAAAGAGACAAAGTCTGAGAAGGAATTCAAGGGTAAGAGAGGGGAGGCTAGGAGGCCAGGGTGTGGTGAGAGAGGGGAGTGAGGGGGTAGAAGGGGAAGGGAGGGCAGGTATAAGAGGAGGGGAGGAGGAAGGAGAGAAGGGAGTAGGTCAGCTCCAATGGACGTGATTGTGGGTGGGTGGGGTTGGTAGAGGGAAGGGGAAGGGGAGGAAAGGGCAGGGAGGCATATGAATATAAGGAGGAGGGGGAGGCATAAATACCTGGTGGGACTTTGGATGAAGAGATAGTGGGGAAGGGGGGATCTGAAAGCAGACAGCACAAATATTTTAGCAGGCATACACAATGCTGAAAAGTAGTTGGCTAGGATGACAAAAGGGCCAAGCTCTAACCCATAAAACCAGTTTGGACATGCTCCAGGAGGAGATGGTCCCCAGAGATCAAAGGTTGGTCCAGGGTGTGATGTCAGTTAGGCACGTATGATAATGCAGTTATAGTGGGCCGGTCACCTGAAGGTACTTCTGTTGTATGTTTGCAATGAGAATTCAGTTATGTTTGGGACACTGGACTGGTAGCATCACAGGTTCAACTCACCAGTTCCCAACTGAGGGCATGCATCTTCTACTCTATTTAAAAATTTAGTAGCACTGAATTAGGGTTTTCTGTGTGATCTTTATCTTTTCAAGTATGTGTTCTATCTCTATAGAATACTATATTCCCCATAGTCTTTGGTGTGTCGAATCCTGTAACATATATACATATCAGTGAGTATTAAATGCTATTTTTATTTACTTCATACTTTCTGGGACTGAGTCATGTAAAGGTATAGATAACCTGGGGTAAATTGGGAAGTCTGTGATCTGTTTCCAAAAAGGCAAGCTACAAAGTTACTGTATCTAAAGCAAAAGTGTTCTTAGCTGTGATGAAAGGGGTGAGTCATTTGCCTTCTGGGAAAGAACACTACACTGTGTGAGCGGTGGCTCTGTTGGGATCTGGACCTAAAGATACCCCAAGTGAGAGTCCAGCTGTGTGGTGGCAGCATACTAAGGTGACCATTCAGGTATCTGAAGGGTTGAGAAAACTGGTAGCAGTGCAGACTGAGTTCTGGGAGAGAACCTGTCTATGACAAACTGGTTGGCAGTAGTTGGAATCTGAAACACAATGTCAATAAAGTGTTAGTGGCCCAGCAGGTTGCACACTCACCTCTGAGACCGGAAAATCAGAAGGCTGTGGGTTCTATCCCCACACCAGGCACTTGGGTTAAATCCCAATACTGACACTGTAGTGCAGCATGAGGGGGTCGCGGCACTACTGAAGTGCCATCTTTCAGATGATATGTTAAACCGAGGTCCTGTCTGCCTGTTCTGGTGGTGGTGGTTGTTCAGGTGGATGGTAAAGATCTCATGGCACTTCTAGAAAAGAGTAGGGGAATTTTATTGAGAAGAAATCATAAACAATAATAACAAAATTTGAGAGATATGGTTTGATAATTACATAAAAATAAAAAAATCAATAATTCATTGTGAATTTGTAAAGCAGGAAGTTTCCCACTGTTTCCTGAGCTATTTCTAATCCCTGTTTGTCCCCTTCTCCTTCATGCATCCTCTCATAGCCCTTTGGGCTAGCACCGCCTCTGCGGTTGCCTCCAACGGGGATCTAAGCACGCCCAAGGCGAAGAACCTGCTGCCACCTGCCCCTGAGCCCTTGCTTGCAGGTACAGCCTGGACTGCGCTCCTGGAACTCGAGGCTGCATGGCTGTCTCTGTAAATATTCAAAGGACTGGTGCCTTTCTCTTGGGACAGCTCTCATTGATCTCCTGTGGTCCACGAGCTTCCTGATTGGCTCCTCATCCTGCCCAGCATTTTCAGTTCCTTCCGACTGGACTATGCCACTACCATTGGCCAAATTTACCTTACTTTTTCCCTAATGCTGTATTGCCTCTGATTTCTGGACTATTTTTATATTCAGTGCTGCATCGGAATTTTGGCCTTTGCAGGGGTCTTGTCTCCCGCAAACCATCAATTTTTCTCAAGCGCCCACTGCTGAATTTCTTTCAGTATAAAGTGTAATTTTACTTGTACTTAAACTGTGTGTTTAAACTGAGAATTTTAGAGGGCTAAGATTGTATTCCTGATTTTGTGTTAGAACTTGAACAATTCTGTGCCTCTGCTACCTAATTGGGATTTTCTGTGAAAGCCATTTTCAGTTAATTTCTCCTGTCCACCCCTGACTGTAACTTCTTTTGTTTCTTCCCTTTGCAGACCCTGCTGATGCCTAGCTCGCTGTCTGTGACCTGCCCCCCAATTTAACTACCATTATTTGTGACACAGCTCTTTTGTGAATTTGTAAAGCAGGAAGCCTCCCACTGTTTCCTGAGCTATTTCTAACCCTTGCTTGTCCCTTTCTCCATCAGGTATCCTCTCATAGCCCTTTGGGCTAGCACCGCCTCCACAGTCACCTCCAATGGGGATCTACATGCCTCCACGGTGAGAAAAACCTGCTGCCACCTGCCCCCGAGCCCTTGCTTGCAGGTACAGCCCGGACAGCACTTTGGGAACTCAAGGCTGCATGGCTGTCTTTGTAAATCTTAGGCCCACCCACTCTCCCCTACTCCTGCTATTCTTTAAATCCATCTCAAACCCTTCCCTCTTTCATATAACCTGTTCTCATTGACCCCTGGGCAGTTTCTTGAAATCTAAAGGACATAGACCCTCTCCTGCGCTTGTCCCATCCTTCTTCTCACTCGCCCACCAGTCCCTCCTCCCACAGTTGTTCTCCCTGTCAGCTTACCTATAGCAATCATCCTGACTGTGACTCTTCCCTCCTTTCCCACCTTTTGTTACTCTTGTCAGCTCTCCTGCCACCATGCACTTGCTACAGCTCACACTGCTCACTGTCTCATTGCCACCCCTCCTGGTGCTGTCAGACTACTGTGCCACTGTGCTAGCCCATGATGAAGAGCACCTTGTCTTCTTCTCTGTCACCCACTCTCCCCTGCTACACCCCTCTCCTTGCTCCTCCTGGGAACTATACTCCCTCGGCCCTATCACCCTCTGCTTTCTCTCTAACCTTGAACGCCATCAACTTGGCCACTACCTGGCCTCCCTTTCTGGTTTCTCCTGTGGTCTCCTTCCCATATATACTCTTACTATCCCTCCTTCTCCTAGCCAGTGACATTGAATGAAACCGTGCCCCACCAAATTCCCACAATAACCTCTTCTGCAACATCTGGGCTGATGCTCCAGGGTTGAAAAGCGTGCACATCAATGTGTGCAGTCTTCCATCTAAGTTCCTCAACCTGGAGGCATGGGTTGCACTATACAAGCCCCACATTCTGGGACTTTCCAAAACCTGGCTAAAGCCCCACCATGCTGACATCACTTACCAGCTACCTGGGTACTCCTCACTGTGGCATGATAGGCCAGGCAGAAAAAAGGGTGGTGGTGGTGTTGCACTATTCCTTAGGGAACCCCTCTCAGCCAATACTGTCCTCTGCTCAGATCCAACCTCACCTAATGAATGGCTCCTATCTGAAATTACCATGGGAGCCTGTAGGAAATTCTGCATAGGCTGCTGCTACAACCTTCCCTCTGTTGGAACTGTGGGCCTAGACAGCTTCCTCTCGGGCCTGAGCTCTTTATCCCCCCACAGAGATGCAATTCTCCTTGGTAATGTTAACTTAAGCTGGCTGAGCACCCACCAGTCTGACTATGCGTCCCTCCTAAAACAACAGAACCTGGTCCAAACTATTATGCTTCCCACCAGGCAAAACCCATGTACAGGCACTCAGTTCCTTCTGGACTGGATCACCAACAAGGATGATTATGTACTGCATGCTGGTACCATGGCGAACTCCATCAGTGACCGCCCCCCTACGTATCTCCTCTGGTCATCTAAATTCAAATGTCCTTCTCCCAAATACTTGTCCTTCCACAATTTCAGTAGCCCCAACAACCCCAATTTCCTTGAAGAGGCTCAGTCCTTGGACTGGTCTGCTCTTTACTCACTGTCTGATGTGACACAGGCAGTAACCCTTCTCACACAGACCCTTTTGACCCTGCAGGACTGACACTTCCTAGTCACTACAAGAAGAGTCAGAGGTGGCTGCTCACGCTGGGTCACGAAAGACCTCCTTACCCTTATGAAGGCTAAGGATCATGCATGGTCCACATACAAAGCATCACTCTCCCTCTCCCTATGGGATGCCTACAGGTGCCAGAGGAATCTATGCAAACATCTGGCAAAATCCCTCAAGCAGACCCACTTCCGTAATCTCCAACAGACTAACCTTGGAGACCCTAGGAAATTCTGGGCATCCATCGGCTCCCTATTTAACCCCCACTCCAACAAGGCTGCCCTGCAACTTAACTCCCCAAATGGCCTTATTACGGAGCCTCTGTAAGTGGCTAGGGATTTTACCAACAAGCTGTCTGACCTATCCATGTAGCAAAGTAAACTACCTAAGGGCCAACCAAATAACTTGGTCCACCATCCGACCCCCCCACCCACCTCCGATGGGCTGACCACCTAACCCCAGATTCCCACTTTCTTCTTCAAATCTCCCTCAAGAGAGAGAGAGAGCTGACACAGCTAAGCTCCTCAAAGGCCTTCCAAGCCATGGCTCCCCTGGTGCTGATGGTCTATCCCCAGTCTTCCTTAGGCTCATCTCCCCAGTTGTCATTGAACCACTCACTTGTATCTTTAACCTCGCCCTCTCCTCCTCCTCCTCCTCCTCCATGCCTGACCCTTGGAAGAGTGCAAAGGTGATTCCCATTTTTAAAGCTGGGGACCCTCTATCTATGGACAACTATCATCCAATCTCCATCCTCCCCACCTAAGTAAACTACTCAAGAAAGCTGTCCACCATCAACGTGCTGACTACATAGGCAAACACAACCTCCTATGCAGCTGTTTTGAAAAAAACACTTCACTGCCTCTGCCCTCGGTCTTCTGACCAACCACATCCTCATTAATATGGACCATGGTAATACCACTGGAGCAGTCTTCGTTGACCTCTCCAAGGCTTTCATCATGGTAAACCATGCCCTTCTCCTCTCCAAACTATATAGCCTTGGCTACTCTCAAGAGGTTACTACCTGGTTCAAGAGCTACCTCACTGCCCTCTCCCAGTTTGTGTGTATTGGCCCTGCCCACTCCCCCACCCTGTCCATCTCTACAGGTGTCCACCAGGGCTCCATACTGGGCCCCCTGCTATTCTCTTTATTTATAAACTCCTTCCCCTCAGACCATCTCAGTTGCCACTCTCTCCTCTATGCTGATGACCTCATGCTCTTCCACAGTGATAAATCCCCAGACAATATTTCCTCAGTTCTCTCCCAAAAGTATGCTGTGGCCCATAACTGGTTCACAAATAACCTCTGTCTGGTTAATGCCAAAAAAACAAAATCTATGCTGTTCACATCAAAGCCCTTCCTAGCTAAATACAAAACTCACCCCCTCTTAACATCGTGTCCCCTGATTGCCAACCCCTTGAAGAATTGTGTATTTCAAATACTTAGTAGTTATGCTTGACCCTTCCCTCTCCTTTTCCGAACACATCTATTCAGTAGTTCGAAGGTTCCACCAAAAATTAGGTACTGCCTACAGATTCCAGCAATACTTCTTTCTGGAAGCCCGCCTTGCCATCGTACAGGGAAATCTACTCCCTATCCTGGATTACTGCTTCCCTATCTATGCCAGGACGTCTGCCACCCTCATGGCCAAGCTCTCATCTGCTTATAACAGTGCCTGTCATTTTGCCTTGCTGGCTCCTTTTACCACACACTACTGTGTCCTCTACAACTTGTTAGGATGGCTTCCACTGCAAGGCCATTTCGACCTAGCACTGTGCTGCATGGTGGATTCCACCATCCATATTGGCCAGGTATCTCCCCTTGCTCCTTTCCTTGCTGTACGAACCTCACACCATAGCTTCCGCTCAAACAGCATCCCCCACCGAATATCCCCAGGGTATGTACCAACATGGGCGGTAGAGCCTTATCTGTGACAGCCCCTGCACTGTGGAATAAACTGCCTGCCGAGCTCCGCTCCCTCGACACCCACTGCCCAATCAAAACCCATCTCAAAGACTGGCTCTTGACGACTTTCTGCTGCCACTGCTTACATGGGTAGTTCACTCACTTTCCCGACTGTACCCCACCAGGGAATGTGTATGTATATTAGATTAAGCGGGAATCAGTTAAGCTGGCCTGCTTGTGCACTTCAGCTTTAGTACTTATGTTTGTTAATCCTGCCTCCCACCCCTCTGCCCCACCCCTATACTTTGCTATGCATTATCCCTCTTTCTAATTATACTTAGACTCCCTTGTTTGTCTCCTATTGTAACTGCTGCTGATAGAATTGTATGTTTATGCATACCCTTACTTATTGTAATGCCTAACTGATATATGGTTTATGGAATCCTGTATTTTTTGTTGCTCTTCTATTTGCTGTTCCCATGCACTATTGTAACCTTTATCTTGTTTTGTTTTTTTTTGTCAACTGTTCCATGCTTTGTTGTTTGTTACATTAGTTCCTTTGCCACAGTATGTGGCCCAGGTCATGCCTGAAAACAGTCCCTGGGATCAGTGCACCTACCCGGTTACCAAAGTCATAAATAAAATAAAATTAATAATTAAAACTTAATTTCTTAAGACAGCATACAAAATTACACAAAGTGCACACACAAAAAAAAGGAAAAGAAAGAGAGGAAGGTTCCTTTTCCATCTGGATATCTTGATATATTTACTAACACTCTTGCCTATAAGTAGAACATCTCCTGCTCAAGTAGTCCAATTTATATGTTTCCAAAGGTCATTTGACCTTCTCCCCAGAGTTTTATAATCCTTGGCTTTGGATTGTGATATGGTTGCCTCTCTCTGTAAAACTATAGATAATTCAATGTATTGCAGGTGATGTAATAAGTACTGACACCTAACCTACCACAAATAATATTTAATACAGGTGAAAAAAAAATTTAATGTGCTTGGATTGCACTTCAGCAACCTGCCAGAATACATCCCTAGTATGACTATCATAGGTTATATTAATTAGGAAAGGCCAGTACCATCTTCGGGGTGAGAAACTCCAGAAATGTTTTACAAAAGGGCAATCAATAAAGAACTGTGTTACAGTGTACAGAACCCCTCTGTGGACCCTTCCCCGCCCCTTTCAGTCTGCTGCAGCTGCATCCTACCTTTTCCTTTGCTTGTTCTTCCCTTAATTTTCATCCTTTTCCAGTATGGCCACCTGGGAAAGGCTCTTCCTTTCTGTCCTGTAGTTTCTTTGGGTCCTCCAGAGTGTGTTTGCACTAGCCCCCAGGAATAACCCATGGCCCATGGCACCGAATAGAAATAAAAACATCGTTCTGTAATTTTTTTTTTTTGTATTATGGTTTTCTGGCTTTATAGCAGTACTGATTTGCCGCTGCATATTGTTGAACTTTACGACATCTGGCAGCACTTCTTATGGCTTACCAAGATGCCCTAGGCAAAAAAAAAGTAAAAGGCCTGTGCACATTTAGCTCTGTACTGTACGCCCAGAACCCGAGCAATTTTCTTTCCCCATTTTCTTTTCTAGAGATTAAAAGAAAAGCAGTACTTAAGGGCTAAATGTTACTGTACTTGTGGATTGGATAGCGAGGCTTGAGGACATGATTTAAATTGTTTATACAGCGCTCCTTCCAGCTCTCTGCTACCCGATTGGACAACCAATCCCTTTTGAGAATATTACTGAGTACTCCCTTGTAGATAGAAATGGGAGTCTGTGTGGAACAAAATGTTTTTTTTATGCCTGCTGGTCAGGACCAAATGAATGTCCAAAAATGCTGGTGCAGACGTCTGCTGCTATTCTGTTCTGCCACACTGTTCCCTAACCCTGTAGCCATGGTACTAACAGAACAGAAGAAGACAAAGTCCTGACAGTATAATTTCTCTGGTACATTTGTTTAAAAATGAAAATAAAGACTTGTAGAAGGGGAATACTTTGGATAGCAAGTATGTAATAAGCATTACAGTTTGTTTACTAATGATGACATTACCCAGAATATGAATTAAGTTGTTTTCTTTAATTCTGAGTGCCGTTTTCCCTCTCCAGTGCTGCAGGCTCCTCTCCTGTTGCTGCCCAGAGTGTTTCTAAGTGCCGGCTGCCCCTTTCTCCCCCTTGTTTATACTCTGGACAGACAAGACAGGTGGAGTTTGCCCTGGTTAAGGGACAAAAATCAATGCAGGCTTTATTTTTGTACAAAACTTCATTTAAAAGCATTTATTATTGTTTACCTAATATATTTTGCTGCATTAAAGAGTAATGCTTGTTGAGAAAATAATTTTATGTTTAAAAGAAATCACGGGGTGGAGTTTCAGAGGTCACACGATCAGCTCCTGGGATAAAAGGAGTGCTACCTAGCATCCACTTCAGATTGGTTTTGGGATCAGTGAAGTGTTGATCCTGGCTAGCACTCTAGCCTGAACTCTAGTTGCCTTTCTAGAGTTATAGAGTCTATATGGAATGCTTGACTGCAGTTATTTTATTTTTTTTGATCATTTCAGTCCACTGTTAAGTTTGTTTGCATAATAAAATTGCCGATTGGCCTTGTTGCCTTGCCTGCTTCAATTCCGTGTATGTGTCCATCATTTCCCATGCACCTGTGACAAACTGCTCTTGAGTTTCCTCAACTTTGACACATTCGGCTCAAAAGCAGTATCTTTCATCAATTGATTTGTACTTTAGGTTTGCTTTTACTCCCAGCTTTCCATAACAACTTAACCACAAGGTATCCCATGCTTTTGGCATAATTCTTTTGTCATTTAACAACTGCAAAGTGGTCTGCATTTTTGAAGGTGGGCACAAAGGAAAGTCAGCACTAGTTGCAGAGTTTCTGTCCATAATCCAAACATATAACCATCTCCTATTTAGGGGTGAGAATGTCTGATTTACTCAGTTTCCACTGTCTTATTTTCTTTATTGTGGGTACTGCAAATTCTGGGACTTGCAAGGCACTAGTTATTTTTGGTGGTGTGACTAACCATTTCTCTATTAAAGGTCTAAATAATAGAATAGTTAAACTTTGCCACGGGTGCACTACTAGTCCACATCCCTTTTTTATTGTGAATTGGACAAAAAAGTATTATAAAACTCTACAGGATTGATCATGTTTAGACCTCCCTTTTTTCTGATATGTATGTAAGTTCCCTCTTGATAGGGTTCAGCCTGCTTCCCCATACAGTGGAAAAAATGCAGAAGAACCTGGTATCTAGATTTGTAGAAAGAGGGTAAATGTGACATAAATATGTAAAGATGGTTAATAAGAACTTTTTTATGATAGCTATTCTTCTTTGAAAATTTCCATACTCTCCATACCTGTACCTTTCTGTCACTAATATTTAGTTTTATTTCCCAGCTTATTAGAATTAAGTCTCCTTGGCCAAAAAGTAGTCCTAATATTTTAATAGGACACTCAGAAAGCGCTAACTGAGCTACTTCAGTCATGTTTGGGTGGGTGGTTGATAAAGCAATTGCCTGACTTTTTTCCATATTAATTTCTGAACCAGAAAAAATAGAAAATTCCTTAAAAATATTCATGGCAGCTATCCCTGAACTTTGGTTAAGAACAAAAAGGCAAACTTCATCCGCATAGGCGGCAATCTTTTGCGCTGGTACACTAACATGAGGGGTGATGTCTACTACTGTATTTTCACTTATAATCTGTCTAATAACAGGGTCTAAAATAAAAGTATACAATAGAGGGCTTAAGAGGCATCCTTGTCTGACTCCTTTTTTAACTGGAAGTGCAGTACCAAGTAAGCCATTTACTAAGTGTATAAGGGAAGCATTGCTACTAGTGTTGCTAGCCATGAAATAAATTTGCTAGGAATGCTGTAAATATGTAAAATCTGAAATAAAAAGTTATGGAACACCTTGCCAAAGGCTTTGGCCTGGTCTAGTGCCAATATGTATCCATTTAGTTTCCCTTGCTCATTGAATTCAAAACCATCCCTGAGAAAAAGATTTTTTGTAATATTTCTGTTTGGGATGGAATATGTTTGTACTGGATGGATCAAACTTCCTGCTACTGTTTGAAGTCTCTTACACAATATGGATGATAATATTTTGTAGTCTGTGTTTAATAGACTTATTGGCCTCCAATTACTTAAGTCCTGTTTGTATCCCTTTTTGAGTATAAAAATCACTATAGCTCTAGCAAATTCCAAGTAAGAATGGCAATCATGTATCATTTTATTATATAATTCATCTAAAAAAACCTGTAACTTTTGTGTAAAGGTTTTAAAGAACTCATTCGTTAAGTCATCATATCCAGGTGAAATTCTAGTTTGTTGGTTTTTTTTAATTTCTTTCCCTCCAGTCGCGGCACCATAGAACCTCTCTCAGGCAACCTAGTCCTTTATCCTGCATAGCCTGAAGCCCCCCTGATCTGAACTTCCTCTCTCCTCCCACTCCCCCACAGCCAGCACCCCTGGTTTGACCTGCCCGGGGTGGGTCGCCCTCTCCTCTTGGGTGCTCTTACAAGTCAGACTCTGGCTACAGAGTAGGGCAGGGGATGGAGTACTTGGAAGGTCAGATGGGATTGGCCCGGTGGGGGGCATGGGGGACAGGTGCTGTCGCCTGCCCATGGCGCCGTTGGTTTCCCTGTTCTGTGTGCTTCCCCCTCCTACTCCCTCCCTGCATGGTGCACATCGACGCCCTGGTGCATGGCAACCCTGCCGGCATCATCCACGCTGGATACATGCTTGTTGTGGCTGCTGCAGTGCCTCCGGCCTCCACCAGGGGTCACCAGCACACCGAGACAATCCACCCCATTCTACCTGGAGAGGAGAGAACTACAAGGGCACTCATCCTCAACCCTCCCCGGCCAACCCCCGGCGGCCCGAGCTCATTCCCGAACCCAGGTTGCCGGCATGGTGCAAGGTGGAAATTCTAGGTTTTAACTGAGCCAAAGCTGCAGAAACTGCTTCTAAAGTAACTGGTGCTTCTAACATGCTCCTATTATCTGAGGTGGTGGCTGGCAATGGGAAATTTTGAAAAATCCTGAAGTAATGGAGGGTTGACATAGCTAGTGCCAAAAGTGTCCTTTAATGAAGTTTGTACTATGTCCAATATTTCAATATTTGATGTTTTTAGTGTTCCATTTACATCAGATAAGGCTTCCATTGATTTTGCATCCCATCTTTTTTTGCATGCCTGAATGGGATCTGAATAATGCTGTTTTGTGGTTCCAAATTTCATCTCTGCTTCCAAGGTGCTAGCTTAATCATATTGGTATTGAAACATTTTATTGTTAATCAGCTCTATTTGTAATTTGTATTGTGCTCTATGTGATGGAGGTAAAGACATTAATTTGTAGAGTTGATGCCTGTAGTCTAAATACTGCAAATATTCCTGATTGGCTTGAGATTTACCATAACGGGTAAAAAAATTATTTTATAGCTACCGTAGTGTCTTTCCACCAGGACCATGTATCATCATACATGCAGACCACTGATTATCTTGCAATAATCTGGTGATACCTTGTTTTATTTCTTCTTTGTCCAGGATAGATGAATTTCATTTCTATCTTTTGGGCAGAGAAGGAAATCTAGGCAGTGCACCCCTAAAACTAAGGTGGCATGTTAGCATTGAATGGTCTGATAGTTCACATGGTCGTACTACTGCACTAATGGGGGTTAAGTATTGAGCTATAGAAACATAATCTATCCTGGTAGCATAGGAGCTTCTGTGATATGTATACCCAGCATCAGTACGCATCACCCTGTAAGTGTCCCTGAGGTTTGCAGTTCTGATTGCCACTTTCAGAGCATTGGAGTCACAGTACACTTTTTTTTTTTAATATTGTCTCTAATTTTGACATCTAAGCAAATGTTTAAGTCCCCATCCCATATAACGTGATGTGAGGTGAACAGAAAAGGTCTAATTTTCTCAATTAACTCTATCCTGGACATTTGTGTTTGAGGGCCATATGTATTTATGACTCTTTAAGCAAAACTATGGTGCACACAGTCTAGTAATAATGCTCTCCCAGGGACTATATCTACAAGTCTCTGAACAGTGAGATCTGTGCCTTTAAACAAAATATCTAGGCCATTGGCCACATCGTGTCCAAAGGAACAAAAGGATGGGCCCCAAATCCATTCTTTTTTTGCCTGGGCAATGTCCCACATGGATTTAAACCTTGGTTCTTGTAAAAAAAAAAACAATGTCAAAAGGGGAGTGACTGAAATATGACAGAACCAAAATCCTCTTTTTGTAGGATTTCATCCTGCAGACATTCAGGGAGGCAAGACGTAGAGAAGCCATGAGAATTTATGGCAAGGTGTGTTATTGTTGAGCTTCCAGTTTCCTTTTTTTGCCCTTTTTCTTCTTCTTTTCCTCCAAGGGATCAAGGTTGTGATCCTCCTCAGCTTCAACTTCAGAAGCGACTCCTGAAATAGAGGAAATGTCTGAATCTGGTTCTGATTTGCCTCCCTCTTTGAGATCTTGTAATACCTGGTAGAGGTTCTGGAGGGGAATTACCTGTGTTGCTTGTTTAGAGGTGGCCCTAGTCAGTCTTTTAATGGCAGGTTTTTGGAAGTCATGTGGAGGAGTCATAGCTCCGGGGGGGGGGGGCTTGACCAGTTACTACTGGTGGCTGCTCTTGTGTATCTGTGCTAATGGTCTCTTGAATACCTCCCTGCATAGGAGGGAGGAAGGGGGCTTGGGTAGTAGGCATTAATGGGGAACTTCCCCGAGAGGAGGATTCCGACCAGACAGACCCTGCTCCCAAGTTTCCCTCACTGTTAATAGAATTTTCCTGTTGCGTTTCCTCTGTAGGAGGGGGTTGGGAGGAGCTTGGGGATGGGGGGGTTGTTGAGGGGTTGGGAGGTTGGGGGGAGGAGGTTGGAGGGGAATTTCCAGTGTCCTGTGTATGGTCCCTATTCTTCTCCTGGGCCTGATTCACAAAAGATTCTTGGTTGAAATTAGTATTCCTGTCTTGACCTGTGCAGGGGCTTTGATGTAGGGCCCATTTCCTCACATAGGTTACATTGGTGGATATTCAGGCAGGCCATGCTTACACGTCCAAAATCACTACACAGGGCACAACGTACCCTATCGCAGGCAGTGCTCGAATGGGTTCTGCATCCACATTTATAGCAGGCTTTTGGCTGCCCAGGATAAAAACACACCCATCTGTCCCTGCCAAGAAAGAAACTGTTTGGGATGTGTTGAACCTCATTCTTTCTCTCTGCCGAAGTTTAACTTTAAACCCCCCCCCCATCCATATACCCTCAGAATCAATTAATCCTACAGGGGGCCCCATCATAGTACATATTTTCTCTAACCAGAAGTGAATATCTTGTACATTAACACCTTTGTTTCTAAACATGACAGTCACGGATTTGAAAAGAATTTTACTGAGTGGGATAGGCATGAAAGGCATCCATAGGGGAGAAGATCTTAAGTTATCATATTTTTTCCAAGACCTTTCCAAGTTTGCTAAAGTTTTGAAACTAATGTCGAACACATCCTCCCCGTGACATGTATTGAAGCATAAACATCTGCTGTCATGAAATTCATAGAGTTCTTTAGCAACGTGCATGCTACGTATACCCTGTCAGGGTGATCCTGTAGACCTCTATATCTTAACCTAACAGCATTTCTCCTTGGCGCCTGTTCTAACTTATTTCTAAAGAGCATAGGAAAAGTAGGCCTATGGCTATTGGATCTGTTCCTTTGATTCTCCGATGCAGGAGAAGAACTGTTGTTGGAATCAGAGTCCATGTGTTCCGACTGTTCCCTGTCTTGTCTATACTGTGTCAGAGAGTTTAGTTTTTATTCTGCAGGCAATGATTTATTTGGTACCTGTGATTTCAGATGCCTGGGTAAATTGGTGGTCTGTTTACTTGTCGATGGTCTCTCCCTCTCTCTCTCTTGAATTGAATTGAATCGGGGGCCTCCTCCGACATGCTGCTGGACTGTGTAAATTTCTCTCAGTTTGGGTCTAGGATCCATCTCCCATCATCTGATTGCATCCATCCAGCGTTTAACAGGGTGTTGCCTGCTGACCAGCCCTTGGCTCCTTGTGTGTCCTCAGCTGCAGTAACGTTAACATTTTCTTTGATTATTTGTGCAGCTGACAACTTTCCTGTTGTTTTATCATTTTGTTCCCTCGGAAATGCTCGGAAAATGTAGTGTCGACTCCCACTGATAGGTTTTCTGACTCTGCTGCAGACTGAGCCACTGTCACCCGGATTGAACTCTGTGTGTGCATCATATTCTCTTGTTGTTCCAGTAAGCTTTTGTCAACTAGTGGGTCAGTCTCCATATATCGTGTGACATTTGCTGTATCTTCAATAGTAGAATGCAATAATTCATCTTTCTCCAAACAAGCAGTTTCTTTCTATGAGGTCATGGTTGGAAGTAGCTGAGGAGAGGTTGCAATCTCCATCTCCAACACTACCTCATGCTGCTGCTCCTCCGTATCGGCCAGTTCAAAATCCATTTCTTCATCCCCTAGCAAGGCTGCAGCTGGGGTTGGGGACTGGACCTCAGCCTGCTGAAAGACGTCCTTCTCCTCCAGCTCTCAGCTGAAGACTGCCATCCTAGAAATGGACAGCAGCTCCCCCTACAGACAGAGTAGGGGAATTTGTTTTTTTTAATTGAGAAATCATACAAATCCAAAGTAGATACAATTTAAACAATATATCTTAAAAAGGAAAGCAAAAGAAAAGGAAAAAAAAAAGAAAGAAAAAAACATAAGGCATAAAACAAAGAAAAGTGCAAACACATTTTGTTAAACTTCACAAAATATTGAACATATACAACAGAAAGAGAAGGAGACTCTGCCTATATTCCCTTCAAACCATAATCTGTATAGGTTCCTTATACAAGAAGTATCTGGGAGTGGGGGAATCTATTTTTATTAAAAGGAACACACCAGTCCTAACCAGAAAATAAGACCTAAAAGTAGCTTTTCATAAAAAAATAATACTAAAAAAAACCTAAACAATATGATATCTATATTCAATGTCTGTAAACCCATTTTTTTCTTTTAGGATCCTCTAGTTCTCATGTAACTGGTACATCAGAATCTGTGACCCATGGCAAGTTTTGCCATAGTTTATTCAGATAAACACTGGGGCCCAGATATTCAAACTGCGCCAGGCTGTGGCGCAAGCCTGGGCACAGCTCAACTTGGCTGAGCAGGGGCGTTGACTGGGTGATATTCAACGGAGCTGTGCCATGGCTCAACATAATTGAATATCGCACCCTGGCCACCCACAGTGCGCATGGCGCAGTGGCACTGCGCCAGCACAAGTGGCTGGAGTGGAGCAGGGGGATGCGCTAGCGCAAGTTCCATTGTGTAAGGCGCAGCAACCGCGATATTCAAAAGCTGACATGCAAATGGGGCCATAATGTATGCAAGGTGCACATGGGGCCATGTCTGAAATATGCTAGAAGGGGTAGGGACAAGCCTCATTTAATTATACATCTTGGGACAAACGACCTGGCTGACAAGACAGTAGATACAGTCCAGAGGAGGTTTGAGGAACTAGCACAATTATGTGAGGGAGCAGGAAGATCAGTAATTTTTCTAGAGATACTCTCAAAAGGCAAGCACAACAAGGAAGCTGAGAACAGAGGAATTTAACGGATGGCTAAGAACCTGGTGTTGTGCTAAAGGGTATGGGCTGTTGGGGGGTGGAGGGACTGGGAGGACAGTAGTCTCTATGCCAAGGACAGACTACACTTGAGTGAGGAGGAAAGAAAGTGTTGAAACAGAGGATGGAGGAGTACATAGAGGAAGTTGGGAATTTAAACTAGGAGTGGGGTGGCAGTTGGGGAAGAGATATGCAGAGACCACAGGTTGGAAATCATATGAGCTAACCCCAATAACAGTGACAAAGGACAAATGGCAAGTACTGTGGTGATGCTAGGAAAGGAGGGCAGGATGGGGGAGGGTGGAGGTGGTTACCCTTAATGCTAGGGAGCCTTGGGAGGAAAACTGCAGAGTTACAGGTTCTCATGGCAGAGGGAGAGGTGGACATTGCAGCCATCACGGAAACATGGGCCACCCAATACAATGACTGGGACCTGTCTGTACCAGGGTACAGGTTATTTGTAGGACAGGGTGATTGGAAAAGGAGGAGGGTGGCACCATATGTGAAGGAAGGACTGAAGTGTGTAAGGAGGAAGGGGAGGGAGGTATGGAGTCACTTTGGATGCAAATCCAGGATTCCAAGAATAGGATTCTTAGAATGGGAGTGGTGTACAGACCACCATCTCAGACAGAGGAGTTAGACAGGGAACTAGTGAGACAGATCAGGAGGACCTCGAAAGGGTAGTGTGGTGATTGTGGGGACTTCAACATGCCAGGAGTGGACTGGAGCACCCCAACAACCAGGAACAGAAGGGAGCAGGTACTGCTGGATGCCTTCCAGGACAGCTTCCTGCTGCAAATGGTCAGTGAACCAACCAGGTTAGGGAATACCCTTGACCTTGTGCTGGCAATGGGGACTTTGTGAGAGAACTTATAGTGGAGGAACTGCTGTCAGGAGTGACCACCACTCAGTATGGCTCACATTGGATATGGGCAAGGAAGGAGTGGAATCCAGCACAATAGTGCTGGACTTCAGGAGGGCCGACTTTGGGAGGATGGGGGAAGTGGTAAAAGGGTACCTGGCCAGGATTCAATCTAGCATGGACACTAACCAGAGGTGGGAGCTCATAAAGCTGGGGATAGTGGAGGCAGTCAAAACCTGCTGCAAAGCCCAGAACAAGAAGGCTAGGGCTAAGAAACTGATCTGGTTGAGCAAGGAGGTCATGGAAAAGGTAAGGAGGAAAAGAGCTGCCTTTAGGAAGTACAAGAAAACAGGGAGGGGGGAGAACAGGGAGGAGTACTTGACAGAATCAAAGGAGGTGACAAGGGCAGTAAGGGGAGCCAAAGCATCTACGGAACTCAGGCTGGCACAAGGCATTAAGAAGGGGGAGAAGGACTTCTTTAAGTACATCAGGGAGAAAAGGAGCTGTAAGTCTACATAGTAAGGATTAGGAAGGAGGGGGGTTGGGTGGAAGCAGGGTGCGATAAGGCGGAAGCACTAAATGAGTACTTCTGCTCAGTATTTACTAAAGAGAAGAGGGGGGTGACACCAAAGGTGGGAGAAATGGCAGAAGCAGGGTGGAAAGTGGTGACAGATGGGGAAATCATGGAGAGCAGAGTTCGAGAGAGTTTGAAGGCACTGAGGGTGGACAAGGCGCCAGGCCCAGATGGCATCCACCCCAGGGTACTGAAGGAGCTGGCAGAGGTCCTTGCAGGACCTTTGGCAGACTTATTTAATGCCTCACTACATTCGGGGCGTGTACCTCAGGACTGGAGGATGGCTCATGTGGTGCCCCTCCACAAGAGTGGCCCCAAGGATGAACTGGGAAACTACAGACCAGTGAGCCTCACATCCATTGTGGGTAAGCTAATGGAGACCATCCTAAAGGAGAGACTGGTGGCCCTCCTAGAGGCCATAGGACTACAGGACAGCAGACAGCATGGCTTCATACGTGGCAGATCCTGCCAAACCAACCTGGTCGAGTTCTATGACTGGGTAACTAGGCAACTGGACAGGGGCCATGCAGTGGATGTCCTGTATCTGGACTTCAGTAAGGCATTCGACTCAATGCCACATGGAAGGCTGGAAAGGAAGTTAGTAGGCACTGGGGCGGGTGCAAAGCTGGTGAGATGGGTAGGAAACTGGCTGCAGGGAAGGCAACAGAGGGTGGTGGTGGGTGGGGGAGCTCTCACCCAAGGGCAGTGACAGTGGTGTTCCACAGGGCTCGGTGTTGGGACCAGTGTTGTTTGGGATATTCATTGCAGACATATCATGGGACATCAAGAGCAAGATCAGTCTGTTTGCTGATGATACCAAGGTAGGCGCGGTGGTGGATGACCTAGGGGATGGCAGGGGTTGCAGGATGATCTGGCAAGCTTGAAACCTGGTCAGACACCTGGCAACTGGGCTTTAATGCCAAAAGTGCAAGGTGCTGCATTTTGGGATGAAGAACCCAGGAGGAGTTACCAGCTAGGGGAGTGCAGCTAGCCCAGACAGAGGAGGAGAAGGATCTGGGTGTGCTCATTACAGGGTCAATGAACAACTCGCACAATGTAGGAAGGCAGCTGCAAGGCCAACAAAATGCTGGGTTGTATTGCAAGGGTATATTCTCGAGGAGGGAGGAGGTGATTCTGCCACTGTATAGGTCATTAGTTGAGCCACACCTGGAGTACTGCGTACAGTACTGGCGTCCGTATCTGAAGAGGACATTAAGTTACTGGAGGGGGTGCAGCAGAGCCACAAAGATGATCAAGGGGCTGGGGGACTTATCATACTAGAGGAGGTTGAAGGAGTTGAACATGTACTCACTGGAGGAGAGGAGAGACGGGGTGACATGATTGAAACCTTTAAATACATGAAAGGAATAAACAAGATAAGTACAGAGGGGCTATTCAAATTAAGGGAGGGGAGGGACACCAGGGGCCATGATATGAGACTGGAGCGAGGAAGGTTAAGGAGGGAGATGAGGAGACACTTTTTACAGAGGGTGGTGGCTGGGTGGATCGTTACCTCCTGAAGTGGTATGCAGTAGAACAGTGGACTGCTTCAAACGAGGATGGGACAGGACAAGGGGGAGGGTTAATGAAGGGGAAGGGTGGAAGGAAGGGGCAGCTGCAGAATAAGGGGTGCTAGCTGCACATTCGAGCAGACTTGATAGACCTGTAGGCCTTTATCTGCTGGCAAATTTTGTATGTTCATATGTTCGTATTATGGCTCCATTTACATGCAGCTGTGCCAATCCCTGACGACTTGCGCCTGGCGCCCTGCCTGGCAGCAGCCGTCAGGGACCGACGCCCCCTGCAGCGTGGCAATGTTCCCCACAGCCTGATCGTGGGCATTTGTAAAATAAAAGTAGAGTCCTATATCCCTGGTGGTCCAGTGGACCGCTGTCAGCCCGATCGCTGGCTTAAGTAAAATAAAAGAAGATTCCTTTTCCCTGGTGGTCCAGTGGACCGCTGTCAGCCCGATCGCGGGCTTAAGTAAAATAAAAGAAGATTCCTTTTCCCTGGTGGTCCAGTGGACCGCTGTCAGCCCAATTGTGGGCTTCAGTAAAAGTATAATGATTCCTATATCCCTGGTGGTCCAGCGGACCCCCCTCCCCACCTGCCCACTGATCCCCACTGCCCCACTTCCCCCCCCCCCAGTCAGCGGTGGGCGGCAGCACCCCACCCGCCGGCTGCCCTGCCACTCGCCGACTGACACCATCAGTAGGGCTGTACGCCCTTTGGTCCACAGCATGAGCCAATGGGCATGCAGCCCATACTGTACTACACATTCCAGATAACCACCAGGGATATAGGAATCATTATACTTTTACTGAAGCCCGTGATCAGGCTGACAGCAGTCCACTGGACCACCAGGAAAAAGGAATCTTCTTTTATTTTACTTAAGCCTGTGATTGGGCTGACAGTGGTCTACTGAACCACCAGGGAAAAGGAATCTTCTTTTATTTTACTTAAGCCCGCGATCGGGCTGACAGCGGTCCACTGGACCACCAGGGATATAGGATTCTACTTTTATTTTACAAATGCCTGCGATCGGGCTGACAGCAGTCCACTGGACCACCAGGGATATCGGATTCTATTATTTCATACCAATGCCCGCGATCGGGCATTGGGGGGGCGCCACCATGAAGGTGCTGCCGGAGCTCGGGTGGCCACCCACAGGTGGCGGCTGCCGTGTTGCTCCCTGCAATATGGCAGCTCACCTGTGGGTGGCTGGCCGTTGCTCCTTTTTTTTTTGGATCAGCTTTGTGCGGCACAAGTAGGGGTTGCACATGCTTGGCTCAGCATATCCCGGGCTGAATATCGGGATGTGCAGAGTATGCATGGGCACATACCCCCTACCTGCACCTGCATACATTACTGATGCACTCCAGCGCATCAGGATTTGTGCCAGGCGCAATTCTACTTGAATATTGCACCAGGTATCAGGGTTAGAAGATGGCAACACTGTTGCTTTGCATGTGCAACCCTTTTGAATATCTGGCCAGATCATTCTATTAGCTTCCAGAAAATATGTAGCTCGTAGTTCATGTGTGATTTTCTGTAACATGTCAATGTGAGCAATATCTTTCTGTTGTAAAGTGTATAGGCATCTTGAATTCCAGATGTACCATTTTATTGTTATTAAAACTAAATGTAGAGTTGATTGATCTTGTTTAGCCCACCGGTTATCTAGATCTCCATATGTTAAGTTTTTATAAGTAATTTTTGCAAAACACTGGGGTTATCACTGTTCGGCCAAGAATTTCCAAAATCCTAAAATATAACTATAGGAGAAAAACAAGTGTTCCATAGATTCTAGTTGCTGTTGACAACCAGGCCTTGAGCAATTTCTTTCTGTAAGTTGCTTGTGTTTTTGGTTGGCCTTAACATTAAGTTGTTCATGACAATACAGCCAGTTTGTGTCTTTCATTTTTTCTGGGATCCATTTGTTCTGTAATATCTCTATTAAAGAGGAAAGTGAAGTGATAGGGCACTTTGGAAAACCTACCCCAACGTGGAAATTGGAAGGTAAAATGTGTTTATAAAGTAACTTTCTAGCTATGGTAAGGACCATTTGGCTACTTACTTGCCATGATTTTAGTTTAATAAAAACTTCTCTAAGGTATATTGGGGCTTGTGGAGAGGTGTGCACTATTTGTAAAGTGCCTCCTGTCCAGTGTGGTAGCCAACTAAGGCAGGAGTTTCAAAAAAATGGGATCCAAGTGCATTCAGCAGCTAAAGCTAACAGAAGAGGCCTAAGGTTGTAATTTACATAAATAGTATAGTAAAATACTAGCAGGTTTATCATATTCAATCCGCCCTGTTTTAGGGATAAATATGGGACATTCCGTTTGATGGGATTCAATCTGCTCCCCCAGACTGCTAGCAAGAAAAGACTGTATAAGGAGGTTTCTAGTGTTTTAGGGGTGGAAATATATAAAAAAGTTTTGATTAGAAATCCTTTTCTCTTTAGATATCTGCCACCTGTTCCATTGCTGGACAAGTAATCATCCATTGTTTAACTTGGCTTCCCAGTTCAAAATATCTAGGGGCTCTGAACAAATTTAATGTCTAAAATAGTGAGGAGGTAACTATTATTTGTATGCCCTCTATATCTGAAATTATGTGGGCAGGGTTACCCAGTTGTCGACCTTGGCATTTTTGGATATTTAAGGATGCTCCAATATAATTACTATATTGTAAACATGTGAACTGCTTGCTTTGCTGAGGTTTCATCTTGTACTACGATGCCCAGGTCATCCGCATATGCCATTGCAGTACATGAGATATTAGAATCTGATATTTGTATATGCTGTAGAACTATAGATGAATTTAGTAAGTAAGGGGTTGATACTAAATACTTACAGCAGAGGGCTAAGAGGGCACCCTGTCTTACCCCTCTATGCACAGGTAACATGGGGCCATTCTATCCATTAACTTGGGGGGTAACCATAGCTGGTTTGTATAGGTATTTTAACCGTGTTATAAATTCTGCTGGGATCTTGTAATATTATAAGACTTGCCACAGGAAACCATGTTTAACAGAATCAAAATCTTGCTTTTGGTCTAAAGACAGAATAAAACCTAATCCATGTTGGTTGTCATACTCTATTATTTCTCTCAATAATATTAATTGATCGGTCATTTGTTGTTCTGGTATGGAACAATATTGTACAGGTGTAATCACAGAAACATAGACTTTGACAGCAGATAAGAACCACTTGGTCCACCCAGTCTGCCCATTTCCCTACCTACTGGATAAGCTGCAGATCCTACTTAACCAACAGCCTACTTCCTCCTACCCCTACTAGAATTGCCTTATGTCAGCCCCATGCATTCTTGAATTCCTCCACTGTTTTTGACCCCACTACCGCCTCAGGAAGGCTGTTCCATGTATCCACCACCCTCTCCATGAAAAAAATGCTTCCTCACGTTGCCCCGGAGCTGTCCATCCTCTATCTTCAAATTGTGCCCCCTTGTTCTTGCAAATCTCTTTTTCTGAAAGCTGCTACCCTCTCGGACTCTGTTGAGTCCCTTGAGGTACTTGAAAGTTTCTATCATGTCCTCCCTCTCCCTCCTTTCCTTGAGAGTATACATATTATGCTCCTTTAGTCTCTCTTCTTATGGCTTCTGGTGCAGACCCTGTACCATTCTAGTTGCCCTCCTCTGGACCACTTCCATCCTGTCTATGTCCTTGCAGAAATGGGGTCTCCAGAACTGCATGCAGTACTCCAGATGGGGTCTCACTAACAGTATACCAGTGAAGTATCGACATTTTGTTTTTTATAACTTCTTTTTTATTGATCAACAGATGGGTTACAGTGTTCTGTATGACATTCCATACATCCTTGTCATCTGTTATACATACAGCTATAGGTAATAAGGTCCATTTGTGACTTGTAATCCATATGAAACAATAAAAACACTAACAAGAATTTTTTTTCCATATCAATAACTTACAGGCGCCTTAGACTTTATTTTATACACTTATAATATTTATATTTATAATTTCTTCCTAAGTTTCTATGAAGTCGTTGTATTCGGCTCATCTATATATTGATGCCAGGGGGACCAGATTGTTATAACATTCTCTATCTGTGGCTGCAACCTGTAGATGATATGTTTCACACTCTCTATTTGTACCATTCTAACCATCCAGTCTTGTGCTGTAGGAGGAAGTGGGGACAGCCATCTAGAGGTTATGCATTTTAGAGCAGCAACCCTCATCACATGAGTCACTTTGACTAAAGATTTAGTTCCAGATAAAAGTGTTGGAAGACCTAGAACCAGATCTTCCCCTGTAAAGGGGATATGTAGCCCAGACATTCTCTGTATCCGGGAGTGTACAATTCTCCAGAACTCTCGTATTTTGGGACAGGACCAAAAAATATGCGTGTAGGTTCCCGGGCTTCCACATTCTCTCCAGCATAACCTGACTGGTGCTGCCCAAAATGTTTTGTCTGTATGGGTGTGTGGAAATACCTAAGTGTTATTTTCCAGTGAAACTCTCGCCAAGTGAGTGAACTTGTGACTGGCCACCCCCTCGCCAGTCTCCTGTTCCAATGCTCCAGGGAGAATGAGGTAGCTAATTGCAACTCCCATCTTTGTCTCACCTTTTCTAATGTAGTAGGGCTCCGGGCATTCAGGATTTTATACAGCTGTGAGAGCTAGTGGGTATTATCTTTGATTATGATTGCAAAATAAAAGAAATTTTCCAGCTCTGTTCTGTCTCTTTCTATCTGTTGTTTCCTATTAGTTGTAAAGATATAATGGTGCACCTGCAAATTTCTGTAATGGTCTTCCCTACGGAGGGAAAATTTTGTGGTCAATTGAGCAAATGAAAGACATCCCCTACTATCTATGCACTGTGCAAAAGTTGCTAATTTTTGCTGTGCCCAAAATTTAAACCTTGGATCTGATCTCAGAGGAGCAAAGGAAGGTTCAAACCTAATTAATGATAGAGGGCCTAAGCTGTTTGGAGTGTGGGTGAGCTCTCTAAGTTTCTTCAGAATCTCAGTCGAGTGACTGATCCAAGGATTGGTCAACTTCCCCTTGTTGTGTGGTGGTATTGTATTGGTTGGCAGAGAGCAAAGCGCCCAGCCTTTCAGGGCTGCCTCCCCCAGGCAGTACCAACCTGATTCCTCCCTGCATTTGGCCCAGGTGCACAATTGTGCCCCTTGGGCTGCTATATAATATTGGTAAAAATTCAGAAGGGCTAAACCCCCCTTATCTCTTGATGCTTTTAGCATATTTCTGGCCAGTCTTGGTTGCTTTTTAGCCCAGATAAACCTTTGTGTTTCTTTCTGCAAGGAAGTCCAGAAGTCCCTAGGTGGTTGTAAAGGGAGGGTCTGAAATAAGAAAAGCAATCTAAGTAAGATGTTCATTTTAAGGGTTTGTGACCTGCCATGAAGTGTCAGAGGAATAGTTGCCATCTGGCCATGTCTGCTTGTATTTCCTGAAACAGTTTTAAATAATTGTTTTTCCATAACTGGATAAGATCAGCCAATATTTGGATACCCAAGTATCTGAATGTATTTCTATGTGCCCAAGCGAAAGGAAAGGTACACTTGAACTCTTGGAAGGGGCTCCCACTGAGGACCATTGCCTCCGATTTACTAAGGCTAATTTTAAAGCCTGCTAAATCATCATATTCTGCCAAGGTTTGTAATAAAGCTGGGACCAAGGTCTCTGGATTGGATACAAAAAAAAGGGAGTCGTCTGCATATAGGGCTATTTTTTGGGTGCAACCTTTGACCTCCACTCTCTTGATTCGTTGTTGTGCCCTTATTTCAACAGCTAGTAGTTCCAGAGACAATGCAAAAAGAAGGGGGGAGAGGGGTCAGCCCTGCCTCATCCCCCTTAGCAGAGGGAATCTGTCCGAGAGGTGGCTGTTTACTTTGATTCTGGCTTCTGGGGCTCTGTAGAGGGCCTTGACCACTTCAGAAAATTTGTCTCCCAGACCAGATCTCCTCTGGGCACCATCTAGGAAAATCCAGTTGACCCTGTTGAATGCCTTCTCAGCATCCATACTTATAGCCAACTGTAAGTTCTTCTTAGTTTTTTGTGCTGAGACTACATTCAATAGGCATCTGCTATTATGGCGAAACCCATCACAGCGATAATCTTGACAGATTTTGAGATTGTCACTGTGATGTACTGCCAGCAAAATTTAGTTACTCTGCCAGTGATTTCCCCCCATTTTGAACAGATTCTGACTTGGTGTTTGTTATACAGAAATGGAGGGGTGCAGGGGCGTAGCCCCCCGCATGGAGGGTTCAGCGGGGTGCAGCTCCCTGATAACAAAAAATACAATCTCTGACAGGTGAAATTTTGCCTGTCGACACTGGGGCTGTCACCAAGCTGCATGTCAACAACTTTGATGTCGATGTGGCTTGGTGGAACCCTCACCAACTGCCTGTACAGAGGGATAACAACTTATACTGGGTTTCATACTTTCTGTTTTCTACTGGTGATGCCTCGTCCTATGCATCTCAGTATCTCCCCAGCCCTCCTTATTGCCTTCTCACATTGCTTGCTTACTTACCTTTAGGTCATCTGATATGACTGCCCCAGCTCCCTTTCCATTTTTGTTGTTGTTAGTAACTCCCACCCCATTGTGTACTCTTCCCCTGGGTTTTTGTTTCCCAGGTGCATTACTTTGCACTTCTTTGCATTGAATCTAAGCTGCCTTATATTTGACCATTCCTCCAACCTTGTCAAGTCCCTTCTCATCCTTTCCACCTCCCCTTGTGTATCAACCCTGTTGCAAATCTGTGTGTCATCTGCAAAGAGGCATACTTTTCCTTACAGCCCCTCCGCAATGTCACCTATAAAGACATTAAAGAGGACCGGTCCCAGTACTGAACCCTGTGGTATTCCACTAGTAACCCCTCTTTCTTCAGAGTGGACTCCGTTTACTATTACCCTCTGTGTCCTGTTGTCCAGCAAATGTTTTACCCAGGCTACCACCCTGAGACCTACTCCCAGGCTGGCTAACTTGTTTATTAATCTTTTGTGTGGGACTGTGTCAAATGCCTTGCTAAAGTCTAGGTAGGCCATATCCACAGCCCCTCCCTAGTCTACTACTTTGGTCACCCAGTCAAAGAAATCTATTAGATTCATCTGACATGACCTTCCTGCTGTGAATCCATGCTGCTTTGGGTCCCATGCCCCGCTGACCTCTAGGTACTCAATAATTCTTTCTTTCAGAAGTGATTCCATCATTTTCCCTGCCACTGAGGTCAAACTAACAGGTCTGTAGTTTTCTGCCTCTGCCTTGCTCCCACTTTTGCGAAGGGGAATCACTTCCTCCAGTCCTCAGGTACCACACCATCCTTCCATGATTTGTTAAAAAGGGTAGTCAGTGGTGTCACTAGTTCTCCCCTTAGTTCTTTTAGAATTCTGGGGTGAATTCCATCAGGCCCCATTGCTTTGTCCAGCTTCAGTTTTAGGAGTTCTTGCAGGATCCTTTCTTCTGTGAATGAACGGGTATTGACCCTTCTATCCTGGTATTGACCCCCAATCAAGTACATGGCTGCTTGTATTAGTCTTGCATTTAACATTTTAAAATCTGCATTCAGGAGGCTTATCGGCCTCCAGTTGGAAATATTATTATTCTCTCCTTTTTTATGTTTATTTATTTATTGAAATGTGTCACCAGGAAAGGCACACTGAACAACAAATTGCTCATCTCTCGGTGTGTCCTGTGGGAGAGGGTAGGAGGGTATAACAAAAGAAAAAAACATAAACAGATATCATAACAACAGGGTAAAGGGTCACATATATATGTCATAGAGGTAACATAAAGGTAGCAATTTGAGCAACAATTTCTAAGTGTTGGGTTAAGTAGTGAAAATAATAAATGCCACACAAACAACCAAGTTACTATACTGGTAGAAGATGGTAGGAGAAAGAAGGTGGTAGTAGCTTGGCCGGAGAGGAGATGCGCACACCAAACAGAGATAGAAGCATAGATCTGGGAAGGAGGTAGTGGCAGAAGGAGGGGCAGAGATCGGGGGTAGGAGCTAGGGGGAAAGGAGGAGGCAACGTGAAATAGGAAAAAGTGGTAAAAGCAATAAGGAGTGGGGAAAAAAAAGCCAATTCGATTGAAATTATGTAGGTAAATCAAAGTACCCCTAGCCATAGACAGGGGAATAGAATCTGACCGGAGCATAGTGGTAAATGCTGCAGCTAATTCGGGTGAAATTATTGAACCAAGAACTTTATATGATCCTGGAGTAAGGCCATCCATACCTGGGGCAGGTTTATTCGCAAAAGATCTTATAGCTGTCTCTACCTCTTGGGGGTATCCATTATCAAGGTTTTTAAAATTTGTCCTGGACAGGTGGGGGGAGTAAAAAGATTGAAGAACTGAGGATCCAGGGCAGTATTGTCTGTCTGTTTGGAAAACAATGTCATAGTATGCTGAGTTACAATCCTTAATAAATTCTGCTTATCTGAATATTCTGTCATATCTACATCAAATAGACTATGCATTGTTTTGTGTTTTATTTTTTCCCCTTGGCTGAGGAATAAGCAAACAGTACCTGTGGTTCCACAAGTACTAAAGGACTGTTGCCTTTGTAATCCATTGTATTTTTTTAAGTGGTAGAAAATCATTTCCTGCTTTATTTTCTGAATTTGTCTTGGAAAGTTATGTTTTATAATTCTGGCTAATGACTGCAATTTCTGTAACTGTTGCCTATTGTATAGGTACTTTAAATATTCTTTGTCCCTATTTGCTTTACTACTTTTTTCAATAAAGTCTGTAAATCCCATTTTGTGTCTGACCACCAGAATGCAGGGTCATCATACATTTCCAATACTGTTTTGCGAGTAGTTATAAAATATTGTATATTCTGTATTACTTGTGGATTACTGTAGATAGCAATGATGAATTACATTTCCAGTTTCCTGGGCCATTTATGCATGTAGGGTTGGGGCCTAGTAAAAGTCCAGGGGCCCGATTCTATAAAAGTTACGCATGGCACAAAGTGACTGGCACCAACCAGAATGGTGCAAGTAGCACTTTGCACCATGAGTTGCTACATTCGGGATTCTGCAAAGCAGCTAGTGACATGTCGCAGGATGCTTGCACCAAGGTGGACTTATGCCACTGTTTATGCCATAAACCCCCTGTGACATGGCGCACGGGGGTATACAGCAGCAGTTGCACCATATTCTGGAAGGGCAACTGCCAGATCACCAAAGTGCAATTCTGAAACAACCCCTGGAGGACATCTGTCAAAGTACATTTACACCAGCTATTAGCTGGTGTAAGTGTACCTTGTGTTCACCAGGGGATGCATCAGTGTGCCCCAACAAAGTCCCCTATAGATGTGGCAGCCCCCAGCCCTGCTCCCGTAACAGACAAGAAAAAGTCCCACAAGTGATTGAGTGCTCCCCATGCCCCAATCCTGGTAATAAGTTATCTAAAGCCCTGCAGTGCAAATGGGTACCTGCCTGATCCAGTAATATGTTGTGAAAAGCTCCACAGGGCTAGCAAACCCCAGACCCAATCCCTGAACCCCAATAATTTGTACCTTAGGATAATGTATAAAAACAGTCCCACACCTTGGTAGCACTGGTAGTCTAGTGGCCCCACCTCCCGCAACAGTGCCAGTCACCCCTCCCCGACCCATACCAGCCAGCAACTGGCACAGCCCTCCTCTCACCACCATGGCCAGCTGCCAACTGAGCTCTGTATGAGCATGTACTACTGTAAATAGTACATGCTCAGTGAATGACAGCAGCTGTCATTCACTGAGCGCATACTATATACAGTATGCACTCATACAGAGCTCAGTCGGTGGCTGGCAGCGATGGTGAGAGGTGGGTTGTGCCAGTTGCTGGCTGGGTAAGGGTTATGGGGAGCGGGGTGAACTGGACCTGCCAGGTGGGGGGCCACTAGACTACCAGGGCTACCGGGATGTGGGACTGTTTTTATATGTTGTCCTACAGGACAAATTACTGGGGTTCGGGACTTGGGGCTCCGGGGGATTCACTATTCTGCGGGATTTTACAACACACACAGGATCGTGCAAGAGCAGGTTGCTGATTGCCCTGCAGGGCTTTAGATAACTTATTACCAAGATCAGAGTATGGGGGTTGCTGATTGCCCTTTGGGGCATTTCTGCATACTATTTGGGGATTGGGGCTCGTGGGGGCGCATGTTCTGACATTGCCACAGGTTTGCAGCAACCTGTATGGATACACCCTCCATTTGGCTTATTATTCAGGTTGGTGTAAGTCATTGGAGTTGGCCGCTGGGACCCTGCTCAATAGAGAATTGGGCACAAGGTCCTTGGCACAATGGCAATGGCGCAAGTAACCTTTGGTGCGACTTGCACCAACCCTTCTAGAATCGGGCCCCAAGTATCTTATGGTCTGAGAATTCTACTTCCCGAACATACACCTTAGCTAGTGGGAGTTAGTTCTAAAAAAAAATCGATACGTGTTGCTAGGGAGCTCTTTGAAACGTCAGGGCTGAACAGTTGTTCACTGAAAAATAAGCATTCTTTAACATGGAAACCTATATTATGTGTTTTAAGGTGGCCATGTCGCAAAGATTTTTGTGGTCTTAGTCTGCCTACCTCTGTTTTGTAGGGCCAGACCACAATTGAATTCTCCACCAAAAATAACAGGGTGTGATGAGAAGAGATATGGTTGTACAGACTGAAATATAGTTATTCTCTCTGCTTTTGATTGTGGGGCATAGATATTTATCAACCTATAGTATATAGGGGATACATGATGGGCAGGAGTGGGATATGGAAAATATTCTTACTCCTGCAGAGTGAGATATCCATACCTCACTCTGCAGGAGTGAGAATATTTTCAATATCCCACTTCTGCCCATCATGTGTTCGATTTATGCAATAGGGCTGGAGTGTGGTAATTGTGTTCTTTTTGTGGTTTAGCCAGAAATTTGTTTATAACTGAGTGATTCCTTTTTGTTCTCCATGTTGCTCTGCGGTTATCAGGCTACGTTTTCAATAGGCATTGCTGTGGTTTATGAATGAGTTGGTTTAGTGTTGTTTCATTGGTTATTGCTGTGTGGTTGTGGTTTCTTATTAGCTGGGGGTTGTCATGCATGGGAGAAATATGCTTTATTGGATGTGATGTCTGTTGTGTGATTCATCGGTTCATGTGTCTGTCAGTGGAAAATGTGTGCTGGTTGGTTAGTGTGTCATAGCGGGTGAGGTTTCCTTGGGAGTAACAGTTCCAGTACGGTGGTGCATTTTGTTGAGTTTTATTTAGTTTTATTTATGCTCTTTGTGTAAGTTTATTTTTTTTAAGATTTTATTTCGTGTGCATTTATTTTGGATAACTGGGTTGCTTGTGAGGCTCTGCTTTGTTAACGGACTTGCTGAAGGCTTCAGTGGTCGAAGTTTTGGAAGAAGTGCTTCTTGTTATCAAGTACTGCATTCCTATCACTGTCGCTGTTTGAAGAAATCTGCTTTGTCTTTTTCCAAGGAGTGCTGTCTTGGATCTCAAATTTCAAGTTGTGGCTTTCACTCTTTATCAGATCTAGCAGCCTTTCTTTGTGAAGCTTGAACTGTGAGCAGCTAAGGAAGAGTTCTTGCTGCACATTCATGTTTTTTTTTTTTTTAATTTTCAGTTTACTTATTCGGTCCATATTACTGTTGTAGGCTGAATGAGGGCGTTTTAAATATTTCTCCATTTTTAAGCATCAGTGAGACAGTTTTTAGCTAGATGTTTTCTCTGGGAAATTGAGAAGTCGGGTATGGTTTCTGATTTCAGACTCCTATTATTAACAGCATGGAAACCTGAGGCTAGTTGTTTGGGGAAGCAGGTGCCTGCACGGGTGTTTTACATTTGTTGCCATTGCTAGGAGAAAGTAGTGCCTGCAAAGCTGCTAATGGGAGTGATGTAGCTAGAGTGGAAATATTTGGTCATGACGTAGACACTGTGTGTGTAAAAAGTGATATCTTTCACAGTGTCTACGTCAGCAGGATTTGTCTCACTCCGGTGAGAATATATGGTTTTATTCACAACGTTTACAACTACCCCGTTGTATAAATATATTATTATATTTGGTATCCAATATTAAGGCCTGCCCGGGTATGAGATCAATCAACTTGATTATCAGAATAGCTGCAATAGTTCTTAGTAGGAAACCTACCCCTAAGCAGCCATCTGTACCATTCTTTGGTTGCTGTAGGAATTTCTGAAATTGTATGCAACCTAATATCCTATAAAAAAAAAAAAACTCTATTTGGAGGTAGAAAGTAGATGTGAAAATACTGCCTGTCTTCCTATTGCTCTTAATGCTGTTAGCATTAATGGAACAGATAGAGATGAGGCTCTGCAGAATGCTTCTGAACTCTCAGACCCTGACTCAGAAGATTCCACTCTATGTTCTTCCCAACCAGAACTTACTTTGGATATGGAATAAGTGATCAAGACTCCCAGGCCTCTGGCCCTACTCAGGATCCCCCTTCTACCCACCTCCCAGGAATCGCAGAAGAAACCTACAAGGATCTACAATGCTGAGTCGACAACTAACTTGTCGACTGGCATCACAGTGCCAGGCTCCCTGTCAATTGCGATTTGCAGTCAACAGGGAGCCGTGGACAGCAGGGACTGTTTTTTCTTTGGGGGCCTCACACCATGAATCCCCCCACACCCCCCATTACTATAGATACTAACTCTGAGTTGGAGTTGTTTTGGGAAGGGGGCACAGGGTAGGGGAAAGTGTTGCCCAGTCCTGGGTGCAACGTTTGTCATTTAGTTAGAGAGAAGTACAAAACTCCCATTTACTTCACGATCTAAGGGGGTTTAGATCTGTGTCTACAAGACCTCCTAGGTTTCTTCTGTGATTCCTGGGGGGGGGGGGGTTGAAGGGGGATCCTGAGTAGGGCCAGAGGCCTGGGAGTCTTGATCACTTATTCCATATCCGAAGTAAGTTCTGGTTGGGAAGAACATAGAGTGGAATCTTCTGAGTTAGGGTCTGAGAGTTCAGAAGCATTCTGCAGAGCCTCAGATCTATTGGTCAGGGGGACTTCTGATATTTTAGGAGCTTTTGGAATTAGCTGCTTCTGGGTGACTACTCTGTTGCTAGATCGGCTTCTTTTGCCTTTCACCATGGATGGTGGGGGAGGGGCACATTTTCCTGACCATCTTGGGGGGGTTGGGGGAAGGGGGGTCAGGTTCCACCACACCCAATACTTCTGCAGGGGGTAACTCGTTACAACTTCAGACTGGGGCTGGATTGTGGATTCTGTGGTTGTAGAAGAGTGGGCTGGGACTGTTGGGATATTTCTAGGGATAAAGGGAAAGGTAGCTCTCTGTGCTATGGCTATCGGAGGCAGTATAGCGCAGTGGTTTATGGTTCTGAGCTGCAAACCTGGAGACATGGGTTTGAATCCCACAGCCCCCCACTTGCATACTGTGTGACCCTCAGCAAGTCACTTAACTTCCTTGTGCTCCCAGGTTGCACTTGGATATAAGCTTCAGCTAAGTGTGCCTCTCCTGGTTAAATAATTTCCCCTTCCTCATTAATCTTTGTTCTTCTTCATCTGTTGGGTCAGCTTGATTGTGTGCAGTCCACTTACAGTTTTGATAGGAGTGGCCAAGACCATCACCAAGGTTACATTTGTGCTCATTTGTACAATGCCCACTAGTATGCCCTATTTCTTGACAAAAGTTACACCTCACCTGATCACATATGCTACTAAGGTGCCTGTTAGATCCACATTTATAGCAGGTCTTGGGTTAGTCTGCATAGAATAATACCCCCCCAGTCTCGGCCCCCGAGAAAGGATCTACAATGCTGAGTCGACAACTAACTTGTCGACTGGCATCGCAGTGCCAGGCTCCCTGTCAATTGCGATTTGCAGTCAGCAGGGAGCCGTGGACAGCAGGGACTGTTTTTGCTTCGGGGGCCTCACACCATGAATCCCCCCACACCCCCCATTACTATAGATACTAACTCTGAGTCGGAGTTGTTTCGGGGAGGGGGCCCAGGATAGGAGAAAGTGTTGCCCGGTCCTGGGCGCAACCCCTACAGCAACATGTTGCTGTTGTCGGCAGCGGCGTATATCGCTGTAGGCATTTCACCACAGGAGGTGCATACTAAAAAAAACAGTTAGGAAGATGTTCTAGTCCTGCATCAGAAACCTGTAACATTACTTTGATTTTCCAGCCACCTGTCCAAATATGTTCCGAGTTGAAGATTGCCTCAGGTTGCTCAAGTACATTGCACCGTTGCTTCAACCAATAAGTGAGATCAGTAACAGTGACCCCTTCATTCCGAAATAATACTGTTATTATTTTGTATGCAAGTTTTGTCAGGGGGGATTGCCTCAAAGGGCACCCATAGAAGTGTGCATTTAATTTGTTGAAATTTAGCCCAAAAATGCTGCAAACCAGAACTGACTTTGAAGCTGATATTAAATGTCGTTTCCCCTGAGACATGAATCAGGGGTCGTGGATTTAGTTTGTGAAAAACCTCATGGAATCTTTTAAAAGATTTTTGGCTATGAAGACCCAGTCAGGGAGTGAGTCCATACCACCCTTATATAATAGTATAATTTATTTATTTATTTATTCAATTTTGATGACCAGGTAAGCCCACTGAGCCCCGAAGGTCCCTTTTTCAGGAGCAACCCGGAATTAGCTATAGAGATAAGGAATACATAATGGTGTACAAAGAAATGATAAACAACACATTATTAATGGGATACAGTATGTCTGAACAATGTACAAGGCATAAGTGCAACATAAGTTGATGGAAGGTTGTTCATAGGTATGTTCAAGTAGGTTACAAAGCGGCCTGCCTCTGCAGGGTGATAATAGTTCAATGGAGAGTACAGGCAAACAAATACCAAGAGAAGTGTGTCAGAGGTGTGTGTCAGAGAGCTTGGGTACACTGTAACAGGAGCAGGCATTGGCATTGAGCAAGTGGGTCTTGAGCCTGGATCGGAAAGTTACAAGGGAGGGGGCTTCCTGCACAGGAGGGAGTTTATTACACTGTATAGGGGCAGAAGAAGCAAAGGATTTACCACCTGCCTTGGTTGGCACCCTAGGTTCTTCCAGGAGGATTCGTCCAGTTGTGCGGAGGTTTCTACAAGAACACCTAGGGACCAGGAGCCCTGCACGGCTGGCCAGGGGGGAGGAGCAGAAGAACTTGTACATATTGCAGAGAAGAGGGTACTGCAGGCAGAAGTCAAGGGATGCCCAGTGTAGGGAAGCCAAGGCTTCACATTGGTGGTGTCTAGCATTAGGCCGAGAGGCATAGCAAGCCACCTTGTTGTACAGTGACCGAAGAGACATAAGTCAGGGTGGGGAGGAGGACACTAGTAGCAATAGTAGTCCTGAGCTCAGGGATCAACTGGTCATTTAGATGATAGAGCAAGCCTAGTTCATGGTGGATAGTTTTTGTTACCTGGTCGACATAATTCTTTAGGATAAAGCCCTGATCCAGTGTTAGGCGGAAGTATCTAAGTGAGCTCACCACCTCTATGCGATTGCCAGAGGAGGAGGTAAGTTGGAGTGAGGGGGTTCTGTCTTGGTCCAGGGACCTAGGACCAGATAACATAGCTTTGGTTTTGTTTGTGTTGAGGAACCTGTTCTCTGTTAGCCAGGCATCCAACTTAACAATGTCAGCCTGTAACTGAGGACCAAGGTCAGTTAGGCTGCCCAGAGATCTGTATATGACAGTATCATCTGCGTACTGGACCACTGAGCTGACCCACAATGACTACTTGGGTCATTCATGAACAGCGTGAAGAGGAGGCAACCAAGTATGGACCCTTGCAGTACCCCCTCCCTCAGGTGAAGTGGGTCAGATGTTACTCCTTTCCACTTAACTCTCTGAGTTTGACCAGTGAGGTAGCTATCAAACCAGGTAATAGCATGAGGGTTTAGGCCAGTCCTGCTCAATTTAGACAACAGGAGTTGGTGGTTGACAAGGTCAAAGGCCTTAGACAAGTCTATAAAGACTGCCCCTGTAGGGGTTCCTTTGTCCATTGCTCCAAGTATATCCACTGAGAATTTTATCAGGGCAGTGTCAGTTCCATGGTTTTGTCTGAAGCCATGTTGGGAAGGTGCTAGCAGCTGATGTGACTCCAGGTAGTTATGGAGTTGCCCATAGACTAGCCTTTCCTGAATCTTTGCAAGGGTGCAGAGCAGTGAGATTGGCCTGTAGTTGCCAATAGGCTCCCTGGGGCCCCCCTTGTGGATGGGAACCACATAGGCCTGCTTCCACATGTCAGGCACATCACCTTCCAGTAGGGATCTGTTGAGGAGTCATGTTAAGGATTGAGTGATGGTCAGAGCTGCCACCCTTAGCAACCTTGGGTTGATGCCATCAGGGCCACCAGTACCTTTGGATTTAAGGGACTTAAGGAGGGGGAGAACCTCCTTAGCCTTGATCAGCCTTAGATGGAAAGGAGGTCATGTGGGGCAAGTCATTATGGAGCGCCTGGGTTCAGGGTTTAAGGGGGGTAGACAAGCCTTAATGGCGTCTAGATTAGTGAAGTGCTGATTAAGGGAGGAGGCAATTTGGTGGCTATCACTTAGTATTTGACCATTGACCTCAATGAGGCCTGATGGAGATTTACCGTTGCCTTTGAGAAGTTCATTGATATGGGACCAGAACATCCTAGGGTTGCCTAGGTTGGTTTGCTGTAGATGTTTGACATACTTTCTTTTTGAGAGCTTGGTGGCTCACTTACATTGGTTCCTCAGGGTCCTGTAGGACACAAGAACAGCTGGCAGTGCTGAAAACTTATGCTTCTTCCAAGCCGTGTCATGACTCACCATCAGAGATTTTAGTTCTGGGGTGATCCATTTGTGGCAGCTGACTTTGGCTTGTAGCTTTTTGGGGAGGGGCAAACAGATTAGCTGCAGAGATGAAGAAGTTCTGAAAGTAGTCCAGTGCTTCTCCCAGGGTTGGAAGGAGCCTTATGGGGCTCCAGTCAAGGTTACTAAGATACTCATTAAAGGACTCAGCAGAGAATTTGGAATCATCACAAGTTGTAAGTATTCTGGGAGGAACCGTGGGTGATCTATTCCTCCAGACACAAAAAATAGGTGAGTGATCACTCGGGGCATCAGCCATGGTACCAGTCATCTGGATGTTTGATGGATGAGACACCAGAGCCCAGTCTAGGATGGTGTGGTTCCCAGTTTTGTGGTTAAGCCTAGTAGCATCATTGATGATTTGTTCAAAGTTGGCATCCAGAAGCATGGACTTGAGGGCCAGCTCTGTGTCCTGAGCCCAGTTGAGGTTGAAGTCCCCAAGGATCAGGAGTTTCGATGAGATCTCATCTGCTAGGGCTTTGGTGAGGGACTCAAGAGATTGGAGGGCAACCTTGGGAGGGTTGTAGATACACCCTATGGTAAGGTGCTTAGTGAGGCCAAGGGTGATTATGCCATTTAGCTGGGAAGATTGGGCTTTTAAACAGAGAAGCAAATGGGTGTGGGTTCTCGTGATTAATGAAATGTATTGGAGCCACAGGTATTGAGGTACTAGGACCAGCTGGTGTCTGTATATCTGAAGGAGAGTCAGATTGGGTTACCAGAACAGATGTTTCAGATGTCTTGTCCAGGTCCTCGGTGGGGGGGGGCAAATCTTCCATTGCTTCCCCAATGTTTAACACAGGGTTCTGTGTAAGTGCTAATTCTTTTTGGTAATGCAAGAGGTGAACTGGGCATAACATTTGTTGAAGGAGAATGAGGGGAATGTGTACCTGAATAGTTTGTATAAGTAGAAGTTGCAGCCTTTGGGAAACCTATTGCTAAGTCTTAGTTTTGAGGTAATGGCATGTAGATAGCTGAAGGTCCAGACACCCATGCTCCAGTTGCTGCATCGTGCTCACATCCTGCTGCTTGCAGTGCTGATTCCACTGACCAGTCCTTTCATTCTGTAACAGCTGGCTGAAATTCTGGGGGATGTCTTAGGCTGGGTGAGTGAGCACACTTATGTGCTATTTCTGATGCATCCCCGGGGTTCTGTGCAAACACAGTATTTGCCGCTGAAGCAGAATTAATTCTTGTAGGATCCAGGATTTTTTCCACCGCTTGTGGTTGAACAATTTTATCTGCACCTGCCACTTCTCCCGAAGTTGTCTTGGTATGTATTGCTTCCAATTTTGCTGGGTCCTGAGTGGGGGTGCTTTTAGCTTGCAACTTGTTGGGGTTTAAATAATTTTGGATCAGGCGACCAAGATTTTTCTTTTGTCAAAAAGTCCTTAGTATGCCCGGGTAAAACAGAGGGCTGCGGCTCTGATTGTTTGTTAACAGGTTTACCCTTTTTTGAGTTCACCTTTGATGTCACAGAGAAGGAGAATATTGTAGAATTTGATTGATCCGATGCACTTGCCTGGTAGACAATAATATTGTTTACTGAGTCTGTGGGAACATAAGCGGGATTCTGTATACACAGTCCATCTGCTGTTGCCAAGGGCTTAATGCCTTCAAAGGCTTGGTTTCTAGAGAGGGCCAGGATAATTCCCTTGGTTCCCACAGTTCTGATTTTTTATCTAAAACAGCAGTAATTTCTAGTTGTTATGCCCGAAGGCGATCTACTTCAGCCCTCCAGTAATGCTTGCAGCTGTACTGGGTTTTTCCTCTAGTGGCTCTTTCTTTACATCAGTATTTACAATAATCTTAATTTTGCTGTTTTTCTTAGATAAGTCAATGTCAACCTGCACATCTACCTCCATTCTGGGTTTTTTATAATTCAATATACTTTACTGAAAATTTTCAGAAAAGAGTACACAACAAACTAACAAATCCCATACAAACAGTAACACAATAACAAAAACAGAACAGTAAACAAAACCAAACAGGTCCCCCCAACTGCCTCCCAGTAGAAACCCCAAGAAACAGCAAAAACCATATCCTACAATCTAAATGCTACCCCAAAAACCCCACCCCCCAAGCAGCTCAGCAATCTTCTGCAAGCAATGCATTTAGAACTGTAGAAGGGGTGACTAGGATTGCAACAACAGAAAAAAGAAGGCTAAGACCCACCCCTAGCTCCCCTGTACTAGAGTCAACAAGGCAAAAAGAGATTCCCATCTGGACTGAGACACTTGAGGACACTTCCTACGTGAAGCAAATGTTTCTCCAACATAAGGGTTGTCAATTGTCAGTGTTAGTGGCTCAGCAGGTAGCACACTCACCTCTGAGGCCAGGAAATCAGAAGGCTGTGGGTTCTTTCCCCACACCAGGCACTTGGGTTAATATCCCAACACAAAATATTAATATAAAAAACAATTGGATTTATCATGTTTAAACACCCATCTTTTATGGTTCTATACGTTATCCCCCTTTTAATAGGATTTAACTCGCTACCCCACAATAACTGAAAAAAAAAGACTTTGAATTTTGGATTGCATTTGAAATGGTACTGGAAAAATGTATGCTAAAAATAAAAATATTGGGGCAATAAACGTTGTTAATAAGTAAATTATTTTCTCTCATGTCATACTCCATTGTTTCCATTTATGTACTTTTATTTGGGCTATTTGATACTTTTCTTCCCAGTTTTGTTATATTGCATCATCCCTTCCAAATCTTATTCCCAGCACCTTAATGCTTCCTTCTGCTATCTCCAAATCTCCTCTTTTCTTTTTCTCCACTGCCCCAATGGATAAATTCTACTTTTCCCTTTATTTATCTTAATCCCTGTATATTGGCTATACTTCTCTACTGACTCTATTAACTTATCCCCTGAACTTGATCTTTTACTAAAACTAAGCAATCATTTGCATAAGCACTTGTTTTATTCAGTTCCCTATTTTGCCATACAATACTTTTAATCTCTTTCTCCACCTCTATTCTCCTGAGAAGTGGGTCTAGACAAAATACATATAGTAGGGGACTTAATGGGCACCCTTGCCAAACCCCATTCCTTATATACATTGAAGTCCCTAGATGCCTGTTGACCATAGGACAAATTTGTGCTTCCTTATATATTGCTTTTATTAAACTAATTAATTCTGTTGGAATTTTAAACTTTTCTAAGGTATCCCATACATACTGATGTTTTACAACATCAAATGCTGTTTCTTGATCCAAGGCATACAAATACCCTTGCAAAGAATCCTCCTGTCCTTTATTTATGACTTCTCTAATATAAATAAAATGTTGTTGTATGCTCCGTCCAGGAATAGCACATGTTTGAGACTGCATTATCAATTTCTCTGAAAAAGTCCTTAACCTATTATTTATTACTTTGGCTAAAAGTTTGTAATCTGAAGTCAATAAACTAATGGGCCTCCAATTCTTAAGTTGTGTTTTTTCTCCTTTTTTATGCAAAATAATTCCTTTTTTCATGCTTTCTGCCAAATTGTCTCCATTCATTATACCATTGTAGACTCTTGTTAAAATGGGAGCTATTTGTTTTTCCAAAATTTTAAAGAACATATTCGGAATCCCATCCACCCCAGGTGCCGTGTTATTTGACAAAGATTTTATTGCCTCTTTCACTTCTTCTTCTTTAATTTCCCCCTTTATCGCCTGTGCCTCATCGTCCTCCAACTCTGGCATCTCAATTGTCAGAAAAAAATCCTCACTTTTCCAACTTCTTTGTTGCTGGTATTTCTCCTTCAAAAACTCTTGTACTATACATTTAATATTTTCTATATCTGTATGTATCCTCCCTTTTCCATCCTGTAATTTGTACATAACTCGATTTTCTATTCTTTCTTTACTACTGTCATAAGGATTTGTATGATATTTTGTTCCCTGGGTACCACTTTTTTGTTCCATAATTAAAGATGTGACCCTATTATATTGGTATTCTTTCATTTTAACCTTAATTTCTTCAATTTGTTTAGATTCATCCACCTTATCTTTAACCTGCCTTGTCATAAGTTTTTATAATCTAGCCCTTAATTTTAAATACTTCCCATAATTTGTTGCCTCTACTTTCTGTCCTTCTTCGATCATATATTGTTTGATTTCATTTTTAGTATCTTCCCACCATTCTGTTCCACTATCATATAATTCCATAACTGTTAACTTATCTTCCAGTATTATTTTAATCTTTTCTATACAAGTATCTTCTTGTAGCTTAGTTGTATTCATCCTCCAATAGTCTTTTCCTATTCTCATCCTATTCCCCAAGTTAATTTCAACTTCTACTGCCATATGATCTGATGTCTCAATCGGTATACACCTAATATCAGCTACCTCCACTTTTTTTTTGTATCATCCAGAAATCTATATGAGTAGAACGTGAACCCTTGAAATATGTGTGTTCTCCTTTTTTCCCTTTTAACTTATAGCCATCCTCCATCCCAGCTTTATGTAACATTCTTTTCAGGTGAGTCGTATCACAAAAAATTTTTGATGTTGCCCTCCCCCAATCTGCTCTAGATAACCCACAGTTAAAGTCTCCCCCCATACCACAGGTTTTGAAGTATGCAAATAAGCCTCTATTTAATCTATTAGCATATTCCTTTCTTTTTTCCTTTATGGATTATAAATTACAATAATTCTCACAGAATTCTTTTTTAAGATAACATCAGTAATCATAGCTCTTCCAGGTACCAAATCTATTACTTTTAAAATTTGAACATCATGAGAAGAGAAAGCTACCCCCACCCCTGTACATCTATCTATCCCAAAGGACCATAAGGATTGTCCCCATGTCCAGTCTTTCTGAGTTTGTTGAATTTCATCTATAGTGTGTAACCTTGTGTCTTGGAATATATATAAGTCACTTTTCAAGTCATACAGTATTTTAAAAGTTACCAGCCTCTTCCTTCTATTTTTAATACTATTTGTATTATGAGTGAGGCATTTTAAACTTCCCATTTTGTTTTCCCCTCACTTTTACCCTGCCTCTGTAGATTTTTTCCTTTTCTTTGACACCTGTGTGTCTGTTGTGTCTCCATCTTCCTCTCCTGCACCTTCAAAAAGATCTGTGTTGGACCGACCAGAGCCCTCCTCCATAGTGGACCATTCCTTGTCTTGTAATAAGGTGTATTTATTTGTTAATTCTACACCTTCACAATCTTTTTCCAATTAAATTATCTGTTTTGCTGTACTCTTCTTTTTGTTTTTAGATCTTGTAACCATAGTAAATCCAGTTTCTTTTTTCTGTCTTCCTTTCCATTTTAAAAGTCCCTGTTTTTTCTTTTGATTCTTTTTGCTCTGGTATTACCAACCCTTTAGTCTGAGGTTGTACCTTTATTCCTGTTTCCATGTCCTCTCTGATAATGGCTTCCCTTATTACCTTATCTTGCTTCTCTTTCTCTTCCTGTGCCACAGCCAGGTAGACATCTTGCTCTGCTCTTTCTCCAGTTTCTGGGCTGTTATGGGAAGCCAAGGGGCATTTTGAAAAGGTGTGCCCTTCCTTTTCACTCAAACTACATTTAACTTGGTTTGTGCATTCTGCCCCAAAATGCCCAACAACCCCACATAGACCACACTTGACTTTACCAAAGACATTACTTAACTGACCCCGCTCTCCACATTTGTGTCAGGCCCGCACTTGGCCTGCATAAAAAACAATGCCGCTATCTTGGCCTAGAAAAAAACAGTTCAGCAAATGTTGAATTTCCCCATCTACTTGTTTAAGTGTTAGTTTATATTTCCATCCACCTGTCCACAGACCATTTTCATCCAATATCGGTTCCGGTGGCCAATACATTACACCCCTCTGCTTGATCCAGAAATTAATGTCGACAACATTGACGCCTTCATTTCGAAATAACAAAGTCACTATCTTAAAAGCAGGTTTTGATAAGGGAATAACTGAGAAATCCTTCCATAAGTCTGTATATTTCATTTGCTGATATAATTTCCAAAAGTGATCCAACCCTCCTCCATGTTTAAAACTTATGTCAAATTCTGTACTTCCTGGTACATGAATAAGAGCATATATTTCATATGGATAAAACTTCATTTTATTCATTAAGAGTTCTTTCCCAATAAAAATTCTGTTGGGCACATCCTCAGAGGGCCCTCTAAATCTCAGGCATACCGTGTTTCTTCTTTTAGCTTGCTGTGGTTTTATATCTTTAGGAAACAATCTTTCTTTAGTATTCCCACCCCAGGGTTTCTCCTTCTGGCCTTCCCCTTCCTCCTATGTTTCTTTGTCTGTTAATATTGTTTTCTGCTCAAGCTCCATAGATGACTCTTCATTATTGCTATCAAGTCCATCAAAAATTATCTCTTTTGTTTTATCTGCCTCTGATGTTACATCTTTCTGTTTTTCGCTTCATCCACTTCTTCCTCAAATTTACTTTCTACATCCCTTATGTCTTCTTTTGGTTTTTTACTAATTCCGGATGTACTGGTCCTGTTTGGATCCAACCCAGACCCATCATCCTTTCTTTTCCAACCTGCTTGTAATAAGGCTTCTGTTACCCATTCAGGTGTGTCTGCAAAGTCTCTAAAAGTTCTCTCTTCTGAATCTGAAACCTCCTGTTTTTTCTCCTTTACTGTTTCCTAATGGGCCCTTTTTTTCTGTGACTTCTTCAATATCTTCAAAATCTGTGTTTTCTTTATTTGTTTCAGCTCTTTCTTTACTTTCTGTCTTGCTTTCTACTATCCTTTTCAGGCCAAGCCATTTCTGACTTACTTTCGCCTTTCCTTTCTGTGCTGACACTTTCAGTTGTTTTTTTCCCATCTCAGCAGATGCAGCTTGCTTTGATACTGCCACATCATTGCTTCTCAATTTAGCCTGATAGGAGTCCAGCCTATTTTCTTTGCTTTCCACAACAGAAATATCTGGCTCTATAAGACCTCCTGTTTCTTTACTCTTTTGCTGATTATTTTCCAAAACATTTTTTTTACTCACGCTTGAAACATCTCCTCCGTCCATCTCCATGGAAGAAGTTTTCTCTCTTAAGTCCTTCTTTTTCCTTTCCAGCTCCTCACTTCGATATTCTTGATCCATAAAAGTGTCTAAACTCATTTTCAGGCCTCTAGTGGTATACAAGGCAGGGGTGGAGGCCCTCTCCCCTGTCACATCAGCACTTCCTCCTCCTCTGCTGTCCAGCTCCAAACTGTGCTCCTCCACTCTGCTCTCAGGAAGTCAAGCCCCCTGCTGGCAGAGTGAAAAGAGTAGTGGAATTTCCCCAGTGCCCTGACCAAATTTCCCTCACACACTAAAAATACCACCAACAGCTTACTCTGGTTTGAGGTCAGTTGGCATCTCATCTGTATCCCCCTCCAGCTGGGGTCATGCCTGAAAATAGGCAGAATCTGCCTAGTGCACTTACCTGGTCAACAAAAAACTAAAAAAAAAATTTCCCTATGTCACTCCTGAAGAGACGGGATCACCTCATCCATCTAATGATGAAGAATGATGAGCTTAGCCAGGGAAAAATAAGCACCATATGGGCTTTAGGAATGTCAATTAAACCCCAAGGGAAAAGGGCTACCAACCAGATATGAGGAGTAAAAAGATAATCCAACCCCAGAAGGGGATCTAAAGCCTCCCGAATGGCAGTCCAGAATGGAGCAGCCTTTGCACAGTCCCATAAAATATTGTGAAGGTGACCTTCCACTAAGTGACACCTAGTACATAAAGGGGAGCTATGTTTGCCCATTCTATACATCTTAAAGGGAGAGAAGTATAAATTATGCAACACTTGAAACTGGGTCAATCTAAGACGATCCTGTTTAACATATTTAAAAAGATTCCACCAAATACTTTGCCATGTCTTAGGATCATCTGAAATAGCAAGAGCTTGAGTCCAGTAATAACAAACCCCTGAAGGGGCGAGAGAATCTACCGACTGGAAAAGTTTATAAAAAACTGAGACCGAGTTGGGTTGTGATGCGACAGACAGACATTTGTCAAGAACTGAGGTGTCCGCTGTCATCCAAGGTTTGGGACCAAGAAAAGAAAGAACTGCATGGGTGAGCTGCAAACACTTAAAGCCATACTTATAGGGAGAGAAAAAAGAAGTTTGGCTGTCCGGAAAGACAATACCTTGTCTCCCTGAATTAACTGGGAAAGGGTTACACCCTGCAATTATGGGCAAAAGGAAGATGGGATTGGATGCCCATCAATCTTAAGGTTCAAATTTCCTAATACAGGTTGAGTTAACATATGGAACCAATTCCAGTTAAAGTAACATTCCATCTGCACCTTAACTTTTATGGACCAAACCACTGGCATCAATCACAACCCCAGAGGAATCCGACTTAACTTAGTATAATATAAACAGTGAAAGTTAAAGCCATAACTATGAGCCAAAGAAGATTCAGCTTCGAACCGGAGCGGTTTATAGCCAGTAAGATTAGTCTGTTCATATAAAGGGCCCCAAAGAAAGAATTTACTTGCATGGGATGCAAAATGGTACAAGAGAAAGTTAGGAAAGGATAACCCACCACACATTTTAGGGACAGTCAACTTAAAATATGAACGCCTTACTGCCTTACTCTTCCAGATAAAATCATTCAAGATAGCCTGTAGGCGAAGAAACCAAGACTTGGTTAAAAATAAGCCTAACATCCCTAGAGGATAAAGCAAGTGAGGTAAAATATTAATTTTTATTACACTTATTCTACCCCAGAGGGAGAGAGGAAGAGGGTTCCATCTCTGCAAATATAGTTTAAGTTGGTGGAACAACCTGGAAAAATTATTTTTAACTATAGTAGAGACTGAACGAGACAATCGAACTCCCGAATAAGTCAAAGAGCAAAATTCCCAAATGAAACCATGTCTAACAATGTCCTTTTTAATAATAAAACTGTTTAATGGGAGAACTTTCATTTTAGACTTCCATTCTGTTTTCAGAGGACCCTTCGGCATCTTGATATTCTTCAGTCTCTACAGGTGCTGAGGCCAAGGAGGAGACCTGCTCCCCAGCCTTCCAGACGTCCATCCACTCCAGCGCCACACCATGACTGGCCATAACTCAGATGACCAGTGGTTCCCCCTACAGGACAGTAGGGGAATTTTTTATTTGTAAGAAATATCAAAGGAAAAAACAACAAATGCAATATACAAAAATACTACACCCAGCACATGTGAAAACAACCAGTTCTGCCCCTATAACACCCATCACCCAGTGCAGGAAAGACAAACCCCAACCCATACTACCAAAAACATCACAATAACCAGACTCCTTGTCGCCAACCCCTAATCTCTTATGATAAACTATATATGCACCAATCAATAGCTCGAAAAACTAAGGTGAAATAACAACGAACATGTCTCAACAGAAAATTGCAAATATTGTAGATTTATCTATCCAGGGTCCCATGTCACTTTTGTGGGGATGTGTCTCCACCAAGTGGATATAACTGGAACTGGCAGAGTGGCTTTTTCTTTATCATAAATGCATTTTATTTCTTTTGAGACTTTTTTATCAACCCGAGAGGCACAGTTTTCTGTTGTAGAGCAAACTGGCAATGAACTTGCCATATAACCCATTTCAGGACTGCCATAAGTACCTGTAATGTACCGGGGTAAAAGATTTTCCATGAGTCAGTAAAGTGTCCATAGACAAGAATGTCATAAGTAATTAACGAGAGTTGTGGAAAGGCCCATCTTGTGGCCAAGGCACACCAAAAATTCTTTATATATGGTAGGTACACTCAAAAAATAAATGAGCCATGGATTCTTGTAAATCAATACAGTCTTCCATAGGACAATACCAGTCTTGAACTGATTTATGTTGGTGATTACCCCTAATGTTCCATTTATTGTGGCAGCATAACCATAGAGTATCCTACATTTTTTGCGATACTCTAGATTCAGTCAGCTGCCTAAGCAGGGCAGTTTCCAAAATACCTGTAGGACAAGTAAAACAGGGTGTAGTGAGGACCTGTTTATTCAAAATGAGTTTAGTCATGTCTTTCCTAGTATTAGAAAGTACTTCTAAGTCCGAAACTTGGCATTGTTTTAATCTCTTAAAAAATTATGTTAAAAATAGTGCTGTTCCAAATGGTATGGCACAAAATGCCCCCCATTTGGTGTTTCCCATTTTTGGAAGAAATAAGACATCTGTGATATAAATGTGTACTCCATACAGATTGCTTTCCTTGCAAAATAGGGGTAATATTAGAATAAAGGAAGGTTGTAAAAAAGAAAACCACTGGATTAGGCATACTTAAACCCCCTTTTTTAATGGGCCAATAGGTGACTGATCTTTTGACAGGGTTGAGCCTACTACCCCACAAAAGTTGGAACACAGGTTGTACAGTCTGTTCTCCAGACTCAGTGGTAATGGGAAAATATGACCTACTGCCAAAAATATAGGGAAGAGAAATGTTTTTATCATAAATATACATTTAGTCTGGGTCATAGAATTGGTCTCGCATTTCTGAACATTCATTTCAGCCTGGGCCGGACAATATGACCAATTATCCCCTACTGGGTCTAACCCACCAAACAGGAGTCCTACAATTTTTACAAGTCCTTGCATAATTTTAATCCCAGCCATGTCTATGGCCTGGGGAGGCTGTCCCTTCTTGAGGAGCATACAAATGCTTTTATCTTTATTCAGTTTTGCTCCAGAACAATCAGAAAATTCCTGGATCAATTCTACCGTCCGCATTCCTGAGGCATAATCTGCCACTAAAAGGCAGATATCATCTGCGTAAGCTAATGTACTAGGAAAGTCTCTACCCAATGGAGTCAGCAAGTGTTAAATTGTAGTAGCAGAATCTAGTTTATGTAGTAAGGGATCAATGGCAAAGATGTACATTAGAGGGCTCAAGGGCCACCCCTGCCATATCCCTCTTTTAATGGGCACATGACTTCCCCTTATCCCATTCACAAAAGGACATGTAGAATCTTTTTACATAAATACATTAAATCCATTGTATAAATTGTTTGGGGATTCCATAATGTGCTAAAATAATAAAAAGGCAATCATGAGAGACTGAATCAAATGCCTTATGCTGATCCAGGTTGAAAACATACCCATTAGTATAATCATTCTCATATACGTCTCCAAATATTTTCAAATTGTCAGTCATGGATTGAATAGGAATCCCACATGTCTGGGATTGTGATAAGATATCTGCTGCTACCTGAGAGAGTCTTTTGCTCAATATTTTACATAAAATTTTCCAGTCAACGTTAATTAAGCTAATTGGTCTCCAATTACTTAAGAACATCTTATCACCTTTTTTAAATATAAAAATAAGTAAATTATCAGTCAAAACAGGTGGTAAGTCAAAAGCACCAGCGAGGATAGCATTAAATACAGCTGTTAACTGAGAGGCTAAAACCTCTATCATTTCTTATAAAATTCTCCAGGTATGCCATCTGGACCCAGGGCAGTGTTATTAGTAAGGCTAGTCACTGTCTGATGAACTTCTGCTTGAGTAATCAGGAAGGTCAGCGATAAAGCTGCTTCAGCTGGAAGGGTTGGTACCGACCAACCCGTCAGGAACTCTAACAAGTTATGGGATGCAGGCAGTTCCTGCCCAAACAATGCCTTAGTATACTGGGCCACTTCTAGAATTTCCTTATCGTAGGTGACTAGATCCCCCATAGCAGTTTTTAAACATTCCATATATTTGGACTCCACCCTGTCTTTACATCCATCATAAGGTTTTGTGCAGACCCCTGTGTGCCAAATTTCTGTTCCCAAAATAAGGCACTCCCCCTATCATATTGAAATGCAGACATGTCCTGTTTTAATTTAGTGATTTCTGCACTATAGTTAAATCCTGCGTCTGCTGCCAAAGACATTATTCTTTGTAATTGACTACGACATTCAAGATAATGGAAATATTTAGTTCTACCAATAGTCTTGGATACAAGATGACAAAAGTTTTGTACTGCAACCTTAGTGTCCTGCCACCATGATAGTGAACTATCATATAAATCCAACAAAGAAATTCTGGATTCCAACAGGTCCATAAGATCTAACCCTCCCAAGGAGTCTACTAATAATGAGGTGTTAAGCCTCTAATTATTATATGTCTCTGGTTTATTTTGCATAACTCCCAACTGAATACTTAACAAACCATGGTCAGAGGTTTCAATGGGTAATACCTCATAAGTACCACAGGGCAGCCATTTTGATAAAAAAGAAAAATCTGTCCAGGTTGATAATCTACCTTTCCGAAAGGTGTGATCTGGTGGTTGTTTCCCATACATGGCACTATCAATTAGTCTAGCTATCTGGTACATTTCATTCAAAAAATTGGAACCACTATACAGTTTTGGAGTGATCCCTGTTTTATCCTGGAGGGACAGAATACAATTAAAGTCCCCCAAGACAACTAATTTGGCAGTACTGTATTTAACTATGGCCTAATTTATTTCATTAACCCTACCCTCAAAAATTTAGTCTGGGGACTAAACGCACTAATGAAATGATATTCCTGCCCCTGAAAGGCAACATCAAGTAAAAGTGCTTGACCCAGTATTAGATCTATAAGGCAAGAGACAACAAATCCAGAACAGTTAAACAAGTCTCTTCTCCCAGGGACCAAAAGGATGGTCCACAAACCACTCCTGGGAAGCTGCAGTGATTTCTTAGATAGTGTGCCTCCAAGTGTCTTGAAGAAAATAAACAGATTTTCCTAAAGCTCTGAGGATGGAAAAGATAGTTAGCCTTTTCCTGAAAGGTTTAATACTGTTCGTATTTACAGAAAAGCACAGGAGAAGGACACAATAAGCATAGGTTGAGAATAGGAAAAAAGGTGTAACAAGACTAAGGACTTTGGAGATTTCATGTTTTGAGCATTTCCTACTCAAAGATCTCGAGTCACTGGAAACACCCTCAGTATCCGTCATAACCTCAGGTTGGGATGAAGCAGTTGAGGAAGCATCCGAGTCTTCCTCAGATTCAGGGTGCAGTTTTCTTTTGGCCAATATCAAAAATTTATTCCTAGTGCTGACTCTGATAGGCACTGATCAGGGCCCCCCCAAGGCTGCCTGGGCCCCTCTACTATGGTTTGATCATCTACCTCTCTGTTGTTCCCATACTGGTTCAGTGGGAGGAGGCATACCACCTTCCTAATCCAGGCATGTATCCAGTATGGCTGCTTGAGTTGGTATTGCAGTGTTAGTGTCCAGTCCAGTGTCACTACCATGATCTGCAGCAGAAGAAGCCCTGTCCTGCTGTAGGTTCACTGAAACATCCTCCTGAGGGCTGACAAGGCTGGCCAGTGTTGCAGACTAAGAACAATCTGTGGCAGACAGGATTAAAGCCTCCTAGCCCCCCACTGCCTGGTCTTGAACATCAAGGGAAGGTTGTGTGCTGGCAGCTAATCAGTGCTAAGCTGCATGCTGCCTGTCTGGTGTTGAGCCCTGGTGACAACCTTCTCCTCATCTTCTGTTGAACCAGGTGGGTTGTTCTGTGTAGCCCAGGGACAGTTTTTATATGTATGGTGTGTGTCCTCGCATAAGTTTCAGAATAGTGGATTAGGACAAGCAACGCCAAAAAACCTCCACACAGGAAACATTTTATCTTATCACATGCATGTTAAGATGTGTATAAGCCCTGCATCTGAAACAAGACTTGGGCTGACCTGCATAAAAAATGAATCATCTATCCCTACCAAGGAAGAAGCAGCTAGGCAGGTGCTGAATTGCACCTTTAATCTGAGGCAATCTCCTATGGCTATGCAAACCCCCAGTACAGATACACTAAGAATCAATAATAAGATCTAGAATGTCCAGAACAGTACATTTTGTTCTAAACCAATACAAAATGTCTCTAATTGCTACCCCTTCATTTTTGAATAGGACCGTAATGGTCCTGAAAGCTGGTTTTGTGAGGGGAATTGCAATAAACGGGAACCAGAGGAGAGTATTCTTGACCTCCTGGTACCATTGCCAAAATGTGTCCAACACTTAAGCAGTTTTAAAACTTAGATCGAAGATAGGGTCTCCAGAGGTATGTACTAAGGCATACAAGTCAGTTGCAGAAAAAAACATGCTTTCTAAAATCAAGGTACGACCCACATGCCATCTATCTGGGTAAGTCTCTAGTCCTCCTCTATACTTTATATGTACTGCATTCCTACGCTTTGCAAATTCTGGTACAGCAAGAAATCTGGCATATGTTTGGGCTCTGGGGCCTGAATGAGATGTAAAGGGGCCAGGGCCTTCCTCATTTTGCCCAGCAGTATGCCTGGAATGCACCCTCAGAGGGAGAGGGGAGCCAAGGAGGAAAAGTGCCCTGAAGTAGTAGTTTTCTGTATCAGGAAGTGTCCGAGTCCCAGGATCTAGGCCAGGTGGTGCCTCTTGATTAGCTAATGCAGGGGGTCTTGGTTGGGCATTCAGTGATGCCACTCTCAACACAGGGTGTTGAGTCAAAGCCAAAGTAGAAGGTAATGACAGTGGATCCTCCACACCACTAAGCTCTACTTGTGCCAGCTGTGGGCTACTAGCAGGGGATACCCATAGCAGGATATCATTTGACCTTATCCACCCAGCATCCAGTAGTGCTTGGATGATAGGCACTCCAGTACAAGACATATTGTTATCATAGTTCGGGGCGGTGTGGACATGCCCTGCACATACCCCCAACTCCAGAACCAGGCATCTCACAATTTAAGGGGCTCCCCACACCCTGTTGTTGCTCCACCAGCAGGCCATCCAACAAAGCCGGTTGAGACACCGCCTTGTTATGACACTTCCCCAAATGTTCAGTCAGTGAGCCCTGTTGCAAGTGACTGGGGCTCTCAAGGGAAGTAGTGAAGGTAAAAGATTTACCTGTAAGTGCTGGGGTCCCAGTCTCCATTGGTGGGTGACCTGATTCGATAATGGCCTCGATGACCATCTTCTGAGCTGCATCCTGGTGTAAGCCTAGGTCCATCGGCCATGTCGCAGCTGAACCTGCTTCCATTAGTTCCAGTAGTAATCCCTCTGTCGTAGTCTCAGTCGAACAACGTTGACCCTGCAGTGAAGCGGTACACTGAGCAAGTACAGCTTCCTGCTCTGCAATAATACCCATTAACTGCCTCTTTTTACATTCCAACTAAGTCCAGAAAAAGGTCATCGGCAGCGTCCTGTGCCGACTATCGGGAAACATCACAGTTAACCTCAGTAGTCATAACTGCCATGGCTGGGCAATCCACTAAAGGAAATGCCGCTCCTAACAAGTTAGAAGCATTAGGCGGAGTGAACCCCTCTGCCTTTCCCACATCCATCTCCACCTCGGGACAGCCATCAACTGCCACCATTACAACCGGCAGCAGTGCCACCTACCATAGAGTAGTGGAATTTCCCCAGTGTCCTGGCCAAATTTCCCCCATTCACTGAAACAATTACCACCAACAGCTTAATCTGATTCAATTTCACTTGGTTACCATCTGTATCTCCTCCCCCTTGGTCACCCCCTGAAAAAGAGACTTCTAAACTTAGTGGGCCTACCTGGTCAACAAAATTCAATAAATAACTAAATAAATAAAAAGGTTATCTACCCAGTCATAGAACAGGATATACAAAGTGGATACTGTATATACTACCACTTTTATTTTGTTTTAAAGAGCTAGTGTACTGCTTGGAATTAATAGTAATTTTCAGATGCAGTCAGCTATCACTTCCAGTATCTGAAGTATTTTTTTATTTTCTGTTTGTTAATTAGAAGATTTTCCACCTGGAGGTACTGGGGTGATGTGTAGAGCTGCACTCTGTCTGGAGGGGGAAAAAATTCAGTTCTGTTCTTCCCACTACATCATCAGAAATGAGACCAAACACCTTGAGACACCACAATCCTTGCAGCCTGAGCAGTGGCTTTCACAAGATACCAATCAAAATGCAGGAAATTGTGACAGCACTATTAAGCAGGGGAGTCCCTGCTGCTTCATGTGAAAGTGAAAGCTGGCAGTAAGAAATGTTTCTCATTGGTTACTAGTGATGTCATTGTCAGTGTGGTTTCAATGTTGATGTAGTGGGAGGAACAGAACTGAGTTTTTTTTTCCCCTCCAGATAGAGTGCTGCTCCACACATTACCCCAGTACTGCCAAGTAGAAAATCTTCCAATTAGCAAACAGAAAAGAATAAATGCACGAGATATAAGAAGTGATAGCTGATTACATCTGAAAGTTAAAATTAATTGCAGCCAGTTTCCAGGTAGTACACCAGCTCTTTAAGTGAGAGTAGATAGTGAGAAGATACTGTATCTGGGACATATGAGAAATGTACATTGCCAAACCTTCAGGAGCTGTGCAAAAGAAGAGGACTTGTCTTTGTGGGAGGCCAGCCATGGGCAGAACTCATACACATCCTCAAGAAAAGTGACCTGGAAAGCAGTTTAATAGTGATCACTGCTAGCTAAAGTCAGGAGACAGAAGCTAGGAAGCATACAAGTGTGCCAGAGCCTGGAACTGGGGCAGCTATGCAGACAGAGATGATGCAGCTGGAGCTTGCCCTGGTTAAGGTGAAGTTAGATGCTGAGCAACAAAAAGGCAGAGGAGCAAGAGAAGCAGCTCCAGGATGAGATCATGCTGAGGCAGAAGTGAGAGAAGCAGTGCTAGCATAAGATCCAGATAAGAGAGGAGAGCAAGAACAAGAGACAGGAGTGAGAAAGGCAGCACCAACACAAAAGGGAGATAGAGATTCTGGGCTAGAGGGCACCGCCACAGACAATAAGTACTGGCATCAGGGGTTCAACCCATGAAGCCAAAATTAATCCTAAAATGTTTCCCAAGTATCAGGAGGGGGATAATCTTGATTTGTTTTAAAATAATTTTGAGAGAGTTTGTGGGCAATTTGAATTGGACAGGATTTCTTGGGCAACTCACCTTTTGCCACTCCATACAGGGAGGGCATTAGAATCCTTCACCAGGATGGACAATGAGGAATGTATGGACTATAACATAGTGAAAAATGCCTTGTTAAAATGTTTTGAATCAACTCATGAGGTCTATAGACAAAATTTTGGGGGTTAAGGAAGGCACCAGGAGACAGCTATTCTGAAATGTGTGTACAACTAGGCAACCTGTTAGAGTGATGGTTAGAGAGTGCAAAGGCTAGCTTTGAAGAACAAGTCAAGGATTTGTTCCCCATGGAACAATTTCTCAAGCTTGTACCAGAGGAGTTGAGGACATGGTTACTAGATAGGTGATACCTAAGGTGCTTAGTGCATTGAGATACATTCTTTTAGTGCTTTCAAAAACAAATATATTGGTATTAAACATGCCAGGAAATTGCTAAGACTGCATTCCAGTGCATCTAAAAGACCAAAGCTTCTGAAAGCCAACTTGCCAGGCCATTTGTTTGGGGCCACTTACCACCAAATTAGAAATGGACCCCTCCTTGTTTTCCACTGGCTCTGCCCCACCACCTGTGGAGAACATCAAATCAAACATCCATCAGCTGAATTTTGTTGATACACTTGAGTATGCAGAAGACTGAGGCATGTTCCATCTCAGACTCCTTTTTATCTTGGTGAACATGTTAATGGTCACAGCCTCTCCTTATAACTCTTGTCCCCCAAACCCCCTGATCATTTTGGTGACCCTGCATTTCACCTTCTCGTTCATCTCCATGTCCTTGTTGTATTGAGGAGCCAAGAACTGCTCACAGGACTCCTGGTGTGGTATGCCACGGGCCTTGTAAAGTGGCAGAATTAGTTTCCCTGCTCTGCTGATTGCCCCCTTTAAATGTACCCCATCATTCTGAGGCCTTCTTGATGGCAACCACACATTGCTTCTGCCCCTTATCCATTACAAATCCCAGGTCCTTTTTCTCCTCTACTGCAACAAGGGGACCCCATACACTTCTGCTATTGTGATGAAGTCCATAGGACAGGGGCTTCTTAGGGTCCTGCTGTCACGCTTGAAGGCCTTTGGTGATCAGGCCTTTGTGGTGGCTGCTACTGTTCTGGGGAACTCAGCACCAGTTGATCTCCATCTGTCTACCTCACTGGTCAGCTTCAAATAGAGATTGACTGGCTCATCTGCACAACAGTAGATTTAGCACTCACACTGCTGGTGACCTGGATTTGAGAACGAGGTTGGATAATCGGGGGCAGGCCAGGAGGATGAGGATTGAGCATCCCAGGAGATAAGGGAGGTGTAGCATCTGGTGTTTGCCTGGCTTCTAGCAGTGACTGGTGGGGGCAAGATGCTGGATCTGCAATAAGTGGATGGAGGAGTGGTAGACATTGGGTGCATCAGGTGTGCCACATGCGAAAGTGCATGAGGTATCACCCTTGATGTCACTGCACACACACTCCTTGGGTAGGGAAGGAGAAACTGTAAAAATCAACTTGGCTGGCAGGATGACCACCGATCCCTTGCAGGCCAGACACCGCTGACCCAGGTACTGGCTGAACAAGATCCTTAACTTGATGGGTTGAGATGGACTCCCATTCCATGCGGGCAAGCTATGGAGATATCAGGCTGGCTAAGTCCAGAGAGAAGCCAGGTGACGAGGCTGGGGGGGGCATTGAGAATGGGGCCAGCCACATGGGGAGCTTAAAGAAACTGCTAAAAATATAAAGAGGGATAAAACTGAGTCAGATGGTATCTGCAAAGGTCAAGGGTGGCAGCAACCAGACACCTTATTTCTAGTCTAACATTAAGGTCTACTAAGAAAGTAATTTCTGTCAAGCAGTGTTGGGGGCAGATAACCACACCTCATTCAGGGTATGGTTCAGTTTTTCTGGCAGAGAAATTAATGTCTGCTGATTTTTTTGGTCTGTCACACTGTGCTGTATCCTAACATGCCATTGATATTTCTGATATTATGAACAGAACTACTTGCCCTGTTCTCACATTTCCATAGAAAAAGTTGGAACTTCTTAAAAGCAAGCATTTGCCAATGCCAAATGTTTGCTTGCATGGTGTTGTACTGGGTCCTACTTGTACACGTATTTACTATATATTTACTCAAGACAAACCAGATGAAATGTAACATGCCATTTGCAGTGGGGTCCTGATTTGACACTGTTTTATACTGCATTTACCCAGGACAGTATAGGTGAGATGCGATATATCAGTTTTAGTGTTGTCCTGCTTCTATAATTTGTTTTTCCAGGACAGATCATCTTAGATGCAACATCTCCTTTTCAGTGAGGTTCTGTTGTAGGGATTTGTTTTTACACAGTTTTGCAATATATTTATTTACCCAGGATAACCCACCTGAGATGCAATATCTTACTTTAAATTGGGTCCTGCTTGGACACATTTTTGTACCGTATTTACTAAGGATAGCACAGCTCAGGTGCTAACTTGTTTTCAATGGGATCCAAATTGTATTTACCCAGGATAGCACAGCCGAGATGCAATATCTCATTTTTCAGTTTTTGATGGGGCCCTGCTTTTACACATTTTTATAATGTATTTACCCAGGATAGCCCAGCTGAAAGGCAAGTTATATTTTCAGTGGGGTACACATTTACAATGTATTTTTCCAAGACAGAGCAGCATAGATGCATAGCTTGGTGAGAGATCTGCTATATTGGGGTCCTGCTATTACACATTTTTACTATATATTTACCTAGGATAGGCCAGATGAGATGCAATATCTCATTTTCAGTGATGTCCTGCTTTTACACATTTTTAGATTATATTTACCAAGGACAGACCAACTGAGAGGCAATATTCAATTTTCAGTGGGATCCCACATTTTGACCCCAGATTTCCAACATAGTCTTTTTTATCATCTGAAGTTATGATCAAGACAGGTGGAATTTTTTTTTTAAGTCCCATCCGAAAGGTGAGTTTGCAGTGTCACTGCAAAAACATGTTTCAGAGGGGATTTGAAAAATGCCACCTGTCATGTTCATGAAGTACAGAAATAGAAGGGATGTGTTGAACATTAGGGGTTAAACTCTGCAACAGTAAAGTTATGAGTATATGTTAGAACACTTCAATGTTTCCTCATAACTTAGTTGTTTTTTTCACATTTTAACCAAAATTTTCAAAATAGTCTTATGACACCATGTTATGATCAAGACAGGAGGATTTTTTTATAGTCCTGTCTGAAAGGTGGTTTCATAGAGGGATTGCAAAGGGGCCAAAATCTGTAAAAATCACAATGTTATGTGTAAACATTGACAAAATGTAAACATTTCCTCATAACTTTGTTGTTTTTTGGCATTCTGACCCACATTTTCAACACTGTCTTTTTATAACCCTTCCTTACGATCACAGTGGGTTTAATTATTTAAATCCCATTCAAAAGGTGGCTTCAAAGAGCAAATGCAAAAACATTTTTAGGAGATTTGAAAAAAATGACACCTGTCATTTTTATGAGGTGGGGTAACAAGAGGGCTAAATTGAAAAGTGGGGGCCAAAATCTGCGCACATAGCAACGTTATGAGTAATTCTCATAACTTCATTGTTAATGGTGATAATTTGACCCCACATTTTCAACACAGTTCTTTTATGACCCCCTCCCTCTGAACATGACAGGTGTCATAAAATACTGGCTGAAACATCATTTTGCACCACAAGTATGAAAACACATTTTGGTCAGGATTTAAAAAATAACACCTGTCATATTCATGAGGTGGTATGAAAAAATGGCTGTGTTGAAAATTTGGGGTCAACATATTGAAAGTCACCAAAGTTATGAGCAAGCACTGACAATGTCAATGTACCTTCATTACTTTGTTGTTCTTAAATATTTTGACACCAGATTTTCAATATGGACTTCTTATGACCCCACCTCATGAACCTGATAGGTGAAAATGCTCAAATCATGCCCAAAAGGTAATCTCATGGAGTGACTATGGAATTACCATTTTGGCCGGATTTGAAAAATTTCATCTACCTTGTTCATGAGGTAGGGTCCCAAACAGGCCAGGTTGAAATATTGGGGGAAAAATATAAAGAAATGACCAAGTTATGAGTACAGTTTCAAAATGCATTGAAATACATTGACCACACACCTGATTTACTCAGTTCCCGATCTGGCATTGAAGAGTGAAGACGTGTCTCCGGTCCAGAGAGGATTATGGAATTGGACCCCCACTAGGTAAGGGTGTGGAGGTGTGTGGTGGTGGGTGCTGAGTGGGGAGCTCAGATGGGAGGAGGGTATCGGCGGTGGGAGTGGCGGCAACGGACATTGATGGACCATGTTCTTTTTTACAGGGTGTTAAAAAAAAAAGACTACAAGGGATAGTTTTCTTTATTTCAGGTGTTTGAAGGGGACAGGAAGCAATAGGGAGGGTTAATTGGCTCTGGGAGGGAGTTGCTCTTCACAGATGAGGCAATTTACTGACGAATCTTTGCAGAGTTTGGTATTGGTATTGAGCTCCAAGGTAATTCCAACACTGTGGAGCTGGAACAGAGGGTGGGGCTGGGGAAGATTGGGGATGTGAACTGTGACCTGGAGCCAGTGGGGAACTGATCATGAGGTAGGGGTGTCGGCAATGGGGGAGGGGCTGAACTGTGAGTGGGCACCAGTAGGGAAGTGATCTGGTGGGTGAGCAGCTGAGCTGGCTTGGGGGAGTGCATGTTCTCTGCTTGCTGGGGGTTGATAGGAGCATCACACTCTTTTGAACTATGAGAAGTTTCTGCCAGCAAGCAGAGGACACTGTCATGCTCATTTTGACTGATTATTGGCCTGTCACTGCCAAGCCCACTGCAACTTGACCTGTATTGGATCCGACAGTGACACACCTCTGAAATAGCCTTATTGTAGCAAGATGTTCACTTCTCACTGCGCATGCGAGCAAACAGAACAAAAACTGGATAATAGGAAATTAGGACAGCAGTTCTCTCTCTCTCTCTCTCTCTCTCTCTCTCTCTCTCTCTCTCTCTCTCTCTCTCTCTCTCTCTCTCTCTCTCTCTCTCTCTCTCTCTCTCTCTCTCTCTCTCTCTCTCTCTCTCTCTCTCTCTCTCTCTCTCTCTCTCTCTCTCTCTCTCTCTCTCTCTCTCTCTCTCACAAATGTAACCCCACTATAGAAAGCACAACAGTGAACCCTATTTTTGAAATCGTAAAACCCAGCTTGTTTTTGGAACTGAATATCATATTTGTGTTTGGAGGGGGGGGGACATCAGAGCATCATGAATCTGGCACTTGTGCCTGGACTTTAACTGATTGAATGGCACCCGTGATATTTAGCATGACAGTTCAACTGCCTTTACCCTTTGAAAAGTTCATCAAGTAGTCATGTTAGTGAGGGCAACTATCACACTGCAGAAAGTAAACAGTGAAAGGAAACTTTGTATATAAAATGAGCTAGCAATTTACATCAATCTGATTGGTCAATGGCACACTCCAGCCATGGCCTAGATTCAGCTAAATTCATGGTAAAAAAAATAACATCCTAACCTGGCTGGGCTCAGATGGTTCCATATTAATGCCTGTTCTACTTTAGAATATTAAGTTTTCAAGTGGCAGTCATTTTTTTCTCCACTAACAGTATACCCACAGACCACCTTTCCCTTAGTGTTTCTTGTAATAAATGTGTTGAATATTTACAGATCTATTCTTTGTGTGCATGTCTTTATTTTTTGTGTTTTATTGTAAACCCTTGTAGGTTTTGAATTACCTTGTGCCACTTGTATCTTGCTGCCCCCTACACACATTATGATCTCCAGTAGGTCAGTTTGCTGAAATCTCAAAAAAATAGTGTAATTGCAAGAATACTTACTTTCTTCACCAAACCATTCTGTTCATAACTGCAAACGGTCTCTCACAGTGTCTGTGCACTGTCCTGAAAAGTACTGCTTTGGCCCCTTTGTATTAACAGCCAAAAGCCCAACGCAGTCTACTTGGCACAGCTGAGCACTGTGCATATTAACACTAAAGAAATATAGTAATTTGCTTAGTGCACTCATGGTTTGGTCAGGGTTTTGCCCCCCTTCTCCCTGTAGTCAAACACAGGACCACGTGGCATGAGTCTCAGCAAATCTTCACTCTACTTGCTTACACTGCATGGCGTGATTCACATTTTAAACAATGCTGCCCTCCAATCACCCCGATCACATAGAGTTTTACATTTTATATTTGAACAACACAGACTAAGTTTTACATATTTTAACCTCCAATCAGCTTACTGTGTTTGCTGAATTTGTGACTCCCTCCGCTCTCCCTAAACTGCGCAGCATGACTCTCAGCCACTCTCTGATCACCGCTGTAGACTCACACAGAAATTACGTACAGTACTGTAATGCCAAAGCAGGACCAAACAAATTGTGCATTTCATTGTGCTTACTTTAGTTTCTGCCTGAAGTTACATTCCTTAAATCTTTCTAGTATACATTGCCTTGCATGCCAAAAAACAACTCCAAAGCCTGGAATCAATGTGCACCTCCATCTGCGGGGCTCTGCTTCATGAAAGTACTGATGTTCTCACACTGAGCCAGTAAACAGTGTGAGACAAGTAATGTGGCTGATTTGGGGTGAGAAACCATCTGTAACATGGTGACATCTAACCATCCATTGATGTTACACTTTAATTTAGTCATGTTTACATTTATTTATCAAATTACTTGTTAATGGCTTAGTTGACCATAAGCAAAGTGGCTCTCAGTGTTCTGTATCCATGGTGACGCCGGTAGGTGGAGGGACTATTTTACACTGTTTGAAGTCAGTACATTTTATTTTAGATATCTATTAAAATGGTTCAACTATTTTCATCAATTTTTTAATGAACCCATTTTGTATAAACAACGACACTCCAGAACATGGATTGTGGAGGGATTTATAGGGGTTGAACATACAAACGTACAAACATATGAAGACGCCAGCAGAATTAGGCCTTTTGGTCTATCTAGTCTGTTCTTTGTGCAGGGTTCTCAGCTCAGACACTCTACTTGCAGTATCATGCCCCACAGTGCCCTTTAGTGTGTGGCAAACCCTGCACAACCCATGCCCTGTCACGTCTTACTGCCTAAACAAACATGAACATGGAAATGATATAAATAAAATGCAGTCAACTCTAACTCTATTTTTCCCCCCTCATTATGAACACTGTTACCAGCTTGTTGATATCAATAATCTGCACCATACAGGGCACAAAATATGAAACAGACCATGTTAAATACTGATAGAACCACTGTGGCACTGGCACCCCCTCCCAAAGTGGAGGGTAACCATTGCCGAACATGTAAAGTAAACACTCAAAATTTTATCAAATAAAAATAATAAACCACACTGAACAAAATATCTGTTTTCCCTGGCATTTAGCTAAACAGTCCATCTTCTCCTAAAACACTGAGCTCAGTTTTCAGAGCCCTTAGAGCAATGCAAGTTGCGTCACTTCAGGTCTGTGGCAAACTCCAGGTAAGTCAGGGACCCTGTGCCCAATTTTATAAAAGGAGGAGCCTGTGCCAAAAACCCAGGAGTTGCTGCACCCACAGTCTAGCACCAAACACTTGGTGCACCTGTGGGAATTACCGAAGGGATCTGGCCTCCCCACCCAGAGCAACATAGAGGGCCATGAGGTTGGGGAGGGAATCTGCATGCCAGGAAGGGGCTGGGGCAGAAGGGGTACAGGGGGTGTTCTAGGGGGTATCATGAAGACAGCAGGAATGACAGGGAGTGAGGTGGCACCCATCAGGGGTGCCATTTGCATAGTCCTACAGCTGATCAGATGGGACTGCTTCATGGGGGGTTGCCGAGGCAGAACAGTGACATGGCCCCAGGTGAGCTCAGCCCTGGCAGCTGCCCCACAGGTACACACAGTCAGTACCCTGTAGGCAGGAGGAAGCCTGCTACACCGTAGGAGGGTGGGTATTAGGGGACTGTGGTGGTGGCCAGAGAATGGTCCTCCCCCACTACTGGCAGCCCTCAACCTACAGCTCCAGCTTCCTGACTACAGGGTCCTGACTGTGCACACCTATGGGGCAGCTGCCAGGGCAGTGCCTTACTGGGGCCATGCCACTGTTTGACTGTGGCAACCCCCACAAGGCAGTCCCATTGGATCAGCTGTAGGGCTATGCAAATGGTGCTCCCATCGGGTGCCACATCACTCCAAGTCATGCCTGCTGTCTTCCCAATGCCCCCAGGACACCCCCGTGCCCCTTCTGCCCCTGGCTACCCACTCTCAGACCCCCCTTCACCATAGTGTGTGTGTCACTTACACAAGTCCCTTACACTACCTCTTGGCTGGTCTAAGTTAAGCTCCTTGTTGCGTCCATAGTGGGGCTTCCAAAATAGCAAAAAAGGGGATGTTGCAACCCAGCCATGGCGCAAGCCCCCTTGCGACCTGGTGCACAGGTGCTTCTGTCACAAGGGTGGTAGAGGGTGGCTTGGGCATAAGGCATCCCAATTTCGATACAGCCTGTGTTTGAAAATCGGGATTGCTGCAAAGCTTGATGTAAGGTGCCACTTACGTCATATACCTTTGGCGCAGGCATCTTGTGTCAAACAGAACCTTTTGAAAATCTGGCCTATTATGTTTAAAAATGTAATTACACTTTTCCTCCACAAATTTTCTATCAGTATTAGGTGTTTTCCAATTTAACAGCTCAGGCTTCTTCATACACACTGTTACCATCTGCAATAAAGAATATGAGGCCACAGAAGCAAATGCGAGACTCAGTTATTCCATGGTGGACAAAATGGATGTCTTTAATATTACATGGTTTGATTTTATGGACAATCTAACACAATAAGATCAAAAACTTAATTTGATTGTTTAAAGATAGTGTATACACTATTAACTTGCTACACTTGGTTAAAGAATCAGTTTAGGATAGCTTAAATTAGCTTAATTAAAGAGTATTTGCTTAGTAAGGATATGTGTCTTGAAGAATCAAGGCTTGAGGCCTTTAGATTGATTGGTAATCATTCTGTTGGCTTTTTTTGTTTGTTTGTTTCTATACCTACCTCATCATTATTGCATTTTTATTTTGCCAACTACTAGTATAAAAAATCCAATGGAATCCATGTTTTATGAAGTCAGAAACTATTTCTTGGCAAGGCTAGCAGTGTATTTCAAAGGGAAACTGCAAATTCTGTTTTCAGATTTTTATGGAGGAATAAAGCTTTCTACCACTAAGATATTATAGCTTTAATAGAAATAAGTGAATTTTGTCATAACCTGCAAACTTTTGTATGATTTAGTTGGTGATATTTTCTTCCTAACCAGATTCTACTTGGGGGAAAAAAAAGAGAAGCCAATTACTGTTTCATAAAATTGTAAAATCATACAGATGGACCACAATAGTGCAAACATAACAGGCAAAGTTTGTTGCAAAAAGAGGTATCTATTTCTTTTGAAAATGATGCAAAAACATCTTTAGTTTATACACTCATCTGCTAAGCAGTTGGCAGCTGCTGACTTCTGTTGAATTCTTTTAACATGCAATGTGAAAAGCAAAAGAGAAAACCCACTTGTTTCATAGCAAATATTTTATTATAAAAGAAGAAAGTAACTACTAACACAGCAAAACATAATAAAGAATAAAGCCAGTTGCCTATTTATTAGAAGTGAACACATGGGGTTCAATTTTCAAAGCCCTTGAAACTGCCGTAAGCCCCTGGTGCTGCGATCATACAGCGCATGGGGCTTGTGTCAGTCTCCCAGCCGGTGATTGGGATTTTCAATCCCACGCACCAAATGCCGCAAGTTAGACCAGCTCCCCAGCAGTCTAACATGCGACATTCCATTTTTACAGGTCCTGCACCAAATATTTGGTGCAAGTTGTCATAAAGTGTGGAAAGTGATGCAACTGCACCTGAGGATATAAAATTGGGTGCAGCTGCTGCAAAGGTGTTGGGCACAGCTGCACCAAAAAATGGGTCGGACACAGGGCTTAACACAAGCTCTACATCAACCTTCAAAAAACGGGCCCATGGCTGACTTACGTAATTTGATTATATATTACAGGATGCTCTAGATGATGTAAGAGGTACTGTTTATATGTTGTACAATTTGATTCATTAGTTTGTATTTTCATCTTTGAATTATAAAAAGTTTTAAATAAAATAATTAAAAAAACTAAATATTTTTGACTAAGAAAGGTATGGGTAAATACACTATTGTTAACTTCCTGGGACTATTAACTCAATCCTGTTTTTGTATGAAAAAGTAATCTTATTTCTGGAAGTATTAATGCCATATACATATGGCCTATGAATGCATACGTTCAACAGCAAAGAGAGGAGGCTGGCTTTCACAAACAGTGGTTATAATACAGAATAGTCTACCGAGTAAAATAATAGAAAGGGAGTCATTAGAACTTTCTAAAAGATGATTTGACATATTTTTAAGGGATCAGCGCATATCTAGATATAACCATAGAGAAAATGGTATGCAATTAATTTAGGCAAATTGTCTTCTTTAGCCATGCTACCTATGAAACGTATTAAATATTTCATATTGCTGAAAAGCTGGAATTCTCAGCTTTCCATTTTGAACTATGTTTTATGTTGTGCCAGGCCTTATGGTTATGGAGATAATGATCCTGAAATTAATGTTACATTTTCACACACAAAATAAGCAGAAATGAGTTAAAAGTCTGCACAGCCACCTTAAAGAAGCAGTAGTGCCAAACATAGAAGGCAGAATATGTTATTAATTTTTAAATGGAGCCAGTTTCTTCTTTTTATTTCTAATGTATTTTTAATTTTCCATTTGCTCGTTAAGTTTCCTACCCGATTATATTAGGTGTGATGTAAAGTGCAGCACTGTACCTGGCTACTGGCATATTGAGCTATATTTCTCTTCACACCTTATCAACATTGTGCCCTAACTTGTGACATCAAAAGTGACTAGTCTGGCAGTGGGTTATTGGCTCTTCTTTGTCAGTTATGATGTCACAGTCAGGGAGGGCACAATGCTGATGAGGTATGGAGAGGCATAGGACCAGATATGTCAGCTTCCGGGTAGAGTACTGTTCAACCTATCACACCAAGTAACACTGTCAAGAAGAAAATTGTCCTAATTAGCAGAAGTGAAAAGAAAACAAAATACTTCAGATGCCAGCCCTGATGTGATGACATTCCCTGCACTCAGAGGCTAAAAAGTTCAGGTGTAATGTTAGGAAGCACCTCTTCTCCCAGAGGTGGTGAACTGATAAAACAGTCTACCTGCAGAGGCAATGGACAGGAAGATAGTATAGGCCTGCAAGGTATGTCTGGACACATTTTTGCTTACCATAACATAACAAACATACAAAACTACCAGTTGAGGGAGGACTTGCAGTCTATCCATTCTGTCTCATGAGGTTGTACAGGCCTCCTAGGGGTTCACGACTGACCCCCATTACCCCCCCATATCCCTTGGCCAACCCTTTTTGCCTATTCTACCCCCCTTACAGGTTTCCACCTTTTTGCACTGACCAGTATTTCTGGTAGCTTGTTCCACACCTTCACCACTCTTTCTGTGATGTAATATTTCCTCACACCCCTTTTGAACCTACCCACAATCACCACCACCACCAGTATATATCTTACTGTTCCTCCTGGTATTTGTATTGCCACTAATTCTGAACAGCCTGCTGGAATGCACCAAGTACCAAGGGAATCCCAGGATACCCTGTATTACCAAGTGAATAGGGAAATTGCTGTAAATGAGTACATGCTTGCACAGCATGGGCCCGATACACAGTCACAATTTTGTGACACAAAGTGGCCGCAATGACCACTTTGCATATCAGTTCCACATTTGATTCCATGGGGATTTGCACAACTGGGTGAGAAGCATTTCCCTGCAGCTTCACACTGGTCAGTGCAACAGCAGGATCAGAGTAGGGGGATGATTGAGTTGGTAGTACCGCTCTACATGAACTCTTGACATGGTAGGGAGCCATGTGACTGATACCCCACCATGCCCCGATCTCAGCAAGTGGCAAACCCCATTTTCACTCACTAACATCTTGCAGCCACAGTTATGTTGTGATCTCCATTTATAGTCCAGTATTGTATAAGATATCCCTAAAGTCAAGTCTAGCACTGGTAGTCAGTCTTTTGCCTTCTTAGCCTCTAAGATGTGGAACAATCTTACTCCTGAAGTCTGCAACTGGACAACCACCAAAGCCTTCAAGACAAGTGTCAAGGCTCTCTATCTTTGCAGGAGTCACTGTAGCTGCAATTGCTGAATACTCCATGTCTTAATGTTGTTTTATCTTTAAACTCTATTAAACCCTTTACGGCATGTCTACCTATTTGTTTCATGTAGTGCTGGAATGTGCATGTGTAACTAAAGGCTGATCTTGCAAACCAGTTTTTCTGCACTTAGGATGCTGTAATTATTGCTGCTGCTCCTGAATGTCTTCATATAGTGTCCTTTTCCAACCTTTGTATGTATTCCTAAATGTTTTTTGGGCTTGCTCGCTTCTGTAATTAACTTGGAGTACCTCATGAAAAAGGGACTTTTAGTCTCAGTGGGTTTACCAGGTAATCATAATCCAATAAAATAAAACATAGCTTCTGGAAAAGACAACACCAACCCCACCCCCACCACCCCTCCCAGTGGCTAAGTTTTGGCTAGGTGGATGTCAGTTTTTTACTCTGGAACAATAGGGTGCCTCTTTGTACCCCAAAATTGTGCTACCGCCAGCTGGGACTGTGTATGAAGCCCTATATTTATTCATCCCTGTGTATAAAACAAAGTTGCCAGCATGAGAGACCTTGAGTCCCTTCCAATCTTAAAGTAGTTTTTTTTTTATTTTTTTTTTTGGCTCAGAGAGTGGGTATTTTGATCATGATCTATAATCACAACCTTGTACTCTCATCATAGCCAAATATGACTCCATCCCTATCCTGCTGTCCTTCTTAAATGCTATCAATTCCTAAAGCTCTTATTAATGGATGCCAAACTTCCTGAAACTGAATCTCTTCATTTTCAGTTTTATAAAATGCTCTTTCTATTTTGCTTAGGTAAAACATCAAGTGAAGCCACTCCAGGAAATCAGAGGCTTTACATCCTTCCAACAAAGTATTACCTTCTTGACCACTAAAAGGCCAAAATTAACAAGAATTATATGACTGACTGGGCATCCCTTTTCTGGACTAAGACCAAAAAACGGAATTCCAGGATCAAATAGAAAATCATGCCCGAGAATCTTACCACAGGTTGTAAAGATTTTTTGCCAAAACTCATTTGATTTAATACATGTTGCAAGCATATGCCATAGGGTGCATCTTTCTGTTACACATCTCTGACATAAATCTGAAGGAATGACTCCCATTTTTTTAAGCCTGGCTGGTGTTAGATAAATTCAGTACATAACATTTATATATATTTGCCTTAATCTATTGTTTTTTATTCTTAATTCATCTAGATTAATAATCCTTTCTCAATTAGCTTCAGATATTATTTGTACTCTATCTTTTCTTCAAGAATTCTTTAAACTCAACAAAATAGACAACTTAGAATTCTGAATAAGAAGTTTATAAAATGCTATAATTGTGTGCTTTGTAGAATTCATGTTCAGAATAAGCTCTTCTAATTTAGAGAGCATGGGAGTTACCAAGTTTCTATTTTTTTTTTAAGTTTTTAACCTGAAGATATGGATATCTTGCCTTATTTGAAAGAATATATTTCTGTTGAAAGATTTCAAATGACACGAAACTATTTTCATCAAAAACATTGTCTATTTTATATATTCTCCATCTTAAAATTATGTTTTCAAAAGCCCTCCTGTTATTGATTGGAGGAAAGTGTACATTATTTATAATAGGAGTATATCTGGAAATATGTTTTACATCCCCTAATAATTTCTGTGTTCTATTCCAAATATAATTAGTGATTACAGTTGTAGATAGGACATTTTTATAACAACAAATGTTATTCAGATTCACTATCAGAGCTTGTATAAGGCTGGGGAAGGGGATTTTGGCTAATTCAATATTAAAGCAAGAAAGATCTAAGTTGCCTTCTTTAAACCAATAACTGATGCATTCTAATGCAGCCAAATAATAGTACCAATGATTTAGCATTGCCAGTCCCCCTTTCTCCTTGGGTACTATAACTGTAGCTTTATGAAAGCAATTCTAGGAAGTTTCTGTTTCCGCAAAATATTTCTTATAGTTTTATCCAGTTCATCAAAAAAAGATTTGGGGATCATTAAAGGAAGTACTTGAAACAAAAACAACAACCTTGGCAGAATATTCATCTTCAAAATGTTTACCTTGCTGACAAGGACCAATAGGAGTGGTTGCCATCTCTCTAAATCTTGTCTGATTTTTTCAAGTACCACTGAATAATTTAAAATATATAGGAGATCCTTGTTGGTGGTAATGTGTACACCTAAATAGCTCATGGATTGTTTGCATAATTTTAATAATGGGTGGTTATCTGTTAAATTTGTCTCTTCTGATAGAAATAGTGCCCCACTTTTCCCCCAGTTCATTTTATATCCAGATAATTTACCAAAATCAGCAAATAGCTGTAATAACACTGGATTCTCCCTTTCTGGTTCTGTTATGAAAAGCAAGATATTGTCAGCGTATAAAGATTTATTTATTTAGTTAGTTAGTTTTTGTTGACCGGGTAAGTGCACTACACAAATTCTGCCTATTTTCAGGCTGTCTTATATGTTTGGTCACTGACTTGAATGCCCCCTACCTCCTGATGCGCTCTAACCTGTATTGCTAATGGCTCAAGAAATATTGAAAATAATAAAGGGGATAAAGGGCATCCCTGTCTGGTGCCCTGAAAAAGATCAAAAACCTTGAAGTAGTTTATTGCTATATAATTCTATCTGAAAAAGATGGCCTCTAAGAGCTCCTGATCAGGCTAACGCCACATGCTTTTGTGGCCATGGCTGGAGAAGCCAGCCAGCTGCGTGCACTCCACCTGCCCACCTAGGAGCCTTCCACATTGGCTCCAAGATCCCTTAATCGGGCTAACACCACATGCCTTTGCGGCCATGGCTGGAGAAGCCAGCTGGCCACGCACACTCTGCCTGCCCACCTAGGTGCCTTCCACATCGGCTCCAAGAGTCCCTGATTGGGCTAATGTCACATGCTTTTGTGGGCGCAGCTGGAGAAGCCAGCCAGCTGCGCGCACTCTGCCTGCCCACCTAGGAGCCTTCCACATCGGCTCCAAGATGCCCTGATTGGGCTAACACCACACACTTTTGCGGCCATGGCTGGAGAAGCCAGCTGGCCATGCACACTCCACCTGCCCACCTAGGAGCCTTCCACATTGGCTCCAAGAGCCCCTGATTGGGCTAATGCCACACACTTTTGTGACCACAGCTGGAGAAGTCAGCCAGCTGGGCACACTCTGCCTGCCCACCTAGGAGCCTTCCACATTGGGTAAGCCTGCTCGCTAACCTCGGGGAATACCTTGGAGCCCTGATTGGACAGCGACTCCTTGGGATCACCAGCGATTGGCTGCTGCTCTTATGGTTCTGCCTGTAATTGGCTGCCTAGAAACCCCACTCTCTGTGGCTTTTTTCCTACCTGTTTCCTTGCTCTGGGCGCCTCCGCCCACTCGCTGTTTTTTAACTTCATGTGATTTTTTGAAATGTGATTGCTTCTTGTTGGGGAAATGTAGAAGTACAGCTCAATGTAGAAGTGTTAAATATTGTGAGACTACTGTATTGCTGAAAGCTTTTAATTCTGACTGATTATCTCCACCTTTTATTTCTAAACTTCCCTCAGATAATTGCTCTCTTCTCTCTCTCTCACTCTCTCTCTCACTCACTCTAAAACTTATTCCTAACATAGCCCTGGGCTAAGCGGTGCTGATCTAAATTTCATTGCCATCTGCCCTTATCCCACCCCTTTTCCTGGCTTTTTTTAACTCCTTCTTGCAAAATTCGCACCCCGGCCCCCAATTCAACTATTGTGCTCCTCTCTGGCTCCTTTGTCCTGCCTGTCCTTATCTAAACCTCCTACTCTGTTTTTCTTCCAGCTCCAAGAGCCCCTGATCAGGCTAACACCACACGCTTTTGCGGTTGCAGCTGGAGAAGCCAACCGGCCGCGCGCACTCCGCCTGCCACCTAGGAGCCTTCCACATCAGGTAAGCCTGCTTGCTAACCTTGGGGAATACCTTAGAGCCCTGATTGGACATCGACTTCTTGGGATCACCAGCTTTTGGCTGCTGCCCTTACGGCTCTGCCTGTAACTGACTGCCTAGAGACCCCACTCTCCGTGACTTTTTTCCACCCTGTTTCCTTGTTCTGGGCACCTCTGTCCACTTACTGTTTTTTAACTTCATGTGATTTTTCTTCCCACTCCACCCACCCTGACCATGATTTTTCTTCCCACACCAACTGCTCTGACCCCGGCCCCATCTGTCTTTTGTATGAGACATTAAACCGAGGTTCCATCTGCCTGGATTGGTGGTAGTTCAGGTGGATGTTAAAGATCCCATGGCACTTCTCGAAAAGAATAGGGGAATTTCCCTGGTGTCCTGGCCAAATTTCCCTCATTCACTAAAAATACCACCAACAGCTTAATCTGGCACAAGGTCAGTTGGCATTCATCTGTATCCCCTTCCCCCGGGTTGTGCCTGAAAATAGGCAGGGTCTATCTAGTGCACTTACCCAGTCAACAAAAACTAAATAAAATAAATAAAAAAAGAAATGCTCTTCCACTGAGAGCTAGGCCAGCCCTCTACCTGCCTACTAGACAAAGTAAGATCAGCCACGCCCGTCATCTAGCTCTCATCCCTAGATAGCTCTGCCTTCTTAAAGAAGCTGTTACTGAACAGGCCTGTCAACCTTGTGCATGATACCAGTATTAGGAGACAATACTTTGTTAAAAATGCCACATACTAATACTCTCCTACACAGTTGCCTTATACTACTAATTTTCACCCCAATCAAAATATTGGTTTTCAATCTGCACCAAGGCCAAAATTTCTTCTTTGACGAATACCAAGGTTTGCCCCTTCATAATAAATTATGGCAACACACAGTGGGGATCGATCCCTTATGGTTGTGCCCCTCCTCACAAAAGACCTCCTGGCTGGTTCTCTCCTATTCTGAAGAAAGCACTTAGGGACAGAGACTACTGATGGAAAAGAGTGAGGAAATCTCACCCGGAGGCAGATTGGTTAGCATTTTGCACCTCTAGAAATGCCTGCATCAAACTAATTTGGTCTGAAAAAGCTAGATATTTCCAAGCAGAACTAGAAGCCAACAAAAACAACTCAGCCAAATTCTGGAACAGAAGGATATTCTACAGACGCATCTCTCCCAGTCAAAATGATGTCCACTGGAATCACCTACACATACAGAGCTGCTATACTAGAGCAGTTCAATGAACACTTTGCCACTGCAGGGCTAGCTTTTGACTCCTCGCCTATCAACAAACTCAACCCACTAAGAGAATTCGCTGCTGACTCTAATGTTAATCCTAACCCTAACCAACCTCATCCCACCCCTTTCAGCTTTCATACAGTCACATTTAAACAAGTAGAGGAACTACTTCTATCTCTGGACACTAAAAAGAGTGCTGGTGCAGACAATATCAAACCTTACTTCCAAAAGCTTGGCCATCTCTACTTGACTGTCCCCATTACCCACTTATTCAACACCCCTCTGAAGCAAGGAGAACTACCTGTGTCATGGAAAACTGCCCACATCTTACCATTATTCAAATCTGGGGATCCGTGCGATCTGAATAACTACTGGCCTATTTCTATATTATCCGTTCTGTCAAAACTACTTGAAAAAATTGTCAATGCCCACATTAGAGAACACTTGGATTCACAGAAATTGCTGAACCCTGCACAAGCTAGTTTTAGAGCCAAACATAGCACAGTATCTGCCCTTGCAAAAGTAACCAAAGATTGGCAAATTGCCCTGTATTCTAACAAGCATGTGTTTGCCTTTTTTCTTGATCTTAGTAAGGCCTTTAGTACTGTGGATCACTACATCTTGCTTACAGCACTGAGCAATATCAGTCTCGATAGTCCTGCAATCAAATGGTTCACCAATTACCTCACCAACAGGTTACAACAAGTCAAAGCTGCAGGTGATCTGTCTCCACAAAAATCTCTTTCATGAGGTGTCCCCAAGGCTCCATACTGGGCCCAATCTTCTTTGCAATCTATATCAATAACCTGGACACACATCTGTGCTCAGCTAATGTACACTTATTTGCAGACAATACTGTACTCTACACCACAAATTCATCCTTGGACTTGGCCCACGAGAATTTACAGCAAGACTTCATTACTTTCCAATATAACCTCATCAAACACAAGTTCCTCCTTAACGCCAAAAAGACTAAAGCCATGATTCTCTCACCAAAGGCAGTCTCCAGACCAACACATATTCCCCAGATTCTAACACTTTTAGATGAACCCCTTGAAATAGTTGAAACCTTTAAATACCTAGGGTTCTGGCTGGATAATAAGCTTAACTTTCTGTGCCACCTGAATGACGTCTTGAAGAAACTAAGGCAGCGGTTAGGCTTATTCTATCGTATTAAACATCTGCTTACCTTAGAAGCTAGAAGGAGACTAGTACAATCCACATTCCCACCCGTACTGGACTATGCTGACTTTCTCTATGATCATTGTCCCTCAGCGGTGCTCAACAAACCTGACACTCTTTACCACCGGGCCCTAAGATTTTTCCTTAACCTACCTCTTCGTATTCACCACTGCCTACTGTACCAGGAGTTGGGTTGGCCCTCACTTCCAACTAGGAGGAAGAGAAATGCTCTCCTCTGGCTCTATAGAGCACTGTCTGATAATCTTCCTGCATACATTTCGAGCCTTTTCAAACTGGCCAAGGACTCTTATGGCCTGAGATGCTTCTCTATACTCTGTTTCCAGATTCCTAGAGTGCAAACAACATATGGCTTGGCCGCAATAAATTTGTCACTCCCATCACTTTGGAACACCATGCAAAACTCATTAAAGCTTTCCTCACTTCCAAGTCTATTCACATTCAAAGCTCTGATAGCTGAATTTCTGAAACATGCAGTTGTTTTAGATGACTCTGAGCCCTTAGCCTCTGGTTCCTCCCATGAATCCCATGTTCAGAATCTCACTCACCACACATCCCTAGTAAGGGATAACCAGCACTTACTAGCCTATTTCCTCTAATCCTGGCCCTCTTCATCCTATCCCCTTCCACTAACACATCTTTCCTCTCCCCTTTCCTCTCCCTACTTATTACCAATAAGCTGGTGACAGTCTAGGATTGTTGGCTCTTCTCTCTCCTATAAACTTTTTTATGAATTGTAATCTGCATACATCTATGTCACACCAGCGTGTATAGGCCTATATTGACCTTCACCTGTACAATGTCTTCGCATTATTGATTACCGCAGCTGTGACTATGTATTTTATTGCATTACTGTCCAGGACCACTTTGAAAGTGAGCTTGCTCAATGGTGTTTATGCCTGGTTAAATAAAGTTGATTGATTGATTGATAATGTATATTACAAAATGGGTAGGGAGAATACAGAAACCTGAGTCATTTACACAGGTTATGTGGAGGTGTGATAATTTTCATCCAACTGCACATCTAACCCAAACTACAAACTTGTAGCTAGCAACATCCATTGCAACCAGAAACTATTTTCTCTCCATACCACCTTTTTTTATGAAGACCCCTCCACAGCAAATCAATTATTTTTCCATAAATCTTTTTGCCTTGTGGATAAGGCATTAAGTCATGCCTTATGACAAATATCCACCTGAGGCGTGTACAGTATATATTCTTAACAACTGCACACCCTGCCTTGGTGTCATTTATGTACATTACTGGGGATCACAGTGGCTGGCTCTAGGCAATTACACCTCTGAGGTTGCTACAGTCACCTGTGAGGTTCCACAAGGCTAGAACTTGGAACCTATGTTGTTTGCTGTGTACATGTTGATGTTGGGTGTGACCATTAGACGGCATGGAGGACAGTGTTTCTGTGATGCAGGTGATTCTTAGCATTCTGTGTCTTGCACTCCTGATGGATCAAATGCAGTTTCAGCGCTTTAACAGTACCTACAAGAAATCAACAACTGAATGGCCTCCAACTGGCTGTGTCTCTATGCAGGCAAGACTGAGGTTATGATTGTTGATCCAGGCCAGCATGCATCAGCAATGGCATGTGGTGACCTTCTTTTACTATCAGGGAATGGTTAAACACTTTGAGCTGTGGATGTGGTGAAGGTTCTGGACTGCAAGCTGACATTAGAACAACAGGTGTCAGTGGTAGTCAGAAACAGTTTTTACCATCTTTGTAATGCACCCAGATTAAGCTACATCTAGTGCCAGCTGACTTGGAGATGACTGTTCATGCCTTTGTCACCTCTACACTGGATTGCTGCAACACTCTTGATTTAGGGTTATTGGGAGGATTGATGTGTCACTTGTAGCTGGTCCAGAATGTTGTGGCCCAGCATAATGCCAGTGGTGCATAGACTGTGCAGCTTGTCAGGGTGGTGGTGTATCACCTTCAGGATATGCTTATCAACATTCAAGGCCCTCCATGGATTGGTTCCAAGCTACCTGCAAGAACTTCTAATGCTCTACACACCTACTTACCCCCCCGATCCACTGAGATGTGGGCTTGTTGCCAGTCTCTCATTCATGCCTTAAGCAATCTGGGGACAGGGCCTTTAAGGTTGCTGCCCCTCTACTCTGGAACTCCCTGCCAGAGGTAGTAAGATCAGTTCATACTGTGGGGGCCTTTATAAACCAGGTGAAGACCTATTTGTTTGCACAGGTCTACCCAGTTTAGTTTATGGAAATTGTTTAGCTGTTATTTATTACATTTTTCTTTTAACTGTCTTATGCTTTTTCTGTTTCTATTGTTGTAAGGCACCCTGAGCCATTGAAAAGGGTGCCAAGCAAATAAAATTGCCTTTCCTTGCCTTACCTTACAGTATACTACTGACACATGGGATGACCAAGATGAAAGAACATGCACTGTAGATACAGTACTGTACTGTACATGACAGTGACAGCCACTCTGTACTCAATACATGACACTATAAAATAAAATAACTTTACACTGGTTTGGTGGCATATAATGAAACATTTTCATGTATAGTAAATAGAGAACACCCAATAATTATTCCAGAACAAGAACCATATGAGAGACTATACAGCAGTACACCAAATGGTGTAACAGCAGGTACTCAGGCAGTTCAGCATTGTTGGTGGCAATAATACCAGCCTTTTTAGTAGCCCTTTTCAACACTGTAATGTCTGTGGTCCATTGGCAATGTAGTTCATTGCACCGACATAGAATGTAATAATACCTGCTGCATGAGGATTGCATAGTTTGTTTTGTGCAACCTGTAAGGGGTTCCTAGTGGTTAACAGAAGGTATTATATCCACTTATCTGAAAAACAGAAACACTGCAGTGCGATACCTGCTATAATTCAAACTGTACTGTGAAATGATGATATTTGAGTAAAGCTACCTTGTGGCAAAAAGGAGCATGTTGTGTTTAGGCACTGTACATAGACTAAATTCCATCCTTTGTTTTCTCTTTTCCTTCCTTCCTTCCTTCCTTCCTTCCTTCCTTCCTTCCTTCCTTCCTTCCTTCCTTCCTTCCCTCCTTCTTCTCTCATTCCCTTTGTTTCCCTTGTTTTCTTTTTCTTATGACATCACTACTTTCTCACTGAATATTAAAGTACAAGAACAAATACAATAACCTTATTGGTGGAGATATCACCTAACAGTGTGTTAAAATATTATTGATAAACTGTCAGGTGTCTGTTCTTCTTTTTCTCCCCCCCAAAATGTGTTTCTCACAACAAATTCATTTTATAAGCACAATAATGCCTTCATGTGTGATCTGTTTCCCACAACAAATCCATTTTATAAGCATAATAATGCTCTCTTACGTATGCATTAAAGCCCTTGTGATGCACTTCTCATCGGTGTAAGGACACTCAGAATTCTGCCTATTGTCTCATAAAACCTCTGAGGCATGCCCCTGCATGTGCTGTTGCTTACATATCCAACCATTAAAGGAAGCTGGTCTGCAATGTTTTACTCTTGTGTTAATGACTGTGATTTCAGAATGGTGTATACCATTTTCTCAAAGTTAGAAAAATGTGATATAACATATTTACCTGTTGAGCATCTAAGAAAACCATCTCAAAGTGTAAGCAAATCATGGAGAAATCATCAGTTCCATGAACAGAAATCTTTCTCAGGTTTACACATTGAATGACAGATATTACTATTGAGACAAGTTGTTTATGGAGAAATGATTCAAACTAAGCTGGTTGTTAGTGAACTAACCCTTTAGCATGTGGCACTTGGTTACAAAGCTCCCTTCTTTAATGCCAGGAACAAAAAAAGAGGCATGATTCACTTGTGAAAAAGCAAGAAGCTAGGCTGCGGTCCTCTATCGCTGAAGTAAAATGGAAAAAATTGCTCTACAAATCACAACAGGTGTAGGTTATATGTCACTGTAAATCAGTAGAATAATACAAACTGGTTGAAGTACAAAGTACTGATGGCCCATATTGCAAATGAATAAACTTTATGTTCTAGCAATGTGATTATCTTTAATCACCGTTTTAAAAACACTGGAGCAATTAAGACCTACTGCAAAATCTGTTTGTCATAGTTCATTAGTCACCTAATTATAAAACATATACTGTACATAGAGCCAAAATACCTACTCCTAGCTATGAATAGCAGATTTAATGTGAGCCTTACTTACTGACTCCAGGAACATCTGCAAGCCAGCATATGATTAGAAACAGTTTTGTCTGTAAATAGTTGTGACACTAAATGAAAATTCATGTTGAAACAGTGGAGACAAATACAACCAGTATAAGATAAATCTCTTTAAGCAATAAATCACTAGTATGCATTATCTACATTTTAAATGAACAATGGTCTTATGGGACACCATGTACAAATGATCATTTTTATTTAACAACCAATTGAGTACACTGGACCAAAAGCCCATTTTCAGGTACCATCTGAGTCAAATGGTCATAGGAACATGATACGATACCTCAGAGATAGGCACACATACATTGCAATTTACAGGCTTAAGTAACAGTTTTGGAACAAAGTGTGAAGTGCAGGAAAATTTATTAAATCAGCATGTCATTGTGCAAATACAGTTAATATGCAAACTTCAAGTGGGGCACTGACAAACACTTTGGTATTATAGTGATACTATACTTTACTATACTATAGTTATACTTGAGTTATGATTTAATATCATTAACTGGTGAATTCTGTACCTCTACCATTATCATTTACCTGGTAGTTAACATATACTGTACATTTCTTCAGCATACAGCTTTACAAACTAGAATTTACCATCAGTGTTCCTCTTTAACCTAACATTTTCTTCCTTTCCGGTAAACATTTTATAAAATATCTGAGGTTTCAGCAACATTGATCAGTTCACATAATAGTTTATTTTTGATGTCATATACAGTTCCCAGTGCTGGCCATTCCCAGTCCCTCACCCCACCTCTCAAACTCCCCAAGACATTACCTCTTCAAAGCAAGTCTCAACCTCCCTATCAGATCATTCAACCTCTTAGCATTAAATTGAATAGCAGTGGCCTTCAGATGGTAGAGCAAACAATCAGAATGTGTAACTCTTCCTTAATTTAAATGATGATACATTTAAGAATAGTGGGCATCACGGGCTCTCTTCAAAAGGATTTCTACCATTCTATGCCTATGGCACAAATCTTTTGAGAATGTGGCTGCATGTTTCTATCTACAGTGGTAGTTGCCATTATGTGAAGAGGCATTCCCCAGGATGCTCAGTATCAAAGAGTTATATGTTAAATTGGTCTGGGTATACTAATAAAAAAAATCAGTCTACTGCAAGTGCTAAACTATCAGTACCAATAATTAAACAATGTATAAAACATATTTCTATGCAGACTGACCCTAATTCTAAAAAAGCTACATAGTATCCACAGATTAAAGAGCCTACAATTGGGAATTATATTTCACATTTATTAATAATCCAAAGCTCAAGAAGGTTGTCTCAAACTAACAATGGAATTAATGAATACTGCCTTTTAAAAAGGGAGAAAGAAAATTGGCTCAGCAGGTTGTATACTCACCTCTGAGGCAAGAAGATCGAAAGGCTGTGGGTTTTAGCACCACACTAGGAATTTGGGTTAAAACTCCAATAAATGACACTGTAATACAACATGAAGGGAGTGCTGCACTCCTGAGCTGCTGTCTTTAGGATGAAATGTTAAACCGAGGGTCCCGTCCTCCTGTTCTGGTAGTTTGTTCAGATGAACAATAAAAGATCCCATGGCACTTTTCAAAAAAAAGTGGGGAAACTTCCCCCAGTGCCCTGGCCAAATTTCCTCCATTCACTAAAAATATCACTAACAGGTTAACCTGATTCAGTATGTCAGTTTCTATCTGTGTCCCACCCACCCCCAACAAGGCTGAAAATAGGCAGAATTGCCTAGCCTTCCTTTCCCTGTCAACAAAAGTTAAATAAATAAAAAGAAATCAGAACTATCCACCTGGATCCTCTAGTTATAAGATTTTTGTCTTTACTTATCTGATCATATTTCATTCATGATAAATGGTACAAATAGGGAAATAAACTCTGTTGCACGGTATGCTTTTCAGGGAGACATGATTCAAAGTAAAAAAAAAAGTGTTTACTTTCTAATATTGAGACCTTCTCAGTGGAAATCTGGCTTCTTGATAACCTAATGAATTTACTTATACTAATCATCTCAAGTTCATTTAGGGGCATTGTTGAAGCACTGGAAGACTCCGGGGTATAGTATATGTTATATGAATCTCTTGTGATCTTTATAAAAGTTCACAGAAACAATACATTTCATACTTTTAAGGCTAAAGGGAAAAAAGGTAAACTGAGCTCTCATACGCCTCTGGGTAGAAAGTATCCACAGTAGCTTTGATGGCTAGTCGAACATCTTTATTGGTTAAAAGTTTCCAAGTTGTGCAAAAGGAAGTAAACACCTTGGTCACTAAAAGTTTCACTGCATACAATCGGCTTTTTTTTTTACTCAGTGAGATAATGTTTTTTGTACACATTATTTTGAGATTATGAGATGAATAAAATTATCTTTTGTATGATTGTGTTTTTGATATTATCATGACTGCTGCATTTATATCATTTTAATAAGCTAATGGCAGAAGATAAATACCATAGAAACACAAAACACAGAAATAATAATCTGAATAAAAATAAACTTGAAGTTGAAAGTATGTTTCTATTACATTAGTTTAATACTTTAATAGTTTGTATGTCCAGAAACATTGCTCGCATTATGTGTAATATTAATATATCTTCATGAAGCAAGGGTAAATTTGCATGCAAAATACAGAGAGCTATGCAAAATGCATGACAGTTGAGAGGTATGCTCCCAATGTGTAAGAAGCAACACAGCTGGCAAGGTGCAGAGAAATGGGATCATGGGTACTTTGAAGAGCTTCCATTGGGACACTAAATCCTCCTCCTCTTCCTCCTGCTATTGGCTTGCAATTGAGCATCAACTTGAGTTGCTATTTTAGCAAGTGATGCCTGCTGCCACTATACTGTTGGGTCTACCTGCTCCTAGTTTTAATGATAGGCATCACTAATTTGGATGTTGACAAGATGACAGGAACAGTGTGTACTGAATGTACTATAATGCTTCACTATCGCCATGACCCTGTTTAATAAGATTGCTTTGTTTCCATTTTAATGTTGTTTTAGATACATAACTTAGTAATCTGAATTGATATGGTATGATGTAACTAACATTGCACATAAACAAATAGCAACAAAGTGTAGAAAAAAATATGAAATCCTGTGAAGTATCTAGAAAACTATAAACATCTGTCTTGTAAGCTTAATTTTCGTGCCAACATTGTCTCTCAAAGCAGATGGTTTTTGCAGCTGTGTTACATAAATCCTAAACAAACTGTGTGTGCCACATCAGATGCAGATTTTACTCTAAATTCACAACAACTTTTAGGCTGGTGAAGTGCCCTTGCAAAACTTTATGAACTGTATATGTTTCACGTCTTCTGGGCTTTGGTTAATGTGCGCACCCAGTAATGTCTCCCATTAATACGGATTTTCAGATTTTAAGCAAAAAATGCATAGTTCAAAGCCGGTATCAGTAGAATAGAACTGAGTTACATACAGTACATTCCCTAAAATCTGAATTTCACATTTCATTTTTTCATTGAAGATGTTTTCTTGAAAAGAGAATATTTTTCTTTTAGAATTCATCTGTCCCTGCAGCTTGTAGTCTCCTTGGATTCATAATCCTCTGCTTTTGACATCACAGTCTGTTGATACGGAAATAATTGTTTATGTCACAAGTAGAAGATTATGATCAAAGGGCAGATAAAAGCAGCAGGTAATTGGGAAGAAAAGTAAGTTCAATGTTTTGTTGAATACAGTAGTGCTTGTGTATACTTATAGGTTTTGAACTTTGGCCTTTCTCTATTCCCACCCTTAGTAGGTAAGCTGGGTAGTGAGTAGGGAATAGAAGGCCCGGCACCAAGGGTGAGCAGAGTGCCAGAGGAGGAGGAGGCAGGGGAGGATGATGAAGCGGGGAACTGCTGAGGGAGGCTGGCTTTTATTAGGGATATGGGAGGGGCTATTCCCCAATATTGAACCTTGGACTTTAGCCCTCCCATTCAATGTTTTGGTGAATAGAGTAGTGCATGTGTATACTTACAGGTTTTGAACTTTGGCCTTTCCTGTAGCCCTACCCTTGGTAGGTAAGCTGGGTAGTGAGTAGGGAATAGAAGGCCCAAACAGATAAACTTCTTCAACTCATGGAGAACATGACCAGTAACATGCAGGAGAGGAAAATCCCCCCAGTAGAAGAAACCTCTGAGGACCCATGGCTAGTGACCTGCCCATCCTCAGGACAAACTAAAAGAAGATGATCCTAGATGCTTAGAACTAGGTTCTAATTCTGGTGTATGGTGTAATGTTCATGGAGAAGTTCCATCGCCCTGGTTTTGTTGAATGATGAGTTCAGGAGGGTCGACTTTTGAGGTTAAAGAGGCAGATCTAGTCCAAGGAATGTCCAGATCCTGAATATAGATTAGGTTCAGCTGTTAAAAGGGGCTCAAGAGAATCCAAGATGTATCTGTGATATCTATTGATATTTAACGAGGTTCATAATCCTGAAGAACTTGAATTTGTTTAAACGGGCTGCCAGACTCCAATTTTTGGGATGTATAATGGGTTATGTAAACCGTAAGGTAATCTATCGGACTTTGCAGAAGGTGAGGACAGGCAGTAATGCTTCGTTCCTTTTAGTTTAGCAAATGTTTCAGAAGTTTACAAGGTTCTTAGAAGTACTTGTTCTTAGTATTGTTTAGGAAGAAATGCAGGAATTGATTCACAGCTGGACAACAGGGTAGTAGAAGCTCTGACATTTGAAATAAAGTCTAATGGGCTTGAGTTTGGTAATTTAATAATGTTTCACTATGCAGGCATCTATAGGGAAACAATAAGACTTCAAAGGAGGTGAACTTTGGGTACCAGTTAGGAGAGGGTAATTGAAGAATTTCAGACCAATGAAGGCAAGGGTGATACATGCTGTAAAGACAGTAAATGGATATCGATAGATATAACTGAATTATTCAGTATGATGGATTCAAGATTAGAAGTCGAGTTAAGACTTGCTATGATGAAGCTTGCATGGGCATGTATACAGGAAGGATTGAAAGTGCAGGATGGTGGATACAGTTGTTGCTGTAGCATAACAGCCCAGTGACAGGTGCTTGAGTGGCCCTTGTGGCTTTGACTTGCTGGTGGATCCAGTACTAGTATGCTGTGGGAGTGCCTGGAAAAAATGGATCTTTGACCAAGTTTACTGGCTGATGAGGCAATAAAGAGTTGATGTCAAGTAGACTGTAATGGGTGCATTGACTGCTTAGTCCAGAGTATAACTATTGTGGAGTGGAGCTGTGATAAGGAAATAGCCAAGTCAGTTGCACAAGTGCAGGATTATGAATTGAATGAAGGCCTGCTCTTGGTGATGGTAATCACTGGAAGGAGTATGAAGGGGAGAGATCATGTCAGACGAGTTAGAAGGACTACTAAGTAAGTGACTGGCATGATTAGAGTGTCATGATGAAGAGGTGTAGATAACTTCATGAAGTATGGTGATGACCAGGAGCACGGGAGCATGTTGTAGAGAATATACTAAGGGGAAAAGTATAGAGGATGACACCAGTACTGCTATGTGTTATACTGTGGTTCCAGTTAACCTTGAGAGGTATGACTATTATGGATTTGGTATGACCCAGAAGGGAAATAAGTTCACAATTCCAGTGTAAGATAAAGAGCGCAAAGAAGACTCCACTAAAGCTTGGATTCTGTGGAAGATATCTGAACATAGTGATGTCTATACTGTTTAGATTAAATGAAATAAGTGAGGAATAATCCTGCAGAGAGAAATGGGATGTTCTATGGTCCAGTCAAATGGGATTCTGGAATTTGGTCCTGGGTAGCCTATAGGGGAGTATGATATATCGTATATTGACTTAGACTGTATACGCCATGCTGTTTAAGGGATGTCGCTGGACAAGGGTTTTCTTCAGGTGTGAAGAACTGATAGTCCTTGAAGGACTGGGAAGGAGCAGTAATGCCAGTTGAGGTAGGAGTATAAGGTGGATGAACTGGTAGAAGTAACTGGACAGGTGAGTAGATGCTGAATGTCAGCAGTTGTGAAGCATGCCCCCAAAAATACATAGCAGCAAACCTGGAGGGGGCCCAAGCCACTGGAGTGGCAAGAAGGAAGTTGTGCAAGACAACAGAAGGCTAGTTAATGTCAACAACTCAGTGAGAAGAGAGATGGAGGGCAGCCAGGATACAACCTTCCCATTGATGATGGCCCGGAAGGCAGGAGAGGCAATGGTGCACTGGATGTTAAGCAATATGGACTTCAGAAGGTACAGGTGAGGCAGCAGACAGCAGGGTGGTTGCCGCAATACTGATATATAGAAGGATCAAAAGCAGAAGTAGGCCTCAGACAGTAGACTCATGAAGGCTGAGAGGAGGATCCAGGCACAAACTTGCTGCGGAGTTGGAACATGAGGTTCCCACCTCCAAAGGAGATGTCAGATCCAGAGTGTAAATAAAAGGTGCTGTGGTGATGGGGTATGAGGGTCCCTCCTCTGAAGGAGATGACGAAACTGAATTGCCAATAGTCAAAGGTACTGCAGTGATGGGGGTATGAGGTTTCCACCTCTGAAGGAGATGGCAACTGGGAACCACTAATAGTAGATCCAGAGTGTGAAATAAGGGTAGTAGTAGGGGAAATGTTGGAAAAGTCACAGGTATCTGTCTCTGAAGGTGAGCAAATCATCTGATATCCAGCAGGAAGCAAGGGAGAATGCGGGCAGAGACAAGTCCAGAATTAGGCTGTAGGGGAATGGAAACATCTAGACTAGTAACAAGGGAGGAGGCAGCAGCAGGGAGCTGGAGATCTGGAGACAGGAGAAGACTGAAATGGAATGCGAGGCACAGAAAGCAATGCACAGGAGCACCAGATGATAACTGGAAGGAAAGCAGCAAGGAAGTCCAGGGGTCCGATGGACAGGGTGGAGGTCAGGGTTGAAGAGACAGGCAGGGTCCAAATCCAGAACCTGAGGAGGTCAAAAGTGATGACAAATGCACAAATCCAAGGTGCAAAGAAAACCAAACAAATGAGGCCAGTAAGGGAAGGGCCACTATGAGATCAGGCTATCCAATCTTCCACAGGAGAGCTGGAGGCTGAAACCTGGGAATGGGCTGGAGGAGCAGAAGAAGAAGAATGCTCAAGACTGGGATTGACAAACAGTAGGGACTGAAGGCAAGGCTTAGGTGCAGGAGGCTCAAGGGGTACAGGGACTCAGTCCTGAAGGGAAATGGCAAACCCATGTCGCTGGTATAGAATGCAGTTAGGTAGAGAATGCAGTTGGTTGAGTTAGTAGACTGGAGACTGATACGGTACAATGGTCCCATTTCCAAAGGGAAGTGACAACCTAAAGTGCAGAAAAGGAATGTAGATGGTAGATGCAGGGCACAGCTCCCATTCCTGGTAGTCGGGGCAAGCTAACCTTCACTCAATGCCATGCTGGGCAGAGTTAGGCACAGAGACTGCAGGTAGTTGTCATGGTAAAGACTTGGTTGAGATTGAGGTAAAGGAAACATCTAGACAAAGCAAGTTCACCTTCACTCCATACCTCAGAAGACAGAGTTAGGGATGGAGGATGTCGGGGTGCTGGTATGACTGGTACTTGTTGGTAGAGATCCCAGCGGGTAAGATAGTAGATGGATTGAAACAGACTCCCATCCCCAGCAGACAGAGCAAGTCTACCTATACTCAATGCCTCGGAAGGCAGCATTAGGGATGGAGACCAGAAAACTGCTGGTATGTGTTGAGCAAGGAAAAGGCAGCCGACTGCTGTGAGGGAAACGTAAGTAAACAAAAGGGAGCAGGATGAAGGGAATATAAGTAGGGAACAGGAGGAGGACAAGCAGAAGGGGAACAAGAAACAGATGAAACAAATAATTGATGATTAGAAAATGGGCTTGAAAAATAAAGCATCCTGATTGGCTGAAAGGCAAGGCAAGGCAAATTTTATTTTTCTGGTGCTCAATTCCAGAGGCTCTGGGTGCCGTACAAAAGACACAAGATGAAATTACAGACACAAACTATATCCTCATAAAATTCCCGTAAGTATATATAAAACCCTCTAAATTTAAAAAGGACTAATAACACTAGTGTCAAACAGAGTCTGAAAATGCCTGCTTAAACAAGTAAAACTTTAGGCGGGTTTTAAAGACCTCCACTGATGGGGCCTCCCTCACCAACAATGGGAGCGAATTCCATAATACAGAACCGGTGACACTGAAAGCTCAATTGCCTGCAGTTTTTAATCTTGTCCTAGGAATCGTGAGGAGGCCCCTCGAGGAGGACCCGAGGGGCCGAACCGAGGCAGCAGGTGTAAGAAGGTCAGCCGGGTAACAAGGGCCCAGTCCGTGTAGGGCCTTATAAGTGAGCAAGCCCACCTCGAAGAGCACCCACCATAGAACTGCCAGTACAGTTCTCGCAGCACCGGGGTGACATGGCAATATTTCGACTGGCCTGTCAACAACCTGGCAACTGCATTCTGCACTAGCTGCAGTTGAAGGAGGGTGCCTCCAGAGAGCCCGAGGTACAGCGCATTACAGTAATCTAACCTGGATGTGACAAATGCATGTACCAAGGTGGGGCGGTCCAGGGGCAGAATCAGGTGCTTAATCCTGGCGATATTTCTCAGATGAAAAAAGCTTCCCTTGACAACGGCAGACACCTGATGTTCCATCAACATGCCGCTGTCAAATATCATGCCAAGATTATGCATCTTAGAGGATGCCCTCAAAGGGACTGACCCTAGAACAAGTCCAGAGTCTGCCCCGGGGGTAACCCCACCTGCCTCCTGTTCGACTCCACTACCAGTACCTCTGTCTTATCGGGATTCAGTCACAACCAGCTGGAGGCCATCCAGTCATTGATCTCTGCAAGACAGTTGTTTAAAGATATACCGCATTTGATGTTCCAGGGGCAAAGGATAAGTACAGCTGGGTATCATTGGCATAGCAATGAAATCCCAAGCTGCACTTCCTAATGATCTCTCTCAGGGGTAGCATGTACATGGCGAACAACATCAGAGACAACACTGAACCCTGAGGTACCACACAAGACAGAAGGCTAAAAGATGAGGAAAAATTCCCCATCACCACCCTCTGTCTCCTGTTTGTCAAAAAGGACTCAAACCAGCGAATGACAATGCCAGTGAGTCCACAGAAGTCCCTCAGATGGTCCAGTAGCACCCAATGGTCCACTGTGTCAAAAGCAGAGGAGAGATCAAGTAGAATGAGGATTGTCCTCTCCCCTCGATCTCTCGCCCTGAGGAGATCATTTTGCACCCGAACTAATGCAGTTTCTGTTGAATGTCCTGCATGAAACCCCGACTGGAGCTGCTCATAGATATCAAATGCCATGAGGTGATCACCCAACTGACAAGCCACAATCTTCTCCACCACCTTTCCTAAAAATGGAAGGTTGGAGACTGGTCAATAATTCGCTTTGATGTCAGGGTCCAATGATGACTTCTTCAGGAAGGGTCTCACCAGCGCCTCCTTCAAGGCATCTGGGACAACCCCCTCCAATAAGGAACACTGGACAATCAAGGCGAACACTTGCCCAACAGCGTCGATGCATCCCACTAAGAAACGCGTCGGTGCCGGGTCCCATTCACAATATGTGTGCTTCAGTTTTGAGATCACCTCAATGACATCAGCCACCTCCACTGGTTTAAACTCCCCCCAATCGGGCGGAGTGCTTTGTCAATCATCCCGGCGACCACTGTCGGCCATAGTATGGGCCACTGGCGGAACACCCTGCCCGATGGCAGACACACTGTCTGAGAAAAAAGGAGCAAACTCATTGCACAAGGCCTCAGAAACTGCTATTTTCAGCTGAAGACAGGCAGGATGTAATAACCTGTCCACAGTCTGAAAAAGCATTTCTGGTCAATTCCTCCCAGCAGCAATTTCCCTGGACAGGAACACTGCCTTCTTACGGTTGATTGCCCCCTGGTACACACCATAGTGTGCACTCAGGGCCAGTTTGTCTGCCTCCAAGCTGGACCCCCGCCAGCAGTGCTCCAACCTCCGACCCTTGATCTTCAAAGCTTTGAGCTCCCCATCAAACCATGGGGACCTCAAGTGAGAAGATCTAGGTTGTTCACAGATTGGTGCAAGGGAGTCGAGTGCCTCAGTCACTGCCCTATTATAGGCATCAACTGCCTCACCCACACCTCCCCTGCATGCACTGTCCACACTAAATAGGTTTGCCACCACCAAAAAACCCTCCAGGGTCAAACTCCTCAATGGACGGTAGTTCACCATCTCTGCAGGGGAAGGATCTCAGAGGGTGCCCTGAGTAAGAACTCCACTGTGCAATGATCAGACCAAATGATCCGATCAGTTCTGAGATTCTCAATCTCAAGCCCCAGTGAGAAGACCAGATCCAACATGTGTCCACCCTGGTGAGTCACAGTAGTAACTGCTTGCGACAGGCCCAGTGATGTCATCAGCTAAAGGAAGTGATAACTCAACCTAGATGACTCGTCGTCAGCCCAGACATTGAAGTCCCCCAGAACTAAACATCTGGAGGACTCCAATGTCTCACCGACCACCAAGTCACCCACTTCCTGCAAGAATTCTCCAACCACCCCAGGAGGACAGTGTATCAAGATAATTCTGCAGCCTGCGCCCGGACCCCCACGGATGGCCACACATTCAAATGAACCCGGTGTTCTCACTGGGTGCACAGGAAGCCCAGCTCAGCTCTAAAACAGATAGCCACACCTCTGCCCCTGCGTTCCACTCTGGGACAGTGCACTATGGAATAACCTGGGGGGACGGCGGCCTCTAACACTGGCCCAGCAACATCTCCCAACCAGGTTTCCGTAATGCAAGCCAGGTCAACCGATGAAATCAGATCTGCAATAATTGCAGTCTTATTATTGATCGACCTGGCATTGCATAGCACCACCCTCAGGGGATTGGCGGACAGTGCAGCCCCTCTAGCTACCTGCCCACTAGGTCCCATGGGAACCCTGGGGATAGGAATGAATTCCATCTGGCATCTCTCCAAACCCCGTCTCAACCCAGGGCACCTTCTGCACCTAACTACCTCAATCCTATTCCCTTCACCCATGTATGGGGCTCCCTTCCAGCTTCTGCCCCCATGTCTCCTTCCAATTCCCACCTTCTGGCATTGGTGGGCTGTTATAAGAGATACCAGGGGTGCAATAAAGGGGTGCAAATCATGAAGCTGGGACACCCCATACACAATTCTCACCTGCCCCACTTTACCCACCCCACGACACATATTTATCTGTCCTTACACCAAAACTCACCCCCCTTTACTCATTCATCATAACCAAAAAGTAAACTCCCTAAAACACAAAAAACAGCCCCCCACCCTCTACATAAAAACCAAAAAATCCCCCAATACAATAGTCCAATTGATCAAAACCAGGAGGATCTCGCCCAGTCACAGTCATAAAATTTGGCAGGGCAACAGTCAATTTCGTCCTATCACTGACTAATGTTGGACTCTTCATATCTGCTATTGTCCAAATTTCACAGTTCAAAATAAACAATTTCAGTCTCACCAGTTCTCAGGGAGCAAAAACCAACACAGCTAGGAAACACAGGATGGTGTCATAGACTCACATATTCATCTTCAATCTTCGTAACAATAGTCCACCAGCACAATTCCATCGTAGGAACTCACTCGACCAGCGTAAGAAGACCACCTTCTCCAGCCCAGGATCCACCATACAGTTCTAATGCTCTCCACAGTGGGAGACAAGTTAGGTTCTCCCGATAGGCAGAGGAGCTCCCTCCTCCTACCCACCAGTTACCCACATGACTCAACCACTGACCAGCACCACAGATCCCTTTAGCCCGCAAAGTGATCTCCAAAGTAATCCAGTTCAGCTTCTTCCTACTCGCTATTATTTCTTCTTGGTCTGCTGGTCCCAGTACACAGTGAATGAACACTTCCTGCAGCTCAGTCCAACTGGGCTCTCACCCCAGCCGAAATCCACCACTCCAACTGTCGTTTCTCCACACTGACTCTAATCCTTTCCACACTCGGTTGGCTCACAATCAAGCTCCGAAGATCTGGATTCCTTGAACAACAACGGTAAGCCACAATATAAAGTCAATACCTTCCAGGGCTATTCAAAAAATTAAAAAGATTCTTCCATTCACTAATAAAAATAAAATAGCGTTACATGAAAAAAAGCACTCAAACAGCACTCAAACGCTAAAAATGCTCAGCTCAACTCCTCTGCAAGCAGCAGCCCAGCATGGTTGCCATCATGCAACCTTACACACCTGAAAGCCATGGTCAGGCATGCATTTATTTTTCAATAGAGCCCTGTCAAAAACAAGTGCCAATTCTGGGTGCCCCATTACTTATAGTGTCCATGGGCACCCCAAATTTTAATCTGCCCAGCTGCCATTGTTTTAGGCTCGCCTAGCAAGAGAGTGAACCCCTCCGACCTTATACTGCACCAGTCAGAGATTGGGGAAAAAATTACGGCAGCGAACAAATAAAAGAAGCAACAAACGCTTCTTATTTCACTTTACAAAGCTGGGACCTGACTTGTGATAATGTGCCCACTATCTCACTACTGCCGCTAGTTGGCAGTGCGACTCAATCTACAGGACCAGTTCAAAAGTCCCGTTCCTCTCTTTGGGTATGACGTTGGCCTCCCAGTACCCTGGTTGGCTAGAGATTTAGCCCCAGATTTAGCACACCTTCCACACAGAAGTGGCACACACTCTGCCAACTCATAACACAGATTTCATACAGTAATAAAAAAAGAAACAGTTTCCGTTTTTAAATGAGTAGCACTAGCATGTCGCATGCGCAGTGCTACTGCTAGACAGTGCTTCCCTAAACTGTGTGCCCCTCACTAACCCTGACTCAACTGCCACTCCACAAACAATTATAGATCTCTCTCAATTTATTTTTATACAAAAAATAAACTTGTATACATTTAAATAATGCAGTCACCTCTACAGTCACCTGGTTCATTTTCCCGATAGCGCTCCCACATCCACCAGTGTCCTAACTCCAAAATAAAAAATAAATAAATAATTGCAAGTGAGCAGTGATGAGGGGTTAGACCGTGGTCACACAAATTCCCCTCTCCCCACTAAAAAAACAGAACGCAACTGAGCTGGTGGGGGGGCATACTTCAAGAGCCAGTAAGGCATGTCTGAAATGTTGCACTGCCCTGTACTGGTAAGTTTGGATAAGTACACCAGTAGAGAGAATACTTTACAAACAAAGCAGCATAAAATTAGTTTTTAATAATTTTTTAGTATTTTTTAATTCTCAAATATATATATATATATATATATATATATATATATATTCAATTCAGAAATTATTCACCCCCCCTTGGATTTTGTCACATTTTGTGATGTTGCAAACTGAAATTAAAATACATTTATATGGGATTTTTTTGTCACATATCTACACAAATTACTCTATAATGTCAAAGTGGAATGAAACTTCTGGAATTTTTTGTACATGTAATTTAAAATGAAAACCTGAAATGTCTTGATTTGATAAGTATTCACCCCCTTTGCTATGACACTCCAAATTGAGCTCAGATGCATCCAGTTTCCTTGTGAGATCACTCTAAAACTTGAATGGAGTCCATCTGTGGTCAGTTCAAATGGTTGACATGATTTCAGAGGAAATATACCTGTCTATATAAGGTCCCACTGTTGACAGTGCATGTCAGAGCAGAAACTGTACCATGAAGACCAAGGAGCTGTCCGTAGAACTCCGTGATAGAATTGTGAGGAGGCATAGATCTGGTGAGGGGTATAAAAACATTTCTAGGGTGTTGAAAGTTCCCAGGAGCACAGTCAAGTCCATCATTAGGAAATGGAAAGATTACAGAACCACCCAGACTCTTCCTAGAGCAGGCCATCCTCCCAAACTGAGCAACCGGGCAAGAAGGACCTTGGTCAGGGAAGTGACCAAGAACCCAATGATCACCCTGACAGAATTACAGAGTTCCATGGCTGAGATGGGAGAACCTGTCCAGAGGACAACAATCTCTGCAGCACTTCACAGATGTAGCCTCTATGGGAGAGTGGCTAGACGGAAGCCACTCCTGAGAAAAGGCCACATAATAGCATGCCTGGAGTTTGCAAGAAGGTACATGGCAGACTCTGAGACCATGTGGCAAAAGATTCTCTGGTTTGATGAAACAAAAATTGAACTCTTTGGCCCGAATGCAAAGCGCTATGCCTGGCGCAAACCGAACACAGCTCATCACCCATGTAACACCATCCCTACCATGAAGCATGGTGGTAGCAGCATCATGTTATGGGGATGCTTTTCACTGGCAGGGACTGGGACACTTGTCAGGATAGAGGGAACAATGAATGGAGCCAAATACAGGCACAACCTTGAGGAGAACCTGCATCAGTCTGCAATAGACCTTTGGACTGGGGAAGATTTACATTCCAACAGGACAACGACCCCAAAGCATACAGCCAAAGCAACACTGGAGTGGCTTCAGAACAAGAAGGTGAATGTCCTTGAGTGGCCCAGCCAAAGCCCAGACTTGAATCCCATTGAGAATTTGTGGAAAGACTTAAAGATTGCGGTTCACCAACACTCCCCATCCAACTTGACAGAGCTTGAGCAAATCTGCAAGGAAGAATGGGTGAAAATCCCCAAATCCAGATGTGCAAAGCTGATACAGACATACCCAAGAAGACTCAAAGCTGTAATTGCTGCCAAAGGAGCTTCTACAAAGTATTGACTCAGGGGGGGTGAATACTTAAGTAAACAAGATATTTCAGTTTTTAATGTTTCATAAATTTTTGTTACACAATAAAAGTATTTTTGCCCTTTAAATTGTTGTTGAGTATGCTGTGTGAATCAAGGGGGAAAAATAATTTCAATGCATTAAAAATTCTGGCAGTAACACAACAAAATGTGACAAAATCCAAGGAGTGAATACTTTCTGAAGGCACTATATATATATATATATATATATATATATATACCTGTATATATATATATATATATCATCACATGTATATATATCATCACATGTAGCCCATTTTCTAAGTGCAATAATACCTCCAGGGTGGCTTTTATTGGGAAATGCACAACAAGAAAGCAGGCTCCAAACGCTGACGGTTCTCACTTAACAACGATACTAATTATGAATATGGTAATATCTATCACAATATCATTAAGAATTTATTGACATTAATAAATTAAGAGGTATTATAAAGGCAGTTACACTGCGAAGAGAACTCAAAAGAAAACTGTTTGTCAAGATACGCGCTTCTTCAGGACGCCCGAAGTAGCTACGCATGCCAAACCAGTCAGGCCTTTTTGGAGTTGTAGCACCTACTTGGTACTTGACTGCTGTTTTTAGAATGCTCCTTGTTTGTGGTAATAAACGCAGTTGTTGGTAATTATTGCAATAGATGGTGCCCTTATTTCATGAATTGGCTTCATTGGGAAAATACCAGATCTTGCAGGGGCTATAAGGCCCTCCACCTGAGGTGTCAGGCCTCATTACACCCCTGGGTGGTCTGGTATTTCCCAATAAAGCCCACCCTGTTGGGTATTATTGCTTACATAATGGGCAATGCCAATAATACAGGAAAATATGGGAAGGAACACAATAGTAGAGAAAGATGAAGGAAACCGGAGGGGAGGTAAGTGTGTGCAGGATTGCAATCAGCAAGGACAGAGAAGGAAGGTAATCCTAAGGGCCAGAAGGGTACAAAGTACTAGGGGTACAATGAGGTGAAGTTAGAAATGAAGGCTGAGCAGGGTATATGTATACTGAGACCAGGAAATGATGCAGACAAGGTAAACAGCATAAGCAGCATTTGGTGGCAGACAAAGTTGATGGGAAGGCAGTTGTGATATATGGCTGAGAAGAGCAGATACTGAGGAAATTCAGGTGCCAGATGAGGGGTAATTAGGTGCAGGGCTGGTGGGATAGGAAGGGGTGGTGATTGAGACAGAGTGCCGATGCCAAGAGTGAGAAGCCCAAAAGAAAATATGGGGGAGCAAGGGATTAGGGCAAGAATGAGGGATGGGGGGAATTAGAAGACAAGGAGGAGGAGAGGTTTTTTTTTATGTTTTTAAGAGGAAACAAACTAGCCAGGGATGGTGCATGAGCCAGGATTGGGGACAGACAGGCTAGACATGCAGGTGGGGGAAGAGGGAACATGGGGGAGCAAGGAGTCCAAGTGAGGGAATGGGTTGATAAGTGAAGGCTAGCACTGTGGAATCAAGCAGGGACACAATACTGCATAAAAAAAAAAAAATAGAGAAAGGACTGGAAGTGAACGTCCTATACTGTAGGTGGCTTGCCATAGTGAAAGGTAGATGCAGCGGGGCTGCAGCAATTATGCATATGAAGCCATGGCAATTAACTTAAATGTTATTTCATGGAATCTTAACGGCCTGTCATCACCAGTTTAGAGAACAAGAGTAATGCAATTTATAAAAACCTAATAGCAGATATAGCCTTTGTGCAAGAGAGGCATCTAGAAAATGAGGAAGCTGACAAACTAAACAAAAGTTGTGTCAGGGAAGTAAAAAGCATAGGTCATTATCTGAGAGCCGAGAAATGTCCACTAGTGACTGCTGATAGGAGTACGTGGGGTATGCTGTAAACCAATTCTGTAACAGAGCTGAGTAAGGAAAACAGGCAAAAGGATGCAAAGCTCCCAAAGGCCAGGACACCAGGTAAGCAGTGGCACTCATAGGGCTGAATTCCAGGAGTCAAACAATGAAAATGAATGACTGCCAGTGGAGAGTAAACAGTATCACATGTGAAGGAGTAGGAGAGGCTGGAGCTAGAAGCGGAGCACTAGGGGATGATGTCAGGCATCGGAAACACCGGTGCGGGGATGGAGCGGTGACTATGGGGAAATGGAGAAGCCCAAAAGAAACAAATGAGAACAGAAGTAGGAGGAGAGGCAAGGCAACAAGGTTGCTGTCGGCATTTTGGTGTTGTTCTCATGACGGACGCTGTTTGTGATTTAGCACCAATATGGTGGAACCGGTAGAATAAGCTATGAAAACACATTTAAATTTCTGATGGTGAATTTTCTTATGGTACAGCTGTAATTATTTTTAATTGTATCGTATTGTATATATAATAACTGGTGATCCCCTATAATGACTGGATTTCTAGTCCTGATGAAATGCCTTAATAAGCCACTGAATTCTGTAATAACTTGATAGCGGGTTATTATGGCATTTATCTCCTTGTGCTGTCACGTCACTGTATTTGTGCAAGTAGGGTGACTGCTCAGGGACATGTTCACTCGCACAAATACAGCTTACAGTGTTTCCCTCTATTGAAACTTTGTATCAGTTATTATAAAAAAAATGCCAGTGCAAAATTTGTTTTATGAGGCTTTTTCACACACCTTCTATGTGTGATAATCTCATAAATCCCACGAGCTTCACTCTCAGATGTGTGAAAAATCCTCATAACACACACCTGCACAGGTATTATGCTCTTTTTATTGCTTCATCTGTGATATTTTGTGTGTGTGTGTGTGTGTGTGTGTGTGTGTGTGTGTGTGTGTGTGTGTCCATCTTGCCCAGAACCCTTCTAGAAATTAGATCTGCTGCCCCTATGTAGGCAGGGTTTCCTCGAATGGAATGGAAAATCATTAGTACCTTCCACATCATAGTCTTCCATAATACGCCAAATATAATAAAACTAACAATGTCATTAACTTATTTTTAACTACATTTCTTACTTTTTAAGTCTACAGTAAAATATTTTTAACATGTTACCAGAGAGGGGCATGAGACAATGTACACAAAAACTCAATAATAGGCATATTTTTTGAAAATTCCTTGGCTCATGTTACTATACAGTACTATACTATACAATATAGAATATTTTGCTAGACTTTTCAATTATGTTATTCATTTTGCATCTTACAATGCATACAATGCATTACAAGATCCAGCAAGCAGATAGATCGATACCATTGGAGTACATCATTTTTATAAACAGGAAAATGTGATATCCTTGTATTTTTGGTACAGTTTTTCTAAAGAGCTGTAATGCCTCCATGAGCAGGGTCAGTCTCTGAATCAGGTATTAAATACGTCATGCACCCATAATATTGGGATAAGAGACATTTAGACCTGCAAATAGGGTTAGATTCATGTGTCAAAGAATTTCAATTTAAGCATCTACACAAACTTAATCGGGAGCAAGAAGCTCCTTACAACCATGAAACATGCACTTTGAGAACTGAGAACCTTTAGGAAAAACAAATTATAAAGAGCACATACTGTGTATTTCAATACAATTTCTTAGTGACGCTAGTATTTTCAGAACCATAATGCTGTTAAACATGTATTGAATGACAGCACCAATAAATGCTGCTGTTAATACCAGAAAACTCATAAGATTGGCAGTAAAAATAGAAATTTATAAACAGGTACTAAATGTCTCTAGTGCACAGTGGTGGATACCCCAACGTAACAGTCTCAACATTCAGTCCAACTAGAAAATGAAGATAAACTTTGTCACCTCACTCTGATTCTTCAAACAGTGTGCAAACCAAGAAATCAGCATATGGTGGGAGCGGAGGGTATTCCATACCATGACCAAGACCAGCTGCCATCTTGTTGATCACAATGTTGGAACATTTCTCACCTTCGTATCCCCCAAGTGCCAGCAATAGGTATCCAGAATTGTAGCCCCAATAAAGTTCATGAGAAAGGAGATATCAAGTGAAAGTACACTGCACAATTAACGTCTCAAAAACAACAAAAGGGGGCGAGTGCTTGGCTTTTTTTGTATTTGAACAATTAACAGTTCCCCCAACTCACTCGCCTATCCTTGGATAATGAAAGGACAGTTTAAGCAATACCTTGTGGTTTCTCATTTTCAGTCGAGTCTGAGTCTCCCTCACATACATAGGAACATACATTAAGTTCATCTGGCCTGTCCACTGTTTGCTCATTGGATTTTTTCAGTGAAACCACCTTCATCTAGATACTTAGCCAATCTGTTCCTGAATATATTTAGATAGTCACTGGTTACCACAGATTCTAATACTGTATTCCAGTGCTGGACAACTCTCTGTGTGAACCAATGCCCCCTTTTGGTGGTTTTAAAATGTTTACCAACAAGCTGAAACATACGTCCTCTTATGCTCTGTTTGTTTATTTGTTTAAATTCCAAATACAAAAAAAAGCCCTCAAATCTTGATTTGTTATTGTTTTATAGGCTGCGGTTTGGTCCCCTCTCAATTTTCTCATTTCTAGAGAAAACAGTCCAAGATTCTCCAACCTTTCCTCATATTTCTTATTGGTAGGCTCTGAGCTGCAGATCTGAGACACACAAGAGACTGGTTTGGAAGGATGCATAGACTACGAGCTTCGGAGCCTGAGGAGGAGACTCCAAAAGCAGGATTACATAGCGTGTTTTATTTTACTACAGGTATATACTGTTGCCAGAGCATGTAATCTTGCCAGTAAAGCTTACTGTTTATCCATCCTGGTCGGAGGGCTGCCCTCTTCTCTGTTTTTGCCTACAGGTTATAGCCTGAAGGGAAGTGGAGTGAAGGTGCTACAAACCCATGGAGTTGTACCCCCGGTGTTTTCCTTTATGCCTATATAACAGAGACATCAGTCAGAAGATGATCGAGGAGCAAGCTTTTTAAATTGGTCATTCAGCTTTGCCTACTGACTTATAAAGGAAAGTTTTCCAGTCTCAGAATTCTTATCTATTACCCCTACTACGTTTTAAATGTAGTGATTATTTGTGTTTGTTCTTGAGCTTTTATCTCTAATTTGAATATTATTTTTAGTACTGTCATTTTATATATATTGTTTTTCCTTTTTTGTTTCTTTTTTACAAGTCTATATTTTCCTTTAAAAAAAATTTTAGTTTCGCGCGCTTTAGTCATGTGACATGGTAATATAAAGATACGCACGCTAGTCAGGCAAACAGATCACTTTCTTTACTTATGAGATAGCAGCATTCCTGCTCACATGGCATGGCACTGTGGCTACATGCAGCATTTAGATTCATTAAAACAGTTCTTCTGGGCACTAAAAAGTAAGTTAACAAGCTTGTGAAAACTTATGACAAACTGTATTGGTTCTATAAATTAAAACTTAGGTAAACCGCCAGCCTGGTGGTGCTGAGGGTTGAGGCACTGGTCGCTACACCTTGCGCCACACCGGTGACCCGTGTTCGGGAACGGGCATGGGTTGCCGGGGGTCGGCAAGGAGGAGATGGATTGAGCGTCCGGAGGACTGCTCTCCATCTCCGGGTGAGGGATTGGGTGGCGGTGCTTGCCTGACCCCTAGTGGAGCTGGGGATTGACTGGCATGCAGCTGCAAATGAGGGGCAGGACATGGCAGGGCCTTGACTAAGCGCATGCACAGGAGCGTTCGCCGCACTTCAGTCACTGGCGCCGCCATTGCCACCTGATTCGCCGGAGTGAAAATAAAGAAAATGGAGCCCGCAGCACGACGTCATTCCCCAGCACCATTCCTGGAGGACGCCTCCCTGGCATGGATCCGTTGGGGTGGGTTGAGTCGCTCCCCACCACCCTGCTGTGAAGGGTAAGTCGCGGAGTGCTGAAGGGAGGGGGGCTCATGTCCGGGGATGGCACCGGGGGAACGAAGGGAGTGCAGGGGGGGGCTGTAGCCGGAGCTCCATGGAGAAATAACATCCACAAAAAAAAAAACTTAGGTAAACCCAGGTAGCACTATAGCATTTTAACTCAATTCAAGTAGACTGTAGTTTTTTGTAAGGCCTGCACGTTTAAATGCTGCTGAAATAACAGTAGTTTTTGTTTTATTTAGTGAATCTCACTAAAAGAAGCCTGCAATTGGTTACATCGGGGCTGAACCAGAGTGGGAATAATAGAGGCAATCCTATCATCAGGCCGAATCAAGTTTGCTCCTTGTGCTTAAATTTTAATCTCGTGTTAGTGCTGGTGCTTCACCTCTTGATGCGAACAAGGGATAGGTTGACGGAGCATCAGGTTTTGGGTCTGATTCATTACGGCGTAAGTCCTGAGCATTTGAAAGACACTATTTAGTGAACTGTCATTTGGTATTCTGCTCCCTTGCTAGTTATTGCACAAACTTGTTCGAGCTAAGCCTTCCACCGCCTTTTGGGAAGTTTCTCTGAAATTGAAACTTTGAAGATCTGGTACTGGACTATTCTTATATTGTACTTTAAAACAACTGTAGACACTTACCAGTTGGGTGTTGAACTGCAGTTTGACAATTGTTCTAGACTCTCGTTATCATCTTTCATTGTACAAATGGATAACTGTGAAATACAGGCTCTTTAGCCTTGTGTATGTAAGAATGCAATTGCTGTGTTTAATATAGTATTAGTATTAACATGGTTCATACTAGAAACAAACTTTAATAATGGAGGTTAATGACCTATGGACCAGAATGAAAGTGGTAATGTGGCTTTGAGTTCACAAAAGGGTAAATCAGAAATAGAGTCCAATCAAGACAGCTTTAGGATTGATTTAATGCACACGTCATTTAACTTACATTCGACTCCGGTTATAATTTGTTCTAATTCTGAGCACTCAGAGAAAGGAAATAAAAAAAGCAAAGGTAAAGGCAAAGGTGGAAGTATAAAGAAAAAAGATCTTAAAGACAAAAATCAAAAGGGAAGGGGAAAGGAAAGTAAAAATAATTTTAGCAAAAATGATGAATCTTTTAAACCTTGCCTAAACAGTAATCCTCCTGAAATAAAAGGGAGAGGAAGGCAATTAAAGCAATCTAATATAAAAGATCACTATAGCCCCTTGACCTCAGCAGAAATTAAGTCGTGCATTCCATGTAATATGCATAAGGAATCATCACATTTAGGAAAAGATAGCTCAATTGATGATCATAATGAGCATATTGAAATGCAAGCTATGGAACCAATAGGGGTTGGGAATGATACTCAGATGTTTACAGATTATTTAAATTCAAGAGTTCATATTAATTTAGATGCTTCTAAAAGTATAAATGAGCTTTCTGCATATACTACTAAACACATGGAGGAGACCCTGGATTTTTCACCAGATTATTTTAAGGAATCTAACCCAGAACCAGATTTTTATTGGCAGAATGATCAAAAACATATAGCTTGGGAACTACAGGAGACCATAAATGGATTAAAACAGTTTACCGGTTTGAACTCTTATAAACAATTTGATAATGGTATAACAGCAAATTTTACTACTACTATGAGTAAAGAATATTGCACAGCTGCATCTAATTCACATACTCCACATTTGATGATTTTGGATCATTTAGTTGACCTGAAACATGAAATAGATCTTTTAAAAGAAAATATAGCGATAAATGGCTCTAGACTAGATGATGTTTTACATAGACTTGATAAAATGCCTCATTTTGAAAGTATATGTTCATTATCTGTTATTGAACCGGAATGCTCTCAAAATTTACCCTGCCCAGACTTTTTAGTGATGGATTCCTCTGATATGCCTTCCATAACAGCAGACTCTTTAGCTCTTCCATCAGTAATCAAGAATGTTCAAAGTAGCGAGGGTTTCAGTATAAGCAAAAGCAAAAGGAAATCTAACAAAAAATAGGGGTAAAAATAAGAGATTGAGAAAGGAAAAGATAAGTTGTCAGCAAGAAGGAAAGAAGGTATTGGGAACAAAAGATATGTACAACATGAGCATGGAAGAGAATGTTAAAGATATAGTAGGGTCAACTGTAAATGGGGAGATGGGAGGGAAGCTGGCCTTGGATAAGTTTACTTATATAGAAAAAACAAAGACAGATGTGCACAAAGATTTTGCCCCCAAGAATGATTATGATTTGGTGTTTGGGGAAAATACTGTCTTAGGTTCAGTTTGTAAAAAGGTGGGTGGTCAAAACATAAGTAAAGTAATGAAACAAGATCTGAAGCTAGTTAAAGGGTTGGAGGAATCATGTATGGAAAATGCCACATATCTTTGTAGCTGTGCAATTTTGGCATTATATGGTTTTAAGATTCTACACAATTGGTCATATGAAGAGTCAAGGGATAAGATTGTGAACCTAATAAGGGCAGCGACTGGTGCTGATTTAACTGTACTCAACATTTTACAAATTTGGAATGATAAAGATGCTTTGGGTTTAGATTGCTTATTTATATTTTGCACAGCTCCTCGAATAGCAAATCAAATCTGGATTAATGAAGTGGGCTTGAGAAAATTTGGATGTAGACTAGAATATATTAACAGGAACTTTGAACAAGGAATTTCAAACATTAAACAATGAGTCTTGCCAATTAAGCATTTTGTGGTAAAATCACCTTTTAGTAAAATACAAGAAAACTCACAAATACCCTGTTAAATATATTTGGTCATGTCCTAAAAATTCCAGATCCAGAATTCATAATAGAAAAAGTTTACAGCTGGAACAAAGGTAGAAGTATGGGGCAAGTGGATACTCTTGTTAAAAGTCCAGAGGTAGCAAGGAGCATTCTAGGTAAAGCAACATTACTAGATGATGTAAGATTACATATAATGGAGGGGAAAATATTAAATGAGGGAAGTAAACAAAATAGACAGGAAGTAAGTGTTTCAAATCAGGAAAATGTGGCTGATAGAGTTCCTAAGATATTGCATTTCTATGGTCTGGAAAGAATTAAAAATGAGAATAATAATAATCTAAAGGATCTAATAGTAGACATATTAGAACAACTTTTGAATGTTTCTATAGAAGACCCTAAAGCATTAATTATAACAAGGCAGGGATTTGATCCAGATTGTGATTTAATCATTGTTAAAATAGGCTTTTTAAGCCTATACAATAAGATCATTGAGAATAGGAGCCTATTGGATGCCTTAGGCATACACATAGTTATCACAAATGATTTCTTTCACCAGACCATTCCAATATGTAAATCACCAAAAAGGACAAATCAGGAGAAATTGTTATTTAATGTTACTACTTGTAATAGATTTGACTTGCTGGATACACAATCAAACTGACTGGTAGAAGAAAAAGAACAACATTTTGAAACAAAGTCTAATGACCTCCTATTAATTTCCTGGAATATTGCGGGTTTTTTTTCTAAATTAATGGATCAAGAATGGTTAGAATTTATACTTAAGTTTAATATTGTTTGTCTACAGGAGACTTGGCACAATAAAGATCAAGAAATTTTATTGAATGGTTATCAAACTTTCCAGATCCCAGGAGAAAAAGTTGCTAAAATGGGAAGAACTATAGGGGGTTTAATTACCTTAATTAAAATAAACTCTGACATTACTGCAGACATTTTATATACTAATAAAAACATAATGGTTATCTATATTAAGGTTAAAAAGGTAAACATTTCTGTTTACTTAACACATATACCCCTCCATTTAATTCAAATTCATATTATCCAGCACTTTGGGACCAATTGGAGGACTTTATTCATAAGAGTTGGGCAGTAACTTCTTGTGATAACATATTACTTTGTGGGGACTTTAATGCAAGGATTATACCTTATGATGGTTACTCTGATAGTAACTTCCATAATTGGTGTAATCTAGAAGTCTCTAACTGGCCCAGGTATACAAAGGATAATAGCCTAAACAAAATGGGTCAGAGACTAATAGAATTATTAGCTCTATATAATTTAGCACCAATTAATGGTAGGTTACATGGAGATAAAGAGGGAAACTTTACTCACTTCTCTGCTAAGGGACCCTCAATCATAGATTATGTGTTCTGGAATGGGAATATGACAGATTGGGAATTTATGGAAATTCCAGCTAGGGGTGAAAGTGAACATCTCCCTCTTGTCTTAAAAGCAAAAAACATAAAATGTGTCATAGATGTTCCAAGTAAACCTACACAATTTGTAATCTGTAATAACAAAATTCAATGGCAGGATAAGTTTTCTCCCCTTATTAAACATCTTTTGCAGGATTTATCTATTAAGTTAAACACTGAAATTATGGGGTATGGGTGCCTACATCATCTTTTATTTTCAAGTCTTGAGGAAATAAAAATATTACTCTATTCCTCAAAGATTATTAAAAGTATTAAGAATAAAAATACATGGTTTGATGAGGAATGTTGTAAAGAAAAAAAAAGAACTAAATAAAAAAATTAGGAAGGTAAGGCAAAATAAGACTTCTCAAAATATCATAGAACTAAATAGATGCCGAGAAAATTACAAGAAGTTTCTCTTATTAAAACAAGGACAATACCAACAAAGGAATTGGGACCGTATGCTTGAAGCCATTTATAATAAAGATTGTCAGACATACTGGCTATTAGTTGCTAAGGGAACAAATAATATTAAATACAAATTAGATACCTATATTATGCTGGAAACTTGGGTCTTATTTTATTCTTCAAAATTTTTTTCCCCTAATGTTGAAAATGTAGGAATAGTCTTGGATATTAACATGCAGGTTTTTCGACCTTTTTTACCTGCAGAAGTGTATTTTGTCATTGCAACTTTAAAAAAAAGAAAGGCGCCAGGCCCAGACATGATTCCTTCCATAGTCTACTTGAGCGCCCCTGCTTTATGATCTGTAATTCTGACTAATTATTTTAATTTCTGTGTCCAAAAACTGGTATTTCCAAGTTCCTGGAAGGGAGCAATAATATTTTCAATTTATAAAAAGGGTGATAAGACAGATCCTAAATGTATAGGCCTATTTCATTATTAGATAATCTAGGGAAAATGTTTTCCAAGTTAATTTTAAATAGATTAAATGAAGAATTATTAGGTTTAGGGGGACTTTCTGAATCACAAGCTGGATTTAGGGCTGGATATAATACAACTGACAACTGTTTCATAATTAGACACCTTTATGAAAAATATGTTGTAATTAGGAAACAGTCCTTATTTGCTGCCTTCATAGATTTTAGTACAGCATTCGACTCAGTTTTAAGGAATGTACTTTGGCTTATAATGAAGGAAAAAGGATTTACGGGGGAATTGATAGCAATCGTTAGGGAATTATACACTTCAACATGGGCCCAAGTGAAGTCAGGTACTAGGGGACAATTTTCCTCAACTTTCTGTACAAATATGGGAGTCAGACAAGGTTGTGTAATTGCACCCCTGCTTTTTTCCATTTATATTGACAAGTTATTATGTGACTTAAATTCTAGTAATACGGATTCTCCTAAGATTAGGGATAAGCGCTGTGGAGTATTGGCCTATGCAGATGACTTAGTCTTGTTCTCCCTTACTGAATCCGGACTGCAAGCTAAATAAAATATGCTTGCAATAACTGCAAATGAGCTTAACTTGTCAATAAATGTTCAAAAAAGTCAGATTCTTCCTTTTGGTTTTAAAGGAAAAAAAAAGAAATTTTGGGTGTTAGGTTCTGACAAATTAGAGACTGTAGATAGTTATACATACTTGGGCTTACACCTGACAAGGGACGGGAGATGGAATGAGCAGTTGGAAACAATTTTAGTAAAATTAAAGAGGACAGCAAATTCTTTGCTCATATTTAATAAAAAAATATGGTGGAAACACGATTAGGCCTATTTTAATGGAAGTACAAGCCAAATATTATGCTCAAGCTTTATTCAATGTTGAAATTTGGCATCATAATAAAATGAATATTTTAGATATTCCTGTTAATAAATTGCTACGTGAATCCTTAGGTTTACCAACTTTGTTCCTGATGCGATACTGAGGGCTGAGACAGGTTACTATTCTTTGCAGTCAGCAACTGATGCTAGAAAGGTTAACTTTGGGGTTAGAACTCTTCAACATGGACAAAACAGATTAACGGCCTCATGTTTACGTGAAAAATATTTGTGGTCTTCTTTAGGCTATTTAAAATCAGAATGGTTATCCCTGATATTCAAATTATTGCAGAAAGTGGGGTTAACCTACTTATATCAGTATAGGGCCAGAGGAATTACTATTAGCCTAAAATATCATCCCCTCATCACAAAGGCATTTAGAGAATATTATAAGATCTTAGACTTAAATACTATTAAAAAGTTTAAAATGTTTCCATTTTATAGGATAAATGATCCCTGTCACTATTGCAGATATTATCTAGACATTCTTACAGAAGTAGAAAACAGAAAACAGTATACTAGATACAGGTTGGAAGTATTTCCAAATAACATCTTAGAAGCAGTTTATGGGAAAAAATATTTCTCTTAGTTCTAGATTCTGTTCTTGTACCTGTTCCACACTGGAAAACTTGGAACATGTTATGTTTGTATGCAAATTGTATACTGTACCAAGAGAAAAATGGATTTGGCCTCTTTGTCAATCTATTCAAACAATAGATCAGAGTAACTTACTTAATATTTTGTTTACCACTAATGATGATATTGTAATTAAGGCTGTGGCCAAATATTTGGTAGATATTTCTAGAATACGTCTTGGTAAAAAAAAAATGAAAAAAAAGAGGAACTAACATCTATACTATATATTGTTTAATTAGGATAGAATTTGCATACTCTGCAAGGATAAGCTTTATGCCTATAGGGAATTGTATTCAGTTTACTGCTGCCCTTGTATTCGCATTATGCACTTTATGGGGATGAAGGAAATTATTTTTATTCTTTGTATTTATACTTATATTATTATTTTTATGTATTTATATTTGAGATTAGTTATTTACTTATTTATTTATTTATAAAAAGAGTACATTTTATATTAGTAACTTTCTTGTATCTTGCTCTTTATAATTCTTTTATTTATTTGTTTATGTTGTCATGGTCTCTGACCGCTCAATAAACTTGAACTTGATTGCTTTGATATTTCTTATTTTCTAAGCCTTGTACTAAGCTTTTTTTGTTCTCCTTTTGACCCCTTCTAGTCTAACAATGTCACCTACATTTTGTGGAGAACGGAATTGCCCACAATATTCCACATGTGGTCTCATAAGAGATCTGTATAGTGGCAATATGATATCACTACTCCTGTTTGCAGTATTTCTTTTAAAGGTGAAATGAAACACTATTCTTGTTAAAGCAGACTAGAATGTTGAATTCATATAATGAGTGTCTGATTTTCATGTCTAAGTGCCGTTTCTTGACAAATTATATCACTATTTCTATATTTTCTGATATTTTGTTGTGTTTTTATTTATGATCGCACTCACTTTTCTCCAACGGCTCACATACAGCATGCGACAGTGATGATGTGAATTCTTCTGTGACAGGTCAAGCAGTAAACTCAGAGCAGCTATACATGAGCTCAGTTGAGTGCTGCAATTTGAATACAAATCTGTCTTCATTTATTATAGGCAAGCTTATTATATCTTTTCCCTTATAAAAAAATGGATCTCAGTGTACATGTACATTGCCCTTAATTTTTATTTTAAATTACTCTTATTTTACTATTTGGATAAACCATCATTGTATATTGAAATTAGCTTTGCATTTCTGATGTGATTTCTTGCTTTTCAAATCATGCGAGACCATCTCATGGTGTAATTTCAGCAATCCAAAGTTTTATATATATATATATATATATATATATATATATATATATAGCGTTGGAAACACAGAGCCCTTTGTGGGACAATTTTCTTTATTACAGGGTTTTAATTTCAACAGCAATCAGAGAACAATGGGAAGAGAGAGGGACCATTGGACTACCAGGAAATAAACAATGGTGATCAGAGGGTGGGGGATGCCACTAGACACCAGGGAATTAATAAATACATAGAAGACAGTGGTTGGAGAATGGGGAAGGGACCACTGGACCACCAAGAAATAAACAAAAATACATCAGGGATGGTGATTGGAGGTTGGGGGGTACCACTAGACACCAGGGAATTAATAAATACATAGGAGATGGTGATTAGAGAACAGGGGAGGGACCACTGGACCTCCAGGAAATAAAGAAAGACATTGGGGATGGCAATCAGCAGGTGGGGGTGCCACTAGGGCAAGCACACAGTGTAGCCAGCAGCAGGGGTTCAGCTGCGGTTGCAGATGTCAACAAATTTCTGGTGTTCTCATATAGAGAATGCAGGGGAAGCAATCCTCTCACATAGCTAGGCAACCAGGATTTTGGTTGCCCAGAAAAAGTATTTCTGGCCCTAATTGTGAAAAATAAACACCACAATCTAGCTAAATGGGGCCTGTTTAGCTATGTTATGATTAATTTTTAAAATAACACTTTTATGTATTTTCCATGCTTTTTAGTTTGTGGAAAAAAGAAAACAAGATGGCAGCTCACGGAAAAGGAATTTTTCTGGTGAAAAGGATTGGCCCTTCATGAAAAAGAATCCTTTTTCATGAGGCCAAATCCTTTGTCGAATTTTCTCCCTCTATCCTGGAAAGTGAGCTTCCTATTGAAAACAATGGGAACTTAAACATTGAATAACTTTGCAACAGATTAATATTTTTTTAACCAAACAAACACATGGCAGTTCTGTTACCCAAACTGTTTCTACTATAAAAAATCACATCAAAATTCCACATCAACTGGACAGAAGGCGATGAGGAAAAAACTGCAGAAAATGGAGACTTTGAATTTTATAGTTATTTTATAGTTATGTATAACTGGAGGCTAGGAGAAGCTGGGCTGGGAGGATGTGGGGAATAGGTACATGTATGGGAAGCAGGAAAGTAATAAACTGCAATAGCTGTCAGGCAGCAGTCTTTCTGGGGGTGTTGAGGAGTAAAGGGGATGTCCTGTGTGTAAGAGCCTGGAGCAGCTAAAAGATGAAATAAGGCTGCTCAGATGGGAGCCAGGATGGATGGTGTGGGAAGTCAGAGGAACAGAACAGTGGAGGGAATGGCAGAGGGGTGGTGCCCAGGGGAGTGAGGGCATCAGGCATGGGATGGGAGTTGGGAGGAGCATCCAGTATACAGGAGTATCTCTCTTCCTCAGATGACTAGGAAGCCCAGTATGGAGGAATGACAAGTGGTAAGGGGAAGGGGTGGGAATATAAGAGTAGCATCAGGGGTGGGAAATTCTAAAGGGGTGCCTTTATTGAATAGATTTGCACCACTGCCTGGAAGGAGGGAGGGGACAGCAGGAGGTGTGGTAGGAGGTTAAGTTGAGACAGGGCTAAGAGTAGGATTACAGGGAAGGGGAGAGGGAACCAATCAAGGTGGGCAGGGAAGAGGAGGCAGGTGAAATGGAGTGGAGGGTGGGGGGAGAGAAAAGGAAAGGAAGAGGGGAGGAAAAACTGAAAGCAGAAAGGCCTTTCCAAAACACTAATTCAATTAAAAAAATTAAATTAAATTAAAGATACAGATAGTTAGAAGGGGAGGGGTATAATGGGAGATGTAAAAACATTTAAGGGGATAAATTGTGGGTGTGGAGATAAGTTCACCAGGGTACAGAGGGAGCAGTTAGGTGGGGAAGAAGCTAGTACTGAACATAAGAAAGGAAGGACAGGGAGCATGGGTGCAGGGGATGGAAGGGTAACAATCATAGGGGACTCCATAATTAGGGGTATTCACTGGGGAAGGAAAGGGGACCCAAATGCAAACAGGAGGGTGGTTTGTATGCCAGGGATGACAGTGGGGAATGAGGGCCCAAGAATAAGGGAAATAGTAAGGGGGGGTTGGAGGACAACCTAATTTAGTTATACATTTGGGAACCAACAACCTAGGTGGGGAGGAGGTTGAGGTAGTGCAAAGTAGGTTCAGGGAGTTAGCAAAGATCTGCAGGGTGGAAGAAAGTTTGCTGGCCTTCTCAGAGGTGATACCAGTACCAAGGGCCAGCATAGTGAGGAAAAGAAGAATAGAGGATTTTCATGACTGGCTGAGGAAATGGTGCAGGGAGGAGATGTTTATCTGTATTGAGGACTGGAAGGAGACCTGGTCAAACAAAGCACTCTTTTCACCAGACAGGCTACACCTCAGTAGGGAGGGTTTGAGGGTACTCAGGGACAAACTGGGGGAATACATAACCACTACACTTAATTTAAACTAATGAGGAGGGGCAGCGAGTGTGCAGGCCCACAGTCAGTGAACCTCCCCCCCCTCAGTGATGGAAGAGGTCTGGAGGGAGGTGGTGGAAGGGGCAAGAACACAGTTAGCAAAGGGTAGAGGGGGTGAGGAACACATAACAAGGGTACGTGGAGGGGTGCACACAGAGGGAATAAATGGGACTAGAAGAATAAAGGGAAGAGAAGGAAGGTCAGATTCTAGGTGGAGGGTGATGTCTCTGAATGCGTGGAGTCTTGGAAACAAGATGGATGACCTGCAGGCACTATTAGCAGACAGGAGGGTGGACATAGCTGCAGTAACTGAGACTTGGGCAACATTACATCATGACTGGGACCTTGTGTTCCCTGGATATAAACTATATAGGAGGGACAGAGTAGTCAGGAAGGGGAGAGGAGTGGCGGTTTATATCAGGGAGGGAATAACTTGCATGAGGGAGGGGTCAGAGGAAGAGGAAGTGGAGGCATTATGGGTTCAGTTAAGGTCCATTAGAGGGTGAAAGGTGAGGTTAGGGATGGTTTACAGACCACCCAGTCAGGATGAGGAGAGGGACAGGGAACTGAGCTCACAAATATTGGAAGCTGCGGGGAAAGGAGAGGTGGTAACTGTGGGGGACTTCAACCTGCCCAAGGCGGACTGAAGCATATCCTCCACAACATGTGCTAGGACCAAAGTGATCCTGGAAGGACTGCAAAGTGGGTTCCTGACTCAGGTTGGCACTGAATAAACAGGAGCAGAAGCAATTCTTGATCTGGTGCTCACAAATGGGGAGCATGTACAGGAAATAATGGCAGTGTTGGCTGGTACTGTTGTAACCTCTGTGTCCTATAACATATTTTGTTTAATGTCTAGGTCAGTCTTGTAAATGAGCTTGCTCAATGATGCTCACCTGGTTAAATAAAGATTTTGATTGATTGATTGACTGATAATGGTCAGGGAGCCACTGGGTAGAAGTGACCAATGCACAGTGTGGTTCCAGATGGATATGGGCAGGGAAAGCATCCCGACTAAGACAAAAATCTTGGATTTCAGGAGGGAGGACTTCAGGAAAATGGGTGAAGTGCTAAGAAGCCATCTGGCTGGCAACAAAGCAGATATGGAGGTGGACCAAAGGTGGTCCATCATTAAGGAAGGAATACTGGTTACCACAGATGAGTGTGTTAGGATCATGGGTAAGAACACAAGGGCCAAAGCACCCAGCTGGTTCAGTTCTGGGGTTGCCCAGGCAGTAAGGGAAAAGTATTTGGCCTACAGAAAATTCAGGAAGATCAAAAGAGAGGTGGATAGGGAAAATTACCTAAGGTTGGCTAGTAAGGCAAGTAAGGAAGTCTGGTGAGCAAAGGCACAGAAGGAGTTGCAGATAGCTGAAGGAATTAAGAAGGGGGAGAAGGCTTTCTTTCACTATATAAGTGAGAAAAGGGAAAAGAAGGAAGGTATTGCTAGGCTTAAGAAAGGGGTGGAATGGGTGGAGGATAATGGGGAAGAGCACAGATACTAAATGAATACTTCTGTTCCATCTTCACCAGGAAGAAGGATAGCAAGTGCCTTTAGGAGGGAAAAGAGGAGCAGGGAGTAAGGGGACCACAGATGTAGTGATGGAGAAGGATAGCATGAGGGAGAGGCTGCTGTCATTGAAGGTGGACAAATCACCAGGCTCAGACAGAGTACATTGAAGGATTCTACAGGAACTGACTAAGGAGCTGGCAGGGCCACTGACAGACCTATTTAATAGTTCACTAGAGCCAGGCATGGTACTGCAGGACTGGAGAACAGCACATGTAGTGCCCCATGACAAAAGCAGTCTTAAGGATGACCCCAGGGAATTACAGACCAGTCAGTCTGACCTCCATTGTGGGCAAGCTCATGGAGACCATTCTAAAGGAAAGATTGGTGGAATATCTAGAGGAGCATGGTCTCCAGGATGCGAGGCAGCATGGGTTCATGGTGGGGAGATCATGTCAAATGCATCTGATTGACTTCTTTGACTGTGTCACTAAGACAGTAGGCAGAGACCAAGCAGTAGACATCCTCTAGCTTGATTTCAGCAAGGCCTTTGACTCTGTGCCCCACAAAAGGTTGATTAGGAAGTTGGTGGATCTTGGGGTCGGGCAAAAGATGGCCAGATGGATGGAAAACTGGCTGAGGGACAGAATCCAGATGGTGGCTGTGGGAGGAGAGTTATCTGGTACCAGAGAGGTAACCAGTGGAATCCCACAGGGCTCTGTGCTGGGGCTAGTGTTATTCAATCAACGTCTTTATTAATGACATTGGGGATGACATTAAGGGCAAAATGTGCCTATTCCTGGATGACACCAAGCTCTGCAGGATAGTGGACACAGCTGAAGTTATACAGGACCTACAGGAAGATCTGGAAAAGCTGGGGAGGTGGTCCAGGATCTGGCAGCTTGGTTTCAATGCTGAGAAATGCAAAGTTATGCATATTGGAGCCAAGAATCCCAGGACAGAGTACTACCTGGGTGGAGTCCGAGTATCTGCATCAGAGGGGGAGAAGGACCTGGGAGTGATGATCACTAGTGATCTGAAGCACTCCATGCAGTGCAAGAAAGCAGTAGCAAAGGCAAACAAGATACTGGGAGGCGTATCTAGGGGGATCAGTAGTAGGAGAGAGGAGGTTATACTGCGCTTGTACAGGTCACTGGTAAGGCTGCATCTAGAGTATGGAGTTCAGTACTGATGCCCACACCTCAAAAAGGACATTAACCTGGTGGAAAAGATCCAGAGGAGGGCTGCAAAGATGATAGTGGGTCAGCTGGATAAGGCATATGAGGAGAGGTTGAGGGCATGGAACATGTATTCTCTGGAAGACAGGAGAGAGAAAGAGGACATCATTGGGACCTTCAAGTACCTGAAAGGGATAAATAAGATTGATAAGGAGAGTTTCTTTGAGCTAAGTAGCAACCATAACACGAGGGGGCACAGTCTTAAGCTGGAGGGTGGGACATTTAAGAGGGAGGTCAAGAAGCACTTCTTCACAGAGAGGATGGTGGGCACTTGGAATGCACTACCAGAAGAGGTCATCTTGTTGAAGACAGTGGGAAGCCTTAAGAGAGGCTGGGACAGGCTTGGGAGGAAGTAAGGATCATGGGTAGGGAGGATGGGAGGAGTGGGGAGGGAGGGGAGGGACATTAGCTCAAGCTGTGGACCCTGCAATATGAGCAGACTTAATAGACCAAATGGCCTTCTTCTGCTGGCTTCTTCATTGGTTCATATGACTTTTAAGGTTTTTGCACTATCTGGATCTCAGACTCAGTACATCCAACTGGAACAAAACTTGCCAAATCAAGAGATCTACACCACAGGACAGCGCATACCAAATTTTGTGAAAATCCATTGATCGGTTGCAGTTATTAAAGTGCAATATATGAGGGTTAACATTAAACATGCTACTCAACACTAACTATAGTGGTGCTATTGCGCCAGTATAGTTTGGGTTGAGGGATGACTGGAACCAATCAACTATAAACTGTTTGGCTACATGTGTATCTTGGTTGAAGGACACAAGTATTCTAAATGGAGAAATAAAGAATACTTGAATATGTTCCCATAACAGGAGCAAAAAGATGTCCATGCAATTTGTAGTGCCTGAGAAGTAATTAAAATTTTCAACTAAATAATAGTGGAGCAGCAGCACCAGCACAGGTAGGGTGGAGCACGCTGTTTTAATTATAACTCCCTAACTCTGCACTTTAATAACTTTGCCTCCGTTCAACATATTTGCACAAAACTTTACATGCATGGTCTGGGAGGCAAAGAGTTTTGACATGCCAAATTTCATTCTGGTCAGATATGCGGATTCTGAGATCCATATAGTGCGTTTTTAGGAAAAATTGGGGATTTTTGCTGTTTTTTGATGGTTTGGAATTTTGGTCTAACATTTTCAAGGTAGAAATTGCTTGCCCCAGAATGGTGCCTTTAGTTGGTTTCATGAAAAAATATTAATCCATTCTCAACAAATAAGGAACTGAAATGTTGGTTCTGAGCATACTCAGGAGGGTCTTTTGGCTACATATTTGTTACCCTACAAAGCACACTCAGGACCAAAATTTCAAATCCTTATAACTTGGGAATGGATTAATATTTTTTCAACAAACCAATTAAAGGCACCATTCTGGGGCAAGCCTTTTCTACCCTGAAAATTCCAGACCAAACTTCCAAATTGTCTGGGCTGTATATTATAGTGATGTGATAGCACCACTATCTAAGCAATAAGACATGTTGGGGTGTGCACTGAACAGATATTACTGCATTCCCAGGGGTGTAGTGAGACACAAGACCACAAGCTGAGTGCATTCAGCCCCTAGAAATGCAGTAATATCTGTTCAATGTACACCTCGGAGTGTCTTATCGCACTTAGAAAATGGGCTACATTTCTTTTTTTTTACATGTAAAAAAATGTTTATGTGTATAAAAAAGAATATTATTCTTGAAATTCATCATGAAGTAGTCCTTCTGGCACCTAGAACATGACATCATATTGTCATTTGTACTTTTTTTTTTTGCCAGCATGAGTTAAAGTGAGGCTGCTATCTGCCATCAAGTTGACCACTGACAGTGGTTATAGAGCTTCAAGTGGCTGTAGGTGTTATCATGTAATGTGATCAGGCTCCCCCCTCCCCCACGGAGCATGCAGCCATACTCCCCCCTCAGCTTAGTTGAAGAACAGAGTCTGTGATCTGACTGTATAAATCATATGGCTCTGACTTCAATTAAAAAAAAAAAGAAGCCTTGAAATGAGTAGTCATTTATGAGAGATTGGCTGTACTTCCATGGTGCCCTCCCCTTCACTGAGCGTGTGGTGATACTCCCCACCAACACACTCACACAAACATACATAGTAGGGGCATACAGTATCATAACGAGTGGCTGTACTCTCCCACTCCCCCCCCCCACAGTGTAGTATGGGAATGGAGTCTGTTAGCTCACTTTGAGTTGAACACAACAACAACAAAAAAACCTGATTTAACATTTTAAACTGCAGGGGCATGATGGCCAGCAGAGATAACGGGAGCAGATGGGAATTCAGGATGGGTCACGGAGGCATAGAATGAAAGCAGGATGTCACATAGGAGAATACCATTTTACATTTTATTTTAAATGTGACAAGTGTACAGATTACATTGACTACACAAACCTCGCAACTATGGTTGCTGCAGAGCTGAGTTGTTTAAAAGTTTTAAATGACAATTTATTCAGTAACTGAGGAAAACATGGCAGCATTTTGAAAATGCAGTGCTCCAACGGCACAGTTATGTATTCTATTTTTTTGAAAATAATCTTTATTATTTTACATAATTCAAACAAATACAAGTACAGTGTTAACAACAATCTCTGTCTATACTAACTAGAAAAAACCTACATAAAACTATCCCTTTGTTTCAATCAGATTACAAATTCATATCATTATACTTGTTTACATAATCAGGATCCCTCCCTCTTCCATCCCCCCTACATGTTGGGGCATAAAGATCATTCTTTTCTTATTTATGGATTATATCATTAATAATGGAGGTAACATTTCTTTAATTTCATTCCATTTAGTCCCAAATATATTGGCCACTTCCTTGTCCAGTAAGTACATAAGATTTTCATAATTCATGGTCTCCCTAAACAAGTTGCCCAAATAGTTTAACAATAATGGTGATAATTTATCTTTATTCCAATTTTCAAGAATCTGGATCTTTTCATGGCCATTGTTGCCAGTGCAAATATTTTGTGTTTCTTTTTTTTTCTCTAGATTGATTTATTACGTGGATATATATATATATATTATTAGATAATAGTCTCAGGTTTAACCATTGTTGGTTGATTATATTCACATTAGCTTCTTGATTCCATTTTAAATTAATCTTATTTCTATGGTTTTTAACATTTGTGACCAAAGCGTTGTAAATTATTGCAAGTAATTTTGCATTGCTCTTTTTATAGTGTTGTCTTCTTATCTTTGTAACTGGCTGATACTGACTTCTTTTCCAGAATTATAGATTGTAAATATTTTTTTTTATTTTTGTTGTATAACACAGTAAGTTAAATAATTTATTTAATATTTTTCTACCCGAGATGTAAGTTGGCAATAGTACATAAATTCTCCCTTGATAAACAAATCATTCCAGTTATGTATCTTATTATCCATAAATGGTATTAATTTATTGGTAAACTCTTTCCCCAAATCTCCCTACTGGTCCATATATTTGCATATAACCAGGGTAAATCTAATTTTATTATTATGTTTCTCCATAAGTTTTTCACCAAGACCAACCATGAATTTAATATATGATGAGATTTTTTTCATATATTTGAAATCCAAAAACATATCACCTATTTTTATATTTTCTTTTTTATCCAAGTTAACTGCCTTTTAGAACACATATTCATTGTTCTGGTTGAAAAATATTTATTTCCAAAAATGGGTTAACACATATACATGAATGTACTTAAGAGAATCGGGACATCCTAAACCTCCCTCTTTCCTCGGTGTTATTAATAAGGCCCAAGCTATGCATGGCTTGCCTCCACACCAAAGAAATTTTTTAAAAGTTATTTTTAAATCCTCAAGCCATCCTATGGAAGGCACTCACAAAAGGTGCTCCCAATATTGACTGCATTGTATAAATATCAATTTTGCCCCAAAGAGAGAGTGGCATATTCATCCAATTGGTTAATAGAGCCTGTCTTTTTTGTTTTGTGTTGTTTTGTCATTGTTTGGTTTAATGTTAATTTTCTGATTTGGGGTGAGTATTATCCCAATATATTTAATACTGGTTTCTATTTTAAAGTTTCCTAAATGTTTAAGTAAGGTATACAGTTTATGATTTGATGTTTTCATGATACTAGACTTTGCTTTATTAAGTTTGCAGCCTGATGGAGGAACGGCTGGGGAGGAAGCTTGAGCAACCAGTGGACTGCTTGCCTTCTCCAGGAGGGAGAGGGGTTGAGGCCTGGTGCTTAACTGACCTCTGGTGGAGGCCAGAGGCATAGCAAGCATCAGAGCCATGATCGAGGGGTAGGGGTGTGATGGATGTCAGCAGTTGTGCCTTCACATCTGGGTGCATATTACATCCCCTAGAACAAGGAAAAATCAGCTCTCAGAGCACCAGGGAGCTGGAGCACCAGTGCAGACCTTGTAACTCCCACCTTCCTGCCCTGCCATTGGGTGCCCGACAAGACAAGAAGGATCTCAGGGTTAAGGGCTCCACCTCGTACACACCTGGAGGTACAGCCACGGCTCCATGGAGGTTCACTCACAGGACCAGGTAGGTGGAAAAGTGGGGCAGACACCATTGGTGACTCCCGAGGATGCAGGGCTATGACAATGGAGGGAGGAGGGAAATAGCAAGTTAAAAAAAATCTGTAGCCTGAAATTGAAGTAAAAGTATCTACTTCACTTAGGAATGTTTTTAATTAAGTATTTATGCTTTTTAATATTAACAAGATAGCATCCACAAATACACTGTTTTTGTTGTTCTTTCTGGATTTCTATTCCTTGAATATTATTATTTCTTTTAATTATTTTATTCATTAGCACCTAAGATTGAAGACCTTTTAGCTGAGAACTCATTTACAAAGGTTTTGCATCAATCAACAATTACAGACAAGTAAATAAACACATCAGGCAACATTATTCATAAATAAACATGGCTATAAAATCAGTGAACAAATACAATGATGAGAGGTACTAGAAAAAGTAAATAATGAAGATTAAAATGAAAGGAAAAATAAAAAATAAAACAAGGATGTAAAAAGTAGTAATTGAGCAGTATCCTAGTCAGGAAAGCAAGGAGGATTAGGGAGAGAAGTGACTTGGTGGGGAGCGGTAAGGGGTAGGCAAGGGGAAAGGAGAGCAGCTTGAGTCAAGCATTGTCAAAGGTGAGGATAGAGGAGGAAGATGGTGTAGGTGCAAAAAGAAGGGGGGAATAGAGGAGGAGGTTAGAAGAGGGAGAGGGGAAGAGGTAGTGGCCAGTTGGGTAAGCCTAGGGAGAGAAAGTGATCCAGCACAGTGGGTTGTGGAGATTAAAGACCACAATCACATCTGGGGTTGTTGCTCACCAGGTGGGCCTTCAGATTCAGCTTAAATTGGGCAAGTTTGGTGCAAGACAGGAGGTCAGAACTAAGGGAATTTAGCCATTTCAGGGCTCGGTAGCCAAATGACCACTGACCTTGTCAGTTCCAGTGAAAGGGAATATTTAGTGACTGACTACACACCTTTCTGGTGTTCCTGTTACTACAATGGGGAAGGAGGAGGCCCAGAACCCTGGAAGTGGTGAGGCCCAGGGTGGTCTTCTTAGCTAACAAGCAGACTTGGTATCTGATTCTGCACTCCAGGTTGAGCATCCCCATACATGAGTAGAGCTCACAGGTATGTGTTTGCTGAGGGGCACCTAGGAGAAGCCTACAGGCTTTATTCAGGACCAACTTAAATCTCTGGAGGACTGTGTCTGTAGCGGCTCCATAAATTACCAGACTGCAGTCGATAAACAACAGGACTGAACTGTACACTGCAAGTCTAAGGGCTTCATTGATAAAACAGTGCATATTTTTATACAATATGCTGATTCTGGAGTTGACAGTTTTTGCAACCAGATTAATGTGTTGAATGTAGGAGAGGGAGCTGTCTAGTGTGAACCCCAAGTATTTTTAAGTGTGTACCATGTCCAGTACTTCATTGCAGTTGTTGTATATTTGCAGTTGATGGGACCCAGGTTTATTTTGAAGTGCAGCAAAGATCATGGTCTTGGTCTTCTTATGGTTGAGAAGAAGCTTATGGTTTTGGAACCATGATTCAATGGCTGAAAAATAGATTTGCATGTATTCTTCGAGGACAGTGGCATTAGACTGACTTGTAAGCAGCACCACATCATCAGCATACAGGAGAACTTAGCCTGGACAGGCTGTGGGAAGCTTATTTAGGAATAAGCTGAAAAGAAGGGGACCAAGGATTGATCCTTGGGGGACACCAGTTGTAACATTACAATTGTCTGAGTGGGTGGAGAGTATTTTGACTTGCTGGGTATGATCGGAGAGGTATCTGCAGAACCACCTCACTGATTCAGGGGACATTCCTGTTGAGGACAGTTGGTTTAGGAGGAGCCCTTGGTTGACTATAACAAAGGCCTTTGTTAGGCCAATATATTTGTTAGAAGTTACTTTGGGGTCTTGGGTTAAATTACCATTAATACTGAGCAGGAAGGGAGCATTTTGTTGGGTTTCCCTGTTAAAGTTCTTCCATTTTCTCAAAAATTCTGGCTGTCACCCCAGGAATTTTTTAATTCCTGTCAGATTTTTCACAATACAAATGGCATGGGTGCATTTGCTGTGAGTAGTTTTGTAGTTCTGTACATCAGTACATGAGCCAGTACTTTGATCCTTATACCAGAGGTGGTCTTGTTCTTTTATTAGTTGTACATAAAAAATCAATATGGATTCATCAAAGGAGAAATGGTTTTAGGCAACGTATAAAGATTGTTGGAGAGAGTGGGCAGCCTTGCCTCACTCCATTTGTAATTTTAATGTCTTGTGTTAATACAGAATTAATTTGAAACTTTGCTATTGTTGTTTTATATAATTGAGTAATTAATGTAACAATTTGTGGAGTTAAATTCCAAACCTTTAATGTCTCTATCATGTATGTTTCTTCAGTAACATCAATAGCCTTACTGGCATCAAATGTTACTGCATAATAAACCGCATTCTTGTATTATTGATCAGTATTTATAAGGTGGAAAATGGATTGTAATTTATTTGTCGCTTGGGGAATAGATCTTCCTTTGATGAATCCATATTGATTTTTATGTACAAAAGTACTTTAAAATGGTTGAATTCTGTTATTTATAAGTTTAGCTATTATTTTGTAATCTGTATTTAATATAGATAATGGTCTAAAACTATCTGGATTATCTACTGGTTTTCCCTCTTTAGGGATTAAAATAATTTTTGCTTCTTGCATTGTTTTGGGTAAAAATGCTTTATTATCTAGTGATTCCTCAATTATACTGTATGTAAGATCCAAGGTGCAAGTTCTTCAACAAAAGCTATACAAAAATTCATTTATGTATCCATCGATCCCTGGGGCTTTATTTCTATGTAATATTTTAATTACTTCAGTAACTTCTTTTAATGTAAATGGTGTATATTCTATATTCATTTGTTTTAAATTGGCAATATTAAGGACATTTTTTAATACATCCTGGTTGATGTTTTAATCCTTTTGAAAAAATGTTTTTAAAATAATTTGTAAATAGCTATGCTATACCTTGATCTTGATTTATTGTTTCTCCTTGTTCATTTTTTATTGAGGCAAGCATATTTTTCTCTTTCCTTAAGATATTAGCCAGCATATAACCTGATCTGTCCATATGAAAGTACATAAAGTTTTTAATAGTTTTATATAGCCTACATGTTTCCTGGTTGATTATATTTTGCTTTTTTTTAATTTAAGGGTATTCCACTCAGTAACATATTTATTATAATCTTCAAGAATTAATAAATCTAGTTTTTTTATTTCCTGGTCCAGGGTCTCTGCTTCTTGTCTCCTAATTCTATTTAGTTTAATTTGATATGTAATAATTACCCTCTTATGGTTGCTTTGAAAGCATCCCATAACTGTGAAATTGTAGTTTGTCCTGAGTAATTATAGAACTATAGAACTATATATTATAGAATATATAATTATAGAACTCAGTTATTGCTTGTTTTATTTCTGTAACAAAATCCATGTTATTTAGCAGTTCATTGCTGAAGGACCAATTTCTTGTAAGTAGTCTATCTGGATCTTTAATTAGTAAAGTTGTATTAATTAAAGCATGGTCTGATATTAAAATTGATTGAATCTTCATGTTGGTAATATTTTGTAAAAGGCCTTTAGATACAATGATGTAATCAATTCTTGTTAAGATTGTATTCTTTTTATCAAACTGTGAATATCCTCTCTTTAACTGGTATAAGTATCTCCAACTGTCAAATAGATTTTCCTGTTGTAAAAAATATTCAGTTTCCTTGATGTACTCATGTTTGATTGAGTAGGCTGGCCTGCTGGCACAGGGGCAGGTTGCCTACCTGGAACACCAGTGACCCAGGTTCGGGAACGGACCCAGGATGTTAGAGGGCCGTCCGGAGGAGAAGGCATGAGCATCCGATGACTGCTTTCCTTTTCCGGGGGAGGGGGTAGAGTATTCAGTGCAACATGGACACCTAGCGGAGGCTGGGTGTATCGAGCACACTGATACCAACTAGTTCAGGGGGGCGGGGTGCACACTGGTCATCACTGCACATCCCAGCCCCCATGCAAAAGGGGAAATAATGCTGCAAGTGACCCTAGATGAAGCCCGCCCTTGGCTTCAATCAGCTCCCAGGCCAGCCATTCTACCTATCTGGTCATCAGCGGCACTATAGGGGCTGGTGCCACAACTACACTATGGGGGGTAAACCATGGAGGTATCTAAGTGACGTGGCCAATATGGGAGTGGAAGCAGGGGTCTGTGACTGGGTTGCGGTACCGGGTGGCCAGCTGTGAGAAAAAAAAAAGGTTTGATTGAGTAGGCTTAGATGATTTATCCAAATCAGGGTCAATCAAAGTATTAAGGTCACCAGCTCAAATCACATTTTTTGCTTGTAAAATGTGTAGTCCCTCAGCAATGGACACCAAAAACATTTCATATTGAGAAAAGGGTGCATAAATAGAACAAGTAATCTCTTCTTTACCATGCAATTCTACCTTTGTATTCTTCCATTATTGTCTTTAAAGCATCCATAATTTTTATATTCAGTTCCTTTCTAATAATTACCACTGTACAGCTGCTTTTAGTGCCTAAGTTACAAAATAAGTGAGACATCCATTAAATGAATTTCTTGAAGACAAATTATGTTTGCTTTGTTTTTTTAAGATATGATAGGATCCTACATCTTTTAATTGGGGAATTAATCCCATTTACATTGAATGCGGCAAATTTTATTAGTTCCTTATTAGCCATAATAATAATTTAGATGCCGAATTATTTGCCTTCACACAAATTTTCTGTTTACCATGGAGTCTACTTTTTATAAGTTGTGGGGTGGTAATTTAAAAGCTTTGTATAATGTCCATGAAATTCAATCAGTTTCATCACAAATATACCCAAAACAATCCATTAATTTTTTGCAAAATTTTCTTTCTTAGTTTCACAGAAAAAAAGTTATTGTACCTTACGCTTGTTGTGGTGTGCCGTATATAACATTTGTTCCTTCAATATTTACTCTCAGTCTTGCTGGGAAAAGTGTAGTAGCTTATATGTTGTTTTACCATAGTTTTGTTTTCATGAAATTGTACTTTTTCCTTTCTTGAACTAAATCTTTTGGTAAGTCATTCAAGATAGTGACTTTAGTATCCATCAATTTGATTTTATTATTTTTATAAATTGTAGACATAAGTGTCCTTGTCTTTTGAACATAAAACAATCATTATTATCCATCTGGGAGGTGTGTTGCTATCTTGTCTTGTTCTTAGCCCCCTATGAATCTGATCAATTTAGAAGTTCACACTTACTGGGTCTGTATCAAGGTAAGTTGCTGCTATTTGCTGGAAAGTTTCATAAAGTGAACGTGTTTCATCCCAAGTTTCAGGCACCCCCAATATTCTAATATTTTTACATCTTGCTCTTGTTTCAAAATCGAGAATTTTTGCCTTCAGGTCTTTATTTGAAATATCTATGGCATTAACTTGATGATGTAAAGGCAGTTGTTCTTCCATTAGTGTATTCACTGTGGTTTGCAATTACTGAATTTCTTTTTTTGAAACTTTGTGTTCTTTTATTAGATTTTGTACTACTGAAAAATATTGTTCCAATTTCTCTTGTTTTCCCATCAAGACATCCATTTTTTTGGGTTAAAGCATTCATTTAGTTAATCAAGTCTATTGCCCAATTTGGTGGATCTGGCATTACTTTTAACTGTGAGTTTTCATTGCCATTAGCATTAACTCCAAACTTGATTTCACTTTCTGAGGTAGAAGTCGCCTAATTTGCCAATGGTGAATCTGCAGTAACTAATTTTAACTCAGAAACATTTGTATTTAGCCCATTTCTAGCACCCTTTGCAGTAATATTCATATTCGGTACAGTTTATTTTGTAACTGTGCAAGGGTTGTTTTTTTTTTAATTAGGGCTTACCATAGTTATGTCCAAAATAGATTCAAAGTCAGAAAAATCTGGGGATTGTTGAACATTTATAAAGTCCTTTTCATTTATAGTTCCCAAGGCTTCATCATTTTCTTCTTTGTTCTTTTCTTTTCTGTTGATTGAAATTTGTGGTTTTAAAATGAGAAAGTTCTGCTTTTGACAGGGAGCTGGTTGCTTTAGGGGAATTTAACACCTTTTCGCTTGGTGAATTCCTGGACACTTTCAAAGGTATACATTTTTCCCTTTTTGCTATCTCTGGCTCCAACTCCCCTTGAAAATCCTCTTCAGCTATGTCCTGATTACCTTCTGGCTCCAGTAGCTGTGATTTCCTTTTAAGAATATTTGAACTTTCTGTTATTTGTTTTTTTATTCTCCATTGCACCAGAACACTGGTCTGACTGTTTTCCCCTTTCTGCTTTTTCTTGTGACTCACCCAGCACACTGCTATTCTCTGATTCTGACTTCCCTGACTGCTGTGCTTCTGATGGCATCTTCACCTATTGTTTAAACACTGGGAACAAGTGTGTTGGATTGCTAGTTGATGGTATATGGCTGTCCATTGATATTACCATTGTTTATTGTTTGGGTATTGAGGAAGCTTTCCTTGTTTGCATTGTTCTGTTTGGTTTGAATTTTGTTTGGCTCATTGACATATTTTTTTTATTCTTTTTAGGTGTCATTATTCCAAAAATAAGTAATATTTTAGTATCTTTTTAGAAAATTGCTTCTTCATTTGAGTTTGGTTCTGTAGCATAGCACATCTCCTTCTATCTCTTTCTTTCACAGGGCCATGGAGCATTCCACCAGAGGAAGCTTACAGGAGCTTCAGCACTCATTCACGAATGCCATGTCCGCCATGATGCCCCACCCCTCATCATGGGCAAAGTTATTTATTCTATAGTGTGGTCCTGCTTTTGAGCACTTGCTCTTACCTGTGCATCGAATGGACTTGATGCACAGGCAACAACCAATGAGAATGCAGGATTTTCTGTCTCCATTTTATAAAGTTAGGATTGAGTAGCCTGTTCAATGTTAAAACCCAAACTTTGCACATTAATATCTTTGGCACCATTTGACAAAATCAGCTGAACTTGTGCATGTGCTGTCTAGCAGGCAAGGTCTTGATCTGTTGAAAGGTGTGTGATGGTAGCTTATGTGGTTTCTGAGATCCACATGTGTCAGTTTCTGATAAAGTATTTTTTTCCTGTACTTAACAGTTTCTTTTTGTTCTCATCTACAGCCTACATGGAATGGATTTTTCACCAGACTAGCAGGGCACATGTGGGATGCTCTAAGGTAGTGCCTTTGAAATGTTTGGTGAAAAAATATTAAATGGTTTCAGAGTTATAAGCCTTTAAAGTTTAGTTTTTTCCATTTTGTGCATGTGCAGTAGGCTTTTTGAGACAATGTTCTGGTGTGAAATGAAAAATTTGATGTGGCAGGACCCTTTTTTGGTTTCTCACCACTTGCTTGGCACAGCACCAAATTTTTTTTGTGCCGTGAGAACTGCCATCTTGTGGCTTTTTACCTTGAAGTAACAAAGCATGGAAACACGTAAAAATGCTTTCATTTTAAAAAGCAAACACCAGAACCTAGCTAAATGGGCCCCATTTAGCTAGATTCTGTCTTTGTTTTTTTAAAATAAAGGCCAGAAATACCTCTTCTGGGCACCCAGTATCCCGGGTGCCCAGCTCAGCGAGAGGAGCCATTGATCTGTGTTCTCGGTATGAGAACAGCAGGACTGTCTTGACTTCTGCAGCCATAGTTGTAAGTTGTGTTGTGGGCTGCAGTGACAGCAGTGAACTGCTGGAGTGAGAAATCTGACTGCAAGAAAATTAGCTTAATCTGCTGTAATATGCATGTTTCTAATGCTGCCAAAATACATAAATTAATATCCCTCTTATAAGACATAGTGGGATCCATTGTAAGCTTCTCATAAAACTCCCAATCAACCAACAAGCCATAAATCTCCACATCACTAAGAGAAAGGTATATCCAACCGGTATTTGTTCTGCTCAGACATGAGTTGTAGTCATCCACCAGCATACCACCATGTTGCCACTGACAGTTACGGCTTTCATTTACCAGTACTGGTATTTTATTTATTTTACCTCTTGCAGTTTCTCTTTTTCTTCCCCTAAGGGAGCACCATTCTGTTCTTGTCTCTGCCTCCTGTTATTGCTTTATTTTGCCATGCTCCTTTTAACATGTCATCTGTCAGAAATGCAACATGCCACTCAGCTGCTACTTTTTGTTGTTAGGTACCAGTATTTTACTTCACCATTGTAGAGTACTTTAAATTAAGATACAGTACTGAGAGAGAGAGAAAGAGAGAGGGAGAGAGAGAGAGACATATTCTACTGGTATTTGTTCTGCTCAGACATGAATTGTTGTCAGCCACCGGCATGCCACTGTGTTGCCCTGACAGTTACAGCTTTCATTTACCAGTACTGGTATTTTTATTTATTTTCTTTTACCGCTTTACTTATTTTTAAATGAACACAGCATTGCCCATTTGATCTAGGGAGACATGCTCCCAAACTGCCACAGGTCACCAGACAGGAACTCAAAACCAGAGACCTATTTATTGTTTAGCTGCTAGCAGTCAGGGCTGTAAAATGGGGTTGATTTTGAATTGTTTTATATTAATTGTGTGTTTCATTGCCCAGGCTAGAGAGCAGTTGGGGGTGGCAGAGCAACAAGTTGGCCATGCTGCTGCTTCACTCCACACTATGGAGAGCAAGGGCTCCCATTTGTAGATTTGATATAATTTTTTTAGTTTTGTTCCAGTAGCTTATGAATGAAACTAATGTTATTTTACTACTGGATTTGCAATGGTGAATTTGGGGGACAGCTTTTCACTGCTGAGTAACATCATTTGGCAGATGTTTTATTGTTCTTACTGGTCAGCATGCTGAATTGAGAGCTCATGGTGCCAGAAGAGAACGCCAACTTGCATTTCTACAGGCAAGATTAAAAGCCGAAGATAGCTTTGGAGGACGCTGAGTTTTGGGAGCACAAAATGTGCTGAAATGCTTGGATACAATTTAAGAGAGGTATGCCACCCTTGCCTAGGGAGTATTAGCCCTGCAAACTGATATGTCCATTTGCCAAAGTTTACTATGCTGAGTGGAGTATTTTCTCTTCTCTTCTCTTTTCTCTCTACTAGGTGTGAGTAGCCTGTTGGGAGAGGTGAACACAGAGAAGGCTTGTGGCGGCCAGGGATCCCTGAGTTGCTGACCCAGAGGAGAGATTTAGTAAATGGATGGAAAAGGAGAGAAGGGGCTTCTCTTACTTAGTTCAAAATGGTATAAATTACTCCCAGTATTCAGTGCTTGGATGGCTACGGAGATCTTTTTTTTCTTATTAACCTGTGTACTGAAGTTGCCAGTAATGTTGACGGTAAAGGGGGGAGTCAATTTCAGCCCAATGGTGGGAAAGTGAGCCAAATTGTGTAGTAAAATATATGGTTGTTTGAGGGCAGGAGTCATTCATAGTGACCTAAGCAGAATACTACTCCTTGACGGTATGTAATTCCCACCATACTTGGCGTTAGCTAGAGGCAGGGAGCAATATTTGTGGCAGGAAGCTTCTAAGTGTTCACTCAGAAGGCAAGGTATAACTGGCAGCAAGCTGATTTCCATTGAGTCATGTGACTAAATGTATGTAATTTATGCATATGACATACAGTAGTATCTTTCTAAGTTGATGCCCTGTCCGAAAGGAGACCCGAAGTTAAGTGGGTATATCTTATAGATGCCCACAGTAGGGCCCATTAGAGGGCAAAGGTGTTTGAAAATGAAGCAAAATGTGTGTGTACAGGAAAGCATACAAGGTTTTCGGTGACCTAGAAGTGTATTTTTAATTACTACTGATTTATAATTCCTGCTATATCAGTGACAAATGGAGGTGTAGAGCTGTGAGTGTTGCAGGCTGCCTCTGCAGCTTGCCAAAAAGTGTGGGTGTTACTTGTAGCTTAGTTTGTTTTAATTTGTGTCAGGGGTCAACCTTAACCTTTTCTTGCACTAGCCAGCAGGGCAAGTTGATTCAAAATTGCACTAGCCCGCAGATGGTTGCACTAGCCCTTAATTATAATGGTAAATTTTGATCACTTATATAGGAAACAATGCAAGCAAGCCAAGAAATACTCTGATTATTGCACATTTATCCTTCTCCCACATTGCTTCCAGCTCCCCAGCAGAAAAAAAAGACTGCAATGCCATCGCAGGCTGTGAGGCCCCCATTGTTTTGTACCATAGCCTCCTCTCTTCCTCTTTCTACCCTCCCCACACACACACCAAACAGAGAGAGGATATCACAACAGCAAATATTCAATCAAGCAGTCCTAGCTCACTGCACACAACAGCTGACATCATCATGCACCTCACCACACTGTCACCACCACCTACAGGGCAATGAACAGAGTCCAGCAGAGAAAGACACTCTCGGTCCCCACCCTATAGTCACCCTATAGATACCTGCACTTTTGAAAGTTTTTGTACAGTCTCAAGTGAGTCAGGAGCACATCTAAGATTTCTTTGCGGTGGGGGCTAGACAAACCTAAGAGGCTTGGAAAATAGAAAACTATGTCATTTTTATTTGTAAAAGCATTGATTTTAACAAGCTCTGCCCCAGCAATAACAGATTTTTCTTTAACATTGTTCTTTCATCAGCCCATGGGAAACAGTACACAGGCATAACACTATACTATTTCTATTTCTGTATAGGATGATATATGCACCCCAGGAATACCTATTTCAAGGTTTCAAATGATGTATCTTATCAAAGTTTATTTTTGTACCATACATGATCCAAAGCTTTGTTTTTAGGCTGAAAGGACATGCTGAGTGGGATAAGGGTGGAATTGTATGGATGATGATGGCTGACATGGTCCATTTAAAAGAGCTGAGGACCCCCTACACTTGCCAGCAGTGGCAGCTATGGACCTATGGATGATCACTTCAGAGTCTGGTCTGCAGTGATGTCCAGGGAAAGAACAGAGTTAAGAGATTTGGAGGGGAGAGAGAAGTTATGGTGAGGCTGGGACAAAACCCACCACCTGCAGGGCCGATCCTGTATATCTCTTTGCATTTTGTCACTGAAATGTTGGATGCAAACACCCAAAATGTAGAAAAATGAGGGGCAGTGGTCTTGATAATATTGGACAAATTGCTAGACATAAACATATTCAGAAAACTAGAACCTAGTGACTTAACAGCACTCTACCCTTGATCACACCATGGACACTAGTTGAAAGTCTCAACAGTGGAGTGATAATGACTCACATTGAGTCTTTTGTGGGATCCCTCTCTTGAACTGCCAGATAATTGCAGCTCTTAATGAGCTGTTAATCACACCTGGCTATCTGGAACAATGAGAGAGATTAGCATGAGGACTAGAGAATGCTAAAGTAGAGACTTTTTTGACTTCATTAACAGCCATGAAAATCTGCACTAGTCAAGACAGGCAAGTAGAGAGTTAGCTGCACTAGCCCTGGTCAATTTGCACTAGTGTTTGGGCTAGTAAAACAATGTTAAGATCGACTCCTGATTTGGGTCTAGTGACCTTCTCACTGTCATTAATTTCCAAGCGTAAACATCTTTGCAAGCTGGCAACAAACATCACTTGGGATGGGAATGGACGACCAATTCCAGTACTTATTTGGGAACTGTATGTCAGTCCTAATGAAAGCAGGAAGAACCTTATGGTATTAACTCTGATTCCCTCTAAAGCTTAAGCTGCATGGCTAATAATGGTATTCATTGAAAAATAGGCTGTTATAGTAATGAATAATTGTACATGGCATATTTTGTGGTAACTATAATATGTAGGTCTTACGGACAAAAACTAACTTACTGGAACTATGAATATGATACCTGTATGAATGTGAAAAATGTTAGTATCTCTGTAAATTGCAGATGGTTGCAGCTGCTGATGTTTTAAATAAATGATATTTGTATGAAGTGAGTATTTGTATGAAATGTATTGTATGTATTATTTCTTTTATTAGAATATTGTGATGGCTTTATAGCCGAACAATAAAATCTGACTTGACTTGCCCATGCCCAGACTATGCATAGTGAGATCAGTGGTGTTCAACGGCTCTGTTGTATATACATCACAAATGTGTCATGCATACCTCTCAACTGTCCCTGATTAAGAGGGAGGTCCCTCATTCTGTCTCTCAAAATTGCTCTGTTCCTTACAAAAAAGGTGCTGCCCATACAGAGAAGGTGCTGTAAATTTAGATTTTAAACCAGAAAATCAAACTATTTGATGATGTTTAATCAAAAATAAACATTGTACAAGTAAAGGCAGTGCTTTCCACAGTGCTCCGAGCTTGTATCTGCATGTTCAATCTCCCATTTAGTGCATCCTTGGTATGATGATTGCTAGTGTCTACTCAGGCTGTCCGAATCTTTTGATCCTGATTGGACTCCATTCAATCCTAAGTCTAGGCCATATACTAAGTCTAGGCCATATACAGTAGTTCTCTGAATTTACCTGTGGTTCCCATACACTGGTTGTCCTGGCTAGACTAGAAAGAGCATGGCTAGTTCAGTAGAGTGCAACAAATCTAATTTCCTGAGGCACTGAACGTGGGTGATGGATTATGACTGACTGTGGCTTGCAACCAGATGAGGGAAGACAGAAAATGGACTGTGCTTGCACTTTACCACGATTGTATCAGCAGACTTGGTGGGAGTGTAACGTACATTCTGACAGTACATACTATTAACTAGTGGGACCAAGACAATAATGTTCATGTTGTACTTTAGCAATCTGAGTGATGGTAATGGTGCTGGGGGGGGGGGTTGTTGGTGTGTGATAATAGGTAGATGCAAGCTCTAGTTTTTCTTTTTCCCTTTCTTTTATTTATGATCAAAATGTCAGCAGCTGGCCATCCACACACAGTCACTAGGCTGCACAGTCAGTGTATAGATGGCACATGCCTGGACCACTCCTGTTCTATTCCTGTCCTGGACCTCAAGTGGGATTTGGGAAAACACTGAGGGAGATAAAGGAGTGGAATTGTGAAGGGGGAGTTTTTTTCTTGGTAAAACAGAATTTTGAGGAGCAACTGGTGAGCATTATTTATTTATTTATTTATTAAATTTTGATAACCGGGTAAGCCCGCTGGGCCGCGAAGGTCCCTTTTTCAGGGGCGACCTGGGGAATTACATGGAATAATACATGGGGTAGCATACAGCACAAGTACATTACACTAGACAGTGAGGAACATAATACATAGTAGTTTTTCAGCAGTTACATTTAAGAGGTAAGACATAGTAGCTTTTTAGCAGTTAACATTTCCTGGGTAAGCTCTACTGATGGGGTGTAGTGCTATATAGATGGGGTGCAGTGATAGTCGCTATTTCCATATGAGGGAGAGGGGTGGGCTTCCACTTAGGAGCCTCTCACTTTAGCAGTTGCATATGGAGGTGACCATCATATGAGCCTTCAGCCTTGTGCAGAAGGTGTGGGTAGAGGTAGCATCCTGAACACCAGGGGGCAGGGAGTTCCATAGGGTGGGCGCTGTGATGGCGAACGATTTCCCCACCGCCTTGGTTCTAACCCTTGGCATTGTGAGGAGGGTTCTGTCCATTGTTCTGAGGAACCTAGAGTTTCTCTTTTGGGCAATGAGTCCAGTGAGACTGGGAGGAGGGGATGGGCTGAGTAGTTTATGAGTGTGGCAGAGTAAGGGGTATTGGTGCCGGGCCTCCCAGGAGGGCCAGTTTAGTTGGGACAGAGTGTCACAGTAGTGAGCCAGGGAGCTGGATAGGGTGGTGAAGTGAGCCACCTTGTGATAGAGAACTTGTAATCTGTTCATCTCTTGTTTAGCAGCTCCCTGTATCACCGGGGCCGCATAGGAGAGGATAGGGAGGGAGACACTTGTGGCGATGGAGGCCCTGGCCACGGGTATCAACTGGTCTTTCAGCCTATACAAGGTCCCGAGTTTGGCGTGAATATTTTTGGTTACCTGGTCGACATGATCCTTGAGGGAGAAGCACTGATCCAGGGTGAGGCCAAGGTATTTTATCGATTCAACCACCTCAGGTATTTTTCCTGATTTGGTCATCAGCCTGAGATGTGGTCTTCTGTCCCAGCCGAGGGTTCTTGGGCCAAATAGCATGTCCTTGGTCTTGTTAGGGTTAATGATCATTCTGTTGGTGACAAGCCATTGCTCAAGGGAACCCAGGTCTTCCTGCAGCCCAGAGCAGAGATCTCCCAGATTAGAGGAGGAGCAATATATGACCACGTCATCTGCATACTGTACCACTGAGCTACCCCCACAGTGTTTACTGAGATCGTTTGTGAAAGAGAGAGAGAAGGCCAGGATAGATCCTTGGGGCACCCCATCTGTTAGGGAGAGAGGCTCCGACAGGGAGTCTTTCCATTTTACCCTCTGTGTCCTCCCTGTGAGGTAACTGTTGAACCACGATAGGGAGTGACTGTCTAACCCGACCTGGCTCAGTTTTGTAAGGAGCAGGTTGTGGTTTACAAGGTCAAAAGCCTTGGAAAGGTCAATGAAGACTGCCCCGGTGGGGGATCCCTTGTTCAGTTCTCTGAGAACATTAGTGGAGAACTTGATAAGCGCGGTGTCAGTCCCATGATTGGTTCTGAAACTGTGCTGGGAGGGGGCAAGTAAATGGTGGAGCTCTAGGTAGTCCCGGAGTTGTCCGAAAATTAGTCTCTCTTGAATCTTACCAAGGCTAGATAGCAGGGAGATGGGCCTGTAATTGTTGGTAGTCTCCCTTGAACCACCCTTGTGGATGGGGACTACATGGGCCAGTTTCCATTGTTCCGGGATGGCACCTGTGATAAGGGATCGACTGAGGAGCCAGGTGAGGGGCCTGGTGAGTGCAAGGGCCCTTTCCCTTAGTATGCAGGGTGGGATGCCATCGGGTCCCATAGCTCCCGACATTTTGAGGGACTTTAGTAACGGGAGGACTTCGTTTGGTCTTACAAGCCAGATGTGGAAGGTTGGGTAGTCCAGGCTTTGGGGGCTGGGATCATTCAAGACTGGGAGGAGGGGTGGCAAGTCCGCTTTGAGCAGGTCCAGGTTTGTGAACTGGTGGTTGAGAGCCGTGGTGATGCTAGGGTCGTCGTTAGTTAATTGGCCATTGACCTCTATGGGGCAGTGAGCGGTCTTCCCGCTCCCCTTTATAAGCCCGTTTATGTGAGCCCAAAAGAGTTTAGGGTTGCCTAGGTTCTTTTTCTGTAGATCTGTGAGGTAGTCTCATTTGGCCACTTTGATGGCCAGTCTGCACTTACATCTCAGCGTCTTGTAGCGGTTTAGGTCAGCCGATAGGGAGGAGAGCTTGTATTTTTTCCAAGCAGTGTCCCTAGTTTTCATCAGTGTTTTCACTTGAGGGGTGATCCACTTGTAGCATGACTGGGGATGCCTTTAAACTTCATTGGTCATAATTTTAAGTTGTTGTCAATGCCAGTTGCCATCTGCTTACATGATTTTTTTTTTTATATTTATTTTACTTTTTCAGGTAGGTCCTCCATCAGGCTCTGCCCTGGTCACGGCCCCTGGACTTTCACCTACCATCGACTGCCGGCACTCTCCTGGTCACCCCCGACTTGCCCCCTGGAGGGCGGGGTCATGGTATTGGTTCCCCTGCTTGCAGCACCACAGAACCAGTATCTAGTTGGGAGAGCCAGCGATATTGGCTAATTTGAAGCCTGGGGAGGGCTTCATGTAGACAGAGTACCCACCCATTTTTACTTCCCCCTGTAAGCAGGGGCCGGGATGTGCAATGATGTCCAGCATCCGCCCTGCCCCTGAAATTGTTGATTAGGCATCAGTGTGTAGCGGTGAACCCAGCCTCCACTGGGTGTTGCCACTGCACCGAGCATGCAGTCCCCCCCCAGAGAAACAGAGCAGTCCAGGGATGCTCAGTCCTTCTCCTCAGGCTGGCCCTCTGACGACCCGGATCTGTTCCCAAGCCTGGGTCGCCGGCATCGCAAGCAGAAATCCAACTGCTGTGTCGACGAGCTGGCTTGCTTACATGATTTTTTTATAGGTTGGGTGGTTGGAAAGAAGAGTATGGATTTGCTTTTTTTAAAACAAGATCAAAATGTCAGCAGGTGACCAGCCACACACAGCCACCAGGCTATACTACCAGTTTCTCAACGTCCAATTTTATGTAACAATACCATGGAAGATGTGTCTGAATAAGATAAAACTATTTAGATCTCTATTTTATGACTATAAGTATGGTTCCCAAGACAAAAAGTACTTCCTATCTGAATAACTTTAAGCAAAAAGCATAACATCCTTAGTAATTCTCAAGACAGTCATAGTGTAGATGTTAATCGCCTGCTACCAATCAAGCGAATCTCCCAGTTAGCTCACTTTAGCTGCCTTTCATTTCACACTCACAACATAAGGTGACATTTTTTTTTATATTGGCTGTATCATGCCATATCACCCATCAGTCATTTTCTCACTCAGCTCAGTTCATTTGCTCACAGCAAAAGTTAAAATCTTTTTTTTTTTAGTTTTTTGTCTACCTTCCACATCAGCTACCTCTCAGCCCCTCAAACACTCAGTCAACTAACTTTACACCTGATGGGTTACTTTCCCCAAGGCAGGAAATGTATGCAGCAGGCATGAGTGAGGAGAAGAGTATCTTATTGTTTTTCTCACGGTCTGTTCCAGTCTCAGTCCCACACTCCAGCAATGCCCGTTTTTGTTGAATACATGCATGAAGTATCTAAAATACTATATTCACTGGTAGTGGCAGCAATTACCGACGTGGTTTGTTAGAGGGGTTTATTCAGTACTGTACTGATTTTGTATTTTTTTTTTTATTTGGGATACATCATCCATGTAACATCTGGCTTAAATCATATTATTTTAATTAGGGGTAACTTTTGAAAATGGGTCTAGCATAAACAGTGTCCCTTTAAGGGCAAACCAAAATTTCTTTTGTCGCAACACTTTGAGTGTGACCTAAGAATTTTGGGTTGTGTAGAAGGGGTTCACTTCCGTTTCTCAGGTTCCCATATAAATACCAGCATAACAGGGGATCATTGCTGTACCATGTATTTGCAGATAGAATTCACCAATTGGTTTCTCAGCATGAAATTTGATTGCTCAGGAGTTTTCATTTCACAACAGAACAATTGTTTCTCAGCATTACATTTTATTGCACAACATGATTTTTCATTTCACAGCAGAAAATTGATTTCTCTGCATGAAATTTGATTGCACTTCAGAATGCTTCATTTCGCAGTACAAAAATTAGTTTCTCAGCATGAATTTTGATCGCACACCATGATTTTTCATTTTGTGGCAAAAACTGGTTTCTTGCCATGAAATTTGATTGCACATATAATGAAGACAACTATTCTCTTGGCATAGGGCCCTGCACATCTGCACCCGTGGATGCCAGAGGGCCCTGTGCATTGGCTGACAGATGAACTCTTTCCCTGTGCATTTGTATCTGCAGCTACATGGAAGTTCAGAGAACATAAAGCCCTGCACTTCCACAGCCCACCTGACAGCAACATCAATTCTTGGCATCCATCACTGCATGGAACTACAGGGCACACAAGGACCCTGCACTTCCATAGGCAGACAGAGTCTTCCCTTTCTTCCCCTGGGCCCTGTTCATCTGCATGTCTTCACGTAGGTCCCAATGGGACCTGTGTGAATGAGGATACAATTCCACTATCTCAAAAAGAAAGGAAATTATTTGCAAAAGCTGCATTAATGCACCAGTTAGGGTTCAAGTTAATACCACAAAAGTAAGGAAATTTGGTGTTAGAGTTTCCAACCCTAACCCCCCCACCCCCAAGCAGCAAAAGGACAAGCCCACACAAGCAACCACAGACCACCATCATCAGGTAAATCAAACAACATACAACTGTTTCCAGATGACACAAATGCAGTAGCACTGATGTGCTACCTTCATGGATTTGTATATGCAGCCACACCTGTCTCTGTATGTTGTACATTGTGTTCTGCAGACAGAAGACTACAATGGGGCCTGCATCTCTGCATACATAGGTATTCATGCACACGGCACAGGGCACCTCACTAGATAGCATGATCCACTACTGCATGGTTTCTGTATGCAGCTGTATAACTAAAAACCTGCTACCTTTGAACAATTTCTAGATCTGCTGCTGAAACCATGGTACACACATTGCAACAGTATTTCCATCTGTGTATCAGTAGGCCCCACACATGCCTCACTTCTGCAGGCAGAAACTGATGTGTATGTCTTATTGAGGAGCCTCCTCAGGGGCCTGTGCTTCTGCACAAAGATGTACTGTTGCTATTTTTGTATCTGAAAACCTGCTACCACTTGAACAATTTCTAGATCCACTGCTGAAGTCATGATGCCCACATTGCAACAGTACTTCTGTCTCTGTAACAGGAGCCTGCCCATCTGAAGTCAGATGTTGGTGTGTATGTCTTACACCTGTGGCTGAAGACATGCAGGCCCCTGAGGTGAAACATAGAAACATAGAATATGACAGCAGAAGGAGACCACTAGGTCTATCCAGTCTGCCCATTTGTTTTAGACCTATTTTGACACTCTAATTGCCCTTTGTAGTCTGGGCTTCCTTGTGTCTATCCCATGCATTCTTGAATCCCCCCACAGTGTTGACCCCCACAACCTCTTGGGGCAGGCTGTTCCAGGTGTCAGCCACTCTTTCTGTGAAGAAAAACTTCCTGATGTTGGTAGAGAACCTCCCTCCTTGCAGCCTGAGGTCATGTCCCCTGGTCTTGGAGCCCATCTTGAAGTGAAAAAGCTCCTGTGCCTTTACCTTGTTAATGCCTTTTATGTACATGAATGTTTCAATCATGTCCTCTCTCTCTCTTCTCTGCTTCAGGGAGTACATATTCAGTTCCCTAAGTCTTTCCTCATAGGACATGTACTACCAATCCAGAATAATTTTTGTTGCCTTTCTCTGTACTGTGTCCACCCGGTCAGTGTCCTTTTTGAGGAGAGGCCTCCAGAATTGGACTCCATATTCCAGGTGAGGCCTGACCAGTGGTAGTACCACCTCTCTCCTCCTGCTCATGATTCCCCTCCCAGTGCAGCCCAGCATTCTGTTGGCCTTCAATGTTGCCGTCTCACACTGCTTACTAACCTTCAAGTCATCTGAGATTATGATTCCCAGATCTCGTTCCTGGTTTGAGGCCACATGAAATTGTGCATGTGTTCTCTAGGGAGTAAAGTCTCTTGATTTACCAAGCTTTATTCTAGTCGGATGTGTGGATTCTGAAATTCATATAGTGTATTTTTAGAAAAATATGTTTTTTTGCTGTTTTTGTGTCATTGCCTAGCACCCAGATGGTTTACAGTTTTGGTCTGAAATTTTCAGACTATAAAGGGCTTGCCCCAGAACTGTGTTTTTCATTGGTTTGGTGAAGAAATATTAATCCGTTCCCAAGTTATAAGGATTTGAAATTTCAGTTCTGAGCATGTTCAGCGGGGTCTTTTGGATACATTCTTGGTACTCCATTGAGCATGTTCAGAACCAAAATTTCAAATCCGTATAATTTGGGAATAGATTAATATTTTTTCAGCAAAAAAAAACAAAAGACATCATTCTGGGGCAAGCTCTTTCTAGCCTGAACATTTCAGACCAAAATTCCAAACTGTCTGGGCTGTAAGCAATGACAAAAAAATAACAAAAATTACAGATCTTTTCTAAAAACGCACTAAAATAATATCTTAAATAAAATCACCTTAACCTAGCTAAACAGGACCCATTTAGCTAGATTCTGCTATTTTTTTTAAACTTGCCAGAAATACTTTTTCTGGGCACCCCAAAATTCAGGGTCCCAGCTTAGTGAGAGGAGCCATTCACTCGCATTCTCTGTATGAGAACAGTGGGACATCTTGAGTCATGCAGCCACACCTGGAAGTTGTGTTGTGAGCTGCAGTAACAGCAGTGAGCTGCTAATCCCCTTTTCTCCCTCTCTCTCTCCCCCTCCCTCTCTTTCTCTTTCTCTGCCTGTCTCTGTCTGTCTGTCTATCTATCTAGCTATCTATCTGTCTCTGTCTAGCAGACTGGGGTGCCCACCCCCAGTACCACTTCCTTCTCTCTCATCACCTCCATGTTGCCTGCCCACCATTCTGAATATTTCTTTTTGTAATACATAAGTAGACCAGGGTGCCCACCCCGTATCACTTCTTGGCACCCCTTCCCCTCCAGGTTGCCCGCCTCCATTCCACAAAGTGTAGGCTGACACTGGGGTGCCCAATCCCCAGTGTCAGAATCTCAGATGTAATAAAGAAAATTACTGTCCATTAATTTTTTTTTCTTTTTAAACCTGTAAAAAAAGAAAAGGATCCCTGGCCGATCTGACCCTGTCACCCAACCTCCCATTCAGCACTCAACACCCCACATCCCCACAACACCCACCACACACCCTCACTCATCTAAACATGTCTCATGGTGTAGATCCATTCTCCGATCAAAGAAACATCTTGCTCCTAGAACTGATGACTGTGATATGAGAAACTATGGTAAGTGTGGTTCAATGTATTTCACCGGGGTTTTGAAATTTGATGCATAACTTTGTCATTTGTGCATATTGTCACCCCAAATTTTCAACATGGCATTTTTGGGACCACACCTAATGACTGATGGTAGTGTAATTAGGCAAACCAGGCCCATAAGGTGATTTCATGGACGACTGGTGAAATTACCAGATTTTAAACCAGATTTGAAAATTCACACTGCCATTGTTCATAAGGTGGGGTCGTAAGAAGGCTATGTTGAAAATTTCGGGTCAGAATATGTAACAATGACAAAGTTGTGAGCGTACATTGAAATTTTTCTATGCTTGCTCATAACTTGGGTCATTTTAAATATTTCGACCTGAAATTTTCAACATAGCCATTTCTTCACACCACCTCATGAACCTGATAGCTGTCATTCTTTAAATCCTGGCCAAAATGTGTTTTTGCATCTGCAGCATGGAATGAAGTTTCAGTGGAGCCCAATGACTACTGGTGTAGCTAGTTAAGGAACCCACCAGGCAGACAGCAGTCCTTGATGTGTTGCTCACCAACTCAGAGATGGTGGGAGTGGTGGGAGTATGGGAGCCACTGGAGAACAGTGACTATAACTCTGTTTGGGCCCTCAGGACTGGCAAGCCACAGCTGAGAACTGAAGTCCTTGACTTTAGAAGGGCTGACTTCAATAGGATGAGGGAACTGGTCAGGAATAAGTTAGTAGGGGTGGAGGACATAGGTTGGGTGTAGGAGAGATGGGGTAATTAGGGGGACATTCTTGAGGCATCTAAAGTACTCATAGGAACAGTAACAAAAAAAACTGCTTTAAGAGACCACTATGGTTCTCTGTAAGGGTCAGGGAAGTGGTATGGGCCAAAAAAGAAGGCCTTCTATAACTACAAGGAAAAGCAGGGGGTGGTAGAAAGAGAGGATTATCTACAGAAAAATAGAGAGGCAAAGAGGGCCATTAGGGAGGCCAAAGCAGACACAGAGCTACTTATCACGAGGGTGTCAGGAACAGAGAGAAGATAATTTTTTAGATATATTAGTGAAAAAAGGAAAAAGGGTGGGGAATAATAAGGCTAGTTGAGGAGAGTAGGGTGATAAAGGAGGATGGGCAAAAAGTGGCCACCCTAAATGACTCCTTTTGTTAAGTTTTCACTAAGGAGGGCAGCGGGACCATGCCAGAGAGTGACATCAAAGCGGCCACTAAGGGAATTCTGGAAATGAGACAGCCATTGTTTACTAGTGAAAGGGTTCTGAAAGGGCTGACTGCCCTTAAAATAGATAAGGCCCCAGGACCAGATGGGTTGCATTTGAGGATACTCAGGGAATTAGCATCGGAACTGGCTGAACCACTGGTATGTCTGCTCAACAGCTCACTTAGGTGTGGGGAAGTTCCAAGGGATTGAATGGTGGCAGATGTTGTACCACTTCATAAAAGAGGGATAAGGAGCAACCAGGGAACTACAGACCTGTCAGTCTAACCGCTATAGTAGGGAAGCTGATGGAGTCACTGATCAAAGAGAACCTCATAGACTACCTAGAGAGCAACAGGCTCTAGAATAGTAAACAGCATGGTTTCATGGCAGGAAGATCTTGTCAGACTAACCTGATAGTTTTTTTTTGACTGGGTGACAAAGGAATTAGACAAGGGCCACACTGCGGATCTGCTCTACTTTAACGTCAGAAAGGCTTTTGACTCAGTGCCTTACAAATGATTGCTCAAGAAGATGGAAGACCTGGGTGCAGCTAAACCTACAGTGAACTGGGTGGATAACTGGCTGAGGGAAGGGGAGGCAGCAGAGGGTAGTGGTCAGTGGAGTTAAATCAGAGGAGAGGAAGGTTATGAGTGGGGCTCCACAGAGTTTGGTCCTGGGTCTGGCTCTTTTCAACATGTTCATTAGTGACATTGGAGAAGGAATCCAGGGCAGGTTGTGTCTCTTTGCAGATAACACAAAATTATGTGGGAGGGTGGATAGTGATGAGGGAATAAGGGAAATGCAAAGAGACCTACAAAAGCAAGAGGGGTGGTCAAAGGTCTGGCAGTTAAAATTCAGTGCTAGAAAGTGCAAGGTAATGCACCTAGGGAAAAAGAACCCCAAGACAGAGTACTGAATGGAGGAGAGAGACTTAGTGCTACAGCTGAGAAATGAGATCTGGGAGTTATTATTAGCAACTCACTTAAAGAGGGGCTATGGTCACAAATTACTGGCATTAATAAATTCAGAATATGGATCAACATAGCCCAAATCACCCTCATGCCAAAACTGAGATCCCTAGGTTACTTTGAAAGTTACAAATCATTTTATAACCCTAAATTCTCTGCCTGTTCAGAAAGGCCAGTTTCAGTGAAGAGGTGCTGATGATGTCATCTCCTGAACTCACAGTCTAGCCCTCCCTGTCAGTAAGCTTACAGGACCTGTTTCTCCAAAGTTTAAAAACTATGTGCAAATTGCTTTCTCCAGTAAAACAGGCAGCACCATTCAATAAATATTGCTTTAAAACCTGTGTGTTTCAGGTTTTGTAACAAAGTTGACATATTCATATTTTTGTTTTTGGTGCTTTTTTGTTTGTGATCCTTTTCTCTTGGGTTGCTGGATGTTAAGTCACAGCACACTAAAGTGAGATTTTCAGACTGGATATCTCTGATGTGGAGAAAGGCTGTGATCATTCACACCTATCATTCAATTGAGGTGATTTCTTAGGATGGTCCTTTAAAACAATTATTCCATTACTCTGTAAATGGGGGTGGGAGAGGTAGTGCTGTTTTGAAACCTTACTAGAGTTTCTATGCAGTAACCGGCTCAATCCTTAATCACTCATTCAATCAATCAATATTTTATTCATCATCAAAGTACAAATGAATGGGATACTCAGTTGAGCAGAAATCATTTTCTGTTTTCTCACTGACAGGCTGTTACTTTACTTATATTCAGGTTCATCTGTGTTGTACTCCACATTACAATGATTGTTTTACCAGGGCTAACACTTCCACCCCAGTAGGAATTCACACATATAAGGCACCTATTAACACTTATTGTAAAGTAGACACTGACAAACAGCAATGCAGTTACCAACATTGCAACACTTGTAGCAATACAGCTTCCAAACAGGCACTGCAGAGTAACACTTCACTTGGTATCAGCAGCCTGGAGTCATGCTGACAGCATCCTGCAACTCAGTAAAATGAAGCACACCAAAAAGGCATTAAAATACACATGTTTGTTACAAAACCCGAAACACATAGATTCTATAGCACTATTTTTAGAATGGTGATGCCTGCTTTACTTGTAAAAACCATTGCAGAATGATCTTTTAACTTTGGAGAAACAGGTCCTATAAGCTTGATGACAGGGAGGGCTAGACTGTGAGTTCAGGAGATGACATCATCAGCACTCTTCACTGAAACTGGCTTTTGGGAACAGGTAGTGAAATCAGGGTTACAAAATAGCCCATAACTTTAAAATGAAGTAACACAGAAACCTAATGTTTGGTATGAGATTTATTGGGGGTATGCTTATTCAAATTATGCAATGTAGCACTTTTGGCCAGAGTCCCTCTTTAAAGGACACCTAAACCATCTTTTTACACATTCAGTTTTTTTTTAAAATGATTCCATAGGTTTGTAAAGGAGAGGCTGTTGTTTACATTATATTGAAACTGCATTTATTAACATAGGATAAATGCAGTTTCATAGCATTTGAAAATTGTAAACACAGCCTTTTCTGATTCAAAAATCCTGCTCTTGGAGAGCGCATGCCAGCACTTGATTTGTATGGTGGACTAACCGTCGCAGCATTGGAGCTTCACCTGCTAATTTTATTTATAAATGCTCAATTTTTGTTTTTATATTAATTAAATAGCAGTACCTTGTGTCGGAACCAACAGGCTACAGATTGATATTAAAATCTCAGACAAATTCTTCATCTGGGCTACATTTTTACATTATTACCAATTTTTGCCGATAGATTAAACCTGCAATGCCTGTGGACATTCCAAAAGCCACTGACAGTAAACGCAGCACTACAAACACTAACCCGATGTCGGACATTAATATAGCTAATAAAGATGACATTCTTCAGCTCTAAGCTATGCTGTCAGGGCTACAGGTAGACATTACAGACATTAAGGCAGCAACTCTGTCAAAAAATAGTGAAGAAATGGCTTCAAGAATTGAACACAATACCGCCAAGCTAAATGAACTTTCTCTTTCCTTTGACTATCTGGAACAGCTGATTCAAAAATAAAGTTCCCAAATTGCCTATTTATTGGAAAAAGTAGATGACTTAGAAAATAAGGGTCTTCGTAATAATTTGAGAATCTTAGGCAACCCTGAAGATATTGAGGGCAAAAATATGACTGGATTTCTGCAAAACTTTCTACCAGAGCTCCTTGGTCACTAGTGGCTGTGGCTGCTGGAGATCGAGCGAGCTTACAGATCACTGGAGCCCCAGATGTCTAATTCTCGTCCCAGACCAAAAGTGGCCTATATGTTAAGATTTACCATTAAAGAAGAAGAAATATTACGCTTGGCTAGAGAGAAGAAGAATTTAAACTGGAGGGGTGAGCATATATCCATTTTCCAAGATTTCTCCTCTGAGATTATAAACAAGAGGAAAATGTTTTATGATGCCAAACAGCATTTACAGCAAAAAGGGTTCCAGTATCATTTAAAATACCCTGCAACACTGGTCATACAGGAGGAAAGAGGCAGTTATATAAAATGTGACTCTGTTCATGACATTTGGGATTTTTTACATAAGAATGGCTCTAAAGACAACTTTGCCTTTTCATCTCGACAATCCAAATAAAGCCAAAATTCAGAATCGTTGTGAACACAGAGCAGATCGGATCAGAACGCTCTGTTGCTTCAGCATGCGACCCCCATTCCAGGGCCCAGTCTCCTGCTGCTCAGCCTCCAAGGTTCCAAACTCATGAAAACCCTCTGCACAGCCCAGCCAGCTCTACTCCACACCTTTACCCCTTAGCAGCGAGCAAAGAAAAGCTCCCTCAAAAGTACCTGCAACACAAAGGAAGTCTAAATCCTGGGTTTGTCCTTCACACATCCCCTGACCTGCTTCTTCTAATCCAAGAAAGTGAAATCAGAGCCAAAACAGTACTTGATCTTCTTCCTCCAGAGCCACTCCAGAATGGGAAACCCGGGAAGTAAAAAGCATAGAGTGCTACAATAATCCTACCCCTACAGACAACAACCTCCCACAAGGAACCTTTCTCAACATCCCTCAAGCTGTCAATGCAGCACTTCCTGTTCCTGCACAGCACCTGTTTAGATCTGTACTTCCTGTCTGACGACTGGGTCTGGGATAATCTTCCTCACAGTCAACTGCTGCAAGACTTCATGGGATAGAATTTTTTTTTCCTCCTCTCTCAAGCTTGCAAAAGGTATGTGTCACGTCTAGGGTTGTGCTGCTGACAGATACTTTTTTTTGTTTTTTTATTTTACTTAGGCGAGGGTTTTAGTAATAGTGTTGATTACCCGTTATTTTTCAGTACCTTATATACTACCACAGTATATTAGACTAGAGTAAATTAATTGGTTGATTTTATTTTTATTTTTTACTACTCCTGCTACTCTTAAAGGGTAGTGATTTTCACCTGCTAGAATGAATCCATATAAATGTGTTTCATGGAATGTTAATGGGATTGGCACTCCAATTAAAATAAAGAACATCCTTATGTTACCCCTACCCGGTCTGCCATTGCCATCTGACAGCAATACCAGGTGGGCTGGGTTCGGGGAGGAATAGGTCACTCGGCACAAAGGCTAGGTTTGGCTACTCTGCACAGGGGCACCCAAGTAACTCCGAACTCATGAAGCAATAACTGTATATTGTTCAATACCAGAAGTGGGATTCTCAAGTGTGGCTTTTGTTCACATCCAAACAGAATAAACAAAGCATAGATGGACCCCCCACGGGGCTACACTCCTGGTAATGCAGATTAAAGGAGACCAGAACACATCCTCATCACTTTAGCCATCAGGCTCTATAACACACTGGGTACACATCCCAGACTTGTACACTGCATTGGGTTACACAGCCTGAACTTGTACACTGTTCTGGGTTTTCTCTGGCTCAGCTCCCTTGCCAGCCACTTGGACACCTTCCATATTTCATGGAAACATTTTCTGGTGGCTCCCTAAACCACCTAAGAGCACCTCAGCTCCATCAGGGAATCTTCCTCTTTAATCCCACGTCTGGGTACTTTCCTCAGGCACTGGCCAAGTACCTGAGAGAAAGCAACAGGTGTCTCAGAGCAAATCCATCGAGGTGAATTTGGTTACTACTGATGGGGGGTCTCCCACCTCTCGCTCCCACAATTCATACCCAGCCATTTCTCTGGACAGTAAACACCTCATCCTTTAACACTTTGCTGTGTAGATTCTTGCTAAATGTATTTCACATTCAATCTACTTGTCTTGCTTCCCATTTGTGCTGGACTTGAACATACTTAAAATAAGTGGCATTGTCCATTACTCTAGACCCCCACAGAATTAAGCAGTCCAATTCCCACATCCTTTCTTTCCAATTGTGTTGAACTTGAACATACTTAAAATAAGTGCCATTGTCCATTACTCTAGACCCCCCATTGAGTTATGCAGTCCAATCCCCACATCTTCCAACTGTACTTGACTGTCTTTTCCTGACCCTACAGTAACAAACCTTTAGTTTCCTTCTGTTTAGGTGAAAACACTTGCTCTTTTTCAGAGCGAACTCACCCTTTGGTTGCAGGTGCCCCACAGGCATTTCCTCCTCAAGGAATCTTCCTTTCAGAGCTTCTGGTGCCTCAGCATACCCCAAACAGGCAGCTTCTTTTCCTTAGCCAGAGCCAGGGGGGTTGCCCCTGGAAAACAGGCTGACCTCTTCCCCCCATCCCCACAGGGATGGGGCTCTGAACCATTGAGAGCGGTCTACATCACTTCAATTGCAGTTCCTGTGTTCCTCTTCAGGTGAAAACACACACCTTAAACAAAAGTAGCTCTTTACCAGAGCTTAAAGCTCTGAGAGCCTGCACACACTCTGCTGCACTACAGTCTCTCTCTAAGACTGCACACAGACTGGTTTCAAAATCTCCAGTGTTCTACTCTAACCTCCAACTGCAACATTTCAGTGTGGCTTATGCAGCTGCAACAGTTTTAAAATGGTGTCATCCCTCAGTCTCTGCTGAGACTGAGAACAGAGTGAGACAGTGTGAAATCCATTTAACTGGAGTTTCACAAGCTGCCTTCCTTGCCTACCACTAGGTCTTACTGGGATTCTAGTAACCATGGGTAACAGGGGGGTTACACTTACATATTTAAATAAAAAGAAGGAACATTTTGCTTTCCTTCAAGAAACCCATTTAGATAGTGATGATTCAGCCAAACTTGCTAGATCCTGAGTTTCTCATGTTCATTTCAGCCATTTCAACAGTAAACAGCGTGGCACACCTATACTTATTAGAAAAGGTGTTAATTTTATTCCATCTAGTCATGTTTCTGACACTGAAGGCAGGTATCAAATTCTCTCTGGTTCTCTTGATGGCTCAAATATAGTATTGTGTAATGTCTATACACCTAACGTAGGCCAGAGTGAATTCTTTTGTAAAATAGCTGTCTTACTGGATAATTATGCAGATCATAATATTATCTTAGGTGGAGATTTCAATGAAGTAGTAGACCCTTTGCTTGACAGATCCTCTCCAAAACATCGGATATAGGATACCAAGGCAAATATGTCCCTCCACCACTTACTTGTAACAGTGGGCCTAGTAGATATATGGAGACTTGTGCATCCACAGGACAAATACTTTACCTTTTTTTTTCCAATAGACATTCAAGCTTTAGTAGAATTGACCATTTTTTCATCTCATTGGGTTTGGCAAACTCTGTATTAGAAGCTGGCATGGATATCATAGTTTTATCAGATTACACCCTAACAGACCTACTCATAGTCCTGGATGAGGACAAAATGAACAAATTCAGATGGAGGTTTAATGTATTCCTACTGAAAGATAAGGTGTTTACTGAATGGGTTACTAATGAAATAAAGGCTTATTTTGAACTGAATAATAATGGGGAAGTCTCTTATGCCTGTTTATGGGAGGCATATCAAGCTTTTATAAGAGGCAGAATAATTGGTTATTCGGCAACTATAAAAAAGGAAAAAGCTAAATGTTTATCTGAAAAAAAATTTGAATTGGGTACTTTAGAACACAGTCTCAAACAATCCAGACCAATTGATAAGTCTCTCCTGCATAAAGTTACCATACATACATTTGAAATAAACAAGATTTTATCTGATCAGGCAGAATATGCCTTGTTTTGAACAAAACAAAGATACTGGGAATCAGGTGAAAGGGCAGGGAACTTGCTTGCCTTTAGGTTTAAGAAATTGAATGGTCAGAACACCATTTCAGGTATCAAAGGGGTAAATGGCATGGTTATGAATAAAAATAAAGACATAAATAAGACTTTTCAAGACTTCTACACTAAACTTTATAGTCACTGCGACATACTACCAAGCGAAGTCAAGCCCTTTTTAGATACTTCTCTTAATGCCAAAATTCCCTAAGAGATACAGGAAGAACTAAGTTAAGAGATTTAATTCAATGAAATTTCTACTGCAATTAAATTATTGCCAACAGGCAAAGCTTTGGGTTTGGATGGAATCCCAGGCAAGTTTTTTAAACTGCTTGAACCCCAAGTTATCCAGCATTTGCTGTCAATGTATAGAGAAGCCAAGCAGCACAAATGCTTCCCTCCCACTCTAACTCAGGCTCTAATCACTCTCATTTATAAGAAAAACAAAGATGCTTTAGATTGTGCTAGCTACTGCCCGATTTCTTTAATGAACTCGGATTATAAAATTCTTGCAACAATACTGACTTTACGTATTCAAAAAATTATTAATACTCTAATCAGCAAAGAGCAAGTTGGGTTCATGCAAGGTAGATCTGGAGTGGATAATGTCCGTAGACTTCTCCACACACTGTGGCTTGCTAATAAAAATGCAGATCCATATATCGTGCTGTCTTTGGACCTGTTTAAGGCTTTTGAATCCCTTTCTTGGGAATATATGTTCAAAGTATTAAAACACTTAAATTGTTGTACAGAGTTCATTACTTGGATTTCCCTATTGTACAATAACTCAGCTGCCCAGATTCTTACAAATGGTATAATATCTCCCATGTTTAAACTAGCCAGAGGAACAAGGCAAGGTTGCCCCTTATCTCCTTATTTATTTATTCTATCCATTGAGCCCTTAATTAGATCCATAGCATTGTACCCAGCCATTTTTGGAGTTAAAACTAAGTCATTCTTGCATAAAACCTTCACCTATGCAGATGACCTACTCCTAACCCTTACAAAGCCTGTACAATCAGTTGAAGCCTTTAAACATTTACTCAGTAAGTTTGAATCTCTTTCTGGCCTAAAGGTGAATTGGGAGAAATCACAAGTATTATGCCCTAACCCATCACCCTTTCTCAAATCTAAGCTTAATAATATGTTCAAAGATAGCTGGATCAAAAATCAGTTAACTTTCTTAGGTCTGCAAATTTTGGTGAAGCCAGACACATTAATGAATGTCAACATGCTGCCTCTGTTACAAGATATTGAGTTTGATCTGAATAGATGGAGTTATATGAATCTATTGTTTAGGGGGAAAATTAACTCCATTAAAATGATTATCGCCCCTAAAATATTTTATGTGTTTCAGAACATTCCTATTTTGCTAAACTGTAACCTATTAACTAAACTAAACTCAATAATTAGAAAGTTTTTATGGGACTCCAAACCTCCCAGGTTGAGCTTAAAAAACTCCATGCCACCAAAGACGTAGGTGGGTTCTCCCTTCCACATTGGGAATGGTACCAATGGGCCTTTATGCTCAAACAAGCATCTTTGCACCTGCAGACTAGCTTATGGGACTCTAAATTAGAACTGCTGTGGTTACAAATGGAGAAGGACATGTTACATCCCAATATCCTATCTGACTTTATTTACCTACCTACCCCTCTGGATCTGAAGGCCAATCTTTGTTTATCAAATACCATTAGAATTTTAAAGAAGGTTGACAGAGTTATTAATCCTAATCTCCTTCTGTCAAGGAATATGCCACTTTGGTCCAATCCCAGGATTACTAAATGTAATAGCACTTGGACTAATAATACCTGGGCACAGTTAGGAATTAAGAAGGTGGGGGACATTTTGGATGACAGCACTAACATATTAATGTCCTTTGAAGAGCTAAGAACAAAATATAAGATGCCTAAATTTCACTTCCATTATTATCTTCAACTTCGGAAAGCATTCTTTGGCTCCATTCTTCAATCTAACCTCTCCCTTCCAGCAAATAACACCTGGGATCAGATTGCTAGAATAGGCCCACTGAAAAAAAGGCTCTAGTTTTCCTTACAAAATCCTTATCAATTCCCTCTCTTCTACATCTCTGATCCTCTCAGCTAAGACAAAATGGGAAGATGAACTTGAGATTTCAATAACTGACCTAGAATGGAGCTCAGCTTGGAAACAAGCCTACAAAACTTCTCAGGATATCCAAGGTAAGCTCATCCAATGTAAAATTCTGCACCAATTTTATTTGTCCCCTTACAAGATGAAGGAAATGGGCCTCATGAATGAGGGGTACTGTTAGAAATGTCAGCAAACAGATGCAGGGCTTTCTCACATGCTTTGGAAATGCCCCATCAAGCTAATTTTTGGTCTGACATTCATAAGATATGTTGCTCTAGTTTATCTACCTCACTGCCCTTTTCTCCTGCTATGTACATACTTAGAATCTATCCACCCAAGCATCTCTTCAGTATTCACTGAAACTATGCTTTTTGCTGGTGCCTTAGCAGCCAATAGACTTTTTCTTAGATACTGGAAAAATACTCAGGTGCCTTCCTCGTCAGAATGGTTCTCACAAATGAGTTACACTGCTAATAACAAAAACATTGCATACACTATTCAAGATAAACAGGGAAAATTCATGGAGGTCTGGGGCCCCTTTCTTCAGATTAATGCTACCTAATTATTTGTCTATGTAGGTTTATGGTTTCAACAATGTAATGTTAGGTTGCAAATGCTGATGTTCTACATCCTTAAGTGTCCTAAGGCTTGCATGTTTAGTTAAGCTACTAGCAACTTTAGTTAAATAAATAAATAACGGGAGTAGTAGGTCAAAATAATTTTTTTGGGGTAGTATACAGTTTATTACTTAATGTTTATTTTATGCTACTGCTCTATTGCTTTATAATAACAAGTATTATAAGTTATATAAGGTGATATGCATGTTCTTTTTCCTTTTTCTCCTTCTTTATACTGCTGCTGTATTATGTATTTTGTTTTAAAATAATACAATTTATTATGGTAAAAAAAAAATCCTGCTCTCAGAATCCTAAAATGGCTTCCTTGATTATGTCATACATGAGAGAGAAGTTAGCTGTCCAGATGCATTCCCGCGCTACTAACCATATTCAAATGCGAATAACTTTAAAATGAAAAATGATAGCATGGTACTGTGAGCATGAAAGTTGTTCAGCACAAACATGAGTGGTGTTTCATTTATAGGTACATTTTAGTTTTTTTTAGAAAGTTAGCAAAAAGCAGCAGCAATTCAATTGTTTGTCATTTTTTCAACAAACTGATGCAAATAACTTTAAAACAAAAATGATAGCATTTGTTCAGCACAAAAATATCTACAAAATAAGTGGTGTTTCGTTTATAAACACCTTTTAGTTTTTTTTATAATAAGAAAAAAACAACAGAAAATTCAATTTCTTTTCACTTTTTGCAACAAACAAATGCAAATAGCTTTAAAATGAAAAACAATAGCATGGTACTTTGAGCACAAAACTAGTTCAGCACAAAAATATCCACCAAGTGAGTGGTGTTTCATTTATAGATGTGGTTCAGCACAAAAATATCCACCAAGTGAGTTGTGTTTCATTTATAGATACCTTTTAGATGTTTTTATAATCAGCAAAAAATGACAGGAAATTCAATTGTTTTTTCACTTTTTTGGAGGTATGGCATAAATGGAATATGCTACCTCCCTACTGGAAATATTGTTGATATTTTTTGTTCTCACACAGTCCTCCAATTAACAAAACTGCAATTTGCTTTTCAAATAGCTCTCACCTCCCATCTTCTGAATGGGGGGGTACAAAACCGTTGTTCACTTACTGTTTCCATTTTCATTTTCTCCTGCTTTGTCAATGCTGTCTCACTGTGACAGTGTAAGCCAAAGATTCTCATATTCCAACTTTATGTTATCAGACAAAGTGATCTAGGGCACACTGCATTTCTCATGCAGCCACCCACCAACACTTCCTTTTCTTCCTTGCATTTAGCCAGTGCACATGAAAACCGCCTTCACCATACTACCCAAACCTGCATCTCACTCTACTGCTGTTTCCCTTTTTTGGCTTCATTTTGTGTCTTTCAGCTGTGTGCCATTTTAGTTAGAATGTTACCTCTGTTTCCAGGCAAAGAAGCCAGGTGCCTGGTGCTCCTCAGAGCAGCCACCTGCTGACTCTCCTATGTCCTTAGCATGCACTTCCATGGCAGCATAGGTGCCTTTGGCACCTGAGTGAAGACCTCAGCACTTCCCAGGTGGTTGATGGCACTCAGCTGCACCTCATACCTCACAATCCACCTGGGATGTGTGGTAAGTTAGCATTACTACACACCTTGTCATGTGTTATTGCTCACTTACAATTTGCATGTGATCCTATGGGCATTTTATATCGCACTTCCTAGGTGGCTGAAGGCACTCAGCTGCATCTCATGCCTCACAACCCACCTGGGGAACACAGCAGTTTAGTACTGTTGTACACCCTGCCATGTGTTACTGCTTACTTACAATTTACATTGTGATCCTGTGGGAATCATATACCACACTTCCTAGGTGGTTGAAGGCATTCAGCTGTGCCTCATGCCTCACAACCTAGCTTAGATGTGCAGTAATTTAGCACTGCCACACACTCTGTCATGTGTCATTCCTTGCTTACAATTTACAGTGTGATCCTGAGGGAATTGTTTACCGTGCTTTCCAGGTGGTGTGCAAGTGTGCATGTGTATCCATGGCTACAGAATCACTGGACCATGATGATGGATGTCTCTTATGTCATTTGGGAAGAGCTGAATGTTGTTTGTCTTACCTGATAATGGATGTCCGTGGTTGCTTGTGTTTCCTCTCCCCCTTTTGGCTGCTTGGGCGAGGGGTAATGCAGAGTTAATGTTGAAAACCCTCACATCGCATTTCCATACTATTGCCACTTTAACAGCAACTCAAACTGATGCATTAATGGAGATTTTTGCAAAGAATATACAAGGGATCTAATACCTCCCCCTGGAAATATTGATATTTTTTTGTTTGAGTGCTGATTGACCCGATGACATTACGAGTGGTGAAGCCACAAGTGATGTCATCAGGTCAATCAGCATGAGAACAAAAAGTGTCAACAATATTTCCAGTAGGGAGGTAGCATACTCCATTTATACTGTACCGCCAAAAAAGTTAAAAAAAATTTAATTTCCTGCCATTTTTTGCTGATTATAAAAAAATCTTAAAGGTATCTATAGATGAAACATCACTCATTTGGTAGATATTCTTGTACTGAACCACATTTGTGCCAAAAGTATCATGCTATCATTTTTGTTTGAAAGCTATTTGCATTTGTTTGTTTCAAAAGGTGAAAAAAAATGAATTGTCTGATTTTTTTTTTTTTGCTAATTATAAAAAAACTAAAAGGTATAAATGAAACACCACTCATTCTGTAGATATTTTTGTGGTGAACAAATGTCATGCTCATAGTACCATGCTATCATTTTTTTGTTTTAAAGTTATTTGCATTTGTTTGTTGAAAAAGTGACAAACAACTGAATTTTCTGCTTCCTTTTTTGCTAATTTTTAAAAAATTAAAAGGTATCTACCAGGAAGTGACCATGCTGAACGTCAAGCACATCATGCCGAATGGAGCTGTGCATGTGACGTGTGTTCCTGATCCTGTCCTGATCAGTCCAGAGTAAGTGTCATCGAGACATGCTGCCTGCCAATGACACCTGACTTTTTTTAAATTGCCTTAAAGGAAAACTCCATGTTAAAATCAGAAAAAGATATGTAGTAGTCTTTTCTTCTGTGTTCTAACCAGTTCCCAGCGTTTTCTTTTCGTCTGGCTGTGAGAGATGTTTTTTCTAACTTTCCCTAACTGTTTTATTGCCCTTGGGAGGTTGCCATTCTGGTTTCTTTTATGGCCTCTAGTCTTCCCAGAGTGCCCTTTGGTGTGATGTCTAATTGCCCCTGCAGGAAGCCAGTGTCTTGTTACAGGGTCTGTCACAGCTCAGCCACAGAGAAAATACTTCTTCCAGAGAAGACACACTGCTAGATGTTGGGTGAGTGTAATCATTATTATTTTTTGATATCAGTTCCTTGTCCTGCTATATTCTGCTGTGTGTGTGTGTGTGTGTGTTTGAATCATATCACTGTTTATTCCTCTCAGTCACTTTCAGTTTTTGCACCAGTACTAAGTAGCAAAAATTGAACATCACCTTATAGGTTGTAACATAGCAGGACAAGGTACTAATATCAAAAAATAATAATGATTACACTCACCCAAAATCTAGCAGTGTGACTTCTCTGAAAGAAGTATTATCTTTGTGGCTGAGCTGTGACAGACCCTGCCAAATCTAAGGGCATTGCTACATCATTGTCACATGAGTCAGGGTGCATCATAGGAGAAAGAAAGCCAATAAACCTATTTGTGATGGAGATCCCCAGGGGTCATAAAACTACCATACAGCTAGCAGGCTTATTTCTTATCAGGATGGCCAACATGATATTCTCCAATCTATTTCTTTTCCATCCCTTTCTGTTGTTTTTTTTTTATATAATAGCCCGAACAACCCCCCTTTATTCATGGGAAGCATGGTTGTAATTATTTGAAAGCAGTATGCTTGCTAACTATTTCCTCTTTTTAGTTCCTTCATACTGCTAATTAATGAAAATAGAGTTTCTTGACTGAGTTCCCAATCGCTGTGCGCACATTTGCATGACCGGCAGCTTAGCGACGACCGCGATTTATCAAGACTGCCGCGACAGCCCGCAAAGTGCACGATCAAGAAGGAAAAGCAGCCCAAATATAAATGGTGGAAATAAAGAAATAAACTGGTGGTTAAGGTTTTTAAGAGTCTGGGAGAGTCTACATCATGTCTGGAGTTCTGTACAATGAAAGGAGCAGCTTCAGGCTCGAGATACAGAGAGCAGAGATAGCGTTTGGGGGCGGGGCTTAAAACGTTGGAATAATTCCAAATACTATGGTAAGCATCCTGGTGAGCTGAGGAGACAAGTTAAATGTCTCTATTCTAAATAAATTGGGCCAGATAATATAGAAAAGTATACAGTGAAAGAGAACAGGGTGAAAGTTGTCACTCGCTGCAAAGCAGATCAGAGTGAAAGTTTAAGCCAACGGCTGACAGATTTCAGCCGCTCAGAGTGTGGCAAACATTTGTTAAAAGTTAAATGTGCATAAAACTGTTCAGAAAACAGGGGGCATGCTCTTTTTGGGATTTTGAGACTGCCTATGGTTCCTGTTTAATTCTCTGCATAAAAAAATGTTATTAAAACGATTTCAAATTGTTGTAAAGAGATGAGAACTTTTGCCCTTACAAAAAAAAGCAAATAAAGAAGTGTGCCCTTATCTGCCTAATTTTCTAAGAGAAAAGAACTCTAAATCCTATAAAATCAACTGCAAAGCAGGTTTTTGATTAAAACAGAAATAAAGTAAATGAAAGTATAAATACCCAGTCTGCAGTACTGTTCAGTAAGGTCCTGCTATAGGGCTGGCTGCCCATGAACTGCCAGGTTTTATGGTCATTTGGGAGAATGATGTCACGAGTGGGAGGAGCTAAGATACTGCTCTGACATCATCAGCCTAATAATTAAGCCTGCAGCTCTATTCTATGGCATTTTCTGCATTGGGTACTTATTTGGGTGACTCCTAAGAATCCTAGCATGTTGCTAGAGGGTTCTATATATATATATATATTTTTTTTTTTTCAGTATGGTTCTAAACTACTGTTTTTGCTTAAATAGGGTTATCACCTGACCTCTGAGGTCACTCCATAGCAATATAAAAATATTCCTCTAGGGGAACAAGAGTAGATAGGTGGTCAGTTGTTTCCTGACCACAGTGAGAGAAGGATCTCAGAAAGTGAGTGTGCAGGTCTCACACTTTATCAGAGAAAGGAGAGAACTCAGGAATTCTTTATGGTTCATGGAAGGATAATAATATCCTGACGTTTAAGAGGTGTGAAGGACTATATCCTGATGTCTAAGAGGTGTGAAGGACTAACACCCATTATTTTTCCTTTCTGTATATATTGAGGCCCGGATATTCAAAAGGGATGCACCATGCACAACAGGGATGAGCCAGCGCAAGTACAGAAATGTGCCATTGTGCGGTATTCAGCGGGAGGCAGCTGCGCAGCACAAGTTGCAATGCACAAGAGCGCAATAGTAATGAATGCATGCGCAACCATAGGGGGCAGAACCATGAATAACATGTGCAGTGCGATATTCAACAGCATGCGCCATGCGCAATAGGGGACCTAGCGGAAGTTGCGCGACAGCAGAAATGATCCAAAATAAAAAGGATCAAGAGAGGGGTGCAAGAACGCTACAGGGAAGCCACAGGTGGGAGCGAGCTGACAGGCACAGGGCAGAGGGTAGCAGTGAGCAGGACTGGGCAGGAGCAGGACAGAGCACATCTGAAGTTAACCAGGAACAGGATAGGAGTGGGGAGCCTGTGCCACTGTGCAGGATCATAAATGGAGTGCCACAGTGGACTGAGGGCAGTGGCAGTAGTCAGGACAGCCACAGCCAAAGGCCAGAGGTGTACCCAGTGTAGGGGGAGCATCATAAATGGACAGTGGGGGGAACGGGATAACAGCCAGGGACATGGCCAGCACCACCTTCCAGATGGAGGTGGTAATGAGGGGTGTGAGAAGGCAGGCAGCAGGGAGTGCGGCCGTGGAAGGGCCCATCAGCGGTACACCCAGAACAGGCAGTACTGAGCCCGCACCACCTTCGAACACTACTCTGACACAGAGATTGTGGGCCGGTACCACCTGAACCGGGTGATCCTGAGGTGGCTCTGTGAGCTATGCAGTGATGAGATACAGGCACCCACACGACAGAGCCATGCTCTGTCAGTGGAGATGAAGGTGACAGCCATCATGTGCCTGCTCACCATGTGCACCTTCCAGAGACCAACAGGGGACACAACAGGCATAACCCAGTCGGCCGCGTCACGCCTACTCACACAATTCCTCAGCACACTGCTGCCACATGCTGCGGAGTACATACGTTTCCCCAGCACACAGGCGGAGTGCACAGCACACATACTAGAGTTTCACAGGGTAGCATGGTTGCCTGGCATGCTCAGGGCCATTGACTGCACCCATGTGGCCATCCACATGCCATCTGGCCTGGACGGTGTGTCCTACATCAACCAGAAGGGGTATGCCAGCATCAACTGCCAGGTGGTGTGTGATGCCAGGGGGCGCATAACCAATATCTGTGCCACGCACCCTGGGGGAGTACATGATGCCTTCATCTGGCACCAGTCTACACTGTGCCACAGGTTTGAGAGTGGGTACATCCCCACTGGCCACCTAGTGGGTGAGTATGCATATCACGCAGGACAACATGAGCAGACGTGGGGGAGTGCACAGTCAGAGGTGCCATGGGTACCGGCCTTGTTGGCCCATGGAAAAGCGATGCAGACCACCATACTAATGTCCACCCTCTACACACAGGTGACAGTGGCTACCCACTCCATCCCTGGCTGCTCACACCATACCGGCACCCCACGACCCCATCGCAGCTACAGTACAATGAGGCACATGCCACAACACGGAATGTCATCGAGTGGGTGTTCGGGATGCTGAAGGCCCGTTTCTGGTGCCTGGACACATCTGGTGGTGCCCTACAGTACAGCCCTTCGAAGGCCTGCGGGCTATTCCTGGCCTGCTGCATCCTGCACAACATGGCCAACGACTGTGGGATAGCCGTACAGGTCGAAGAGGGGCACAGCAGTGGGGATGATGAGGACTCCGGTCCAGACAATGATGGGCAGCCACCCCCTTGGTGAAGGGACCCCCATCTGATCCGGATGTCACAGCTGCACTGGGACACCATCACAGAAGAGCACTTTGGTCAACACGGGTAGGTCTCGGGGCCATGTGCAACCACCAATGGCAAGGGCACAGCCCACAGACAGGCAGGGACGAACTCCAGTGGGCAGATGGCGGTAAGGGAATGAGTCTGAGTGTGGCACCGCACATGGTGTCAGGGATGGGTAGGGCTGAACACGACATGTGCACACACACACACACACACACACACACACACACACCACAAGACATGCACAAGGGGTAGATGGCACGCCAACCCCAAATGCCACCCCTACCCCCACACAGCTCCACACATGACCACGCCCAGTGGCAGTCACTGTGCGTGCCTCAGACGCTGGGCACCATTGCACACTGGTGGACAGTGCAACGCAGGCATCATCATGCACACACCACAGTGGCCAGCAGCTGGGAGGGTGTGCACAGGGACCGTGTGTGTGCAGGGCTGGGTACCCCACCCGTGCATCACACGATGCACACCACACTGCACATGGAGCAACTGCAGACAGTGGCCATGTTGAGGGGACAGGTCAATCACGTGGCACAGTGCCACGGCTGCCACGGATGCATGGGTGGCCCCACAGAGACCTGCCAGCCCTGCCAGGCTGACCATTGGCTTCATGGGGTGGCACCGACAGTCCCCCAGGGGTGACGCTGCATGAACGTGACTGTGTACATGCAGGGGTCTGCAGCTCACTGAATATGCCCGCGCCAGGCGTGCTTAGTATGCCCACAGCTGAACCCAGTGTTGACATAGCAGGTGTCGCACGGCACCAGGAATGGGGTGTGGACATGACACTTCGTGGTGTCTGCAGTGCATGGGCACCGAACTGGGTGCCCAATGTGGTCATGACAGTTGTGAATGCATGTGTCTGCCTACCAATGGCAGCAGTCACATCTTCCCCGCTGCCAGGCCATCTCTGCCAGGAGCAGACCGTGGTCTCTGCTGCGCCGCTCTTCTGCCTGGCGCAGAACCGCACTGAGTGCATCCACCACAGTCACAAGCCGCAACGGCTGATCCACTGAAGCCTGGAGTAGACGGCTGTGCTCATCAAAGAGGTCATCCGCCGGTCTGGCATGCTGTCCCTCGTGGTGTTCCTGGCCCTGCTGGGCAGCACCCCTTGATGATGGGTGCTGCACACCAGAGCCATGCTGGGGCACGTCCACACATGGTGCACTGCCACCACCCCCCAACACTGTCCCCCTGTCACCATTGGCCGACTGCTGGCACTGCCCCTCCAGCTGCCGATTGCCAGGGCTCACCAGCACCACCGCAGTGGCCACAACAGCCCCACCGGCCTGGACACACACCAGTGCTGCCCCACTGGGGCATACAGGCACAGGCTGGGACTGTGTTGTCATGCAGGCCTCCACGGTGGCACCACCCACAGCTACGCCCGTGCCGTTTCCTGCTGTGGGACCATCCTGCATCCCACACGTATCACTGTCCGGGACATGTGAGCCATCATCATCGGTGCTGGATCCGGCACAAATCTGTGTCCCAGCACGCTGTAGTCCATGGGAACTGTCACGCTGGGACACAGGCAGGGCCTCGTCTGCACCCGCTCCACCATCTTCAGTCCGGACAGACAGGCAGGTATGCACTGTTCCAGTCCCTTGGACACCTGTGGAGGTGGACGGGTGTTTCTCTGTGTCCAGGACATCACCCTCAGTGGACACACCCACCACCGCTGACCCATGTAGACGCTCAGGAGCTGTAAAGGAGCACAGTAGCATTATTGTCTCCGCCCTGCCCTGTGGCATTCCCCCCACCACCCATGCAGTGACAGCACAGGACCTACCATGCAGTGATGGGCTGCCACCCATCTGGAAGCCACCACCAGGAACAAACTCTATGGCACAACGCTGCATGCTGCCGGCCACCTGCTTCTCCTGTGGTGTCAGGCGTGGCACATCCGGCTGTCCATCACCGGTGGCAGCACGTGCTGCCCTGATGGCAGCCACCTTATCCTTTATCCTTCTCCTGTCCATGCCGACCTTCTTTTTACACTCCTACACGGATCACTGGTGGCTGCCATGCTGGTTCATGGTACGCGCCACCTCACCCCACACCACAGCATGGGCCTGTGGCGTTCCCCGCTGTCCACTGAGCAGCGGTCCCCTGTCAAGATATGCCTCGAACAGGGCATCTGATTCAGCCCGGGTGAAGTTGGGCCTCCTCCTTCTCCCCCGTCCCTGTTCCTCCTCATCCTCTCATTCGGTCATGATCGAGCCTGTGGGAATGACATTTGTTACCTTTGAATGTGCAGTCCCATTCAGCCCTCACAAACCACAGTCCACACATCCCAACAGCATGCAACCCACCACAATAGACTGCAATACCAGACTATGTCCTCTGCAGTCCCATGTCTCATTTATAAAGCACAACACATGCAAATGAGGTGAGACGCAACTTTAAGTGGCTGCTAATGCAGTGGTTGTGCCATGGAATTGCTGATGAGCTGATTTTCATATGCTGGCTGAATATCATGCTGTTGCACCTTGTGCAATGTTGTTGAGCGTGCTCAGGCTATGGCGCAGCTCTGTGAAGTGCGCAGTAGGCACCGCTCAGCGCATGCCCAGGGTGCTGACGCAGGCCGCGCTGATGACGTGCTGTGCACAGGAGGCAGTGCAGGACACGGCCACCACTGTGCCAGTGGTGCTAGTGCACTGTTCGTCCGTGTGGCGCTCATGCCCTGGTGCACCATAGGTGCCATGGAGCCACAGCGCAGTAGGCCACTGCAGGGTGTCACACACAGGTACCCTGCCATGCTACATGCAGGGAGTAACAATAGCACTGTGGTGCTCCGTGCGTGGACAGGCCCTTGACCATGCGGTCGACCTTTGCCCCCTAGGCACCATGTGTCCGCATGGGTGCACCCCTATTGCACAGTTGGGTGACAGCATGATGGGGAATGGCAGCACTGTACCGTGAAGCCCCTGCATGTGGGGAACATGCACTACAGAGCATCATTTTGTTATCGGTACTCACAGAAGGATGTCATGCAGGTGAGCTCAGAAGTGGAGCACAGTACAGCTGGAAAACCTTGTGGCCATTGTTGAGCCCCATGCTGGGGCCCTGTTCGGATAGGACCCACTCAACAGGCCACGCACTGCCGTGTGGAAGGAGGTTGCTGAGGGCATGGAGGAGGCCACTGGTATCACCAGGTCTGGTGAGCAGTGTCGCCATTGGTATGGAGACCTCCGGCGGAGGGACCCAGACAGACTGTGGCATCTGCAGGCATGTGCCCAGTGAGGCACCATGCCATGGCCAGGTAGGTGCTCCATCCATACACTGGTAGCATCTGTCCTTCCAGGTATCGCGGCGTGCATGTGTCCACCCAGCAGGGTGCTGGGGGCCATCTAGTGGGGGCGGTGGTGGTGGGGTTGTGGCATGGCTGGGCTGTGCAGGAATGCAGGGGGGCTTTGCTACTGGTTTGTACTGATGTTCCTCTCTCCATGTTTGCACCGTAGGCCTGGAGGAGCACCGTAGGGTGAGGCAAGTCTGAGCAGAGTGGGACGGGGCTGGTGCGCTGCAGCTACAGCAGTGTCATGGAGGAGGGGCCATGGGCAAGCAGCGCCCAGCTGGCCTGGATGCAGGTGAGTGCCTTTTTTCCCCTCACATCTGTGCATGCTGTGTTGCAGGGTTGGTGGCGTGGCATGGCCACCAGCACTTGGCCCCACTGCTGTGCATGCCACACGGTGCACTCAGCACTGTCCTGTGGCACTGCATATGTGGGTGGGCATTGCTGGTGGTCCGTGCGTGCACTGGATACATGGCTGTGCCACTGCCTTCGCACCACATAGCCATGTCACTGTATGGCCACGGTGGTGGTTTGCGGGACACGGGTGGTGGGTGTGTGCAGCGGTCTGCATGGCTGTGGGTGCCTGGGTAGGTGGGTCTTGTGGGCACGGTCACTGTGGGTGGTCACATGCCATCACAGGGGCATGGCCCACGGCTGTATGCCATGCACAATGGGTGGGCTCCCTTGTCCTAGGTGGACAACGCTGGACGGCGCTGGAAAGAGGGGTACAGGAGCTGCTGCAGTTCACCAGAGCCACCCTAGAAATCCTGCAAAGGATGGAGTGGGATGGGGTACGGTGCCATGGAGAAAGGCGAAGGCACAGAAGTGGGGAGAGGGGCAGGTGATAGGCCCTCTATACCCCCTTATTGAATTCCACCCCTGGACTCACCTTCAATCCCCTTCATCCCTCTCTCATTTGTTCACCCCTGCCCCATGCCCACCCCCACCTGGTTTGTGGCCCTTACCCCCCATTGTATACAGTTGTACATATGTTTTGTTGTTCATATTCATTTAATATATACATTTGTTATGACAACTGTGGTGGTCTGTGATTTGCAGCGGGCTAATGGTGCTTGGCTGCAGTGGTGTGCATGGCATCGGGGTGGTGCAGGCCTGGGCATGTGTGTGTGTCTGGCAGGGACCCGCCTATGGTGTGGGTGGGGGACTCGGTCACTGTCTGTGGTATGTGTGTTTTTCCCTGTGCACTGGACGCCTGTGTGCAGTGGTCCCCGGTGCATGTGCTGTGTCCATTGCACCCCTGTCAGTTTGTCCATGGTCCGTGCAGCTGACACCCTTGCATGTCTGTGCTATGCATGGTCTGCTGGCATGTCAGTGGTGGCTGTCCATGCTGGCCACCCCCTGGACCCAGCGCAATGGCGGATTGCCTCCTGTCACCGGTATGGTGCACGTCTGCCTCTGGTGGCACTGTGGCCTCTGCTGTTGTTGTCCCTCCTCCATGCTGTCGCTGGTGTCTGTTGCAGGGTCTGTGCTCCAATGTCTGTCACTTGTGCTCCGGCCGCATGCTGGTGGTGGACGGATTCATGATGCATGCTCAGGGTGGCTGGTATACCTGTGCCATGGTGGGGTGCTGTCCATGGGTACACGGCTGCTGTGGTCACATGCCAGTGGGTTTGTTGCCCTGCTATTGTGTCCCTGTGTTGGGGTGCTCTTGGGTCTGGGTGGGTGTTTGTTCATGCTCTATGTTGCATTCTGTGTGGTGCATGCCTCCATGCACCACTGTGGGAGTCTGTGCTGGCTGTTGGGGCCAGTGCTGGGACAGGGTGTGTGCTTGAGTAGGTGTGCCGGGTGCTGTCCTGCTGGTTGTGGGGTCCATGGAAGGCCCTGTCACATGCGAGGTACCTCGGGTGCCAACGCAGGGTCGACCTCTCAGCTGTGCCTTGGGGGGGGCCATGCAGGGTGGCACTGTGTCTGCAGTTGTTGCATCGGTGGTTGCAGCTGCCCACTGTGGGGTGCTCATGGTGGGGCTGCCTTGCATGGCTCCATGGTGCACAGGGTTGCATTGTCACAGTGGGGGTGGTGGCATGCATACGGAACCATGCACTGTTGGGTGCTGCTCCTGGGCAGGGTGTCTGGAGATCGCTGTGCAGGGTGTGATCTGCATTGGTGGTATGGGTGGCACAGGGTGGCCGGACCGCCTTGTGTTACGGTCACTGCTTGCCAGGGGGTGTGCTGGGGCATCATGCCCCGGCTGTGAATTCGGTGCTGGTGTTCATGGGCTGGTGGTTCATCCAGCTCACCTCAGGTGGTGCAATTCATGGGGTGCAGGGGGCGCTGTCTGGTCTGCTGTGTGCTCCTCTGCCCATGTCTTCCATGGGTGGTGCACCCCTGCATCCTGTCCCTGCACATCCCTGGTTGTGCTACTGCGCTGCTACCCTGCTCCACTGCACATCCCTGGTTGTGCTACTGCGCATCAGCCCTGCGTCACTGCACATCCATGGTTGTGCCATGGCGCGGTTGGCATGATATTCAGTTGTGTTGCACAAGCGCACCTTGGCCTGCACTGTGTTTGAATATCACGTGTGTTGCGCATGGGTGCACTGCACTTGTGCCTGCTCCTACTATTGCTCTTCTTTGTGGCGCAGTTTGAATTTCTGGGCCTGAGTTTTTTTTCTTTACTATTTTTATTTATTTTTACAATAAAATGATAAACACAGAAGTATGCATTTTTTATGCATCTTTTACGGTTGTATGATCTGTTTATTGGAACCCACACTACCATATGGTACTTCAGCTGGTAAGGTGTTGCTGCCCAAAACATTACGTTCTGCATTTCATATAATATGGGGAATAAATAGTACAAACTGAATTTTTCTAACCGTGTTCACAAACTTATGTTTGTGAGTGCCTGTGCCTGTGAATGATACTTTTGTAGGACTGCTTTGGTGCCGGTTTTCAAGAGAAGGTCATGAATTAATGTGGTCATTATCAGCATATTATTATATGTTATGGTGGCGTGTATTAACCACTGTGTTTTATGTCCTTGTGGTGTCTTTCCCTCTAACCTGGCTAATATTTATTTTAGAAGCAGTGTTTTCTTTCTTGAGGCAGCAGTTCGTCCTGAGCAATAGACAGTGTAATATTAGGGATGATCAGGCTTGATAGTATCGGGGGGGGGGGGGGCTGTCACAATAGCAAACTTACTTTTTGTATACTTGTGGCAGTTATTGAATGCTTACTTTTACTGTACTTCAACAGGAATAATACAGTTGTATGTAACAGCTTCATGTACTGAGCTATGTGTAAATGAGAGATTGATAGCATCAGGAGAGCATATGTCAGTCTTTTCACAGTGAGAATTGTTTCAATCAGCACCATATGAGGTTGTAATTTTGAAAGAGGTCTATGTAGGGGAGACTATTTATATGTATAAACTCTGTCTCTCCCTCTCTGTCTATACATATAAGTAAGTTTTTTTTTTATAATAGCAGTAGGGCCCTACCATAAGTTAGACTGGTACTCAGTTAATCATCCCCTGTGGGCAATATGGCACCTGGCTACACCTTGTGTCACATTATGAACATATGGGTAATTAATATAATGTTAATATATCCAGTGGCAGGCCCTATTGCTCATTATGAAATAGGTAGAAAGAATGCTGGCTTCTGATTGGCCAAGAGATAGTTTCAGCCAGGCCATTATCTCAGCACAACAGCCCTTCTGAAAGTTGTTAAACAAAAATATTTTGTAAACCTCATTTCAACATTTTATTCTCTAGCACATCTAGCTGACAGTAATCATGCTTTCTGATTATACACCAGTAATTTAAACCAGTTGGTAGATGAACTGTTTTACTGAAAATATTAAAAACATTGTTTTCAATGATGAATATGGTAAATATCGAAATTTCTATCATTTTCCTTTCTGATTAAAAATCCAAAACAAACAGAACATGCCTGAAACCATTTTTTTAATCAAATTTCATTTAAAATTTATCTATAACAATGATCATAACAGTATGCAAGTATCTGAACAAGCTTAACACTCATTTTATTTTTCTTCAGGTCCATCAAATGGTAGCTTCCATTTATTGCCAAATGACCAGGAGAGCAACAGTGAGCATCTCCACCCAAGTGTACCATATCTGTACAGTCTCTTATCAGTTCATGTTGTTGTAATTTCCACACTTGATTGGTAGTTGGTATGATGTATGACCATTGTAAGAGACAGAATGTCTGGTATGAGAATACAGGTACTTTCATTGTATTCAAAAGAGTAATTGCCTTCCTCAGCATAGCTCTGCTTAAAAAAAATATAGAATCAGAAGTGGCAGATAAGAACCTCCTGACCCACCCAGTCTGCCCTATTATCCCTACGTACAGTGCCATCACGGACCCTATTCAGTCACTGGGTTTTACACCCCCTCTTCCTTACTTCTAATATCTCCTTGTGTCTATCCCATGCATTCCTGAATCTTGTAACCATTTTAGTCCCCACCACCTCTGCTGGAAGGCTGTTCCATGTGTCCAGAACCCTCTCCGTCAAGAAGTACTTCTTCACATTTTCTCAGAGCCTCCCCTCTCCAGTTTCATATTGTAACCCCTTGTCCTTGAGCATCTTTTTCTTTGGAAAATGCTACCTTGCTGTACCTTGTTTATTCCTGTGAGGTGTTTGAATGTTTCTGTAATATCCTCCCTTTCTCTTCTTTCCTCTAGGGAGTACACATTTAATTCCTTAAGCCTTTCTTCACAGGGCTTTTGATGCAGGCCCTGCACCATTTTGGTTGCCCTCCTTTGTACCGCCTCCACCCTTTCTATGTCCTTTTGAAGATGGGGCCTCCAGTACTGGACACAGTACTTGAGGTGGGGTCTCACCAGTGATGTATACAGGGGTATAATTACCTCCCTCTTTCTGCTGGAGATACCCCTGCCTATGCATTTTAACATCCTGTTAGCCTTCCCCATTGCCTTGTCACACTGTTTAGCCACCTTCAGATCATCAGAAATGATTATCCCCAGGTCCCTTTCCTGTTCTGTGACTGAAATACCTTTCCTCCCAGTTTGTTCATTGCCCCTGAGTTTCTGTGCCCCAAGTGCATGATTTTGCACTTTTTTGCATTGAATCTCAGCTGCCAAACCCGTGCCGATTCTTCTAGCTTTCTTAGGTTGTCCCTCATTCTTTCCACCCCTCTCGGTGTATCTGCTCTGATGTAGATTTTTGTGTCATCCATGAACAGGCAGTTTTCCTTCCAGCCATTCTGCAATGTCACTAATAAGGACATTGAAGGGGACTGGACCTAGTACCAATCCCTATGGCACCCCACTGGTTATTTTGCCTTTTCCAGAGTGGACGCCATTTACCACCACTCTCTGACTCCTTTTGCCTAGCTAACTCTCTACCCATTTTTCTACCTTAGGACTTACTCCTAGGCTACCCAGCTTGCTCACCAGTCTTCTATACGAAACTGTGTCGAGGCCTTACCGAAGTCCAAGTAGATGACATCTCCTGCTCCTCCCTGATCTATTTCCTTGGTCACTCAGTCAAAGAATTCAGTCTGGCTTGTCTGGGCAAGACCCCCTCCACATGAAACCATGTTGCCTCAGCTCTTGTAGACCACTGATAACAAGGTATTCCACCATCCTTTCCTTCAGTAGCGATTCCATTACTTTGCCTAATACTGACGTCAGGCTGACAGGCCTGTAATTTCCTGCCTGCTCCCTATCACCACTTGTGTGGAATGCCACCAAATCTGCACTCCTCCAGTTCCCCGGTACCTCCCCTGTTTCTAGTGACAGGTTGAACAGGGCTGTCAGAGGGGCTACCAGCTCCTCCTTTAGTTCCTTCCGTACCCTGGGGTGCACCCCGTCTGGTCCCATTGCCTTGTCTACCTTTAACTGTGCTAAAGAAGAACATAAGAACCCCAGAGCAAATACACTGGGACAAGGGTTATCCCAGAGGATATTCGCCATAGAGCCAAATTTTAAAGAAAACACAATTACACATACCTCAATAATGCAAAGCATCATGGAAAGTATATGCAAATGCACATGAATTAATTTAGATATGGCACACTGATGAGTCCAAATGAGGACAAAACATGTGTCTGTGTCTGCTATTCTCAGCCTTTGTTGATTGTATTGTGAGGCCTTCTGGCACGATGCAATTCTGCTTAAAGTTGAGCCAGTCCAAATTAATTCATGTACATTTGCATATGTTTCCCATGATGCTTTGCATTATTAAGGTATGTGCAATTTGTGTTGCATTTAACTGTGCTAGTTCCTTAAAGGAGATAGGAAATTATTTTTTCATAGTTAACTTCCATTCCATCTTCCTTTTCATGCCAGTTATGTATTCTGATATGCTTTGATGATTTTTTTGATAGAGAAGTAATCTAGCTTTGGGGTGCCCTCAGATCTACATTGAGTTCCACTCTCCTTGCCAGCTACTGCTCTTGATTTTCATATTTCTAAGACATTCTATGACATCAGAAACTCCCATTCCATGCTATTCATCTGAATGGCCTGGAATGGGAGTTTGTGATGTCATAGAATGTTCAGGCAGTATGAAAAGAGACAGCAGCAACTACTGAGGAGAGAGGTATTCTGGGTAGTTAAAAAGGCAACAAAATTAGACTATTAATTTAACAAAAATGGTCACAAACATATCGGAATACTGGGTATCCAATAAAAGAACAACTGTAGGGCATCTAGAGGTGTAACAACTGTTTCCTATCACCTTTAAGGACTCTTTCCTCTGTAAAAAGACTAGTGTCTACCTCCTGGCCCTCAATGTCCTTGTCCTTTATCATTAGTCTGTTTCCTACCCCTTCCTCTGTAAATACTGAACAGAAGTATTTGTTCAATATGTCTGCTTTTTGGTGGATCTCCTCCACACAAACTCCTCCTTCCACTTTCAGCCTTACTATCCCACCCTTGGTCTTTCTCTTTTCACTTATGTATCTAAAATGTGTTTTATCTTCTTTTTATACTGATTTGGCAATATTCTCCTCTGTTTGCACTTTTGCACTCCTAGCTGCCTTCCCTGCTTTGTTTCACTTAATTCTCCCTATCTTCCTCTTTCTGAGTTTTTTTGTACCTTCTCAATGCTAGCTTTTCTGCTCTTACTTTTTCTGCGACCTCTTTAGAGAACCATAGTGCTCTCTTTTTTCTCTTACCCTTGCTAACCTGCCTGATAAACAAGTTTGTAGCTTTTTCAATGCCCTCTTTTATTTTTGCCCACTGTTTCTCGACTCCCTCCAGATTCCCTATGCCTACTAGGGCATCCCTGAAGCATCCTCCCATTCTCCAAAAATCAGCCTTCCTGAAGTCCAGGACCCTCACCTTTGTGTGGTTTGATTCTGACCCAGTTCTTATATTAAACCACACTGTACAGTGATCACTGGTCCCCAGGTGGTCCCCAACTGTGACATCAGCAGCACTGTCCCATTTGTCAAAACCAGGTCCAGTAATGTCCCCTCATGTGCCAGTTCCTTAACTAGTTGCCTGAAGAACACCCCTTGCAGGGAGTCCAGGATATCCCTATTCCTGGCTGTTGCTGCAGCGGGGAGGCTCCAATCCACGTCTCATAGATTGAAGTCTCCCACTAGTAACACCTCACTCTTGCAAGCCATCCTTTGGATTGGTTCCATAATTTCCTTATCCAACTCTCCCCTTGTGTTGGAGGTCTATAGGTCACTCCTGTGTGAATAGCAGCCCCTTTCCTTTTCTCCAGGGTGATCCACAATACCTCCACTCCACCCTGCTCCTACTGTACTTCTGTAGCTTTTATGTTGTCTCTTACATAAAGAGCCAGTCCTTTCCATTTTTTACCTGTTCTGTCCTTCCTAAAAAGAGTATAACCTTGTATGGACACATACCAGTTCTGGTTTTCATTGCACCAGGTCTCTATAATGGTGATTAAATCCAGGTCTGCTTCTGCCATGGTGGCCTCTAGGTCTGCAACTTTGTTGCCCAGACTTTGAGCATTTGCACACATGACTCTCCATGTTTTATTGTCTCTCCCTCCTTTCCCCCATTTGCCTTCCCTTGTTTCATCCACCGTTTTTCATATTTTAATTTTTTTCTTCTACCTCCTGGACTTGATTATTATTTGGTTCCTTTTGGTGTTTCACTCCCTCAGGATTCCCATTGTTGACCATTTGAACTCAAACTTGTGGAGAGGAGGAACAACTTTTGTCTATCTGCCCTATTCTGCCTCCTCCCTCATCTAACTGCTGCCATCCTCCTCGTGGCAAAAAGGGACCCATCTGGCGGTCGTGAGGGTCTCAGGAGAACCCTCCCCAACCCCCAGTACTGCAGACAGGCTGCTGCCGTTCTCCTCGTCGCAAAAAGGGACCCATCTGGCGGTCGTGAGGGTCTCGGGAAAACCTTCCCCCACCCCCCAGCACTGCAGACAGGTACAGTGAATAGACTGCTACTGCGTTGAGCTCCGTGAAGTTAGAACGTTGGGAGCTTATGAAGGTGCCATTTTTAAATACCAACACACAAATACCTGTCAGCACAGTTGTGGAGATAGTTTTTTTTTTAATTAGCTTGGTAGTAACCACATAGTTGGTACTTCTACGTTGACTCTCTGTTTCACCTTAATGCAAAACAGTTTGTTAGTAATTCTTGCTAGGAACTGCATAGTCGAAGAACTCAATAGGGGTGCCGAAAGTAAAGCCGCATTTTTTTTGTAATCTGTTTCACCTAATTCAAATCAGTTTCTTAGTTATTCTTGCTAGTAACTGCATAGTCGGTGAGCTCACTAGGGGTGCCAAAAGTAAAACCGCATTTTTTTTTCTTTAAAAACTGAAACTGCATTTGCCTGAACTGTACCTAATTGCTAGTTGATCTCCTGCCTGTCACTGCGTAGTGGCGAGCTTCAAAGGCTGGAAAGTTTAGCTGCATTTCGCAGTTTGAACGGAACACGCCACTCAGTTCCATGTACCCCCGCCCCCAAAAGTCTTGCTGCTATTTAATCCCCTACCTCTCTCATCTCTCCTTAGGCTGCTGCCATCCTCCTTGTGGCAAAAGGGGACCCATCTGGCGGTAGTGAGGGTCTCGGGAGAACCCTCCCCCCCCCAGCACTGCAGACAGGTACGGTGAATGGACTGCTACTGCGTTGAGCTCCGTGAAGTTAGAACGTCGGGAGCTTGTGAAGGCCCCGCCGATGCAAGCGTCGGCTCCCCACTGCCCCTGACACCACCCTTGGTGTGCACCATCTTTTATAGAAGTCTTGGAGACTTGAGCTACCAATCAGCCAACTTCTCCACCTGCAGCTTATACTGCTCAGCCACTAGGGGCATATGCTGCATCAACTCAACTTTTGCAGGCTTTCCCTTAGCAATGCCTCTCATTCTAGCTGCTGTACTAAAAATACTCCTGCTCTACGTGCAGCTACCCCATCAAACAACTCCCCTGCCACCCTCCAAGGCAACACACCGCTTCTATACCCACTATGGCTGCTTGACTGGCAGTTGCCTCTACCTTCAACTCCCAAGTCCTTCGCACCTCAGGAATCGATAGCCACCTACCCCTTTTGTACTGTTCCCACTAATCTTGCTGCCCCCCACCAGACCTCTGCTCCAACTCACAACACCCTACGTGTAGCACCCTCTGCCACCCCTACAACCACTACCGACCTTGCCATCCGAGACTCCTACCCCTGCCCCCTGTCCCCTCACCCTGTCTCCTACTACTGGACATACCCCACTTAACTAGCCTCCCCATCCCCACATTCCCCACCCCTAAAGGACCCCTGGGGGGTCGCGTACAACCTCACAAGGCCTCAAAATGGCACCCAATTTTCAGGTTCTTCCTCCTACTCCTGCTGCTCACGTCAGGTAACGTACACCCTAACCCTGGCCCTGCCATAACTACCATGCCTCCACACCCTCCAACTAGCAGACTACACATTGCCTCCCTTAATGTCTGTAGTCTTCTTAAAAAGTGAGACTCCTTCCAGGGCTGGGTCCACCAGCACCAGCCAGATATCATTGCGCTTAGTGAAACCTGGCTCTCTCCATCCACCCCAGACTCGTCGCTAAATCTCATAGGGTACAACCTTTACCGGGCAGACCAAAAGGGTAAACATGGGGGGGGGCTGTGCCGTTTACACTAAAGACTTCCTACGAGGACAACTTCTTCCCACCCCCCAGCTACAACCAGGCCCACAGGCCCTCACTATAAAAATCACACTGGGAACCTCTAAATCCCCCCTCCTCATCACCACCATCTACATCCCTTCCAGAGAACAGAAGGTGGCCTTCCACTCTGTTCTGTCCTACCTGACCACTCTTCTGCCACAAGCTGAGAAAATCATACTAGGAGACTTTAATATTAACTGGCTTGACAAAACTGCTGCACCATTCATAGACGCAGCTACTTCCCAAGACCTTACGCAAGTCATCACATCCCCAACAAGACTGAACCAGCACACTGGGTCCTCCTCCCTGCTGGACCTAGTGTTCACCAACTGCCCCTCTAAAATTGCCTGTACTACTGTACTCCCAAACGCCCTTAGTGACCACTCCCCTGTACTCTACTCCTGGACGTGCAAATCACCCAAAGCACCCCCCAGATTAATCTATCAGCGCAAGCTTGGCCCAGGCAAACTTGGGCAACTAAAAAAGTATCTTAGGTCTATGGACTGAGCTTTTATCATGAACACTCCCGATACCGACCGAGTCCTTGACCTCTTCATCCTTGCCTTCAACACCATCTGTGATATATTTGCCTCAATCACCAAAAGGGTGGCCAAAGGGAACCCGGTGCCATGGATCTCAGAACATCTCCTGGACCTCATGCGGGCCAGAGACTCACTATGGCACCTCTCCAATGAGACTGGCCTGCCAGCTGACAGGCAGAACTATAGAGAGGCTCAGAACAAATGTACTTGGTCCCTGTGCAAAGCGAAAGCAGAGTACTACAAGACCTCCCTCACCAACTCATGGGACTCAGAATGAAAGTTCTGGGACAATATTAAGGACCTGTGTGGAAAAACTCCCAACACCTCCCCTAGTCAGATTAGGGTTGATGGGTGCCTTACCTCTGAGCCAGCACGTATGGCCGATGCCTTCAATGACACTTTCTCTAACCTCAGCTCGATTCTTCCCCCAAACTTCTTTGACCCTCCTCCGGACACACTTCCCACCCCCACAACAACCCCACCCTTTTGCCTGCGCAGCATCTCACCTACGGGCACCGAGTCTTATCTCAGAAGGGCACTAAGTCACTCTCAGTACAGCAGTGACACCTTAGACCTGAAACTCCTTCATCTCTCTCTCCCTGAGGTCCTCAACCCCCTCACCCACATACTAAACAGCTCCTTATGCCTTTGGAAGTTCCCCTCCCATTGGAAATCTGCCCATATCTCACCAATATTTAAATACGGGGACCAGTTCCTCACTAACAACTACCGACCTATCTCCATTCTCCCACCCCTATCCAAGGCCCTTGAGAGGATAGTCTCAGACCAGCTAACGGACCACCTAAACAAATACAACCTGATTAGTATGCACCAACATGGCTTCCGGAAGGGGCAAAGTACCACCACTGCCCTCCTGGAACTCACCTCTCATATCCACTCTGCTTTAGACCGAGGTCAAATCTCTGGAGCTGTCTTCATTGATCTCACTAAGGCGTTCAACACAGTGAACCATCTGCTCCTGCTGTCTGCACTGACCAGGACGGGTTTCTCTCAGGATGCCCTTGGCTGGTTCTCCGACTTCCTGTCTAACCGTTCCCAGCAGGTCAAAATTGAAGACACTGTATCAAGCAGGCTTCCTGTCCTCTCGGGTGTCCTGCAAGGGTCTGTTCTTGGACCATTACTGTTCAGCCTCTTTCTCAACTCCCTCCCCAGTACCTTCCCTGGGAACCTTCTTCTCTGTCTGGGACGATGCGTGCTCTACTCCTCCAACACAGACCCACTGCAACTCCACCTCTCCTCCAGTCCTCCTTTAGATCCATGAAAATGGTTCACCTCACCGGCTTATCCTGAACTATTGCAAGACTAAGGTTATGTACTTTTCCCACCCGCTCAATACTAAAAGGAACTATGCCCTCAATTACTAACTGCCAATCAGACCCCCTGGAGCAAGTGGACTCCTTCAGATACCTGAGGCAACACTAGGACCCTGCACTCACCTTCCACCAACATATCCACCTCCTATCTACCCAGCCTCAGTGTAGGCTAGGGCTCCTGTATCACCTCAAACATTGCTTTACCCGAGCAGCTTTGAGGCTTGCTGTCTCCTCTATGTCCTCTCCCCCTGCTGATTATGGCCTAGTCATCCCTACGGGCGGTGAACTCATCGGCCTCAGCAGACTAGTGCTTCCCTAAACAAAGCCTGTCACCTCACCTTGGGCTGTGACCATCTAACTCACACATGCTCTCTATATAACGAGGCCAACTGGCTGAACCTTGACAACAGGATTAAGTTCCACACCTGTCTCATGGCAAAAAAAATAGCTCTAGGCCTCTGCCCAATAGGACTCACACCACTAATAAGGCTGGCCCTGACACTCAAGCACACTCATAGCTTTGGTAAGCAACTTCTCTCTGTTCCCCACTGCCGGACCCCCCAGTACCAAAGGTCTTTCAGCTTCAGAGCCTCTTCCTGGATGAATGGTCTGCCCACAGCACTTACAAAAGAGAGCAGAATTGGCCCATTCAAAACTGCCCTAGGAAACCTACTACAGTCCTGGAATCACTGTGATTGCCACTGAAATACCTTACACTATTTCTGACCGGCATAGGCTGTGGCCGGACTCCCCTCACTCCCTGCCTCAACCTGTGCCCCCTTAGTCTAATTCTACACATGTTGGCTATCTGCTTAGTATGTTTGGACTAACTTTTCCCTAATTATTATTGCTTACACTGTTAGCTTCACAACTGCTACTGTAACTACCTGACTATGTACTGCTATGTAACCTGTCTCTCTGTTTGTAATACATGTGACGTCGAACCTTTGTAAAGGAGTCTCTGACTCAAAGGTATTTCCAAATCTCCAATAAATAAATAAAATAATTGCTTGCCAATGTAGTATTTAAACTATTCACTAAGGACTATGGTCCCCCTCCTGGATGGATGCAGGCCATCACCCCTATACAGGCCCTTATCCATCCAGGTGGAGACACAGTCCTCATTGTTGATTCAAATTCCAGATTCCCTACTGGTATTGTACCAGAGAATGGTTGGCTTGTCCAAAGTGCTCTATGTCCATGGGTACATGCTATCTCAAGTGTGATGGAAGTTCCTGTCTGATGTGTTACACACACATGGGTATGTGCATAACATGTTTTGCATGTTGACAGCAATACAAGTAAGATAGATTCATAAACTATACACTTTTTCTGATTCTCTGGTAATGATTTGTCAGTCAACTCTTCTGCGCTATAATAAAAAAAAGAAATGAAAACAGTTATTCAGAAAATAAGTTAATTGATAACATTTATTGTGAAATGAGTTAGAAAAGAATGCTTGTTCCTGATTGGTCAATACGTACTTTCAGCCAGGCCATTACTCCTACACCTCAGCACACATGAAAGTAACTCATCAAAGATATGTTTGGAAAAATTCAACCAATTAAGCTATAAAACACAGACAAGAGGTTATGTACAGTGGCACCAGCCAGGATGCAATGAATGAATGCTGCACTATATAGCAAAATGCTACAGTATGCTGCAGGGAAGGGTGTAATTCAATGGCAATTATGTCTTTTCTTACTGCAGTATTTGTGACATGTCATTGACTGCATGTTAAAGGGACACTGTCAATCCCCTTATGTCTCAAAGTGTCTCTAGTTTAAAAAACATATTTTATGATTGCCAACATTCTGTAAAGATTGCTGATGCAGCTGGTAGTTTGATTCTGACTCTTTTTTCTTTAAAAAAATGAAAAACAGACTGCCCACCATACTGGTGTTACCACACAAACACAGGTTTGTTTACATTCCTTGATCAACTCCAACTGCATCTTTACTGGACTTGGGAACATCCACAACACAGTCTAGCCCCTCATGATGCAGTTGGAATTTAGGGGGCTACTGCCTCATGAGTGACTGCACTGTTTGGGTGTGTTTCTAATGCTCAGGAAGTATGCAGTAAGAACAGAACCAGGATTGTAAACAAAACAAGGTTGTTTATAAATATACATTAGCATACATTTCAATTCTACTAAACAAGGAGACAGGCAAAACAAACAGCAACATCAATGAATTTTAGAGAAGGTAAGCAATCATACAATGTAGCTTCTTAACTAGAAATAATATGATGAAAAGCAGGATGACAGTGTCCCTTTAAGTAAGCAATAACAGTTGTGGTCTGGCAGAGGTTGTGTGAACCTGATTTTGCTGAGCAGATGGGGAAAGGATTTTAGTTGCTTTAAATTCTTATCAGTCTGTGGACTTTTGGGCAGGAGTGCTGACTTGTTCAATACAGTGTTTGTGTGGGACCTTCCTCCGGAGGAGCTTGCAGTGCTTGGAGGTGCAGTGAGGGGCTGATACACTCTCATGAGTGCAGGTGTGGGCCCTATTCCACCCCTCCCACCCTCCTTCCCCAGAGCACATCTCATTTGAGGGAACACCTGCCCTGCAATTGGAGGAAGAGGCTTCAGGTGCAGCTCATGTAGTTCTATCCAATAATGCAGCCACGGGCAGGGAAAAAGCATAGGTAGGTCTCAAATAGAAGTGCAGCATCCACAATGAATTGCTGAGTAGTGTGATAGCTGGATATTGTGGAGGGCCTTCAACTGGAATATATCAGGTAAATTTTCTGCTAGAGGCTGGGCTAGGATTAGCTAGTTATTTGGCCTAGAAAAGACTGCTGTGATGATGGGGAAGGGACCACATATCACTAGACAAGGTATCTTTGGGAGGGTGGTTGGGTCACATGGTGTGGTGCAGCCATGATACTGGACTGGGCTTGGAAGCTTGGGGGATGCCCAGTGTGCTACCAGCTGGCACAGCTTAAGGAGGAGGAGGTAGAGGGGATTCAAAGGCAGCTGTGGGTGCTGGGGGGAGGACTGGAGAGGTAGGAGGCAAGCGGTCACCTAAATGGAAGCACTAGGTGCTGGGGCCTCCCAAGCTGGGAGAAAAGTGAAGAGGTGTTCTACTAGGGAGAGGAGGAAGGGAGTACACAGGGGCTCTAGGGGACCCTGGCAGGTGGGGTCCAAAAGGTGGAAATGTCCACAGCAGTAGGCAAGAGTCTGGGGGTGTCCAAAGGAAACCATGAGATGCAGTAGGGATGGGGGCACTGGGGATGGGCTAAGGCTCACAAATTGTTTTAACCCTCTGCACCCATTGTAGAAGAGGGGTGTGTGTGGGGGAGGAAGAGGAGGAGGAGGAGGAGGATGATGATGCTACTGCTGGTGAAGCTGGGTCAGGGATGGATAGAAAGGGTGAAGGGGTAAGAGGCAGGGACACAATAGAGGGGGTTCCAGGCAGGATGGAGGAAGGGGTTGGGGGAGAAGAAAAAGGAGGATCAGGGTAACAAGGAGGAGGCTGATGGTATGGAACAGGGAAGCATGACAGGCAGGAAGGCGCAGGACGTAAATGGGATGATAGCAAGCAGAAAGCCAAGTAAGCAAACAGATAGGACAGATGGATTAGTAAGGGGTGGGGAAAGAGATACAGAGAAAGATACTCAGGTGGGGGGGATAAAGAAGGCCAAGATGTGGGTAGAGGAGGTGACCAGGGACAATAGTGAAGGGGCTACCTTCAACACCCAGATTGTGGGAGGTGCGAGGAGCTGGTTGAGGGGAGAATCCAGACGAAGGGATGAGGAGGGGCATGGAAGGAGGGGGAACCCAAGGGGTGAACAGGGAGGCAAGGGGAAGGTTAGAGTACTGCTATTGGGAGACTCCATGATCAGAGGCATCCAGTGGGAGGAGGAGGGTAAAACCTGTCTGATCAGAACCAAATTCCACCCAGGCCTGACAGTGCACAAGGCCAAGCATGAGTTGTATTCACTGGCAAGGGAATGCAGGGGGACCCCAGACATCCTAGTGTACTGGGGACAAATTACATAAATGGTAATAGTGAACTAGAAATTCAGGCAAGTTTCCAGGAGTTGGCCAGGGTATGCCTTTCCATAGGCTGTAAGGTCTCCTTTTCGGAAATCCTGCCGGTGCCAAGGGCTAGTGGGGAAAACAAAATGAAGATTGGGGAGATAAATCAGTGGCTTAGGGAGTGGTGTGGGGGATTGGGGTATGGCCTGGTGAAGGACTGGGGGAGACCTGGGAGGATAAGGGGTTTTATGCTAGGGACAGGCTCCACCTTAATTTGGAGGGGAAGGAAATCCTTAAGCTCAAACTAGCTGGGTTCATCAGCAAAAGGTGGGGTTTAAACTTGTGAAGGGAGAGGGATCAAAAAAGGGGCAGTGCCAGCAGGTACAATAATTGAGGGACAGGGTCTCCACTCCTCTAGGGGGCTAGGGAGAGATGGAAATGGGTCACCAGATGGGGTGCAGGAGCTGAGAATTGGGAGCTCAAGGGGGAGAAAGGAGATGAGGGGAAAAAGGGTGGAGAGTGGTCCTGATTAATGCCAGGAGCTTAGGAAATAAAATGCCTGAACTCTAGGTGATGCTAGTTGAGGGGGAGGTAGATGTGGCAGCAGTCATTGAGACCTGGGCCACTCAAGGGCATGAGTGGAACCTCAATCTGGAGGGCCACACTATGTTCAGAAAAGACAGGGGGCAGGGAAGGGGGTTGGTGTAGCACTGTTAGTTAGAAATGGCATTGGTATTGGAGGGGTAGAGGAGGCAGAGGGGAACATGGAGGCAATTTGGGTCACCTTGCTGATGCAGGGGGGTAAGAGAGTAAAGGTCGGAGTGGTATGCAGACCACCAGCACTGGCGGAGGTCCTGGAAAAAAGTTTGGTGTTAAATCTCGAGGGACACTGTAGATTGGGGAAGGGTAGTGGTAATGGGGACCTCAACATGCCAGGAACAGACTGGGGGACTATGACATCACCAGTGGCCAGAGAGCAGAGGCTGCTGGATGTCTTCCAGGATGCGTTTCTGACACAACAGGTGGGTGAACCAACTAGGGAGGCCTGGACACTGGACGTGATCCTGGTGGACAATGATCAGATTAGGGGCCTAGAGGTGAGGGACCCATTGGAGGGGAGTGATCACACCACAGTCTGATACTTCCTGGACCTGGGGGGGAGGAAAGCTGAACAAGGATGGTAGTAACCGACTTTAGGGGCGCAGACTTCAGGGAGATGAGAAGGATCCTTAAAGATCATCTGGACAGGATAAGGCCAGATATGGATGCTGACAGCAGGTGGGGGATCATTAGAAGGGGAATACAGAAGATTATCAGATCCTGCGCAAGGGAAAGGCATAAGATTAGTAAGGCCAGAAAACCCTGTTGGTGGACCAGGGAGGTACAGGAGGTGGTGAGGGAAAAGAAGGCAGCCTATAGGTGCTGGAAGTGCTCAAGAAGTGAAAGGGATCAGGAGGAATATAAGCTGACAGCCAAGAGAGTCTCCAGGGTGGTGAGAGCAGCTAAGGCAAAACAGGAGCAGTCCTTGGCCAGCAGGATCTGGAGGGGGGACAAGGGGTTCTTTAGATACATAGGGGAAAAAAGGAAAGTAAGGGGGCAGATCAGCAAGATAAGGATAGAGGATGGTTGGGCACAGGAGGCGGGGGAACAGGCAGAAGTTCTAAATGAGTACTTTGCCTCAGTTTTTACCAGGGGAGATGGAGGGGCTATGTCTTGCGAGGAGAGCGGGGGTAAACCAGAGCAAGGGGTGGGACAGGTAGAAAACAGGGGCCCTGATGGGTCTGGGGAAAGGAAGTGGCCACCACAGACAGGTGGTGGTCCAGCAGTGCAGGGTGAAAAGGGGGAGGATGTGGAGGCTGAAATCTCAGTAGAGAGAGTAAAGGAAGCCCTCAGGTCCCTTCGGACGGAGAAAGTACCTGGGCCAGATGAGATACATCCCAGGGTGCTGAGGAAACTGGCAGGTGTCCTGGCAGTCCCTCTAGTGAGCTTTTCAACATCTCTTTGAGGACTGGGTGGGTGTCCCAAGACTGGAGGGTAGCCCATGTTATGCTGATTCACAAGGGGGGATCAAGAGAGGAGGTGGGAAATTACAGGCCCGTTAGCTTGACATCGGTGGTTGGCAAAGTGATGGAGGGTATTGTCAAGGAAAGGCTAGGGGGAGTTACTGGAGCAAACTGGGTACTTGGACAATAGTCAGCATGGCTTTGTCATGGGAAGATCATGCCAGACAAACCTTGTTGAGTTCTATGACTGGGTGTCGAGGGCCCTGGACCAGGGTAGGCCAGTGGATGTCCTCTTTCTGGACTTTAGCAAGGCGTTTGATTTGGTACCCCACAGTAGCCTGCTGGCTAAGCTGAAGAAAATGGGGTTAGGGAGACAGTTGTTAAGATGGATAGGAAATTGGCTCTCTGAGCATACTCAGAAGGTGGTGGTTGGAGGGTTAGCCTCATCCCCAAGGTGGGTTACTAGTGGGGTTCCCCAGGGGTCAGTGCTGGGGCCACTCCTGTTCAACGCCTATATCTCAGACATCAGGAGGGGGATCAGGAGTGAGATGAGTCTCTTTGCAGATGACTCAAAGCTGGGTGCAGTGGTGGAAGGGGAGAAGGGAAGGGTGGCCTTGCAGGAGGTCCTGTAGGCTCTGGCAAGGTGGTCGGGAAAATAAAAACTAAAATTCAATGCGAGGAAGTGCAAGGTTCTACACCTAGGAGTCAGAAATCCAGGCCGGGTTATACCCTGGGAGGAGACATGAGTCAAGTCACGGAGGGTGAGAGGGACCTGGGGGTAATGGTAGATGTCAAAATGAACAACTCAGAGACCTGTAGGAGGGCAGCGGCAAGGGCAAATAGGATGCTGGGATGCATTGCAAGGGGATTACCTCCAGAAAGGCGGAAGTGATCCTTCCACTGTACAACTGCTTGGTTAGGCTACACCTCAGTATTGTGTACAGTTTTGGAGACCACATTTAAAGAGGGACATTACACTCCTAGAGAGGTCCAAGGAGGGCAACCAAAATGATCTGGGGCCTGGGGGAGAGGATCTAAGAGGAGAGGCTCAAGGAACTCGACATGTACACCCTGGAGGAGAGGAGGGACGGAGAGGCATGATAGAGGTCTTTAAGTACATGAAAGGGATCAATAAAGGATGCCCAGCCAGGGTGCTTCAAAAGAAGGAGGGTGGGGCAACAAGAGGTCACTGGTGTAAGCTGGAAGGGGGTAGGCTCAGAGGGGAGAGGAGAAGATGTTATTTCACTGAAAGGGTGGTGCAGCCATGGAATGCACTGCCCAGGGAGCTGGTAGAGGCAGAGACTGTGGACGGGTTTAAGAGGGGATGGGACAGGTACAGGGTCAGGGTAAATCTGACCAGGCCCAATACAGGTGGAACATCTGGGACTGGGGACAGTATAACCCAAGGTGGGTGCGGGGGACACACCAAAATCAGCCCTCAGTGCGGGTGTTGAAAATCGAGCAGACTTGAGAGACTATTAGGCCTATTCTGCTGGCATTTTAGAATTTTTAGTATATAACAGGGCATGCAGTTATTGAGCAATTACCACATGCCCCCCTCTGTAGGGTGGAGGCACAAGACATTAACTGAGTGCCCTTCAACTATGGGATTGGGGGGAGTGCAGTAATTGCTCAATAACTGCAAGCCCTAAAGTGTGTTACTGTGTTTATAAAATGGCACCAAAATAATAAAAAATGCAAGACTTAATAAACCATTCAATTAAGAATGACTAAATATTCATCACTGGTAAATCCGATCTCACACATAACTAATACAGGTTTGCCCCTTCAAAGCAGTCGAATTAGATGGCAGACAGTCCCTCATTTTGTTAGCTGTACCTTGTTTTGTTTTTCTCAAACTATCAAAGTTACTAAGAATTCTGAAGCAGTGTAGTTCCAAGACTTACAATACAATATTCAGATTCATGTGGTTAGTGGTCAATTCCCACACAGAGCTGGGCAGCTATTAACCAATCAGATCACTGGATTTTTTTGTCCCTTTTTTATAATGGTCAGTTAAGAACCCTCTAGAGGAATGTGGTACACAGCTATGTGTCATGCAACACTACACCCCTAGAAGGTGATTAACAGACCATTAACAGTTGTTTGGTGTGAAAACCCATTTACCAATGATGAAGATTTAGTACTTGTTAATTTAAAGATTTATTCAGTCTTGTGTTTTTATTATTTTGGTGCCATTTGTAAAAATAATAACATACTTCATGGCTTGCTGTTATTCAGAAATTACCATTCCCCGGCCTGTGTGGCAGGGCACTCAGCTAATGCCTCGTGCCTCCAACCCATGGAGGTGGGGGGGGCAGCATGTGGTAGTTACCCAATAACAGCATGCCCTGTCATATGTTATTGCTTACTTAACATGACCAATGTTAGTGCATATCTGCTATCATAATTTTTTTACATAGTGTTTAAACATATTCAATATATGATTGCGATCTACATGTAACATAAGACTGATATAATTCTTACAGCCAAACAGAAAGTTCTGTTCATCTCACATTTTTTTAGATTTTACTAAAAAGTACCCATTTCACATTCACAGTAAGGCATGCCATGGAAGTGCATTATATTTGGATAATGGCCCTTCTCATGTTGGGGAAGCATTGATATTTACTGCATGATTCTACCCACCCTTGGAAGGCCATTGTCCCAACATAACGCAATACCTGTCAAGCCTTATATAGTGTATGGTTAGGGCTTATTGTGCATGGAATTTAAGCAGCTCAAAAACCTTGTGCACATTCTAAAGTTGCTGTGCACATTATAAAAAACCTTATTTTGCACATTCTGTCATTAACACCAGCTGCAATTCCCTTGCACTGACTCACGCTGCCTGGTTATACTTTCTCTGCTCACTGTACCTCAACATTATCATGTGATTAAAAAAATGCCAGGCGTGTTTTTTTTTTTGTTAGCCATACATTATAACAAATAAATTATGGGCACCCATACACAATTCACCTTGTGTTTCCATCTCGGGGTTGAGGTACCAGCATGGACCTCTCGAGCTTCAGCTCCGTGGTTCATACATTGGTATCTCAACCCCTCGATGGAAACACAGGCTCACTGTGTATGGGTGCCCATACATTATTCCTTATATTATAGATTGTGTACAACTCTCTCAAATACCAACACATGCAAACATAAAAACTGTCGCTTACTTTTTTCTTTTTATTGAGACTGCCAGCACTTGTTTTTGGCTATGCAACAGACTTTTTTTATGCACAGCTAATGACAAATCATGATGCCAGATTTTCATTTCACATTTTATAATGTGCAATAGAATATTTATTATAAGAACTTGAAAGATGTGCCATGAATGGTCAATTAATGTACTGTAATTCAATCCATATTATAACTAAATGAATAAATTTATGCCCAGAATATTGATCCTATCATGATTTAGCACTGGCATTGTCTCAATCGCTGTTATTTGGGTACCATTACAGATTGTCTGAATTACATGTTTCTAGTCCAACCGAGATATCAGATTGATAATAAAAGTCTTCATCAGTGTCAGTATATTCATTTGACTGTATGTCAGTCATGTTGCATTTTACTGACTGGGAAATGATCAAATTAACAGTAAACAGGTCGCACTGAATTCCTTTATCTGCTGTTTTAATAAGGTTTTTAAACTTGAGGTTCCTTGCTGACATAATTGATGTCGTCTGTGATTTTTTTGAATGCATCTGCATAGAAATGGAAAAGTAGTTATGTAAATATGAAATACAAATGAGCATATATATTTTTTGAGGTATGTCACACTGTATGTAACCTTGCCAATCTGTCGTTCAGTGCCTTCGTACTTGTGTGGTTTGCTTATGTCACTGTCATTAAGTTAAACCAAAATGTACATTGATCGCTTGTACAGAGCTGGATCCTCTTCTTGTTGTCTAGAATTTTGTCCCTGTTTGTGAGCACCAGATGTATAAAAACGTTCAGCTAGGTACTAAAAATAAGCTACCTATCGCCTTTGAACATAACAGTTACAGGAATCCCACATTTTATTTATTTTATTTAGTTAGTTTTTGTTGACCTGGTAAGTGCACTAGACAAATCCTGCCTATTGTCAGACACGACCCGGGAGAGGGGGATACAGATGAATGCCAACTGACCTTGAACCAGGTTAAGCTGTTGGTGGTAATTTTAGTAAATCAACCCGTGTCTCTACTATTGATGTTGGATATTAGGATTGTGTGTTCAATTTATTTTGTATGCTCCCTGTCTGTGGTGCTGGTTGCCCCTTGGAACCCTGTGGCACTCTCCCCAGCACCCACATACCTTCACTCACCAGCTAGCCTTAGTTTGCCCCCTACATGGGGTATGGGATGGAGGGGACAAAATGTAGTGCAACATTTTTATTGGGATTGAGAAGGTATATCAATCAAGCAGTGGTAACAACTTTGATATGTTGCTATGTTGCAGGGAAAACTTCTGAATGTTTGATTTAGGGGCACTGAGATGGCCTGGACTCAATACAATATGCCATTGTTACAATGATGCTGTAACAGGGACTCAATTATAGCAATACAGTTTCGGTGACTGCACTTGCATCGAGCTGGTTCTGCTGCCAACAGGTTTCCTAGGTCAACCGACGTGCTGCCAACAGGTGTATCACATTGGCCAGGGATCACGAGGGTCAACAGATGAGTTGTGTTAGGGAGCTGAGGTGTGCTTAAGTGGATTGGGGTGGAGGTGTAATGGCTGTGGTGGGAGGCAGTGTTTGATGTAGTTGTATTTGGCCCTGTACATACTGTACTAGGTGGTTTTGGTGGTGGGGTGGGAAGACAGATGTTGCTGTGGCACATTGTTGTATGTATAATTTCCTTAATAAACGACACATGAGCATGAATTCTGTCTCTGTGTCCACTGTTGGGAGGGTCTGTTTCACAGCGAAGGGTGCTGTATGCATTTTCCTCCATGATGTGTGCGCGGTAGAGATTGTTGCGCTAATGTATTGGGAGCTCTCCACATTTACAGTTGCAGTGTCATGTTTGTGTGTTTTCTGTTATATTGGTAGTAGGTTTTGCTGTGCCGGTGCGTCGCTTGGTTGGGTGTCACTCTACAGGCTGTCACAGCTATGTTGTCACTGTAAAAGCCGTCAGTGTTTTTTCTGATGAACCAGCTTGGTGGAACCACTCAATACAAAACCAGAGCTTATTCCATTTCTTTATAAGGAACTTCCAGTTACAAATAGAGTTTCAGCCTCTATAGTGACTGTACATTTCCCAGAAAACAGTTTAATTCTACTCTTTCTCTCTTACAGAATCCCATCTAAAAAAAAGGAGATAATAGGAAATGAATGCGAATAACTGAAGAAGGCTTTTGGGCATCAAGTACTCATTACATTAAGCATGATATCTAGCACTAGTGTCAGTTTGGACATGAATTTGTTTCATAATGAAATTAAGTACATGTATCTTTTTGTCTGAATATTTGATGTACTTTTGCAGACTGCTTATGCACTTTAATGGGGGAGGCCACTGGGTGCCTCTGAGCATGCTATGCATGATGTCTCTTTAAATACAGAGAATAAAAGGAAGACTCAGCAGTTGAGGGGCACAGCTCTGATAAAGCACCTATTTGCTCAGACAAAGAATTGAATTTGGCATTTAATGCAGTATGTGCCATTTGTGTCATGTTCTGCTCTATGCTGTTATGTGGCAGTAATCAGGTGCCAGCTGTTTTTTTTTTTATATCTTAAACAGGTCCCAGGCCCACCAGTTGGAAAGGCATTGGAAGCCAAATCCCCACAATTTCTTATTATTCTTTTTTATGTTGTGTTCCACCTTGGGAACTCCTACTTTTACTCATCCTGGAGGCAGCCACATGTCCTCACCCTTCAGCATTCAGGGATGTAGTGAGCGAGATTGTATGGCCTTAGCCAGACTTGAACTGCAGGTCTAGTGTTTTTAACACAGTACTGAAGGGTGTATCAATGTACGGTTGTTCCCACTAGATGGCTATCTTGTTCACTTCTTGAAGGGACCCAAGGGGGGAGGCTTTACAATATTACCCCCAATGGCTCCCTCAGTCCCAGGTGCAGTAGATGGTTCTGAGAATGAACTGATCTCTTCCTCTGACTCCACTCTGGATGCTGTAATGACAGTCTTGATCTTGGGACCACAGCAACTCCACATTCTACTGAGCATCCTCCTTACTGCTCCCAGACCTCCTCAGTAGGGTGGGTAGGGGCCACCCTGATAATATAAAAGGTGACCAGTCCAAAGTCTTGGAGTCCAGCTCCAACTATTGCCCTACCTCCCCTACAGCCATCTACTCTCTGCTAGTGGCCTTCTACCCCTCTACTAGTTCCTGAGAGATAATGTCAGGTTCTCAAGCCTCAGCCCCAGGTTTGAGGTCATAGAGGGGCTCACCACACCTCACAACCACCATAACCATAGTTGTCCCTCCCTCAGGAGTACTCAGCAGTTCTGGACCACTTGGCCTTCCTCCTCCTTGCTGGGAGTCATACAGCTGATAACATGAGTTTCCTTCATGTCCCTATGTGACCACTTGCCCTCCCTTCTCCATGGCTCACACAACAGGATCTCTCCGACAGCTTGTCCAAACCACCCACAGGTCTCACACTGCATGGTGCACGTGGCCAACAAGGGGTGGATATAGAATTTTTCAAGGAGGCAGTAATTTTGTCACAGGGGTAACTCTTTCACTGAAAAATGTAAAATATTACCTTTTAAAGCTCAGATTGGGTTAAAAAACTTACTTTTTGCTGGCCTAAGGGGATAGCAAGTGATACTTCACTACATAACTGGATCGCTGGCATGGGCAATGCCCGCTCTATCCCTCTCCTAGAATGCTGGATTATCAAAATGCAAAAGTCTCAGTTCTGTATTTTCCTTTTTAGAGTGTTCACTTTTGTAGTAGGGCTGTGAGTTTTGCTTTTATGTTTGTTTTTCTTGAGCAATCTATTGAATTGCTGCTATGCTTGGATCAGCTCATCACCTCTCTCTCTTGATGAACTGAGGGTTTATCCTTTTTACAGAACTTTTTCCTGCAGACACACTCAGTTCTCTACTGCAGCTGAGTTCTACCATCACTAATTCCTGCTACCAGTTGCTGCTTTGTCTGTTTGGTCACACCAGGCCTTCAACAGACTGCTAACATTGCTCTTACACTCTGAATCTCTTCTCTCCATGGATGACTCTCCTTGCAATTCAGCTCACTCTGTGTTCAGTGGCCGTGGCCATCTCCTTGTTCTCCAGGCAGCCCTACCATTCCACCACTATGGAGCCAGCACTTCTATAGACACAGGTACTAATGCATAAGGTAGGACATGCACATATATTTGGCTGCAGACGTGCAGGCCCCTGAGGGGCCTGTGCTTCTGGAGCTGCAGGTGTAAGACATACACACTGACCTCTGGCTGCAGAAGCTCAGGCCCCATGGAATCCATGATACCAAAATTGCAACAGTACTTCTGTCTGCTGAAGCACAGGCCCCTGCAGGTCCTGAACTGCTGCAGCCACAGGTGTAAAATATACACAGCAACTTCTGCAACTGCATATAGAAATCCATGACACAATAACCAATTCCAAAACAATCTTCACTGCCCCCACAAGTTTTGGAAGGTGATCCACTCTCTGCTTGATCCCCCAACCCAATCTGCTCTTCCTGTCCTACAGTAAATGGCACACCAGTCTCTGACCCTTCCTGAGTTGCTACTCACCTTAATGAGTTTTTTACCACTTGGGCTCTCTCCTCCTCCCCTTCCCCCAATTCATTTCTCACCCTCTTGTCTCCACTCTCCACTCTGTCTTCCTCCTCCATGGGATTTAATTTCCCTCCTGTATCTGTGTAGGAAAACCCAGCTTCCTGTCCTTTCACTCAACACATCCAAATCTAGCCCTGATGATCTGGACCCCCAAAACTCCTCTTTCTCTCCACACCTGCTGTCACCTCCTTCATTTATGTCCTAAACTATTCCTTCACCCTAAACGCTATCCCATAGGCTTGGAAGCAGGCCAAAGTTCTCCCTCTTCATAAAGGAGGTGATCCCTCCTCCTCTGAAAACTACCATACTATCTTCATCCTCCTCTATTTTACAAACTTGCAAGAGAAATTGGTCAACTGATGACTGTCTGTCTTCCTCCACACCTCCAACTTTCTCTTCCTGTTCCAGTATGCTTTTTTAAATGCCGTTCCACTGTTTCTTCCTTCCTACATGTCATTGACTCCATTCTTTCTGGGATGGATCAGGGGCACATCACTGCATCTATTTTTATTGACCTAGCCAAAGCCTTGATTCCATGGCACATCCCATCCTCCCAGATAAGCTGAGTTCTGCTGGTTTATCAGAATCTGTTGTTGGGTGGTTTTGCTCCTACCTCTTGGGCCATCAGCAGTCAGTGCAGGTAGGTGACATCCTGTCCCCTCCACTCCACATTCAGGCTGGGTCCCACAGGGTTCCATCTTGGGCCCCATCCTCTTCTCCATATTCCTCAATTACCACACCTTTGTCTGTTATCTACATCTTAGGCCCATCAGCTGAGGCTGTTGAAGTCATGCTCCAGCAAGATTTCCCCAAGTACTGCATTGGTTTCAGGCCAACCAACTTGGGGTCAACACAAAGAAAAAAGTGTCCATGACCTTTGGTTGCAACCAGAAACTTTCTAGGCTTGCCGCCATACCTTCATTCACCACCCTGGATCATTCTTCCCTTGATGGGGTTCATTCCTATAAGAACCTCAGTGTGTGGCCTGATAGCAGACTCAACATCTCTGCCCACATGGATGCCATCCAAGCTAAACTTCACCCAAAACTTGGAGCCCTGTACCATAATAAAAGACTGCCTGTACATGCAGGTCTGATGGAACTGGTTATCAAAATATTGCTACCAGTCTTTGACTACACTGATGTGGTATAATGTGCTGCTCCATCCTCTTCCTTTGCCAGACTGGACACTCTCTGTAATGTCTGCTGTCATTTTGGCACCAACTCACCTCCTCATAGCCATCACTGCATATTCTACTGTTCCCTATCCATCCTCCCCTTTCCCTCTCATCGTCTGCATCACTGTGCTTCTTTCATCTCTAACTACTGGTCTGAGGAACTGCCCTCATACTTATCCTCTCTCATCTCTCCCATCCCATCTGCCTCATACTCCCTTCATTCCAGGAATCCCTGCACTTCATCCCTCCCCCACCCTTTCTCCTCAGCTGGGAAGTCAGCTTTCTCCAATCATCTCCCCTCTCTGGAACTTCCTCCCTCTGGCAGTCCATCACTCACCCTTTCCAACCTCCCTTAAGCACCAGCCTAAACACCTACAACCTTCCTCCTGCATTTGTCATCTCCCTTTCTGACCTGCCTTTCCTTCCCCTACCTGATTTTTACCTCCTCTATTGGGACAGTGTATGCCTCCTATTTCTCTGCACTGTGATGGTCTACTAGTTGCATGATTTTTGTCTCAGAAAGTAGAGTGCTTTCTTGCTCCTGATACCCATGACTTGAAAATGTTGTACCTTTTGTCAAAATGCTCTACTGTTGTTTGCACTTTGTATTCATCTATTTTATTGTATTTGTTTGATGTTTTCCTCTACCCTTCCGCTGGGTAGCACCTGGAAATGAGTCTTGGCTCAGAGTGTCTTTCCCAGTTACCAATTTTTAAATAAATAAAATAAATAAATAAATGACACCCAAATTGCAACAGTACTTCTGTCTACAAAAGTGCAGGCTCCTTTGGGGCCAGTGCTTCTGCAGCCACAGGTACACATGTACACACAGACATACACACACAGTTGTGGCTGCAGATACAAATCTATGAAGGTAGCACATCAGTGCTATTGCATTTATATCATATGGAAACAGTTGTATGTTGTTTGTCTTACCTGATGATGGAAGCCTGTGGTTGCTTGCATGGTCTTGTCCTTTTTCTGCTTGGGGGTGGATAGTTAGGGATGATAAGTTGAACCCTAACTGGTGCAGTAACAGGGTTTTTAAATGAATTTCCTTTCTTTTTTGAGATAGTGGACTTGTAACCTCATTCATCCAGGTCCCTTTGGGACCTGTGTAAACAGATACAGATGCACAGGGCCCTCCAGGCCCTGCACCAAGGGAAGAATCTGTCTGCCTATGGAAGTGCAGCAATGGATGTCAAGAATTCATGTGGCTGTGTGGTGGGCTGCAGAAGCATAGGGCCCTCTGGCCCCTCTGATTCAATGTTGCTACAGATACAGAGGTGCAGGACAAAGCATCTATCTGTCAGCTGAAGCACAGGGACCTCTGTCAGCCACAGGTGCAGAGGAGCAGGACCCTATGCCAAGAGAAGAGAAGAGTTCTCTTTACTATATGGAATTTGGGCTTATACGTTCAACCCCACACCTTGGGGTGGTGCTGCATGACAATGCCATCCCCCATCCATGACCTACCCAGTTCACTGAGCTCAGCCCCCTAACTCATGTCAGTGGCATGGGGTCACAAAGAACTACCCACTAGGCCAAAGGGTGGCACTGCATGCAATGTTTCTTATTATTTTTGTTATTTTCACTCCACATTTGCTACATAGTTGTTTTATGTCACTCCCTTATAAACATGACATGTGCCATTTAAAGAATAATGAGTGAAATGTCATTTTAAGCCACAAGTGGGAACTCATGTTTTGGCCAGGATTTGAAAAACAACAGCTGTCATGTTTATGAGGGTGTGTGAAAAACTGGCTATGTTCAAAGTTTGGAGTGAAAACATTGAAAATTACCAAAGTGGTGCATGAGCATAAAAAAACATTTCAATGTACATTCATAACTTTTTGGTTTTTTAATATTTTGACCCCAAATTTTGAACATAGTCTCCTTAGGACCCCGTGTCATGAACCTGGTAGGTGAAACTGACAAATCTCATCTGAGAGGAGTTTTTCCAGGCAACTGTAAAATCACCTCTTGGCACAGATTTGAAAACTTTTACCTGAATTATTCATAAGGCAGGTCCCAAAAAGGCCATGTTAAAAGTTTGGTGGAAAAATATTGAAAATTAGTGAAGTTATGAGTGCACATTGAAATATTTCAGCATTCACTCATAACTTGGTCATTTAACCATATTTTTACACCTAATTTTAACACAGCCATCTTAGGACTCATCCACATACCTGGTAGATGAAAATGTTCAAACCTCACCCTAAAAGAGAACCAACTGCAAAATCATGTTTTGGAACAGATTTGAAACTTACGCCTAACTCGTTCATGAGGTGGGGTCTCAAAAAGTTCATGCTGAAAATTTGGTGAAAAATATTTATAAATGACAAAGTTATGAGTAAAAGTTAAACACACATTGAAATACATTACTGGACTTACCTTATTTTGTTATATCACAGTTGAAGTTCCAGGAGGAGGAAGTCTTTCAATTCAGAGAGTGGATCTATGATGTGGGACCATCTTTAGGTGAGTGAGGGTATGTGGGTGGTGTAGGGTGGGGGTGCTGAGTGGGGGGTTGGGGTGTGGTGGATTGGGGTATAGGGGAGGACAGATTAACAAATTAATATTTTCCTCTTTAAAGGTTTAAATACAATTGAAAAAAATTAGGGACAGTTTTCTTTTTTTACAGGGACCAGACCCAACACTGGGGACTGGGCACCCCAGTGTCAGAATTTACTGTTTGGTGGTATCGAGGGTGGGCACCCTAGTGTCACCACCTATGTAGTGCGAGAGGCAATCTGGAGGGGAGCAGGGGTGGTATGTGAACCTGTACTGGGGGTGAGCATCCTGATCTACTTAAACAAAAAACTTATTAGGAAGGACAAGGGAGGGTTGGCTGAGCTGGGAGGGGTAGAGAGTATTTTTAAAATATTGGAAAATATATGCATAAGGCAAGGCAAGGCATAGTAAGCATAGTAATAAAGAGCATGGGAATGACTTAGGGAGGCAGTATAGCACAGTGGTTTAAGGCTCTGAGATGCAAATCTGGAGACCTGGGTTTGAATCCCACAGCCCCCACTTGCATACTGTGTGACCCTGAGCAAGTCACTTAACTTCCCTGTGCTCCCAGATTGCACCTGTAAACAAACTTTCAGCTTAGTGTGCCACTCCTGATTAAACAATTGGAAAAAAAAGAGGGAGGCTGAGCCTGAGCTGGGTAGGAGGAGCCTATAAATCTGAGTTTTTGGGTGCGAGCTGAAAAACAAATTCCAGTCACACCACTTTGTGTGCAACAGGAATTTTTGACTGACAACATGAAAAGGATCCTTTCACTAAGTTGGGCAAATGGCAGATAAGTGCTCCAGAAACATGTTTCTTGGCATAATTATAAAAAAAAACAGACAGAATCTAGTTTAAAAAAAAAACAAGATGGCAACCTTCACAACCCATTTTTTTTCCTCATTACCTGAAATACACTAATTTTGTAAATGTTAAACACTTGCGAAAGGTAAATTTATCTTTCATATCAGAGAGTTATCCTAAAACACTACTGAGCATGCTCAGAAACAACCTTAAAACCCTTATAACTCTGGAACCTATTAATATTTTTTTCATGAAACCTTCTAAAGACAGTACCTTGGCACAGGCCACTCCTATCCTAAAAATTTCAGAAAAAAATTCCACACCATCTAAGCCATAGGTGAGCGCAAAACAAGTGTAGTAAGTATAGGAAAAACATTGTGTTTTATTTTTATGTTTGCTTGCACGCATGTGCAAGAAACATAGTGCCATCATCCGAGTTTTCGGAGGTGTGTCACCCCCTCTTCCAATTCAGTCAGTGTATTTGGCGAGCGGCTTCCAGTCGCCAATGCATGCTGGAGCTGTCTATGACAGCTCCAAAATGCAGTGGCATACAGTTGAAAGGGGAGCTACACTTCAGTGAGCAGCGATAAGATATCGCCTGCTCATGTGCAGCTCCCCTTACACACACACACAAACACACGCACGCATACTGCATGCTGGCCCCGGCATTACAGCGATAGCTGACGGGGTGCCTAATCCCCTCAAGCCAGCTGTCCCAAGGCCTCCCCCAAAGCTCTCCACATGCTATGCTGGGTGCCCACCCCAGCATGGCAACTCATAGTATAGCCGATGGGGATGCCCAATCCCCCATCAGCTCCACTGTCCTCACCCCCCCAGTACTGGGTGCCACGCTGGGAGCCCACCCCAGCATGGCAATAGATGCTATGGCCGATGGGGGTGCCCAATCCCCCATTGGCTCCACGGCCCCCCTAACCAGCCGTCCTTGTGCCATGCTGGGAGCCCACCCCAGTGTGGCAAACGTCCCGCGTCATCAATTTAAAAAAATAAAACAACCTGTAAATTAAAAATGGTCCCACGCAGTCTCCTGGCCCCCCACAACCCGCACCCACCCACTGTGCACCCTGCCTCCCCACCCCCCCTCACCCCGTACTTACCTCCGGAGTCCGCGCGATGATCTTCGGTGGACCGGGAACACGTCTGCACTCTTCAAAGCCCACCGCGAACTGAGGAAATGCCGGTAGGCTGTATAATGGGATAGATAGGGTTTTTTCAACTTTGCTGCATATCTCAGGCATTTTTGGAATTTTTGCACCAAATTTTCAACATGGGGTTTTTGGGACCCCTTCTCATGAATGCTGTCACTGTCATGGCGTTATTCAGGCCCGAAGGGTGATTTTGCAGTCACTGCACGAAATCACCTTTCAGGACTGATTAATGAAATGACACTGCCAGTGTTCATAAGGTGAGCTCTCAAAGCCCATTTTGTAATTTGGTGGAAAACAAAAAATGACTATTATCTGGCGTGCGTTGCGCAGTTCCTACGCACTGTGAGTTAGCTTAATTTTCAATATTTTCACTCCAGATTTTCAACATTGCCATTTTACCACACCTTCTTATGAGAAGTACAGCTGTCATTTTTCACATCTCACCCAAAATGTGTTTCCGCCCTTGTAGCGCACAATGGCGTAGTCGGTGTGCGAAATCAATGTACGGGACAAATTAAGAAAATAACATTGACACTGCTCATGAGCAGAGGTCTTAAAATGGCTATGTTGAAAATTTGGTGAAAAAATCCTAAAATGACTGTTTTGACGTAGCGTTGCTGCAGTTCTCCCACACTCGTAAGTTCACGAATTTTCAATATTTTCACTCCACATTTTCAACATTGCCATTTTACCACACCTTCTAATGAGTAGTATAGCTGTCATTTTTCACATCTCACCCAAAACGTGTTTCCGCCCATGTAGCGCACAATGGCGCAGTCCGTGTGCAAAATCAATGTACAGGACAAATTAAGAAAATCACAGTGACACTGTTCATGAGCAGAGGTCTTAAAATGGCTATGTTGAAAATTTGGCGAAAAAATTCCAAAAAATGACTGTTTTATGAGCGTGCGTTGTACAGTTCCTACGCACACTCGTAAGTTCACGAATTTTCAATATTTTCACTCCAGATTTTCAACATTGCCATTTTACCACATCTTATTATGAGTAGTACAGCTGTCATTTTTCACATCTTACCCAAAACGTGTTTCCACCCATGTAGCGCACAATGGCGCAGTCGGTGTGCGAAATCAATGTACAGGACAAATTAAGAAAATCACAGTGACACTGTTCATGAGCAGAGGTCTTAAAATGGCTATGTTGAAAATTTGGTGAAAAAATTCCTAAAAATGACTGTTTTACTAGCGTGCGTTGCGCAGTTCCTATGCATGCTCGTAAATTTACAAATTTAATATTTTCACTCCAGATTTTCAACATTGCCATTTTATTACACTTCTTTATGAACAGCACAGCTGCCAATTTTCATATGCCGCCTAAAATGTGCTTTCGCACATGTAGCGCACAATGGTGCTGTTGGTGTCTGAAAGCAATGTTTGGGACAGATTAAGAAAATCACAGTTACACTGTTCATGAACAGAGGTCTTAAAATGGCTATGTTGAAAATTTGGTGACAAAAGTCCATAAAATGACTGTGATGAGTGAGCACTGTGCAGTTTCAACGCACCCACATAAGTTCATGACTTTGTAATATTTTCAGTCCAGATTTTCACCAGTGGCATTTTCACACTTCCTATTTACAGTACAGCTGTCATTTTCTACAACATGGCGAAGTGTGTTTTCACACTTTCAGCGCAGAGATGCATGGTCGCTGTGGGAAATCATTGTTCGGGACAGATAAAGAAAATCACAGTGACACTGTTCATGATCGGAGGCACCAAAATGCCCGAGTTGACAATCTGTTGTAAAAAAATCCCCAACCTAATTATATTACAGGTGTGCGTTGCACAGTTTCTATGTACGCTCGTGACTTCACCATTTCTTTAAATATTTTTAATGCAGATTTGCAACATTGCCATTTTTTACACCTCCCCATGAACGGTACAGTTGCTGCATTTTTTTACATCCTGTTCGAATGTTTTCCTGCAATGCTTTAAATGCCGTAGTCGCTGTGCATAAGCAGCTTTCGGCTAACAAACTGATATTCCCCCTGTTCATGAGGTGGGGTCACAAAAAAACCATGTTGAACATTTGGAGTGAAAATACCAACGAATGCCTGAGGTATTAGGGTTTCCAACCATAACGCCCAACCCTGTAGAGAATGACAGGCATCAGGGGTGTGACTTGGGATTCTTGCCTGTAATGCTCATACCATTCCACACCCTGCAGCCAGTGAGAGGCATCGAGTATGCCTTGGACTATTCAGCCCAAAGTTCACCCCATTCTCTATATCACACCCATCTCACCGTGTTCCTAATGGAATGGAGTGCGCATAGACCCAAAGACCCCAAGGAACACCGTGACACTTGTCAGTGTCTGCAGGGTGGGGTGTGGTGAAATGGCATGGCCATTATGCCTGACGACCCAAAGGCATACCCCAATGCCTGTCACTCTCTGCAGGGTGGTGGTGGTGGGGTTGGCTTCAGTTCAGTACTTCACTGCCATTCCTATTATGCAGCTCTGTAACTTCTACACTACCACTGCCAATGCCAGCAAGCAAACATTCGGCATTGACAAATGCTTATTTTGAAATGACATTCTGCATCTCAGACACCACACAAGCTGTGGTCATGAAACTTCTCATGTCTTGAAAACTTGCCTTCAAGATAACGCATGCCAAATTTTGGGCAATTTCACTGAACACTGCCAAAGTTAGGTAAAGGGGTAAATATCGGGGTTTAACATTAACATCCTACTAGGGCTGGTTCATTGGCACAGCAGTAGTGCTACTGCCCATGGCACTGGCAACCCAGGTTTGGGAATGAGCTTGGGTTGCTGAGGGCTGGCCGGGGGGAGAAGGATTGAGTGTTCCAGGGGATGCTCTCCTCCTCTGGGGAGGGAGGGTCACTGCCCCTGCTGCAATACTGCTACCTAGGTGACCACAGGTGGCGGTGCAGCTTGGGGGCACTGTGGGAGTGGAGGACCTCAACTGAAATCCAGGGCAGCAGCACACCTTGTGTGCACAAACTCCTTGGACCTCCATGTGTGCTGACATCCTCAGGGATGGGAGAAATGATAGAAAGACCTGCAGCTGGCTCGATGATGGCCTCCAGTATTGCGACAAAGAACCAAACCCAAAAGCTCATGACCACTGCCTGATGATAGTTCATGCAGGTAAGGGGGAGTAGAAAGTGGGTGCTGTCTCCTTCCCTGCCAGGGGAGCAGTCCGAGGCAGCATGGAAGCAGAATACCAGAGGTAATATAGTGGTACTTATAGCCAGAGGTACCTTGGAGGACCCTGAGGGAGTGCTTTAGCTGCGACGTAAAAGGGGGCGTGAACAGAGAATTAATTATAAAAAAATCCTACTCAGCCCCAACTATACTGATGCTACTGCACCTGTGTAATATACAGACATGGTAGCGCCTGTGTATTAGGATTAAGTAAGCACTTTAATGTTAAAGGAGAACTGCGCTGAACCTGTAAGTAATTTTTCCCAATAGAAGAGGTTTTTGAAGTATTGGTTAAAATTCTGTTATTGTTCCATCTATACAGGACTTTTAGTGATCTTAGTGTGGACTTCTGCTTTACAGTCTGGTGGTAAGTACCATTTTAGAACTGCATGATGCAGTTTATGTCCCAAACAAATACAGAGTTCTCTGGTGGAACATGAATGCATTGTGCCAACAATAGGAGAGCAGAACAAGGACATACTCTACATCATACAGTTCTAAAATGGTTCTTAGCAGCAGCATGTAAATCAGAAACACTCACTAGGATAACTAAAAGCCTCGCTAACTAGAGCAATAACAGAATTTGAACAAATATTTAAAACACATCTTCTACTGAGCAAATGACTTCTAGATGTAGCATAGTTGTCACTTAAAATCCATTTTTGTACTTTCAATCAAATCAAATCAAATCTTTACTTATCCAGACGATCATCATTGAGCAAGCTCATTTACAAGATGGACCTGCTGTTGTCCAAGACAGTTATACATGCATAGATTGAGAATACAAAGTACAACATGTGCAAAGAGTTACAAACAAATTTACAGAAAAGTGGTAGGTGCACGATATACATTCCAAGCATTCTTATAACTCTGCCTCTGTTCAAGCAATTTACTTGGCATTTGGAAGGCACATAATTGCTGCCAGCATTTCTGGGTCTTGAAACTTTCATGGCAATTGGTTCACTCAGGGGCAAACTTACAGTGGTGCAAAAAAAAACAAACAAAAAAAACTTATAACAAAGACCTTTTTTTCCCTCACCTATAACTACAAAAACAGGATGAGTTCAAAGCTGAAACTTGCAAGTTTGATAGCGTTTGCCCAAGGCATGTGCTTTTGTGTTTTTTTATCCCCCAAACTATAGTAGTTTTTAAAATAATTTAAGATGACAATTAGATGTTTTTTGGTGCAGTATTAGTCACTGCTAAGCACTTAAGTTCACAGTTTATAGTGAGGAAGAAATAATGTGACCTCCTGGGAATTGAACCCAGGCCCCCAGAATACCATCCCCGTGCTCTGACCACTGAGTCGCAGGCTCACATAGTTGGACCTGGGGTTTCCAGACACACTTCCTTTCTCTGGTATTGCATAATCTACAAGTGGGAATAATCAGGATGACAATTAGATGTTTTTTTGGTGCAGTTTTAGCCACTGCTAAGCTATTTAAATCACAAACTGTAATGAGAAAGAAAGAATGTGACCTCCTGGTGTGACAGGGTCAATCCCTGCCACTGAGACTTTGGACCTTCTTTTTCTTCTAGTCTCTTGATTCAACCACTATTGTTCCTTTTTTCTTATAGCAATCCCTGTATTTCTGTATGGAGGCAGGCCACTTCCTTACAACAACCCTTTTCCCCTCTCTCTTATCCCTCTTTAAAAATGTCTCTGTATTTCTCCAGGTTCTTATTAGTTTCCCCAGCATATCTGTGAGATGTAGTTTGTCAGATTGCTATAAAAATTAACATTAAACTAGTAGCATTACCCTTTTCCCTTTTATTTCATATTCGTTATGTTGCATTTGTTATGATGTGTAGTATCTTTGCAAAGCAAAATAAGTAATTGCTTCCTATAAATAGTAGAAAGGGGATGGCTGGTTAGTTCAGGTAGAAATTGCCAGCAGTCCCTAAAACCTCTCCCCCCTTGTGATAAGCAGTTGTTGTTAGTAGCGGCTGGCTGGTGTGAATTAGCGTGACTGTGCTTACGATCACGAAGCCCTCCGTGATCATCGCACCCTGCAGGGCCAGCTACGTTGTTTTTTTTAAAAAATGCTTCCTATCTCCTAGGTAGTTTCTGTGAAGGAGACCTACGCCCCTTTTGCAATCACTGGTATTTGTAGCTCTTGTGTAAGGAGAAGCTCCTTGTTTGTCATAGAAATATCCAAGGAAAGTATCAGCCGTCAGTTTATCAATTTCAGCCGACAGCTTGACTAATCTCACTGAAGCTGTTTTGGTCAGCCTCTCTTGTTGTGAGGTAAAAGACTGTATTAACAGTCTCTCCTGGATGTTTCACATTATATATATATATATTTTTTTTAATAAACCCTTATTTTAGGGTTATGCTTCGTGGAGTGCAGTTAGTGTCATGTTAAACCGTTGGTGCTCCCGATGGCTTGGTATTTCAAGAAGCTCCCACTTCCAGTTTCCATAACACAGCTTCTCCTTTTAAAATAATAGGAAGTTTTAAGCACAATAGTGTTCTGTTTATAATGGTGATATTATAATGATATGAGAATAAATAAAGGAATACCTCTTTCAAGGTTTTACCTAAAAATGGGTTTATCCAGGTTGCTGACAGAAAGTAAAAGTTCTGTGGCTGCTTCTGGAGAATAAAAGGGGAGGTCTGTTTGCTTGAAGCTCTTCCAGGGTTCTGAAGGTCGCTATAGGGGATCAGCGGCCCATAGTGGCTCAGTTTTAAACTAGCCAAACTGTCAATCAACTTCACAAATCCTGTTTATCATTAAATTTCTCTAAAAATGGTTTATTTTCTGTCTTTAAGCACTAAAGAGGGATTCTTTAAGCATTAGGAATGTATAAATGCTGTTCCAACTAATTTTAGGGAAATATTAAACATGTTTTAATGTTGGAAATGATGTTGGGTCACCTGATCAGGGAGGCGAGTACTTAAATCCTACCTTCCCAGGTAAATGACAGAAAGGGTCAGTTCCTCCTGACCTAGATGGAGAGAGGTTTCATAGAGAGAGCTATAGAAAGCTATTGATTTTGCCATTTATTTGTTTATTTTTGTTTCCTGTGTCTATTTTCTTTCTTGGTGCTGAGTGTTGTTTATGCTGAAATAAACATCCTGCTAAGTAACAAGTGGATTGTACCTAAACTGCTGTCTCTGTGTGAGTCTGTGTCTACCTGTAGAATCCACCCGGTAACACCTGGGAATTTAACTCGGGCCCACTGAATATCATCCCATTGCTCTAACCACTGACCTACATGTTCACTTGCTTGGGCCTGGGGTTCCCCTGATATACTTCATTTCTCTGGTATTGCATATCCTGCAACTAGGATCAAGATGACAATTAGATGTTTTTGGGTGCAGTATTTGCCACTGCTAAGCAATTTAAATCACAAATTGTAGTGAGAAAGAAATAATGTGACCTACTAGACACTGAACCCAGGCCCCCAGAATACCATCCCGGTGTGCCTACCCACTCAGCTATAGGCTCACATGTTGGACCTGGTGTTCCTGGATACACTTCCTTTCTCTGGTATTGCATATCATCCAGCAAAGAATAATCAGGATGACAATTAGATGTTTTTTGGTGGGTAACGGTTTTTGTTTCTCAGTACAATCTGTGATTTAAATTGCTTAGTAGTAGTGACTAATACTGCACCAAAAGTATCTAATTGTCATCTTGATTTTTCCTAGTTGTAGGACATGCAATACCAGAGAAAGGAAGTATGTCCGTGAACCCTAGATCCAACCATGTAAGCCTGAAGCTCAGTGGTTAGAGAGTACGGGGGCCTAGGTTCAAGTCCCAGTAGATCATATTGTTTCTTTCTCACTACAATTTGTGATTAAAATATTTAAGAAAACAGTTCTGTTACTGAGCATGTGCAGTTAGAAAAATCAGCATTCTAAAATAACTGAATTTTTGCAACCACAGCACTTAATGTGGTCATTCTACAAGAATTTGTTCATGTTTCATATAGCAGAGCTATTTACAGGCATTCATATCATGCTAAGTTGTGTTTGTTCAGCAGTGATGGGGCTGCACGTTACTGTGAGCCCCACGCCTGTCGATGGTGTTGGTGTAGTCCACCCCTTACCAAACAGTCAAGAAAACTGGGGTGCCCACCCCCAGTGGCTCCTAAATATTAAGCCAACACTGGGGTGCCCAGTCCCCAGTGTTGGTAGGTACCTGCAATGAAGAAAACCATCTCTCAACACTTTTTTCTTTCTTTTTTTTTAAACCTGAAATAAATAAAATGGTCCCTTGTCGTCTTGCACTGCCGTCCCAATCTCCATCCTGACACCCCCCACTCACCATGCATAACTCCTCTACTCCTTACTTATGTACCAGGGCTCCAACATCATAACCCTCTCTGAACTAGAGACATGTTTTTGCTCTGCAAAGTTGGACTGGAAACGGAGGAAATCAGGTTAAGTGCAATTAATATCATACTTCTCTACCTCCAAAGAGTGTTATCACTAGGAGGCACTGGTTTGGAGCTGCACATTGTGCTTCACACAGGAGGCTATAGGCTGGACATACCACATTACCTCATAATAATGCTATCTTGACAACCATTACATCACACATTCTTCACAGTTTCACCTCTCTTGCATCTTCGCAAATCAGGCGTGGTGTGTACCATTGGGTTGTCAGCCCTAACGCTCACCCCATTCCAACAGTAAATAAGCTGAGATGTGTACAGTATATGAGATTGGAGTGAGGATTAGGGTTGACAATCTGTTGCTGCCTCAGGGTGGGGGTGGGATGTTAGGGTTGGAAACCCTAATGCCACATTTCTCTACTTTTGTCACTTTAACCCTAACTAGTGCATTAACAAATTGTTTTGCAATGAATATAATATATTGATCAATCTTTGTTCTATAGAAAAAAAAATCTTTTATTTCCTTGTATACCCATAAGGACAACTGCAAATATTAACAATTAAAAGTATTTCCCTCAGCAGTTAAAAGTATATACCACAGCAATTAAAACCACAAACCACAGTAGAAAAGTATACACCATAACCCCACAAAAAGTTAAAAATACGTGTAATTAGCAAAGCAATGCAAAACTAAATAAAATTATTTAAAAACAGTAATTTTCAATATAACAATAAAACAAATTACCAAACATAAGTATGATATCAGTTAACCAATATGAAAGTGTACTTCACCTCATCCATCTTAGATCAGATCAAAACCAAATCCAAGATGGAAGAATACAGCAAAACTCAAGAAAGAATGGAATTTATAAGACAACAAGAAAACAGAATACCATCAAGAAAACTAACTTTGACATAAAAGTTATTATTTGTATTTATTATGCTTTATCTTCTCATCTGGCCAGCCCCCATTGGTCTGAACTGCACACGCTCGGCCCTGCCACACACCCTGGCACTTAACTCACTCCGGAACACCCCTGCCTTACCCCCCCAGGGATGAGGCCACTGGGAGAGCCCCCTTCTTGATGGACACTGAACAGTGGAATGGGAGCAAGAGCCTGGTCGGGGGCGCAGGGTCTGTGGCATGGAGCGGACGTCACCATGCTGCAGTCAGAGCCTCCTTTTTCCTTTTGTCTCCCAGGGAGGCATGTCATGCAGTGATGTTGGGGCAGGCTTGCCAAATGTCTAACACACCTCCCAAACATAGTCAGTCCTGACTACTGTACCCCTGGCTACTACAAGGGGTTCCTCAAGCACTGGTGACTTCCTCCCCACCCCGAGGAGGAGAGAAGTTCATAGGATGCTCGATCCTTCTTAACCCGGCTGGCCCTCTGACATCCCAGGCTCATTTCCAAACCCGGGTCATCAGTGTCATGAGCAGTAACATTACCGCTGTGCCGGCAGGCTGGCTTGACATAAAAGTTATAGAATGATACTTTGCCATTTCTGTAGAAAGGCAGGACAGTCTTGACATACCTGCAACTGAACTAGATAAACAGCTTGCTAATTCTATATATACTCAGAAAAAACTGTTAGCTTGGAACATGAACCTGGAACACTGTGTGGCATCCTAGGAAGTTTTGCTCACTTTTTTGAAAGGGAGAAATATCCTTGTTTAATCTACAGAAATAAAAGCACAGTGTTAAACTTTAACCACAATGACAACCAAACTAAAATTCCTCAAGAATGAAAAGGAAGTCACCCAGATCAAGCAGAACCATTACCAGACAGTGAAATTTACCTATTATATGAAACTGGAGCCATGGTCCTACATAACCCCACAGCTCTACTAAATATGTTGTTCTTCAGTATAAGAATACACTATGCTTTAAGAACCATGGAACAATACAAATTAAAAAGGGGAGATTTTAAACTATTAGCAGACACAGATGGAAACGAATGTATTTAATATAAAGAAAGACAAACAAAGACAAGAACAGGGGCGAATCCAGCAGACAAACAAACCCTGAAATCACAAATGTTCCAAAACCTCACAAACAAAGAGATCCAATGACAGCATATGAACTTTATGCCAAAAAATAGACCTGAAACAACAAAATGTGATGATTCACCCTTATATTATACTTGGCACCAAATATAAAGCATATGCCAGGCTTGTTATGGTTTTGAAATATGAAAATAGGGGAAAACAAAGTAAGTGGACTCATGAAAACAATCGTAAGACTCAGCAAGAATTGTTCCTAATGAACGGATCACAAACTGCTGCACCAGAAAAATGTCCATTCAAATTCTGGTCAATTACAATCTTCTACTTACTGAAATAGCCCAAATTTCAAGGCAGAAAAACATCCAGTCCATAAACAATTATTCAGCACTGTCTGATCAAAACATGAAATAATATCTAATATACTGGCAAGGCAATCCACATATCAAGAAACAACCTACAACCAACCAAACTGGGAAGAATTATGGAATCCTGAGCTAGACCTACAACAAGAAAGCACTGAAGCACTATGCAATGCTTTAGGAAAACAAGCACAAGGAGAGACCTGACATGCAGAAGCTGAAGCGCTGTGCAGCACAAAACTACCACTGAGAACCCAGCTGCCAAACCTGCCAAACCTCTAGAGCAGGACACCATTGCAGAGCATAGAAAACAAACTCACCAGCAAGCTGCACACAGTAAAAGGAAGACTGTGCCTCTGCCTACCCCTTTTGAAGCGGATTATACTTTCAAACCATCCACTCCACCCAATCCTACAACTCCTCCACTTCCCACAAAAAAGGGGTCAGTTGTGAATTACAGCCTCCAGCGCCATCAACATCCCCAACCAATACCACACCAGAACTAGTGCACAGCAGAGATGAATGCCAACATAGCATGATGATATCCAACACACTGACATCATACACTAAAGCGCAACCACAAAGCACAACTTCAAATCAGGCTACTGATGAGGGTTGCATGTCACTTGAGCGATGGAATTACGGTGACAAGTACGGTGATGGACACTTCGGCAACAGCAATAATGGTGATGGTAAGTACAGTGACCACAGTAATTGCGGCTATTTCTTAAGCCCCATGTACCCCTCATTGCCGGGTGCTTCCCCCCACACCCTCCTTACCAAAATAACTTACTCCGAGGTTGGAGCACCTCAGGGAGGGAGGGAATCCAGTATCGCAATTATTACCATCACCATACTTTCATGGTCACTGTAATTGCTATTACCCACTTGATGTCACTCAAATTGTTATCTCCCTAATTCCTTCACTCACTTGCCATACTACCCTGATGAGGTTGCTCAACCCAGAAGTATGGTGGTAAGCACCGCAGCAAGATGTTGGTTACACATCGTGAGACAAAGTCCTCTCAGCACAAACCAGGCTACACACTGTACCTGCACACTGAATCCAGTGAGAGACAAAGCCCTCTCCCTCCAATAGCAATACAAATGCCACAACGAAGAATAGCCCCTCCAGCAGTACCAGGAAACAATAAACAAAACTGCAAAGCAGCCTCAAGACTACATACAGCAGTCACAACAGTCTCTACACCCTCAGCAACCTACAAGCAGCTCTACACCATCAATATACACCTCAACCACAAAGCAACAAATACAGATGTTACACCAGAAGGAAGTAACAATATCACAATATTTGGAAGCACCTGCAACATCCGTACACCCCTATCAATCAAAATCTACAACATTCAAACCAGCAAAAAGAAAACAAAACAAAACCTATACTAGATTCTGAGACAGATTCAGACTAATTAAACTGAACTAAATAGTAAAATATTGCAAATACAGTGAAGCAACTGTATAGCACTACACACAATACAGTAAATTAAACTGTATCACATAAATGTTAGACTTTATTATGTAAATAAACCTAATAGTGATGTAACTGCTGGGTATTTATAATAAATGTTAAACTGTGTTATACCAAAGTACGGAAATAACCACTACTACAAAAATAAAACATTAAGAAACAAATACCTGACTATAACATTTTTCTACCTACAGTGCATACTTTCCTGATGTCATCCCTTTGGGCTCATGTCTTTACGATTTGGTTAACCCCATCAATGGATTTATTTCTTTATGTACCACACTTACACATTATTTATTCTATCTATCTATCTATCTATCTATCTATCTATCTATCTATCTATCTATCTATCTATCTATCTAACTATTGCCCCTCTGTGGTATAAAGGTTACTGTCATGACAACTGTTTTTTGTAAATAAGAAAGGCCATTCATTATTGTTGTTAGACTAGTTGTATTTGTCTAGACTAGGACACACTGTATGCCTACTCTGGTCAGGAAACAATTGTTCAGATAGGCTGTGCATCATAGGCGTAGATTGCGGAGGGGGCAGAGGGGCAAGGTGCCCCCCCTGAGAAATTAGACCAGGACTTTTTTAGGAGCCCAGCCACCATTCTCCGGTTATCCTTTTTTTTTTTTAATATTGAATGGGCTCAGGGCTATGCCCAGACTGCCTGCACCCTCCGGAGGGGTGGCGTAAAAGGGTGCCTTGTCTCTTAAAACAAAAACTATCCTTTCCCGATTACTGCAAGCCTGCAAACCATAGTAGCCTGCATGTTACAGCCAATCAGAGAGTGCTGCAAGCTAGGCCCATCAAGGTGAGCAGTACTCGTTAGTGGCGCCATTTAGTTGTCTGTGTGCCTTCCATGAAGGAGCAGCAGCAGCATCCATATAACGTAGGGCTGAGGAGAGATAGCTATTCGAGGATGTCGAGCAGCAGTCGTTGGTTGTCTGTCAGGTATCACCAGTGTCTCAGTCAGTCTAGTGTTCCCACCCTCCTCCTGTCCTGAACAGCCCAGTTTAAATATACCTCACCTGAGTCCTCTGACTACCTACTCTCTGTTTCTCAGTGCAGCCAGCTGTGCTCTGGGCTCTCTCGCTGCCACCTGAGCCTCCCATCCCCGAGAGCCTAGGAGGCCTGCGGCCACAAGGCCTCTACCGCCAGACAGACCAGGCAGAGGAGCGAGTAGTACAATTACAGTGAGTCTGAGGTACGGCCAGGCTTGCCTGCACACCCAGCTCCTGTGTCCAGCAGGCCAGAAAAAGATTTACCGTGTTGTCGGCGAGTCCCACAGTATGCCCATTGCCCACCAGTTCCACGGTCCACTGAGAGGGATTATTCAGGTCAGTGAACAGCCAGGCCCAGAAAAGTGAAGAAGCCGGCGGTCATGCAGGCTATAGCAGACCCATAATGCGACTTGTTCATCTGGTGTCAAAAAAAATGAGTTACTGTCTCATCAGGGGATTAATCGGGAGAGGAACGGGACTGTTGGGAGAGACTCGGCTACCTGACCTGCCTTCTTGGCCTACTGTGCCCTGCTGCATGCTGCCCTGTCTGTACCCTTACTGAGGTAGGAGTAAATTGCTGCAAGCTGGTTGTTGGAAATTAATACCATGCACATTCCAGAAATGTGTTTTGGGGTTGTCTGCCATGGCCATGTGTCTGGGGGTGGGTGGAAGGTTTGCTGTCAGCTTGTGTTTCTGTGGGTGGGAGGGGATTTGCTGGCTGTTGAGGCTGTCCATGTTGGTGGGGTGGGTGGGGGGACCTATTTGTTTGGTATGGTGTGGACACTGGTCATGTTGGTGGGGTGGGGGCACACAGTTACTGTGCTACTGGTGTGGTGGGGAAACTCATTGGACGGTCTGTGTTTGGTGGGGCTGGGGGGATGGTCTGTTTTGTAAGGTTGGGGTCAGGAGACAGTCTGTGTTTGGGGCTGACTCACTGAGAGGATGGTCAGTGTTTGGTGCTGGGGAAGGGTCTGCGTTTGGTGGGGCCGGGGGGGGAATGATCAGTGTTTGGGGCTGGGGTGGTTAGTGTTTGGGACTGGGAGGGCAGTCAGTATTTGGTGGGGCTGGGGGGACAGTCTGTTTTCTATTCTGGGGTCTGGTGGGGTGGAGACACAGGCCATGGTGATGTGGGGACACTGGCTGTGATGGTGGGGTGGTGACACTAGCCATTGTTTGGTGGACTTGGCTGGCCATTTGTCTGGGGGGACTGTCCATGATGGTGGAAAAGGGGGACTGTCCATGTCTGCCTGCCGGGTGTCTTGTGGGGGGGGGACTATTTGCTGGTCGGGTGTCTGGGGGATCATTCCATGTTGGCTTATGGGGGGTGAATGTCGGTGATTGCTGATCAGGTGTCTAGGATGGACTGTCAATGTTGTTGGGGAGGGAGCTCTCCGTGTTTGCTAGCCAGGTGTTTGGGGGATTGTTCATGTTGGTGGGTGGGGGAAATTCTGTGTTTGCTAGCTGTGTGTCGGGGGTGGGGACTGTCCTTGGTGGGATATGGGGGACCGCCCATCTTTGCTGGCTGCCTGGGTGTCTGGTGGGACTGTCCTTGTTGGTTGGGAGGGGGCATTCTATGCTCGCTGGCCCGGTGTCTGGTGGGGAGGAGGGACTGTTCGGGTGTCTGGGGGGACTGTCCTTGTAGGTGGGGTGAAGGGGGACTGTCCATGTTTGCTGACTGGGTTTCTGGTGAACTGTCCATGTTGGTTAGGAGGGGGGGGACATTCTGTGCTTGCTGACTGGGTGTTAGCATATAAACATAAGTAAATGTTAAAACGTAATTTCCACCTCATCCTTTACCTGTCAAGGGATGTATCTCACTGACCTGTGCCCGCAGCTAGCACACAAACATTAGTAAATGTTGAAACATTATTTCCCCCTCATCCTTTACCTAGCTGTAAAAGTAATCTTTCACTTTTTTGATTTCTCTGATTGTCCACTGTGGAGGGGTGAAACAGACAGATTCCTTGGCCTTGCTGTCTCTGTCTTCATTGCCTGGCAAACACAACCAAAGGGGTAGCTTTTTGTATTCTTCCCCAGTACAGTGTTACAAGACTAGCAAAAAAAATCTTGCACTAAAACATGAACCCTAAAGAAATGATTATACTTCTACCTGTCTATTGTTATAAGCGACTACTGACAGGCTATGATTTTGGGGTTGGAACACTGGTCGTGTGTGTGTGTGTGTGATTGGGACACTGCTGATTGTGTGTGTGTTGGGTTGGGGACACTGCTGGTCGTGTGTGTGTGGGGGTTGGGGACACTGCTGGTCGTGTGTGTGTGTGTGGTGTTGCGGACACTGGTCATTTGTGTGGGTGGGGTTGGGGATACAGACATTGTGTGGGTGTGGTGGGGGCATTGTTGTGTGGGTGGGTGGAGGCACTGGCATTGTGTTGGTGGGGCGGGGTTGTAATTGTATACCAGGCAAACTGCGCTGACTGGCAGCTCAACATCTCTCTTTCCAGACAAAGAAAGAAACATAAACAAAATGCAGTATAAAATGTGGTTTTATTTATTTTTGTGTGCCTGTGATGGGGAGGCATAGACCTGGATGCCTGGAGCGGATACCGGATAAATGGAGCTGGAAATGGTGTTGGTTGGGTGGGGTGGGGAGAGTGGCTGTGCTGGTGCGGTGGACACAGAGTGTGGAGAGTGGCTGTGCAAGTCCATGAGGGTGCAGAGAGTAGCTGAGCTGGCCAGTCTGGGTGGAGATAGTGCCTTGCAGGTCTGGGGTGGGGAGAGTGGGCTGTAGCTTTTTGCATGGACATTTAATTCACTGTTGCTTGCTGTGCCTTCTGCTGCCCTGCCAGCTTTATGCTGCTGTGCTGACCAGGGCGGACTGGTACACATGCTGAAAAAAATGGTTCTGGCCACTGGTGATAGAGGAGGGAGGGGTGGACGGGCATACTGGCACAGAAATATTTTTTTCAACATGTATGTCAGTCTGCTGGGTCCATGCCATGCTTACCTCCCTCGTACAAGGGGCTTCTGAGCACTAAAGATAAGTTTCTGTGTCAAAATTAGGAACTGTTGGAAAGTATGAAATCCTACAGTATAAAAATTGTGCATGTTTATGTAGTTTCACCTTACTGTGTGGTTCGACAAGATGTTCTGTGGTCTCTCCTCCTCATTTAGCACCCTGACCTGTGACTTATCCATTCCCCCCCAGGGCAGGGAGAAGGTCCGTTGTTTTGTGGTCTTTTGGTGGTTTGTTGGGCACTGTAAAATGCATTGTTTCATTTACTGTGTTGTACTGCCTGGACCTGCTTTACCCTGTCTCTACCCTGAATGTAAGCATGGTATAAAAAAAGTTCATTTTTTGGTGATGTGTGTGTCTGTCTGTGTCTGTGTGTAGAAGAATAGAGACACACGATTGGACAAAAAAAACTGTACTAAACCACATCAAACTGAAGCAACTATGTTTCATTTGTGCCCTTCAAAACTGTCAGATGAGACGATTTTGAAGTAGTCTGTGGGGGGGGAAGCATACACGGCAACCTGGGCTACCACAACTGGCCCACCACACACTGTCATAGGTGATGCTAATAAAAACCACCAACCAAGTACTTACCTTTCAGGGTGGGTCCTGCGAGGCTGTACACAGGTATCTGGAGTCGTTGTTCCAGCAAACTTCCTGTGCCGTCTGTTCTTTTAGGTTATGTGATACGACCACTTTTGTGCCAGGGTAGTCCGTGTTTGCTTGGATGGGGTTGTGTAACCCTGGGCATGGACAGAGATGCATATTCCTTAGGAGCCCATGGGGAGGGGAGTGGTAGGGGTTGTGGTGTGACCACACCATGCCCATGATCATCTTCAACAATTAGGATTTACATTGTTCTGTTGTACTGTCCCAGGTACATCAGCATGCTTGTTAAGAGCACCGCCTGAGGGATATCAGCAAGTCCCATGCTTATGTATGCAATGCTTGCTTGCTTGAGGAGAGCATTATCCTCCTTACCTACTAACCAGATTCAGGCATGTGACATTGAATAATATGGGATGGGATGGGAGACTAATGAATTAACTTGGTTATAACAAAGAAAAGTGTTAACACTGGGTGCAAGTAGCTAATAATGCCTGACAGGCGTGTGTCATGCTGGGATAACGTCACGCCTCAGGTGGTTGGGCACGAGTGCACCCAATACATAAGGCATGACATTATCCTACCATGACACACACCCTGGAAGGCATTATTGCTATTATACAATGGTGTGTTGTTATATAGAATTAAAAAAAATCATTTTAAAGATGTTTTATTTGGTGTGGAAAAATATTTTTAAGAGAAGATACAAAAAAACACTCTAATGCTAACAATCATCAAGAGGTTCATGGAGAGCTGAGACTAGACTTGTGATGAATCGGATGTACTGGAATAACATCATGGGTCTAGCCCAAGACTGACCAATCAGAGGCCAGCATTCATTCTTGTCGTTGTATAATCACATTTTTTATGTAATCTATGTAAATAAGGGCTCATGCTGTGAGGATGCACATGCTGAGATGTTTCCCATACCATCCATGTTTATAGGTATACTGAGGTGGCACAGCCATTTGCTGCACTTCCTTGAAACATGTTTTTTGCACTCCTCAAGGGTGGGAGGGCTAGCTCAAGCAGACATTTCAAGAAGTTCAGGGTCCACTATAAGGGCTGTACTTGGAAGGGTTATGTAAGCAGCAAAGGGGGGTGAGAGACTAGTGAGCTATCCACCTGGAGGTTCAGGTGGGGGCAAAATTAGGTCAAGACTGACTTGAATTGAAGCTGAGGTGTGGTCCTGTCCTCTTGAGAAGGAAGTTAAGTTCCTTACATATTTTCAACTTTACAAGTAAGTCCTCACTCTCAAGGCAGAAGAACGAAGAACTGAATACAAAACAGATCTTGGCCAGTTTTTCGACTCTGGTCTCAGGAGGAGTTGGTCCGAGAGCAGGCTGCAGTAAAACTGGTGGGGTGAGGAAGTGCTCTGACTTGGCCTGGGCTGGTCCCTCCCAGGAGTTATTCAGCTGTAGACTTAAATGTTTTTTGGGCATTATTTGATGCTGGTTGATTTGTTTGCATTACGCAAGCCACCCACCCTCTTCACTGTCGTGATAACGGGAAAATCAGGACTTTTTGTTACTTTGCCCCCTCTGTAAAAATAACAAACTACGCCCCTGCTGTGCATGCTACCTCTGTGTTGTGTTGTACACTGCTTGTTGTTACAGATGGACTCTGTTGATGAACCTGACATGGATGTCAAGTGTTTAGGTATAAGAGAGTGTAAACCCCCGATGGTGGTGGCTTACTTGGCTTTTTCTCTTTGCCCCAGGAAAGACTGTCTGCACCTCCATTTGCTCCCGGAGGAATGACAGTATCTACAGTGGAGACTCAAATCAAGACATTAATGGGTTAAGGCCAAAGCACCATTAAGCATGTGAAACCAGAGGTGTTTGTGTCCTGCAGGCTCAAGATGGGGCCTTGATGAGTTATGTTAGGCTTCACTATGCAAGAACCAAGGTCAGAGACAAAACTCACACTAAACCTAAGAAAACAATTTACTGTCTTAAAGGAGTGAATTCCACTTGGTTGCTTTTAATTTAAAACGTATTCTCTCAGTACTCTTGTTAGGATATCTGACATCATGCTCCTTGGTTCTGCATTTTCTGTTCTTGTGGGAGGGTCAAGAACAGGCAACAAAGATAAGCTTCAGAGACAGCATGCCATTGAGAGGAGAGAGGAGAGGGAAGAAAGGAGAGGGGAAAAGGGCAGTCAGCTGTTAAATCTCACAGAGTGAGGAGGGCTAGGGACTGGTAGCCCAAGTTATCAGAGGAAGCCTGCTTGAGGCTTCTATAGTCACTCATCAGGAGGTGATGCTGAGGTTTCTACAACATTTGAAGAACACAGACTGAACTTTGTGTTTGCTGATTGTGTCAGAATGACACCTTGTGGAGAAAGACTGTTCCTGTTTTTCCCTGTGAAAGGAGGCAAAAGCTTATTGATCCAGTAAGTGTGTACTAGCTACCAGCCTGCAGAATGGACCTGATGCTGTGTGTGAATATTGCTTTGTGAAAGCCTGCATCAAGACTGCAGACAGGGAGACTGCCAGCCAGTGCTACTGCTAGGCTTTGGCTAGCATAGCACACTAGGGTCCAAATGCCTAGACGCCTGTGTGTGCAACATGTGGCCCCTGCTCCTTAGACTAGTCTGTCCTGCAGAGGAGGAAGAGGGAAGAGCCAGAGAGGTCCAGATGACTGTGGACACAGACCGCCTGATCTACAACCAGAGGTACCTGTGACATGCATCTTCTAGCTACCTCCCTTCTGCACATACTGAACCATCAATCTGAGATGACCTGCAAGTGCAGGATGGAGGAAGAGGATCTCAAGTTGACAGGGAAGCTGGTACATCAGAAATATGAGTACTCGTAGAGCTTGACCTGCAACTGGGAAGTTTGTACAATGTTTTACCACCAAATCTACAGATCTGGCCAACGGGCCAGGAGCTACAAATACTTCATTTGGAGGTTTTGCCATTTAAGCAATTGCATGACCTGTAGGGTTTTGAGTTTAACTGTTCTGCTTATTTTAACATGCACCACCACCAGCCAGCCAACTGCAACATCACCAAGGCTGCATCATTCCTACACCTGGGTACCCAGTGAAGCACAGGGCGCTCCCTTTTAGATTTAAGGCTTTCAGCTGGTAACAGTGGGTAGTGCCTCCAGTAGAGGTGGGCTGGTAATACAAAACATTTCAGTATTTACTCTGCCACTGAATTGTCTTGCCTGGTTCGGGGTGGGCACTGTTACTGTTACTGTCACCGTTACTTCTGTTTTAAGGTGTTCTACTGGACAAGCCTAGTCAGGCACTTAATTTCAGTCCTGCAACCAGAGTTAATGAGTTTCTACCAAAAACAGTTTTGCTTTGCATTCTCCCATCCCTAGTGAATACCCCCCAATAAATATTACACTAATAGTTTACATTTTGTCTTGTGAGCATACTATCAGTGGTAAGCCACTAATAGCATTTTTGTTGAATTTAAGGTTGCACTGTGATTTTTCAAGTGTAGGGGGACAACGTGGGTAGGTGGGTAGGTACTGCATCCCAGTGGGTTGTACCACTCTGACACCAGGCCCATTTACATTTTATTCTGTGTGGAGGCACCATGCTAAACTTAAAACAGCAATGCATGATAATGGTAAAAAATTTGATCCATACTTTTTTATTTTATTTTTGACTGCCACCTATCTCCTGACTTGTATGATACCCTTTTTCCCACATTCTGAGTCTGCTTACCACTTTTTGTTTACAATTGAAATAATAAAAGGAGAACTCACTTTAATATGGCCCAGACCAGATTTCCATCACTATTCTTTGTTATTTTTGAACACCCATTGTTTAAGATAATTTTTCATGTGACTATAATAAACTAGCATGCAGCTGACATGGCTCCCTGACCTTAGGGGACAAAAAGTGTACAAAAACAGTTGAGAATACTGTTGAAAACCTGGTTTGAGCTATATTAAAAGCAGCACGTCTTTTGTTATTTCAAATGTGAAGAAAAGTACTAAAACAGATGCAAAACTGAGAAAGAAATGTATCATGCAAGTCAGGAGAAAAGGGGCAATCTAAAATAGAATAAAAAAATAGATTCTATGATGCCGGTTCGACAGTTTTGTTGTTGAATGGCATCACAGTGATGGCACCATGTTGACTGCAATTGCGGTCAGCACAGAGCCGTTCACAGCTGCAATTGTTTTCATCGGTGTGCTTCACCACCCCCAACCCCCCATGCAAGGGGCTGTGCCCCTCGCACCCCCCTATTTAATTAACTAACTCAAAGTCTGAGTTGTGTCAGGGACGGGGTGCAACACCCCTGAAAGCAGTGCTGGGTTCTGCAGGGACAGTGTAGTGACTTGTCGATGTTGTCACTGTACTGTCCATCATGGTGCTGGAGTCGCTGCAGGGAGGGTATACCAGAAAAGTACAGGTCACAATTTTCACCACATTCATGCACTGCTGCTTTAAAAGATTGGATTCGAACCCTACAATCAGGAATATCAGAACTTGAGACCCCTCAACTTTGTCTGAGCCCACAAGGCAGAGGTAGTAACTGCAACATCCACAGTGACCCAGTTACATAATATATTTCTCGAACAGTTTCTGACTGATTTTATTCAGAGCAAATTGGAGACACATCCTACTCTTTCTCCTGTTACTAAGGACCTGCAAACTGCACAACAAAAGTTGCTTTCAGTCAAACATGTCAGATAGGAATAATTGTTGGAAACACTAAAAGCTTCCTCGTGGGTTGCTGCACCTTCCATTATGCCAGCAAAATTGTTGCTTTTAAAAACATTAAACAAACAGAAGTCAGTGCTCCCCCCCTCCTTTGCTGCTCTAAATGCCTACAATGCTTAGATAGCTCCCTCAATCTATCTTACTGTTTTTACTGCGTTCTCAATTTATTACATTAATGGCATTTACATTAAAATTGCATTTCTTTGTTACACTTTTCAGCTGAAATGTGACCAAGCCCAGTCACCACACTCCACAGTGTGAGTCCCTTGGTTGGGACCTACCCTGATATTTTGTTTTTATCTCACTTATTTGAGCTGAAATCTCATTGCTTCTACTAATTCTGTCTCTTGCCTAAAACCGGGCCCCCCCAATCCTGATTAGAAAGCATAGGGATACTTCTCGCTACCTTTCTTGGCTGAGAGTACTGATGGTCTGGTCATACTGAGCACATACAAAATAAAGAGAATGGCTGATTTGATGGAACCCATCAACCTAGAAATTAAAGACCTACTGCCCTCCGACTCAGCTATACTGTATTACAACAAAATGTGCTTCTTTTGGAGGGGGTTTTCAGGTCCCAGCATGACACACTATGCCCCTCAAATTAGATCTTCACAGGATGTTAACTTTCAGTGAAATGTCCCTCAGACTCAGCACAGAATTTCACTACTGATAGGATAATTACCCCCCAATGTCACCCGTTTTAACATGACTGTTTGAAGTTGGAAGTACCGCACTATGATGCTGAAGGTGGGAGGCGGGAAAAACAGACAACTGAGCCTACTGTGTCAGCAAAAACCTTGCATACTATTGTTATTCTTACCCACCCCTGGACAGTCTGCACTTCAGAGGTCACATCAGCACAGATGGGATCAGGTACTGGCCTTCACATCCTAGAGGGTAATTCTGTTCTTAGATAATACCCTTACTTCCAATGATAACACATCTCTGTATAGTGATCCGTACAGCACTGCTTAATGACATGACAGAGATTTGGAATATACTTCATTAAAAGTCAGTGGACTTCATTAATCCATTTTGGCCACCCTTTAGACATAGTAAGAAGCCATAGGTCTGATCCTTGTCTTTATTGGACATACCACTTTAGAGCAGGACAGGATGCAATACAACCATCCTGAAGTTATAGTCCCAAAACAGGACATATAGCTATTTCTACACAGCCCTTTAGTTGCAAAAAGGTGTGCCGTCTCATAACCTGATCTTTTTTTCAAGTATGGATAGGGAGCTGGTACCCCTATGTGAGTTCCTATTTGGTGACTGTTTACACCTTCTAGAGGTGCTACCATCCACCACCTTTCACCTCCCACATTAGTAACAGTATTACCTGTCATGAGGGCTCACTTCACCTTGGTGAACAAACTGTCCTCCAAGAATGGTTTCACCATTTCCTAAAGGAGAATAATTGCACTGTCCCCTTTTTGGAAGTACCTGATGTTTATACTTTCTGTGTTTCATTATTGTATAAAAGTTATATTCTGCCTTATTGGCAGTTGGTTAGAGTCTCTGTTCTATATCAAACTTCTGAATACCTAATGAGACCTTTATACACTATAACGTATTTTATCAATGTACTTGTTTCAAGTTTTCTTCCCTCCTGTTTCTCACTCGCCTACCAATATTTCTTTCCTATACTTCACTTACTCTACTATACTCCTATTCTAAAATGCACCTTCCTTTCTCTGGGTAGGAGGGGCTATATATAAATGGCTAAGGTGTTGCGGCAAAACAGTGTGGCAAAAACAGCAAAGACAATTAAGCCCAGCAATATGAGTGCCAGAAAGGACAGTGACTGGAAACTTCAGGGAAGTATCAGAACAGTGAAAACTTCATGTGGTGTATTGTGCATCTTCAAGTATGTCTATTTAAGTAAGGCAGTGCAGGGTGTGAAGCCCCCCGCCTGTAAACGTTTGTGTGGTGTTTGTTTTTCATTGTTCCGACCCATCACTGAAGTTTCCAGTCGCTGTCTTTCCCGGCGCTCATACTGCTGGGCTTAAATTGTCTTCACTGTTTTTGCCATGCTATTTTCACATGGAACCAATGGTTAATACTACTAAAATACTTACTTTTATATTTTATTTATTTATTTAAGCAATCAGATGAACACCTTTGAGCAAGCATGCTCATTTACAAAAATTCCTCATCAGTATCTGATAAAAAACAATGAAGGAAAGTCATACACAATGGCGTTTACAATTAATATTGAACAATAAAGTGTCAGCCTTATGAAGCTTTGTCAAACAAAACATATACAGAAAGTCAGCAGAAAGAAAACAATAGAAACCATGAAGCATTAATCAAGCAAAACTTATGCAGGAAGTCAGCAATAAGGAAATGATAGAAGCCAGGCAACACACATAGGTACTTTGTCAAATAGGTAATACAGTAGAAGTGTACAGTAGTGCAGGTGCAGAGTGCGAAAGGGGAGGAAGGGGTTATTGCTTGTTGCAGCCACAGATGGTGCTAGGTAAGAAGACCTTTAGTAGTTCCCTTTTGAACTGGCCAATTTTAGATGTCCCGTCAGTGAGGCTGGCAACTCATTCAACCACTGTGGGGCTCTGACCACAAATGTGCACTTAGCCAAATTTGTTCTGCAGAATGGCACAGAGAGGGTACCACAAGCCTTGCTTCTGGTGGGGTATGGGCTTTGGGCAGGACTTAGTAGGTTTTGCATTCTTGGGGGGGTGAGGCCCAATAGGGTTTTCATACCAAACATACACGTCTGGTATTTCATGTTGTCATGTGTGGGGAGCCAGTTTGTTTGGGTACAGAGTGTGTAGGTGTGGGTGGTTCAGTCCGTCCTGAGGAAGAAGTGACAGGCTTTGTTTAAAACCAGCTTGATCCTGTTCAGCACCATATCAGAGGCAGCCCCATAGACTGTGCTGCTGTAGTCAATTATGGGGACAATAGAGCTGGTAACTGCAACACGTTTGGTCTCAGGGGTAAGATTGTGTCTGTCTGTAGAGTGCCCCAAGTTTTTATTGATGTTGCTTATGATCTGGTCAACATGCGGCACAAAGGTAAGAGACTGGTCAATGGTAATTCCTAGGTATTTAAATGAGTCTACCTGACCTAATGCAATACCATTTACATTGCGGATTTTGAGTGGACAGATCTTATTTCTCTTCAGCGTGCTGGAAAATAACATTGACTTGGTCTTTTTGTAGTTCAAGACAAGTTTATTCTGCATAAACCAAATTTTCAAGGGACCTAAAGCTGAATTGGAGGTCCCGAGTGAGCGTCTCCTGGCTTTGGCTACTAGAACAGATAACAGAGTCATCCGCATAAAGTAGTACCCTTAAGTATATGTAGGCTTCAAGGACGGTGTTAATGAAGAGGCTGAAAAGGAGGGGTCCCAGTATGGAGCCTTGTGGTGCTCCTATTGAGACAGGTCTGGAGTCAGACAGTACACCATTGATCTTGGCTTGCTGTGATCTGCTGAAGATAGTTGTTGAACCAAAGTACAGTGTCAGCAGAGAGGCCTAATGTGTGGAGTTTAGAAAGCAGTAGCGAGTGATTGACTAGATCAAAGGCTTTGGTTAGGTCTATATAGATAGAACCCACCAGGTGACCCTTGTCAAGAGATTCATGTAAAACACTTGTATATTCAATCAGGGCAGTGCTGGTACCATGTTGTTGTTTGCAGTGAATATTGTAGTGGCTAAGGTAGGATACAGGCTGGTCTGATAGTACTCTCTCCAGTGCCTTTGACAGGAGGGGAGAATAGAGATAGGCCTATAATTTGAGACTAATTTGTGGTCCCCACTTTTGTGTTCTGGGGTAACAAAGGTGATTTTCCGTAGGCTGGGGAACTGAGAGTATCTGAGCAAGAGGTTGAACAATTGGATTAATGGGAGGGCAAGCGCTTACAAGGCTAGGGCCATTAATTTCATATTAATGGCATCACTCCCCATCCTGGTTTTACCAAGAATCTGCTTGACATATCTGATGGTGTCCCTAACTGAGATGGGTGTGAAGTAAAACTTTGAGTAGCTTAGGTCATTAGAAATGCCAGGTAATTCTGCTTGGGGGTTTGTCCAGAGTGGGTGGGTTTGTTTGGTGGGAGTACCAGACTGAGTACAGTGAAGGCATTGTTAAACACATTGGCAATCTCAGTAGGCTCAAGCATGACAGATCTAGTTGAGTTGAGCATAGCTGGGGGGGGTTTTGTCACCCTCCCCTATGAGGTTCTTCAGGGACTCCCAGAAAGCTTTCTCTTTACCCCATGTACTTGCTTGCTGTTTCTTAAAGAAGGAGGCCTTACCCTGCCTGATATACCTGGTGCACCTGTTTCTTGTGGCCCTATATTCCTGCAAATCTGCGGGTGAGCCAGATGCTTTAGCCTTGTGCCATAAATTGTCCCTATCTCTCATCTGGGCAAGAAGGGATGGGATAACCCACTCAGCAGTATTCCCTCTTCCCTCTTATAAAATGTTTTCTATATGGGGTAAATGTATCTGCAGCAGCACTGAATTCAGTGACAAAGTAGTCAAGGGCTAGGTCTATATTGGGGATGGGGTCCAAATAGCTCAATTTATTTGGGCCAGGTGTGCTTTAAATTTGCTGATAAGCCCTTTACAGAGCACCCTACTGTAAATTGTTTTGGGGGTGTCTTGGTGAGTTTGGCAGACCATGCACACAGCACAGGATAGTGGTCACTCAGGATATTGGGCAACACAGTGACCTTAGTAAGTCTTTCAGGATGGGTGATTAGTACCCAGTCAATGAGGGTATTAGTGCCTGCTTTATAGTCAGTCCTAGTACATTCCTTGATGACTTGAGTCAGGTAAAGGCTATTTATCTGGTCTTTGAGTCCTGTACTAGATTTTGCAGCCCAAATTGATATTGAAGTTCACCTGTGACCACAATTTCCCAGTTTTGGCTAGCCTGTTTAAAGTGCTTGGCAAAGTTTCTAGCCCAGAGCGTTGCTTGCCAGGGGGAATATAGACAGTCATGATAATCAGATTTTTCCTCCTGTTCCCTAATAGGAGATGTACTGCTAGGCATTCACAATCACTAGTAGTGTTATCTAGAAAAATTTTATGTCCTTGCATTGTATCAAACAAATAGATTAGACCCCCCCCTTACCTATTCGGTCCTGTCTAAAATGGTTGTATTCATGCAAGGAGATGGAGGCATCAGGGCTTTTCGAAGAGAGCCATGACTCAGTAAGGGAGATTATATCAAGCTGGACTTGCTTCATCCAAGCCTCAAACTGTGCTGTTTTAGGTAGGATGCTGCCATTATTAAGGGAAGCAATCCTTAAAGTGCTTGGAGGGGCCTTACAGGTAGATGCACGAGAGGAAGGACCAGGATTGGGATGGACATTCCCTGACAACAGGAGGAGAATCCGTAGTAATTTCTTTACAGATTTCAGATAGTAATGTTCTCGTCAGTGTTTACTGGTATGCAGTCATCTCTGGGTACCAACTGGGGGCCTCTAACAGAGGGTGACCAAGTGGGGAATAAGTCTTCCATTCTTGGGGCAGTAGTGGGATGGCAGAAGGGAGTGAGGGAAAGGGATAGGGCCTTGATTTTTTATAGGAGAAATGGCATCCCCTGTCTCCCGTGAGTGTGGTTTTAGATATATTATAATATCAGAATTATTGGACAGTCCAATATGACCCCATAAAAGGGATGTCCCAGGTATTAGTGAAGAAAAGAAGGTCACAAGGAAAAAGGTCTTAGCAGGGTGCGAGGCTATCCAGACAGTTAGCATATTGTCTGCTGGTCTCAGGTGAGGCTAGCAGTTATCAAGAGGTCTCACTGCCTATAATCTCTGGCCCTTCCTCACCCTGTACTCATCCCCCTGTATTTACATTGCCTTTCTCCCCTCCCTCTTCTCTTTCTCCCCCACGCTCCACCTAACTCCCCACATACTACCCTACCCCCTCCCTTATTCACTCCACCCCACACCCACCCTCCACCCCTTTCTTCTCTCCCCCACCTTCCATCTCCTCACTTTCTACCCCTTAGCTTTCTTTCCTTTCCTTCCCATTAATCCCCCTTTCCCCTGCCTCCCTGACAATGCCTACCCTGGCTGCTATTCTCACTCCAATCCCTAGACCCACTCTGGCTGCCCTTCCCCATTGTTGCTCGGGCCCGTTAACCGCCCTCTGCCCACTTGCTTAACACTGTTGCTGCCTACTCCAGCCAGCGGGCATGTACTACCTCCATTGTACATGTAACAACACTGAAATCTCCATGAAGAATTCTTCCTTATAGTGATTTTTACCTATGAAGTAACTAGTGTTACTCTACCTGTTATGAATTCATTGCTGTTGTTTTTTACTTGATTCTGTATTACCACTGTATTATTCCTGTTGTCTGTCTTATCTGCATTGTACGATGTCTGACCTGGTACCTTTGTAAATGAGCCTATGGTTCAAAGGTATTTGATCACAAACTGAAATAAATAAATAAATAAATAAATGATCTCTAGGCAGGTATTGTCTATGATATGACAGGGTAAGGGGGAATATAGGGGCACCAGTTAAGGTGCCTAACTGGCCTAGATTTTGACCATAATGTGGCAGGGGCTCAGAGATGTCAGTGACAGCGCCCTTACTGTAGGGGGTTGAAATAAATGTGCTTTCAATGTAAATGGTATCAATAGCCCAATAAAAAGATCAAGACTAATTCAATATTTATGCAGAGAATGACCAGAAATTATTATGCTCCAGGAAATACAGTTCTCCAAGCAGAGTATGAGAAATTCCAGAACTTGGGTTTCCCAATAGCTATAGCCTCCTCACAGAAATACGGGCGCTGGAGAGGAGTCATCACCTTAATCCTGGGGGCAGTCTCTTTTCAACTTCTGGATCAAGTAATAGATCCAGAAAGTCATTTCATTATTTTAACTGGTATGTTATTCGAACCCCCCTGACAATAGCGAATGTGTACTTTCCTCCAGGCACGTCTAAGCAGACAGTATAATCTTTTCTTAATAAACTTCTCTCTATATTAGAAGCACAACTTATTCTTGGAGGAGACCTTAACATTACTTTGAACCCCACCCTAGATTCTACTGGCCCTAGGAATTCTGGTATAACCCCAATGCAAAAATACCTATGGACCACTCTCCCCCATTTAGGATTCATTGACGTTTGTCGGCATATATTCCCCACACTTCAGCGCACATACTATGCCCCAAATACTGCGGCTTGCTTAGATTATCTTTTAATCACAGCTGAACATCTTGATTCAATCCAAGATATCTATAATGGAGCTACTTCACTATCTGATTATTCCCTGATTATAGTATTATCTGATTATAGTCTTTGCCAAATTCTCCTCAGGAAAACCACAACGTTCTAACTTTTGGAGATTAAATTTATCTATATTAAAAGATTTTGCTTTAGTGCAACAATTAAAAGACTGTATACTCCAAATCCTTGCAGACAATACTGCTAAAGACTTATCCCCCCCCCCATTTTATGTGATACACTTAAAATAGTTCTACGTGGTGAACCAATAGCCTACACATCTACACAAGCTAAAAACACAAAGCTAAACATTTAGAACTGCAACAGACCTTACAAACTCTCCAGTTGTTTATACATCAAGGGGATATATTAGTAAGGCCACAATTAGCTCAAGTAAGACAAGAACTACAAAAACTCTTAGATGCCCTCATTCTTTTTTAAAGACAAGAACCACAAAAACTCTTAGATGCCCTCATTCTTTTTTAACATCTCACTATCAATGTGTCAGAGTTGGTGGATTTCTCACAGGATGGGCCACTGTAAGTAGAGGGATTCCACAGGGATCAATCCTGGGCCCGCTATTGTTCTTACTTTATGTAAATGACTTGCCCACATTTTGTTCTCCATCAACTAGCACATTTTTGTATGCAGATGACACTATCATGTACTCTAGCCATGGTGATGCAGAGCAGGCAGTCAGATTGCTGCAGCATGATTTTGATTCTGTCCAAGGCACCTTGGTGGATTTATTTATTTATTTATTGAAATCTCAGAATTATAAACCTTTGAGTCAGAGACTCATTTACAAAGGCTCCACATCAATAATTACAATAAATAAGTAAGTACAAACATTGCATGGTTTACAAGACACCACTTCTAAACAGTACAAATGAGTGCGAACAATAAAAATGTAACAGTAACTATACACAGTGCATAAGGAACATAAAGTCACCATGCTGAGTAAAAAGAAGAGGTAGAGAAAAAGAGAGGAGTAAGGCTACAGAGGTGGTTGTACTGTAGGGTGAATTGGGGAGTGGAAAGCATATGTTAGTAAAAAGACTGGGCAGACATAGAGCTGGGGGAGAGATGAAGGGGTAGAAATAGTAGGAGACAGGGAAAGCAGCCATAGAACACAGGACAGGGGGAAGGTGCTAAGGAAAGCAGAGTTACAAGAGAGTTGGCAGTCCAGGAGACATTGTCAGAACCTAATGCACATGGAAGAAAGTGCAAGCCAGGTGGAAAGAGAGAATAACTGAAGGAGAGGTCAGGAAGAGGTACTGGGAAAGGAGGGAGATGGGGAGAAGGGCAAGAGAAGAATAGGAAAATGACAGGAAGGCACTGAGAGGTAAGAAGGTGGGATGGGAGGGGCTAGGAACAGTCACAGTAGTTTAGTGAGAGGAAGTGCTGCCGTAGTTTAATTTTAAAAGCGCCAAGCTTTTTGGCGGATAGAACATCAGGTGGTAAACCATTCAACCAGCCAGGAGCCCTGTACATAAAAGCACGTTGTCCAAGAGCAGTTTTGCAGAAAGTGACAAGGAGAGAGCCCTTATGGCACTTCTTGTACCTCTGGGGGTGGGAGCAGGGGTAAGCAGTTTCCGGGACAAAGGAGGAGACTGACTGTAGGTAATCTTTTTGGCCAACAAGCAGGTGTAGTACGTAAGTCAGCCTCTAAAATTTAACCAGCTAACTTGGTGATAGAGGTCACAGGTATGGGTGCACCTTTGAGCACCTGACACAAGGTGACAGGCTTTGTTGAGAGTGATCTTAACCCTGTTTAATGCTATTTCAGAGGCAGAGCCATAGACGACAATACCATAGTCGAGTAAGGAAAGGACTGAGCTTGAGACAGCCAGACAGAGGGCATCATTTGTCATACAGTGTTTATGTGTATACGAAAGGCCAGTTCTGGAATTTATTGCCTTGCAAACTAGATTGACATGGTCATCGTAAGAAAGGGAAGAGTCCAGTGTGATGCCGAGGTATTTGAAACTGTTTACCTGTTCAAGTGGTTGGTGTTGATTATTGCGGATGGTAAGCAATGCACTTCTGTGATTATTCTGGGGGTTGACAAACAACATTATTTTGGATCTAAGATTACTGCTGAATGAACGGAAAACACAATGGATTTTATTCTCATGAAAGAAATCTTATGACTTTTTTGTCTCTGAAATCTAGAAAAGGTCAGAAAATAACCAGGGTAACGTCTTATAAATATCTAAGCATGATTCTAGATGAGCAATTGAGTTTTGGGCCCCACATTCAGACATGGCCAAATAAACTGAAAAGGTTATTATTCTTTTTTTATAGGAACAAGAAATGTTTTAGTTGGCCTATCAGAAAATCATTAGTAAATTCATTATTTTTCACAGTTCTTGATTATGGTAATTGTGTTTACAGAAACGTGAATACTAAAGTGTTACGTCAATTGGACACCTTGTAGCACAGTGCTCTTAGGTTTATCGCCGGACTTCCATGGAAAACACACCACTGTCATTTATATACAGCTGTTGGTTGGAATTCTTTGACTATTCATAGGAATTTGCACTGGTACTTATGTCTATAAATTTGTTTGTGGGACTATACCAACATTTATCTTAAATTCATTATATTTTAAAAATAATCCATTTTATAATCTTTGATCATCTAATCTCATTAATTTTTCTATCCCTAAACCACGAACCAAATATGGGTCTTTTCTATTATCTACTATGGTCCCATGAACATGGGAATTGATTACTAAACACTGCAAGATGAATATGCTAATTTCTGGTTCTTGTTTCAAAGCAACCCTAGCCAGTATCCAGTGAACAAGGCGACCAAAATTGGGTGCCTACAAAAACAGCAACTCAATTACAGCACCTGTGTTCATGGCTACCTAGCAGGGAGGCAACCGGATACCGGGTGGGTGAAATACCACAACAGGAAGTAGCGGGTATACATGCACACACATGCGTGGGGGGATAGGCAAGGGAGGGATGGTATGTGGGAAGAGGTGTGGTGGGGAGCTGCCGAGCTGGTCCACCAGCGTAGTGGGGAGGATGGCCAGCTCGGAGGCACAGGGTGCAGGGTTTGGGTCTGGCACAGGGTTTTATTTTGCCAGCAGGTGTCTTTAATTTTAAGTTCCCCTCCTGACATACACCCCCTGGAGTTGAGAATCCATAAGTGGGGGGGTAGCGCAAAGAACCCCATGGAGTGGGGCATAGCCCCCAGATAAAAATAAGACCTGTCAGGTCTCAGGGCACCATTTTTGTCTATGCTGCAAGGTTCAATGTACACTCATTATAACGGCGATCCCTATTCCACAATTGCCATTATGACATGGAACCCCCATAGCCAGAGTATTTCATAGCTCCTGTGATTGCCTTGAATGATCCCACTCACGTATGTTTCTGAATTGCAAGATTTTTTATTGTAACACTAGAGATGATGGAAGGTTTGATACCATTTGTGGGACCAACAAGTGTCTTGTACAAAGATGGAATTATACACAAGCTTTCAGGGCCTCACAGGTCCCTTCTTTGGGTGAAGGAACCTGAAGGGACCTGTGAGACACTGAAAGCTTGTGTATAATTCCATCTTTGTACAAGACACTTGTTGGTCCAATAAAATGTATCAAAACTTCCATCATCTCCTGTTTTCCAAGGACCAATGTGGCTGGAATCTCTTTTTACAAAATTATTGTAACTCTGAAACTCATTTTTAATGTCGTATTGTATTGTATCTGTGTATGTTTTGTTTGGACGCAATTGAAAAAAAAAGGATTCCTCTTAATTTGCTTTCCAATAAAAATGAAATGAATAAATTGAGCAAGCTTTGCAATATTTAAAACAATCATACTATGAAGGAGGATCTCAAGGTGCAAAAACCCTAGCATGACACCTTTGAGTACGATGAACGCAAGCATGCATATTTGCAACTATATAATCCAAAGGCCAGTACTTATATGGGAATCCCTCAAGATATCTAAAATATTGTGCCTGAATACTATCGCACCCTATACTCCTTTGATGGTTCACCTCCCACTGAATTGATTCAAGGTTTCCTTAAACATCTTTCCCTCCCCAAAATGCCCACAATAGATGCTGAGAAATTCTTCCTCCCCATCTCTCTATCAGAAGTGACAGTGGTCCTGAAAGAAATTACATTTCAGAAATGCTCAGGCCCTGATGGATACCCTGCAGAATTCTATAAAATTTCAAGACGTCTTACTGCCCCCATTAATACAAGCATTTCAAGAGGTACAAATTGAAAGTATTCCTCCCCCAACCCGGAATTATGCAACCATCTCTGCTATCTTAAAACCTAATAAGGAACATCGGCGCCTCTCTTATTTTAAACTGTGATTACAAGCTTTTTTATGGCAGTCTGAGTTAAGCAACTGGAGTCCCTCATGCCCAAACTTGTCAACAGAGACCAGGTAGGATTTATTAGATCCCAACAGGTGCATGATAGTGTCCACCGAGCACTACTGTTGCTTGAATACATCACCTCTAGATAAATCCCTGTAGCCCTTCTCAGTCTCGACAGGGTGAACTGGACTTTTCTGTGGAACACCCTGTCCACCTTTGGTATCCCTACCCAAGTAGTTTCAATGCTCCAGGGTATCTATACATCCCCACAAGCTTATCTTAAAACCAATGGTTCCCTTACCTCTCCTTTTACTCTAGGGAGAGGTACATGCCAGAAGTGTTCTCTCTCCCCTCTTCTCTTTGCCCTGTACTTAGAGCCCTTGGCAACTGTGGTACAGAGTGACCTGACAATAACAGGTATTCTACTGGGAGGGGGACTACAAACTTTCTCTCTTTATGGATGATATTCTTCTAACCCTCACTTCCCCAGATCACTCCATCCCAGCACCGTGGAAACTATTTACAGTTTGGTGATACATAGATACATAGATACATAGACAGTGTCGGCAGATAAGGGCCTATGGCCCACCTAGTCTGCCCATTTGAGCTTGTAAGTTCAGTTTGTTTTCCTAGAAGTCTATTTCCCCTTACCCCTGACCTCTAGAATTCCTTTATGTCTATCCCATGCATTCTTAAATCCCGTGATTGTTTCAGCTCCCACCACTTCCTCTGGCAGGGTGTTCCACTTGTCCACCACCCATTCTGTGAAGAAATTCTTTCTCATGTTTCCTCTGAATCGTCCTCCCTCCAACTTCATCCCATGCCCTCTAGTCCTGGAACATCTTTTTCGCTTAAAGATAGTGTTTTCCTGCACCCTGTTCCTCCCTGTAAGATGCTTGTATGTCTCTATCATATCCCCTCTCTCCCTCCTCTCCTCCAGGGAGTACATGTTCAGTTCCTTCAACCTGTCTTCATAGGACTTGTGATGCAACCCATGCACAATCTTTGTTGCCCTCCTCTGAACCTTCTCTACCCTGTCTATGTCCTTACTTAGGTATGGTCTCCAGAACTGTACACTGTACTCCAGGTGGGGCCTCACTAGTGTCTTGTATAGCGGAATTATGACCTCCCTTTTCCTGCTGGTGATGCCCCTGCCTATACATTCCAGCATCCTATTTGCTTTACTTGATGCCTTGTCACACTGTTTCCCTACTTTGAGGTCATCAGGAGATGACAACCAAGATCCCTTTCCTGCTTGGTGCATGCTATATCCTCACCCCCAACTGATATATTGTGCCAGGGTTTTTGTGCCCCATATGCATTATCTGCACTTCTTTGCATTGAATTTCAACTGCCAAACCCTTGACCATTCTTCAAGTTTCTGCAGGTCCCTTCTCATTCTGTCTACACCTCTGGTGTGTCTACTCTGTTACAGAGCTTTGTGTCATCAGCGAACAGTGAAATTCTGCCTTCTAGATCCTGTGCAATGTCACTGATGAAGATGTTGAATAGGACCGGTCCCAGCACTGATCCCTGTGGTACCCCACTGGTCACTCTTCCCTCTGTGGAGTGACAGCCATTTACCACCACCCTCTGTGCCCTGCCACCCAGCCAGTTACCTACCCACCACACTACTGTCCTGCCCACACCCATATTCCCCAGTTTGTGTAATAGTCTTCATGTGGCACAGTGTCAAAGGCCTTGTTGAAGTCCAGATAGGCCATGTCCACTGCCCTCCCTGATCCACCTCCCTAGTCACCCAGTCAAAAATTCAATGAGGTTGGTCTGACATGACTCCCCCTGGTGAAACCATGCTGCCTTAGGTCCTGTAGTCCATTGGCAGCCAGATGTTCCCACCAATCTCTCCTTCCAGTAGTGCTTCCATGATCTTTCCCACTACCGAGGTGAGGCTGACTGGTCTGTAGTTCCCTGCTTCCTCTTTGTTCCCACTTTTGTATAAGGGGACTACATCTGCTGTCCTCCAGTCTTTGGGTACCTCCCCTGTTTCCAGTGATTGGCTGAACAGGATAGCCAGAGGTTCAGCCACCACCTCTCTTAGTTCTTTAAGGACCTTGGGGTGCACCCCATCTGGCCCCATTGCTTTATCAGCTCTTATTACTTCCAGTTCCTTCAGGACCCTTTCTCGTGTAAAGGGACTTGTGTCCATTTCTGCACCATTCTCACCCCTTGTACTCCTCAGACCCATTACCCCTCTTCCTTAGTAAAGACTGAGCAGAAATACCTGTTCAATATGTCAGCTTTACTGTTGTCATCCTCCACGCGGCTCCCATCCTCCCCTTCAGTCTCACTATCCCTCCCTTTGTCCTTCTTTTTCACTTATGTACCTGTAAAGGTTTTGTCCCTTTAACCACTGATTTTGCAATGTGTTCTTCTGTCTGAGCTTGGCTTCCCTACTGACTTCCCTGCCTCCCTTGTTTCTCCTGGTACTTCTCCTATCCCCTTCTGCCTGTGTCTTTTGTATTGCCTGAATGCAATCTTTTGGCTTTCACTTTCTTTGCTACCTCTTTGGAAACCATAATGGTCTCCTCTTTCTTTCCTTCTGCTAACCTGCTTAATGCATAATTCTGTTGTCTTATAATCCCCATTTTAAATACTGCCCACTGTTCCTCAATCCCTGATTCCTGTCCCATTCCCTTAATGCCTCTTTCAAGCATCTCCCATTTTCCCAAAGTCTGCCCCCTAAAATCCAGGATACGTGTTTTTGTGTGGTTTGGTTCTGCTCTTTCTGTGATTTCAAACCACAATGACTGGTGGTCACTGTTACCCAGGTGCTCCCCACTGTTACCCCATCACACTGTCCCTGTTTGTGAGCACAAGGTCCAGTATTGCCTTCTGCCGAGTTGGTTCCATGACCAGTTGCTTGAGGAAGGCACCTGAAGGAGTCCAGGATAAATCTGCTCTAGTTGATGCTGCTGCTGGGATGCTCCAGTCCACGTCTGGTATATTGAAGTCTCCAACCAGTACTACCTCACCTTGTCTGCCATCCTTTGGATGGCTAGCATCAACTCCTATCTGTTTCTTCCTCCTGGGCTGGTGGTCTATAGACCACACCTGTGCGGATGGCTGGCCCCATTTTCCTTTCCAGCTTAACCCACAGTATCTCTCCCCCATTTTGTTCCTCCTGGATCTGTGTGGCCCTTATGTCATTTTTCACATACAGTGCCACTCCTCCTCCCTTCCTGCCTGCTCTGTCTCTTCTGAATATGTTGTAGCCAGGTATGGCCATCTCCCAGTCATGGTTATCATTACACCAGGTTTCAGTGATGGCTCACAGGTTATCAGCTAAACATATAACTCAATGGATTACAGACGTCTAAGAAGAGAGTTAAGTTTGATTTTTAGGGTCTATAATAACCCAGAACTATTTGAGCTCATTGGTCTAAATAAAAATACATTTCATCTTAAGAACACGAGGTCACACAATTTTAGACTCATAGGAGAAATGAATAACACTGTTAAAAGGAGTCAATGGTTTACCCAGAGAGTTGTTAATGCTTGGAATATACTGCCAAAATATGTCGCTGAGAGTGGAAGTATGTCAGTCTTTAAAAAAAACTTAGACATCTTTATGGGTGACAACAAATTCTAATGATCCACCACTGTACGGTGGCAAGTTCATTTATGGATGATGGTCTTCTGAACTTGATACTAAAACTATGAAACTATGAATATAAAAAAATAAGGTATTGCTTTGTAAGTACACTCCAACTGGTAGCATATCAGTACAATGGAAAAATACAGCGACATTCACCACAGCGACAAATCTCATCAGGTCACTGTGGTGATCTGCTGTGCAATGGCACCGTGACTCCTGGTGTTTCGCCCACACCCTGAACCACCTCCAACTTGGAGTTGGATATTTGGAGAGGGGGGTGTGGGGGGGCAAAGACCCCCCCAAAAAAACATTGTCCCGACGGGAACAATACAGACTGTTGGCATTGTTCCTGTCACTGTTCAGGATGTTGACACTGTTCAGGTTGTTGCTGTTGATATTCTGACATGGAACCACTCCAACTCCATCCCTAAAAACATCTTTCCTGATTAAATGGCACAAAGAGCTATACGCTAATTAGGAATTAAATTAACAAAAAACCTCAAACATCTGGACCCTAATTATGTACCATTAACCCAACAAATTTCTGCAGATCTGTCCAGGTGGTCGCAAATACAACTGGGCTTCTTTTCCCACATCAAAGTAATCCAACAAAACATACTTCCATGAATTCTATACTACCTTCAAACTCTGCCTGTCATGCCACCTCTGTACTACTTTCAACCATGGCACTGCCTCTTTTCTCGCTTCATTTGTAATGGAGTGCAACTGCACTTTTATTTCTCAGCACTACACCTTCCCAGAATTAGGGGAGGAATTAATCTAGCTAATATGCTTTGGTTCGCACAGGCTGCGGTCCTCCAACATTTTGTATATGGCTATCCAAACTGCAGCACCCTTGTTGGAAGCAAATAGACTTCCTTATAAATGACCTACATAACATGGATTATTATTTTTTAGCAACCCTTCACAGAGTAAACCAATATCAAAGCTTGCTCCCTACACAGGTACAGTTATAAAAAACTGGCTGACAATAGCATCCCACTACCTTACTCCTGCTCATCAGTTTCAACTTCAAGTGATAGCATATAATCAGACCCTTCCCATAAACCATCTTGATTCCTCTATGAGGAGACGGAATACACAGGGCTAACAATTCTACTTTGAACTTTTGGACCCCCGAGGAGTCCTACCCTTTGAGATACTTCTCTCAAAATACAAGTTACTATCAACAGATCACTATCGGTACCTGCAAATCCACTCATATATTAACAGCAAAGAAAAAATGCAGTTTTATGTGAACCCCTACCTTTACTGATGCAACTTACAATTACACATGTTAATGGTGACTCTACACCCCCTCCCTTTTAATAAGTCTGCTGGTGAAGGCTCTTCAAGAACACCACACAGCAACAACTGAACGTTTACTCTAGAAATTGAATCTGAAGCTCAATGACAATATTACCTTGCAACTCTGACATAGGTTTGCTCTACCAGCCCATCGACTGACAGCGGCCATGATCTGGCATGAAATTTCATGGAAATGCAGGTACTGATTCTTCAGAACACCCGAGGTGGTGGCCAAATTTACTAACCCTAGCCAAACACAGTATTGGAAGAACTGTGGGACCATTCCAGTGAACCACACCCACATCCTTTGGTCCTGTCCATCAATACAGCCATTTTGGATGGTGATGACACAGGACCTAGAGGACATCTTCAACTCCCCTGGGTCTATTATTCCCTCACTCATTCTGCTAGCTATTCCACCCCAAAAAAAGTCTGTTTTGAGGGCAAACCTTAAAACTCTTCCTGACCCTGATATTAGCTGCTAAAAAGGCCATAACCCATTTTTGGTTAACTCCCCAAATCCCCACACTAAAGGACTGTTGAACCATATCAAAGGAAACATATATTTTAGAGAGATTGACACACTCCATAAATAGCATGCACCCATCCTTTGACCAGTATTGGAGAATATGGACCATTCCCCAACTATGAACATACCCCACCTTTGTGCTATAGTTGGCCCCTCCTTCCTTCTCCTTCCCCCTCATTCCCTCTGCTCTCCTCTCTCTAGCTCTCCCCTTTTTAAGTTTGTGCATACACGTTGAACTTCTTGCGATGAGTGACTTTTAAGGAGCTTGACACTATCTGTCCAATGCAGAGTGCTCTGCAAGGGGCTCAGCAGTATCACACCAGTCATCAGCCAGGCTGATTGTGACACTGTTTTGCCTGAAGTGGTCTGCACTTGAAAAGAAAAAGCCGCACCAGTCATGTGGTGGCTTTTTCCTTTCATCTGCAAGTCACCGCCCAGCAAACAGCTGTTTGTGTCCTGATCAGCTTAGCTGACATTTCTGCACCCCCCCTTTGCCACCTCACTGATCCCTTCCCTCTCCAGTCCCTTGCATCCCTGGCTGACACCTTAAGACCTGTAGGGCATAAATAAATTTACAATAGTGCCGTCAGAGTGGCAATTCTGGAAGGTGGGAGGAGGCGCTTTCCTCCCCTGCCTCCTCCACTTCCTGTTGACTCCTTTTACTCCTCTTCTCCCACCCAAACAGAGTAGGCCACAGCCTAAGCTCCATACGGGCTGGGAGTTTACAGTGCCTAAAAGCACTTTCACTTTAAGTGGGATCGTGCTAGTGGATCCCCCCACTGCCTGCCAACATCGAGGTGCTCAATCCCTGTGTCAGCATGTATCCCCTGTCCCCATTAATGTGGCACACTGGGATCCCACCCCAGTGTGCTAAAAAACTACCTCTGATGTTTCTGACACTGGAATGCCCACTCCCAGTGTCGGATGTGCCGCCCCCCCACGCCCCTATATTCTTAGCCTACTCCGGGGTGTCCAATCCCTGAGTCGGCACTGATCCCCCCCAATACTCTGGCACACTGGGAGCCCACCCCAGTGTGGCAAAATCCATTTTATTAATGTTTCACCTGTAAAAAAGAAAACAGTCCCACAAGGTATTTTTTTTTGTAAACCTGAAAAACAAAATAAGAAAACGGTCCCTCATCGTTCTTGTTGGCCCCCTCCCAACCCGAACCCTCCCTCAAGACCTCTATCTCCCCGCACCCCTCACCCCATACTTACCACTGAAGATCAGGAGCAGTGACTTCAGACTGGGAAAATGGCTGCACTCTTCAAAGACCATCCTGAAACTGAAGAAATTATGATAAGCCCTATAATGGCAGTCAATGGGGGTTCAACTTAGGTTGATATCTCAGTCAATTTTTGGAGTTTTGGTCCCAAATTTTCAACGTGAGGTTCTTGGGACCCCACCTCATGAACATTGTCATTGTCATTTCGTTTCTCAGTCCCAAAAGGTAATTTCACAGTCACTGTGCGGAATCATCTTTTCAGACCAATTAATGAAACAACAGTGCCACTGTTCATGAGGTAGGGTCCCAAAAGGCCCTTATTACAAATTTAGTGAAAAAACTCCAAACAAATGACTACGTTATGAGCAGTGGTGCAAGTGGTAGAAAAGAAGTACAGGAACTCAGGTACTGGCAAATATGAAAAGCAAAATGAAGTTCCTCAATCTGACGGATGACTGTATAGATACTATGGGATTCTGTTAGGGCTAGTGAAATATTTCTAGGATAATATCAGTGTTGTACAAGTCAAATTTTGTGATAGAATCCTTGATTTCAGGTCACAGGCCCAGAAACTGTCATTATTTTGCTGGTTTAAGAATTTCAGTTCCAGTATCAGAGGGAAGAAGTACAGGAACTATGTTCCTACTGCAAAAAAGGTATAGGAACTGAGTTCCTGTGCGTTCCTGCTCACTTTCATCACTGGTTATGAGTGTCTGTTGTGCAGTTTCTATGCACGCTTGTAACGTCATCAATTTTTATATTTCACTCCAATTTTAACATTGCTATTTTTTCACCCCCTCCCCCATGAACAGTACAGCTGTAATTTTTTGCATCTTTCCAGAAATGTGTTTTTGCACCTGTGGCACAGAATGGCACAGTCACTGTGCAAAATCAACTTTCAGGACAGATTAACGAAATCCCAGTGCAACTGTTCATGAGGGGAGGTCCCAAAAAGGCCATGTTGAAAATTTAGTGAAAACATTCCAAAAAATGACTGTGTTATAAGCATGTGTTGCACAGTTTCTATGCACACTCATAACTTCACCACTTTTTCATATTTTCACTTCAGATTTTCAGCATTGCCATTTCTTCACACCTCCTCATGAACAGTGCAGCTGTCATTTTTCACATCCTGCCCTAAATGTGTTTTCACACCTGTGGCACTGAATGGCACACTCACTGTGTGAAATCACCTTTTGGGATTGAGTAACAAAATTATACAGCCAGTGTTCATGAGGTGGGGTCCCAAAAAGACCATGTTAAAAATTTGGAGCAAAAATATAAACAAACACCCAGGGTGTTAGGGTTTCCAGTGATAACACCCACCCTCTACAGACTGACAGGCATTGGGTTGTGACTTGGGGTCATCAGCCGTAATGCTGACCCCATTCCACCCCCACCCAAAACCTGTAGCCACTGACAGGCATCGAGATGTGCCATGGCTCTTTGGCCCTAACGTTCACCCCATTCTCCTATACTGCACCCATCTCAGCATAGGAAAGGCACACTAAGCCAGAACTTGTTTTCAGCTGCAACCTGAAAGCAAAAGAAAGTTAAGTGGCTTGCTCAGGGTCACACAGTATGCATGTGGGGGCTGATGGGACTCAAACCCAGGTCTCCAGGTTTGCAGCTCAGTGCCCTTAACCACTACACTATACTGCCTCCACTGTCCCTGAAATTATTGAAAACACAGTAAGAAGTGGTATAAATTTCAAAATTTGCATCTCCATATACAAAGAAATAAGAGTGGCAGAACTTTTTGGTTTGCTTTAAAATTTCTGAAAAGCCTTTAGGATACTTGCAGCGTGCAGGGCACTGACATAAGTAACAACCTTGGCAGATGAGGACATTTACATTTCTTTTATATTTTATTAATTTTATGTAATACACAACATTTTATTTCAACACTTACAGGCAGGCGTACTGATATACAGTTTATGAACATCATTTTTACAGTAACATCACATACAATGCCCCTGTCTATTGTTACCACATATGGGGGATATCACGATGGGTCATACCACTTAAGACTCAAATATGAAATAGTCCTCCAAGTCCTTTAAAATATATTTTGCCTAAAATGGCGTGTACAGCCATGAGAAGGGGTGTCAAAGATTATATGTCCACATTGCTCACCCTATGAAAGGGTTAACATCCCCAACTATAATCGGTAGCTGTAGGAAACACATGCAGTCATCTCCACAGATAACCACTTCCAGTGTACCCAAGAAAGAATATTACTAAAAATATATTATGTAATTAACCAGTTATGGATAAGAAAAAACACCTTAAACAAAGGCCTTCTATTCAGATCTGATTTTAGCAGTACTGGCCTGAAAATTCTAATTAGTAAAGAGGGACAAAACAACTGTTAGAGATAATGCAACATTTAAACAGAAATTTCTCCAACTCAGTCCATCTCTTATTCATGAAAAGTCATTTATCTCAAATGTTCATCCTGCGGTTATTCGTGAGATGGATGTTGTAGGGAAAAGAGAACCATTATTTCCACAAGTTCCACAAGCAGTGTCAGTGACTCAGTAGGTAGCACACTCACCTCTGAGGCCAGGAGATCAGAGGGCTGTGGGTTCAGTTCCCACAACTGGCACTTGGGTTAATATCCCAATACTGACACTGTAGTGCAGCATGAGAGGGGTGCTGCACTTCTGAAGTGCCATCTTTCGGATGAGATGTTAAACCGAGGTCCCATCTGCCTGGATTGGTGGTAATTCAGGTGGATGTTAAAGATCCCATGGCACTTATCGAAAAGAGTAGGGGAATTTCCCCGGTGTCCTGGCCAAATTTCCCTCATTCACTAAAAATACCACCAACAGCTTAATCTGGTTCAAATTCAGTTGCTCACCATCTGTATCCCCCTGGTCACCCCTGAAAAAGGGACTTCTAGGCCCAGTGGGCTTACTGGGTCAACAAAATTCAACAAACAAACAAGTTCTGTAAACTCACAAAACAGTACCTTTTTCACCTCACAATTCCCTTAGATTATAGCACATTCACATTTCTGAGGGAGAGCTCACAAATGAAAACGAATAGCTCTTTTTCAATAATAGATACAGGGACGGAGATGGTTTATATAAAGAAATCTTGCTTTTATGTTATCACAGACTTCTAACATTTAAAAGGATACATTAAAGTAAGAACTGGTTATGCACAGATATGAGAAGGTAAAAGGAGAAAATAATATCAGAAACAATTATTTTTTATCATTTATTTGAACATTTAAAAGCCTAATAAGTTTTGTAAACATAAATTATGTAAATTTTTTCAGATGGTTACAGTTCTTTATATGTGCAGATGAGAAACTGCAAAGACTAATTTGTGATTAAATGAGAAAATCATTATGAAATATGATAGTGAGTTTTTTTTTACATGAAAATTAAATTTTTGTCTAGGCCTGTATGAAATAATGAACTGCTTGGTTGGGTAATGATTAAATATAGTATTCATAATTTTCTAGAACATGCCAAGAGCCCTGAAGAAGTGCTGTATCATGAAACATTGGCTCATTAATAAATATTGGCAGTCACATTTTGAAAAAAAAAATAATACTAATTTAAAAAGTATTATGGCAAGTGGGCATGTCCTATATTTGTTACATTTATGTTGATATTCATACACCTTGGGACAGCAGGATCCAGGGACAGCTAGTGGCTTGGCTTTTGAATCTAATCACATAATTTGCATACCCATGATACTTTGCACTAGGTTTTAGGTTGTAGTTTGACTGCATGTGGTTTGGAGAGATTTGCAGAAAACAAACATTTTGGAAATTATCTGGGCTCTTGTATTGTTTATGCATCTTACATACTGCTCTTCATCCAAAATGCCTCTCTACTATGCTGTTTTGGGATATGATACTTCCAATTGCAATGGGCGCTATATAAGTACAGTTGTCTGTAGTGGACTGGCCATTTTGTAAAAGAAGTGAGTGTACTGTGTACACAACATGCTTTGGGAGCAGGAAGTGATTAAACAAGCTTTTTGGCAAATGTGGCTCTTTGCTAAGCTGTTGCAGAGCAAACAAGTTGTCACTCCTTGTGGTCATCTGAAGTGGAGAAGAAGAAAACATTTAATTTCTATAGTGTTTTTATGCACTACCTAAAGTGCTCTACAAACAATCTATCTACATATGATAGCCAAGTTGAATGCCACCTTGCATTTTCAGTCGGGTCCCGCTTATGCTTGGAAAAGCATGAGGCCTCTTAGTGCTTCATATTTTATTTATTTATTTGCCAGTGTATTTATTTAGATGTTTATTTTTGTTCTTTGGTAACTGGGTAAGACCCACTGGCAAAAGGCCCATTTTCCAGGGCAACCAAGGAGCACACAGAGGTTATACTCAGAGTCACACAGTATGTAAGTAGAGGTTGTGGGAATTAAACCCATGTCTGCTGGATCTGTCAAGCTTGTTCATAGCTCACTGCTCACAGCTCATTGCTCTAACCTCTAAAAATTAGATTGCACATCTTTTTTTTTAGTTCTCTTTATCACCTGACTTGGCGTGGGGAATGTACCCCATCTTCAGCGCCCAGACTTCGCACCCAGCATCTGCCCCAGGCTGCCCAGACTGGGAGGCCTGCAGCTTTTCCCCTGCAATGGGGCTTCCCAAAGAGTGGGACCAAGATCTACTTGAGGCCCCAGCTGAGGCTTACGCCTGGGGCTCCATTCGGGCAGAGGTCCAGTGGCTTCACGGTGCAGCCGGCCCAGGGATTTTCCCATAAGTTTTCCCAGAGGCATCAACATGCAATGACACCACTATGGGTCAGGAGTGCCCCTGCACCAGACCTACAGATGTCCACCTCCTCCCTGAAGAGAGACCCTGGCTGTTGCACATCCAGCCTCTACTAGGTGTCACTGATACACCAGGGAGCCACAACCCTCCTCCCTCCCCCCAGAGAAGGAGAGCAGTCCAAGGGATGCTCATCCTACCTCCCTCCGGCCAACACTCTGATGCACCACGCTCATTCCTGAACATGGGTCATCAGCACCGCAGGTGGTTGCGCTACTGCTTCGCCAGTGGGACAGTCTTCAGATCATACATCTTATCTGGGCTGGGCTATCCTGGGCAAATACAATGAAAAAAATGGGTATAAGTATTAACAAACTAAAAATTAGACTTTGCATCTCTGCTGTGCTACACAAGGTAAATACAGTGTGTAACTGCGTGAAAGCAGGACTGCACTGAAAATGAAATATTGCTTCTTTTTTGTTGTAAAATCTGTTGTTTGTGTTTATGAAAATAATAACAAAAGATTCACCCACAAGGAGGTGAGAATAGATACACCGGTCAGGAGCAGTTATAACAAGGATACAACAGCAACCCCCTATTTTGTTACCACACCCGAGGCTATTCAGACATAAGAAATTAATTTAACACAATTGTGGAGTACACCTTAAGCATGGGGCTAATGCTAGCTGCCGCCTCTTTAAGAACTCAAAACAAATGTAGCAATTTATGCTAATTTATGCTAATTACTGTGTTAGCAAGGGCTAGAAAACCTCTTAGACTAATCTGTCACTCATGTCAGTCTGGGTCTGATCCTCATGGGTGATGAAGTTCCCTGTTGATGTCTCTGAAGTATGAGAATAAACTCCAATTTATTCATTATTTTATGCATCCATCAGTTATTCATATGGTCCAGCAAGGTATCCTCCAGAGCAGCAAGAGATGGGCCTGGCAGATCTGAAGAGAATGTAAGGGTCCTAGTGGCAGACCAACAACAAAACTCGTTATCGCATCAGCACAGCAACATTTTTTACAGTGAAGTCCATCACAGCGACAAATCTCACCAGGTCGCTGTGGTGGTCTGCTGTTCACCAATGCTGCAACTCCTGGTGTTTTGCCACCCCCCCACCCCGAACTGACTCTAACTCAGAGTTGGTTATTTAGACACGGAGGGGTGCGGGGGGTGGGTAAAGCCCCCTGAAGAAAAACACTTTGTCTCGATGGGAACAATGCCGACTGTCGGCATTGTTCCTATCGCTGTGCAGGATGTCAACAACATTGTTGTCGATATTCTGCCATGGAACCCCAAAACACCACACATGGTGGAGAATGTAGCTCTTCTTTTGCCCAGACCCTTTCTCACCTGCCTGTGCAGACCCCTTAACGCCAAGTACGTCACTGAGTACCCAGTCACCTTCCCTAGTCCAGCAGCTTCAAGATCTGGACTGCCTGGCACCTGCACCACAGCCCTGGCTGCAGAAAAAATGTCTTCTCCTGCTTTACCAGCAGCCCTCTTACTGTACTGGGACTGTAAAATGGAAAAAAAATCTGTTGGACATTACTAGCCAGCTGCTAAATGAAGGAACTGAAGATAACTAAACTACTCAGCCCCAAGCACCACAGAAGCAACTGCACCCCCCCCCAAGCAACTCGCATTGTGGCAGTACAGGCCTATGTGGAATCCCTCAAGCTCCCTTGAACATCTCACCACTTTAGCAGCCCATTTTCAAAATACTGCTCTCTTTGTGATTCCTGACCGCAGTTCCCCTGACTCCAGCACAGAGCTGTGCCAGACACTTTCTGCAGCAATAACTGAATTGATTTGCCTTGTAGCAGCCAGCATCGACTGGGGCTTCACAGTGCCTCTCTACCAGACCACTGATCCTGCCGCTCCATGCCCCTGCTATAGGGGGAAAGAAAATACAAATTAAATAACATCATACATGGTCCCTCTACAGTGCAGCCTGCAGCCATAATCAACTGGGGATCCTCCACAGACTGGCCTGCTCCCTCCCAACTGCAACTACACTTAATGCCGCATCAGCAGCAAGCCCGTTCTGCTCTCCTCGCAATTGCAGCTTCCTTTTCTTCACTGCCACCGACAACACAAAAGCCTTTCTCCGCTTTTCCTGAGCTGCTGCAGCAGTGGCTCTGCTCCTGCCACCTGTAGCGATCCACTTACTGCACTCTCACCTGCTTGGCCCAAACTCACCACGGCAGCTTCTTAGAGCCTCTGCTTGGCCAGTCTATACAGGACTGTAAATTAAGGGCAAAAAAAGAAAAGAAAAAGCAAACTCTGGGGCAATATAAAGAACAGCCTGGGACAATTACAAAGGAACAGCCCTGGGAGATAACAATAACAAAGAAATAAGGAAAAAAAAGCAGCATGATAAACAAACAAAATAAAAAGCACTCTGTCAGCCCTCCAGTTTCATCCTCTACCATAGCTCAGCTACCCGCTCTCCCTGCTTGGCCACGCTACTCGGGGGCCATACAAACAACAGATAAATAAACAAATCAATAAATAAATGGGAAAAAAACACACAAAGCGGGCAGGGCAATACAATTAATAAAGTGTGGCATGAAAATAAGCAGTGGGAAAAACAGTAACCCAATCGGTTCAAGTCTCTGCAATAAAAAAATCAATAAAACCAGTAAATATAGTGGACAACCTGTGAGCCAATCAAAAGGAAAAAAAAGAAGCAAAGCAGCACAATAAATGAAGCAGAAAACAATCAAATAAATAAAATTCCCCAACTGTGCCACTCACCCAGTTAAAGCCCGCCATCTTTCTGTGCCTAGAATAAGGACGATCACAGGAATCACCACTTTGGCCATTGTAGCTCCACAGCAGCCTCGTGGCAAGAAGCAGCCATCGTTGTTTACAAAAATGAGAAAGACAGGAAGTGACCCTTCATCCCTGTTGGGGGCCATCTTGGTACAGTCAAAATACACAGGAACTGTATGTCAAGCTCAGAAGCCATGTTTGTGAGGGGCAACAGCTTGTTCAAAATGACCTCACTCCATTGAAATCAATGACGGCCATGTTATTGAGGGGCAACATATTGAAATGAATGGACTCTGCAACAAATAGCTGCTTTTTGCAAAGAAACCATTATTGAAATAACAGACAACTCAGAACTGAGTTGGAATTGTTTATTAAGATGTCATTTGATGGACTTTGCTCACAAATAATTGTACTTTTGTCTACAAACATATATTCTTCACGGCACTCCATCTGCTCCATGATGTCTTGTCTCCTGCATGACAGACACTCCTTCTCATCCTTACGACCTTCGTTCAGTGAAACAAAGCCGTCTCCAACCACAGTGTCCAAAGATGATGCAGCTATGGGTGTCGGGGTGTTCGGAGTTCTACCCTCACCCACCACAAGGCCTTGGAGCTACAAAATAGAAACCATCCTGCATGACATCCAGTCTTCCCTCTTGGCTCAGAGAGCACCAGCTATGCAAGCCATTCAAGATGGCCTGGCCTACATTAAAACTGTCTCTCCTCAGTCCACTGTCCATACCAGCCTACAGCCAGTACCCTTCTCAGCCTTGCCTCACGAAGACGTTGTCAACTGGCTCGAGCCATTTCAAGCCTGGACTACCTTCAATGGTTGGACTGATCCATTGCATATTTCCAATGTCTTGCACTTGCTTCTGAGAGGGACTGCAATTCCCTGATTTAACACACTTCCAGAACAAGTTAAAGGAGATATGGCCACTCTGTATGCAACTTTCAGAGACCATTTTGTCCAAGCACATCCACCCTGATTATTGGAACAGCAGCTGTGGGAACGCACCATGCAACCCTCTGAATCCCTGGAAGCCTTCATAGTCAACACTGAATCACACTGCAAATGTCAGCAGAAAACTGAGAAAGATCAAATCACTGCCTTTGTCTGGGGACTGCATCCTCAATTCTGTACTTATGTAATTCAGCAAAAGTCAAAAACCTGAATGGACACAATCCAAGCTGCACAACTTGTGCAGGAATACATATCAATGATCCAGTCCACCAGTGTACAAGCACCTCAGTCCTCACAAATGGCTGCACTCACAACATATGTCCAGCAGCAACAAGCAATGATAAACAAACTCATCACAACTGTCAATAGCTTACTCCTCAGCTCAACTGTTTCTTCTGCTACTTCTGTCAATGCTCTGCAACCACCTCAACATCGACCTGATCCACCTTCACGAGAGCCTGGTATCTGCCAGTGGTGTGGAGTCAGAGAATACACTGCTGCTGTCTGCTGAAAGCTAAAGTACAACAACAGAAATCAAGGGAACCAAAGACACCCACAGCAGCACAATCAGCAAAATTATCAAAACTACTCCCAGAATCAGCAAAATGAGTGCTGCACAACAAACTAGGGTCTTTCATTGGGCAAGGAAACACAGCAGCTGACCGCACCTCTGACTCTCACAATTCAAGCAAACAGCATCCTTCAACTGACAATTTGAGCACCCTCTTACTTCCAGGGGCAAAAGTAACTGTCATCAGATCACCATTCCTAGCAAACTATGTCCCTGTAACCATCGGAGATTGGTCCACACATGCCTTGATCGATACTGGAGCAGAAATCTCAGTTATCAACACTAGTATTCTGAACAACCAAGCTATTCCTCACTAATCTAATGTCTCTCTGGCTGACCTGAAGTACATTATCACAGCTACTGCTCTACAGTACCTATCAGAGGTGTGGTCCATTGCATGCTACATTTTTACTCACAGCAAGCTACTGTCAAGTTCTATCTGGCACCAGAGCTACAACCATCAGTGATTCTTGACCTGGACTTCCTCAGAGTTCACAAAGCTATCCTAGACTTTGCCTCAAACAAACTATCACTAGACCCTTGGAGGCAACTCGAAGCTACAGACTCAGTCACTGTGCCTCCTCAGACAGAGATGGTTTTGATTGCCAAGATTCAAGGTGATCCACTCCCACAAGGTGTTGTTTGCATTGCCATGGGATTCCCAGCTCTGCATTCATCAGGTCTTCTCCCAGGAAACACCTTGTCTGCTTTGCATGGTAGCACAGTCTTCCAAAAATGCTGCAGCTTTACAGACGAGCCAGTAGTCATCTCCAAGGGTGCCAATATCAGAAAGTTTGTCTGCTTGTCTACAGTGGACCAGCTCCATCTTATGCAAGAACTTCAGCCTGGTTCCACCAACTCTGTCCTGTCACTGCTATCACAACCACTCCAGCTTCACCAGAGTTGCCCCTCAGTAAGTGACTATCCTCTTCAAAACTTCCAGCATCTCTAACAGAGAAACAACAGCTTTAGAAATTCAGGAAGAATTATCTGGTTGCTTGTGTTGGTCCAAATAACAAGCTTGGATACTGTGATATCCTGCAACACACCATCAAGGTGCAGCCCAACAAGAAACAAATCCGTCAGCAAGCCTAGAGGACCTGATCAAAGACATGCTTGAACAAGACATTGTTAAGTCTACAAGTCCCTGGGGAGCACCTTGCCAGCTGGTGGTAAAGAAGGGCAAGGGGTATCGCTTTGTGGTGGACTACAGAAAGCTCAATGTCTACACGGGTGCAGGATGCTCATCCCTTACCCACAACCAAGGTTGCCTTAGAGAGTCTTGGCACAGCCAGCCCAGCTTACTTTACCACTCTAGACCTTCAGAGTGGGTTCTACCAAGTCTCCATTGAGCTTCTCATCCACACAGCCTGGTGTTGTCAGCTGAGATTTTTTTTGAATTCAAACAACTGCCTATGGGATGTCAGAACAATTCTGCCACTGTTCAGTGTGTTTTGGAAGCTGTACTATGTGGGTTGTCTTGGAAATCTTGCCTAGTTTACCAAGAAGATGTTATTGTCTTCTGTAGAACTTTACCAGAGCACCTCCAACATTCCAAAGAAGTGTTTGAACGTCTCAGGCAAGCCAATCTCAAACTTCACGCAGAGAAGTGTTGTTTCGCACAGCATCAGATTCATTACCTGGGACATGTTAGTTCTCAAGGCATCTCTCCAGATCCAGACAAGCTCTCAGCAGTCAAAGACTATCTAGAACCTCATAACCTCAAAGACCGTAGAGCTTTCCTAGGCTTGTCTAGATACTACAGAGAGTTCATTTGTAACTATGCCAAGATTGCAGCTCCTCTGTATGCCCTCACCAAAAAGGGATGTGAATATACATGGACTTCCGTGTGCAAAGAGGACTTTGAAACATTAAAAGAAAAACTGATCTCCTCTCCAGTATTGGCCACCCAAGGTTCGACCAACCCTTCAAACTCTACTCAGATACTAGTTCCTTTGCAGTGGGCACTGTGCTATGTCAAATACAAGACAGAACAGAGCAAATTGTTTCCTATGCCAGGCACTCCCTTTCCTCAGCTGAGCAAACTATGGCATCACAGAAAAAGAACGTCTAGCCATGGTATTTGCCATAAAGAAATTTGACTGTTACCTTCGCTACTCCTTCTCTACAGCTATCGTTGATCACTCTGCCCTCAGATGGTGATTCAAAATGAAGGAGCCAGTAGGCAAGTTCACCCGATGGATTGCCATGTTGCAATGCTACAACTTTGGAATTCAGTACAGACCAGGTTGTGTTCACTCCAATGCCAATGTTGTAAGCCAGAGACAGTATCCCTCAACATCATCCTCAACAGATGAAGAATTCTGCTTACAAGCTCTTCCTTTCCATGCCATGGATGTGCTCCCTGTGGACACTCCTACAGCACCTCAAGTTGTGTTGCTGCTATCACCTGCTTCTATAGAAAAAAGCATAAATCCTCACTTACTGCAAGCAACTGAAGAGCTTCTCACCTCCTCTACTTCTGATCTGTCCCTGGCAACTGTCAAAATGCAACAAAGAACAGATCCTCAGTTCACAGACATAATCCCTTACTTAGGTCTGGAACCCTACCGCAACAGACTCAACATCGCCAGGATGTACTTTTCTTTGCTTCGCAGTACTTCCTCAATGACGGTGCGCTCTTTCACATTTGGACCAAGGAAGGTAAGGGTCATCGCACGGATAGAACTCATGTACAGCTAGCTGTGCCAGCCTCTCTAGTCACCGAAGTTCTCCTCTCCACTCATGCCTCTCCACTTTTCAGAGATCATATGGGAATCCACAGAACTCTCAAAAAGACAAGGCTTCACTTCTTCTGGCTTCACATGAACAAGGACATTGTCCAATTTGTCAAATCCTGCCAGCTCTGCTCCCAAAGAAAGCCTCCTGCCAAACCGACAAAGGCACACATCATTCCAGTGCCTGTAGCCTCTGAACCAATTCAAAAAGTCAGCACAGACATTTTTGGACCTTTGCCAACACTTTCTGACTCTGGCAACAAATACATCCTTGTTTTTGTGGACTACCTAACAAATTACTTGGAACTAATTCCACTAAAAGACATCAAAGCTGCTACAGTAGCAAGTGTCTTCCTCAACACTGTCATTTGTCGTCATGGTACCCCCTCGTACCTGCATTCAAACAGAGGTACTAACTACCTTTCAACTATTCTTTGAGAAACATGCAAACTTCTCGACATAAAAAAGACACACAACAAGTTATCACCCACAGTGCAATAGACAAAGTGAAAAAATGGTGTCTACCATTCTCGACACACTCTCCAAGTACCTGGATGAAACTCATGGCACTTGGGACCACTTTGTTCCCTTTGTTCAGTTTGCTTACAATACTAGTCCTTGTGTCGACAGTACAGAGTACACACCATTTTTCTTGGTCCACGGACACCATCCAAGAACTCCGCTGGACAGGGATCTCTCATTGCTAGAGGTTCCAAAGTCAGCTTCTTCATTCATCATTCCTGTACTGGAGCAGCTTGAACTTACCAGATGTGTTATAATCACCACGTTGGAACAGAGAAAATCTGCCATGCAGAAAATGTCAGCAGCCAAGTCACATGAGCCTTCATTTTCTGTGGGGGACATTGTCTACCTGCACCGACCTGTCCTAGTTCTGACCACCACCAAGAAACTGCTTCTCCCTTGGACTGGTCCCTTATACATTGTGGAAAAGCTTTCTCCAGTTCAAGTTCATCTGCAACACAAGTCTGATGGAAAACGTGTACATAACAAGGTCCACATCAGTCATCTGAAGCATGGGTTAAAGTTTTAAAAGAATCTAGCACTCCAGACCAAAATTCAGTGAGAGATTATTAAAAGATTTAATGATTCAAATAAGAATAAAAATTTACAACAACTTCCTAAGGAAGGGGTTGTTGGCCCAAAGCCAGACGCAGAGTATGTGTGGGAGCTATAAAGTTGCACTGAGCTTTTGTGTGCCATTTATATACTTTTGTTGTAAGTTTTGATTCTTATTTGACTCATTAAATCTTTTTAATAATTTTTCACTGAATTTTGATCTAGAGTGCTAGATTCTTTTAAAAGTTTAGTATTTGTATTTTTTCCAGCACCCACTCATTATGTGAGCACCATCTTCTGGAGTGCAGTCTAAAGCATGGGTACCTGAGTAACACCCTTTCAGATGATCCCAGTCCACCCAGTAATGAAGCTGCACTTGAGCCTGCCATCCTCTCTCTGAAGCTGAAATTCCTCCCAATAACTTGCAACCAGTTTCTTCCAATTTTCACATTCTTGATTCTCTCCAGTCGGATTCTGTCTTGCCTGATCATCAGCCAGATAAACTTCCCAGGACATCTCAGTCTTCTTCTTCTTCTTCCTCTCTTGTACACACACCAGTGTAACAAATCAAGAAGATTCTTAGAAACAAGTATGTAAACAGATCCTGGACTTATCAAGTCAGGTGGTGTGACTTTGACAGTTCGCAGAACTCTTGGGTTGCTTTTGACAACCTCACACCATCCTATCAGGAACTAGTTCTAACCACACATACCACCATTCCCACTGACCAAAAAAGTCTTGAACTTTTATTTATTTATTTATTTATCAATTTGTTAACTGAGTTGGGACATCGGACAAATCCTTTTTCAGGTCCGACTCGGATCATACAACAAACAACCTTAATAACAGTGTGGACCAATGGGCTTGCAAGGCATACTATACTAGACAGTCCCAAATATGTGAAGGAAGTCATTCACATATTTTGAACTGTCTAATACAGTATGCCCTGCAAGCCCATTGGTCCACATTGGGAACCAATGGGCTTACAGCCCATACTATTCCTATCATTCAGTGGGTGGCCAGCAGTATGCGGGCGGGTTGCAGCTGCCTGTCAATGATGGAGGGGGAACAGGGTGGGCAAGGGGTCTGGTGTGGATGGGAGGGGTGTGGGATGCCACTGGATCACCATCAATTTCCGTGAGGGAGCTGTGCCGCGATTGCGGCAATGGGCACGGGGGTTCCACTAGACCACCAGGGATGGTCTTACTTACATTCCTTGGGGGATTGGGTGGGAGGGGGGACCACTAGACCACCAGGGAGGGTCATTTATACATATCTCGGGGATTGGGTGGGAAGGGGGACCACTAGACCACCAGGGATGGTCAGACATACATATCCCGGGGATTCAGGTGGGGGGGCCACTAGACTACCAGAGAGTGCTCTGTTTGCAATATAACACGCTCACGGCTATGGGGCAGGGGATGCCCTGGGATCCCCACTGCAGACGTTTTGCTGTGCAGAGCACCAGGCACAAGTCACCAGGCTGCCCTGCACAAGGCATGCAAATGGAGCCATAATGACATGCAAATGGCCCCATGTGTGCCTTGCATATATTATGGTCTCATTTGCATACCCCTTGCTGATTATCGTGGGTGATGCACCTAGCACAACTGCACTTGTGCTGGCGCATCCCCGTGCTCCCAATCTGTGGCTTGTGCCAGCGCAGTGCCACTGCACCATGCGCAGTATGTGCGCCAACCTTACCATATTCAGCGGTGCTGCACCATGGCGCATTACCATTGAATATCACCTGGCCCTTACCCCGGGGCATCCCAGTTGTGCTGTGCCCAGGTTTGCACCACTGCCTGGTGCTGTCTGAATATCTGGGCCACTATGCCTAATTTTCAATTTATTATCTGACTTACATGCTTAATATGCAATGAATAAGTTAAGCTTTTATCCAACCAAACTCCTAAATATTTAAATTGGGTAACTTGTTCTATCACAGCACCAACCCCTTCAAAAAGCTGTAAACAAGGATTATCTTTCAACATAAATGGAGTCCCAAAAATCATTGACTTTTTTTTTTTTAATGTAAGATCATGGAGTTATCTACAAACCATGTGCACACATTCCTACACACATTTTGGTAACTGGACTCAGTCGTGGTACACAGTGGTGTAGGCAGGATTTTTGGGGGGTGTTTGGATATGATATTTGTGAATTTGGATACATAAAAGACAGAGGTCTTGGGGCAGCAAGGCCCTCAGAAGCTCGGCGGGGGCTTGCATGCTCTGTGGTGAGTTTTGGGGCTTTTCTTGAAGAAAAAACATAGTTTTGTTATATGTTCCTTACCCCCAATTTCAGGGGAAATTGTTTCCCCCATAGAATCAGGGATGTGGAAGACTCTGGCTGGCATTATAGTCTGCAGCTGCAATTGTTGTGGACAACTGGCTGACCAATAGTGCCATGAACCACCCACCCCATATGCATTTTTGTAATATACTGTGAAAGATTTCTACATAAAAGCTGAGGGCTGGCAGGGGGGTAACACACTCTGTGGTGAGCTTGGAAGCTTTTCTTGAAGAAAAAACACACTTTTGTTACATGTTCCCTACCCATAATTTCAGGGGAAATTTTCTTCCCCATGGAATCAGGGGTGTGGGTGTGGAAGACTCTCTTCCACACAGTGCTTGATCCTTAATTTACAATCTCCGAATACTCTGCTAGGGACCTAAGGATGTCAGCATATCTGTTTATCTGACTGAGATTCATTTTGTTCCTAGTCAACACCTGACAAGGGTAACTGCTGTTATTCTGATGGTTGAAAGGTTTTCCAGAATGCTGTAATGTACTGTACTCTGCCCAGCTGCATCAAAACATGTAATTTTCTCTGTTACCTTCTGAACTTTTAAAAATTGATAAAGATTATAAAGCAAAAGAAAATCTACACTTACAATTGCAACCCTGAGACACAACTCTGCCTGAGTCTGGCCTTAGAATAATGGAAAGTGCAACAGAGACAGATGATTACGGGCATGTAGTCAGCCCTGTGTAACAGGACTGGGTAGCCTTAGAGTGAACAGCCATTCTAACCTTTGTGCCAGGATCTGAAATGAATGCTTCCTTTCTGAGTGATGTTATATATCATGGCTGCTGTTTTATTTGTACTACTTCTTGCTCAGCTCAGGGCCATAGCCCTGGCCTGAGACCCCTCTAGTGACCCCCCCCCGCCACAGAGGTGTCCACTTCTTAGTAATGGTCTAGAGCAGGTATGAATACAGAGTGGCAGATGCACCTTTTCATAATAACAAGGTCTGTAGACTGTCTGGGTGTATGACATTTAACTGGATGGTTAATGTCATCTCACCATCTCAGGACCCTTAAGGTTTATCAAAACCTTTCCAAACCTCCAGAACATTTTGTCACATTCTCCCATCCCAGTCCCTACACACACACACTATACAGCGTCAGTAATAATCTTTATTAAATAAAGTGAAGTACACCAGCCAGGTCCTGACCTACCTCTAACCTCACAGAGTGAGACAGAACTTGTTCCGGATAGATTCCTGTGGCCAGGCAGCAAAGTGAGTAGCAAACAAGTCCAGCTTTCTCCAGACTCCTCTCAGGCACCTATACACCTTTTCTCCAACAATAACCAGGCAGGTCCAAACCAGTGACAACGACCACCAACCACAGGCGCCACATCTGAGAATCAGATTCCAACTGATTGGACCAACACAAAAATGGACAATGGTCGACCCCAACCATCGATACAGGTGCTCGGCCTTGGATTGCTAATTCATTTTAACTATTAACTCTGTTCCAGGACATCTCTGACAGCTGTCAGAGGAAGTTCACAACTCGTATTCCTCAATCCTCTCCTCACGTCTGACTCTCTCTGTCTCCGCATAAGAATAAAAATCCTCCTGGCTCTCACACAACAGTGAAGTCCACACCAACCATCTCTCCACTTCACTCCTCTCCAACTCCTGTCTGTCTGTGCGTCATGTGTGCAATGTTGTAGAGCATGCACCGGTGCGCTTCAAAGTGCCAAGCCACCAAATTCCAGCTGCACCATTTCATTGGCTGATGAGAGAGGAGGAGGAGCAGAAAACACTTAATTTGCCAATGCTGCCCAACCTGCCACCAGACTCCTTGTCCTCACGCCACAGCCACGCGCAGCTGCTTGCTGCTCCCAAGGCCCAGCCATTCCAGAATTAAGCCAGAAGTACTCAGGAGGTCACGCACATTTAAAGGGACTGCACTGGTGGAAATACGTGAGGCTAAAAACAAAACATTTCAGGGGTCATTTCAGGGGGTGTTTGAACACCCTGAACACACACACCCGCCTATGCTCCTGGTGGTACATACTCTTTCATGATGGTATTTCCTGTGTTCATTATAAAAATGAGTGTTCTGCAACTGTAATTACAGTGTTTATCTTGTATTCTGGGTATCCTCCAGCTGCTACCCCTTCCCTCTTTCCCCTTCCTCCTTCCCTGCACTGTGGCACTTGTCGCCCTTGTCGCCCTGACCAAGCTTCAGGTTGCTATGGTGTTTCTCCACCTACTGGTACTACTCTGACTGGTCACCATTGTAGTGCAGATCCTTTCCTCCCCTTCCCCCACAGTGGAGTAATGTTTTTCAAAAGGTTTTTTGAACGTTTAGTAAAGTGTTTTCATGCCATGCTTAAATTTTTTTATAAAATTATTTCTTAATGTCTGTTAAAATGCTATTCCTTTGTTTGAGTGGTGCTCACATTCACTGTCCTGGTGGTGATGTGAAGTACACCTTAAGCGTGGAGCTAATGCTAGCTGCCACCCCTTTAAGAGCTCAGGACAAATGTAGCTATGTAGTCAAATTTATGCTAATTACTGTGTTGGTAGGGGCTAGAAAACCCCTTAGACTAATATGTCACTCATGTCATTCTGAGTCTGATCCTCATGGGTAATGAAGTTCCCTGTTGATGTCTCTGAAGTATGAGAATAAACTCCAATTTATTCATTATTTTATGTATCCGTCAGTTATTCATATGGTCCAGCAAGGTATCCACCAGAGCAGCAAGAGATGGGCCTGGCAGATCTGAAGAGAAGGTAAGGGTCCTAGTGGCAGACCAACACCAAAACACCATACATTATACAGGAAATCTACATACTGCACATGGCTTGGGCACAAAATCTGTCCAGAATGTCTTATGGGAAAAGTTCCTGCCAAATTAATTGGCATGGTGCCCTGGTTTGCATCAAGTGAGATAAAACACATTTTCGATAGCTTGACATCTTATATAGCTCAAACTTTAGAATGAAGATGCATTTAAACTGATAAAGGAGGTATTTACCTAATTCAAGAATATATGAGAGTTACCTTCTTTCAACAAACTGTTTAGTCTGTAGAAATTCAGTATGTAACTGCAGCATCTAGAGCAACTGCATTGAAACTAACACATTTACTCCCAAAAGATATTAGTCAAACATTCACTGAACATTGCAAACTATGGAACAATTCTAACATTGTAGCTAACACTTACTTCTCCATGAACTGGTGCACAAACAATGCCTCAGCATGACCCACAGTTGCAGGATTTCCCATGAGGCAGGGGGAGAGGAAATAGAGTCGGCAGTATGGCACTCCAGGTGCCGTACTGCCCATGCGGCCAAAACTTCAACAGAACTGCCGTGACACAGGTGTAGTACACCCCCTTTAACTGACCTGTCTTCCCTCTCCTGTGTGCTATATACACCCCCCCACATAGTAAATAAAGACACTGGCCATAGTGGTCAAATTCCAAAATATGTAGACTTTTCAGTCCCTTATGCAGATCAGCACTGAGCACATAAACCTTGACATATTTATGTTTCACTGGACAGTGTTTATGCTATGAGTCAGATTCAGCATCTGAGAGAATTTCCTCAACCTGGGCTGAATATTCTGCCTGTTTCTAGAAAAGAATGTCTTAACCCCATAATGTACCTTCAACCAGGCCAGCAGTAGCATGTACTGGTTAATGCCTAGCTCCCAGAGCAGAGAGTGAGCACCATCAAATTCGTCACTATGCTAACAGGTGCTAAAGCATAGGTCCTGGAAGAGCTTGGCATGGCTGTTCCTCAACAAGATACCTCCTGATCTCTTTGCTGCCAACAATATGGCATCTCTCTACTCACTGCTCCCAGTCACAAGCAAAATGGTTTATGCCATATCCTCTGAATTTGTGGTCTGTCAAGGTGTGATTCGATAAGCCTGCTTGATGGTAAGTGTGCTTTGTAACGACAGAGCTTCGGGGAGCTAGGATAGCAGGACTGTCCGGAGGTCGCCCACTTCCATTAATTCAGGCAGTCCCAGGAGCCATAAGTTGGCAAATCATGATACATTTTTTAAGCTCTTCTAGTCTGGTACACATCACTGAGTTCTCTCTCACTAATGCGCTGCATGTTACCGGTGCCTTCTCCTCCGTGTCTTCTGCTGCTTTTGCATCCCCTTGGGCTCTGTTAATTTTCTTTTCCAAAAGAGCTGTTCTGGAGTTCAAATCCTCCTTTTTTTTGTCAAGCTTTTGAATGATCACCAGTAGCAACCCCAGTGTCGGCTGTCCCACCTGGGGCCCACTGGATGTCTTGGAAGTGTAGGCCTTTGTTTTCTGAGGCTTGATCGGTTGTTCCTGCTGGGTCTTCTGTTAAACCATCATGCTAATTTTTAGAGTCACTTTCTAGGTAATATGTAGTTAGAGCTGTTGAATGAAAGTAGATTAAAGTAAAAAGATCAGTGTTTTGTGGCAGTCTTGTTTTTAAATATTCTATAAAGTATGTCCAACATGCATCTGGAGTGCTCAGCAGCTAGCCCCCCCCCCCGAGATATTGCATCTTAGTTGGGATATTTTGAGTAACTGCAGCATAACAGTGTGTAAAAGCAGGACCTAACTGAAAATGATATACTGCGTTTCAGCTCAAACCTGGGTAAATGCATTGTAAAAACGGATGAAACCAAGACCCTACTGAAAATTAGATGTTGCATCTGAGCTTAGCTATCATGCATAAATGAATTTTTAACAAGCATTTGTCAATGCTGAATGTTGGCTTGCTGGCATTGGCATTGGTAGTGCAGGAGTTAGAGATGCATAATAGGAGTGGCAGTGAAGTACTGAACTAACGCCAACAACCCCCCCCCCCGCAGAGACTGAAAGGCGTTGGGAGTGTGGCTTTGGATTGTTGGCCATAACGCTTATGCCATTCCACCTCATCCCACCCTGAAGACACCGACAGGTGTCGTGGTGTACTTTGGAGTCTTCGGCCCGTATGCTCACCCCATTCCATAAGGAAATAAGCTGAGATGGGTGCAATACAGGAGACTGGGGTGAATGTTAGGGTGACAGAACCCAAGGCACACCTCAATGCCTGTCAGTGGCTGTAGGATGGAGGGGTAGAATGCTGTGAACATTATGGCCGACGAACCTAAGTTACACCCCCAATGCCTGTCAGTCTCTACAGGGTGGGTGTATGGTTGGAAACCTTAATGCCCCAGGCATTTGTTGGCATTTTCACTCCACATTTTCAACATTGGCTTTTTGGGTTCCCACCTCATGAACAGTGGCACTATCATTTCATTACTCAATCCTGAAAGGTGATTTCGCACAGCAACTGTGCCATGGGGAGCCACAGGTGTGGAAAAACATTTTGGGCAGAATATGAAAAATGACAGCTGTACTGTTCATGAGGAGGTGTGAAAAAATGGCACTATTGAAAATCTGGAGTGAAAATATTAAAAATGGGTGAAGTTATGAGCGTGTGTAGAAACTACGCAACACATGCTGGTAACGCAGTCATTTTTTGGAATTTTTTTTCACTAGATTTGGTAACATGGGCTTTTGGGACCTACCCTCATGAACAGGAGACTGTCGCTTTCCATTATCGGTCCCGAAAGGTGATTTTACATAGCAATGGTGAAATCACCTTTCGGGACAGAGAAATGAAACGATAAATACATGTCATTGAGGTGGGGTCCCAAGAACCCATGTTGAAAATTTGGGGCCACAATTCCTAAAAATGGCTGAGATGTCAACCTACGTTGAAACCCCCCATTACAAAGCTTACCGTCATTTCTTCAGTTTGGCTTTGAAGAATGCAGATGTGTCCCGCTTCAAAGAAGATCACGGCTCCCGACCTCTGGAGGGTAAGTATGGGTGAGGGGGGGTGCAAAGATGGAGGGTGGGGATGGAGGGGGGGGACGAGGGAGACAATGGTGGGCCATTTTCTGCTTTGCAGGGAAAAAAACAGACCGCAAGGGAAGGTTTTCTTTATTTACAGTCAGACCGCTTACACACACAAAACAAATTGGCACACTGGGGTGGGCTCCCTGTGTACCACTATTGGAGGGGGTGATGCTGACATGGGGATTGGACACCCTGAATTAGACGGGTTGGCAGGGCAGTGACCAGCGGGGTGTAAGAGGTATGGTTGCAGTAGGGCCCGCACTGTTAAAAGGGGCCCACTGCCTCAGAGGTCAGCATTAAGGAAACTTTTTTTCACAGACAAACTTGCAAGTTTCTCATTGGAAATTGCTTATCCATTTGAAGTTGGATTTGTCAGTAGTGGTGTCAGAATATTCCAACTCCAGTTTCACATGGTTGGGGGGAGTACAGAACAAAGAAGCAACAGAGCCCATTACTCAAAACATCTAATCTTGGTGCTGGAGTCCCCAGGAGAAGCTGGAACAAATTACGTTGTTCGCTTCTTTGATCATGGTTCCAGCATGGGGGATTGGGGGCAGCATGGGCAAACTATGCAGCAGGACTGATACAAAAAAACTTATGCTATAAAAATTTCATATGCGCTAATGGTTATTTTACATTTATTGGTGGGGAAGTGGACCCCACAAAATATTTTGCAGGGGGGCCCTTACAGTTGTTGGCACAGCCCTGCAGGTTGGGGGGGTGCATCCAACACCAGGAGTGGGCATCCTGGTGTTGGAAAGGGGAAGCTGTTTAACCAGGAAAGACACACTAAGAGGGGGAATGCTGATGCAGGGATTTGGCACCCCGATGTCGGGATTGTGTAGTGGATGGCAGGAGCCACCATATGCATTTAAATGTTTCACCAGGAATGGTATGTAATGGAGGCGTGTCAGATCTGCTGCTGCAATGATGAGCCTGTCTCTGATTGCAGCGGCAGATTTGTTTCAAGTTGGTGGCATCGGCAGCATGCTCACTGATTGGTGGCTGAGGGACACACCAATTAAAGCATCCCCTGAATTCGCCACAACACTGACACACCTCTGAAAGTGCTACTACCCAAATATGTTGTTTGCGCGTGCGTGCAAGCCAACATAAAAATGATTAAAAGCAGGACCTCACTGAAAATAAGGCAGTTTAAAGGACTGTTGCCAACTCCTGTTTTACTGTCCTGATGTACCCATATAGTTCTCATCTTTGTTCTTTCTTAATTCAATTTATTGAACAACTTGGATACAGAATACATCACAGAAACATATGACAAGTTCCAGCAGTCACACAGTTCAGTTTACAAATGAGCCACAATGGGAGGGCTTTAAGCCCAAGGTTCAATGGGCGGAGCAACAACGTCATGCCCCTATTGAGTTTAAAAAGTCACAACATCCTGGGCTTTGCCAGGATTCATTTTCGTTGCAGCCGGAGGCGCCGCTTCTCCTCGCTCTGCTGTTGTCTTGTTTCCTGAGTGTCTCCGGCCACTGGATCTGTCTTCCCCTCGCACAGTCTCCTCTCGGTGCTTGCCCTGGTGTGCTATCTGGGCTCTCCTCCTGTCTCCCCTGCCCCGTGCTGTCCGTTTCAGTCCCTGTGCTCCTCACCATGCTGTCCTGTCTCTGTCCTGCCTCCACTTCGTATCTTACCTGCTGTTTCTGAGTGTCCCTTCCTCCTGCCGTGCCGGCTCCTCCGGTTGATTCTGTTCTCCTTCCCTCTGCTTCCCACCTGGATTCTGCCCTGTTTTGTGCCCTTGACTTTGAGCACCTCTGCTTCGGCATTCCGTCTCTGTGAGCTCACCGGTGCTTCCAGGTGTGACATCACCCACCTCTTCTCACCATTGCAGGGCTCTGCTTGTTTGCTGCTCGTGAGTGCTCCGAGCATAGATCCCTGCTTCTGCTGAGTCAGCTCGCTCTAGCGTCCTCACCTCACTGTGCTCCATGTTTCCTGGGGACCTCCTGTTGCGTCCCTCCGTTGAGCCCTGTATCTGGGTAAGCTTTTATGTTCCTAGGGTTTTTCTCCCTTGTGCTGCACGATCTCAACTTGCTTGGCAAACAGCAGCCAACTAGCCCCATGCGCCTAAGACTTGATCAGTTTGGATGGCTTTTGCTACCCAGTCAGCTTGGCCAACTACCTCCTGCATCACAGTGCCAGGTCCATACAGTTTCGTTTCTACCTTGGATTTTGATCCGTGCCATGACCGAGAGGGTGCTCTGAATACAAAATATTTTGGTATAATTTCTGGTTTCCTGGTGACCCTAACTGACTTGATATCTGACTGTGTTATTTTGGTAATTGTACAGCAGCAGTGACATCTGTGTCTTCAGTATACTTTATGCTGCTAATGCACATAAAAAGCTTCTGCTATTGTTTCATTTGTTCATTCAATAAGCTATATGTTGCACACAGACCGATATGTACTTTCTGAATTAATCTGACTCAACTTGTCAGCCACTTTGGACCTAGTGGCATATGATTCCATTTCAGCCATTCTGCAAGTCACATTCCTGCTTTGTTTCCTTGTTTTCCACAGTTTCTTTTGGGGGTTCCTGCCCTACCACTACTTCTTTGGCTCCTCGACTACTATCTCTCCTCGACCTACTGCCCATGTTTGGTATCCCTAGCTTATCTGACTCCGACATCCAGTAATGTGCTCATGATTCTCCTGAGCACTTGGCGCCTTTTCCACCCAGTTGCAGCCCTCAGGGTCTGTTTCCTTGCATGTATGCTCCTTCCATCGCCTCCTATCATGACTATTCCGCCGCCTCATCTGACTCGCTTTCCTGCCAATACTTCTTTTGAGCATACCTATCATTACTCCTATGCCCACCTCATCGATTTTCTTTTGGTCATACCGGCTGGGTCCTATGCTACCCCATTGATCTCCCCACCATCCTTTATTCTTTCTTACCTCGCTTTCCCATACCAGCCTCCATGGCTTCCATACATCCATCTGGCCACCTCACCGATCCGCGGCCCTCCTGTCACATGTATCAGATTCCTGACTCCAGTCCGCATTACCCTTTTCACATCTCATCGAACCTCCACTCATAGCTTCAAGTCATCATCTGCCGTCACTGAGTCACTCCAATCATGGCTTTATCTTTCATCATGCCTTTTCTCGTACCAGCCATCATGGTTTCCCTCCACTCATGGCTGCCCTCCTCATTGTCCATCGTCCAATTTGCTATTCCTCATCACACATCGTCCAATTTGCTTCATGATAGCTCAACCTGAGTTGCTCTTCTGATGCTCCTCTTGAGCGTACCCTCTGGGTCGCATACCCTCTGGTTCCCTCGATCACTCAACCTGAGTTGCCTCTGGTTCTAGATCTCCCTTCTTGGCCTCAGAGTCTACCTCCTTTTGAAGAGCCTACTTCCTTTTACTTCCTTCATACAAGTTCATTTTCAAGTTCATTCCTGTCTCCTCCTCTTCCAGTTCTGTACCGGCCATCCAGGATTCACTCCACTCGTGGCCTGCTATCGATATTCTTTTTGGGCATACCTACCATAACTCCTATGCCACCTATCAACCACGGCCATCCTGCCTCTTGTATTGAGTTCATAACTCCAGTCATATCGAGTTCATACATCCAGTCATCATTCACTCAGCATTACCTCAAGGTTTATCTATTTACATTGCTTTCTCGAACATTCCTATCATTGAATTCCATACTACCTCATCGACTACAACCTCAGGGTCTAATCATTCAGAGTCTAATCATTTACATCGCATAATCAAGCATGCCTCTTCAACCTCAATGTCTGCTCAATCGCATCACTCCATCAAGCCAGTCAGCATTATCATCGGTCTCCTCATCAGCACATCTGGAATCTACTTGTGAGCACATCTGGATACCCCTTGCTCCTCTGACGCATGCATGGATTTACTCCCTCCCATCCTTGCTCCTCTGATCTACTATCTCTCATCGAATACTCGAGCATACCTCCTTGAGTCCCTGCTACCTCATGTTCCTTATTTATGGGCTGGCAGTATAGCCTAGAGGTTAGAGGAACGAGGTGTGAACGAGCTTGATACATCCAGCAGACCAGACCTGAGTTTGATTCTCACAACCTCCACTTGCATACTGTGTGACTCTGAGCAAGTCACTTAACCACCTAGTGCTCCCAGGTCACCCCTGAAAACAGGCACTTGTGCCCAGTGGGCCTTACCTGGTTACCAATGACTAAAAAAAAAAATAATAATTTGTGCTTCTTTGGAGTTTTTTCCTATCCCATCATCATCCTCCCTACTTATATCCCTCATCTATGAACCATTCTGTTTACCAACATATAGCCTCAAATCAAACATCATCAGCCTGGAGGGAAGGTGACCTAGGCCTTGGATCCTCAGAGGTTTCCTCCTCAAAGGAATTTTTTCCTTTCCTCCATGCCAATGGTCATAATATTAGTTAGAGTTAGTGCTTTCTTCTTGTCAGTTAGTTAGGTTCCGCTGTTGGGTGGAGGTGGATGGTGGCCTGGCTTTCCCCTCTCTCATTAAGAAGTTAGCCCTTCTCTTCACAGAATTCATTCATCATCCTCGCCTCCTCTAAGCCTGACATCTTTGGATATTCTTTTTGGACTTCTTCCTAACCTACCTTTAGCCGATGCATTCATTCCCGGCACCTGTAGGGGGGAACCCTCCTCTAGGGTTCCTTGCATCGTACCACTACAGGGTGGTATATCCCATGGGTAGAGAGGCAGAAAGCCACAAAGCAAATCAAGTTACACAAGCGTCATCTCATATTATCTCATTCAGTTGCATAAGCACATCGAATGGGAAGGCTTTAAGCCCGAGGGTCGATGGGCGGAGCAACAACGTCACTCCTCCATCGAGTTTAAAAGTTCACAACATCCTGGGCTTTGTCAGGATTCATTTTTGTTGTCCACCATCCACCCCTCCTCCAGCAGCTTGTCTCTCTTCCCCGTGGGCTTCTTCCTAACCTACCTTTAGCCAACGCAATAATTCCCAGCACCCGTAGAGGGGGAATCCTCCTCTAGGGTTCCTTGCATCATATCCCTACAGGGTGGTATATCCTATGGATAGAGAGGTGGAAAGCCACAAACCAAATCAAGTTACACAAGCATCATTTCATATTATCTCATTCAGTTGCATAAGCACATTGAACAGCATTTTTAAATCACAGTATTTCTATTACACTTAGAGCATTTCTGGTTCTGGTATCTATGGGTTTGTCTACCTTTCCAGGCAAGTAATGGTATATCCCCACCCAAGTCACCCAAGAAGGCTGGGGTGAGTGGCCCCATTCAAGCAAGTGAGGGTCATCAGGGCTCAATCTGGAGGGAGCTTTCATGAGGTTATCATGGGATCTTATCCCCCTCAGACTAGAGTCCACTGAAACAATCATCTTTTAAGGCTGGACACCCAATGATTCACCTGATAGGTTAGTTCTTCCAAGCAGTATATGTCAGCCACACTGGTTGCTCCCAAGCACTTGGCATTTTACCTGCGCAACACATTAGCGTTCTGAACACAAGTGGATGCTCATTTTGGCATGTTGCTTTATTGTATTGATCTAACCTGTACAAGCACTAGCTTCTACCTCACTGTGAGACCTAGCTTATTCCTGGATTTTTTCCGTTGTTGCCTGATGTTTTCAACGCCTATGCTAACATAGTCTCACCAAGTATGGTTAAGCCTCCTATTAGAAAATGGGCTTCAAAATTCATTAACTCTGATTGGCTCTCAAGGGTACATTAAATTACAGTGAGAGACCTCTAAATAAAAAGTGCCAGCTTACAGTGCCCCTTCACCCACTGAAATATCCTACTGCCCACTCCTGCTTCCTAACTGGCTACAACAACTAATTTCCATTTAAAATCACTGCCATTTTTCCCATCACTTAGTGAGACAGCTAGGAAGAGGTTCCTCCCCCATACAATCTTTACCCATGCACTATTTGTTTCTGTAATAACAAGATTAAATTTTTTTATTATTTTCATTCTCCAACCCTAGTAAATATTCTGGCTGCCATCCATTCTCCTAACCATAGGGTACCACAAAAAACTAAAACACAGCACTGTCAAGTAAGTGCTACATGTTTACTGCAGAGTGTAAAGTGACGGAGTGAGAGAAATCACATACTGCCTCTTTTGTTTTCAATTTAACTGTGCTCCTCTCACAACAACCTGCACACAAAAAAAACTTCTTTCCTGTAACTCAAGTTAGCGCTGGACAGTAGCGCCACACTTAAAAATGGGCAGTATGCCATCTTCAAACTTCCAGTCATTTGCGGATCATGCTCACAATCTACATAACAAGTTTAAAAAAAAGCACCGACTGCAACTCCCTGGTACAGAGGAAGAAAATAACTGACAGCAAAGTTGTGTTTTCTGATTGCCGGTCCTCAGGGTAGGTAGCGAGGACCAGGAAAGTGATGAAATAAATACAGTAAAAACAAAAACAAAACTGTTACTTAAAATCCCCAGGTCAGGTAGCGGGGATCGGAAGTTCCCACACAAATCACATAAGATACCGGTTCCCACAGCAAGCAGCAGGTACAGTGAGTCAGAGGGACTACTTTACTGACAAATGACTAAAAATACAATTGTAGTCATTTTTTATAGAATTACAGTGTTTTGTTTTTATTACTATAAAAAGTGGCTCGTAGCCCATTTTCTAAGCACAATAATACCCTTCAGGGTGGGCGGTATGGGCAATACTGGACCTTCCAGGGGCTATAAGGGCAGTCAGGTATTGCCCAATATCGCCGGCCCTGTTGGGTATTATTGCTTTCTCACACCTTTTTTGTACTCAATAAAATGCTATGTATTTTGCAACAAAGGCCTTTGGTCTGTTCTATGTTTTTGGTGCTGATCCTCACCCCACTGAGTGGGGACCTGTGTCTTCATGAACATAACTAACTCCTGGGTAACTGTGCACATAAGATAAAGTAGCAGTGCGAGCCCCCCTGACTTTGTGTTTTTGGTTATATTTAGCCATTGTTTATGAGTAGGTGACTATGGCTGTAACCAATGTCATGTTATGGCTTTTTGTGTGGCCACCCCATCACCTGCCATACATATTGGGTATCATTGCCTCTCACCCATTTGGGGGGAGGCCAAGAATGACTTGTTGAATGATGAGCGGTGCATCTACTGAGAACATCTCCAAGAGGGTGGTTGTAATCTGTTACCCATAGCTGACTAGGCGTGGACATGAACAGAATATGTGTGTATGATGTCTGTGCATGTGCATGCGTGAAATGAATGCTGCTGGGAGTTTGCACGTGGGGGGGGCAGCACAAGAATTGTGATAAAAAAAAGATGATTGCCATGGCAACTGGACAGTTTGGCAACCCATCCACAGGACTGATGAAAAAACCTTAAAGACATGACGTCCACACAATGAAAAAAGGACGTCAGTCTTATGCAAGGTAAATGTTACTGGATGTCAATGACTCCAGATGCTACATTTTTGGACATTTTGAGCTAATTCTTGGATGTAAAATACATTCAAAATAGACTTATCTGAAGGGCTGATGATGTGCTTTTGTTTCTGAGCACAATCTCAAACAGGCCCGTGAGGCATTCTGTGCCTACTTACCCTGTATTAAAGGGGTATAGAAAAATTGGTGTCTCACCTTCCAGGCCATATCTTGCCATAGCAGTTAGTTAGTTGTTTTGAAGGCTGACTGAAAGGATATAGATCATTCTTTGTTTGTGAGCTCAGTCTCATTTTCCTCCTCCCATTTCAGTTTGATGTTAGCAGCAAAATCTGTGTGTGAGCCTCTTAGGGCTTTGTAAAAGGTGAATGCCTGCCAGTGTTAAGTCCCCCCCTCCCAGTATGGCCTCCAGGGTTGCCAGGAAGTGTTTGACCAAAGTGGCTCCTGAATGGTCCTGCTCTGGCCCTGCATATGAGCTCTCATTTGGAGGCACCTAAAATGGTCTGAATTCTGCAAGTCAAAGGCCTGTTTAAAGGAGTTTAAGTTTATTTATAAAATGAGCACCGCAATCCTCAAATCCTGATTGGCTAGAACCAGTCACCTGAATGTGCATGAATGCTGTACTACCCATGGGCATCCTGATATTTAGCCTCACCACAAGATCATTAGGCATCTTAGAAGTTTAAGAAAATGTTTGGCAATTATTTTTTTTTCTCCCTGGATTACACACCATAAACTGAAAAAATAGACAAGTACCAAAAATCACCACACATTTATTTCTCTCTTCAATTTCATAATTTCTACATCTGTAACATAGCCTGTACACTTTTTTTAATCAAGTCAACATGTTATTTATATTTTTGCCTCAGAGAATAAAACCACCAAACACTGCCCCCCCACCACCACCTGTGCAGTATAAACTCAGTGTAGAACTGCCAGGTTTCTTGAGCTACTGAAAAATGGAAACCAGAGCCCAGCTCAGCACAAAAAAGCTTAGACCAGAAGGGTAATGCCAAGAGGGTGCTTGCTTATCACATCCAGTTGGTGAAAAATGAACAGAGGTGTTTAGAACTTTTCCATTATGTAGTTACTTACCAGCAGGCACTGCAATGGTTTGGAGTGGCCATTTTTGAGATTTGGGGGCTCTGAGATTAAATCTGAGCATTATTCTAGTCATAATACTACTCTGTAGCCAAGTCATTAATTGAGTATTTATTTAACATTTTTTTGTCGTTAAGCTGTATTATAACACATTGGTTGGAAAAGGAGCATTCTGATTGGCTGTCAGTATACTAAACTGTTAGGTAAACTGCTGCACTCCTTCATGATTATACATAACATATATGACTTAACAAAATCAAGTCTTTAACTTTAACGCTAAGTGCATAAGACACTTGGTCATGCCTCATATCTCATCAATCCCTATGGTTAAAATAACAGATGGTAACCCAGTCCATGTGAGTGACTGTCAGAAACTATGCATGTAGCATTATGTAGTAAGATATCCAAATTGTCCATACTGCTGACTATTCACATGAATTAACAGTACTGTCAAGTAGTATAAAATACGTACATACCCTACTGCTGTGACATTGATTTCACAAGGTCTGGTGGTGAGTTGTTCTTGAATACATATTATATGACAATGTTGTTTCACATCAATAAATATTACTTTAACTGCAAATATAAATACATAATAAATCTAATTAGTAACTGATGCTCATAGATGACACGATTATTGAATGATTAATATCCTTTTTTATAAAGTGAGAACAGCAGAAGGAAGTAAGGAAGAAAGAAAACATGGATGCTGTACTTATAACATCAGAATTTTAAAAACCTTGGCATGAGATACTGACCTCACTGGATTTTCTTTACTGTTCACAAATAAATAATAGTAATAAACTTAAATATCTGTTGTTAATGATTTATAGTTATTTAAGTTGTACAGCTGCCACCTATAATTAATGAGTACACTTGCATCTGAAACCTTGCTAGATTCAGTTTTTTGCTGCTGCTGTTGGGATTAAGGATGCCTCTGTTGTATGTGAGTTAATGTTGTTGTTGATGTGTTCTACTACATACAAGTGCTCCTGATGCTGCTATTGTTAAGACGTCTAACAATGTCTTTGTTGGATGTTGTTGTTCCTGATGTTTTGTTCACTGCCACTGCTGCTGCTATTGTCAAGACGTCTAACAATATGTCAACTGAATGATACTGTCTTGGAGGTTTTCTGCACTGTCACTGTTGCTGCTGTTGACAAGACCTCTGACAAAGTCTCTGTTGAATGAGGCTGATGCTGCTGTTTTCTTCATTGCCACTGCTGCTGCTGTTGACAAGACCTCTGACAAAGTCTCTGTTGAATGAGGCTGATGTTGATGTTTTCTTCGCTGTCACTGTTGTTGCTGTTCACAAGACCTCTGGCAAAGTTTCTGTTGAATGAGACTGATGCTGATGTTTTCTTCTCTGCCTCTGCTGCTGCTGTTGACAAGACCTCTGACAATGTCTCTGTTGAATAAAGCTGATGCTGATGTTTTCTTCGCTGTCACTGTTGTTGCTGTTCACAAAACCTCTGACAATATCTCTGTTGAATGAGGTTGATGCTGGTGTTTTCTTCACTGCCACTGCTGCTGTTCACAAGACCTCTGACAATGTCTCTGCTGAATGAGATTGATGCTGGTGTTTTCTTTGCTGCCACTGTTGCTGTTCACAAGACCTCTGACAATGTCTCTGCTGAATGAGGTTGATGCTGGTGTTTTCTTTGCTGCCACTGTTGCTGCTGTTGACAAGACCTCTGACAAAGTCTCTGTTGAATGAGGCTGATACTTATGTTTTTTTCGCTGCCACTGCTGCTGTTCACAAGACCTCTGACAAAGTCTCTGTTGAATGAGGCTGATGCTGATGTTTTCTTTGCTGACACTGTTGTTGCTCTTCACATGACCTTTGACAATGTCTCTGTTGTATATTTTAAACCACTGAATTGTGTGTTGCCACTAGGAGCCCTATTCCTGTGCAAACAGGAAATAGGAAAAAAGCACAGTAGTTTCTGATGTTGTAGTTGGAACTACAGCAGCGCTATTTCAGAACATTTTATTTATTGCTGGTAATCTTTACATTGTGCCTGTGCCTCGGATGAAAGGCAGACACATGGAGGGCATTCTAAATCACTCGTTATGCAAATAGCACTTTGTTCACTTTACAGCCCCTAGCAGGCACTTCCGGGTCATTCGGCCCCACCATTAAGCGGCCCTGCAGTGAGCAGGCGGTGTGAACTTCAGGCGGCGTCTACGTTCAGAGACACCATGCGTCGGCGTGTGTCAGCTGTGTCAGCTGGGGCACTGGGAAACAGGGACAACATGCTATAAATCAAGTCTAAGGTAAAAGTGTAAGCAATGCGGAAGTGTACTAGGTGTGATATGTTTGCAGAGGGGGAGGATGTTCAGGAGTTTATATGTGATAACTGTGTTCTAATTGAGTCACTGCAGGCCGAGATCATTTCCCTAAGGCTCAGGGTGAGAGTACAGACAGAGATCTCTGTATTGGAGCAGTTCATTGATTCAGTGGCAACTGAACTTTCTGTATCAAAGCGCCTTCCACCAATTGATATGTCGCCATCCGAATCAATAACTTCTGAGGAATTTGATAACAATAATCAATGGTTTACTGTACAAAAATCACCAAGGGGAAAAAAGGGCAGAAGCAACATAGGGGGATCCTCTAACATCTTAACCCCAGACAGATTCAGTGCCCTTGTGACTGATCAAGAACTTGAAGAAGCAAGGGAGCCCACATTACTTGATGACCCTATTAAAAACAGCAGTACTCAGAGCCCCCACACTTCAGATAGTTACGGTATGTCAATGCCAAATATAATACCACATAGGGATGTACTAGTAATAGGTGATTCCATGCTTAAGTATACAGACCATGTTATATGCAGGAATAGGAAGGAATACACTACAGTCTCTGCATTACCTGGGGCTGGCATTGGGGATATAAGAAAATTACTCCTGGGTTTACTAGAAAACATGCGGACAGCAGTGACACTGTTGCATATAGGAGTATGAAATAGTACTGAGATCCAACAGAATTTCGAACTGGTAAGGGAAGAATTTACTAGTAGAGGATGTGATCTGATTATATCTGGGATTTTACCAATTCCTTGGGCAGGATGGCTTTTAGCTGAGAATATTAGATATCTGAATGGGTGGCTTAAGAGGTGGTGCCATAGAGAAGGTTTAGCTTATATAGATCATGGGAGGATTTCCAGGCTTTTTGTAGCTTCTCACATGATGGACTACACCTAAATAGACAGGGGAAAAGGGTTTTTTCTAGTAAGCTAAGACAGTGTATCAATGATCATTTAAACAAGGTATGGGGGGTTAACAAAAAAGGACACATTGTATAACCCAAAGCCAAATTGAAATTTCCTAGTTCTAAGTGCCAGAAGCCTTAATAACAAAATGGATGAACTAAAACTAAAATTACATAATTCAAATATTCATATATGTGCCATTATGGAAACATGGTGGATGGCAGAGGACACCTGGGATAAGCAAATCCCTGGTTATACATTATATAATAAGGATAGGTTGCATGCTAGAGGAGGAGGAGTGGCACTATATGTTTTAAATGGTATAACATCAGAGAATATAGACTGTCCAACCTGGGGAAAGTCTGAGATTTTATGGATCAAAATCACCCCCTCCAAGATCACCGAAGTTTAATATAGGCATGGTATATAGACCACCAGCTAACCCAACCCAGAATGACAGCTTTATATTGGATTTTATTAAATGTATTACTCAGGAGGATAGGGTCATCATAATGGGAGATTTTAATCTACCTGAAATTAACTGGGAATTAGCCCAAACTGACTCCAAGCTAGAGGTTAGTTTCTTGGGGACCTTCCTGGTGGCTGGATTGGAACAGTTTGTTTCTGAAAGTACAAGGGGTAATCATATCTTGAATTTAGTACTGAGTAATATGGCAGATAATATCCATGAATGTGTAGTGGAAGTTCCCCTGAGTACCAGCGATCACTCCATGGTTGGGTTTAGGTATAATGTGGTTAGTGAAACAAATATTAGAAGCACAGTAGTGCTTAATTATAATAGAACAGATTTCAGTGCTATAGGAGAGGAATTGGGTAACTGGAACTGGGTGTATGAGCTTAAGAATAATACAGTATATGAAATATGGGACAAGCTTAGTACCAAATTAAACGGGCTGATTCAAAAGTATGTTCCAGCTAGAACTAAATATCACAGTCCAAGGAAGGCTCTTCCTCTATGGCTGACACCCTTGGTTAAAAAAATAATAAAAAAGAAGAATAGGGCATATACCAGAGCAAAACGGAGCGGTGAGACCAGATCGTGGGATATTTATAAATATTGTTTAAAAAAGGCTAAGTTAACTATTTCTAAGGCCAAGAAGAGATTCCAGTATAAACTGGCCACAAAAGCACAGGAAAATTACAAATCATTCTATGCATACATTACTAATAAAAGGGGAACGGGTAGAACAGTTGGACTCCTAAGAAATAATAGTGATAATCTTATAATAGGGAACAAGGATATGGCAGATAGGTTTAACACCTATTTCTCTACTGTTTTTATTGTGGTCCAAAAAGTCCTGCTGCCTGAAAATACATTACAAGGGATAATATGCACTAAAATAGAGGTTGAAGATGTGAGAAAGAGGCTAAGTCACCTGAACCAAACAAGGCACAAGGACCAGATGGTATGCATCCAAGAATGATCAAGGAATTGGCGGATTATTTGGCAGGGCCTGTTACGCTACTGTTCCAACAATCCCTGGAGACAGGTCAGGTCATTGAGGATTGGAGGCAGGCTATAGTGATCCCTATACATAAGAAGGGATCCAAACAGGAGGTCACTAATTATAGACCTATCAGCCTGACCTCAGCCTTAGAGAAGATACTTGAGGGCTTAATCAAAGATTTGATTATGAATACGGTTGATTCTGAGGGAGTAACTGATGAGACACAGCATGGTTTACGAAAGGTCGATCATGCCAGACTACACAGTTTGAGTTCTATGGGAAAGTTAGCACAGCATTTGACGAAGGTATATCTGTAGATGTTATATACTTGGACTTCACCAAGGCTTTTGATAAAGTCCCAAATGACCGGCTGATTGATACCCTCTTCAAGATAGGGGTATAGCCGAAACTAGTGCACTGGATTAGGGATTGGTTGTCTGACAGGAGACAGAGTGTAAGCGTGTTGGGGGAACTCTCAGATTGGGCAGGGGTTACTAGCTGGGTTCCGCTGGGATCCATATTGGGGCCATGTCTATTTAACCTCTATATGTCGACTATGAAACCAAAAATGGATATCTGGCTCTCCAAATTTGCAGATGACACACGTATAGGTTTCCCAGTAAATAGCCAATCTGAAGCCTTTAAAATTCAGGAAGCACTGAGTGATCTGGAGGCCTGGGCATGGGAGCACAGGATAACATTTAATATAGATAAGTGTACAGTAATGCACCTGGGTAAAAACAATTTAGAGGTAGCGTACATACTGGTGGGGCAGGTGCTTAGGGTGGTACATGAAGAGCAGGATTTAGGAATTAGGGTCAGTAATAACCTTAAATTCAATTCGCATTGTAACCAGATGGTTAAAGAGATGGGTGGTATCCTGAGTTGCATTCACAGCCATATCAAGAGTAGAAGAAAAGAGCTTCTGCTCCCTCTCTATACCTCCTTGGTATGGCCACATACTGAGTATTGCATGCAGTTTTGGGCCCCTGGGAACAAGGGTGATATAAATGCCCTTGAGAGGATACAGAGAAGGGCAACAAGAAAAATAAGAGAAGTATAGGGCATGAAATACGAAGAGAGACTAAAAAATCTGAACCTATTTTCTCTAGAGTATCGTAGATTAAGAGGCGACATGTGCCTAGTTTACTGGGCTCTGTCAGATTACAGACTATGGGAATTACTGGGCCTTGATCTTCGAGATCAGATATATAATACACGAGCCAATCCCCTACAGCTAAAAGGTGTTAGATTTAATACGCGGGTGAGAAAGCATTGGTTCTCAGTAAGGGTGGTTAAAATATGGAATGAACTGCCCACTGAAGTAGTAGGAAGTAAAACAATGCTAGCCTTTAAACATTCCCTTGACTGTTACCTACTTGGTTAAAATATAAAAGGGTATTAGTATATTGATAAGGCGAGTCAAATGGACTTCGGTCTTCATAGCGCTCAGTTTTACCTATGACCTATGACCTATGAATGAGGCTGATGCTGTTTTCTTCATTGCCATTCTTGCTGCTGTTTAAAAGACCTCTGACAATGTCTCTGTTGAATGAGGTTGACGCTGATGTTTTCTTCGCTGACACTGTTGTTGCTGTTCACAAGACCTCTGGCAAAGTTGCTGTTGAATGAGGGTGATGCTGCGGTTTTCTTCTCTGCCTCTGTTGCTGTTGTTCACAAGACCTCTGACAAAGTCTGTTGAATGAGGCTGATGCTGTTTTCTTCTCTGCCTCTGCTGCTGCTGTTCACAAAACCTCTGGCAATGCCTCTGTTGAATGAGGTTGATGCTGATGTTTTCTTCGCTGCCATTGTTGCTGCTGTTGACAAGACCTCTTGCAAATTCTATGTTAGACGAGATTGATGCTGATGTTTTCTTCGCTGCCACTGTTGTTGCACTTCACAAGACCTCTGACAAAGTCTCTGTTGAGTGAAGCTGCTGCTGCTGTTTTCTTTTCTGCAACTGTTGCTGCTGTTGACAAGACCTCTGGCAAAGTCTCTGTTGAATGAGACTGATGCTGCTGTTTTCTTCATTGCCACTGTTGCTGCTGTTGACAAGACCTCTGACAAAGTCTCTGTTGATTGAGGCTGATGCTGATGTTTTCTTCATTGCCACTGTTCCTACTGTTCACAAGACCTCTGACAAAGTCTGTTGAATGAGGTTGATGCTGTTGTTTTCTTCGCTGCCTCTGCTGCTGCTGCTGACAACACCTCTGACAAAGTCTCTGTTGAATGAGTCTGATGCTGATGTTTTCTTTGCTTCCACTGCTGTTGCTGTTGACAAGATCTCTGACATTGTCTCTACTGAATGAGACTGATGCTGATGTTTTCTTCTCTGCCTCTGAAGCTGCTGTTGACAAGACCTCTGACAAAGTCTCTGCTGAATGAGTTTGATGCTGATGCTTTCTTTGCTGCCACTGTTCCTGCTGTTGATAAGATCTCTGACAAAGTCTCTGTTGAATGAGGCTGATGCTGATGTTTTCTTCGCTGCCACTGTTGCTGCTGTTGACAAGACCTCTTGCAAATTCTATGTTAGACGAGATTGATGCTGATGTTTTCTTCACTGCCACTGTTGTTGCAGTTCACAAGACCTCTGACAAAGTCTCTGTTGAGTGAAGCTGCTGCTGCTGTTTTCTTTTCTGCAACTGTTGCTGCTGTTGACAAGACCTCTGACAAAGTCTGTTGAATAAGGCTGATGCTGATGTTTTCTACACTGACACTGTTGTTCCTGTTGACAAGATCTCTGACAAAGTCTGTTGAATAAGGCTGATGCTGATGTTTTCTTCGTTGCCTCTGCTGATCCTGTTCACAAGACCTCTGGCAAAGATTCTGTTGAATGAGAGTGATGCTGATGTTTTCTTCGCTGCCTCTTCTGCTGCTGTTGACAAGACCTCTGATAATGTCTCTGTTGAATGAGGCTGATGTTAATGCTTTCTTCGCTGCCACTGTTGTTGCTGTTGACAAGATCTCTGACAAAGTCTCTGTTGAATGAGGCTGATGCTGATGTTTTCTTCTTTGCCTCAGCTGCTGCTGTTGACAAGATCTCTGACAATGTCTCTGTTGAATGAGGCTGATGCTGTTTTCTTCGCTGCCACTGTTGCTGCTGTTGACAAGACCTCTTGCAAATTCTATGTTAGACGAGACTGATGCTGATGTTTTCTTCACTGCCACTGTTGTTGCACTTCACAAGACCTCTGACAAAGTCTCTGTTGAGTGAAGCTGATGCTGATGTTTTCTTTTCTGCAACTGTTGCTGCTGTTGACAAGACCTCTGGCAAAGTCTCTGTTGAATGAGGCTGGTGCTGATGTTTCCTTCATTGCCACTGTTCCTACTGTTCACAAGACCTCTGACAAAGTCTGTTGAATGAGGTTGATGCTGTTGTTTTCTTCGCTGCCACTGTTCCTACTGTTCACAAGACCTCTGACAAAGTCTGTTGAATGAGGTTGATGCTGTTGTTTTCTTCGCTGCCTCTGCTGCTGCTGTTGACAACACCTCTGACAAAGTCTCTGTTGAATGAATCTGATGCTAATGTTTTCTTTGCTTCCACTGCTGTTGCTGTTGACAAGATCTCTGACAAAGTCTCTGTTGATTGAGGCTGATGCTGATGTTTTCTTCACTGCCACTGTTGCTGCTGTTCACAAGATCTCTGACAAAGTCTCTTTTGAATGAGACTGATGCTGATGTTTTCTTCGCTGCCACTGTTGCTGCTGTTGGAAGACCTCTTGCAAATTCTATGTTAGACGAGATTGATGCTGATGTTTTCTTCGCTGCCACTGTTGTTGCACTTCACAAGACCTCTGACAAAGTCTCTGTTGAGTGAAGCTGATGCTTTATGTTTTCTTTTCTGCAACTGTTGCTGCTGTTGACAAGACCTCTGGCAAAGTCTCTGTTGAATGAGACTGATGCTGCTGTTTTCTTCATTGCCACTTTTGCTGCTGTTCACAAGACCTCTGACAAAGTCTCTGTTGAATGAGGCTGATGCTAATGTTTTCTTTGCTTCCACTGCTGTTGCTGTTGACAAGATCTCTGACAAAGTCTGTTTAATGAGACTGTTGCTGCTGTTCACTAGACCTCTGACAAAGTCTGTTGAATGAGGCTGATGCTGATGTTTTCTTCGTTGCCATGGTTGCTGCTGTTCACAAGACCTCTGACATTTCCTCTGTTGAATGAGGCTGATGCTAATGTTTTCTTTGCTGCCACTGCTGTTGCTGTTGACAAGATCTCTGACAAAGTCTGTTGAATGAGGTTGATGCTGATGTTTTCTTCACTGCCACTGTTGCTGCTGTTGACAAGATCTCTGACTTTGTCTCTATTGAATGAGACTGATGCTGCTCTTTTCTTCACTGCCACTGTTGCTGCTGTTCACACCACCTCTGACAAAGTCTGTTGAATAAGGCTGATGCTGTTTTCTTCATTGCCACTGTTGCTGCTGTTGACAAGACCTCTGACAAGGTCTCTGTTGAATGAGGCTGATGCTACTGTTTTCTTCACTGCCACTGCTGCTGCTGCTGTTCACAAAACCTCTGGCAAAGTTCTCTTGCATGAGACGGATGCTGTTTTCTTCTCTGCCTCTGCTGCTGCTGTTGACAAGACCTCTGACAAACTCTCTGTTGAATGAGGCTGATGCTACTGTTTTCTTCGCTGCCACTGTTGCTGCTGTTCACAAGATCTCTGACAAAGTCTGTTGAATGAGGTTGATTCTGATGTTTTCTTCATTGCCACTTTTGTTGCTGTTAACAAGATCTCTGACAAAGTCTGTTGAATGAGGTTGATGCTGATGCTTTCTTCGTTGCCACTATTGCTGCTGTTGACAAGATCTCTGACATTGTCTCTGTTGAATGAGGCTGATGTTGATGTTTCCTTCGCTGCCACTGTTCCTGCTGTTGACAAGATCTCTGACAATGTCTCTGTTGAATGAGGCTGATGCTGTTTTCTTTTCCGCCACTGTTGCTGCTGTTGACAAGACCTCTTGCAAATTCTATGTTAGACGAGACTGATGCTGATGTTTTCTTCACTGCCACTGTTGTTGCAGTTCACAAGACCTCTGACAAAGTCTCTGTTGAGTGAAGCTGATGCTGATGTTTTCTTTTCTGCAACTGTTGCTGCTGTTGACAAGACCTCTGGCAAAGTCTCTGTTGAATGAGGCTGATGTTAATGTTTTCTTTGCTGCCACTGCTGTTGCTGTTGACATGATCTCTGACAAAGTCAAGTCTGTTGAATGAGGTTGATGCTGATGTTTTCTTCTCTGCCATTGTTGGTGCTGTTCACAAGATCTCTGACAAAGCCTGTTGAATGAGGTTGATGCTGATGTTTTCTTCATTGCCACTGTTGTTGCTGTTCACAAGATCTCTAACAAAGTCTCTGTTGAATGAAGGTGATGCTGATGTTTTCTTTTCTGCCACTGTTGCTGCTGTTGACAAGACCTGTGGCAAAGTCTCTGTTGAATGAGACTGATGCTGTTGTTTTCTTCACTGCCACTGTTGCTGCTGTTCACAAGACCTCTGACAAAGTCTGTTGAATAAGGCTGATGCTGTTTTCTTCATTACCACTGATGTTGCTGTTCACAAGACCTCTGACAATGTCTCTGTTGAATGAGGTTGATGCTGTTGTTTTCTTCACTGCCACTGTTGTTGCTGTTCACAAGACCTCTGACAAAGTCTCTGCTGAATGAGGTTGATGCTGATGTTTTCTTCGCTGCCACTGCTCTTGCTGTTGACAAGGTCTCTGACAAAGTCTCTGTTGAATGAGGCTGATGCTGATGTTTTCTTCGCTGCCACTGTTGCCGCTGTTCACAAGATCTCTGACAAAGTCTGTTGAATGAGGTTGATGTTGATGTTTTCTTCGCTGCCACTGTTTTTTCTGTTCACAAGACCGCTGGCAAAGTCTCTGTTGATTGAGGCTGATGCTGATGTTTCCTTCACTGCCACTGTTGCTGCTGTTCACAAGACCTTTGGCAAAGTCTATGCTGAATGAGACTGATGCTGATGTTTTCTTCACTGCCACTGTTGTTGCTATTGACAAGACTTCTGGCAAAACCTCTGTTGAATGAGAGTGATGCTGATGTTTCCTTCACTGACACTGTTGTTGCTATTCACAAGACCACTGGCAAAGTCTCCGTCGAATGGGACTGATGCTGATGTTTTCTTCACTGCCGCTGCTGCTGCTGTTGACAAGATCTTGGACATTGTCTCTGTTGAATGAGGCTGATGCTGCTGTTTTCTTCTCTGCTACTGTTGCTGTTGTTCACAAGACCTCTGACAAAGTATGTTGAATGAGGCTGATTCTGTTTTCTTCACTGCCACCGTTGTTGCTGTTGACAAGACCTCTGACAATGTCTGTGCTGAATCAGGTTGATGCTGGTGTTTTCTTTGTTGCCACTGTTGCTGCTGTTCACAAGACTTCTGGCAAAGTCTCTGTTGAATGAGGCTGATGCTGATGTTTGCTTCACTGCCACTGATGCTGCTGTTCACAAGACCTCTGACATTTCCTCTGTTGAATGAGGCTGATGCTAATGTTTTCTTTGCTGCCACTGCTGTTACTGTTGACAAGATCTCTGACAAAGTCTGTTGAATGAGGTTGATGCTGATGTTTTCTTCACTGCCACTGTTGCTGCTGTTGACAAGATCTCTGACTTTGTCTCTATTGAATGAGACTGATGCTGCTCTTTTCTTCACTGCCACTGTTGCTGCTGTTCACACCACCTCTGACAAAGTCTGTTGAATAAGGCTGATGCTGTTTTCTTCATTGCCACTGTTGCTGCTGTTGACAAGACCTCTGACAAGGTCTCTGTTGAACGAGGCTGATGCTACTGTTTTCTTCACTGCCACTGCTGCTGCTGCTGTTCTCAAAACCTCTGGCAAAGTTTCTCTTGCATGAGACGGATGCTGTTTTCTTCTCTGTCTCTGCTGCTGCTGTTGACAAGACCTCTGACAAACTCTCTGTTGAATGAGGCTGATGCTACTGTTTTCTTCGCTGCCACTGTTGCTGCTGTTCACAAGATCTCTGACAAAGTCTGTTGAATGAGGTTGATTCTGATGTTTTCTTCATTGCCACTTTTGTTGCTGTTAACAAGATCTCTGACAAAGTCTGTTGAATGAGGTTGATGCTGATGCTTTCTTCGTTGCCACTGTTGCTGCTGTTGACAAGATCTCTGACATTGTCTCTGTTGAATGAGGCTGATGTTGATGTTTCCTTCGCTGCCACTGTTCCTGCTGTTGACAAGATCTCTGACAATGTCTCTGTTGAATGAGGCTGATGCTGTTTTCTTTTCCGCCACTGTTGCTGCTGTTGACAAGACCTCTTGCAAATTCTATGTTAGACGAGACTGATGCTGATGTTTTCTTCACTGCCACTGTTGTTGCAGTTCACAAGACCTCTGACAAAGTCTCTGTTGAGTGAAGCTGATGCTGATGTTTCCTTTTCTGCAACTGTTGCTGCTGTTGACAAGACCTCTGGCAAAGTCTCTGTTGAATGAGACTGATGCTGCTGTTTTCTTCACTGCCACTGTTGCTGCTGTTCACAAGACCTCTGACAAAGTCTGTTGAATAAGGCTGATGCTGATTTTTTCTTCTCTGCCTCTGCTGCTGCTGTCGACAAGACCTCTGACAAAGTCTCTGTTGAATGAGGCTGATGTTAATGTTTTCTTTGCTGCCACTGCTGTTGCTGTTGACATGATCTCTGACAAAGTCAAGTCTGTTGAATGAGGTTGATGCTGATGTTTTCTTCTCTGCCATTGTTGGTGCTGTTCACAAGATCTCTGACAAAGCCTGTTGAATGAGGTTGATGCTGATGTTTTCTTCATTGCCACTGTTGTTGCTGTTCACAAGATCTCTAACAAAGTCTCTGTTGAATGAAGGTGATGCTGATGTTTTCTTTTCTGCCACTGTTGCTGCTGTTGACAAGACCTGTGGCAAAGTCTCTGTTGAATGAGACTGATGCTGTTGTTTTCTTCACTGCCACTGTTGCTGCTGTTCACAAGACCTCTGACAAAGTCTGTTGAATAAGGCTGATGCTGTTTTCTTCATTACCACTGATGTTGCTGTTCACAAGACCTCTGACAATGTCTCTGTTGAATGAGGTTGATGCTGTTGTTTTCTTCACTGCCACTGTTGTTGCTGTTCACAAGACCTCTGACAAAGTCTCTGCTGAATGAGGTTGATGCTGATGTTTTCTTCGCTGCCACTGCTCTTGCTGTTGACAAGGTCTCTGACAAAGTCTCTGTTGAATGAGGCTGATGCTGATGTTTTCTTCGCTGCCACTGTTGCCGCTGTTCACAAGATCTCTGACAAAGTCTGTTGAATGAGGTTGATGTTGATGTTTTCTTCGCTGCCACTGTTTTTTCTGTTCACAAGACCGCTGGCAAAGTCTCTGTTGATTGAGGCTGATGCTGATGTTTCCTTCACTGCCACTGTTGCTGCTGTTCACAAGACCTTTGGCAAAGTCTATGCTGAATGAGACTGATGCTGATGTTTTCTTCACTGCCACTGTTGTTGCTATTGACAAGACTTCTGGCAAAACCTCTGTTGAATGAGAGTGATGCTGATGTTTCCTTCACTGACACTGTTGTTGCTATTCACAAGACCACTGGCAAAGTCTCCGTCGAATGGGACTGATGCTGATGTTTTCTTCACTGCCGCTGCTGCTGTTGACAAGATCTTGGACATTGTCTCTGTTGAATGAGGCTGATGCTGCTGTTTTCTTCTCTGCTACTGTTGCTGTTGTTCACAAGACCTCTGACAAAGTATGTTGAATGAGGCTGATTCTGTTTTCTTCACTGCCACCATTGTTGCTGTTGACAAGACCTCTGACAATGTCTGTGCTGAATCAGGTTGATGCTGGTGTTTTCTTTGTTGCCACTGTTGCTGCTGTTCACAAGACTTCTGGCAAAGTCTCTGTTGAATGAGGCTGATGCTGATGTTTGCTTCACTGCCACTGATGCTGCTGTTCACAAGACCTCTGACAATGTCTCTGTTGAATGAGGCTGATGCTAAAGGAATAGTGCCCTCCAAGGTGGGTGTTATGCTGGGATAACATCCCACCTCGGGTCCTTGGGCCCGAGGCCACCGGCCGAGTGCATCCAACACCCAAGAAGGGATGTTATCCCAGCATAACACCCACCTTGGAGGGCATTATTCCTATTATACAATGGCTCACTGTTTTATACAGAAAAAAAATAATTTTAAAGAATTCTTTTTAGTGTTTAAAAATATATTTTTAAGAAAAGATGCAAACCATCATCAAATCATCATCAAGCCTATGGATGCCATCATTATCTAGCTAATGAGCAGGGGGTTATGCCAGGACTACATCCCTGCTATGATGGCCAGCTGACCAATCAGGAGCCAGGATTCTTTCTTGCCATTTTATAATGCTGTTTTCTTTGCTGCCACTGTTGTTGCTGTTCACAAGACCTCTGACAATGTCTCATGTTGATTGAGGCTGATGCTGATGTTTTCTTCGCTGCCACTGTTGTTGCTGTTCACAAGACCTCTGACAATGTCTCATGTTGATTGAGGCTGATGCTGATGTTTTCTTCGCTGCCACTGTTGTTGCTGTTCACAAGACCTCTGGCAAAGTTTCTGTTGAATGGGACTGACGCTAATGTTTTCTTCATTGCCACTGCTGCTGCTTTTGACAAGACCTCTGACAATGTCTCTATTGAATGAGGCTAATGCTGCTGTTTCCTTCACTAACACTGTTGTTGCTGTTCACAAGACCTCTGGCAAAGTCTCTGTTGAATGGGACTGATGCTGATGTTTTCTTCACTGCCACTGCTGCTGCTGTTGACAAGACTTCTGAGAATGTCTCTGTTGAATGAGGCTGATGCTAATGTTTGAATGATGTGTATTTAATATAAAAATTAAATTGCATCTAGTGGTCACTCCCTCAATTGATGACCCACCCATAGTGACCCCCCCATGACATATATTTAAAAAATTAAACATCTGGCACAGCCCTCTGTTCTCCTCCACAATCAGCAACCCACTAAGCTATGAATGATTTTGCCAGTGCAAGCACTCGCTATTTCATTGATAGCTCAGTGGCTGCCAGCCATGAAGGAAAGTGGGTGGGTGGCTGTGCTGATGGCCCACGCCATTTCTGGACAGGGGAGTGGGGTGGGACACTATCTGCATGTGGTGGTGGTGGTGGTGCATGTAGACCACTAGATCACAAGTGATTGAAATTTGACTAGGAATAAGTTACAAAAACAGAAAAATATTTTACTACTTAGGGGGATAGGCGAAAGGAATGGGGGAGTGGGGTTTCAACACTAGAACAACAGGGATATTTTATTTTAATATGGTGGATAGGGATGGGGTGGGTACTGCAAGTATGACTCTAATATGGACATGGGTGGGTGATCTGGTTGGGGTGGAGGTGCTAATAGCAACCAGTATTTGTTTTTTTTTAACACACATTGGTCGGGGGTGGGTGGAATTACTACTGTCAGGTAATTGGGTTGGGGAGGGACAACTAGGTACCATGGCTTTTATTTTATTTGTGAATTTCATAGTTTTATCAGGCACTAGGACAGGAATGTAGGGAAGGCAGAATTTTTGTGAAGCGTGCCTCAGTCAGACAGAAAAGCATCATCAGAAAAACTATTTGGGTGTTTGATGAGTAAACTATGAGTCAATAAGAGCTGTTCTCAAGAATATTAATTGAGGCAGGAGTCAAACAGATGGGCATGTCAAGTGTTTATTAGAAAGATGTCATGCTTTCACTTTCCAAGAGTATTTACTGTTATTTCTAGCAGCATGCAACATTTTTTTGTCTTTCAGTACCTCAGTATGAAACATAATACAATTTTCTGCATAGTTTAAGTATGTCTGCAATTCGGCTTTCATTACAAGGACTTCACATCTGTTCCTGTTGTCCGTCCACTTGTTGTTCATGAGGGAGGACACCCACTCTACAAATGCACTAGAAGAAGGAGTGCTCATTACGAATGACACCAACAGAAACAAGTTCCTGAGATTTTCTTTACTGCATTTTTGGAAAACATCTTTCCATTTATCAGAAACCAATTTTTCTTGCAACTCCATAGCTGCAGGATCACAAAAAGGATGTATCAAGATGAATTCATCAAATAAGGCATCACTGTCAAATTGGTCTCAACTTTCAATGCATTCACAGCTGTTAGTATGTCATCATATGTGATTGCAGTTTTTAGAGCTAGTGGTTTTAGGTGAAGTAAAACATTGTTTGTAAAGAAATCAAACCATTTTTCCAGATATTTAATTGATGAATTGAGAAATAGCAAGAAACTTTCTTTGATGTGTTGTCTTTTGTCTACTGATACACTTCTCAGTTTGTTCATGGCTTTGAAGCTGTAAAACCTGTCCTTCATACAGTGAATGAGTTTGCAGTGGAAGTCATCCATCACAGTGAACAATTAAGCAATACTGAGTTTATTGCTTTAGTCTATCTTTTTTACTGTTGTTTCAAACACACATGTCACATTATGACAAAAGTTCAGCTAGATCTCGACTATATCTGTGTCTTCTGTCTCTTCGTCATTCAGACAAAGTGCATTCCAAATTTGTCATGGACATTCTTCTCCAAGTGATTTGAAATATGAAATGATGGCTGGTCAGTTCTGCAGTAATTTTGCAACAGCAGCATTCAGCGAAATCCATCTTGTTGAAACATGTCACATAAGATCATGCCATTTAAGATCGACAAACTCGAAGAATTCTTTAAGTTGAGCTCTGCGCTTTGCATGATTTGTGAAATAATTATAAATTTTAATACTGATACATTCAATCCCGATATCCAATTTATCAAGGGCATGCCTCAGTGTGTTGTGCACGATATGAGTAGAGCAGTTTGCTTTCACTATGTTGCTATTGTCACCCTTCAGAATTTGATATGCCAAGTTGTGACTCCCATAATTAACATTAGCATTATCAGCAGCGAAAGCGGTGACATTACTTAACTTTAAGTGAAGTTGTGATAGGGTGTTCTTTACCAGCTCAGCGATGCTCAACACAGTTTCACATGGTTCTTCACTGAAATCTAGAAGTTTTTTTACACATCCAGTTTCTGCTGTGAAATACTGAAGAACAACTGGAAGCATTTTCCTATTACCTTTATTGGAGGCGTCAGTCGCAACTGAAAAGTAGACAATGTCTTCTGACAAATCCTGAATGATTCTTTCAACAGATTTAACTACAAGTACATCTTTTACAAGACACTCCCCTTTTGTATGTCCAAAAGCAATTTTCTTGGCCGTTGCAGAATCAGAAAACAAGTGTGATGCCAGTTTGTTACTGCAATCCATGCTGTTGTAGCTCAAATGATGCTTTACAGAGTGATAGACACTACACAGTTCTGCTGCAGTTACCTTGTCAGCCTCATCAGTCTCGGGTCATACAAAGAACTTTGAAATGCTGACTTGCTGAGAAGACAATACATTATGCATGTGTCCAGAACCTGCCATATGTCATTTTAAGTCATTTTCACCTCCGTGTATAATGCTAAACTCACAGTGGCATGCTGTACAGAGAGCCTTCAAGATATTGTTATTCGCAACCCAGTTATATGCTTTTTGCCATTCACTTCGGTAGCAGCACATTCACTTCATCTTTTTCTTCTTCAGCTGCCCTTGTTGTACCGCAGGATCTGACATACCTAATTCTGAGATTTCCATTTCGAACAACATGTATTCAAAATTTGACCTGTAAATGACTGTTGCTATGCGTACTGCAGTGTGTTGTTAACTATGCAAGAGTGATGCTCCAATAGAATCTTAGATATTAATTTATTGCAAAGTAAAGTAGCTAATACTTAATCAGCTTGGAGTAATACTATCTTCTGATGCACTGTAGTATCTATATTAGAGCAAGATATGTAAAGCGTTCATGTTTAGCATTTAGAAGTTCAGACATTCTTTTGTATAACAGTACTTCAGTAACAATAAGACTCACCACTAAATTAAATGCATGCACTAATGAAAAGTTAAATTTATTAAACAACACTGTTGTCTCCACTACCAAGCAACAGTGGACACAGGTGATAAATACAAATTATTTGAGCCCATTCTAGGAGTCACAAATGCACCGAAGATTAATTGACAGACAAAAAAGACCAGGAACCCCTGATCTAACTTTTAAATAACAGTACCACTAATGATAAAAGTGGCAACAGAGAGGAAGCTGGAAACCATATACCATTAAGCATGAGTTCAGTAGTGGGAAAGATCATGGAAAATCTACTGAAGGAAAGAATAGTGGAAAACCTTATTTCCAATGATCTACAATGGAGGGAGGCTGTGCCAGACTAACCTTATTGAATTCTTCGACTTTGTAACAAGGGAGGTGGATCCAGGGTGGAAGGGGACCATGGATGTGGCCTAGATGGACTTCAGGAAGGCCTCTGACACTGTGCCACATAAACTGCTTTTAAACCAGTAATTTTCAATGTCTTTATTAGTGACATTACAGAGGACCAAGAAGGGAGAATTTGCATGTTTGCTGATGACACAAGGCTAAGCAACAGAGTGGACACACTGGAGGGTGTGGATATAAACATATGAAAATACAAAATTGCCAGCAGGTACAGGCCATTCAGTCTATCTAGTCTGCTCAAGTGTCCAGGACACCATCTATTAGACTGCAGCTGCCCCCATCCACTTGCACCCCCTTCCATCTTGATGCCCCCCACTTCTGATTTCACCTCTCCTACCCTCCACTAGATCCCTGGATAGAATGAGAAGAGATATGAAGAAGACTGAGGACTGGTAAAGGTAGTGGTAGTTGAGATTCAATGTAAAACAAAGTGCAATTGGAACTCAATAACACAGGAATAACGTATCAGCATGGTGGAGGCGGGCAGGGATATAGAATGTTTCATGCAGGAAAGCAGGGTTCAAAATTGGAACTGGTCCAGTAGCCAAATGCTGGTATATTTTGTATTGGGCTAGTAAGATTTTCATTTAACTAGCCCTGTGAGTTTGCACTGGAGAAGGCAACACTTCAGTATGTTCATCAGCTGGGACAGTGGAAAAGTCTGTGGTGCTGATGAATTTCCACTGTCACTAGCCATGCTAGCTAGTGGCTGCAAAACCTAATTTCAACAACTGGGAAAGGAACCTAGGAGTTAACATCTAGGATGACCTCAAGTTAGGGAGTCAGTGTGGCAAGGCAGCATGAAAAGCAAACAGGACGATGGGTTGCAGAGGCAGTGGTATCACTAACAAGAAAAGGGAGGTCATAATTCTACTGTACTAGACACTAGTGTGGCCACACATTGAGTACAGTGTCCAGTTCTGGAGTCTTTATCTTTGTAATGATATGGACAGAGTGCAGGCAGTTCAGAGGAGGGCAACCAAGATGGTACAAGGATCACATCACAAGCCCTGCATGGACAGGTTGAAAGACCTGAATATCTACACCTTGGAAGAGAGTACAGTGAGAGGGGATATGATTGAGACATAGAAGTACCTCACAGGGAGAAACAAGGTTCAGGTAAACACAATTTGTTAAAAAGAGAAGCTGCAAGACTAAGGGGCATGGTATGATCTGGACAGACGGATGTTCAAAGGGAATGTGAAGAAATACTTTTTCACAGAGACGATAGTGGACAGCAAGAACAGCCTGCTGGAAGAGGTGGTGGGGGCATAAACGACTACAGGATTTAATAATGCATGTGACAGTCATAAGGTAAGATAATAATTGTTTCCAGTATACCATCATAACTTTAAATACAACATTTTACATTTTGCAGTGTACACATCAGTAATACTTAGCTTAAACTTAGTCCCAAAATATATTTACTTTTTTTCATCCTATACAACACTGCACACACTCCAACTCTTATAATAGTAATAACATTAATTTACTTGGAATATACTCATAAGAACTATCTTATGTGGGGTTTAAATGCCTCAGCTATTGCTTTGTATACTCCAAAATACATGTATGTTATCACTTAAATAGCAGCCAGCTAAGCAGTCATGGGATGTCCAGTGTCTAAAGTAAGCAAAGTGTTTTTAACAACAAAGAAATATATGTTTACTCAGAAAACTAAAAACAAAGCATTGTTTCATCTCCATATTTACTATTTTTTTTCTGCAGCTACATGGCAGGCAGATATCACTTAGTAACATGCGATGTGACAGCATACAGTGCACACATTACAGCATCCACATGGCACCAAATCCAAATTTATCTTGCTTGCATAGTATTTACTCACGGAGATTGCACCTAATGCTAATAGGTCTCATCAGCAGACTTGATAGGTTACAGCAGCAGCCAAACTGGGATTATCATTGCTTGTAATACTGAGGGATGCAGTACTGTATCTTTTTTTTTCCCTTTGTATTAAAACATAGGAATAAATCACAGATGGAAAGATAGAAGTCCCCACCACCACCACATACACACACGCACACATATGCATACACACACACACAGCATCACAAGAACTAGACAAAAAAAAGGTGGGGGATAAACAAATCAAAACATGGATGAAACAAAAGTGTGTGTGTGTGTGTGTGTGTGTGTGTGTGTGTGCAAAAAGCCAGTACTATGAAATTTGATTTTAGTAAACTTTGATATATATATATATATATATATACACATATCCTAACAGGTGCCCACTGCCTGCCTTGTCCTCTCAAGACTAGCACAGCTGCCTCCCAAATCGTGTACTCCAGTCCCCTTCATCTGATCCTGATACCCAGGTCCCCATCGCAGTGCAGTTGCTGAGCGCATCCCATTCTGACCCCTGCTACTGCTACTCAACTCATGGGTGGGAGGGGATGGTCAGACTATTAGAAATGAAACAAGCTACTCTGCCACTCCCATTCCACTCGCGTACCCCTGGGTCGCACGGTCAGCAACCTAAGCTTAAATCTGGAGATGGCGAGCGCAGCAGTAGGGGACACAACTTCCTGACTCACTCAGGCTCCGTTTCCCATTCAATTCACTGTCCCTTCTGAAAAACAGAACATTTTCTTAATTATTTGAAAACACACAGAACAGTAGCTTCATGCCTCCCCAGCTCTGATCCTGATGCTGATGTCACACACAATGTTTTTTCGGTGGGGGGAGGGGCTGTTCTATACAGCATTGCACACCCAGCTCACTGGTACTAGTCACAGCTACACTTCTTTAACTTTATTCCTTTCCCAGTTCCTTCCATTAAGAGCATGCAATCTCATCAAAGGCACAGTAGCACTACTTACACCAGTACTTCATCTTACTAGTTGAAAATGTAAGCACTTGCTTCATTTTATAGCTTGTTCTGTCCTTACACAGGACAAAAAACACAACAGCACCCTCTAGTTTCAAAACAGCATTAGAGGTAGAGGGACTAGTTTACACACAATGGATTTGTCTATGAAAATGATATATCTACTTTATCTTTATTTAATTTTTAAACAACTTTTTTCTTCAAAAATAGAACACAAAGCCCATTTTCTAAGTACAATAATACCCTCCAGGGTGGGCAGTATTGGGCTACACTGAATCTTCCAGGAGCTATACTGTCGGGCCTCATTATGCCCCGGGAGGTCTGGTGTAGTCCAATACTGCCCACCCTGTTGGGTATTATTCCTTACATAATCCCATACCCTGGAATGGGTTACTGCACACATAACCAGGGTTATGTGCAAAACAAGGATAAAATAATATTAATGGGTTTTCTCCCTGTTTAACATTAAAAAAAAAAATGAAACAGCCACCAATAAATATTCAAGATATAAGCATTTAATTAAAACAATAATACACTGTGGACTTACTCTGCCCCCTTCCCCACACATCAATATTTGACAGTCACACAAAGACAGTAACCTGCTGCCATTCAATTTGACTGCTGTTATATAGATACACAGACACTGTCGGCAGATAAGGGCCTATGGCCCACCCAGTCTGCCCATTTGAGCTTGTAAGTTCACTTCATGTTTTCCTAGAAGTCTGTTGCCCCTTACCTCTGACCTCCAGAATTCTCTAATGCCTATCCCATGCATTCTTAAATCCTCTGATTGTTTCAGCCCCTACCACTTCCTCTGGCAGGGTGTTCCACTTGTCCACCACCCGTTCTGTGAAGAAATTCTTCCTCATGTTTCCTCTGAATTGCCTTCCCTCCAACTTCATCCCATGCCCTCTAGTCCTGGAACATCTTTCTCACTGGAAAATAATGTGTTCCTGCATCCTGTTCCTCCCTGTAAGGTACTTGTATGTCTTTATCATATCCTCTCTCTCCCTTCTCTCCTCCAGGGAGTACATATTCAAGTCCTTTAACCTGTCCTCATAGGACTTGTAATGCAATCCATGTACCATCATTGTTACCCTCCTCTCAACCTTCTCCACCCTGTCTATGTCCCTACATAGGTAAGGTCTCTAGAACTGTACACTGTTCTACAGGTGGGGCACCACCTTGCAGTCATAATCTCCGCAGACAGTGAAATATGCAAAGACAGACATAGAACAGCACACATTCACAGCTAGAGAGAGACAGAGAGCAAACAAGCAGCACACCACCCTGGTGCACCACCAATCAGGTCACAACTCTTGCCATACTACAGTTCTGATGCTGGTACTCAAACGGTAGTCATGAGAATATTTGCTGTGCCACTCTCTCCCTTTGTCACATGTTCCCTCCAAGCCATGCTTACAGCCTGCTGCACCGTCCCTCGAATGCACTGCAGACTCTCTGTACAGCGGCTGGGGATCTTGCACACTCTGGTGCCGTCTCATTGCACTGTCTCTCTCTCTCTGTTCCTCCCCACTATACCTGCAAACACAGATACCAGTATACATCAAAGGAAACCCATGGGGGTGAGCTGATCTCTAGCTCTCTCCCTGTCAGCATTCCCAGTGCATGATGTCTCTCTCTCTCTCTCTCTCTCTCTCTCTTTCACTGCTATCTTCCTCTCCCTCTCTCTATTGTTCTCTCTCTCTCTCTCTCTCTCCCTGGCACTGCTCTCTCTTTCTGGCACCGTCAGTGCATTAGCAAGGCATAACAACAGTACTGTAATCAACAGTTAAGAGACTCCTGACTGGGGGAGGCAAGCGGGACAATGTGGGCACCTTCCCATCTGCCTTGCTCACTGCCATGCTCAACTACTGCAGCCTTTCTCTCTCTGTGTCCTATTCTATTTTTGTGATGCAGACAGAGACAGTTGTCCACACCTTTGCCCCCACTCAATCCCCCAACTCCCACAATCACAGCTTGTTTAAGAACAGAGCATGTTAAGCCTTAACATGCCCTGTTCTTAAATGAGCCATGATTGTGGGAGTTCGGGGTTTGGGTGGGGGCAAAGGCGTGGAGTTAAGCCTGTCAAATAGATTTATGCTCAAATTCAAGCTCGTTACTCTTCAATTAGATTTTCTTAAAACAAAGAACAGAATCTAATGCTTCAGGCTTGATAATAATACTGCACTTATTTTAACTTACAAAACAATAAATAAAATATTGAAGAATTTACCCAGGACTTTAATTAAACTGATCTACTTACAGTCTGTTACAATCACACAGAAGTGCTGTGCGCATATTTATGGAACACATACAAACAGAGGTAAGAAAAAAGTAAGTGTCTGAACTGGGTCAGTCACTTTGTATGTAGATTAGTTTATTTAAAGCCCTGGGTAAATTCTTAAAATGTCATATATTGTTAGGAGAATAAAGCAGTATACTGTATACAAGAATTTAATAACAGATGTTAACATGATTTATAATCATGTTAACACCTGTTATTAAAGCCTTAATACAACAGTCATAATTTCATTTCAGTTGATTGCATCTTTACTATAAACATGCTATTAGCTGACATGTACTGATGCCCTTGTAGCTGTACTTGATTTTTGTCTGAAGTATTACAATATCTTTTTTATTTCATGTTCTATGCAAATAATAAAGAAAAATGACTATCTTCAAGAAGAGTTTCTTCACAGAAAAATTTACCTCAGGATCAGAGTTCTCCAGATAGATTCATGAGCAAACAGCAGACCGATGGATGGTGTCTCAGCAGACTAAGCAGGACTCTCACTGTGTTTCTTCTCCTTCTAACCAACATGATCCAAAATTACCTTTTGTATTGTGTTTCAAAGGCAAGCGGTTAATTAGATAATAAAAACAACACTGATGTCACAAACGATAACAGTATGAATTCCCGACCCACACACACACAACGAACGACGGGAAACACAGATGATACAGACTCCTTGAACGTCAACAAAAGCCAGGAATTGTAACACGCTGCTGCTGCCCACCAGCAAAGTGTCAGTCAACTCCCAGCTTGAGTCCTCATTTGTTGGTGTCTGGTAGGTGTGTGCAGGCTTTTAAGCTGATTGGTACAATCATGCAACCAATCAGAAAGGCTGTCAAGTGTTGCTTCACCATTAAGTCAATCCATGCATGCCATCTCTTGACAGTAAACAGCTGATCCAGAACAGCTGAAAGCCGTAGCATGCATGGGCATGCATGGGTTGGCAGAGACAAAGTCAGAGCCCGTAGTTTTACAGAAACTTCAACCACGTTCTTCTGTCATGTGTGTGAAGTTTTCACTATGGGCTCTCCATTATCATTTACTAGTTTGCTTAGACTGTCCCGAAGCAGCACACTGCAGGACATGGGTTGGAAGGGTCAATTTCGGGATGATCCCGAGATTAACAGGATGGGTGGCAACCCTAGGTCGACACCAGTCCATTCACAGAAGAAAGGGTCCTGAAAGAACTCCTAAAACTCAAGGTGGACAAAACAATGGGGCCTGATGGGATTCACCCAAGAATTGTAAAAGAACTAAGGGGAGACCTGGTAACACCACTGACTAATCTTTTTAACAAATCATGGGAGGATGGGGTGGTACCTGAGGACTGGAGGAGGATGGATGTGATTCCCCTTCACAAAAGTGGGAGCAAAGCAAAGGCAGGAAACTACAGACCTGTTAGTTTGACCTCAGTGGTAGGGAAAATGATGGAATCACTTCTGAAAGAAAGAATTGTTGAGTACCTAGAGACCAGCAGGGCACAGGACCCAAGGCAGCTTGGATTCATAGCAGGAAGGTCAGGTCAGACAAATCTAATCGATTTCTTTGCCTGAGTGACCAAAGTAGTAGACTGGGGAGGAGCTGTGGATATGGCCTACCTAGATTTTAGCAAGGCACTTGACACAGTCCCACACAAAAGATTAATAAACAAGTTAGCCAGCCTGGGAGTGGGTCCCAGGGTGGTAGCCTGGGTAACAAATTGGCTGCACAACAGGATGCAGAGGGTAATAGTAACTGGAACTCACTCCGAAGAAAGGGGGGTTACTAGTGGGGTACCACAGGGTTCAGTACTGGGACCAGTCCTCTTTAATGTCTTTATAGGAGACACTGCAGAGAGTGTGGAAGGAAAAGTATGCCTCTTTGCAGATGACACAAAGATCTGCAACAGAGGTGATTCACAAGGGGGGGTGGAAAGGATGAGAAGGGACTTGGCAAGGTTGGAGGAATGGTCAAAAGTATGGCAGCTTAGATTCAATGCAAAGAAGTGCAAAGTAATGCACCAGGGAAACAAAAACCCAGATGAAGAGTACACAATGCGGGGAGGTACTAACAACAACAAAAATGGAAAGGGACCTGGGGGTAGTCATATCAGATTACCTTAAGGTAGGCAAGTAATGTGAGAAGGCAGTAAGGAGAGCTGGGGGGATACTGGGATGTATAGGGAGAAGCATCACCAGTAGAAAACAAGAAGTTGTTATGCCTCTGTACAGGCAGTTGGTGAGACCCCATCTGGACTACTGCGTGCAGTTTTGGAGACCCCATCTCTGCAAGGACATTGACAGGATGGAGGCAGTCCAGGGGAGGGCAACTAAAATGGTGCAGGGTCTGCATCAGAAGCCATATGAGGAGAGACTAAGAGAGCTTACTATGTATACCCTTGAGGAAAGGAGGGAGAGGTGGGACATGATAGAAACTTTCAAGTACCTCAAGGGAATCCATAAAGTCCAAGAAGGTAGCATCTTTCAGAAAAAGAGAAGTGCAAGAACAAGGGGGCACAATTTGCAGATAGAGGTGGGACAGCTCAGGGGCAACATGAGGAAATATTTTTTCACAGAGAGAGTGGTGGAAGCATGGAACAGCCTTCCTGAGGAGGTTGTGGGGTCAAAAACAGTGGGGAAATTCAAGAATGCAAGGGACAGCCATAAGGCAATTATAGTGAGGGGTATGAGGAAGTAGGCTGTTGGTAAACTACAATCTGCAGCTTATCCAATAGGTAGAGTAATGAGCAGACTGGGTGGGCCAAACGGTCCTTATCTGCAGTCAAAGTCTATGTTTCTATGTTTCTATTGTATTTTGGCTGCTAAATTTCTTGGACAAGGTCCATATCCTCAACAAAGTCCAGGAAGTGAAGGAAATCCAGTATGAGTGAAAAAAGCTGTTCCTTTGCCAGGACCTCAGCCCACAGGTCAGAGCGCAGCAGGCAGCTTACAACAATATTAAATCAAACCTGTATGCAACTCAAATAAAATTTTGAGTTATGTATCCTGAAAACCTGGTCATCACAGCTAAATCAGGGCAGAAGCAGTTTGCCTCAGCTGAACAGGCTAAGAAAGAGCTGCTGATGTACTTCCCAATCTCCAAGGCAGGAGACAATCAGATTAAAGACCGTGCCTCCTGCTCTGTGCAGCAGCCAATCCCAGCCACTGCCTTGGTATAGCAGCAACCAAAGGGCTGTTAAATAGCTCAACAGGCAAACCAGCTTGTGGAGACAAAGCAGTGATGATCAGCGACCAGAAAAGAACTCAAACGCCCGCAGCTCGCACTTCCACCATGCCACAGTTGGGAGATATCCAGGGGAGAGCAGAAGAGTGGAGCTAGAAGTTCTGGAAAGGCTCCAAGGCAGGAGCCAATCTGATTAAAGACTGCACCTCCAGCTCCATGCAACAGCCAGTCCCAGGCGCTGCCTGGCTATAGCAGCAACCAGGAAGGGCCCTACTTAAAGGCTAGTACATTGAGTGCCGCCCCCACCCGCACTGCAGCCCCTAGCGCTAAGGACCCATGCAACAAGAACATCAGAGTCTACCCACCGGAGTCAGCCCAACGAGGCAGCTGGTGGCCGGCATACCTCTCAACCTCCTGCCTCGTAAATCAGGGACAAGGCATAAAAACATCAGGGACAAAGGACCAAAATCAGGGACACTTCTTTAGAATTAAAGATATCCATCCATAAAGCTAGTAGAATGTGGGGCTTAGTGCAAAATGCATTTTGTAAAGAACAACTGTCTCTAACTTTAATGTTTGACATTATTTTGCGCTTACAATCCCCAATGTTTAGCCATGGAAACACAAATTTTAGGAGGGACAGAGTAAAAGTCTGAGTCAAAATCAGGGACATCCCTGAAAATCAGGGACAGTTGAGAGGTATGGTGGCCGGACACTCTATACCACAACAAGCTGGCAGGGGAGCAATGAAGGAGTAGGACAGGAGGAAGCAGGAAATAAGGACAGTGTACCCTACACCAGAGGTAAGCTTCCTGCTTAAACTCCTGTAACTGCACACACATTGCAAGGGAGCAAGGAGGGTAGGAACATGCAATGGGAAGGGTACAGGTAGGATTAAGGCAAGAAAAGAACGACAAAAAAGGTAGTGGCGTGTTAGGGTCTAGTAACAGTGTGGGTATAGATGAAACACCATATCTAGAGTAGGAGTAATTAAGGGTTTAAAGTGAACAAAACAAAGATGGTCAAGGGGTAAAAAGGGGCTAAAGGAGGCAAAACAGTAAAGGAGGACATAGTTTTAGAAGATTTATAGATTTCTAAAGAGTGTCTTACAGCTCACTGTAACTTGGGTGTAAACATTCAGTGTTTATTGTAATTTGGATAAAAATGCACAGGGGATGAATATATCCAGAGGGATAAATCTTGTATTCTCTCTTCAAGATACATAACAATTGTGCTGATGGATCGGGATTGTGAATTTAGATGCACTAAGTATAAAACTTGGTGCATTTCATGTAATAAATTATATGTATGAGCTGTATATTTGATTTCTGAAACAAAATCTGAGTTTAAAAAAAAGAGAACAAACATAGTTGTGCTGGGAGCGGTGCAGTGCAGTGGCTGTGGGGTGGCAATCTTCAGGGAGACTTTCTGGAACCTGCGTTGCTGCCCTATCTGCATGCACCTCTCTGGGCTAAGGGAGGAGGGTTCCAGATTCAAGGCTGAGTTGGCTTGGGTTCAGAGAACCTATTCCACCACCCAGGGACCACCTAGTCCACCACTGCTACCTCAGAGGTTGCCCAGACGGAAAAGCAGCTGGAAAACAGTGGGCTCAGGAAGTGTTAGGGTGGTGAAGCGTAGGCACGTCCCCCATCTGGTACCACTACGAAACATGTGGGGTTCCTCCATTGTGGAGGCCCCAGGGGGATGGCAGAGGACCCCAGAGGAGGAGGAAGTGAATCCTGGTTGAGGGACTTATCTGCCGTCAAAGTCTATGTTTCTATGACTCCATAGTGAGGGGATACATTTGGGGCAGGTAAGGATGAGGAGAGGGAGATTAGGTGCCTTCATGGCTCCACTGCTCGCAGGGATGGAAACAGGATCCAAACGATTGCTGAGGCATATGGAAGGGAGGGAGAGCTGGATGTCATTATCCATCTGGGGACAAATTACCAGACTAAGGTGGGATGAGCCAGCAATAGTTCAGAAGGAGTTTAGGGAATTGGGGAGGGGTCTTAGGCAAGTAGTATGATCTGCAACCTTCTCGGAGGTGCTGCCTGTCTATGACGGGGGAAGAACAGGATTCTCTGTACCAGGATCTCCAATGCATGGTAGAAGGAATGGTGCAGAGAGGAGAGGAGAGTTTTGGCTTCACTTTGGACTTGGGCCCCACCTGGAGGGATAAGGGCCTGTACATGGGTAACAGTCTACATCCTTCCGGGAGGAGAACCGTGCTCCTCAGTGGATGATTTAAATGCTAAATTGGTGAGCTTTTAACTAGCCAAGGGGAGAGGCAGAATGAGGCAGGGAGATATAAACTGCCCCCCCCAAGGTTCACGAGGTCAGCAATACGAACATACGAAATTTGCCAGCAGATAAAGGCCTAGAGGTCTATCAAGTCTGCTCGAACGTGCAGCTAGCACCCCTTATTCTGCAGCTGCCCCTCCCTTCCACCCTTCCACTTCATTGACTCTCCCCCTTGTCATGTCCCATCCCCTTTTGAAGCAGTCCACTGTTCTACTGGATACCACTTCTGCAAGTAACGCATTCCACCCAGCCACCACCCTCTCTGTAAAAAAGTGTCTCCTCATCTCCCTCCTGAACCTTCCTCCCTCCAGTCTCATATCATGGCCCCTGGTGTCCCTCCCCTCCCTTACTTTGAACAGCCCCTCTGTACCTGTCTTGTTTATTCCTTTCTTGTACTTAAAGGTTTCAATCATGTCCCCATCCCTCCTCTCCTCCTAGTACATGTTTAACTCCCTCAGCCTCCTCTCGTATGATAAGTCCCCCAGCCCCTTGATCATCTTTGTCGCCCTGCACTGCACCCCCTCCAGTAACTTAATGTCCCTCTTCAGATACGGGCGCCAGTACTGCATGCAGTACTCCAGGAGCGGTCTAACTAATGACCTATACAGTGGCAGAATCACCTCCTCCCTCCTCAAAGATATACTCCTTGCAATGCAACCCAGCATTTTGTTGGCCTTTGCAGCTGCCTTCCTACATTGTGCCGAGTTGTTCATTGACCCTGTAATGAGCACCCCCAGATCCTTCTCCTCCTCTGTCTGGGCAAGCTGCATTCCCCCCAACTGGTAACTCCTCATTGGGTTCTTTATCCCAAAATGCAGCACCTTGCACTTTTTGGCATGAAAACCCCATTTGCTAGGTATCTGACCAGGTTTCAAGCTTTGCCAGATCATCCTGCAACCCCTGCCATCCCCTAGGTCATCCACCACCGCTCCTACCTTGGTATCATCAGCAAACAGCCTGATCTTGCTCTTGATGTCCAGTGATATGTCTGCAATGAATATCCCAAACAACACTGGTCCCAACACCAAGCCCTGTGGGACACCGCTTGTCACTACCCTTGGGTGTGAGAGCTCCCCACCCACCACCACCCTCTGTTGCCTTCCCTGAAGCCAGTTCCCTACCCATCTCACCAGTTTTGCACCTGCCCCGTGCCTAACTTACTTCCCAGCCTTCCATGCGGCACCGAGTCGAATGCCTTACTGAAGTCCAGATACAGTACATCCACTGCATGGCCCCTGTCCAGTTGCCTAGTTACCCAGTCATAGAACCCCACCAGGTTGGTTTGGCAGGATCTGCCCCATATGAAGCCATGCTGTCTGCTGTCCTGTAGTTCTTTGGCCTCTAGGAGGGCCACCAGCCTCTCCTTCAGGATAGTCTCCATTAGCTTACCCACGATGGATGTGAGGCTCATTGGTTTGTAGTTTTCCAGCTCATCCTTGGGGCCACTCTTGTGGAGAGGCACCACATGAGCCATCCTCCAGTCCTGAGGTACACACCCCAAATGTAGTGAGGCATTAAATAGGTCTGCCAAAGGCCCTGCAAGGACCTCTGCCAGATCCTTCAGTACCCTGGGGTGGATGCCATCTGGGCTTGGCGCCTTGTCCACCCTCAGTGCCTTCAAACCCTCCAGAACTCTGCCCGCCATGATTTCCCTATCTGCCACCCCTTCCCCCTGTTTCTGCCATTTCTCTCCCCCTTGGGTGTCACCCCCCTCTTCTCTTTAGTAAATACTGAGCATAAGTACTCATTTAGTGCTTCTGCCTTATCGCACCCTGCTTCCACACAACCCCCTCCTCCCTAATCCTTACTATGTGGTCCTTACAGCTCCTTTTCTCCCTGATGTACCTAAAGAAGTCCTTCTCCCCCTTCTTAATGCCTTGTGCCAGCTTGAGTTCCGTAGATGCCTTGGCTCCCCTTACTGCCCTTGTCACCTCTTTCGATTCCGTCAAGTACTCCTCCCTGTCCTTCCCCCTCCCTGTTTTCTTGTACTTCCTAAAGGCTGCTCTTTTCCGCCTTACCTTTTCTATGACCTCCTTGCTCAACCAGCTCAGTTTCTTAGCCCCAGCCTTCTTGCTCTGGGCCTTGCAGCAGGTTTTGGTTGCCTCCACTATCTCCAGCTTTATGAGCTCCCACCTCTGGTTAGTGTCCATACTAGATTGAATTCTGGCCAGGTACCCTTTTACCACTTCCCCCATCCTCCCAAAGTTGGCCCTCCTGAAGTCCAGCACTCTTGTGCCAGATTCCACTCCTTTCTTGCCCATATCCAATGTGAGCCATACTGAGTGGTGGTCACTCCCTGACAGCGGTTCCTCCACTGGAAGTTCTCTCACAAAGTCCCCATTTGCCAGCACAAGGTCAAGGGTATTCCCTAACCTGGTTGATTCACTGACTATTTGCAGCAGGAAGCTGTCCTGGAAGGCATCCAGCAGTACCTTCTCCCTTCTGTTTCTGGTTGTTGGGGTACTCCAGTCCACTCCTGGCATGTAGAAGGCCCCCACAATCACCATACTACCCTTCTCGTAGGTCCTCCTGATCTGTCCCACTAGTTCTCTGTCTAACTCCTCCATCTGAGATGGCGGCCTGTACACCACTCCCATTCTAAGAATCCTATTCTTGGAATCCTGGATTTGCATCCAAAGTGACTCCGTACTACCCTCCTCCCCTTCCTCCCTTTCACACTTCAGTCCTTTCTTCACATATAGTGCCACACCCCCTCCTTTCCCAATCACCCTATCCCTACAAAATAACCTGTACCCTGGTACAGACAGGTCCCAGTCATTGTATTGGGTGGCCCATGTTTCTGTGATGGCTGCAATGTCCACCTCTCCCTCTGCCATGAGCACTTGTAACTCTGCAGTTTTCCTCCCAAGGCTCCTAGCATTAAGGGTAACCACCTTCCACCCTTCCCACCCTCCCATCCTGCCCTCCTTTACTAGCAACACCAATAGTACTTGCCATTTGTCTTTTGTCACTGTTATTGGGGGTAAGCTCATGTTGTTTCCCAACCTGTGGTCTCTGCATGTCTCTTGCCCAACTGCCACCACCCGCTCCTAGTTTAAATTCCCAACTTCCTCTATGTACTGCTCCATCCTCTGTTTCAACACTTTCGCTCCTCACTCAAGTGTAGTCTGTCCTTAGCATAGAGACTACTATCCTCCCAGGTCCTTCCTCAACCCCCCAACAGCCCTTACCCTTTAGCACAACACCAGGTTCTTAGCCATCCGTTAAAGTCCTCTATTCTCAGCTTTCTTGTTGTGCTTGCCTTGGGCACTGGAAGTATCTCTGAAAAAGTTATTGATCTTCCTACCTCCTCACACAATTGTCCTAGTTCCTCAAACCTCCTCTGGACTATATCTACTGTCTTGTCAGCCAGGTTGTTCGTCCCAAGATGTATAATTAAATAATGCTTGTCCCTACCCCTTCTAGCATATTTCAGAACAGATTGTCCCACCCTTCCGCTGTCATTCCTGGCATGGCCTCCACCCAAATGTGACTATGCCTCTCCCCCTTGCTACCCCACCTGCCTCCTCTTAGTATTGAGTCCCCCAGCACTAAGATTCCACCTCTCTTACTCCCTGCTTGCTTCCAGTCATCTCCCTCTCTCATTTCCGGCTCCTCTTCTTCCTCCTGCACATTATTCCCCCTTTTGCAATTCTCCCAGCAGAACTTCCCCCGCTCCGGTTTGGTCCAGGCATTTATCAATTACTCTTCTAATTTCATCATTTCCCTCCTCCACCTTCTTCCTCTCTAGCAGTGCAAAACTGTTTTCTAAAAACCCTTCACAAATGCCCGCTCCCCCTCTCTTCATAGAAACCTGTTCTCTCCTTTCCACTCCATGATTTTTACCACTTCTTCGCCTCCCCTCACAAGTCCATATCTCCTCCTTCCATTTGTCTTTTGTCTCCTGACCTGGTTTCCCCAGCAATCGTTCTTCCTGGCCTGGGCCCCTTCGTCGCTGCTTCGCTTCTTCTGACTCTCTCCTCACCACTGTTGGCTTAAATTGCCCTCCCTCATCTCCCATTCTTCCTCCCTCCAGTATTGGGCTAAACCCACCCCCAATCTGCCTTGCCTGTCTTAGTTCCTCCTGCGGACCCTCGATCTCCCTTCTAAGTTTTTCTATGTGGTTGCACACTAAACATCCTCCCACACTCCAGGCAATGTTTAGAAAGAGTGGTGCACCGCAGTTATTGCGCCTACCACCCTACCCATTACTTTGCTGCCCACCAGTGACCCCTCACTCCTTCCAGTTGCAGGATACCAAACACTCCCCAAGTCTCCCTCTCCCCCTCTATCAGTGCAAAACATTCTTTCTTAATTTTACTTACCCCCTTTGTTGTACACGTTTAGATAGATTGAGCAACTACTTTTTATATTCCTATTCTTCCTAGCCACACTCAAAAAGAGACTTTAAGAAGCTATTGCACAACTTTCTTCAAACTCCTACTCCTCCATTCCACAGTGCAATAGCAATGCAAAGTAGCAACAATGAAAGCTCCTAGATTTGCAGTTACTTCCCTTCCACTGAGATAGCAGTCACCTCTTCACTCGTTGCTGTTCCTTTCCTGGATGTCTGCTTCTGCTATGACAGGTGCATATCTTTTGCTCGTTTGAGGAAGTGATGTCAGAACCCTGGTATAAAGGAAATCACAGACCAGGTGGGTGGGATGAGGGGTTGGGGTTGGAACCAGCCCAAGTCTTTCAGAAACAATCAGGTAGCTGAGACCGCTGGTCAGACCATTAGCACCCTTCCCCCACTATGCACTAAACTTTACAGCTAGTGAAGCCAGCAAAAATGAATCACAATTCTACTCAAAGCCCCCAAAATAGGTTTGCTACCAAAAGAAACAGGTCTCCAATTCAAACAGCTTCACCAACAACACATCAAAATAGGCTTGAAATTAGAAGATATAGGTCTCCAATTCAAAGAAACAGCCCCAGTTAAATCACATCAAATAGGTTTTAAATCAGAAGAAATAGGCCTCTACAAATGCAGCCTGCTACACAGTGAAACATCAAACAAATGAGCCCACTTATAGCCACCAAAACAGGTTTCAGAATTCCAACAGCCCCAAACAATACCCTGCTAGCCCCTTTGAAGTAGTAAGAAAGAAAAGAAATAACCTTCTACCAAGTAAAATCCACAAGAAACAATGTAAAAACAACAAGAAGAAGCTACTGTACTGTAACAGATCTGATCCTGTCCCCTTCTAGTTCCTTCTCAGAAGCCAAAGCAACTGACACCACACCTGATTCAGCTCCGCCTCCCTAACTGAGTGAGACCTGGCCAGACCATTAGCACCCTTCCCCCACTATGCTCTAAACTTTACAGCTAGTGAAACCAGCAATGGAAATCCTGAGGAAGTGAAATCCCGAAAGTAACCAAATAACATAGGATTCCAAGGGGTAAAGAAAAGAGAGACAGTAAAAAAAAATGGAGGAAATAAAGAAGGGCAAACGGGAAGGGGGGTGTCAGGACAACCTGAAGAGTCATGTGTGCAATTGCTCAAAGTCTGAGCAATAAGATTGCAGACTTAAAGGCCACCATGGCAAATGCAGATCTAGACATAGTAGCAATTACTGAGTCCTGATGCAATGAAAACCAGGACTGGGATGTAGTCATACCAGGGTATACTCTGTTCAGAAAAGACAGTGCAGGTAAAAAAAAAAGAGGAGGGGGAGTGGATCTTTATATCAGGGACAACGTAAAAGCTACAGGAATACAGGGAGAGCAGGGAGGAGCTAAGGTACTGTGGGTCACCCTGGAGACACAGGGGGGTGCTATTTGCACAGGAGTGATCTACTGACCTCCAGCACAGGGGGGAGAGGTGGATAAAGATATGATGGAAGTAATGCAAAGGATGGCATGCAAACGGGGGGTGTTGTTGGTAGGGGACTTCAATCTACCGGACATGGATTGGACCCTACCTACTGTGGCAACAATGAGAAATAGGAACATCCTGGACTCCCTGTAAAGGGCATTCCTCAGGCAACTAGTTAAGGAACCCACTCATGGGGGGGCAATACTGGACCTGGTACTGACAAATGGGGACAGTGTTGCTGAGGTCACAGGGGGTGGCCACCTTGGGACCAGCGATTACTGTACGGTGTGGCTCAATATAAGAACTGAGCCAGAACCAAGTCACAGTAAAATGAGGGTTCTGGATTTCAGGAGGGCTGATTTTCAAAAAAATGGGAAAATGCCTCAGGGACACCCAAGAAGGGATCAGGAAACTGGGGGAAGTCGAGGAACAATGGGCGAAAATGACGGGGGGCATTGAAAAGGCAACAAATCTCTGTGTCAGGCAGGTTAACAAGGGCAAGAGAAAAAAGTGACTGCTATGGTTATCTAGAGAAGTAGCGGAGAAAGTAAGGGAAAGAAACTAGGATTTAGAAGATACAAGAGGACACAAAAGGAGGAGGATAGGAAGAATAACCAGGAGAAACAAAGAGAGGCAGGGAGAGCAGTTAGCATCGCAAAGGTGCAAACAGAGGAGAATATTGCCCAGTCAGTAAAAAAGTGGATAAAATATTCTTTAGATATATAAGTGTAAGGTACGTACGGGGTCCCCACCCCTGCCCTTTTACTAAAACGACAGGTGGCATGCTGTTGGCATTTGGCAGCAATACCTGGTGGGGGACCTGGGTTCGGGGAAGGATGAGTGACCTGGCACAAGGGACCTAGGTTTGGCTACTCTGCACAGGGCACCCAAGTAAATCCAACTACAGGAAGCAATAACTGTAATGTCCAGAACCAGAATTGGGATTTTTCAGTGTGGCTTTATTTATTAACTAACTGAACATAAACAAAGCATTGCATGGTCCCCCAAAGGGCTACGTTACTGTATGTGCAGATTAGAGGTTAACACAGCGGTCCATTTGAGGAATGAACACATTACTACAGATGCCTGGCTTTGGACCCACCAGGCACTCAGCCCGGACTTTGCATGCACATTGGATACATAGCCCGACTGGCCCAGCTCCCCTGCCGGCCACTCGACTGATGGTCCACTTGATGAATGAACCCAAACTTTACTTGGAAAGACATCCCATCAAACAAGGAGACTCCCAAACTGTGGCTCCCCACACCACTTAGAGTCTGCGACTCCTAGAGAGATTTGTTTTCGTACTTCCAATCGAGCTCCCATCAAACAAGGAGTAATTTTCCCATCCTGTGGCTCCCCACACCACTTAGAGTCTGTGACTCCTAGAGAGATTTTCAAGTTGTGACCCACATCTGGGTACCCACCCCATCAGTGGCCAAGTGCATGAGGCAAGTAGCAAAAACACAGAAGAAATCCGTAGAGGTGGACCTTGTTACTAAAGATGGGGGGTTTTCCCACCTCCAGCTCCCACAGCCCATACCCGGCCATTTCTCTGGATACACAGAAAACTTTAGACCTTTTAAAATGTCGATTGAATGGTGGATGACCTGAAGCACCCCCTCTACAGTGAACATTAAATCCATTTAAAACTTTAAACTGTTTGACTGCTCTATTTGTTTGTCCTAGTTGACATAGTCCTCCCAAATAGCAGTCCACATTTATTTCCCAACTGAAGAAAACAAGATGTTTGCCCCTTCAAATGGAGCCAAACACTCACCCATTCGTTGCAGGTGCCCCACAGGCGAAGTACTATAACCTTTGCTGTTATACAAGAACAGACTGAAATTAAATCAGGCAGCTTCCTTCCATGGTGGGAGAAGGGGATTGACCCTGGAACCCACAGAGAACTTTTTCTACCCCTTTTCCTACCCCCCCCCCAGAGGGAGTGGGCACTGAGACCGGGGGAGCAGTCTCCACCACTTTAAAAAAGGTAAAACACAGGAACACTTCCTTTTTCTTAGTGAGAGATCAAACAGCAGACTGATGCTTCCTTCTTGCTTAAGGACAAATGGAAGACTGACTTTGAATTTCCCAAAGTTCTAAACTTCATTCCCTGAGCTACCAGAATACACATAAGGAGCCAGAAGAACTGTGGGTCACCCTGGAAACAGGAAATGGGACAGCCATAAGAACTGGGGTTGTCTACAGGCCCCCAGACCAGAGGGAGGACATAGATACATTACTGTTAGAAGATATACAAAACATGACAGCTAAAGGGGAGGTTCTGATAATGGGAGACTTCAGCATGCCGGATACAGATTGGTCCATACCAGCAGGAACATCTGCCAGAACTAGACACATAGTGGATTCCTGCAGGGGAGGGCCTCAAACAACTGGTACAAAACCCACAAGAGACAGGGCTATCCTAGATCTAGTACTGACTAACAGGAAGGGATCACAGATCTCCAGGTAGAAGGTCACCTGGGGCCAGTGACCATCACATGGTATGGTTCAATTTGGCTACCATCTAAATCATCCCATTCCAAGGCAAAAATATGGGACTCAGAGGAGCTGACTTTGATAAGATGGCCAACAGAGTTAAGCTAGCCCTGGCAAAAAGGTGAGGGGGTACAGGCAAAGTGGGCAAGCATTAAGGATGCAGTACTTGAGGCAACATCCCATTGTGTTAGACAGAAAAGGAAGTGCAAAAAAAGAAGGAAACCACTTTGGTTCTCAAATACAGTAGCAGAAAAGGTCAGAGCCAAAAGGCTGGCCTTCAGGAAATATAAGGGAACACAGCAGGATAAAGATAGGAGGCACACCAAACTGTCCTAAGGGAAGCAGGGAAGGCAGTAAGGCAGGCAAAGTCCCAAACTGAGGAATCACTAGCACGCATAGTAAAAGAAGGTGACAAGACTTTCTATAGATACATTAGTGAAAGGAGAAAGTCCAGAGGGGGTATTGCTAAGCTTAATGGAGAAAAGGGAGCATGTGAGGAGGAGGACCATGTAAAAGCATCTATCCTAAATAGATACTTTTGCTCAGTATTTACTGAAGAGAAGGTAGGGCAGGGCCCACAGCTCAGCACCATGGACACAGGGAGAGGGAGGTGAGCACTACTCCCTTCACAAAAGAAAGGGTCCTACAAGAGCTTGCTAAGCTCAGGGTGGATAAGGCAATGGGACCTGATGGCATACATCCCAGGGTACTTAAGGAGCTAAAGGTGGAACTAGCAGAGCCATTAGCAGAACTGTTTAGTGAGACTCTGAGCATAGGAGAGGTCCCAGAAGACTGGAGAAGGGCTCATGTGATCCCGCTCCACAAGAATGGTAGCAGGGAGGAGGCAGGGAACTGCAGACCAGTCAGTCTTACCTCAGTAGTGGGCAAGATTATGGAGGCACTCCTTAAGGAAAGGATAGTGCAACACCTGGAATCCTAGGGCACAGGATCCAAGACAGCATGGGTTTACAAAGGAAGGTCCTGTCAAACTAATCTCATAGATTTCTTTGACTGGCAACCAGAGTGGTGGACCAAGGGGAGCAGTTGATGTCGCTACCTTGACTTCAGCAAAGCTTGACACTGTTCCACATAGAAGATTGATAAATAAGCTGGGTAGGCTCGGTGGGTCAGAAGTTGGTCAACTGGGTAGCAAACTGGTTGACAGGCAGAAAACAGAGAGTGGTGGAAATGGTATACAGTCAGAAGAGATGCAAGTCACAAGTGGGGTACTCAGGGATCAGTCCTGGGGCCAGTCCTCTTCAACATCTTCATTAGTGACCTTGCAGATGGACTAGAGGGTAAGGCTTGTCTGTTTGCAGATGACACCAAGATCTGCAACAGAGTAGATGATCCAGATGGGTGGGCAGAATGAGAAGAGATCTGGATAAACTAGCAAAATGGTCAGAAAAGTGGCAACTGGGATTTAATGCAAAGAAGTGCAAGATCATGCACATAGGGAAGAGAAACCCTGAAGCCACCTATAGGCTGGGAGGAGAGTTGCTAGCAGTCACAAAGGAAGAAAGAGACTTGGGCATCATCATCACTGATGACCTGAAATCATCCAAGCAGACCTCCAAAGCAGTAGGTAAGGCTAGGGGGGTGTTAGTGTATTAGTAGGGGTATCACAAGTCGTAAGAGGGAGGTAATAATCCCTCTTTACAAGACACTGGTTAGGCCCCATCTGGAGTACTGCGTGCAGTATTGGAGGCCACACCTTCACAAGGACATTAACCAAATTGAGGCAGTCCAGAGAAGGGCAACCAAAATGGTGCAGGGACTGCATCAGAACACATATGAGGACAGATTAACAGAGCTCAATATGTATACCCTTGAGCAAGGGAGGGAGGGAGAGAGGTGATATGATCGAGGCATTCAAACACCTTAAGGGCATTAACAAGGTGAAAGAGTCTAACATGTTTAAATATAAGAACAATAGCAGGACAAGAGGACACAGCATGAGATTAGAGGGGGGCGATTAAGGGAATGTGAGAAAATTATTTTCACAGAAAGGGTGGTGGATGCATGGAATGGCCTACCTCAAGAAGTGGTGGCTATGAATACAGTGCAGGGCTTCAAACAGGCATGGGGTAGGCATAAGGGAGCAATACAAATGAGTATGAATAGATAGGCCACTGACAGAGCAAAGGCCGATGGCACATTTATAAGGTAGAAAAAGAAATGGGCAGACTGGATGGGCCTTGCGGTCCTTATCTGCCATCAACTTCTATGTTTCTATGAGCTGGAGATTCCAAAGTGGCTCATGCAGCTGCGACAGTTCTATAATGATGTCATCTCTCAAGTCTCAGCTGTGACTGAGGACAGAGTGAGACAGTGTGAAACCCATTTAACTGGAGTTTTACAAGCTACCTTCCCTGCCTACCACTAAGTCTTACTGCGATTCTAGTAACCCCGGGTAACAAAGGGGTTACACTCGCCCTTGACCAGGAAAATGACTGTCCCCGGTCATTATGCACCCGGCCTTAGGCCATCCCACCCTATGTGCTACCTGTGGAGGGGGGTGATCAGGCCCCCTCCTACCATGTGCAAGCACAGGTAGGCAACACTAATGGCCTAGAGGCCTATAGCTGACATATCAGCCTCTACTCTATCCACTTACTATGGACACCTAGTGGCTCTGGTAGAACCGTCCAGAGCATAGCCCTGCTAGATCAGCACTGCAATCCCTACAGCCGTTCAGGACCACAGCCTGTCTATCCCCCCTAACCCTCTAGGGAAAACCTATCTGCCTCTAACATAACATCCCAAACAAAACAAAACCCGGGGACCTCCCCGACCTTGGGCAGCCTGCAACTACAACCATTAGCAATAATAACACAGTACATTTAAATTCTACACCATAAGCACTGACAAGGGACCCCGATGAGCCCCTCCTCCTCTTCTTGTCTTCTCTTCTGTCTTCCAGGAACACCTGTAAGAAAAGACAAAAACAAAAAAAAAAACACATCCTATCTATCTAAACAACAACAACGACAACAACAACCCTTACCACACAGAAAAAGCACTGAACAATCCCAAAAAAGAAATTTTTTTTTTTTTTAGAAAAAGGTAGAAAACCGGTATTTACATTAAAGTACAGTAATGACATTGGTAACAATACACCTTTGGGGATGGAATGCCCTAAATGTCCCAACTAGTGACTACAAGGCCCGAAGGCCAGTCCATTAAAGAGTCTCTCCTGGGCCGGAGCCCCGTGAAGCATAGTTCTTTAAGGCAATAATCCCGAAGGGGAGAGTCTTTTCGGACAGTTCACACACTGTTTGAAGTCTGTAGTGTAGGGTGTGTATTGCAATGTCATAAAGATAGAATAAAAGATTTTTCGACTTACCAGCCTCTTGAAGTATTCGGACATCACAAACCTGGTCCCTTCCGAAGACTCTCCCTGGCAGCATTTCTTCTGATACAGCTGGGTGGACATCTTCCGGGAACCCACAGGAGTGCACATCTGGAAACAGCTGGGCTGATGTCATAACTGGAGAAGGAACCTTAGAACAGGAACAAAAAGAAAAACAGCTGGTCTGGCGTCATCCGATTACCAGGCGATGAACAGGAAAACAGCTGGGCTGGTGTCCTCTCTGGATCTGAAGTCATCTGGTGGTACCAGTAGATGGTTGCTGAACAGGACAGTACACTGTGGACTGAAGAGTATGGGGCACCTGATTCCTTGTTTATTCACTTTGGCAGTTCAAAAAGGGCACTTCACAGTCTAGATGTGGCAGTATTGACTACCACTGCTCGGCTCTCCATTTTGTAGGCACGGGCTTAATTACTGGGAGGTCCTTGCACTGAGGCCAATAGTACTGGGGGTCAGGGGCTTGAATTATTACTCCGTCTGGATGCACATAATTCACACAATGGGAGACTTCACGTCCCTCTCCGTCCACTATTCTCACTCTGTCCATAAACAGTGTCCTGCCTCTCTTCCACTGTGTATACTTTTCGTGGAACAGTCTATTCTTTACATGCTGGTTAGCCCCAGGATGCACATGTTTCATTGCTTCATCCCAGATCCAGGATTTTCTACAGTTCTCAATCTCCTCCCAGACTCTCCGAGGAAAGGTAGGAAAGGTCATACCAAAGATTTCATTGGCCTTTCTACGAACCAGTCTCTCCTCTTTACTTGCTTTGGTCAATCTGAGACCGCTGGTCTGGCTTGGGGGTGGCCAGTCCTGGTTCTGCCAGCTTTGCATCCTCAATGAAATTAAAAACGGATCCCTGACTTTTTTTTTTTTCTGGTGAAGCCAGGGCAGTGGCATCACCACCTTTTTGAACACATTTCTCCGAGGCAAGATCTTGAGGCTGTGTACCCGTTCCTTTCTCACAAGGTCACATAGGTTCCCCCTCATCTTCCTCTTCACTGAGGGTCTGAGCCCAGGAGTGAGCAGTAGTTCTCACCCCCGAGACTATCCATTCATCACTGGGAGCGGAGGTCGACACCTCCCATTCAAAGGCCTCCCGCATCTCATCTTCACCTTCGAGACTTGGGCTAGGCCCCCCACCCAGGGGACTATTGATGCTTTATCTGAACTTGCTTTCTGAGATCCAGCATCCAATGCTTCAATTTCAGATTCAGTCTCTAATTCTGCACTCTCTAACTTTGTGCCACACTCCCCTGAGGGACCTTCCTCCACAGGCTCCGCCTGATGCTGTGTGCTGCCAACTGCAGATTCTTGAAGTTGTGTCCATGTGGGAGCCAAATGAATTTGAGGCACTTTATACAAGCCATATTTTTGTAGACATCCAGCACAGTGAGGAATCATGAAGACATCCTTTCCAGCACTCAAGCACATCTGGCATACATGCATTGATAATTAGAATTGCCACATCAGGAGGGAGTTGCCTCTATAGCATCAATTTTCAATATCTCCAATCTATTTACACTGCTGTTACTGCAACCCGGGCATGATCCGGGTAACGAGCTGGTCCTGAGGCCATAACTGCAGAAAAACAAACAAAAGTTCACTGTAACTGAAAGTTCCACTTTAAATGAACACACTCTGTAGCTTTAAAATGGCTCCTCTGCTGCTGTGTTTACTTTACTACCCCACCCTGTAATGGCGGCGGCAGCACTCCTGTGCATCAACATTCAGACTCTGGGTCAAGCCACTGCGCACCCGATTTACATCAGCTACTAATAACTTTTACTCAGACTGCACAACTTGCTCTGTTCTGGCTGTTCACACATTTACAGGATTTTTCTTGGACTTTTCACATGCTGGCAACATTCATTTAATTACAGTCCCTTTAACTTCAGGTTTCAGCACAGGATTGCCTGCTTCTACTAGTGTTGCACTTATTTTACAACTCACAGTCTCTCTCTGGCTGCAAACTTTAAACTGAGGCTACTTTCATTGCTATGCACACATTTAATGGCTTTACAGACTTGCACTTGCCAGCAGGACATCACACAATCGCTACTTGTAAAGCAACTATACAGCTGCACACACATTTTATATGGCATTATCTGAAAATCACTGATTTGAGCAGTTTTAATTCGTTTACTCACTGTTATTGTAGCAGATTGCTGCGATGGGGTAAAACGGCCTGCAGCCAGATTTTTGAAGGCCTCTGATTGCAAACGGGCGGGCAGTCTCCGCGATCATAGTATTAACCACACAATTCACTGATCCCACGATCGATAAGCAGGTTGAGCCCGATTTTTAACTAGAAAGTCACTTTTTACTGTTTACAGCGCTTTGAACACTTCGTGAACGCTCCTCCACTGCCAGTACACGCACTACTCTCTGTCTCCCTCTCGAATGCTGAGGCAATCACAGAAGAGCTGGCTGAGGGGCGGGACTAATGGCAAACTGACCAACCACACGACGCAATGCAAATGAGCCTCTTCTTCCTCACGAGGGCTCCTCTCCTCACGGAGATCGTTGAGCAGGCAAATTTAAACTGAAAAGATGCATTTTTTTTTTTAACTGACTCCACGGTGGGAGCCCATTTCAACCATGTAACATTGCCATTAACTCTGCAGTCTCTAGTATTGCACAGAAAGCATTTCCAACGTCCAGGGCATAATTTCTCTGTTGCTACCCCTAGTTTTCTACACTTTCCTTCACAGAACTTTATTTTAAAACTGACAAATGCTGTAAACTATGTTGATGCAGGACAAGGACACACACTTTGGCTTTACAGCTCCTTGGTAAACAGTTGGCATTTTTTAAACAGCAGCACAAGATTCACAGCACACAGCAACACACTAGGGAAATTGCTTCAACTTTTTGGGCTACCGACTGCCAGATAGTCAAAACGCTAGCCCACTTGCCCAAGCACCTTCCTTCCCGAACAAATCTCAGCGGTGCCTCCATTTTTGTAAGGTATGTACGGGGTCCCCACCCCTGCCCTTTTACTAAAACGACAGGTGGCATGCTGTTGGCATTTGGCAGCAATACCTGGTGGGGGACCTGGGTTCGGGGAAGGATGAGGTGACCTGGCACAAGGGACCTAGGTTTGGCTACTCTGCACAGGGGCACCCAAGTAAATCCAACTACAGGAAGCAATAACTGTAATGTCCAGAACCAGAATTGGGATTTTCAGTGTGGCTTTATTTATTAACTAACTGAACATAAACAAAGCATTGCATGGTCCCCCAAAGGGCTACGTTACTGTATGTGCAGATTAGAGGTTAACACAGTGGTCCATTTGAGGAATGAACACATTACTACAGATGTCTGGCTTTGGACCCACCAGGTACTCAGCCCAGACTTTGCATGCGCATTGGATACATAGCCCGACTGGCCCGGCTCCCCTGCCAGCCACTCGACTGACGGTCCACTTGATGAATGAACCCAAACTTTACTTGAAAGACATCCCATCAAACAAGGAGACTCCCAAACTGTGGCTCCACCCACTAGAAGTCACGACTCCTAGAAATTTGTTTCGTACTTTCATCGAGCTCCCATCAAACAAGGAGTAATTTTCCCATCCTGTGGCTCCCCACACCACTTAGAGTCTGCGACTCCTAGAGAGATTTTCAAGCTGCGACCCACGTCTGGGTACCCATCCCATCACTGGCCAAGTGCATGAGGCAAGTAGCAAAAACACAGAAGAAATCCGTAGAGGTGGACCTGGTTACTAAAGATGGGGGGTTTCCCACCTCCAGCTCCCACAGACCATATCTGGCCATTTCTCTGGATACACAGAAAACTTTAGAACTTTTAAAATGTAGATTGAACGGTGGATGACCTGAAGCACCCCCTCTACAGCAAACTTTAAATCCATTTAAAACTTTAAACTGTTTGACTGCTCTATTTGTTTGTCCTAGTTGACATAGTCCTCCCAAATAGCAGTCCACATTTATTTCCCAACTGAAGAAAACAAGATGTTTGCCCTTCAAATGGAGCCAAACACTCACCCATTCATTGCAGGTGCCCCACAGAAGTAAGTACTGTAACCTTTGCTGTTATACAAGAACAGACTGAAATTAAATCAGGCAGCTTCCTTCCATGGTGGGAGAAGGGGATTGACCCTGGAACCCACAGAGAACTTTTCCTACCCCCCCCCGGAGGGAGGGGGCACTGAGACCAGGGGAGCAGTCTCCACCACTTTAAAAAAGGTAAAACACAGGAACACTTCCTTTTTCTTAGTGAGAGATCAAACAGCAGACTGATGCTTCCTTCTTGCTTAAGGACAAACGGAAGACTGACTTTGAATTTCCCAAAGTTCTAAACTACACTCCCTGAGCTGGAAATTCCAAAGTGGCTCATGCAGCTGCGACAGTTCTATAATGATGTCATCTCTCAAGTCTCAGCTGTGACTGAGGACAGAGTGAGACAGTGTGAAACCCATTTAACTGGAGTTTCACAAGCTGCCTTTCCTGCCTACCACTAGGTCTTACTGGGATTCTAGTAACCCCGGGTAACAAAGGGGTTACATAAGCAAAAAGAGAATGACCCAAGGAGGGATAGTAAGGCTAAAATGGAAAGGACGGGGTTTGTGAAGAAGAGGACCAAAAAACCAAACATATTGAACAATTACTTTCATTCAGTGTTTACAGAGGGAGGGGTAGGTGACAGACCAAAGATAGCCCTTTCATAGAGGAGAGAGAGTCCTCAAAGAACTAGCCCAATTAAAAGAAGACAAGGCAATGGGACCTGATGGGGTGCACCCTAGGATACTGAGGAAGCTCAAGAAGGTGCTGGCTGCACCACTGATAGTCTGTTCGATCTATCACTAGAAACAGGAGAGGTTCTAGGGGACTGAAGAAGGGCAGATGTGATCCCACTACACAAAAGTGGAAATAGGGAGGAGGCAGGGAATTACAGGCCTGTCAGCCTAACTTTGGCAGTGGGTAAAGTAAGGGAATCGCTACTGAAGGAAAGGATTGGGGCATACTTTGCAACCAGTGGATTATAGGATCTGAGGCAACATGGTTTCACAGGGCGAAGGTCTTGCCAGACGAACTTGATCAAGTTCTTTGACTGGGTGACCAGTGAAGTGGATCAGGGAGGAGTGGTAGATGTGGCCTACCTGGATTTCAGTAAGGCCTTCAACACCATTCCACATAGAAGACTGGTGAGCAAGCTGGGCAACCTAGGAGTGGGTCCAAAAGTAGTAAAATGGGTAAGAAGTTGGCTAAGCAATAGGAGTCAGAGGGTGGAGGTAAATGGGGCCCACTCTGGAGAAGGTAAGGTGACCAGCAGGGTGCCACAGGGGTCTGTACTAGGCCCAGTTCTCTCCAATGTCTTCATTAACGACATTGCAGAAGGGCTGGAAGGGAAAGTATGCCTGTTCACGGATGACACAAAAATCTGCAACAGTGCAGACACACCAGGGTGAGGGTGTGTGTGTGGAAAGAATGAGGGATGATCTGAAAAAGCTGGAAGAATGATCAAGGGAATGGCAGTTGGGTTTCAATGCGAAAAAAGTGCAAAATCATGCACTTGGGGCACACAAACCAAGGGGCAATGTATCAATTGAGCGGGGAGGTATTAGCAACCACAAAACAAGAAAGGGACCTAGAGGACATAATTTCTGATGACCTAAAGGTAGCCAAGCAGTGTGAAAAGGCAGTGGGGAAGGCTAGCAGGATGCTCAGATGCATAGGGAAGGGCATCACCAGCAGAAAGAGGGAGGTAGTATTACCCCTGTATAGATCACTGGTAAGACCCCACTTCAAGTACTGTGTCCAGTTCTAGAGGCCCCATCTCCGGAAGGACATAGGGTGGAGTGATACAAAGCAGGGCTACCAAAATGTTGCAGGACCTGCATCAAAAACCCTACAAGGTAAGACTCAAGGAACTGAATATGTTCTCTCTAGAGGAAAGGAGAGAAAGAGGGATATGATTGAAACTTTTAAATACCTCACAGGTATTAATAAGGTACAGGAAGGTAGCATTTTCAATAGAAAAAGATGCTCCAGGACAAGGAGTCACACTATGAAGCTAGAGGTGGGGTGGCTCAGAGGACGTGTGAGGAAATACTTCTTCTCAGAGAGGGTGGTGGACTCCTGGAACAGCCTCCCAACAGACATGGTGGGTGCTAAAAATGATAACAGGATTGAAGCATATATGGGATAGACACAAGTGGACCTTAGAAGTAAGGCAAGGAGGGGAAGACTGGAGATCGAGTAAGGTCTGCGGTGGCACAGTAGGTAGGGAATATAGGGCAGACTAGGTGCGCCAAGAGGTCCTTATCTGCAAGCAACTTCTATGTTTCTGTTTTTTTCCTGCACTGAGGAGAGGAGTGGCACCAGTTCCATGAAGCTGAGAGATCTCACTTCACTGAGGTAGCTGACACAGGGAGTGCTAGAGTGCAGGAGGGGTGAACTGTGTGTGAGTTCTGGATGCGTTGGATTACACTGAGATTCTTTTATACATGGTGCTGTGCTTTTTTGTGATTAATTGCAGGAATATTGTGTGTTCTGGGTGAGGTGCAAGTCACCTCATAGGCTGTGGGAGGCTTGCTAGTTAAATGGTCACCATGTGAACACACTGTAAAATGGCATGGGAGTTTGCAGCAGTGGCACCAAAATCCCCAATCAGATCGAATTGGGACTGGCTGGCTTGAAATTGAAATGGCAGCCCCATATGACTGGAACTAGTGTTTGACGCTGGGGCAAGCAGTGTTCATTTTGCATTGCCAGCCTGTGATCCTGTACTATAACATGCATATATGCCTCCCCCCCCCCCTTGTCAGGGCATGGATGATTCACTGTGGGACACTGAAGCACCATGAAACATCATTACATGGGCAGGTTGTGCCACTAGACTAGACTAAACTAGACTGCACTGAACTAATTACAAAATTTCCACCCAGATTCTGGACCGCCTGTTCTTCTTGTTGGTTTCAATTGTTTGGTTTGACAATGTTTAAAGTGCCTGGGTTCCAGTTTGTGTGATCACTGCATGGTGTTTTTCACAAGTACCAGCAGATCGTGGCTAGGAACTGGACATCTTCTTCCATTGTTTCAACAGGCTTTTATTATCAGACTTTTGGAAAGATGTAGCTCCTTTAATGCTGAGGGTGTGTGGAGTTCTGGCAAATGGGAATGGAGTAAAGTGTTGGGGGGGGTTGTATGTTCCTCTCCACCCTACTGAGTAATCTCAGATGTGCTGGTAGGGCATAAAGCCACAGGCCAAGGCTCAATAGCAGGGCAACAGGTCCTTTAAGAGGCAGTTGCCGCCCAACGGGTTGAGCACTCTGCTGGTGATTCCACGCTGTCTTCTCATCATGTATTTTTTAAGGGTTGCTGTGTTTATCTCTTATGAGAAAGTCTTACAATTGCAGCTTGAAAAACAGGTTACTCACCTGTAACAGTAGCTCTAGGAGTGGTATATGGTGTTCATCCACACTGAGGCAGTGTCCTTTCCCTCTAAATTCAGCAAAACATCTTCAAGCTGCTCCTCCACCCACCCACGGGTGGTAACTCTCCCAGTACCACTCTGTGACATCAGATCCTACCCACTGGAAGCAAGACCAGTGTGCCACTTGCCAGGGGAGGTCAGGTGGGTTCATGTGGATGAACACCATATACCACTCCTAGAACTACTGTTACAGGTGAGTAACCTGTTTTCCTAGGGGCATGGATATGGTGTTCTATCCACACTTAGGCAGACTCCAAGCAGTTCTGTGGAAGAAGGGGGCAAGGTGCATACCACCTACTTGGAAAACAAAGATTGGAGAACTGAGGCCCCAAAACCAGCATCCGGTGTGACCCAAGGTCGATGTGGTAATGGGAAATAAAGGCATGTGCTGACCTCCAGGTTGCAGCCCTGCAGATTTCCTGGATAGGGACATCCCTGGAAGCAGTCACCGAGGCAGTGGTATGACGGGTGGAATGAGCCCTTAGCCCTACGGGAGGCTCCCTGCCCTCCAACCTATAGCAGAGGTTGATGTAGGAGACTATCCACCTGCCAATCATCCACTTGGCTGATGGTCTGCCCAGTTGGGCTTCAGTGTAGGTGACAAATAGCTGGCAAACCTCTCCCTGAACTTCAGCCATGCACTCCTTATAATAAGCGAGCGCTCAGCACAGGTCCAAGGTATGGAGCCTGTGCTAGTCCTCCAAGGTGTGATTGGTAAGTCCACTGGGAGATTAATCATCTGGTTAAGGTGAAAGTCAGACACAACCTTCGCCAAGAACTTTGGGATGGGGTGCAGGACAACTTTGTCTGTGTGGAAGGCCAGGTAAGGAGACTCCACCAAGAGTGCCTGGAGCTCACTGATCCTTCTGGCTGATGTGACAGCCAACAAGAAGGCAGTCTTCCATGACAGGTGTGACATCTCCCACCTGTGCATTGGTTCAAATGGCTTGCTCATGAGCTTTGCCAACACCAGCAACAAATCCCAAGGTGGTAGTGGTTCATGCACTGCAGGGGGAAATGTGGTCAAGGCCTTTAAAAAAGTGCAAGACCACCTTCTTCTACGCCACCGACTGCTGACTGGCCCATGCCCAGTATGCAGTGATGGCTGCCAGGTGCACCTTAAGGGTCATCAACTGAAGGCCTGACTGAAAGAGGGACCAAAGGTAGTCAAAAATACTAGCCACTGGACAGGACAAAGGGTCCTGCCTCTTCCCCAGACACCAGATGGAGAACTTCTTCCATTTGAAGGCATAGCATCTCCTGGTCAACTCCTTCTGAGAAGCCTTGACCACAGTGAGGACATAGTTGGAGAGACCCAAAGCCTGGAACTCTAGCCACTCAGGAACCAGGCTGTCAGGTGCAAGGATTGAAGGTCCGGATAGAGCAGGCCCATTCGGAGAGGAAGATGCCTCGGGAGTCTGCTGCTGAGGCTGAGGAGATCGGAGTACCAAAACTGGTATGGCCCGTCTGGAGCCACCAGGATCACCCATGCCTTGTCCCTCCTTGACTTGAGGAGCACCTTGTAGATCAATGGAAAGGGAGGGAAGGCGTAGAGGAGGCCTGGGGTCCAGGGCCTTGAGAAGGCATCCCCCTGCAGCGTTCTCTGCTGAGGGAGGTGGGCACAGTACAGCTTCAGCTTTGCATTCTCCCTAGTGGTGAACAGGTCCACCAGAGGGGTGCCCCACTGGGAGAACAGACTGTGTACTACCTCTGGGTGGAGAGACCATTCGTGAGATGCCTCGCCTGCCCAGCTGAGAGCATCCACCAGCTGGTTGGAGACACCAGCCACATGGATGGCCAGGAGATTGGCCCCCAGGGGTATCCAGTGATCAGAGCGACCATGACTGAGTGACTGCAAAAAGGGCAACTCAATCACAGCACCTGTGTTTTTGGGGCTACCTGGCAGAGTAACAGCAAGGATACAGGGGTGGGCGACCACAGCGACCGGATACGTAATGTATATATACAAGTATGAGGGAACCCACGCCACACAATGGGTGGGAAGGTGGGGAGGGTATGTGGGTGTGTAGTGCAGCTGTCTGCTGCCAAGCTGGCCGTGTGGTGTGGTGGGTAGGGTGGCAGGCTAAGGTTGGGAGGGTGCTGTGTTTGGTTCTGGGGCAGGCTTCTTTTTTACATCGGGCTTGTTATTTGTTGTTTTTTTAAGTTTTGCACCCTTCCCCCAACATGCACCCCCCCCGGAATTGAGAATACTTAAATGAGGGTGGGGGGGTGCAGCCTCCTGCATATCCTAAAATCCTGTCACTGGTTTTGTGGTCACCTACAAGTGTAAATTACCAAATTGCTTTTCAGTGATATACACCCACCATAATAAAATCACCATAACGCATTCACTATTATGAAATAGAACCACCTCCAGGCTGCGTACAAGAGTCCACACATGGACAGCTTCCCTGCACAGAGGAAGAGAGTGCATCCCACCCTGCCTGTTGAAGTAGTACATGGTCGTGGTGTTGTCTATCTCGACCTGAAGCACCTGACCCCAAATGTGTGGAGCAAAAGCAGTCAGTGCCAGCCAAACTGCCTTGAGCTCCAGCAGGTTGGTGTGGCACTGGGACTCCTCAGGAATTCAGAGCCTGTGTACTTTGTGGTCCACCTAGGTGGCCACCCCAGCCCATGAGAGAGGCATCAGTCATCAGGATGACCATCGGCTCTGGGCGGACAAGCGGGATACCTTTCTGCAGATGTTCAGGGACTAACCACCACTGGAGGGCATCCCACATCAGCTGGGTCATAGTGACTGACTGGTTGAAGTGGCCCCTGTGCTGAGATCATTGGCGCATCAGCTCCCACTGCAGAGTGCATTCTCTAGCAGGCCCAATGGACCATGCTGGTGCAAGCCGTCATGTATCCTAGGAGGCCCAGGAAGTACTGGGCAGAGTACAATTGCTCAACCTGAAAAGATAGGGCAAAGGAGGAGAGAGCTTCTGCACTGTCCACCAGGAACTGAGCCCTGGCTTTGCAAGAGTTGAGCTCTGCCCTAAAGAAGCTGATCACCACGAGGGCATGAGTTCTGACTTGGCCTCATTGACCAGGAGGCCAAGAGAGATGAAGGTGTGGAGGGCCAGGTCCCTGGATCACTCCACCTCCTGCCTAGAGGGACCCAGGATCAGCCAGTTGTCCAGGTAGGGGTAAACTCGGATCACTCAGCACCTCAGATAAGCTGCCACCATTGTAATGCACTTGGTGAAGACCCTGGGGGCTGAGGACAGGCCAAATGGCATGGCCTGGAACTCGTAGAGGGTTCCCTCTGCTTGGAAACAGAGGAACTGCCAGTGTGACATACGGATTGGGATGTGAAAGAATGCATTCTGTAGATCCAGTAAGCAGAATTACATGTTTTGCTTGAGAGATGTTATAATCTGAGACAGAGTTACCATCCTGAAGGTATGCGACCTCACGAACTTGTTCAGGTCATGCAGATCTAAGATGGGGGCATCAGCCCCCCCATCTGTTTTGGCACTAGGAAGTACCTGGAGACAAACTCAGGGTGTTCTGGAGGGTCCGCGACAGAAGTCACAACCTCCTTGTGGATGAGCTGGGCAATGTCGTCCTGAAGAACTGGCAGCATGTCTGTGGACACTATGCCCTCCCATGGGGCACAGGCTTGGCAAGGTGGGTACTGTCAAATTCCAGAGGTAGACCCTGGCCCACCACTTTTAGAACCCACCTCCCCATGGGGACAGCGGACCAGGTGGAAAGAAAGTGGCAGAGCTGGCCCCCCATGGGAGGAACCAGGGGTGGCATTACTGGCATGAGGGAGGCATCCCTCATCCCATAACTGGGCAGGCTTGGAGGCAGAGGAGGGCCCAGCTGAGAAGCTACTGGGGCCTCATCCCCCAGGCTTGCAGACAACTGTGGCCACTAACTTTAAGCCAAGGTCACCAGGCTAGACCCTGCTGCCCAGCTTGGGAATGGGCTGGTTTGGTTGCAGGAGTGGAGGTGGACTGGAAAGGGCTTCTTTTTTTCTGTTTGGAGCCCTTGTGGTCCCTCTGGGGGGATGTCATGGAGTCCAAGGTGGCACTGAACTTCTCAATGCAAGTGAGGTGCCCCTTGACCCCAGGCCTGAACAGATCAGTGCCCAGGAAGGGAACATCCACCAGCTTGTGCTGGGTATCTGCCATTCAGGTAGAGATCCACAGCCAAGTCCTGCAGTGCATGGGGTAATGCGGCCACCACAGACTGGGCGCAGAGTCACCAATGTTGATGGCTGCCTGGAGCTGTTGTTTCATTACAGCCCAGCCCTGGTCCCATATCTGCTTAACCATAGTCTGAAGGTCCACTGAGAGATAAGGGAGAACCCCATCAAGAGTGCCCAATATAGACTTTTTGGCCAAATGGTCCAATTTGTTGAACTATTTATCAGGTGGCTTGTCAATGTACCCCATGTTGTCAGATCGGCAAAACACAGAATTGTCCACCAAGCCCTCAGCAGAGGGATGTTCTGTGAACTCTGAAAGGGAACCGATGGGCATCGCATACTTGCAGGCCATTCTGGCCGATGGCTCAGGGCAGAAGGCAGGATGCTGCCACAGCTCCAAGGCAAGGCCAAGGATGGCCTCTGCCACCAGGAAGGCTTCCCAAGGGGAGTCACCCCAGTCCAAAATCTCGGTAAGCAGATACCAAGCCCACTTCTGAATGGGTTCCATCTGGAGACCTGGAGACTCTGAGATTAGACAGAGAAGGCCCATAAAGGAGGTAGGGACCGCTTCCGTAAAGAGACCTCCTGCCAACTCTGTGTCCACTGGATGAGAGCATAAGAAGAAACCCCCCAACTCTGAAGAGCCATCAAAGAGGGGTCAACTTCCTGAATCCCTGTTGGCCCTCCGTGGACAGTCCAGGGTGACAGTGACCGACAGTCGATGAGGAAGACATGAGGCTGGACGAGCCTCATCAGTTGAAGCACCAGCCATCAGCTGTTTTGGGGGCGGCTCCACCAGAATCAGTGGAAAGGCTGGAGGAGGCTGAGCTGATACCATTTTATGGGTCTGCTCCTGCGGAGGTGGAGAAGGCATCGGCCTCCACAGCGAAAGCCAAGTGATGGCTGGGGTAGAAACTGGCACAGGCTTCATCACTGTGAACACCAGCTTTTGCCACATTAAGTCCTCGTAGCATCAACACAACTTGCACCGAAGCCTCTCCTCACTTAAGGAGGAAGAGGACGAAGAATAGCAATGGTGCCACTTGCCCGTGTGTCGAGAGCAGAAGCACTGATGTTGACATGAGCCACTTGACCCACGGGGCCGAGACTGGCACCTCAACCATCAGGGGGACTAACGGCAGGCCAGAGAGGGGGACAGTGAGAGTCAGGGCACCTCCAGTTCCTAGTCTTTGATGAGAGGTGGTGGGTCAGCAGACTGATCTGTCCCCCGGTCTGAGTGTGGACCTGAGTCCTCGGCAAGGTGGTATTGGCCTCTTCAGGTGACAACGAGTCAGCTGTCTCGAGAAAAATCTCAGCTGGAAGATCAACCTGTGTCTCAGCCAACTGGCTCAATGGGGATACCATGGAGATGGTGGCCAGGGCCAAGGATTTTACCAAAGTTGGAACCTCCGGAGAAGTGTGGGAACCAGGGGCCCAAGAGCATTCCCAATCCCATGACCGATGGTGAGGCCATTTTTTGGACTCTCTTGGATTTCGACTTGTGCATCAACGAGGGGCCCTGCCAAAGAATAGAAAGGCCCTGGCACAAGTCCTTAAATGCCCCCAGGAAGGAGGTGACCAAAGAGAGCAGCAAAAAGGATGAAGCTGAGGAGGACTGAGCCATAGCCTGGGCCGCCACCTCCTTGGATGCCACAAATTGCTCAGCGGACCCCCCAGCTGGGAAGATCACCTGATGGGCATCTTTAGCTTTGACCGGTGGATACCAATTACTCAGGTGCCTGAGAAGTAAGTGGGCATGGCAGTCCTCTAAAATGGACAGGTGAAAAGTGCAGCAAAAGTTGCAGTCCTGGGGATCGTGCTTTTTGCCCGGGCAATAAATGCACAAGATGTGCAGATCCATCCAGGACATCTTCTGCTTGCAGGCACATTTCCAGAACCCCAGAGTAGACTTTGTGTTGTCCATATCGGCGGCGTGAAGAAAGAGCCTGAAGACAAAGTTTTTAATAGTTTTTTGAAGAAATTCAAAGATTTAAGCAAAGGGCCTTCCCAGCGTGAGAGCGTTGAGAAGGGGATCCTTCTTCTTCCACCAGAAAGGAAGATCTGCTGTCACGTCGCAGTGCTGAGGGAGTTACCACCCGGGTGGGTGGGAGAAGCCAGCTTGAAGACATTACAACTGAATTTAAAGGGGAAAGGACACTGCCTAAGTGTGGATAGAACACCATACCCATGCCCCTAAAAATCTGATTTCTGGTGGAAGTTTGAGCTCAACCCGCTGCCAACCAGTCACGAGCCAGATAGAGAGAACTGTGGTTGTTAGGACCTGGCTGCAGTGGTGAGATTGATGTTCCATGTTGGATTAATTCTGTTGCAAAATGTTATTTCTGTGTTTGATACTTGTGTGATGTGTCGTGTGTGGGAAAGGGACACTCCTGGGCAGGATACATGGAGGAACTAGGGTAGGAAACACCAATTTGTCTACAAGCAAGGGATTAGTGCATATACTACATTAGGGAAATGGGTAGCAATTTTAGTTTTGTGACATGGAATGTAAAGGGGGACAGGCTAAAAAAAATGACATTGCATTCTTTTAAAAACACTGCATGCTTACAGCAAACACGTCGAAAAAGAGAACAGGTGCTCAGCCTCAGATTCCTACGGGAGTGGGTAGGTCAGGTCTATGAGGTGGGCAATAGTGCAAAACAAAGGAGGTTCTTAATTCTTATTGCAAGGTCAGCTCCCTTTCAGCTCATTCAGGAGATTTCGGATGAGGAGGGTAGGTACATCCTCCTACACAGTGGGTTGGGACAGAAGTAGGTACTACTAGGCTCTATCTACGGGCCAAATGTAGACTGCCTGGCCTTCTTTTCAAAAATGGCAGCAGAACTGGCATCTTTCCCTAGACTTCTGGAACTGTTAGGGGCAACTAGAACATTGTCTAGCAGATGGATTTAAACCACAGCAGCAAAAGGCACTGTGGCCTTACACCAGGACAGAGGGTGCCAAGGGAATTCATGGATCAGTTAGGCCTTACTGACCCATGCAGAATGATATACCCCTCCACGAAGGCCTTTACATTATATTACACACTTCACGACCCTTTCTCTCGCATAGACTACTTTTTATTAAACCATAAACTGATCCCAAGGCTACAGGGGTGTGAAATAGAGGCCCATGTTTTGTCTGATCATGCCACATTTTCTTTGCAACTAGATCTTATTGGGGGTGGTGAAGTGGACAAGACATGAAAATTTAACCAACAACTGCTTAAGGACAAAACTATAGTACAGGAAATTGGGCAGCATATCAATGAAGTGTCCAATATCCTACATTTTGCCTCTGCCAGCTCTTGGTACAGGAAGAATTTCAGATATCATTACTTTAAACCCCTTTTCCTCTAATCTCCTTCCAACTTCCTCAAAGTCTCTCAGTATGTCGGTCTCCCTTCTTCTGCCTATATTTTTGATACCAACAAGCAACACTGCTATTGACTTTTTGGTGCCCCTCACTAACCCTTCAAGTTTATTTTTAATATAAACAATTTTTGCTCCTGGCAGACAACTCACCATGATCTTTTCTGCCTTTACAAATAACTCTGTCCATATATCCAATAATAGAGTCCCCTATACCCACAATGTCTCTTTGCTGTGTTACATTTTCTATTTCACCACTAGATGCCCCTGTTTGTAAATGTCTTGATGACAAGTTTTCTCCCTCACTCTTATCTCCTGATTCCCAGTAGTCTTTATTCAATATATTACTTTGATTCTCAGTCCCATTACGTCCCCTTTTATCAGTTACCACATTATCTTCAAGGACAGAAAACCTAATTTCTATTGGGAGTGATTCCATTGCATATCTCCTTATTTTTTTCTTGTACCCTGCACCACATAATGCAAATGAGAGAAAGATTGGACATGGCTGGCAGATTTGCCAGAGCAAATTTATTCAAAGCACAGCAAACCCAGACAGAACACTATAACCAAGGGGTCAGGCTACGGGAGTTCAAACCTGGTGACAAAGTACTTCTTCTGCTCCTTAGCTCTGAACACAAACTCCTGGCTAAATGGCAGATACCGTATGAGGTCTTGAGAAAGGTGGAGCCAGTTGATTATGAGGTATTACAACCCAAATGAGAAAAGGAAAAAAGAAACATTGTCATGTTAATTTGTTGAAACCCTGGAAAGGCAGGTCTGTTTTGTCAGCTGACACAGAGGAATCTAATGGGGCCCCTAGTCAAGTGACGGTTGAGGACACTGAAGACAGAATCCTCAACTTAGGCCCTAAAATTTAAAACAATCAAGCCCCATCCCATTGGATGAATGGCTCAATCTGACCCAGAAACATGAAGCCCAGCAACTGGTAGGAAATGTTGGGAATGTGTTCTCCCCCACACCAGGGTGAACTCGTGAACTTCAATGGTTGGCTGCATAGGTGAAGTGAAAGAGAAGGGCTCATATTCCAATGGAAATTGGATACTTTTATGAGATATCAGGGTCTGTATGATTTGGATGGGTTACATTTAAATAGAGATGGTTCAAGAGTCCTGGGTAATAGGATAAATAGATCCACTGTGTCATGTTTAAACTGATAGCAAAGGGGAATGGGGGATGGGAAAATACAAACAAAACAATTCAAATAAAAGGAGCTAAATGAGATAAGAATGGAACCAGATTGGAAGGTACTTTTAACTAATGCAAGGAGCCTTGTTAAGAGAAAGGGTGTGTTAGAGGGATCTATGACACCAGTTCGACAATTTTGTCGAATGATGTTACAGCAATGGCTTTATGTTAACCGCAATTGCAGTCAGCATAAAGCCATCCAGTGAAAAGTTTGTTTTTCTCTGCCCTATGCACCCCCCCCCAATTAAAGATTATCAGCTCTGACTCAGAGTTGATTTGGGGAGGGGTGCAAGACCCAGAGAAAATAGTGCTGGGGTCCCACTGGTGCATTACAGCGGCAACACCGAATTGCTACTGTAATGCCATTCGCTGTCGAAATATCGCTGTTCGATCAATATACAGAGTTAGAGTACATGTTACAGAAAGAAGAGGTCCATCTGTGTGCTATCGCCGAAACTTGGTGGAAGGATGATGATTTGTGGGAAATAACTGTTCAAAGCTACAAATTGTATAGTAGGGAGAGAAATTATAGGAAAGGAGGGGGAGTAGCATATCTCTCAACCTCCCTCATCACAAATCAGGGACAAGGCTTAAAATGATCAGGGACAAATGACAAAAATCAAGGACACATCTGAAAAAATAGTAATATTAGTTCCAGAAGTTGTGTGCCACATGCTTCTTGGTATGAATAGCATTTTATTAATGAGTACTAGACTGCAACACCAATGGCTGGCATTATTTTGTGGTTCAAATCCCTACTCTTCAGTGACAGAAATGCCAAATTTAGGAGGGACAGAACAAATTTCTGTGGCAAAATCAGGGACATCCCTGAAAATCAGGGAAAGTTGAGAGGTATGGGAGTAGTGGTATATGTGGCAGAAGAAACAGAAGCTGAGTTGATGGAGCAAGATGAGGATGGTGGTTTGGAACAAGTCTGGTTAAAGATTACACCAAAAAAAGGTGAACGATTTGTATTAAGATTAATATATAGGCCATCCTCATTAAGCATGGAGCTAAATATTAGGAAGTTGAATTTCTTAAATAGCCTGAGTATGGAAGAAAGAATTGTTTTTCATGGGGATTTTAATTTACCAAGAATAAATCAGAGCACCAGAGAAGGAGGATCGTCCTTGGAGAAAGATTTTGTACATATCATGAATAAACTGAACCTGGAGTAGTATGTCCAAACAGGGTCAAGAGGTCAACACATTTTGGATCTAGTATTGAGTAACCTTGAGGAACAGATCAGTGGCTGTAGAATGCTTGAACCACTGGGGGAAGTTACCATAATGTTATAATGTTTAAAATTTGGGGAATGAACTACAAGGCAAGCGGTACGACTACAATTAAATGCTTTAAACTGGCAGCCTTTGCTAAGCTGAGAGAAGAATTAAGAGCATGGGATTGGGATGTGTCTTTCAAGGGTAAAACTTTAAAGGAAATGTGGAGTGAACTATTGCTCAAGTTAAATGAGCTTATAGCTAAATACGTACCTGAGAAACCAAAATACAATAAAAAGGGAGGATACCAGGATGGATAAACAAAAAGGTCAAAAGAATGATGGATAAACAAAATGATCAAAAGAATGCCCAGGGGGAAGAAGAGGCATATAGAAAGGCAAACACAGTTACTACTACAGCAGCATGGGAGAAATATGGGGAGAAAACAAAAGAATGTAAAAAATGCATAAGGAAGGCTAAAAGGGATTTTGAATTGCATATAGCAAGTAGAGTCAACGATAATAATAAACCTTTTTATGACTATGTTAATCAAAAGAGAAGCTACTCGCAAAAAGTGGAACCACTTCTGGATGAAATAGGAATCCATCAGAGTTTTGTCCAGTATTTTGACCAAAAGATATGAAGCCCATGCCGAAATATTGGTGGAAAAATTATCAGAGGACAATGACTGAAGAGGCAGATATTGGAATGAGATTAAAAAGGATGAACCCCAATAAAACCTGATGATCTGCACCCTAGAATATTAAAGAAATTAGTGGAAGGGTTGACAGGACCTGTAAGTAAAATATTTCAGGCTTCCCTTAATAAGAGAGAAGTAGTCACCAGTTGGAGAAAAGCAACGGTTATCCCATTATATAAACAAGCATTTGTCAATGCCGAATGTTGTCATGCTGGCATTGGCATTAGTAGTGCAGAAGTTAGAGAGATGCATAATAGGAATGGCAGTGAAGTATTGAACTGATGCCAACCCCACCCCCACCCTGCAGAGACTGAGAGGCACTGGGATGCGCCTTTGGATCGTCAGCCATAGCGCTCACGCCATTTCACCTCACCCTAACCTGCAGACACCGACAAGTGTTGTGGTGTGCCTTGGGGTCTTTGGGCCTTACTGTGCAGGACCAGTGAGTGACACCAGGGATGGGGGTCCACAGGATATGGCAGCCCATGCCAGTCCACCAGAGGCTGCCATTCACCCTTCAAAACAAACCAGAAATGTGCCGTAATATCAGACCAGTGCCAGTGACACCCCCAGCCCATACCTCTTCACCCAGAACTAGGGGCCAGTGGAGAATGGGCTGTACTTGCCCCAGTATGAACTGGACAACCAGTCAGAGAGGAGCACATAGGTAGTACAACAGCCCCAAAGTAGATGCCCTCTGTGCCAGCTGCACTTGCTTCCCTGGCAATGTGCAGGATCATGCAGTTGTCTGTCCCCTTGCCTGCCCCCAGCCTGCCGCAGAGATGGATCCTTTGACCATGATTTGGGCATGGAGTAACCATACAGCAATGGCTCTGGATGCTGTGGGGTGCCCCAAAGGTGCACATCCTGTGCATGGGGGCATCTGCAGCTGTCCACCCCCTTTGCAAGAGTGGAGCAGCTGCAAGCATTGTGTGGAGCATGCCCTTATTTCAAAGCATATTACATATAGAATAATGCTTGGGGTGGCGTGTGTAATGAGAATTTTACACACACCTGAGGTGTGGGATGCTACATAAAACCCAAGGGGTTTAGTAAAGCATCCCACACTGATTATTGCAAATGCGTTGTTACGAGCGTGCGTTGCGCAGTTGCTATGCACCTCATAAAACAGTCATTTTATGGAGCATTGTCACCAGATTTTCAACACAGGCATTTTAGGACCTCTGTTCATGAACAGCATCACTGTCATTTTTGTAATGTGTCCCGAACACTGATTTCGCACAGCAACCTCACTATTCTGCGCCGGAAGTGCGAAAAACACATTTCAGCCAGGTTGTGAAAAATGACAGCTGTACAGTTCACAAGAAGGTGTGGTAAAATGCCAATGTTGAGAATCTGGCATGCAAATAGTGCAAATGCGCCAACGTATGAGCATGCATTGCGCAGTTGCTACGCACGCTCGTAAAACAGTCACTTTATGGAGTATTGTCACCAAATTGTCAACACAGGCATTTTAGGATCTCTGCTCATGAAAAATGTCACTGTCATTTTTGTAATATGTACCGAACACTGATTTCGCACCACGACCGCGCTATTCTGCACCGGAAGTGCAAAAACACATTTCAGCCAGGATGTGAAAAATGACAGCTGCACAGTTCACAAGAAAGTGTGGTAAAATGCCAATGTTGAGAATCTTGCATGAAAATATTGTGAATTTGCTAACTTACGAGCATGCGTTGCGCAGTTGCTACGCACGCTCGTAAAACAGTCATGTTTTGGATTTTTCCCACCAAATTGGCAACATAGGGTTTTTGAGAGCCCTCCTCATGAACAGTGGCACTGTCATCTCCTTAAGCAGTCCTGAAAGGTGATTCCGCTCAGTGACTGCGAAATCACCTTTCGGGACCTGATAACGCCATGACAGTGCAAGAATTCATGAGAAGGGATCCCAAAAACCCCATGTTGAAAATTTGGGGCCAAAATTCGCAAAAATGCCTGATGTATATACTAAAGTTGAAAAAAACCTATCTATCCCATTATACAGCTTACTGGCATTTCCTCAGTTCGCGGTCAGCTTTGAAGAGTGCAGAAGTGTTCCGGTCCACCGATGATTGTCGCGCAACCTCCAGAGGTAAGTATGGGGTATGGGGGGTGTGGTGAGGCAGGGTGCACAGTAGGTGGAGTGCGGGTGGGAGCAGGGGCACGGAGACTCTGAGGACCGTTTTCCTTTACAGGTAGTAAGCGAAAAGAAAACATTGCGGGACAGTTTTTTCCAGGGGATTTGTCACTGGGGTGGGCTCCCAGCATGCCACCTAACTGTTTTGGGGAGGGTGTCTGTAGCCAACAGGGGATTGGGCACCCTCGTCGGCAAACAACACGGGGGGTCGAATTTATGCCGACGGGGATTGGGCACCCTTGTTGGCACACAAAGAAGGAGGGGACACAGAGCCAAGGGGAGATTTGGCACCCCCCTCAGCATTAAACAATCGAGGGGGTTATTTCTGCCGACGGAGAGTGGGCTCCCCCATCGGCACACAAGGAAAGAGAGGGTGGGGTGACAGCCAAGGGGGGATTGGGCACCCCCTCAGCATTACCCAATTGGAGGGTGCTTTATGCCGATGGGGAGTGGGCTCCCCCATCTGTACATTGACAGGGGACAGGGGCAGCCAACAGGGGGGATTAGGCACCCAGATTTGGCATTCTACGGCCGTGTCCGCCATGCACATAATGGCCCGGTATGCGGCAAGAAAAGTTCCTGCGTCTGATAAGCTTTGCTTGGATTGCAGTGAACCTTTCCTTAGATGTGCTTGCCACATTAGTATGCATGGTGTGGCGCCGGCATGCAGGCTGATTGGGGAATGAGGGACGCACCTACTGATGCGTGCCCTGCATTCACCCAACAGCAACCGCGCCTCCAAATCTGCACTACTGTAAGATGTTGACTTGCGCGCAGGTGCGGCAAGCCAACATAAAAAGGGAGCAAATTAAGTTGTAGTGACTATAGACCAGTAAGCTTGGCTTGGGTCCAGGGAAAAGAATTAAAAGAAATTGTGAAAAATGAGACTGAAAATTTCATTCATGAAAATAGCTTGAAGGATTATACATAACATGGTTTTACTAGGGGCAGGTCATGTCAGACAAATCTTTTAACTTTTTTGAAAAGGTGAGTAAGGCCCTGGATGAGTTTTTCCTAGTGGATGTTATTTTTGTCAACTACAGTAAAGCATTTGATACAGTGTCACACCAGGTACTGATAATTAATCTGACTAATATGGGGTTAAATAGAAGACTGGTTGATTGGAATGAATCTCAGTTGACAGGTAGATGGCAAAGGGTGTCGCTGAGGGGAGAGAATTTGGGGTGCAGGGCTGTTATAAGCAGAGTTCCTCAGCGGTTAGTGTTAGGACCATGCTTATTTAATATTTATGTGTCGAAAACTTAAAAGTTGCTTTAAAAACCTATCTTTTTGGATTAGCGTATCTCTGTTAGTTGTGGCTGACTTTTAAATGCTGGGATTTTATTATTTTTAATATTTTGTACAGTGCCTCGGTCTTGAAAGGCGCTTTATAAATAAAATTGAATTGAATTGAATTGAATAAATAGCAGTGAGTCAGTGTGGCTTGCTAAATTTGCTGATGATACTAAAATGGGATCAGTAGTTAGCAACAGTATGGAAAAAGAAAACTTAAAGAGTGAGCTATCCAAACTAGAGAGATGGGCAGAAGAGCATAAACTGGAATTTAATGTGAATAAGTTCTCGGTAATGCATCTGGGCAAAAATAACATTAAAACAACTTATTGATTGAAGGGAAAAGTACTAACAGTGACACAGGATGAGAAAGATTTAGGAATTACTATCACTGATGACTTCAGTTTTAAAAAACATTGTAGCTTGAGGGTTAAAGAATATTGTAGTATCCTGGGCTACATCAGACAACACATAAGTAGTAAGGATAACAAAGTAATAATGCCATTATGCACATCACTCGCCAGACCACATCTAGACTACTGTAGTCAGTTTTGGGCATCATATTCAAGGGCAGAAATTAAGACTTTAGAAGGGGTACAAAGAAGAGCTACAAAAATGATAACAGCTATGCAGAACTTAGACTATGGGGACAGGTTGGACATGCTGGGGTTTTATTCATTGGAGTACAGAAGGATGAAGGGGGATTTAAGTTTGGTTTATGGAGCTCTAAGCAGCCATGATCAATGGGACTGTACAGGACTAGAAATGAAAGTATTGCCATATGCAACAAAATCCCATTTGCTACAGTTAAACATGGATATAAATCATACTAAAAAAGAGGGATGTGGTTCTCCTAAAGGGTGGGGGAAATTTGGAATGACCTACCTTTGGAGGTAGTTGGTAGCAGTAACATGATGGAGTTTAAGTCTAAACTGGATACTTACTGCATTGCAAATAGACTCACTGGATACAACCTTTGAGTAATGGTCAGCTATTAAAGGGAAAACTGCCTATTTGGCTCTAATATGACCTATAAAACCTGTGACGCATACTAGAGCACGTTAGGGGGACTATGTGCTTGTTCTTCCCTTATCTCTTTTACAAGATCCAGCATCCCTCGAGGTTGTCACTGGTGCAGCAATTCAAAGGGTGAGAAACCTGTGCAAGATTGTGGCATCTCCCAGACTGCAAACATTAAAGACAGCAATTTACCCCAGTTCTTTGCTCAGCTGAAACAAATTTAGACAGCATACCCTTTAAGGATTTGTTAAATCTTTCAGCTAAAACATCAGTCTGAGGGTGGTGATGTCCAGATGGACTTTAGCTTCAGTATAGCACACACTTCTGTCATAAGCTTAGACATAAAGTTGGTGCCCAAATCAGTTACTATCTCCTTTGGCAGCCCAACTCAGGAAAATATCTTTAGCAGCACATGGGAATAGCATCAGGGTATCAGGTGGCGTAATCCATTATCACCATAGTACACTGATACCCTACTGAAATTTTTTACCAGGGGTCCCACCATATCAATACCAGTTCTTTCACATGGAATATCTATTATGGGCTCAGGGATCAATGGGGCCTGCTTTATACTTCTGGGGGTAACCAACTGACACTCTGGGCAGGAAGCAAAAAAATCTACCACTTCCTTCTATATACTGTACCTGGCCAGAAAAAAAGGTCAAGTATGCACCTCTCAGTTTTTTCTCAGCCCAAGTGACCCACAGAAGGTACAGTATGAGCAAGTCTTAACTCTATCTGTGTAATGATCCCTCAGTAGTAGTGGGAATGGGTAACGTATGAATAACTGGGTAGACTGGGAGACCCTTTAGGATTAGAAGAGTAGAGATGACATATGGTGGAGATCTCAAAGTAGGGCACAGCTCGGAGAATACTCTAATTTGGGGATTCTATAGAAAAATGGTCTTTTTTTATTTTATTTACTTAAAGTTTAGTAAGACCTTGGGCCAAGGCCCATTTCAAGGGCAACCAGAACAGTTAACAAATATTCAAAACATAAATGGGACAAATAATAAAGCAATATAAATACACAATTACAGAGAAACATTTACACTAGCTATTGGTAAACAGGTAATTTTTTTGTGCATGTCTGAAACAAGTTATGAAGTTGTTGGTACCAGAGAAAGATACAGGTATTGAATTAAAAAAGGATGGCAAATTATGAAACATGTTTTTTTGACTCCTCATCCTGGGAACAAAAAATTAAAAAAGCAGAGAAGACTAGGTAGAAATAGTGCTGAGGTGTTTTTTGAAGATGGAATGAAATGAAGTGGGAACAGAATCCACGATAACCTTTTTTGCAAGGGTGCCTATTTGTAATAAATACCTCTGTTCTAACAGAAGCCATCCCACCTGTTTATATAACTCATGATGGTTAGTGTGATATGGCAGTTGTGTTGTGATATGGTTACTGTATTCTTTCCTGAGAGGGTAGCCCAGAGACTATGAATGGATTCAGGGGTGGGGCAGGATTTTATCTCCTGACCGTCTGCATCAGTGGTTGATCCCACAATCCAACTCACCTCCCTAGGATGGGATGTGTCCTGTGACATGCCTTCTGTCATCCAGAGAGACACTGGAACAAGGCTCACCCACCATCTGTGACACCAGATGTTAGAATCCTGTCAGTGATACATATATATAAATTCTGATGGCAGATAAAGACTTGTTAGTTTATCCAGTTCATCTAGTTCCCACCTAATTCTGTGTCTGATCTAATGTTAGACCAGAGGTACTGGGACTCTTTCATTTCTAGTGCCCTAGTTTCCCCCTCCCCAGCTTTCCATCCTTCCCCACACCCTCCCTTAGATCTTACTATCCCCATGTGCCTATCCCATCCATGTTTGAAACTGGTCACTGATTTGGCTTTTGCGACTGGCCTTGGCAGATTATTCCAGACATTCATCACCCTCTCTGTAAAAAGTACTGCTAACATCCCTCTTGAATCTCCTCCCTCAACCTCCACCCATGTTTCCTGGTTACTGTGTTTTCATTCCTCATGACCAGATCACTACAGTCTACCCTACTGATACCCCCTAGAACTTGAAGGTCTCAATCATGCCCACTCTCCCTTCTGGCCTAGAGAGAGTACATGTTCAGGTTCAGGTTCTCCAGCCTCTTCTTGCATGTCCTCCCCTGCTGCCCCTGTTATCATTTTCGTAGCTCTGCCCTGAACCCTATCTAAGCAGTCCCTGTCCGTTCTGTCATGAGAACTCCAGAAATGGATACAGTACTACAGGTGTAGTTTCACCATGGAGCTGTAGTGGGAAATGTCACCTCCTTCCTTCTGCTGAACCTTACCTATACACCCCAGCATTCTGCTTGCCCTCACATATGCCTTGTTGCATTTGCAGGTCCCTTTTTTCAGTAATCTGAGTCACCCTCACTTCCCGCATCCAACTGTCATTTGTAAGGTTTTTCCTACTAATATGTATAACCTTACATTTTTTTGGCATTGACTTTAAGGGGGCACAGTCAGCACTAACAGTCCCACACCAAAGTGTGGGTCTGGTCCCAATTTGTACTTTGTGTGCAAAAACATATTTTCTACTTATTGTTTACCGCAGCACTGTAGATTGTATCAGACTGATTCTATTGACTTACCAGCTCACATTTGCTATAACCAGAAATCCCAGAATCCCCTGTAGTTGACTTCAGAGCTCAGCTACATCAGTGGGAGAGTCAGTAGCCTTTACCACATGTTGAGTTTTTATAAACTCTGATCTTTTGTTTTCTGGTCCTGCTTTCCTCCCTGGGCTAACTACAGTTATAAAGGACAGCAGAGGGACAATACAGATATAAAATAAGGTGCAAGTGCAAACAGTACACAACAGTCTGTCAGTAACACCCTAGGCTTGAATCCCCAGATGTTTTCTAACCTTTGCCTACCAAGCTCCCTGCAGTGTGCCACCCTGGGGCAGTTGTGCAGCAGCAGGAGCCTCCAAACCCTCTGAGCCAGGAGGCATTCAAGTTGGATGCCCTAGCCTTTCTCTGCTGTTTGATGTACAGAGCTCTGGGCTCCTGGCATGAATCCAGAGTGCCAACATGGCAAGTTACTGTACTTAACTTTAGGCCATAGAGTGGCCCCAGACCATGACTTAATTTATCCCACTAATAGGCACCTTCTGTAACATGTGACCTAGTGCAACACAAGGTTGCCTGGTCAGGTGCAGCATTTGGTTAAAGTAGTGCAACTAAGTAAAATGGGTGCTGTTCATCCACCCTATTTTAAATCTAGGTTGCAACCATATTATGCTTGGGGAAAAAAGGAATGTCATAGCTGGGCAAGCTGTGCTTAATAATAAGCCAACTTGCCCAACTGTGACATCACTTTCTGTCACAAGGTTCTATGAAATGACTGATGCCATGATGTAATCTAAGGCTTGCTTAGGCATGGATATCTCTGGACTGCTGTTACTTGCAGATTAGTGGAACACTTCATATGAAAGGCTATGAGTGAAAGACTATGAGTGATCCTGCACACCTATAATAACCTTTACAGTTCACTTACTTTTCCCACATCTCTCCTGGCCTCAGAGTAGGGGCCTGCTTCTGTCCATCAATCTACCTGTGCCCACTTGAAGTGTATGTCATGTTATCCCAACCAGTGGGGAACTGCCAGTATGCACTATCCTCATTATGGCTGGGATCCTAAATTCCGCAGGCAGAAGTCTGAAGTCACCGCGCCATCAGGGCCCTTATGAGTATGGAGTAGACAGCAGTGGCAAGATCATCTGCCCAACCAGGGCCACATTTCTTCCCTTTTCTTCCTCCCTTTTGTAGATTTAGAAAAGTGCCTCAGTGCCGGCCTGGTAGTGTAGAGGGCTGAGGCGCTAGTGCCTTACCTCTTACCACACCAACAACCCGGGGTCGGGAGTGACCTCAGGTGTCGGAGGGTCGGCCGGGGAGGAGGAGGATTGAGCATCCTATGGACTGCTCTCTTCCTCTGGGAGGGTGGGAGGGATGATCACTAAGGTACTGGCTCCTGGCAGTGGCCGGGGCTGGTACAGGCTATGGGATCACAGTGTGGGTTGGTGCAGGCTGACGTCAGACGTGCAGTCCATGGAAGCATGCACGATAGTGTCCCTGATGACTCTGCATGCCCATGCCATGGGGGTGAGGAGTAATCATGAAAAAATCCTCCAGCGCACATAATGTCTGGTTCCACTGGCACTGCACTGCTCGCGCTCAGGCTGCTCCTCCCAGATCCTGATCCTGGGCTTTCCGTGGTGGTGGGGTAAGTACCTGCCACAAAGTAGCTCATGAAGAGGAACGGAGGAGATGGTAGAGCACAAGTACTGTGGGTGGTGAGGTACTGCGGGCCAGGCAGATAAGGGGGAGGGACCATAGGCAACATCCCTCCAGCCAGGAGGAATAAATAAATAACCTAAAAAAAAAAGAAAATAAAAGTGCTTCAGTGACACTTCCAGACATGGAGAGGGCTCCCAAAGCCCCATCCCCTACCTCCCCATCAAGTGTGCATTCTCCACATAACCTCCACTAGCCAACATGGGTCTTTAGCGGGCAATCCGGCAGTGAGAAGCACAGTACACCCTACCTGAAGATAGAGAGTGTCTCATGGAATGTGCCCTCCATCACCTGCTGGCCTGCTGTGATTTGTCCAGATTCAGGCAAGAACCCCAATTATCAGCATGGTAGTCACTGTACTAACAGGCTGACCATTAAAGAGTGCTTCTTTTTTTGTTGATCTATGAAAGCCCAGTGGAGATTTAACATCTCATCTACAGTAAAGTCCTCTTCTACCAGCTTCACATCAATAAAACGAAAGGAGGTGCCGTGACTTCTTTAAGGTCACAATCTAAGTGGTCCTGATGGGATCTGAACCTGGATCTCTTAGTTAACAGCACTGTGCTCTAACCACTGCACTACACTGCCTTCAGTTGAACATACAATCATACTGTCAAATATTCCTCTATTTATGTCTTCTCCTGAGTTTTAGGAGCCAGTATGTGAGGTCAGTTTAGTGGCTACCTTTTAAACCAATGTCATTTAATAATGGTTGACTGGTAGAAGGCTGTCACTCTGGGACCAAGCACTTCACCCATCCTGTACTCAGCCCTCACCATTCCAGGGATCTGGAAGCTTAAATCTGCTGTTCGAAGCCAGACTTTCAGTTGACTGTGTGAACTGGGCTTGCCAAGCCACTAGGCCAGCCAATAACTGGCAGTGTAAAAAACTGACAATATTCTATTTAAGCAGTAATCATACATAATCACTATTACATGAGGTACTAATCTGCTCCCCAAGAAAATGAGACAAGTCTGAAGGACTAATATTGTAGCCCAGTGGGAGAAGCACATTATTGCCAAGTTTAACAGCAGCAACATATGATTAGCATTATTATGCTATTAATGTCAAAGAACATTTAAAAAGATGTTTGTTACAAAGTGGGGTCTGTCACATTTTGACATCATGTTGACCCCCCCCTTATCAAAAATGAATGAAACTAAGAAACAAATGAAAAAACAGAATGTAACAAAAGCACAAAACATTCAGTGAAGGAACTTGGAGGATGATTTTTGTTAGCACTTTGGGGCAGCACAAAATGGACGTTTTGAGCCTGCACCATTGCTCAAACCACTCAAAATTGTAATACTCAAATGGTGTCTTTCATGATGGGGCAGGAGTCCCACATGAGTGCAGCTCAATGGAGAATCACTAATCCAGATGACAGAGAGCACCATTGGGTACTGTGCCTGCTAAGATCCCCGGCAGCTGTTTGGGTGAACAGGGAGGTGGACAGTGGCAATAAAATAGATGTAGTACCGGACTATAACAAGACCTTTATCACTGAGGTGCATAACAAACTTCTAGGCACAGTAAACCAGTATGGTATACATGACTCATACACAAGGTGGTTTGCTAACTGGCTTGGGGGCAGGAATCACAGAGTTTTGGTGGAGAGGCACTACTTTCATTGAAGATGAGCACTCAGCAGTAGCCCTCAGGGATTGATGCTGGCATCACTGCTGTTCAACATTTTCAGAAATGATTTGAAAGCTGGTGTCTCCAACAGGCACTTCAGTTCTCAGATGATACTAAGCTGACCAGAGTTGGTGACTCCTTAGAAGATGGGGGGTACACTTCAGGAAGTCCTAAACAAGCTAGGCTATTGGTCTCTCAGATTCAATGTGGCCAAATGCAAGTTCTACACTTGAGAAGGAAACACAGTGGTAGGATTTATATACTCTGGGGGGCTTCTTGCTGCACTAGAGAAGAATAGGAGCCTGTTTGTTACAGTAGACAAAAGGCTGAATCATGAAAAGCAGTGCGTGACTGCTGCCAAGATCCATGTCTAGGACTATGAGTCTGTAGACAGCCAATTGTCTGTACTCTGCACTTATGTACTAATTGACTCTACTACGATTATATTGTATGCTCATATCAACCTTACTGTTTGTTCACCTATGTTGCAATTGACAGCTGTGATTTGTACTGACTCCAATGAATGGGATGGCTAGTTTAGTCCATGAATGTATGTAACTGTCCAATGATATTTGTATATAATTATCTGTATCTGTACTGTTTTCTTATGCTTGGAACATTTGGTTCCCCAGGTCGCCCCTGAAAAAGGGACTTGACTGTCTCTGAGGACCCACGCAGTCATCAAAATTTAAATAAATAAAATAAAATAAATAAATAAACAGTGGCAGTAGCTTGTATTTCTATTGCACACTTCTAAATTCTCAGAGTGTTCAAACAGTACACATTACAAAACCAAATAACAGTTGGGGCATTAGAGAACCATCTTCCTGGCAGGCTGTCTCTTGCATGTGTTTCCCATCTTAGATGACAAACATCTAACTAGCTTTGTTATTGTTCTAACCGGCAGGTTCAAACCTGTGGATCTGTGTTCATGAACTTTCTAGCAGCAGAAAGATACTAAAATCAAATGTGGTACAATCGAAGCAAAACAACAGCAGAGGAAGGCCGTGGAAGCCTCGGGTAGTTCAGGTGCTGGTAACCCATCTTCCACTATGGAGCCTCCATGGTAGATGCTGCTAGAATGTGGGCCATGAATACAAAAATGGAGAGGACTCTCTCTCTTGATTGGAAGTCCATGACACACAACTGAAAGACTTGTCTGCCAGGATGATGGACACTGAACAACCCTCCAGTGCTACCTTGACAATGGTCGTAACCATGATGCAGGAGAACAATCAACTCTGGAGCTGAATGGAGGACCTGGAAAATGAAGTGCAAGTGGGAAACTTGAAGTTTGTAGGAGTTCCTGAAGGGGTCAAGGGCCCTAACCTATGAAATTATATCTAATGATGGTTAACAGTGACATTAAACTTGCCTGAGGACTTTGACTTGTAGACCCTGAGAAGGGATTATCCAGTAAACCTGCGAGTAATAGCTCAGGCTGCAAACCAGCACTGCACAGTTTTGTTGCACACTGCAGAGGCAGAGATATGGGACTCGATATTGGCAGCAGCTCATGTAGCATACCCTGCTGATGCTGACAGCATGGATGTGAAAGTGTATCCCGTCCTCTCATTCCAGACTAAGTCCCAGAGGAATAAATTCAATCTGCTTTGGCAGCATCTCCATGCTCTAGGAGTGGTGCATTCATTTTTGCTACCAGCCTGTCACGGATTGTCTACGGCAGCAAATCATGTCAGTATATAGATCACTGAGATGCGGGTAGGTGGCTTGAGAGATTAGAGGCCAAGTTTGTTTCCAAAAGGGATAATCAAGCAGAATTGCAGGAGGGACTCAGAGGGTGAATGAACTGAAACCGTAGGACATTGCATGTTTGGCTTTATAGCTTCACTGGACTGTAATGCATCTGCAGTTTCAAAACGGTAACTTACCATAGGATTTGGGACATTATTTGTATGTTGGACTTTTGTTGTGAATATTTTTTCCTGCTAAATTTGAATTAAGTGACTGCATAATAGACATGAATGGGACATTGGATTTACCATGAGTAATGGCACAAACCACATAGCAGATGTGGTGATTAGTTCGCTGTTTGCTTTTTATGATGCTTGCATGCATGTGCAAGAAATACATTGCTTCAGTGGGGCCAATTAATGAGATGCCTTTATGCTCAAAGAAACTCACATCACGATCAGCTGTGTTCTGTAAACACATTAGTCTGCAGCTGTTATCTCCCATGGCCTCCCCCCACATTCTCTCTCTCTCTCTCTCTCTCTCTCTCTCTTTCTCTCTCTCTCTCTCTTACACACACACACACACACACACACACAGGCATGCATAGAGGGGACAGCTGCATTCTTTACAGTGGGGTCAGCTCTGAACTGACAAAGCCAGAGATTTACAATTCTCATTTAATTACTAAGTGGCCCAGCACTCCACTTACGTGTTTCTCACATGCAGGAAGTGTGGCCAGTTGATCAGCTGGATCAATCAATACAGATCATTATGGCTTCAGGAATGTTGTTTTTTTTAATTCCTACCTAGTGACTTGACAGAGAAGTTATACTCAAAAGATAGCTCTATATACAGTCAACTGGTGGAAAAGGTAACAGGAGTCTGGATTTCTTTTACTATTACCTCTGCAGTGGGAAACTGAAAATGATTCTCTACAAACTGGGAAAAGTCCTATGAGGCATTGATCAGTACAGGAACTGCCCTATTGGAATTGTGAAAAATGTAAATTTGTTGTAGTATGCAATGCTTTTAAGTAATTGTTTCTTAGAAACATAGGCAGAAGAGTTAACCCCTGGTAATACTACATCTGACACAATCACATATTGGCTATAGCTTGAGATTTCAGATGTCAAAATAAATCACATAAGGGCTTCTATCACCTTATTATTATTATCCTGTATTTGACTTTGCCACCATGTAATCCTAATTCTCTTACTGTGACTGTCATGCTTCTCCTGATGTCAATGTACCTGCCTTGCTTGTGTCATGTTGTACTCTGTATGTAATTGTAACTCCTGTACTCTCCTGGGTCATAAATGAAAATAAGCAGATGTTTTGTCTAGTGTACTTACCTGGTCAACAAAAGCTAAATAAATAAAATATATTAGAAGGGACCGCCTTGTAAATGAGTGTGTTCAATTGTGTTTTCCTGCAAATAAACTGAAAACTTGAACTTGAAACTTATATTAAGAGTACTCGGTGATCCTGTATATGTAGTAACTTGACTTCCCTACCTTACAGTATTGATGCTGCGTAAGGCAGTCATCAAAATATTTTAATAAAATCATTTAACAATAAAATCATTTAACAATCCTCATTTTATGGCCCTCAGTGCCAGACAGGGTTTTTTTTTTCAACTTTGGTGCATATCTCAGGCATTTTGGGGAATTTTGCAACCAAATTTTCAACATGGGGTTATTGGTACCTCTCCTCATGAATTCAGCCACTGTCATGATTATGCAGTCCTGAAAGGTGATTTCATGGTCACTGTGTGGAATCACTTTTTGGGCCTGATTAATGAAACAAAGTGCCACTGTTCATAAGGTGGGCTCTCAAAAAGCTTATGTTGCAAAGTTGGTGAAAAAAATCCAAAAATAACTTTAACGAGCATGCAATGCAGTTTCCACTCACGCTCATAACTTCACGAATCTGTAATATTGTCACTCAAGATTTTCAGCACTGGCATTTTTCCACACCTCCTTATGAACAGTATACCTGTCATTTTTCATGTCCTGGATGAAATGTGTTTTCATACTTCAGGCACAGAATAGCGCAGTCACTGTGAGAAATCAGTATTCGGGACAGATTAAGAAAATCACAGTGACACTTTTCATGAGCAGAGGTCCTAAAATGCCTATGTTGAAAATTTGGTGATGAAAGTCTATTAAATGACTGTGCTATGAGCGTGTATTGCTCAATTTCCACACACCCTTGTAACTTCACAAATTTGCAATATTTTCACTCCAGATTTTCAACATTGCCATTTTACCACACCTCCTTATGAACAGTACAGCTGTCATTTTTCACATCTCGCCCGAAATGTGTTTTCACACATGTAGCGCACATTGGCATGGTCAGTGTGCGAAATCACTGTTCAGGACAGATTAAGAAAATCACAGTGACACTGTTTATGAGCAGAGGTCTTAAACTGGCTATGTTGAAAATTTGGTGACAAAAGTCCATAAAATGACTGTGTTACGAGTGTGCATTGCACAATTTTCATGCACCCTTGTAAGTTCACGAATTCGTAATATTTTCAGTCCAGATTTTCAACATTGACATTTTTCCACACCTCCTTATGAACAGTATAGCTGTCATTTTTCACACCCTGGCTAAAATGTGTTTTCGCACTTCCGGCACAGAATAGTGTGATCGCTGTGGGAAATCAGTGTTCAGGACAAATTAAGAAAATCACAGTGGCGCTGTTCATGAGCAGAGGTCCCAAAATGCCTATGTTGAAAATCTGCAGTAAAAAATCCCCAAATTAATTACATTACGGGTGTGCATTGCGCAGTTTCTATGCATGCTCGTTACTTCACCAGTTTTTTTATGTTTTCACTCCAGATTTTCAACTTTGCCATTTTTTACACCTCCTCACGAATAGTACAGCTGTCATTTTTCACATCCTGTTCGAAATGTGTTTTCACACCTGTGGCACCAAATGACGCAGTCGCTGTGCAAAATCACCTTTCGTCTAACAAATTGATAGTGTCACTGTTCATGCTGTGGGGTCACAAAAAGCCCATGTTGAAAACTTGAAATAAAAATACCAAGAAATGCCAGAGTTTTTGACCATAATGCCCTACCCTGTAGGGACTGACAGGCATCAGGGGTGTGACTTTGGATTGTCGATAGTAATGCTCATGCCATTCCACCCCTACCCCCACCCTGCAGCCAGTGACAGGCATCGAGGTGCCTCTTGGACCCTTTGGCCCCAGAGTTCACCCCATTCTCCTATACTGCACCCATTTCAGTGTATTTCCTTATGGAATGAGGTGAATGTAAAGCCCGAACACCCCAAAGCACACCTCAGCACTTGTAAGTGTCTGCAGGGTAGGGTTAGGTGAAATGTCATGACTGTTATGGGTGATGTCCCAAAGGCACACCCCAATGCCTGTTCATTTCTGCAGGGTGGGGGTGGAGCTGGCATCAGTTCAATACTTCACTGCCATTCTTATACTGCATCTGTCTAACTCCTGCACTTCCACTGGTAATGCCAGCAAGCAACATTCGGCATTGACAAATGCTTGTTCTCTCATTCACCTCCTAGTGTCTCTGTGCAGTAAACTGGAAATGCAGTCTTTGGGGAAGCAGCATGCAAGTATGTGGAGAGGGGTTTCTTGTTTCTCTCTTACTGTTTTTTTGAGATTACTTACTCTAATGAGATTGGTTAATGATGTTTGGTCAGTTGAGGGAGGACTCCCATTGGCAACCCAAGTTTCTCTTTAAGATTCCTAGTTTACATGGTTTAGCAGCAGTCACAGGTTGATTGCTTTTTTGCTACAAAGTTATTCTCCCTTATGTAAACACCACAGCCACTGAACAGGCTGCCTATTAGACTGCAGTTATTTTCCTCCATTTCCTATTGTAAATGATTGTAATAAGAAGCTGTGTGTATATCAACTGTTTTGGAACTGGGCAGTAATACATTGCATGTGACTATGTCTACAGTTAGTATGAGGCAGTAATGTATTTGTATTAACTGAAAACAATGAGCATAAATATAGAAAAATAAATAACATTTAGCACATGTACAAACAGATCACAGGAACAATACAGACATAGAACAAAGTGCAAATGCAAACAGTACAAAATATTTAGTTGATAACACCCTAGGCTTGAATCCATACATTGTCTGAGTTTTGCCTTATAGGATTTCACTAAGGCAGAAAAGCAGAATTCTTTCAGCAATGCATTCCACAATATAGAAGCTGCAATAGCAGAGGCCTTATCCCCTGCCAGCTTTGGGTGAGTGGAAGGGACCCTGAGCAGTCCATGCGCTGTGGACCTTGTTCTTCTACTAAAGCAGAAGGGGGTCAGAAGCTCATGGAAGTACTGAGACCCCAGTTCATTTAGAACTTTATAGGTTAGCAAAAGGGTTTTGCAGTCAACATGCCACCTGACTGTTAACCAGACAGGAGTCTGGGGCCCAGAGCTCAGAAAGAAAGAGTTATGTGATCGGATCTCCAAGCAGCCTCACTGCCACATTCTATACTGGTTACAGGTGGTGCATCTAACCACAGGTAAACCCCTATAGAGCACATTACTGTAGTCCAGTCGTGAAGAAACAAGGATGTGTATGAGCATCTGGAGAGCAATAGGATCAAAGAAGGGGTGCAGCCTGGTAATATTCCTAAGATGGCAAAAGCAGCTCTTGATGGTAGCCAACAACTGAGACTCAAACAAAAGCAACTTATCGAGAACTAACCCAAGGTGGTCGACTTCCCTTCCAGCCATCTGTGCGCCGGTCTGAGTGCGCCCATCATTAGGGCACCAAAATGTCAAATTCACCACCCCTCCCTGAGGTTGGCACCCCTTGGAGTTGGAATCTTTAGTTAGGGGTGTGTGGGAGGCACAGCCCCCCACTTGAGGGGATGCGGGGGGGCACAGCTCCCCACATATAAACCAATCAGTGAATTGAAATCCTGGCACCTTTCCACACTCTGTTGCCTTATGTTCTCACCCAGTGGAAATATGTACACTGTGAACAACCTGGGAGAGAAAACAGGCCCCGGGGTACACCACAGTCCAAGACTATAGGCCCCAATGAGCGCAAACCAACCAAGACCAATTGCAATCTTCCTGCAAAGAATGAGCAGAACCATTGCAAAACAGTCAATGACAATCTCCTATGTACCTCCAACCTGTTCAACAGCTCTTGTAGTCAACAGTGTCAGAAGCTGATGTCAGGTCAGGGATTATACAGAGACACAATTTGCCTCGATCTTGCACTAGGTAGAAATCTTTGCAAACTCTGACCATTGCTGTCTTCATGCCATGTCATCAACAGAGGCCAGACTGCAATGATTCAAAGAAGTCAGTCACCTCATGGTTACTCATCAGCTGCTCAGCAACCACCTTCACCACAATACAGAAATAAAGAAACATGATGGACAGAAAAAGACCTGAACTGTCCATCTGATCTGTCCCAAGATTCCCCACTGGAGATGTTCTAGTCTCTGTTTTCCCTCCCAGTTACCCATTTCCCTCCTCCGTTTCCTGTTTAAGAGCTCCTTTTTTTTGCATTCCACTTTCTCTTGAATCCCACTAATGTCTTTGTCTCCACACCTTGTTAGGAAAATTTGTTCCATCCATCCACCATCATTTCCACAAAGTAATACTTCCTAATGTCCTTTTTAAACCTTCCTCTCTCCAGCATGAGTGCATGCCCCCTGGTGGATGCACTCTTTTTAGTTGTATTTTATTTTTATCAATACAATTTTATTGAGATAAAATACATAACATACATCATAAAAAATATTACCGATATATCAATACATCATAACAAGATAATTTGAAGCTGCACTAAAAATAGAGAACTATGCAGCTAAATCTTCATTGAATAACTATGAGTCCATAAACAATTACCACAGAGAAAGATCTTAAATACTTGAGGGATGTTGTTCCACAAATTCTGTGCATCAAAGTCCCCCTGGTATACAGGGAAAACCAAATAAGAAAAATAAATGGATAAGGAATAAAGGAAGACAGAAAACAGAGAGAAGAAAAGTAAGACCTAGTGGAAAGTATGTTACTAGCTGTACAAAACAGGAAACTATTAGGTAGGAGATATAAATTGGTTATAGATTGTGCCCCACTTAGAGTTAAAGATGTTGGCCTGGTCTAACATAAGATGTGCAAGCCTCTCCAATTTCAAGACTTCCAGACATTCCACCTGCCATTCATTAAATGATGGTGCACGGTTATCTAACCAAAGCTTGAGCACAGAATTCATGACTGTGACCAAAATCAAAGCTATAGTACACCATTGTTCTTTACTCCATAATACTGATTCCTCAAAATGACCAACCAGAACAGTCTTTTCATTGAATTTCCTGTCTAGCCAGGTAACTTCCTTGAAGGAATCAGAAATTTTGTCCCACGGAGAGATCATCTTGGGACAGGACCAAAACATGTGTTTCTGGTCAAAATCAGCATCCCCGCATCTCAAACAACTAGAATAGGCTCTCAATCCCATCTTACTCCTTTGTAGTGGGGTATAACAGAGGGTATGTATGGTTTTGAATTGTATTAATTTGCAATTAACTGATTTAAATGTTTTAATGGAGTTTAACCATATCTTGTTCCAGTTCCAGCTGTTGGCATCATTGCCAAGAACACTGGCTCACCACCTGATGCATTGTAAATCAAAGCCATTTATGCAGGCCAGAATCAAATTATAAAAGCTCAGAATACTAGGTTTTGACTGTATAAAAGCCATAAAGTTTTGGGAATTAGTGTTTATATCCAGACAAGCCCCTTCCTCAAAGATAAGGGCTTGTATTCTTTTAATAATACACTCGAAGATATCTGCTTCATGTGGTAGTAAGTCATGTCTGAGTGCTGCTGCATCAAAACACATACAAGCCCTGTCCAGTGGCAGAGCTAGAGGGGGCGGGGGGTGGTCACCCCTCCTGGCTGTCCCAGTGTGAGTAGTGGCGCCCCACCACCATCTTTATTCACAGTTTAATGCCCATTGTGGAGCCCGTGATTGACTTGAATCGCCCCCCCCTCAGCTCCCAAATGCTCCCAAACCTGGCTTCCCACTGGCCCTGTCCCTTAAGAGATCTTTGATTTGGGTTATTCCCTTCATTTCCCACCCAACCTTCTCAAAGGTTTGACCATTCACTGTTAAGTTAGGATTACGAAAGATGGGTTGAATTTTAGATCTGTGCAGGTTTAAGTTTAACAAGGAGGACTATCTTCTCAGAATAATGACATTATCAGATAGTATTTTATTCTTTAGAGGTTTACCTGGCCTAGCAAAAATTAAAGATCCTAGTTCTAATGAGAGGTCCTTCGCTAAGTGCAATTCCATTTCAAGCCACTCCGGATTGATGGAATTTCTATTCTAGCTATTAAACCATGTTAATATCTGGAACAGTCTGCAAGAGAGGAAGTAATAGTAGAGGTGTGGTGCTTTAAGGCCCCCCCACATCTTTAGACTTATATAGTCTGAGATACACCATCCTGCATCTTTTCTTGGACCAAAGTTAGAAATTAAGCATTGTACGGACCAAAACCACTTTTTATTTATGTTATGTTAAAGAGTAACATTGAGAAAATGCAAAGAAATTTTGGAAGAATCATCATTTTTACAGAGTCCAATCGACCTCAGAACCCTAGTGGTAAATTGGTCCATCTAGCTAAACTATGTTGTATTGACTTTTTAAGGGAAGATAAAGTTCTGTCAAAAGTTTTAGTCACAGACTTGAAGACCTTGATTCCTAAGTAATCCAACTTCTCAGATTCCCAGTTTAGGCCCAAATCATCAACTTCTTGTTTGATACTATAATGGTTAGAGGGGAAGAAAGCTGATCTGTCTTTATTTAGTTTATACCCAGAGAAGGAGGCAAAGTCTGAGTGACCAGGGTCAGTAACTGACAGGAGTACAGTATATCATTCCTGTAAATGGAGAGTAGATATTCTTTATCAAGAAACGTAATGCCTTTTTATATCCTTATCTGCCAACAGTTTCCTTATTAGGGGGATCTAGGGTTAAGCCAAATAGAAGTGGAAAGCTAGGACACCCCTGCCTGGTGCCCTTTTTTAATTTGAAAGATGTAGAGGTGATCCCATTCACGATGACAGAGGCTGAGGGGTTGTTATATAGAAGCTGCACCAATTTTATAAAGTCAGCCAGGAAACCATATAACTTCAGAACATCAAATAGATGAGACCAAAGAACTCTATCAAATGCTTTCCTGGTAAGAGCAGACCAGCCAGAGATATGGATTTGTTTGCTACTTCCATCAAATGGAATAATTTTCTAGTATTATCTGCTGCCAGTCTGCCTTTAATAAAACCTGTTTGTTTGTTTTCAATTAGCAGAGGAATAACTTTTTCTAGCCTGTCTGCTAAGATTTTTGCCAGTATTTTGGCATCTGTATTTATGAGAGTTAGTGGTCTGTAGTTCTTACAGTCGTTTTGGTCCGTATCTGCTTTATGAATGATGGTGATCAGGCCTTGAGTTATACTGGAAGACAGATGACCTATTTTAAAGGCTTCCCTAAATATCCCTAACAAAATGGGAGCAACTTCATCAATTAGTTTATGGAAAAAAAATTACGAAGTATCCATCTGGTCCTCCAGCTTTATTTATTTTTAACTCTTTTGAATTGATTCCTTAATTTTGTAAAGACTGATATCTTGTGTGAGAAATGTTTTGTAATCTTTAGGGATGCTGGGGATATTAAGCCCTGAGCGCAATGTCAATCTTACAAGAATGCGTGGAGTCTGTCACATCATATAATTCCCTGTAAAATTGAAGGAATACCTCATTGATTTCCTTATTCCTGGTTAATAGCACATTACTATGTGCATCCCTAATAGAGCTGATTTTGGTAGCATCACTATTTTGCTTGAGCCTTGTGGCGAGCATTTTTGGCGACCTTGAGACCAGAGTCTATATAATTTAGCTTGGATTTCCTTATAGCGAATTCTGCCTCATCCCTGATAAGCTCATTATATTCAGGTTTGAGTTCAGACCACTTCCCCCAGACATGCTCAGAAGCATCAGAAAACACATGAGGACAGATTAACAGAGCTCAATATGTATACCCTAGACCAAAGGAGGGGGAGAGAGATGATATGATCAAAACATTCAAACACCTTAAGGGCATTAACAAGGTGAAAGAGTCTAATATGTTTCAATATAAGAAAAATAGCAGGAGAAGAGGACACAGCATGAGATTAGAGGGAGGCTGATTAAGGGGTAATGTGAGGAAGTTCTTTTTCACAGAAAGGGTGGTGGATGCATGGAACGGCCTACCTCAGGAAGTGGTGGATATGAATACAGTGCAGGGCTTCAAACAGGCATGGGATACGCATAAGGGAGCAATACAGATGAGTATGAATAGTTAGGCCATTGACAGAGCAAAGGCCTATATCACATTCATAAGGTAGAAAAAAATGGGCAGATTGGATGGGCCTTGCGGTCTTTATCTGCCATCAACTTCTATATTTCTATATGAGCAACTACTCTGCTGTTTTAATTTTATTTAGCAATTCTTTTGCTTTCTCCTTTTGTTTCTTTATTATAACAGAAGAGGTATTGATCCAAAAACCCCTGAGTGCACATTTCAGACTTTCACAGTTTATAGCCCAAGAAGTGTTTGTCAGGCTATTAAATTATTGGAATTAGTGGATAGATTTTTTAGCCTGGGCAATAGCATCCTTGTTTTTTAACAAGAAATTATTTATCTTCCACCTACCCCTCCTTACTGTCTCTCCCCTTTCCATAAAGGTTACTACTACTGGACAATGGTCAGATATGACCTGTTCCATTGTATTGGATTCCACCAACCTTTTAATCATGACTTTGAGGGCATATATTTGATCGATGCCAGATTCTGACTTGTGACATGCACTCCATTAGGAAAAGTCCTTGTCATCATGGTGAAGAACCCTCTATGCATCAGTCAAGACCAGCACCTCCACCATATCGTTAAGATCATTGCCCGGGCTAGTATTAGAGTATCTTGGATTGGATCGATTCATGAGTGGGTTGAAGATGCTATTCATGTCTCCTGCCATCAAGATGGTTGTATCCATGTGACTAGTTAATATGCTACTAGGGTCTTTATATGTAGAATACGTGGAATCCTAAGGGCCATTGACATTAACTAATGTGTTTTTTTTTGTTTTATTTAATTGTTTAACCAGAAGTAGCACACTAAGCTGAAAGCTTTTTTACAGGAGCGACCTGGGAGCACAGGGAAGTTAAGTGACTTGCTCAGGGTCACACAGTATGCAAGTGGGGGCTGTGGGATTCAAACCCAGGTGTAGTCTGCTGGATGTCACCAGATTTGCAGCTCAGAGCCTTAAACCACTGCACTATACTGCCTCCAAATCTTCTTCTCCATTCAGAGAGCCCCTAGCCAATATATAGTGACCATCAGCATCCTTTATAGTGGAGAACAATTGAAAGTTTAAGCCCCTTTTTATTAAAATTAGAACTCCTGATTTTTTTTAGCTGTTTCCTGCCCCTATAACTTGACCAACCCATTCTCTACACATCAAATCATAATGTTGTTCTGTCAGGTGCGCCTCTTGGAGGAATACTATATGAGAGTTAAGTCTCTTCAAATGCCTTAAAACAAATCTCTCTTAACTTTGTGATTGAGACCTTTAATATTCCAGGTTACCAGTCTCGTGACAAGGTTATTTGACATGAAGTTTACAGATTCCATAAAAATGTTTGTCTTTATCTGTCTTGTTGACAACCTAAATAAATCAAGCCCACGCCTTAGTAAGAGTTCCTGAGCATGAGTCCATTAATAACCTCTGCCCCAAGCATGACTCCAGTAACATAGAAAATAGAGAAGAGAAACAGTATGAAAGAAAGAAAAGATCTCAAGAAAGGAGAAGAAACAGCAACAGGTATTCAAAATAATACATCAGACATAATAAACATATAATTGCACAAAATTGAGCAAGTAGGCACATAACAAGTCCAGGTCTCCCCCCCACCCCAGTCTAAAGTCCAGTTCCTGGTGTAACTGATATAGAGATTGACAGTATGAGGACTAGGCACTAGCCTGAACTAACTCCCAGACTTATTCGTATGTGCCCATGCAGTATTTACACATTCAAGATCTCCATCCTCCTCCCCCATTAGTATTTGTCATAATCTGTCAAAAAAAATACACTCTTTGATAACAAGTCATCTTTAAGAACTAAAAGAAAACCTTTGACATGTATTACATAAATGAAGGAACCATGTTTCATAAGCTGGTAGTATTAAAACCCTTCCATCTGGTATTTAGACAAATGCGCTTTTCATAGAAACTACAGATCTGCATGAAATATTAGGCTACTTTTAAGAATTTTAGAAAATTGTTTAACTAGAAATTCACTTCCTTTAAACAGATTTTGTATATAAACATGTGCACCCTACTAACCGCAAAATACAATACACTTGTGTTATTTGGCATACTATAGCTACACATAGACTAGTTTGGAAAATGAAATTGCAACAAAGATAGCTGATTTATACTTGGTGAAAGCAATATGAAAAAATCCTAGTACAACATAAAATAGTAGAATTACCTAAAATATTGTAAGTAAATTATTTAAAAAAAGAGCAATTAATCACTCCTGCACAGGTTTTAGAAATTGTGCATATGATATCAGCTGGACACTGTACCATTGCCCCGGGAGAAATTACTGCAATGCATGACTTTCTTTGAAGGTATTAGGCTTCCTTAACCATAGATACCCAGTATAGCCTTACCTGAAATCATCCTTGTCTAGCTTCCTTAGTCAGAAGCATCAACTCACTCCCTGAGCAGTTAGAAGCTAAACAGCCTATAACAAACAAGTTTAAAAAAACATACTGTTTGCACTAGCAAGCAAAAGCAGTAACAGATAATTTTTAAGTTATCAGTTTTATGCCAGTTTTCGTTCAGAGTTCATAAGTTTGATGATTACAGAGTACAACGTAGCCTGAAAATCAGCAGCTCATATGTTTGTTTCAGCTGCAAGTTGAGCTGTATGCTGAGTAAACTGACCTCCTTTGACCCCAAACAGAGAGTGTCTTGAGCAGCAGAGCATGGAATGCTCATTGCGAGAACAAGCGCATGAGCAGGTTTTCAAATCCATTTGTAAGGATCGCTCATTAAAGGATACCTAAACAACATTTTGACAACAACAATTCAAAAATCACTCTGTAGGTGACTAAAGGAAAGGCAGTTGTATTCATTAATGCTAAAACTAAATTTACATAACTTACCTAAATGTGGTTCCAGAGCATTTGAAAATTGTAAAATCAGCCTTCCAATTAAAAAAAAAACTGTCTTGCCTGCTTCCTAAAATGGCTGCCAAATGTGTTATGTGATGACATCATTGGAGCCAAAGCCAGAGAGATCTATGGCTCCCTATAGTGCTAACTAGTTCTTTTTCCCCCCTTGTTTAGGATTGTTTCACCCAAATGGTCAAAACCATGTGCATTATTTTGTATAATGTACATGTTAGGTTATGGTTCTGTTCATTTTGTTTACTTTAACATGCTGAAAATGTGTTTTACTTCAATCAACTTTCTCTGTGGCAAACCACAGTGCAGTACACATTTTGAATAACCTGGTGGTCTAGTGGTTATGGTGGATCCAGGATGCTGCAGTGGTGGTGCTGGGGTGGTGTGCATGCTTAATATGCACTTTTTAACATTTTTATTAAACCTTTATATTTTCTGCTATTATTCTTTTCTAGTAGGTTTTTGACAGAACCTACAAATGCAATCCATAGTTTGAATGTAAACATTTGTACAATCAATAAATCAGACTTCTTCAACAAAGTGAAATGCAGCAGCAGCAGCAGCAAGCAAGTATGTTACTATGTGGGAGGAGGTTGCAGCTACACCCTTCCCCACCCCCTAGAGCCACCACCTTTTTTGTAGCAAAGTTCTTGTGCAGTCTAATATTAGAGTTCATACTTTCTCAAAACTCAAATATATACTTGTCTTATCTTCTTTTTCCATGGGAAATAATAGTAAGAATCAGCATTTATATAGTGGTTTTCATACACACTGTATTCCAAAGTGCTTTACAGGCAATACTAGACAGGTAGTGAAGTGATTGCACGTGTAGTGGAAGCCATTTCATACATTAATATCCACACACAGCCTTGGACAATTGCATGAACTGCTTTTATGGGAAGGAAAATGTTGGCCAGGACAACGGGGTTAGGTAGTGATCAAGGTGCTAGCAGCCCCACATCTTATTTCTTACAGTAATCTGCTCATCTTTCTCTCCTTCTGTCCACCCCCTCCCTGAATATAGCAGTACCTTGCAAGAGTGGCCTTTTCAGTGACCCTCTGTCATTCATTCGTCACTATTCCTCCTCACAACGAAAACTGGTGAGTTCATCACCTTTCTGCATCATGAATGCAAGTAGTACAGTCCTCATTTTATTCTGGCATATCAAATTTAAACATATCTTTCCAGTAAGTCAGGCTCATACCAGCAGGGAACAAGGGGAATGATGAGCTTTCATATCCTTAAAAGATCTAGGCTACCTTTGATTAGGCACTGTTTAATGATGGGTGTGCACATCATTATGCACGGCATTTAATAGTGCCTAATCATAGGTGGCTTAGATCTTATATTGGTAGGAAAGCCTATTTTTCCACTTATGTCATGCTGCTATTAGCCTGGCTTACCAGAAGATCATGTTTATTATTAATATGTAAATATAACACAGGAGACTGTACTAACCACATTCATGATGCGGAAGGGTAGTGAACTCACCAGTTTGTGGTGTGCAGAGCAGGTGAGAAGAATGAATGCCAGAGAGAGAGAGACTGAAGAGGCCATTCCATCAGGGTACAGCTATATTCAAGATAGTTGAAGACATGAAGGACTATGCTGAGCAGATCACTGTAAGATCTGAAATGCAGGGCTGCCAGCATTGTGATCACTACCTAACTGTGGATGAGAGTAGCCAGCAATGACAAATACTCAGAGTGGCAGGGCTGCACCTAAACTGTTACTTAAATTCAGTGTAGGGAAATTACCCTTGGGTGGGGTTGGGGGTGTTGACGTTTGTTAGGACAGTATTGATGGAGTTGTGTATTGCTCATTCAAGATTTGGAAGGATGGTAGCCAGCCAACTCGCATTGTGGAGTAGAACACAGAAAAGTACTGGAGAAGAATTGCTGTGAACTGCCCTGCAGGGTTCTGCAGAGCACAGGTAAAGGAGTAGACTGACACTGGATGTCAGGTGGATTCACTCAAGGTATTACTATGCCTCTCCTGCTAATAATATTATCCATTTTAAGTGCAGCCCTTATGAGGGCATGAACAGCAGCTTTTTCTGGTGGGTCATGATGCTTATTGCTTGGCCCTCCAGGAAGACCTAGTTGTTGGTTAATGAGGTGGGAAAAAATACAACAGGGAACCGTACATACTACCTTCACTGTGCAGAAGGGTGGTGATCCACTCGATGTTTATTGTGGGAGCAGAAGTCAAACATTGAGAATGTGGACTGGAGAGTGATTTGGGAGGCATTTTTTTAACAGTGCCAGCTGATGATGCGTAACAGTATAGGTGTGCACAACTCTCTGAATTAAAAGATTACAATCTGAGGTGTGATAATTCTCTTCATGAGACCGCAAGCTCATATGCGGCCCCAGGCAGTACTAAGGACAAGGTATGGATAGTGGAGTGTTCAGCAGAAGGCAGGCTAGGTGCAGAGTGTTCACATGGAAAAAGAAAGTCTCATTTGTGGATTAACAAGAGATCATGAGCTTTGGAATGGAACAAGACCAGTACTTTGCTTTGTGACCCTGAGCAATTCATTAAACTTCCTTGTGCTCCCAGGTCAAACCTGTAAACAAGCTTTCAGCTTAGTGTGTCTCTCCTGGTTAACAAAAAAACAAAATTTAGTGCATCACATAACCACTAGATCAGCAGGTATTTGAAGTGTTGTACTGTAATGCAGTTTGCCAAAGAAAAAGTCAGCTGGATTGCAAAACATTTTCCACAAGTTAAAGTAAACAAAATGAACAAAATCATAGCCTAACATGTGTACTGATCAAAATAATCCATGAGGTAATACATGGTGTTGATCATTCTGGTACAACAATTCAAAATAAAGAGGGAAAGAAGAACTAGTTAGCACTATAGAAATATATGTGGATCTCTATCTCTGGCTCTGATGATGTCTTCATGACTCATCACTTAACACACTTGGCAGACATCTTAGGGAAAAACAAAGGCTTTTTTTTGAAAGTGAAAGGTTAATGTTTACATTTTTCAAAAGCTATGAAACTGCATTTATGTAATTTACATAAATGCAGTTTTAGCTTAAATGTAAACAGCAGCCTTTACCTTGCTATGAAGCCAGATTTTGATGTTTGCAATTTAAAAAAAACTGCTTGTTTAGGTGCCCTTTAAGTATCACAGCCAGCTGATTACCAACCTCTCCAAACAGGTGACAATGAGAGAACAGTTTTACTGTAATCTACTAGGACTGAACACATTTCCCTGACTGACCCTCCCTGCCTCCAGGACTCGCCACAAACAACCCCCTGCAATGCCCAACTTCCCAGTTGCCAAACAACTCAAATAATAAGATTAAATTAGATTACATGAAAAAAAGGATGCTGTCCTCCCCTTAGCGCTCACCAACCCAGACACAAATTTTATTTTTTATCATTCTGTTTATCTTCCATTGGTATTCTTATATTAAAACAGTACCTATAGATTTCCAGAGAAGCCCGTGCTGCAGGAGTGAGCCAACAATATTTGAATAGTCAAATCGGGTACCATTAGCATACAACCATACCCAGATGTAAGCAGGCTTGCCTAAATGTCACTGGCTCCTCTGACAACCCACAGGCATTCAAGCCAAGGTGTCTCCCATCGAAAACAAGCAAAACCCAATGAAAACTAATTTAAGGCCAACACGGGAGCCTATGGTACTGTAATATGGCCACACAGCAAGCGCTAGTGCGTTATGCCCGGGTGAGAGCACCAAGAGGGAAGACAGCAATCCGGGTATATAAATTAACTTATTTAGTACTAACCAACAGCCCAAAATGAGCTAGGGAAGCCAGGGATGCAGAAAGAGCCTAGGGCAACCAACTAAGGGCCATTCAGGCCAAGCCAGATCAAACATGAAAAGCCTCAATATTTGAGTTTTTACATCTTGGCAAAGTTAAAATCTTTAAAAATCTGGGACAGATCTTTATGACGATCCAATTTCACTGCTTCAAACCCATTATAATCCTTGGTGCCAGTGGGAGTCCATACCCTGAAATAAGTGGGAAATAGCAAACTGTATTTAATTCCTGCTTTCTTGAGCTCCTTTTTTCGCAGAGAAGAAAGGGTTCCTTTTTTATTATATCACGGGTGAGGTCATTAAAAAAATTTAACCTGCGGCTATTATACTGAATGTATTGCTTATCTCTCAAAAGTCTTTGGACATACATCTTTTGTTGGAAAAAGAGGAGCTTGAACACAATTGATCTCAGCCTATCACTGGGGCCAGGTTTAGGTTTAAGCACTCTATGAGCCCTCTTTATGATGTATTTCATATTATTAGGAGGGGAACCCGCAACTGTCATTAAAAGTTTGTTAATATAAGAAATAGTATCACTGCCTTCTAGATCTTTCCTCAAGCCAAACACTCTGATGTTATTTCTTTCTCCTGCTTCTGCTTTCTAGGTCCTCAACTTTAGAGAGCCTTTTATTTAACAGGACGTTTAATGTTTGGTCATTGTTCACTTTATCTTCTAAGCTGCTAGGATCGTCAGCTTTATGGCAGACATTTCTTGCATAATCATTTCAAAGTGAGCCACACCAAGAAGGTTATTAGCAAAAGTTAATATTAATTAATGCTGTGGTCTCAGGATCATTTTCGGACAATATCAGGGGATCCAACATAGGCCTTTTGCAAGTTTTTTGCTTGGTCTTTGCTTCATTGGTAATATTATTTCTCTCATTATTGACAGCCTGGTCTGTCATCATGGCATCATCCTCCACAGCTATAGATTTTTGATGCCAGGGTTACAAGTAGTTAAACAGAGTATAGACCTCCCACATAAAGGTCCCAATTAATAAGCAGGAACCATTTTGCTAGTAAGTGTTTCTGGTGCCATATCCAGGACTGCTATGCCAATCTACTCACTCCCGTAAATTGGCAACTGTATTCAATGAAAGCACAAGCGATATCGAGAAATGGTCTTACTTTCCCGATGAAAGAAAATGGTGTTAACTTTAAATTAGTTAAATCAAATGGATTCAAATAAAGATCAAAAATAAATTGCACACCATTTGGGGGACAGCCACTATGGAGCTCAAGCCAATGCGACCATCCTGCATGACAGCATTCAATTGAATCTTTTCTTAGTTGTATGCAGCTGATTCTGCTCAACTGTTTAATGAACTTGTAAGTCTTTGTCATGTTCCTACTCTCCATTTTGTCTTTTAGTGAATGTTCAAATCTCATATTCCCCTCACTGTGCCACCCGTCTTACCAGGAGTTCTGGAACACTATTCTTCACAGTTTCTCACTACTGAACCACTTAAGGACAGCATTTCTACAAAGTTAGGGCCTCTAACTGGTTCAACACATTCCCTGTGGATATCACCAATGCACTGAATCTCAACTCCTTTAAGCACAAACTACGACAGCACTTGGTGGCCTGTGACTGCTGCACTTAAATTCCCTACTCACCCTCCTAGCCTCTCCATTAATTATGCACTCTCCCCACACCCCACTCCCTCCCTATTAACTTTATCCAATATCTCATGTCAGCCACCTCAGCCTCCTCCCTTGCCCCCCAGATTTCACTCCTCCATCTCTCCATACCTTCTCACATCTTTGTCCCTCCCCTCACCTATTACCCCTGCACCTCCTAGCTCTCATATTCTCTCTCTCTCTCTCTCTCTCCCCTTTCTCCCCTAGCCCTCCTTGACTCCCTTCTAGTCCTCATTTCTCTCTCTTTTCTCCTCCTTGCCCATCCTAATTCTTCTCTCCTTCCCCCACCCATCCTATTACCCCCCCTTACGTCTCCCAACCCTTCTCCCTCCCCTCTGTCACCACCTACTCCTCTCCTTCACCACTTACCTTATCCTTCCAATCCACCACCCTCAGTTCTTACCTGTCCCCTACAACCTTGTCCTCTCACCAGCTACCTCTGGCCCTCTCATTCACATATCAGATCACTATTTCAATTGTAACTGCCCCAGGCTCTCTTTGTATAATGTCTGGAGATATTGCACCGTTGCTTCTGTCCACAATGATTCTGTCAAAGCCTGTGGCAGATCATGCGATCTGTATTGCTTTACCTGTTATTAATTCTATTGTCTTCTCTTCTCTGGACAAAGCCACTGGCAGTTCATGTACTGTAATTGTATTAACTATTATCTACCTGCCTGTTCTTGTCTATACTTGTCCATTGTCCATGACGTGGAACCTTTGTAAAAGAGCACTGTTTGCTCAAAGGTGTTATCCAAAATTTTCATAAATAAATAAATGCCCCACTGGCATGGATCCTCTTTGTGGGCCTTTGTTACTATGTTTCTGATCTATATTTGTCCTTCCTCTGGTGTGGGCCCCAAAATTGGACAGAGTATTCCAGATGTGGTCTCACCGGTGATCTGTACAGAGCTACTGTATACAGAGGCAGTATTACCTCACTTCTTCTGCTAGTAATCCCTCGCTGTATGCACCCCAGCATATTGTTAGCCCTTCCATAGACTCACTTGTACTATGCAACCGTATCACATTATTGTTGATTAGTACTCTTAGATATTTCTCCTCCTCTGTGTTCTCTGGCATCCCATCAATATAGCTCACTGTTCCAGGATTTTCTCCCCTGTGTACATAGAGTTAAATGATCTACCATACATTCAAAGACTGCAGAAGTTTAGCCTCATGAGTCTAGAAATGAGTAGAATAAGGAGGGACAAGCAGTTTCTAATGCTACATGATGTAATGCTGGATAACAAGCTTCTGGAACAATTAGGTGTGAAAGTAAAAGGGGATACTCAACGTACAAGGGGCCACACATTGCAACTAAACCAAGAACCTTCAGAGCTGGAAAAAGGAAGTTTTAATTTCTCAGAGGGTGGTGGAATTGTGGAATAGACTCTCCAGACATGCTGTTCATTGTAAGACCAAGTAAAGCTTCAAGAAGAACCTTATTAAATTATAATAATCTTTTAAATGATAATAACCATTTTGGTCAGGTCCATTCTGAATTCAGAACAGGACACTCAACCACTGCTGCAGTGTCAAGCATCTTAGACCATGTCATCTCTTCTATGGACAATGGTAGAATGGCTAAAGAAATCTTTCCAGATTTGTCCAAGGCCTTCAACACAGTGAATCATGATTTCTTAATATCCAGACGGGCATATCTAGAAATTGGTTTAAGTGCCCAGACTTCATTTTCTAGTTACCTGTCTGATAGAAGTCAGGTGGTGAAGGCTGGAGCAATGGATTCTAAGTCCCCATTAGTCTCACTGGGGGTCCCTCGGGGCTCAGTTATGGGCTCCATTCTCTTTGATCTTCACATTAATGCTTTAAGTAAAGCCACTGGTTCTTTACATCATGTTATCAATTATACATTGATGACACTATTTTATCTGTTCAGAGTCTAATGTGTCTGCAATTCAGGAATGTTTACAGTCTGGGTTCTAGAATTTTCCAGCATTTTCTGATTCTTCTACACTTAAACCTTTTTTTGTGGAGTAGTTTGTCCATCTCAGCTACTGACTGGCCCTATTCTGAACCCGTCCCCTGAGCCTCATTACCCAGCTTCCCTGAGACTCAGCATGCTCTGTCAGCGATCATCTGCCACAGGACTCTGGAGATGCTCAGTCGCTGGTGGAGGGCCTGCAGGGGACCGGGCCCTCATTCAACTATGATCGGGAATTTTTCCTCCAGTTTTCACCCCTAAGCCCAAGAGCATGTACAATGATGCAGTGCAAGCTCCACCTCCGAAGAGACACCACTGTATATCAAGGGATGGGGGTAGGGACCCATTTCCCGGTGTGAGACTGTGCTGCCACTCAGAGCCTCCAGATGGCAAATACCTAGCAGGATGTACATTTTCACCTCCTCACGGGAGGAGAGCTGTCCTTGGAAAACTCAATCCTCCTTCCCCCAGCTAGCCATTGAGCAACCTGTGTCCATTGGTGAACCTGGGTTGCCAATGCAATGGGAGGTGGGGCAACCACCGTCTTAGCCCTCTCCGCCACTGGGCCAGTATGTAAACTTAAACTTAATGACTCTAAGACTGAAATCATGATCTTTGGATATTGTGGTAGACTTAAAAAGAAGGAAATGGAAGGGGTAAGTTGCTGTTCATTGCTCAAAATGGCCTACGTCTGGAACAGGTTCAAGCCTACAAATATTAAGGCATCCAGTTGGACCCCCCTTAGTTTCTGGCAACTTTCATATTGATAGATTGCTGAAGTCCTTTGACCCCAGAATTAGACTTTTATATCGATAAATAAATAAAATAGAATATTCTCTTAGGAAGTCCTATAAGGCCAGGTTAATTTGTATTGTTCCATTATTTGATTATGGTGATTTTTTTTTTAATGAAAATGCTACTAAATCATATAACACAAATAATATATTCTTTTAAACTGGCTGAAAAGACAAACTTCTGCATGCAGTTATGATGTAACAATTGCACCATATATTAGCAACTTGGATGTTTCTCATTAGCAGATATGCAACATTTTCATAAACTTCATTATGCTGTAAAATGTGTCAAAAGGAACGTCCTAAATTTTATAACTCAAAGGTAAATAACACACCCTGAGAGAGATTGTTTTTTTTCCAGTTCTCTTTCTGCTCTCAGGCTTGGCAGTGATGTAACGATAGTTTGCCCCTGGTGCTCTGTACTCTGCTGCCTTACCCGCATGACATCCCCCAACTGCCCAGACTGGGAGGCCCATGATTTACCCCTCACAACAGGGATCTCCAAAGGGAGAGACTGAGATCCACCTGGTGTCACGGCTGAGACTTAGGCTGGCGCCATTTGGATGAATTGAGGTTGCGGTCCCCTGTGCTGTCAGGCTGTAGCAATCCTGAGGGATTTTCTTGGTTGCCACAGTAGAAACTCAGCCATGCAATGATGGCCAGGTGCTGCAGTGCGTGCACCCACACACGATGTGCCAACCTCAGCCACCTCCTCCTACCCAGTTCTCATGGGCCCCTAGCTGCTGAGCTTCCAGCCTCTTCTAGGAGTCAGTCTTGTGCCAGACACCACAGCCCACCCTCCCTCCAGAGGAGGAAAGCAGTCAGATGGACACTCATTCTACCTCCACCCTGGCCGGCCCTCTGAGGCTCTAAGCTTGTTTCTAAACCCGGGTAATCAGCTTCGCAGGCAGTAGCTGAGAAAGCTTGTTTATGATCCAATAGTTTTGGGGAATTTTTACACCTAGGGCAAAGACAGACAAATGAAGATAATCTTTCAGTTATGTTATATCAATGTTTTAGAACTCACTACCCTTAAAATTTCAGAAGCAGACAGTGAAATAGCCATCTAATTTTCAGATTACAAATTAGTTTGAAAATTCATTACCTAAAGCTAAAGACTGTTGTAACAGACTCACTTAATCATGCATTTTAATTGCACTAATTGTTGGAACTATATTCATATTTTATTTTGTTTTAATCTGTGTGTTTTGCATGCATTTGCAGTTCTAATACCTAAATGTCTGTAGCATTTATGTCAAAGATAGGACACCACTGTAAAGAGGACTTCGCTCATGGTCTATCCATAATAGAATGAATGAGTGCACCCCTTCCCCGAATCAACTCCAACTGGAGTTGATAATCCAAAGTACAGGTGAGATGCCGGTCGACAAAAGTGTCAAACCGGCATCATAGAACCACAGTCTACCAGCTGAGGTGGTGGGGGAAAAAGCAGTGGTGGGGTTCAAGAATGTATGGAATAGGCATAAGGGAATCTTAATGGAAAAGAATGGTGGAGGGAGAAAAAGCTGGAGATCAAGTAGTGTCTATGGTTATACTGTAGATAGGAAAAAATGGGCAGACTGGGTGGGCCAAGCTGTCCATACCTACCAACAAATTCCACGTTTCTATGAATGAATGAATGAATGAACCTGGATAGATTAATGAAAAAAGGTAGTACTAGATGCTATTACCAGTGAGAAATGGGGGGGGGGCAGTTTAAATGGGCACTGTTGCCTTCCGCTCTCTAAACGCTACTATGAGCCTTAATATCTCCTTGTACCTTTCAGAGTTGAATTTCAACTGTCAAATACTGGACCACCTTTGTAGATCCCCCCCATCTCATGATATTAATCCCTTCTTCACTGTTGACCCTCCCACAGAGCTAAGTATCATCAGTGAACAGGCTCATCTTGCCCTGGATACCCTCTGCTATGTCACAGACATACATAGTAAACTGAAACTGTTCCAGTACTAACCTCTGTGGTACCCCCACTAGTCACTGGCCTGTTCTCAGAGAATTTACCATTTAGACCACCCCCTATAATCTATAATCTATTCAGCAGCCAGTTTTTGACACATCCAGTTATTTCTTCACCTATGCCCAGATCACTCAATCTCTTAACCAGTCTTCTGTGTGGCACTGACATTCAAGTATAAACATACAGCACAAAGGGGATGAACACCAGTCCCTAAAGGTGCTGCTGATCACTGCAGAAACTGCAACTGTGGAAAAAAGAAAAGAAATGGTGCACATACTAAGGCAAGTACAAATGCAATTTACAAATTTACTGCAGTAACATACCCTAAGAAAAACAATATATTTCTTTACTGACTGAGTGTGATTATCCCACTATGGAATATGCTTCCTTCTGACATTGTCAATTCAAGCAGTTTTGGGATGTTCAAAAATAGACTTGATAATTACCTTCTACATTCCTAAAGACACCATATACCCATTTTGGGGCAACATATTCTTATGGGCGCATGCCTTCTGCCTGTCTGAGACACTGAGTATAGTACTGAGTATAGAAACTGCAACAACACAAGAAGCAGTGGCTAACACCCCTGTGTGTAGTCTCTAAGAACTAGGCTTCATCGGGCAGCAAGTTTTACATAGGTAGAAGTCTGTAGTACTGTTAATTGGCCTAATTGCATATGTGCATAACAGGAGCAGGAAGCCTGGGTTGTCGTGGCCCATGAGGAATCGTAGGCACCCATGCCCACTCACCCCATGGTGGTGGTGGGGTGTGGTCTTTCGGCAACCACACTGGGGCACTTGGGGGAAAAAATTGTCTGTTTACACTGAGGAGGCTGGTCAAAGTTTTGAAAAAGTCCTTAGGGTGAAAGAAAAACATATTTGTAAACAGCATGGTGCCTCCACCTGGGGAATGTTGATGGAGATTCCGCAGGATACTCGAGCACTGAAACCACTGGGCAAGGGAGCAGTATCTCTGGATGGTATACAGGCCTTGTGTAATGTATCCCCGGGGTAAAACAAGCTGTGGCACAGGGGAAAAACTTAAAGTCTATTTGCAACAGGTGAAATACTTTTCAATCAGTCTCTGGTCAATTTCTCCCTCCAGTAACTTCATTTCAGATTTTGCATTTTAAGGGTGCATTATATTTGTAAGATACTACCCTTCTATTAAATAATCTGACTCAGGGCATGTCTCTTAGGCATAACTTCTTTGTAATAACACCAAACCTTTATTTTCAAGCTGGCGCACACAGTGACAGGAAAATGGAAAGCACACAGCTGGAACCCTGACCACCACTCCCATTTTGGGACCAATAATCAATCAGTAATTAACAGTCATAGTCAGCAATAAGTTCCCTGTACATGTTCCAGACCACTCGGTGGCATGTTCAATTCTTAAACAGTAACAACCTGATCACATGGTTACAAGCTTTAGTTCAGTCTTATTAGAGGCCATATTTACAGATGACACTGCTTGGGATTGCCAGCTACAATTACATTCCTGTGTCAGCTGTGAATGGGAAAAGGGCCTCTAGAGTATACCTCGCCCTATGACACCCAGCTTTTATTGGTGCCTCAGCAGAGACTAACAACAGAGATATACAGTACAACCCTGATTTTATTTTATTTAATTTTTGTTGACTGGGAAAGGAAGACTAGGCAATTCTGCCTATTTTCAGCTTTGCCCTGGGTAGGAGGGATACAGATGGAAACCAGCTGACACTGAATCAGGCAAAGCTGTTGACGGCATTTTTAGTGAATGGGGGGAAATGTGTCCGGGACACCAGGGAAATCCCCCCGCTCTTTTCAAGGAGGTGCTGTTGCGGTCTGGGTGGTCAGCAAAATGGCTGACCCTGAGGGAGGAGGAGGAGGTGGAGGCTCACAGGTAATCTCACTTGAGAAACTGGAAGCAAGGAAGTCCATTTCTATGGGAGAAAATGGGGCTATAGTCCAGCTGGAAAATAATTCAGTTAATGAAAAAATAGTTACTTTACCAGCAGAACACAATAGTATCAGCAGGACCGGGCAAGGCTTTCCTCCTGAGAATATGGTTGTACCAGATGAGAATTCTGTACTACTTGCCAGCACGATGGAGTGAAGAGCCCTGTTGTTGCAGCTGTTGATGCTGCCTCTGGAATGGGCTTGCCATTAGGAGGACAAAACTTAAGGACTCCAGTGCTCCTTCCAACAATACCAGAGCAGAGATCAACAGGAAGTTTGATACTGCTGTCACTTCAACAGCTGGTAAGCAGCAGACTGCAGAAAGCAAAAAAGGTGAAACAGCTCACAGCTCCTTCGTTGCTACTTCGAAACCTATTGATGAGTTGCTATTGGAATCACTCTGGACTTTAACCACATTAGGTAATGGTTGCCTCAAGAAACTCCCTGAGCTTCAGATATTCTGCAGTTAGGTAAAATGCAAGAACACCGCTTGACTATACATGGAAACATAGAAACACAGAATTTGATGGCAGATAAGGACCGCTTGGCCCACCCAGTCTGCCCATTTCCCTACCTGATGGATAAGCTGCAGATTCTAGTTAATCAACAGCTTACTTCCTCTTACCCCCCACTAGAATTGCTTTATGTCTGTCCCATGCATTCTTGAATTCTCCCACCGTTCCTGACTCCACAACCTCCTCAGGAAAGCTGTTCCATGCATCCACAACCCTCTCTGTGCAAAAATACTTTCTAACATTACCTCTGAGCCATCGCCCCCATCTTCAAATTGTGCCCCCTTGTTCTTGCACATCTCTTTTTCTGAAAGATGCTACCCTCTTGTACTTTGTTTATTCCCTTGAGATACTAGAAAGTTTCTATCATGTCCCCCTCCCTTCTTTCCTCAAGGGTATACATATTAAGCTGCTTTAGTCTCTCCTCGCATGTCTTCTGGTGCAGACCCTGCACCATTTTGATTGCCCTGCTCTGAACAGCCTCCACTCTGTCTATGTCTTTGCAGAGATGGCTTCTCCAGAATTGCACGCAGTACTCTAGATGGGGTCTCACCAACTGTCTGTACAGAGGGATAACAACTTCCTGCTTTCTACTGTTGATGCCTCTCCCTATGCATCCCAGCATCCCCCAGCCCTCCTTACTGCCTTCTCACACTGCTTGCCCACCTTTAGGTCATCTGATATAATTACTCCTAGGTCTTTTTCGATTTTTGTTGTTGTTATTATCTGACCCCCCCATTGTGTACTCTTCCCCTGGGTTTTTGTTTCCCAGATGCATTACCTTGCACTACCTTTGCATTGAATCTAAGCTGCCATACATTTGACCATTCCTCCAGCCTTGCCAAGTCCCTTCTCATCCTTTCCATCCCACCTTGTGTATCAACCCTGTTGCAGATCTTTGTGTCATCTGCAAACAGACATACTTTTCCTTCCAGGTGCTCTCCAATGTCACCTATAAAGACATTAAAGAGGACCCTTCCCAGTACCGAACCCTGCGTTACCCCACTAGTTACCCGCCTTTCTTCGCTGTGGACTCCATTTACTATTACCCTTTGTGTCCTGTTGTCTAGCCAGTTTTTTTATCCAGGCTACCACCTTGGGACCTACTCCCAGGCTGGCTAACTTGTATATTAATCTTTTGTGTGAGACTGTGTCAAATGCCTTGCTAAAATCTAGGTAGGCTATATCCACAGCTCCTCCCTGGTCTACTACTTTGGTCACCCAGTCAAAGAAATCTATTAGGTTTATCTGACATGACCTTCCTGCTGTGAAACCATGCTGCCTTAGGTCCTGTGCCCCACTGGCCTCTAGGTACTCAACAATTCTTTCCTTCAGAAGTGATTCCATCATTTTCCCTACCACTGAGGTCAAACTAACTGGTCTGTAGTTTCCTGCCTCTGCCCTGCTCCCATTTTTGTGAACTGGAATCACATCTGCCCTCCTCCAGTCCTCAGTTACCACTCCATCCTCCCATGACTTGTTAAAGAGAGTAGTCAGTGGCATTACTAGTTCTACCTTTAGTTCTTTTAGAATTCTGGGGTGAATCCCATCAGGCTCCATTTCTTTGTCCACCCTCAGTTTCAAGAGTTCTTTCAAAACCCTTTCTTTTGTGAATGGACTGGTATCGACCCCCCTATTCAGAGTGTTTCTCTTGATTGGTTTAGATACCACCCCCTCCTCTTCCGTTGTGAATACTGAGCAGAAATATTGGTTCAGTATCCCTGCTTTTTCACTGTCATCCTCTGCCCATATTTCTTCCCCTTTATTAAGTCACTGCATCCCTTCCTTGGTCTTTCTTCGCTCTCTAATGTACCTATAAAAGGTTTTATCCCCCTTCTTATACTGGACTTGGAGTTTCAACAAGATTTGGTTTCTCTTGCTTTGAGACACCTCGGGACAGCTGCAGGTAAATTTCAACCAAGAGTGCAGGCTAAAACCAATGTAAATACAGAAGCTGAAAGCAGTTCAGAGCTGACAAACAGATGTTTTCCCACAGAAACTAGGGTTGCAAAATATTTTTCTTTTGCACACAATGATACACATGCTGAAAAGTCTGTAATATTATCAAATGATTTAAATTTGCAGAATAGCACTTCAGCTACTCCTATGCAATCCAATATGCAATCTGTGTTTCTACCGGAGGAGACTCAACTAGTAACAAGCATAGAACAGATTGTGGCAGAAAACAATAATTAGGTATCTTCCATAGAAGGTCCAGTTTTGCAAACTATTGGTCCCAGTACATTGTGAGCAAATATGGTGGAGGCTGAATCAGTTGTCACCCCTTTGACACAGACAGAAACCCTAACACAGTTCTCTCCAAACGCTCAAGAGACAGTTATAAATTATCAAGATTCAGGTCCAGTGGCGACTTTGATGGATACAACAAGCATTCCCCCCACCTCCTGTTCCACTTCTAATAGAGGTTTCTGAGACACCACATGAGCCAAGGGGCAATAAAATGACTGAACAAGCTAAGAGTAATCCCATTGAAGGGGGCATGGACATAATAAGCAGTCACAATACCAATAGACAATAGAACAATGGGGAAAATGGTCCCAAAGGTCCAGGTTGTGGGACCTAGTTCAGAATGGCAGATCTGTTTGCAAACCTAGGGGAAGCTGCCAAAAGGAAAAATGCAGTATGCCAGAAATACAGAGGTGGCCTACCTGAACAACCAGACTGGGTACATGTGGTGAAAATAATGACTTAAAAGAATCACTTCAGTGCTTAGCTTCTGATATCTATGCACTTATTCACATCTTCAGTGATACTCATTTCAGTGCAGGCTTTAAAACCCCTCAACTGCTGGAGAGGTTTTGGAATAAATACCAGCAGGTTAAATTATCTCCACTCTGGACACCTTTCATAGCTATCCCACTCACTAAGTCTTCTGTCAAAACAATTAACTATGTCATTTCCAAATAAGGGAGTACATATCTCAGACATTTTGTTTTGGGTCAAGCAAACAGCAGATGTTTTAGATTGCCCCAGTCCAATATTAGACACAGAACACATCTGGATAGGCAGATGGAAGATTAAAATCAGACTAAAGTCCACAAAGCAAGGGACACAGCACCTACCCAATAGCTTTTATATAGGCAGAGACAGGGATTTTTGTGTTTACCTTGGCCAGCTCAGAACATGTCATTGCTGTGGTTCTCTGAGGCACCTTAGTAATGCCTGTGATGCAGTAATATGTAATCTTTGTATGGGTCCAGGACATTCTAGTTTAAACTGCCCCAACCCTATCAAATGTAATTTATGTGAGGAGTTTGATCATGCATATACTCAATGTTCTTGAGTGGTGCATAAGGACTCTTATTATGATCAGGAGGACATGGTCAATCAGGCACAACAAGATCAACAGCAGAATTCTATGCATTCTGATCCACAGGTTTCCACATCTGCTAGACAGAGGGAAGAGGATGCAGACACTTCAGAGTTGGAGCCAGGTTCTCTATCCAGACAGACATCTCTGTATGGGCCTATCACTGAACAGATCAGGAATGGCTCTGCTCCTGAGGTGGTTCACCCACACTCCTTGACAGTACCTCCCTCAGTAGAGGTGGTACAACAGGAAGTTGTTGAAGAGCAAGAACAGATGGAGGTAACAAATTACATGCCTCCACCCATGTCCAGATGAAGAATTCAAAGTGGTGGGAGTAAAGAGGAGAAGCACTAGATTAAGTTCTAAGGCAAAGTTATCCAAGAAAGAAGAGGTCTATTTGCATAATTAATACTCAGTTTTGAACACTACAGGGGAAGATGTACTGTAGGAAATGAGGAGACAGCTTCTGAAACCTCTTCGATTGCATCCTCACAAACAGACCTCTTGGATACTCAAGGGAATCTCCTAGATAATTCACAAGAGGAAAAAAATGTTAAAAAGAAAAAAGGGTATAAAGTCATGTTAATTTATGATAAAAGCTGTTATTTTTCTCGTTCTGTTATTTTCAATGGCTGACACTATAGTCATGGATTTACATATTTCTCTACATTGAATATTAATAGCCTGAGAAATCTTAGAAGGAGAACAATTACTTTTTCCTCACTAGCAGATTCAGCTGCAGATATACTCTTGCTACAGGAGATACAAGGCTTAAAACAGGAACAGATATACACCAAGTAAGGTCAGCATGGGTCTGGGGGCCATCCTTAAGGTCCCATGTTCAGGGGTAGGGATTCTTTTCAAACAACCTAATGTCAAAATTATAAAAGTGATAGATTTAGATCAAGGATGAGCTTTACTATTAGATTTAGAATGGAATAACAATCTCATACAGTTAGGTGTGATTTATGCTCCTCAGACTAAAGCTGCTAGGGTGACATTATTTCAGAAAATACAACTTTCTGTACTGCAAAAATGGTGATTTTGGGGGGAGATTTTAATTCCCCCTTCAGTCTGAATGATAAAATGGGCTCAACTACAAACTGGCCAATTTAAAAGATGCATACAGAGAACTTCATCAATAGGGGGGTCATATCTATTTTAGGGGTTCGTGATCCTCTAGGATTGACAATATTTTTGTTTCTGCATTACTGAATGTTAATGTGGCAGATGTGGTAGTTTCAGAAATTTCAAACCATGCAGAATCAAATAGGGAGACACTCTTATAGAAAAATGGGTCCTGGTTACTGGAGAATGAATGCCACATTATTAGAGAATGAAAAGATAAAGGATGTATGTAAAGAATTACTGGTGGGAATACACAAAACTGGAACTCAAAACTTTCTTTCAGTCCCAGAGTCTAAAGAAGGATGAAGAATATGAGGTGTGGTGTGAGGACATACCTGGGTTAGCAGTGCCTAGGCTGAAACAGGTGAATTCCAGAGCAATAAAGGTAGCCGGCACCTGCAACCTTGTGGACTCTCTCGCTCAAACATGCTGCCACTTTGTTAAAAATCTGCTTTTCTTATAAATCACAGAAACTCATACTTGGTAAACATCCATAAAGAGCCTCATTTTATTGCTGTACAAAGAGTGCAAAAATGGACAACAATCCAACCAGAGCTAGAAACAAGGCGGAGACTTGCAGGTGCACATCACCTGACACGTTTCACTCGACTTGAGATTTTTCAAAGCCTTTGAAAAATTTAATGAAATGAATCAAGTGACATGCATTTTGTGAGTGGAGGGTGAATTTATGCATACCTGCAAATCTCAGCCTTGTTCCTAGCTCTGGTTGGATTGTTGTCTGTTTTTGCACTCTTTGCACAACAATAAAATGAAGCACTTTATGGATGTATACCAGGTATGAGCTTCTTTGATTTATAAGAAAAGCAGGTTTTTAACAAAGTGGCAGCACTTTTGAGAGAGAGTCCACAAAGTTGAAGGTGCCAGCTGCCTTCATTGCTCTGGAGAAGGCTAAAGAAGCATACTTTCAGGCCCTGCAGTTATAAAACAAGCTTCAAAGATTGATAAGTCTACAATATACACTTAAAATGTCATACTTATCTCAAATTATACATGTCAAGTCAGAATGAAGGAAAATACAATATAATAGAGCAACATCCTTAAAAGCAGAATTAAAATGTGGCACACAAAGATTAAAACAAACTACTGAGATTTTTAAAGGCTGCAAGGACAGAACTCAGAAAAAAGTGATGACGGGTTTAAAAGATTCTATGGAGAAGGAACACATGGATCAAAGAGGTATTACTAAACTAGTGGAACAGTACCTGTCAGACACCTTTGGTACAGAGTTGCCAGTACAAGTTAATATAGACCAATTTCTGGAATCAACCTACATTATACAATTTATCGACAGCTAAAATTAGGGATCTAATATCTCCAGTAAGAGGGGAAGAGGTTAAAGAGGTTATTAAATATCTTCATTCTGGAGCCTCACCAGGTCCAGATAGCCTAAGTGAAGAATTCTACAAAAAGTTTAGAGGAGATTGAAGTCCGAGTCTAGTGACAGTTTATACATGTGTCTTGGAGGATCTCCACTTATCAGGGGAATTGGCTAAATCTTTTATGATATTGTTATTTAAAAAAAGGAGATAAAACGTCTCTTGGAAATTGGAGACCTATCAGTCTTATGAATACGGACTTGAAAGGGTTGAGTAAAATATTAAATAATAGATTAAGTAAGGTGGTGAGACAGTTGATAGTACCAGAGCAAATTTGTGCAATTCCAGGTCAATCAGTGCAAAATAACATGTTGATTATCAGAGAGATAGTAGCAAGAGGCAACTTGGGATCCTTACAAGGTTTCTTGCTCAGTTTAGATAAAGAAAAAGCCTTTGATCAGATATTTCATAAACATTTGTATCAGGCTTTGACACATCATAACATACCTGAAAAGTTTATACAGCAGATACAAGTATTATATGAGACAGACACTTTTCAACCAATGGTTAATGCTTTTTTAGGGAGAACAATACAAGTAAAAAGAGGGTTAGGGCAGAGATGCCCTTTAAGCCCCCTGCTGTATGTATTTGGCTTAGACATTCTTACTAGACAGTTCTGCTTAAAGGAAAATACTGAAAGAATGACAATGTCAACTTCAGTTGCACCAATCAAAATTAAGGCTCATGCAGATGATATTTATTTATTTTTGGAAGATTTAATGGCATGTGATTTAGCATTTTAAGTGTTATCAAACTATAAAATGGTTTCTGAAGCTAAGATTAACATGACTAAAAATAAAGCATTGTGTCTAGGTTCCACTAAACAGATCGGTTTATCCACTATTGGCCTAATTCCAGTTTCTAGTATTTCAATAACTATATTTGTGACTAGCCCGGTGGCACAGAGGGTTGAGGCATGGATGCCACACTGGCGACCTGGGTTCGGGAATGAGCCTGGGTCATTGGAGGTCAGTGGGGGTGAAAGGATGTGAGTGGCTGCTGGCTGGTGGCCCTCTACCTCAGGAGGGAGAAAGCGGTGTCCTCAGAGCTTGGCCACCTCCTGGTGGAGGCCAGAGTGGCAGCACCACTCTGAGGACTGCCAGCATTAGGCTGAGGGAGGGTTGAAGAGACTGGCACTGGAGCTGTGGTGCATATGTGTGCCTCCATGCACATGTGCCACCACTTCTGGGGTCTTGGGTGCAGGACTGTGGGGCGTAAATGGAGGAAACAGTGGGGGCCACTGACGATGATGCCTCTGGACCGACTTGGGATCTGCCAGGGTGGTCATGGCACCTTAAGACTCTGAAAGACCCCAAGACCGGTATGGTGGCAGACAACAAGGGTGACCCACCACAGGAGGATAAACAGAGTTACAAAAAAAATAAATAAATAACTATATTAGGACTGGAATTTGGGGAGGACGATATGGCAGAAACAAATTGGGCATGTAAAATACAGGAAGGTGAAAATAAATTTAGAACATGGGAAAATGTTCAATCTATCAAAAAACAAAAGAATATTTCTAGTCAAAACTATGTTATTACCAATATTTTTATTTCTAAGCTGTATCCCCCCTCCCCACCACCACCACCATTACAGCTAGAAGTGAAACTTGTGAATTTATTTTTTCAAGTGGTGTGGGGCTGTAAAGAAGGAGGATTAGGGATGGTACACCCCACTGTATTTTTCTTTTTATTGTTTTTTTCAGTACAATTTTTCTATATTATTTTGTAAGGATGACTCTCACTCTGTTAAGCTTATTCAAGAATGGGTAAGGCCTTTTTATGTGAAATGGGAGTAAGGGAAATGGGTGGTCCCATCTGATCAGAGAACTTTGCATATACCTTCTTATATTTTGGGTGCATTAAGGAAAATTAAACTTGAAAACTGTCTCCATCACATTTCTGATATAACACAAGGAAACAACTTTATGCCACTATAATGGATAAATGGTTTACAGAACAAGTTATTTTCCCAGGGGGCACTGTACAGTCTACGCAGGCTACTTTAAGACAATTAAATTATTTCAGAATGCCTATTAATGTATGGGATGTTTTATGGCTGAATAGTCATGGGAGAATAGGTGTTAAGGCTTCTCACAAACATAAAAGTCAGAATGAAAGATTTTGTCAATGGGATACTTATAATGCAATATTAGAAATGCAGTCTCATATATATCTGGAATGTCCATTGATTCAGTCTTTTTGGGATAAATTTGTCATAGCTACTGGGTTCCCAGCTTTTAGAAATATGTCTTATGAATGTTTAATATTAGGTGTTTATGACAAGAACTGGACTCGGATGTGTGAAAGTGCAGTAAGAGTGATTCTGACAATTGCAAAATTTCTAATTTGGCAGTTTAGATGTCAGCGGGTGCTGCAGAAACAATATTTAACACAGGATGAATTGAGTGTGGGCATTAAAGATCATATTTGAACATGCTACTTAAAAGAAAAAAGTATCTTCAGTCTTATTTTAGACTAATATGGATAAAGAGGTTGAGCGGTCTTCTTGAGAAAGCACCACGTGTGAAACTGTTGAGGATTTTTGTGCCATTTGTACCACTTTTAAAATTCTAACCGCAAAATAAAATAAAATGATGATTTTATGGCAGTGATAGCTTTTTTGCTTTTTGTACAGACAGGCAGTTAAGTGGTACCAATCTGAGGGCAATTGTAGTCATTTCCTTTAGGCAAGAGAAGGAGGAAGCAGAGTTACTGTACACTGTCTCACTGAGGAAGAGTGAGTCTAGCAGGGGACTAGAAGGCATTTTTTTAACTTATGTAAGGTATGCCACCATTGCCTCATTTCTAGTTTTTTATTTCTAGTTGCCTTTCCAGTCTTTCTAGTGTGGCTAGTATCCTGGACCATTTCCCTTGCACTGCCTTTTTTTTTTAACCAGGAGAGACACAGTAAGTTGAAGCTTGTTTAGAGGTGCGACCTGGGAGCACAAGAAAGTTAAGTGACTTGCTCAGGGTCACACAGTATGCAAGTGGGGGCTGTGGGATTCAAACTCAGGTCTCCAAGTTTGCAGCTCAGAACCTTAAACCACTGCACAATACTGCCTCCTCCTTTTCCCTCTCAGGAGCTAGGAATCTGAAGGTGGCATGGAGTCCACTCTGTGGGAGGATTGCAGGGGGCTCTGTGGAAGGGCTGACCACAGGAGAAGCAGCCCAGTGGGTTGAGAGGATACACACCCAAAGATAATTATCACAACTACTTCCCATTGCAAAACCAGCTCTAGACCAGCACTAGATGGCATTGATCCTGTCAACCTGTGAACCTCTAAGAATATTATTATGAATGTTTCTGGCATTCCATTTACACTATTTCTTATTTATTTTATATTTTATACTTTCATTCAGTGTACAGCAGTTAATGATAGCATTTTAACACTATTTTACTTTTATTTAATACTCTGGGAGCATGTCCTGTCCCCCCCCCCAAGTCATCATATAAATATCAAAAGCAATATGTGGAGCAGGAGCTGGCAGCTGATTGGGGATTGTAATTTAACCTGGACATAGTATTATTAAAACCTGGGGACTTAAACCGAGTCTCAAGTTTTAACAAAGTGGTTTTTCCCTTGGTATTCACATTTAAATTTTGGCACTTTAGCACATGTGATTTTAGACTATAAGCATACAATACTAGATCACACATTTTACAGATCAAAGGGGAAGTGTGCCATTCACAAAAAAGTTTTCTTTTTGGTACAACCAGAGGGTGGTTACAATATGGAACTCGCTGCAAGGTGAGGTGGTTGGATTTGGGAACATGAACGAGTTTAAAAAAAAACCTGACAATTACTGTGTTAATAATAATATAAATGGGTATTTTTAAATATTGGGCGAGCATCATGGACAATAGTCTACTCTGCTCTGAATCTACCTATGTTACCTATGTATAAGATGCATGTGCTGGTGTCTTACAGGTAGAGTCACCATTTTGCACCACCTGTATTACTCAGGATTCACACGCTAGAACTGAGACCCCACAGAGAGGCTTTAATCTTTGCCCTCTAAATTTAGCACAAACAGCTAGAGCGCCTTGACAGTCCCAGTAGTTGGTCACAATAGAATCAGAACCGAGAGCCACGGAAGGCATGGGAATTAAGGGAGCGGTCTCCAACATATGTGTTTTTACTTGTTGCAGCAAAAGGTAAGTAGCGGTAATAGTCGACCTTTGCTAAGATCTTAACTTGACTGAACCGTTCATTGGTTTTAACACTGTCATGGCCATTGATATTAATAGAGAACCTGAGATGCCACAGCATAATAAACTGATAATCTGTATATTAGGCACAGTGTGTTCAAATCAGACAACTATTTATTATTCACATGTTAACATTTATTTATTTGCTCACATAGCAGCTGAAGCAGTATACTTTTAGGTTTTAGGAGGAAACAGTTAACAAAGAAAACGGCCCCACTAAGCCTCAAGGGGGTTAGCTAATTAAACAGCTTATTTAAAGCAGAAGAATGGCCAAGGGGGGATGGAGAAAAACTAAAAGCATAACCATTTGAGGATGTTTTTCTAACCTATCTATATTAGTTGTATTAGTTACTACCTCATATCCCTTTTTTTTACAGTGATCACTCAATGCATGCAATATTTATTGCCACTCAAGAAGATAATACCAGGCATAACACTAACAGCACTGAGATATAACCAGCAATCAGAAACAATCATCCACAAAGTTTGTTGGTCCTGGCTGTGAAACTCTTGAGAACATGTAGGCTGGCTAACTGAATTAGAACACAGAAGGAACTCTTTAGATATGTTGACCTGTTCTAAAAGCAAATATTGGAAATTGGAAAATTGGGAAATCAGAAAGGGGCCACTTCCTGGGACTTAATGATACAGGCTTGGTTTCAAAGCAGATACCTTGACTTCAAAGGTGGCTACTTGATTGACTGAGTGCTTGACTAATTAACCAGCTGCAAAATATCCTTGTCATTACCTACATATTCTGAGCCTGAGGCTTGGAAAATTCTGTGCCTATAGCTACTGTGACCTCTGAAAGCCATAACAGAGAACTAACACCTATCTAGTCAAAGGCAGTGAGACATTAGTTCTCAATTTTAATTTATTATTGGGTTAATTGTGAATACAGGCTGTAATTTTAACCTTTTTTTCTTTTGAATCTTTCTCACACTGAATTGTAATATTGTTATATTGAGCGTTTGAACCATGGCAGTGTGTACTAGAAGCCAATATGGATCTGAAAACTTAGTGAGTCTCACCCCTGAGCAATGCCATAAGAAAAGAAATCAGGGATAAAGGAGAAACTCACAAATACAGCTGGCAACATGAGGGAGATAGTGAACAAAAAAAAACAATTAAAGATAACTACCTTTATGTTGAAGGAAAATACTAAGACTGAGATGAAAGCCTGTAACTCAGGAAAACACCTGAAAATTCAAAATCATAACAAGACGTCCACTTCCAAGACATTAACAATGTAACAGGGACCCAGGATAATCTAGTTAAAGGGCAAAGAGACAAAGGGCAATACATTAAGAGTTCACTCCTGAATAGTAATGAAGGAAAAGGTAAACAAGACAAACACAATAGAAAAAGGTCTGACAATGGAACTAAAAGTGAAAATGAGGCAAATACTTCTATCAATTTTGAATGTAGTAATAGGGATTTGTCACAAAGTTACATATCACTACATTCCTCTAGTTTAAATTCTCACAATCCCCCATTAGGAAATAATGAAATGACCATAAACAATAAAGACACTAGATTAGACAGGACAGCAGAGATAAACAAGGAAATCACTCAGCTGCAAAACACAATTCTAGGGTTAAAAGAGATATAGAGAGAATAAAAAACAGAGACTGCATACAGGGAGATGTCAGAAATTCCTGCATATTCAGTGGATGAAAATACCCAGTTTATGAGCTCAGAAAGCACCTACATCCCTGGCACTGAACTTGTAGCCAGGGATCTGGCATTGGCTCTGAAAGACTCATATATAGCCAATGTGATGATTTTTGAACAACTGATTAGCTTTAAACAAGATTTAAAATTTATTAAGGGAGTAAGTATAGAGAATAGAAGGATACTTGAGAATCTAAAAATAGGGAAATCGGGATCCAAAAATATGGAAAAACCCAGAGCAGCTTACAAAACTAAGTAAATCATATTGGGAGAATGACTCATATTATAATTCAGAGCTGGAATTAGTAATGCTTCCCCATACAAAATATATATATGATAGTATAGGGGAAGAACTGAGGATGGGTAACCACATATTATGGGAAAAGGGGGAGTATTGGAAAAAAATAAATAAATAAATGACTAGTTGATAAAATAAACTATGGAACAAACCCAGAGGAAACTAGGATAGAGTCTTCAGTTAATCAAAATAACTCAGACAAAGGCAAAGAACACAAGCAAGGTGAGAAAGTGGTTCAAGGAAGCATTAACATGGGGAAAAACTTAAGCAAATTAACAAAAACAAAAATAGAAATAAACAGCAAATAAAAAGAGTAGAAAAAAGCACAGAAAAAAAGGAAACTGGCCCTAAAGTTGGAAAAGTGGATGCTAACTCAGAAGCTTTGGTCACAACTAGACTTAACAAACAGAAAAACACAAACCAAGAAGTAAACCCACAAAAACAATTTTACTAATGAGAAATTAAAGGAACTTAATCCAAAAATTCTAGAAGTTCATGAGAAAGACTGAAGAAACTGATTTTGCCCTGCCACTTTTTAATAATGGTCTAAAAAACTTCTGACCACCTTGGTTGATGGGAATAAAATAATAAAAGAATATCTAAGTATAATTTGACCCCTGTCAGAGGAGGAATGGGTCCCATTCAAATCTAATCAATATTATATTTTAAAAGCAATTGAAACCAACAACATAAAATTACAACAAATGAGCATCAAAACAGACAAAATCAAAACCTTATCTACCCTATTTCCAGAATTTTATAAACTCAGGAGAGACATACATGGGAAGAAATATGGTAGAACTTTATCTATATTTGGCTTGAATTAGTTTCACAATGAAACATCTAGGAATTTGAAATTTAAAGTGGGGATAGTATTCGAAATCACTTTAAAATCCCAAAATTAAGAAAATCTATAATGAAGGTGGTCAGATGGGGGATGAATGGACAAAAAACATTGTGGATGGAAAATGATGAAATATTCCAACTGTTACTTGCAAGGACGAAAGAACTGGACCAGTTAGGCATACACATTTATGAAGGTTATTCTATAGAAAATCCAGTAAGGCATCACTAATGTGCCTGGATGGTCCTATATGGCCCAGACTGCTAACAGATATGCTATGTTAGAGAACCAAGAAATCAACTTACTTGCCCAGAGTAAAAATGTTGGTGCCTCTTATGAAGTTAGGAGGCAGCCTCTCTTTAGCGTAATCAAGAAGAATGATTCCAATGTGTTGTCATGGAATGTTTCAGGGCTAAAAGATAAACTAGCAGACCAAGAATTTGTTCATTGTATCAACACTTTTGAATGCATATGCCTACAAGAAACATGGATCATTGGAGAAATTGCTATAAGTGGATTTAAATCCTTCATCAAACCTGCAAAATGATGCAAGAAATGTGGAAGGAACTCAGGGGGCCTTCTTTCAATGTGGAGATTAAGAGAAAATACCACAACAGAAGAAATAGTAATTAACAATGACAACATATTTGGAATCAGAATCCAAGAAAAAACTCAGGAAGCAGTTATATTAAATGTTTATATGCCTCCACAGAATAAGGATAATGTGAGAGAAGAGAATCTCAATCAGATAAAAAGTACACTAGATGATGGCATGATTAACAATCCAAATATTAGATACATTTTAGTTGGAGACTTTAATGCTTGCTTGGAACAATACAGGGAGAACACTGAAGATGTAGCAGATTTTTTGGCCAACTGTAATAAAGATCATATATATCACTTTAGAAATTCTATGGATAAAATTCAGAATGAGAAAGGCAAGAAATTATGTGATTTTATGTCTAATAGGAATTTTATATTACTAAATGGAAGAACTGCATCTGACAGAATGGGCAATTTTACTTATATCAGTACTAAGGGGTCTTAAGTAATAGACTTAGTTTGGATTAACATGAACATTAGCTCAGATTGTCAAGACATGGTAATTAGGAATAGAGGTGACAGTGAACATCTGCCACTGGAATTAAAAATTTAATTAGGAAAAGAACACATTAAAATTAAAACTGATAAATATACACAGATATCAAGAACCAGGAAATGTATTGGCTGGGACCTATTAAATAGTAAGATCTTTCAAGAAATATTAGAAGTTTGTGGAATACTTGATAAAATGGCAGAACTAGACAGTGAGGAAAATTTAGACTGTATCCTCCTTTATGAAAATATCATAACACAAATAGCAGAGTTAATTCTAAAAGAGACAGGTGTATGAAAAATAGGGAGGACCATGATTCAACAATGAATGCAGAAATGTTAAGAAAAAACTAAATAAACAACAATGTACTGCTCAAAAACACCCAAATAGTAACAATGAAAACAAATACTAAATAAATAAAGAAAATAATTCAATAAAACTATCAAAATTCATAGGGAAAAATACAGAATACACATTTGGGATAAACTAGAAAAGGCTGTGCATGATAGAGACAACAAAAAAGTTTGGAGGCTGGTAGCTAAAGGTACTGGAGACTTCCATGATGAATTCTATTGAACCAGTAAAATGTATAGAGCTTTATAGAAAATTGTTTTATGATCCAAAAAAGGAATCCAATAATGACTGAAGAATTACAACCTGGATACCATGAAAGAGAAAATTACAAATGACGACACGTCTAAAGCAATACAAGCTTTTTCTAGGCATAGAGCTCTAGGCTTAGACGACATACCAATAGGTGCCACAATGAATTTAATTGACTTATGGATACCAAGTTTATATAAATTGTTCAATCATATTAATAAATCAGGGGTAATCCCCAGTACCTGAAAAGAAACAATCATAGTAGCCATCTTCAAAGAGAGTGATAAACAAGACCCATCCTGTTATAGACCAATAAGCTTAATAGATCACACACAAAAAATATTTACCAGGATTTTAAACACAAGAATAATAGAATGGATACAAGTGAATAGGTTAATTGATGAAGCCCAAGCAGGTTTCATGCCCCAACACTCAACAATCGATCAATGTTATGTTTTGTTGCACTTAGTTCATAAGTACATAATAGTGAAAAAACAAACATTTTTCTGTATCTTTATTGATTTAAAATCAACGTTTGATAGCATAAACAGAAACTTGCTTTGGATAACATTAGACAAGATGGACATGGACAAGTCTACCTTAAGTATATTAGCCACACTGTACAGTAATAATTTAACACAGGTTAGGTACAATACAAGAGAGGATACAACTGAGAAATGTATAAGCAACAAGGGTGTAAAACAATGATGTATGTTATATACAATTCTTTTCAATTTATTTTTGAACCAGACATTGATAAAACTATATAACCCAGATTTCCATATGCTTCAAATCGGAGATCGATGCTGTCCCTACCCTGCATATGCGAACGATATAGTTCTCTTTTCTACCAGTTTTCTGTACATTAAAATATTCTTTCATAGGTTTGAACAAGGGTGTAAAATGGTAGATTTGCATGTTAACTATAATAAAACAAAACTCATGGTATTCGGAAACAAAGGGAGGAAAGGTACAAGGTAATAACAGGAAACACAGTATTAGAAACTGTCAGAGACTTCTATTATCTGGTAATATTAGTGACTGAAAATTTAGCATGGCAAAAACATATTAAAAGAATTAGAAACAAAAGCAAAAAAAAAAGTTCTTCCTGCCATAACTAGTTTCACACAGAAATATGGTGGTAGCTCTGTTAAAGGCTGTCTTAAGGTGATAAATGCCAAACTCAGAAGTCAGATTTTATATGGTGCATAAGTTTGGGGAACAAAATATAAAAATAACATAGAAAAACTTCTCAATTTTCATAATAAGCGATTATTGGAACTACCACAATATCATACTAAGGATCATACTAAGGAAAATACAAGAGCGAGAAGGCCGAAGCCCATGAAGCTCCTATTCTAATCCAATATATAGTAAGAAAGATCATACCCATTGCAAATAAGGTTATCTAATCTATTTTTAAAAATGCTTTTAGTTTCACTAATGACAACCTCAAGCGGGAGTCTATTCCATGGATCAACAACTCTAATGGTGAAAAAATATTTATGACTCGATCTCACAAAGGGTTTTCTTACTAATTATAAAGGATGTCTCCTAATGTTTTGATAACAGCTTTTAAATTCAAGACTGAGTTCACACAAAAGATAAGGGTCTTGAATGATGTCAAATAATAACATTAAATCACCACGAAGCCGACATGTAGAAAGAGGCATAAGTTTTAGGATGTTCAGCTTAACCTCATAAGAGACATCATATAGCCCTGAAATCTTTTTGGTAAATTTCCTCTGTACTGATTCCATCAAAAGACCTTCAGATTTTTTATATGGACACCATAGCTGTGAGGCATATTCCAGATGCGGTCTAATGTATGCACGATACAATGGTAATAACAAGTCGTTCTTTCTAGATTTAATATTTCGATGATAGCCCACATGACTTTATTAGATTTATTAATAGTATTATGAATGTGTTTATTGTAAGAAAGGTTGTCTGAAATAGTTATGCCCAGACCTCTTTCATCTGAAGTTGTGTCGAGTGATTGTGCCATTCAAATAATAAGGGGTTTGTAAATTACTAGAATCTAAATGCATTACCTTGCATTTAGAGATATTCAAAGACATGCCCCAGGTCTTAACCCATGTTGAAATATGATCGAGATCTTTTTGAATAATGTTAGTTTGATAATCAAAAATGCAGGGGCTACCTATTTTTGCGTCATCTGCATATTTGATGGAAAAGGATGAACAACCTGTAGTAAGGTCAGCGATGAAGGCCTGAAACAGGCATGGGCTCAATACCGAGCCCTGAGGTACTCCACTCGTTACAAACCCCCGAACTGATTTATACCCATCTATAATGACTTGCTGAGAATGGTTTTGAAGTCAATTGATTATCCAGTTAATTACAATACTGTTTATATGTAGTTTAAGAAGTTTAGAAATTAGTGCCCAATGAGGCATGATATCAAAGGCTTTGCTAAAATCAATGTAAATTATATCACATGGTATATTTTTATGAAGTACAGAACTAATCTGTTCATAGAAGCAAATTAAATTAGTTAAACAGCTTCTGCCCTTTTTAAATCCATGCTGTTCAACATCATAACGATCCAAAATAGGTGATATATCTTTGATTAAACCTTCCATTCATTTACAAACTGAAGATGTTAAGCTTATTGGCCTATAATTTTCCCAGTTATTTTTTAAACATTTTTTATGGATTGGGATAACATAAGCTTCTCGCCAATCCTGTGGAACAAAATTCATGGCCAAAAAAATAGTCAAACATCAATTTTAACTGAGAGACAATAACATCCACCAATAAGAGTAATAAATGTCCTGCTATGTTGTCTGGACCTGAACTATATTTGCCTTTTAATGTCAATATTTTTTCCTTGATGGCATTTATAGAGAATTTTAGAGTGAAATATTAGTAGTGTCTATCAGAGCTGAGTCATATGATAATTTGGAAGTATTAGAGAAACTATTACAGAAATTGTAATTAAACAAATCAGCCATTTTTATTGGGTCATATAATAAAGTGTTGTTGTCGAGAACAGGACCAACTTGACAAGTTGGTTTCCTTAGTGAATTAATATAGGAGTAAAATGCTTGCTATTGGATTTGTTAGCAGTAGATGCTAATTTGTATTCCCAACAGCTTTTAGCCCTTTTTATCATGACCTTGCATTTTTTTTTGTGCCTGTATATAAGAAGTCCAGTTTAAAGAGGTTTTAGTTTTTTGATATTGGATATATCTCTTGCATTTTAATTTAATACATTTTTGAATAGACTGGTTCATCCACTTGGGAGCTTTATTTTGGTTCTTATATTTAATTTTGGATGGGTTATATAGTTCCTTAAGTTGACAAGTTGTGTTCTTAAAATTTTCGCAGTAGGATTCCGGGGAAGAGTATGCCAATAACGATTCCCAGTTAATGTTATCAAGAATATGTTTCATAGTGCTTAAATCAGCTTTGTCATAAAGATATATTTTGGTACAATTGGAATTATCAATGTCATTTTGCACAATATTAAATATAATGGTATTGTGGTCACTATTACCAATTGGTTCGCTTACTGCAATATTGTTAACTAATATATCATCATCACAAATTACCAGATCTAAAATGTTGTCTCCTCTAGTTGGGATGAGTATGTTCATTTTAGTCCCAGCTGAGTACATCTGTGTAATAACTTATTACTCTGACTAGTTGTGGCACATAATTTCTGCCAATCAACAGATCCAATATTAAAGTCACCAGTGACAACAATTTTGCCTAATGTCTTTGCGTGTTCTATTTCAGATAAAATAGCATCTAGGATATCTACTGATTAATTAGGGGGATGGTAACAAGAACCCAGAATGAGGGTCTCAGATGTAGAAATACTAAACTTAACCCAGATTGTCTCAGTATATTTATCATGTATTTTAATGTTATTTGTTACATCGATAGAACTGAGATGATTTTTAATAAATAGTGCTAATAAATATGCCCCTTGTGCTCTAATAAGGGCAGAATTAGGACAGATTCCCATAGAATGTTTAGTTCAGGAAAGACTGATTTTATATTGGTTTAAATATTATGTAATGAATGAACACAGACTCTCCCGTAAATGCCTTGAAGGGGCACTGAAATATTGACAGGATAATATCACCTTTCCAATTATAAGGATTGTTGAAAATATCATGAAACCATCAGGCCTTCTCCATTGTCTCACTGACATTTTTAGAAAGTCTTTAACAGAGATACAAATTTGCATTAGAGGATGATTAAGAGACTTACACAGGTGAAAGGAACTAGAAAAATGTGCACATTATAAAATAAACAAATGGATGGAAGAAAATAAGAAACAGTTTGGATTTGAAAAAAACTTGGATCTACTAAAGAATCTACCATATAGGAAATTATTTACAAAGTGCAGATTTGAATACTATACAAGTGAAAGATTTGTATACCTAACAAAGAAAAAAGGAAATAGATGAAGAAACCATGTAGTATATACTACTGACTTTCCACAATAAAAATGAGTTTAAAAAAAAGAAAAAGGAAATAACACCAGTGGTAGATGCAAATGTAAAAATAGGAGAAGACCTCACCCACCTTTTGACCCTCTGCCCCCTTTACAACAACTACAGGGGGAAAAAAAACATTTTGGAGGACATCCTTTCACAATTAGAATCATGGCCAACGAATCTAACTTTGTATCTGATAAATTCAAGGTCAGTCAAGGTACTTGAGGCAGTAGTCTATTTCCTTAAGATACTAGAGGGGGAAAAACTCCATCTCAATAAAGAAGATTAGACATTTTTTAGACAATATTGTATTAGAGTGAGAATACTCAGAACTTCCCATAGAGAGCACAAGCACAAGGATGCCCAGACTTTGTATTAATAGTGTTAGGAATACTATCCAATTGTTTTAACACAGTATAATGAGATATCTACACATAGGATTACTCTGTATTTATTAAGGTTGCTAAATAACCAGTTTGTAATGTGTTATTGTTTTTTATCACTTCCTTTTTCTACATTTTGTAATGACATAAGTTATCAAACAATAAATCAAAATTTAATTGGTACCGATTGCTGATACTTCATATGGTTTTGTTTAAGGCACACTGGCCTGGATATTAAAAAGAGTTGGGCCAAGTGCAATAGGGTTACGCTCGCGCAAGTCGGAAATTGCGCCATTCTGCGATATTCAGCAGGAGGCAGTTGCGCCACTGAAAACATGCTGAGCAACAGCGCAATGATAATGAAGGCATGCGCAACCGAAGGGGGAGGAACCATGCATAAAGGGCGCAGTGTGATGTTCAAAGACTTGCGCAATGCGCAACTGTGGAGCAAGCGGAAGTTGTGCCATAGCGGAAATGAGCCAAAATAAAAAGGAGCAAGGAAGAGGTGCAAGAATGCTACAGGGAAGCCACATGAGGCAGAGGGAGAGGCAGGAACAGGAAAGTGTCAGAAGAGGGCAGGCCAGGAAAACTAACAGCAGAAGAGAGGCACAGGGAAGGTGTGTGGAGCCACACATTCCAGAGGCCAGCACAGACAGATGTACCGGTGCAGGGAGGTAGCAGTCAGGACAGCGGGGAACAAAGCAACAGCTGCTGGGGGAACACAAGCCAGGGATATGGCCAGTGCCACCTTCCACATGGAGGCCGTAATGAGGGGGGTGAGAAGGTGGGCAGCAGGGGGATGTGGCCGTGGAAGGGCCGTCGGTGGTATGCCCCCAACAGGCAGTACCGAGCCCGCACCAGCTTTGAGCTGTATACAGATACCGAGATTGTGAGCTGGTACCACCTGAACAGGGCAATACTAAGGTGGCTCTGTGAGCTGTGCAGTGATGTGATGCAGGCACCCACACAATGGAGTCATGCCCTGTCAGTGGAGACAAAGGTAACAGCGTGCATGTGCTTGCTCACCACGGGTACCTTCCAGAGACCAACTGGGGACACCACAGGCATAACCCAGTCAGCCATGTCACGCAACCTCACCCAATTCCTCAGCGCACTGCTGCCACATGCTGAGGAGTACATCCATTTCCCCAGCACTGTGGTGGAACGCACAGCAAACATTCAGGAGTTCTACAGGGTAGCATGTATGCCTGGTGTGCTGGGGCAATAGACTGCACCCATGTGGCCATACACACACCACCTGGTGAGGAGGGGGCTGCATACATGAACCGCAAGGGCTATTCCAGCATCAACTGCCAGGTGGTGTGCGATGCCAGTGGGTGCATCATCAATGTCTGTGCCACACACCCTGGGAGAGCACACGATTCATACATCTGGCACCAGTCAGCACTGTGCCACTGATTTGAGAGTGGGGACATCCCCACAGGACACCTAGTGGGTGAGTATGCAAACAATGGACATATCGTGGGCCTGGGGGGGCATGGCCAGAGGTGCCATGGGTGTGGCCTACAGGGCTTGGGGCAGGCCGAAGCTGAACATGAAACTAACCTCCACCCTCTGCACACAGGTGACAGTGGATACCCACTCCGTCCCTGGTTGCTCACACCCTACCAGCAGCCCACAACCCCATCGCAGCAATGCTACAATGAGGCACATGCCACCACACGCAATGTCATTGGTGGGTGTTCAGGATGCTGAAGGCACGTTTCCATTGCCTGGACACCTCTGGCGGTGCCCTACAGTACAGCCCTCAAGGCCCGTGGGATATTCCTGGCCTGTTGCATCCCTACGCAACATGGCCAAGAATGTGGGATAGCCATACAGGTCGAAAGGGGACAGCAATGGGGACGATGGGGACGCCAGTGATGATGGTGATGGGCAGCCCCCCTTGGCCGATGAGACCCCCGACTGATCTGGCTGGCACGGCTGCACTGGGACACCATCACAGAGGAGCACTTCAGCCAACCCAGGTAAGTCATGGTGCCATGCGCAACCATCAGTGGCTAAGGCACAACCCACAAACACACATGGAAACACACCAGGGGTGCATGCTGGCAAGGGATGTGGCAGGGCACAGAAGCACACACGCACAACCAGGAATGGGTGAACATCAACACGCCACATGGATGGACACACACACGCACACACACAATGCCCCAAACGTGCATAGAGGGCAGGAGGAACACTGACCCAGAAGCGCCAACCCTAGCAACACACATGTCCACAGGCCACCACGTCCACTGTCTGTCCATGTGCATGTGTCAGATGCTGGGCACCATCGCACTTTGGTCTACAGCGCAATGCAGGCATCATCATGCACACGTACCTGTGGACAGCAGCCAGGAGGGTGTGCAGGTGGACCGTGTGTCCACATGCAGGGCCGGGCACCCACCTGTGCACTGCCCACCAAAACACACAATGCACACAGGGCAGCACCAGACAGTGCCTGCTCTGGGAGACAGGTCAGTCTTGTGGCACAGTGCCACGGCCGCCTCGGATGCGTGGGCGGCCCGGCCGAGACCCGCCAGCACTGGCAGGCTGACCACAGACCTCATGGGTGGCACCGATGGTCCCCCAGGGGTTCCACTGCGTGAACACAACCGTGCCCGTGCAGGAGTCTGCAGCACACCGAACATGCCTGCACCAGGAGTGCTCGGGATGCCCACAGCCGAACCCGGCATCGACAGGGTGGGTGTCACACGATGCTGGGAATGGGGAGTGGATAGCGCACTGCATGGTGTGAGCGATGCATGGGCACCTGACCGTGTGCCCATTGTGGCCATGACAGCAATGAACGCCTGTGCATGCCTGTCAATGGCAGCGGTCACATCCTCCTGCAAACGGTCCAACCATGACAGGATCCTATCGGTGTCCCTGCTGTGATGCTCCTCTGCCCACTCCAAAGCCACACACAGTGCCTCCACAGATGTTGCAAGCTGCATCTGCTGCTGGACCGATGCCCGCAGTAGGCGGGTGTGCTCGTCCAAGAGGTCGTCTGCCTCCGTGGCATCCTGTCCCTCAGGGTGTGCACGGGCCTGATGTTCAGCACCCCTTGAGGGTGGGTGCTGCACACCAGGACCAGGTATGGGCAAGTCCACAGGTGGTGCACAGACGCCGCCGCTGAACACTGAACCCCCAGTCCTGGTGGGTGACTGCTGCTGCTGCCCCTATGACTGCTGCACCCAAGGGCTCAGTAGTGCCACCGCAGTGGCTGCAACAGTCCCACTGTCCTGACCACACACCGGTGCTGCCCCACTGGTGCTGACAGGCACAGCCTGGGACTGTGCTGACACGCTGGCCCAGACGGTGGCACCAGCCACAGCCATGAGCATGAGCTGACCTGCTGTGTGTCCATTCCTTTGCACTCACATGTCACTGCCCATGACAGTCATGTCTTCATCACTGGTGCAGGTCTCTGCCCCAGCCACAGCCACAGCATGCTGGCATCCTTGGATGCCAGAACGCTGAATCACAGGAAGGGCTTCCCCCACACCTGTCTCAACGACATCAGTGTGGACAGCCAGGTGGCCCCACTGTTGTGCCGATCCACAGAAACCTGTGGAGGTGGATGGTCCAAACTCCGACTCTGGCCGACTGTCCTCAGAGGACAGGCTCACGAACGTTGACCCATGCAGATGCTCAGGATCTGTAAGGGAAAGCAAAGTCACATTACTGTGTGTTACTTACCCGGCCACCCCCCAAGGCAGACCATGGCTTACCATGCAAAGATGGGCCACCACCCGTCTGGAAGTCACCGCCCAGAACTCCCTCTATGGCACTGCAGTGCATGCTTGCAGCAAGCCTGTCCTCTGCTGGTGTGAGCTGCACTACCTCCAGCTGTCCCCTGCCTGTTGCAGCACGTGCCACCCTGATGGCAGCCACCTTCTCCTTCACCCTCCTCCTGTCAGTACCCATCTTCTTCTTACACTCCTGCACGGAGTGCTGGTGGCTGCCATGCAGGTTCACTACACGTGCCACCTCCTCCCATGCAGCAGCACAGGCCAGAGGGGTGCCCCGCCATCCACTGAGCAGTGGCTCATGATCCAAGTAGGCCTCAAAAGTGCCTTGGTCTCGGCCATCATGAAATTGGGCCTCCTCCTCCCCACCACTGTTGTCCTCCTCACCCAGAACTTGCTTGGTCATTATTCAGCCTGTAAGGATGGCAGTGGTTACCTGTGACTGTGCAGTCCAAAGCATGCCCCTGAATCCACAGTCCACACTCCCACACAGCATGCAACTTACCAATAAACTGCAGTAACTGATTATGGCCACTGCAGCACTTTGTCGCACTTTTATAGCGCAATGCATGCAAATTAGGTGAGGAACAACTTTAATTAGATGCAAATCGCAGTGCTGCGCCATTGCATGGCTGATCAGATGATTTGCATATGACGGCTGAATATCACGCTTTTGCGCTTTGCGCAATTGTGTTGAACGTGCTGAGCCAATGGCGCAGTTCCATGGCATGCGTAGTACACCTCACTGCGCATGCCCAGGCTGCTGACACTGGCATCTGCCATGCTGCTGACATGCTGTGCATGATGGTCAATGCAGGGCATGGCCACCATTGTGCCAGTGGCGCTATAGCGAAGGTCACTACATGGCGCTGTGACAATGGGCCTTCATAGGTGCAATGGCACAACTGCTCGATAGTCCACTGTGGCGCTGGCACACAGGCAACCAATCACGCTATATGCATAGTCATCCGATGGCACTGTGCGTGGCCTTGCGCCAGAGACCCTTGACCCTGTGCCCGACCTTTGCCCCCTTGGCGCCATGCGTCAGGCATGGGTGCACCTCTATCGTGCTGTTCGGTAACAGCACGATAGGGAATGGCAGCACTGTACCGTGCAGCATTTGCATGTGGGGTACCGTGCTGCAGAGTGCCATATTGCCTACTATAGCCAATGTGATGGCACGCAGAAGAGCCCCACAGTGGACTGCCATACCGTTAGCCAACGTTGTGGCTGTTGTCAAGCCACACCATGGGCCTCTGTTTGGGGAGGTGCCACTGGACAGGGCCAGGACCCAGGTGTGGCAGGAGGTGGCCACTACCTTGGAGGAGGCCACTGGATGGAGGAGGACCACGGAGCAGTGCAGGCACCGCTATGGGGACCTCAGGAGGAGGGAGCCGGACCTACTAGCCCATCTGCGGTTGCATGCCAGGAGGGGCATGGTGCCACGTCCAGGTATGGGATCCGTCAACGCACTTGTATTGTTCATATGGGTAACAGTGTTGTATGTGTCCAGCACATAGGGGAGGGATAGTCTAGGGTTGGCTGTGGCGGTGTTTACAGGGTGTGGGGTGGGTGGGTCTGGCTGGGTGGGTGGGCACACACATTGGGGCAGGGGGACTTTGCTTCGTGATTGTACTGATGTTCTTCTCTCCTTGTTTCCCCCACAGGTGTGGACGAGCATCGCCGGCTGAGGGAGGAGCGGCGGAGGGAGGAGGATAGAGCGTCCAGGCGGGAAGGGCCATCACCGCCGACCTGACCGGCCCGATGAGGGTGAGTGCCATAACTCCATGATTACTATTGCATGCTGTGTAACAGGGTGAGCAGTGGGGCATGGCCACCATCCATGGACACCACTGCCATGCACGCGACTTGTGACAGTCAGCACTGTCCAGTGGCACTGCATGTCTGGGAGTGCATCAGTGGTGGTCCATGCATGCACCGGGCACATGGCTGTGGCACTGTCTTCACACCGCATAGCCATGTTACTGATGGCCATGGTGGTGGTGCTGTGCAGGACATGGGCGGTGGGTGTGTGCAGTGGTCCACATGGCTGTGGCTGCCTGGGAGGGCAGGTCTTGTGGACACTGGCACTGTGGGTGGTCGCACACCATCACAGGGGCATGGCACATGGCTGCATGCCATGCACAATGGGTGGGCTGCAGGGGGATGGACAGTCACACCTATTGATTCTGCTCCCTCATCCTAGGTGACCGGAGACTCCTGCAAATTCAGCAGGGAATTACCGAGCTGCTCCAGGTGGTGAGGGAGACTTTGCTGCTCCTTCAGTGGATACACCACCATGGGGTCAGGAGGAGACGGAGGGGGCACACATCAGCACCAGGAAGAGGAGGACCGGGGCAGCCATTGATGTCCCCATGCCCCGACTACCACCTTCCCCCCTTGACCCACCCTCACACCCCTTCTTCCCTCTCCCATATGTTCACCCCTGCCCCTTATCCACCCCCACCTTGTTTGTGTCCCTCCCCCCCACATTTGTACATAGTTGTGTAAATAGTTATTTTTGATATTTTTGAATACAAATATTTTGATATGAACACTGTGGTGGTCTCTGATTTGCAGCAGGCTATAGGTGCTCAGCTGCAGTGGTGCACATGGTGTCAAGGGTGGTGCAGTCATGGGTATGTGTGTATGTCCATGGGGGAAGTGACTATGGTGTGGGAGTAGCTATCAGTCAGTGTCTGTGGTGTGTGTGTTGTTCCCTGTGCAATGGATGACTGTGTGCAGTGGTTCATGGTGCATGCTCTGTGTCCATGGTACCCCTGTCAACCCGTCCATGGCCTGTGCAGCTGACACCCTTGCATGTCTGTGACCTGCAAGGTCTGCTGCCATGTCAGTGGTGGCTGTCCATGTGGGTCAGCCACTGTGACCGTCACAATGCTGAGTTGCCTCCTGTCACTGGTGTGGTGCATGTTTGCCTCAGGTGACACTGTGGCCTCCGCGGTTGTTGTCCCACCTCCATGCTGTGGCTTGTGTGTGTTGCAGGGGATGTGCACCACTGTCTGTGACTTGTGCTTCAGGCATATGATGGTGGCATACGGGTCCACAGTGCCTGCGCAAGGTGGCTGGCACTCCTGTGCCATGGAGGACTGCAGGCTGTGTGTACACAGTTTCCATGGGCCCACACTGGAGGCTTGGTTGCCCCGCTACTGCATCCCTGTGTTATTGTCCCCTTGGGTATGGGTGGGTGTTTGTCCCTGCACTGTGTTGCATCCGGTGTGGTGCATGCTTCCACGCACCACTGTGGGTGTCTGCGCTGGCTGTTGTGGCCAGTGGTGGGTCGGGGTGTGTCACTGGACTACTGTGCAGGGTGCTGTGTCACTGGTGGTGGTGTCAGGGGCATGCCCTGTCCCATGTGGGGTACCTCTTGTGCCAACGCATGGTCAGTCTCTCAGCTGTGCCTTGGGGGAATTGTGCATGGTGGCACTGTGTCTGCCGTTGTTGCATTGTCGTGTGCTGCCACCCACTGCTGGGTGCTCATGGTGGGGCTGACTTGTATGGTTCTCTGGTGCACAAGGTTGCAGTGTCACAGTGGGGGTGGTGGTATGCATGGGGTTTCCTGCAGTGGTGGTCACTGCTCATGGGGGTGTCTGGGGGTCACGGTGCAGGGTGTGCTGTGCACTGGGGGGGATGATGTGGCACAGGGTGGTCCGCCCTCCTTGTGTGGCAGTCTCAGCTTGCCGGTGGGTGTGATGGGGCACCATGGCCCGGCTGTGGGTTGTTTGCTTGTACCCATGGGACGGTGGTTTTTCCAGTCTTCCCCCAGTTGTGCTGTGCTTGGGGTGTGGGGGGGGATGATGTCAGTTCTGCTGTGTGTTCCTGTGCCCATCTGTGGCATGGGTGGTGGGCCCCTACCTCCCTGGTTGTACAGTTACATTGCTCTGCAGCTGGGGGGCTCCCTGCTTGCGCTATGGCGCCTCTGGACTGCTTAGCTGGACATCCCCAGTTGTGCTATGGTGCAGGTTGTGCGATATTCAGACGTTGGCTGTAGGCGCAATTTGGCTTGCTCCTTTTTTGAATATCGCATCTGTTGCGCATGGGCGCAATAGACTTGTGCTTGCTCCTGCTATTGCGCACTTTTTGGGCGCGGTTTGAATATCCAGGCCACTTTGTTTAATTAGCCTGTTCAGCACCTCTTTTTGTACGTAGATTACTTATTATGGATAAATTGTCAGAATGTTCTTTAGTGAAAAAAGGGGAGTTTAATTTGGAAAAAAGGGGTTTTCATTTTCACTTCTTTATATATTTTTCTTTGTTTTCTCTTCTATTTGACATTGTATTTTTGTATGTGTACTTAAAGAATGGTGTTGCGTTGGTGGATGTATAACTGTACTGTGTTTTTGTACTATATTATTTATACTGGGTTCTTATACTAGGTTATAGAATGGAAGAAGGCTGATTAGCCCATATTTACCGTTCCCTACATTAGTGGGTCATTTTGACAGAATATTCTGTTAACCATTAATCCACTAATTTTTTAAAGGCTATTATTGTACTGCAGTCTATAATATTAATAATTTTTCAATAAAAAAATTCCCCTACTCTTTTCGAGAAGTGCCATGCAATCTTTAACGTCCACCAGAACAACCACCAGAACAGGCAGGCAGGACCTTGGTTTAACATCTCATCCAAAAGATGGCACATCAGGAGTGCAGCACCCCCCACATACTGCACTACAGCATCAGTACTGTGATTTAACCCAAGTTTCTGGTGTGGGGATGGAACTCATAGCCATCCAATCTTGCGGCCTCAGAGGCAAGTGTGCAACCTGCTGAGCTACGGACACTGATACAACCTTCCAATCTTCGGCCTCGGAGGCGGACTCACCCAGGGACACAAAAAAAGAGTTGGATAATCACGAGTTCATAAAGTCCTGTTAGTGAATGAGCCCTGAAAGGTAATATACATGGAGTCAACCAACCAACCATGGATAGTATTTTTAAATGCTGAATAATTCTTTATCTAAATTATTACAGTATATTTAAACATTCAGTTATCTTTTATTTTCTGTCTGTTTATCGGTTTGCTTATTTTCTTTACTTTGCTGCTTGAGTACTGTAGTTAGGCAGGCTTTTTAAAGAAATTGGTAATGGTGCTCTGTTTTTGCTCATTATTTTCAATCACTGCCATCATGTGGAGCTGCCTCAGTAATACAGTGTGGAGGTAGTGGCTCTCCAGCCAGGAGAGGCAAGTTTCAAATGCCTGGATTGCCTCTGCTGCTGTCAGTACAGCCACTTCTTCTTTGCCATCCTCATCCTCAGTTCCATGCTCTATTGCCAGCTTACTCGTAGTGATGGCAACAATGTCCCCATCAGTCAGGTCTTTATATCCCCTGTCCTACTCATCTCATGTTATCCACCCATCAATGTCTGCTGGCTGCACATAGATGTTGGTAGCACTGGCAACCATATGCTTGGTAATTTCAATCACCACATCCTGCTGTGAATTCTCTGGTGCTGCCTTTCCTTCTGCTGTATGTTTCAAGGCTACGAGAATAGCAGACTTCTCCCAGCACCTAGAGATGCTGTTTTGGTAAACCTCAGCTCAGGACTCTGCAAGAATGTAGCTAGCTAGCATCCTTAATGTTTAGCTTTTTTGAAGATATCATGCATGGGCATGTCTTCATTTTCCTTGGCCAGTATTGTGGATAGTAACTTGCTGCAGTAGAAGCAGTAGATGATGGATGGAATGATCGAGGGGAGTAGAGTACTAGAGGGTCTGAGGACATTAAGGGTGGACAAGGCACCAGATCATGATGGCATCCACCCCAGGGTGCTGCGGGAGGTGGTGGAGGTGTTAGCCGAGCTACTGGTGGACCTGTTCAGCACCTCCCTGGACACGGGATGGCTGCCTCAGAACTGGAGGGTGGCCCATGTGGTGCCCATACACAAGAGTGGCCCTAGGGATGAGCCAAGAAATTATTGGCCTGTCAGTCTCATTTCCATAGTGGGTAAACATATGGAGATGATACTGAAGGAGAGGCTGGTGTCATTTTTCGAGGGTAATGACCTCCAGGATGGGCAGCAGCATGGGTTCATCTTGGGGAGGTCTTGTCAGACCAATCTAATAGAATATTATGACTGGGTAACAAGAGAGCTGGATATGGGTCATGCTGTAGATGTCCTGTACTTGGACTTCAGCAAGGCCTTTGATTCAGTGCCTCATGGGAGGCTGGGGGAAAGCTGACTGCTTCGGGAGTGGGGACAAAGCTGACAAACTGGATAAGGAACTGGTTGCAGGGGAGGCTGCAATGGGTGGTAGTGGGGGGGAGCTCTCGACACCTAGACCAAAGACGAGCGGTGTGCCACAGGATTCAATGCTGGGCCCAGTGCTATTTGGGTCTTTATCTCAGATATTGCACACGAGTTGGGAGTAGGGTTAGTCTATTCACTGATGATACCAAAATAGGGGCAGTGGTGGACGAAGAGGATGGATGGAAACAACTACAGGGGGATCTAACCAAACTAGAGGTATGGTCAGAGAAGTGGCAGCTGGGATTCAATGTGAAAAGGTGCAAGGTTATGCAGTTTGGGGCAAAGAACCCAAGGACGGACTATTGGTTGGAAGGGGTGAGGCTGGGGATCACTGAGGAAGAAAAGGACCTAGGGGTGTTGGTAACAGGGAGCATGAACAACTCTGCCCAATGCAGGAAAGCAGCAGCTAAGGTGAACAGGATGCTGGGCTGTATTGCAAGGGGTTTCTTGTCCAGGCATAGGGAGGTGATCCTGCCCCTCTACAGATCTTTGGTCAAACCGCACTTGGAGTACTGTGTGCAGTACTGGCAGTCATATCTGAAGAGGAACATTAATTTACTGGAAGGTATGCAATGTAAGGCAACAAAAATGTTACAGGGAATGGAGGGCAAGGCCTACAAGGACAGGCTGAATAAGCTGAATATGTACATGCTGGAGGAGAGGAGGGATGGGGGATATGATTGAAACATTCAAGTATTTGAGGGGGATAAACAAAGCTAGCACTGAAGGGGTGTTTAACCCATAGGCTGCCAGATGATTTAGAACATATAGGTTTTTAGGATACGTATAAACATCGGCAGCACAGCAAGGGTTAAACAGAGGAAGGGTAGGGACATGAGGGGGCATGGACTAAGATTGGAGGGCAAAAGATTTAGGAGGGAGATGAGGAGGCACTACTTCGCAGAGAGGGTGGTGTCTAAATGGAACGCTCTACCAGAGGGGCTGGTATCATGTAACATTGTAGGAAGTTTTAAGAGAGCGTGGGACAGAACATGAGAGAGGGTCTGAGTGGAGAGGGCTAAGGCAGTCATGGAAGTGACAGTTGAGGTGGGGTTGGGGCAGTTGCAATCTAGGGGGCTAGCTGCACTCTCGGTCTGTTTCTGCTGGCAGATTCATATGTTATGAGTGGCTAGGATCCCTTGATCCATCGGTCAGAGCTTAGTTTGTTTACCGTTAGCCAGACACAGTAAGTAGAGAACAGCTGGAGGACATGACCCTTATTTGGACAATCCAGAGATTCGGATAACTGGAGTTCATAAAATCAAGGTTGTACTTATACCCTCTCAAACAGAATACAGTATTTGACCTGGACATTAGCAAGTGGAGGCAGAACACAGATATCACAACTACAGAGGCTTATTAGGCTCCCTGCATCCTGCCCTTTGTCCTTGGGTCTAGTTCATAGGCACCTGCCAGCAGCACTGACTCTTTCATGATACACAGCTTCCTCTACAGTTCCTTAAAGTTGTAGGCCTCCAGTAGAACAGCTCTCCAGTCCATTTCTTTTGCTGAAACAAGTGACGATGTTGTGAAAAATGTCAGGCAGCTCTCCTTGAGGGTGAGCCACTAACAGTCCCCCCCCCCATCCCCAATCTTGGTCCCCAGTTGGGATCTGAGCCTGCAGAGCCCCACACTGGAGGGAGCCAGTGCCACACAAGCCAAGAACCCTGCCACCATTCCAATGCACACCAGCTCCTTTTAGCTGGTCACTGCTGGAAAAAGTGCACGCAGAGGCATTGCTTCACTTTGTGAATCCAGTAACAAAGAGCTCCTGATTGTTCCAGCCTACAAAGCCAGTCCTAGCTGCCAACAGATTCAGGCTGTCAGTACCCATGCCATCAAGAGACCAATCAGCCTGATCCAAGAGGGCAGACCTAACATGTGGGGAACCCACTGAATGGTCCTCTGATGCCTGGCAAAAGTTCACCTACATCAAGTAAGCACTGCACAGCACCCTTCTTGCAGAAGGCTCCAAACCATTGTGGCCCTACAGACAAATGGCTGTCAATTTCACTAGTTAACTACGTTGCAACAGTGACTGACACTGCCCCAACAAATATACTGTCTAAGAAAGCAGTCTTACTTTACAGGATACACACAAACAGATGATTTGATACCTTTTATTGGACCAACAGAGTTGTTACAAAAGAAAACAAGTGCTTTTAGCATTTGGGTTACACAGAATCCTTCATCAGAAATCAGTGGCAGTTAGTTTGGAAGAACATACTTTCTTAAAACTCAGATCATACATAAAAAAAAAAACAGATGCAAAGTTCTTCAGGATCCCCATTGGCTAAAACTGCATTCAAACAACAACATAACCATATAAAGACAGCACAGTTCCATCAAAAGAAAGGTATTCCAAGGTCAAATGACACAGAACTGAAAGCTCACTCCCTAAGAAAAGTCATAAAACAACTAAAGCTTCATTTTAAAACCCTGTCTGTGTGTGTCTGTGCTTGCATCAGTAAATGACTATGAATAAAAACTGCAAGAAAAAAAAGCTTAAACAATACATAGTAATTAATGTTAAAAGTTTTCTAAATACGAAAATATCTTTGTGTTAAGTAAAAATGAGTTAGAAGACAACCTGCCCTAGTGTAAACTAAGCATTCACCAGCTGTTTCACACATTTATATAGTGTAAGTACTGTTCAAACATTTGTCTTAAACTATGTGTACAATAAGTCAATATCACTCATGAATATTCAAGTCTTACACTGTTTAAGCATGATATATCTGCAATTCTGTAACAAGTGACTAGTGTATGAGTACATTCAAAACCCAAACATAACACAGACCCCCTTGTAACTGAGATACTGTTATCCTAATATGTCCATGTATCAACATGTGTCCATATATACCTAATCTTCTGTAGTATTAAATAACAGTTCTATAAATCTAAATCCCAAACTGAGGGAAACAACACCACGCCACCACGTGCCCCCCCCCCACTCCCCGGGGTGAAATCGATGTATAGGTAACCAGTAAAAAGGAATCCATAAAACAATTTTGCATCTAAACATAATGAAATACCACCATGCACCACAATAATATGTCCATGTGTTGTCCCTGAAGCAGGTGAAAAAAACAGGAGCTGTTTATGCAGTGTAATGTGACATAAAACCCAAATCTATAGTCATCTCATCATCCACGATATGAAATTGGAAGGGGGTAGATTAAGAGGTAATGTGAGCACGTTTTTCTACACAGAAAGGGTAGTTGATGCTTGGAATAGTCTGCCACAGGAGTTAGTGGGGGCAAGCACAGTGGAGGGGTTTGAGCATGCTTGGGACAGGCACAAGGGAAGCCTGAGAGGGGAAGGAGTGATGAAAAGCCATTGATCACATAGGGTCAGTGTCCACATACAATGTATAGGGCCTATGGGCAGACTGGATGGGCTTAGCGGTCCTTATCTGCTGACAGTTTCTATGTTTCTATGTTTCACCATGTTCAAAAGTAAAATGAGTCTGACCTCAAGGATAGGGAGGGGGGAATTCAAGAATGCATGGGACAGACATAAGGCAATTCTAGTGGGGGGTAGGAGGAAGTAGGCTGTTGGTTAACTGGGATCTGCAGCTTATCCATTAGGTAGGGAAATGGGCAGACTAGGTGGGCCAAGCGGTCCTTATCTGCCGTCAAATTCTATGTTTCTATGTTGCATTAACAGCTCTAAACACGATGCATCATTGTGAGACACTTGGAAGACTGAGTTGGCTTCCGGTCCCCTTGAATTACAAGCTATCCTTGTCCCAACTTGTTTACAGGATCTGGAAGGCAGGCACCGTGCCTACTCTGTCTAAGTCTCTTATGGACCGTGTACCAAGTTTCAGCTATTGCTCTTCACAAGGCCAACATGTTTTAAACATACCATTTGTACATACTCTAACGTACATACTGTAATGCACTCTATCTCGGGGTCTCTGGGGGTACACTCCGCTGACTGCAGTTGGTGCAGAATGTGGCAGCGAGGTTGTTGACAGGACAATCTAAATACTGTCATATTACCCTGGTGCTACATCATCTGCACTGGCTGCCGGTTAGGTGGAGGGTCCTCTTTAAGGTGGGTTTGCTCACCTTTAAGGCCCTACACGGCCTGGGCCCTGGCTACCTGAATGACCTTCTTACACCTGTTGTCTCGGTCCGTTCCCTGCGTTCCTCCTCTCAGGGTCTCCTTGTGATTCCCAGGACGAGGTTAAGAACTGCAGAAGACAGAGCATTTAGTGTCGCCACTCCCGTCCTGTGGAATTTGCTTCCCATAGTTGTTAGGGAGGCCCCGTCTGTTGAGGTTTTTAAGGCCTGACTAAAGACGTTTTTATTTGATCAGGCATTCCCTGACTATGTTTTATAAGCTTATATTGTTTAATGCTTAATAAGGAAACAAATTGTGTAGTAAAATAAGGTTTTAATTGTTTGGAGTTGTATATTTTATTGATTGTATGGTGTTGTGTTGTATTTATTTGATTAATGTACGGGGCCCACAGCCTCCGGGATGCGCGTCTTTTTAAATAAAATTTGCCTTGCCTTGCCTTACTCTGAGTGGTCAACGAACCTTCGCTCATTCTGCAGCATCCACCTGGAATGAAATACCCCCTCACATTAGGTGCCTGTCTACTTACAATGCTTTTTCTTCAGCATTATCAACTCACCTGATTGGACTATCTAAATGTGATGTTTCTAATACTTTGTACCAAATTACTGTATTGTTTAATTGACGTGGAACATTGTCGTCCCTATCTACCACTGTACTGTTACATCAAACTGTTGTTTGGCTAACTAATGTGGAACTTTATAATCCCTATTCATAACCATTTGTTGAAATATCCTCTAAATCTAACCTCGGGTCATACCAGTAAACGGAATTGCATTACAGTGTACTTAACCGAACAACAAAATAAAAATGAATGAATGAATTAATTAATTAATTCCCTCTTGGATAAAACAAAAACACAGGAACCCCCAAGGCAAGGTATGCAAAATCCCTTCTCTGATTGTACATTGCAGCTGGGGGCTAGAGGGTACCCTGTCCACACCAGACCCGGGACCCTGCCTCTGTCCCAGGCCTAGCAGAACCCCTTCAGCCTCCCTGATTGCTATGGAGTCCTGATTGCTTGCTGCTCCTCTAAGTACAAAACTGGAACTGAAAAATTAAAAATGCTCTGCCTGGAGAGTCCTATTTATACCCTTTTGAAAGAAGGCACTCCAGACAATATGACAGGGACGGACTGACCAGTCGGGCTACCAGGCACAGACCAAGGGCCCACAGTGGGGGCCCCACCCGAGATGCCAGTGTTTTTTTTTTTGGTTTGTTTTGTTTTGTTTTCTGCTTGTCTCAGAGCACGGGAGCAGCCAGGACAGGGGGCAGGGCTAATCAAAAGACTGTGGAGTGGAGGGTGGAGCTGAGATGAGGAGGAGAGGACCCATGCACATACGTCACCATCACATGGAGACTTGACTTGGAGCAGAGGAGAAGAGAGCACATGCTGCTGTTGCTACGGATGGTGATCAGTCAGTCAGGACAGCGACACGGTCATTTGACAGGGCTAAGTAAGAGCTCTTGTGTGTGATCCCTTTCTTTTTTAGTTTTTCTCGATGCTGGAGATGGTCGGGAAGAAGAAGAACTGATACTGCTGCCGCCAGTGCCTGCCCAAGCCAGGATTTATTCGGACGCATGTCATGCATGGAGACAGCTCAGGAATGAAGTTGGGGGTCAAGGTCAGATCAGGTAAACATTTAGCAGACAAACTTTACTTTTTTTTAGATATATTTTGCCATGTCATATTTTCTTCAAAAATCAGAGTCTCATAAATTTTTTTTAAGCTTACAAAAGACAGAAATCTGAACTGATGCTCAGCTGTATTTGATATTTGACCTAGAAGCATGCGAGGAGCTCTTATAACATATCCTTTTTCAAAGTGGTTTTTAAAAGTGATCCTTTGCTCAGCTTGCTAGGATTTCTATCTCAAGCAATGAATATGTGTCTTCCGTAAGAAATAACTAAACTAGTCTGGAAATTGTAAGATTTTACAGATGATGGATTTGAAATGAATGCTGATCTATATGGGCAAGTTGTGCTTGGGACTTAAGTAATAGTTCCCTGGAAAGATAAATGCCATTCTGTAGATAAATAGCTCTGGAGTATACAGTAAATAAATTGATTGCATTTCCCCTCTGACTACCCCTCAGCTAGCAATATAGATTCAGTCAGCCTGAACCCATTAGAAAGTTGCCTCTTTTATTCATTTAAACAGATATAGATACTGGGCATCTGTATTAAACTATTTTTATTTGCTAATGGTTGCTACTTGTAACCATAATACTGGCCAGCTTATTGGGGGTATTACGCATGTACTGCAGTTATTGTTTCTTTTGCTATCCTATTCTTATAATGATTTTCCAGCTTCAGGCAAAAGCATTACACTGTGCATCATCAGTACTCACATTTAATAACATTCCAAATAAAACTGAATTTCTTGATATTCCATTTGTTATAACTGAAGATATTTGCATGGAACTGGATTCTATGCCCTTCAGGCTTCATCTGTTCCTGTTGCTTTTCTTGCCCTGAAGTCATATTCAAGCCCCTGAAACACCCAATCATCAGACTGCAGTCCCCAAGACACACCATCTGAAGGTCCTATGCCCCCAAAACACCCCATTGCATGCTCAAATACCCCCAGATGCACATTCCCAAAATACTAAGCCCCAAAACACTTTGACACCAGGCCCAAATCCCCTAAAGCCCCCCAATTATCAGACTTCAGAGCCTCAAGACAGCCCACTGCAAGGTGTTTATCCCACTAACACCCCATTGCTAAGCCCAAAGACCTCTTAAGGTTGTGAAATTGGTTGCAACATACAACCCTGCACTAAAGTCAGATCTAAAATCAATTACTGACAAGGCAAAGGAACGTCAAGCTTCAAAAATGGGAAGAGGAAAATTCATAACTTTCCTTAGTAAAACTACCATTACAAAACTTTTCAACATATTTGGAGACATGAGAAAGCAGAGCATAGTCCAAGAGGTGAAGGATGCTGGCCTTTTTTCTGTGCAGATGGATTCGACACAAGATATTACTGCACATGATCAATGTGCAATTGTTGAAAGGTATGTTGTTGTGGATAAAGCTCAAGAAAGACTGCTACATCTGGCCAATGTAACTGACTCCATTGTTCAAACTTTACAAGGAATGCTCCAAGAAGCACTTTCTGCTGTGGACTTGGATCTTGCCCAGTGCTTCAGTGATTCCTTCGATGGGGCTGCAAATATGAGTGGTGCCTACAATGGGGGTTCAGGTTCTCATGAAGCAAGCTCAACAGAACCATATCCACACCTGGTGCTACTCACATGTGTTAATCCTCATAATTGGCAATGTGAGTAGTATGTGTATTCCTGCTATAACACTGTTTGAAATATTGAAAAACTTGTCATCTTTCTTCAATGAGTCCTACAAGAGAATGCAACTCTGGGAAGAACAGCTAGTAAACAAAACAGAAATGGACAAACTGCGCAAACTAGGAAGTATTGGTGAAACAAGATGGTCAAGTTGGGCTATGGCACTGCACAAGCTATTTGGAACTTATAATGATCAGTCAAAAAAAATTCTTTCTGATCTGTTGATTGTTCTCAGGGAAGTAAGGCAATCGCCAGATTTTCTACAGTCAGTACGCTATGAAGCTAAAACTCTAAGCGATAATCTCCTGAAGTTTGAAATTATTTTGGTGGCATTTGTCTATATCTGCATCTTTGATATCACCACTCCAATTTCAGATTACTTACAAATGTCTAGATTAGATGTTCTGCAAGCCTGGAGGTTAATTGACAATGCCATCACCCATCTGACAGAAATCTCAAGAAATTTTGAAAGTCTTCACAACACAGTAAAATGCTTTGTGTATGAAGTGAATGAGAAACTATCTGACCATGATATTGCTGTGGCCAACAAACTTCCTGAAACTCATTCGGAAAAAGACATCATCTAGATGTTGCTAACCCATTGAGAAATTTTGAAATTTCCTGCCACAATGTAATACTGGACACTATTTTGGAAAGCATGAACAAAAGATTCACTTCGCATCATGAATTATATCAAGAGATAGCACATTTTGATCCTAACAGATTTCAAGAGTTATTGGCATCTCCAGAACAAATTCATCTCTAAATCATGCCTCAGGCGCTTCCTCACATCAACACTGATTTTCTTTGTGGGGAGCTTATTTCCTTTGCATCTGGTTATGCTCAACTAAAGCACGGGTTGTTAGAAGCTGACATATCTGATGGCGATACCAGTGAACTTGAGCAAGAGGTTGATGAAGAGTCCACACCCACCACGTCATCTGCAAAACAAGCTGCATGCAAGAACAGTCTATCATGTGACTTCAAGTTGTCTCAATACAGACTATGCTCAGCAGCTATAAAAATTTGTACTCATCATACAAGTATCTCCTTACACCCAGTGTCACATGGTGTACATGTGAGCGATCATTTTCTAAGCTGAAAATTTTGAAAACCAGACTTAGGTCCTCCATGACTCAACAAAACTTGGAGTCATTGATACTCACTGTGGTGGAAAAAGACATTGCGCTACAACTGAAGAACAGCAAAGAGCAGATCATTGACAAGTTCGCACTCACCTCCAAGGAGCTGAGTTCTTTGCTCATCATTTAGAACAACACTGGCTGGGGGGGGCACTGTGGAGCCAAAGCCGAGAGGATGTAAGAATAGCAGCTCTGCTTTCAATTAAAAATTAATTGTTAACCACTTTAACAAATATGGGTGGACTGTGTTCATTGTCCAACCAGTTGATGTTAGCTGACTTCTTAAAAGTTTTTAAATTCAATTTAAATAAAGAAATTTTAAACACTTTATATGGGTAAGATACAGTAGGAAGAAAAGGTTTAAAAGGGGATTGATAATTTTTAGTAACATAAATGCTATTGTTCACATTTGTATTGTTAAAGAATATTTGAAATAAGTGTGAGCTATCACTGCTTGTATGCAGTTTTTTTTGCTCTTTGGGAAAAGATGGGAACTAGGCTGGGTCCTCATATATACTTGTAGTAATAACTTGCTTTCACTCAAATGAAAGCAGACTATTAGTTTTTCTTGTTTTAATCTATATGCGTAAGATGTTGCTTAAGAAGAAAGGTGGACCCAAGTTCGGTAGAACATGGCTATTATCCAGGATTAAAAGATATTCTGTACTGTAGTTTTTTCCCACCTGCTTTTGGGTTGCAGCCACACAGTTATTAATGGACTTATATTAGACAGTAAGCTCAATTGTAGAATTCCCCCTTTTTTAGCAAAGAGCTGAGGATACTTGTACAACTTTATAGCTAGAGAAACTGATTGTTTCTATGTCATGGGAAAATATGCTAATGTTTCCAGCATGCAATGAAATGCTGGTTATATGTGTTTTCATATGAAAAGCTCATAAATAAAAATAAAAAGAAAAAGAAAAAAAGAACAATGCTGGCTGATTCGTGTGTACAATGTACATGATTGTAATACTAGTGCTTCTAAGGTTTGGCACCATTTTTGAATAAAAATGTTTTTATAACAAAATATTGCATTTTTTATCAGGCAATTTCTCTCTCTGCTATCTCATTGTACTATTTCCGACTGTCTCTGTTCTTTATTTCTTCCTAGCTGTTATGGTTAACAAATATATGAAAGACTGGGAGCCCTAGGCAGGAAAGGTGTTTTGTGTTTGTTAGATTAAAAAAAAAAATTGTTATTATCATCAACGATGATGGGAGAGGGTGGTTCGGGCAACATACTAGACTGTGGGGACTCTGGGGAGGGGGCAAGGGTGCAACTTATTGGGCAAGGGAAGGGACTAACAGGATAGCAAATTCTGTTTGAAATTACCTCCAAAATGTGCCAGAATGCACCAAATTTAAAACCTTTTCTGGGGGTCTAGGTGGCCCCGAGACCCCCAACCTATAGTTTACAATATTCAAGCCAGCATCAGCACCCATATCTATTTCATGAGGGGGCCCAAAACAACATTGTTGCCCGGGGCCCAAATGGATCTCACTCTGCCCCAGCACTATGGAGCCTTGCAGGATAAACAAGGACTGGCTGTACCTGCAACTTACAAAATGTGGAACACTGAACTCAATGCAAACAGTAAATGGCAAACATTGCAACATTTACTTTTTCTGACTGAAAACTGTTAACTCTTAACAAGCTAAAGCAGGGATGAGGAACACTAGTAGCCCCAATTTTAATAGGGGGTTATATGTAACAAATCCTGTGGAAAAAAGCATGTAAATGAAGATAAGTGAATAAGGGAAGAACATGATTGCATGTTTTTTAAAGAAGAACTTTATACATGTGCCCTTCACATTACAAATCATACATATGAGATGGCTAATAATTGCCTCCAGGACCCGTACATCATATAACATAGAAACATGGATTTGTCTGCAGAAAAGGACTGCCTGGCCCACCCAGTCTATCCAGATGATCCCTACCTAGTCTGTCTCCGCACACCCTAACTGGTCTCCAGTGACCCTACCTCCTTCCTGCCTATTTACTGATATAACCCTATGTCTACTCCATGCATGCTTGAAGCCCCCTTCTGTTTCAACTCCACCACTTCTGCTGGCAGTCTGTTCCAAGAGTCTACAACTCTTCCAGTGGAGTAGTACTTCCTCACATCCCTTTTAAAGTTCTCCCCGCCACCCCTCACCCAGCTTCCTGTCATGCCTTCTGGTTCTGGTGCTCATTCACATTTGAAAGAGACTCCCATCCTGCAGCCTGTTTACCCCTGTGAGATACTTGTAGGTATCTATCATGTCCCCTTTCACTCTCCTCTCATCCAGGGTGTACGTGTTGACATCTCTCATTCTCCCCTCACAGAGCTTTTGGTTCAACCCCTTCACCATTTTAGTTGCCCTCCACAGGCCTGCCTCTACCCTGTCTATGTCCTTTCTGAAGTGTGGCATCTAGAACTGGACACAGTACTTTAGGTGATGTCTCACCAGTGAATGATACAGTGGCAACACCACCTCCCTCCTACTGCTGGAGATACCTCTACCTATGCATCTCAGCAACCCACTGGCTCTACCCACTGCTTTGCCACTCTGCCCTGCTACTTTGAGGTAATCAGATATGATAATCCTAAGGTCCTTTCCTGCTTGGTGGATGTCAGTACCTCTCCCCATCCTGTACTCAGCTCCTGGGTTCCTATGCCCTAGGTGCATGCTTTTGCATGTTTTGGCATTGAATCCAAACTGCCATGCTCTTGATCACCTCTCAGGTTTTGCAAAATCCCTACACATTTTCTCCACCCCCTACTGAGTGTCCAACCTATTGCAGATTTTGGTGTTATCTGCAAAAAGGCATACCTTCCCTTCCAGTTCTTCTGCATTGTCACTTATGAAGACATTGAATTAGACCAGTCCCAGTACTGAACTCTGCAGCACCCTGCTGGTCACTCTTCCATCATTAAAGTGAGTGTCATTAACCACCACCCACTATCTCCTACCCGTTAACCAATTTCTAACCCAGTTCACCACTTTAGATTCCACCCCAGGCTGCTCAATTTCTTTATCAGTATCCAGTGTGGCACAGTGTTGAAGGCCTTGCTAATGTCCAAATAGGCCATGCTCACTACCCTCCCCGATCTGTTTCCCTGGTCACCCAGGCAAAGAAATCAATCAGATTGGTCTGGCATGCCCCCCCCCCAATGAATCCATGCTGCCTGTGATCTTGCAGCCCACTGGATTCAAGGTACTCTGTCAACCTTTCCTTTAAGTGGGTTTCCATTTCCAGTAATTTCCCCTGAGGTGAAACTGACTGGTCTTAGTTGCTGGCCTCCTCTCTGCTGCCACTCTTTTTTTTGAACTTAGAATATTTTATTGGTCAATTCATGACTAAAAAAACATACAACAGTACAAACTGTGTAACCCTAAATGCTTAGTTAATTATACATACAGTTAATATTACTCTTTTGGGGTTTTTTTGTACCATAGTTGGAGAAACTCTTACATAGAAAGAAGAACATCTCTATGCAGTTAATTCCTTCTCCTATATTTCCAGATCAAAAGGGAAACCTCAATAGAACAAAGTCCATCTGCAAATCCTATCCAAAGTTATATATCAGTACAACTAATGTTCAATTCCATGAGCTATTTTCAGTTACACAAACATTCAAACGTTATATCAATAAAAATGTAACATTTTAAATAAAGAATTAATAACTATAAACTAATTGGAGTCACGTTTATCCTTTCTTCTATGAGTTTATCACCTATCATAATCAAAGTCAGCAAACTGGTTCTTCATTGTACCTGGGTACTTGTTCTTATATATCAGGCATAAATCATTCATTGAGCTTCTTACCGCTATGTCTACTTATTCCAGTCCCTCTGCAACAAGGCATTATTTAATTCCTCCTGCCATTTCTGTGTGATATTTTGGGTCACTGGAAACCCCCTTCCCCTTGTAAAGCCTTGTATACCAATGCTATGTACCTTCTTGAGTCTCCCATTTGGCTTTTCTGGTATATCATATTTAGGGGTTGTATTATTGGACTAGCTAAACATGTCACCCCTACCTCACTGTAGATGTAGTGTCTACAATGGAGATATTTAAAAATTCATTTTTGGGAAGATTAAACTCCCGTTGCATATTCCCAAAACTTTTAAGAATACTTCCTTGCGTAAACTGTGTCAAGTGTCTGACAAGGGTGTAGACAGGCATACTCACTGTACACATTTGTGTACAGTTTTTTGAGTGCCTGTCACAAACCATAAGCCACTCTGTTAATATTATCATTCTAATCTGTAGTATTTGGGTTAGTGTAGGCCACTGAGGAGTGTCTGATACATGTATAACCTCTTTAGAGAGTAGAGGAATCATCTGACAACAATGTGACTTGTTTGGAAGGGGGTACTGTTTGGAAAGGATGTGTACATTTTTTAATGGGGGGGTAACTGTTGGAGATTGTGTACAAAATGGAAATTTCTGGCTACACCCCGGGTATCTGAGACCTCTATCCTCCCATCTTTTAAGACAGTGGTCATCCCTAGCTGTAGGAAGGTTAGGGAGGTGCCTGAAAGGTATGTGTGCCCAAACTGGATTAGATATTTCCCAAGTTTGTCTTACTTGGATCCACACCACTATAGAATGCTTGGTCCAGCGGTTAGTAATCCCATTAAGATCCGTCATCAAAACCACCCAGGGAAGAACATCCAGGGAAATGTGGGAATGTGCATTTCATTCTATAAGATTCCAACCTCCTTTGTACCCTCTGTTTAGCATCTTTACTATTGGCAAGGTCTGTGCAGCCAAACAGTAATTGTAAATTTTTGGTACTCCCATACCCCCTCTATCCTTGGATTCTGTTAATAATGTCCATCACTTCCTCGGCCGTCTGCCGGCCCATATAAAATTTGTAAGTTTGTGCCTAAGTTTCCTCCAGTCTCTGTTTGGGAAGGGGATAGGCAAGTTTGTGAACAAAAATATATATCAAGGTAAGATATTCATTTTGATTGACTCTATCCTGTTTGTAAATGAAAGGGGTAATAGGTTCCAACGATTTATATCTGCAGAGACTTGTCTTTTAAGTTCCCCATAATTGAGCTCATAACATTTTGAGATCCTGGTAGTAATTGGAATACCTAAATATCTAATTTTGTTTTTCGCCCAGGTAAAAGGTGTATTGGGATAGCCCTGCGGAGGGCTTTTACTTTTTATAAACAACATTTCTGATTTATTCTGGTTTACTTTAAACCCCGATATTTTACCAAATGAATTTAATAGTTCCAGGAGTGGTGGAAATTACCCCTTCTGGGTTATTCAGGTATATCAGGGTGTTGTCCGTGTACATTTTTTTTTTTTTTTAGTTTTACTGTATAATCGGAATTACAATCCTTTGAGTCATAGACTCTTTTGCAAAGGCTCCATGTCATTTACAGGGGGTGGAGGGAGAACCAAAGTACAAGGAAGACAGATGGACCGAGCAATTATATACAGGTTTTGAAACTTTATTAATGACTTCTCCTATTTGTATACCTTCGATGGCACTATCTTTTCTAATGGCTTGTGCCAGGGGTTTGATGCTAAGCACAAACAACAGTGGGGCCATTGGGCATCCCTGATGTGTGCCTCTTCGTATCCTAAAGGACTCCGAAAGACTCCCATTAACTTGGACCCGTGCCATGGGGTCCTGGTATGCCAGTAGTACCCATTTCAAAAAGCTTCCAGTAATCCCCATCTGCAAAAGAGTTTCTTTCATATAGGCCTAATTGAGACGATTGAAAACCTTTTCCACATCTAAAAAGAGGGCCAGGTGGGATGTATCTGTGAACTGTTGATTTTTAATAATATTAAGTAATCTCCTGATATTATCTGAGAGATTTCTGTGTGGAATAAATCCCGTGTGGTCTGAATGTATTAGGCTTTCTATATGGGTTTGTACTTTCCTGGCCAATACTTTTGTTAGTAACTTAAAGTCCTGATTTAGCAGGGATATGGGTCTATATGACTCTCGCAAAGAATCTGGCTTTCCTGGTTTAGGGATCACAGTGATCACGGCATTGGTCTAGGACTGAGGACGTTTGTTTTCCTCCAGAGCCACGTTCATTACCCTGGCCAGTGTGGGAGTTAATATTATTTTGAAATGTTTATAAAATTCTGCCGGGAATCCATCTGGGCTGGGGGATTTGCCTGCAGGTAATTGCGTTATTATGGATTTTACTTCTTGCTCTGTTATTGGGGCAGAGAGTGCCTCTTGTGCTTCTAGAGAAAGCTTAGGCAAACCTAGTTCCTTTAGAAATAACTTTGCATTCTCTTCTACTTGAGGGGATTTATCTTCAGAGTATAGTTCTTTGTAATATTGCATAAATTTCAGTGCAATTTCCTGTGGTTTCCTCCATGTCTCTCCAGGATTACATTTACTTTTGAGGCACTGTACATATCTGCTGGCTTGCTCCTTTCTAAGAGTCAGGGCAAGTAACTTTGTGGCTTTGGGACCCCCCTCAAAATATTTTTGGTTGGAAAAACATAGAATACTCTCTGTCATTCTGCTCTCTAGCTTTTGTAACTCCTCTTTAATTGCAATTAGTTCCTTCAATAACTTTTTGTTCCTTGGGTTTGTTTTGTGCCAGCTCTCTATTTCCCCAATTTTTGCTTTCAATTCTATTACCTTTTTATTTTGCATCTTTTTTTTCCCCCGCAGCGAAACTTATAATTTTTCCCTGGATCACTGCTTTCATCATGTCCCACCATGTTAAAGGGGAACAGTCCGCTACTGGGGAGTCTGTTGCAAGATTTTGGAAGGCCGGGGCCATCTGTTGGACAAAGTTTTTGTCATTCAACAGGGAAACATTCAGTCTCCATGTTGTCTTCTTTTTTTCCTGGCCCCAGGACAATCTGACTGAAATAGGTGCATGATCCAATAGCGTAGACGGGTGTATGCGAGCGGCTATGCAGTTCCCTATATTTGTCTTGTGGGTAAAAAACATGTCTACACGCAAGTAGGAATGTTGTGCAGCAGAAAAGTAAGTATAATCTTTTTCTTTCTTGTTAAGGTCTCTCCATACATCTATCAATCTCCATTCTTGCATCAAAGCCCTTAGCTTTTTACTGGCCACTTTATTGGTGGAGGTTTGACCTGAAGAACGGTCCAGGGCTAGACACATGACTGCGTTAAAGTCACCTCCCAGGATGAGCCAACCCTCCCCAAGACCTGCTATCCTAAGAAAGACCTCTTGGAAAAACTTTTCTGCTCCCACATTAAATGCATATATATTCACTAGGTGCATTCTTTCTTCTCTCTGTACCCTGCCTGTTACTCTGAGAACTTGGCCCTGGAGGTCTCCCTCCACTTCCTGTATCTGGAATGGGCTGTTTTTGTGAAAAAGGTATGGCCACTCCCACTTTTTTAGCAGTGTCATGTGATGTCGCCTCCACCTGCCCCACCCACATGCATCTAAGTTTCATGTGTTCATGGTGGGAGAGGTGGGTTTCTTGAAGGAAAGCGACATCACAATTCAAGCATTTCAATTCTGTCAGAAGTCTGGTGCACTTGATTGGCGAGTTAATTCCCTTAACATTATAAGTCATTATGTTTAGATGTGTCATTTCACTAGTCTGTAATGACCATCATGAATCTTAACACTCATTTTCCACTGTATCTGAAAACCGCTGTAAATTCTGCCCTGCACACAACTTATACTACCAATTTGCTTGTCTTGACTTACACATATTTGAGAGACTCCAACTATTCATTAAAAGTAAAAACAATATAGCAACAGTACATAAACATTGTCATGAACATGTGACCTTTAACATTATGTGTCATTATAAGTAACATAATATATTGTAACTTGGCTTTCTAGGAACGTGCTGCCACAAAACCTGGCAGACTAGCGTTAATATACACCTCTTGTAAGATAATCAATTTGGGGTGGTCGTGGTTGGTTACACAATCTGAGAGTGTGCCCACGAAGGTGTAGAATGTCACTGACTGAATTCAAACCCCCAGATGTCCTCCCCCACCCCTATCCCTTGCTAATAATCTTCCTAATCTTTGTCAAATATCCAGGAACCCTTAAGTACCCCCCTTCTCCTTGCCCTATGCTGCCCATCATTTTCTCGTGCCTCTTTAACTCCATACAGTACCTGTTTTCTTTTCATGCCTGTTTATCTCCATGACATAATATCTTTCAGAATCCCCTGAGGTTTCCGTGATTGAGATTAACTAATATGTTACTTAGGGGCACGATACTTCCCCTAGGAAGTGTCATCAAAGACAGGTGACAAATCCCCCCCTTCCTTACATTCTATGACCCCTGGAACCTCTTATTTAAACAGTCTCACCGTCTTTTGTAGTGTCTTTCAACCCCTACTATAAATCAGCATTAATTCCTCCTCCCCTCCCTCGCAGCAATTTGACATTTCAAGGTGAGTTGTATTCGTTTATGATCCAACCAGCTCCCTTTACAAGGATCCTTCCCACCCTCACATCCTCGCGGGAGGTACATTCCATGAACCTGAGCTACAGTCCAAATCAAATATTAAGCTGGAATGTACCCCTCTAAGATACAAGATTCCAACATTACCTTTAATTTTTTAGTCCTCGTTCACCTCATAGGTGATTTTGAGCATGGAGAACCCTGACTTCTGCTCATTGCTCTTTGGTCAGTGTGCCGCAACAGCCTAGTGATGTCCAATGAAGCTGCGTGCAGCAAACTTCCTGGCTGGTCCTTTCATTTTGTTTATTTTTTTGTTGTCACATTCCAGGATCTCATTTTCAGTTTCTTTTCCAGGAATTATGCTTCCAGGTCTGGGAGTGTGATGCCTAATTCCTTCAGGATGGGTGTCACCTCCACAAGTGAGGGAAAGGTTTTGTCCCCGACTCTAAATGTAGTCGCAGGCAGGCAGGGAACAGCAGCTGGGCTAGAATGTCTTTTTTCAGCTTAAGCTCCCTGATGATCTCTCTCAAACATAGTCCCTCCGTCTGCAGCATCGTGGAAAAATCTTGATCAAAATAGATGGGAACTTCTTGATATTTCAGCTCTTTTTGTCTTCATGCTTCATGCAAGATCCATTCCCTGGTTTGATAATGCACCATCCGAATTATAAACGATCGTGGTCTTGCAGCTGAGTCTGAGGGCTTTGCAACCAAGGACCTGTGTGCTCTGTCTATGTCCATATTTAAACTGGAGGAATCGATAGAGTGGCCCAAAGCAGATGCTGCATAAAATCAACCGTTGTGGCATAACTTTCTTCTGAGCCCTCCAGTACGCCATGGATTCAGAAATTATTCTGACGAGACCTATTCTCCAGGTACCCCAGCTTGCTTTGTGTTTCTCGATCCTGCTGTAGGAGGAATAGTAGCAGTCTGTCTGTAACCTCTTGGGCCTCTGTTAGATCTGTCACTCTCATGGCATTAGCTGATACATTTTGGTCAAGGGTCCGAACATCTTTCTTTAGGTCAGTAAGAGCTGAATCTATTTTTGTAACTGTGCTGAGGATTTGTTTCAGTGTCTGGTCAGTGTCATCTTGTGCCTCTGGCTCATTACACTCCATGTCTAGAGATGATTCAGACGGCTGGCACCGGCATGGTGGTAGGCTGATGTGGGCCTCTAATGCTTCTCCAATGTTCAGCTGCTTTAGTTTTCCTTGTGAGGATATCAATTTGGCATTTCTTGTTCTCAATGCTTTCCCTGCCATATTAGGTGATTGAGGGACCCATCAAAATCAAACTTTTTAATGTGATTGGCAAAGAATAACTTTCTTTTTATAGGGGTGGTTACGGATCTCTCCAGGTTAGTGTCTGATCATCTTGGTGATGTCATCGGAAGTCTCTGCTGCCACTCTTAAGTAGAGGGACCACATCAGCTCTTCTCCAGTCCTCCAGAACCATGCTTGTTTCCAGACAGCTGTTGAATAAGACCATCAGTGTGGCAGCTAGCACCTCCCTGAATTCCTTTAGTACCCATGGGTGTATCCCATCTAGTGCCATAACCTTGTCCGCTTTCAGAGCTACAAGTACCTTCAAGACTTTTGCCTTTGAAAATTGACATTTGTCTACCTCCCCCAGCTTCATTTCTGCTGCTCCCTGGTGGTTTGTCCCCTGCTCTACTGTGAAGATGGAGCAGAAGTACTTGTTCAGGATGTCTGCTTTTTCTTAGTGATCTTCTGCACAGTTGCCCCCCCCCCACCAGCCTCCTTATCCTCACTGTCCCTCCCCTTCCCTTCTTCTTCTCACTTATGTACCTGAAGAAAGTCTTGTCCCCTTTAACTACCCCTTTGGCTATCCTTTCCTCTGTGTGCACCTTTGCTCCCCTCACTGCCTTCCTGCTTCTCTCTGACTTAGAAAACCAAAAGAGCGCGCACAAGGAAAGTGGTGCTATAAGATCAAACTAGATAGCAATGCCAAAATGTCTTAGCACACACAACCAAAACATGGGATGCCACAACTTATAAGTTTTTTATGCAAACAAAATTTTAAGTACATGCCTGACGGACAACATCTCAACTAGGCAAGATGTGCAAGATGTTGTCCGTCAGGTATGTAATTAAATTTGTGTTTTCATAAACAGCTTTTAAGTTGTGGTGTCCCATTTTTTGGTTGTGTGTGCTAAGACCTTTTGGCATTGTTGTTCTCTCTGATTTACTTGGAACACTTCCCTGTCTTCCTCCCTCATTTCCTTATACCCCCTGAATGCCACCCTCTTTTCCTTCACCACCTTGGCCACTTCCCTTCTTTTTTAGAAGGTAAAATACAATTCCCCCCTTCCCACTATTTTATTGCTGTATTGTAATAAGGTATTCATCACTGCTACATTTACAGTCTGTCATGATTATTATTATTTCTATTATTATAGGAAAATCAAATTCAAAGTGTATGCACTAGTGTTTGTATTTTGATGCGTATATATTAAATTGATTCAGATATAACTTCAATTAATTTGATATTGAAGTAATAGATACAGTGGGCCAGATATTCAGAAATGTGCCAATGGCCAGTGCAAGTCCGGTGCAGCACAAATCCGATGTACCACAGTGCAATGAGTGCCATATTCAGAGGTTGTGCATGCTGAAATGCACCAGTGCAACACAGCAGAATATGGCAAAATGCACCATGGCACAAGCAGACTTGCACCACGGCGCAATCATATCTGTGCCATGGCGCAATCAGACATGCGCCATGGTGCACAAAGAGCAGCCACAGGCAATGGTGGAAGCACAGCAGCATAGTAACAGAGGAGGGCACGGCACAGGAAGAGACCCAGGAACAGTGCCAGGGAAGCACAGTGGTAGGCCACAGGTGGCCACCACCAGCAGGGCACACACAGGCACCCAGACACCCCCACCCCAGAACACAACAGTGGCACAGAAAGCAGGCAACAGGTGGCACCAATGGCTAACAGAGGGCCACCAATGGAGACTCCCCCCTATCTGCATGCTGTGCCCCTACCCACCCAGACCCCAACAAGCCACACCCAGGACCATGCTGCCAAGCACACACATGCCACACACCCCTGACAGCTGCCCCATGGGCACCACAAGGCACACCCACTGACCAAGGGACAGGACACCACAGCCATGAGACACACCACAGCACACAGCAGTGCACCGCAGATGCACGACCCACACACTGACACATGCACACCACACAGACAGACACCTCGCCACTACAGCATGGTTCCTCATGCCAGCTGCAAAGCAGACACCGACACAGGCAGGTAAGTCAAAATAAGTGTAATGTATAAAACTATATAAAAAAGCAAGGGGTGGGAAAGGGTAGGAAAGTGAGGGAAGGGGAAAGGGAACAGAGACTGTACAGTGGGAAGGGGGATGGATTGGGGAGGGACAGCAGGGGAAACAGGGAAAAGGTGGGGCTGGAACTAAGAGCAGCCATGCTCTGCCACTGCCTGGCACCTCCTTCGCTGCTGTTTGGCCAGCAAGAACCAGTGCACCTGCTGGACTGCTTCCATGGTGGTGGAAGTTATAAGGATGATCTGGCACAGTAGCCTACAGTACAGGGGCAGCCTCGACCTCCACTGGACACCTATGACAAAGGACAGGACAGGTGATCAGTGCAAGGTCCCAAGGTACCATGCCCACCCACTGTGCGCAATGGGTAGTGGGAACACACATCCCTGAAGTGGCACCCTGGCCACCCACAGGGGGGTGGGCCAATGCCTGCCAGCAACCCAACAAGCTATGACAGTGCACAGAGGTGGGCACCACTGCCCAATGGCCACCCAACTGTGCAGCGACAGTCAGATGGCACAGGGTACCAGCAACACCACAGCAGCACCAGTGGCAGCTGGGCGCACACCCACCCCACAAACAGCTGGTACACATGTGAAATGGCCACCCCACAGTGGCATGCACCATGCACAGTGTGCAACACACAGCTTCCACGGCACATGGCACAGGTGGCCATGGCCACACCCACTCCCCCGCTGACCATGCTGTAATGTGCACAGGACCAAAACAGTGCTTACCTGCCCACTGCAGCCCCACTGACACCTATCCTGCTGCTGCACCACCACTGCTGGGTCCTGCTGCAGCCTGCTGGACTGGCTCTGGTGCTCCTGCCACTCTTGCCCTGCAGCAGTCTTCAGGTCCTGGGAATGGAACAAAGACAGGTACACATTAGAGAACACCCACAGCATATGCCCACCACCCCCATTCCTGTGCACAGTGTGTGCTCCTCCCTGACATGTCCCCCAAGGCTGTATCACAAAGCAACCTGCGGCTGGCAATGCCACACCACAATGTGCATGATGACAGTGTACCCCTCTGCAGGGCATGCCAGACAGCCAAGCCATCACCACAGTACAGCATTAGGGCACACTTGCAGCATGAGATGACTTACCTGGCTGTGGCATGGCCCCCCAGCAGACACGTGCCTGCAGCTGTCTCAGGCACTCCAGGTCCCACCACATGAGGTCTCCATACCAGTGGCGGCATTGCTTCCTGGTTCTGGCCACCCCAGTGTTTTGCACCATGCTGGCAGTGATGCCCTGCCAGACATCCATCCATGGCTGTTGCAGTGGCAACTGTCCAAACAGCCCTGGTGCAATTGGCTGCACACAGGCCACCAGATTGACCAATTCAATGTCTGACCAGTTACAGGCCCGGTGAACTCCCCACTGCGCCATTGTGCCAACAGAGATGTGTGGATGCAAAATGGTGGCCAGAGGCACATGTTCGCACAATGTGCACGGGATGCGTGCCTCGTGGAGGCATGCACTGTGTCAACCAATCACACAATGCTGTAGATGTGCAACATGGGTGTGGCCTGATAGGCATGTGGTGATGGAGTCCCAAGGGATCAGAGGGTCACAGTATTGATCAGGGGTCGACCAGCACACTGTGCGCTGGTGCACTATAGCAGCTATGATGCATGATGCGCCATGGTTCCTATTGTGCAGTGGGCACACAGTACACAATAGGTGGTAGCACACCTACTGATGCATGCGCACTGATGTTCTGCACACTGTGCAAGCCTGGACATTGCGCCGCGACTTGCTCCAGAGCAATTCCATTGCACATGAAGCAAGAACGCAGTATTCAGCCGCCACATGCAAATGAGCTCATCAGCCAATGCACAGCACACTGGAGAAATTAGCATGTCGTTACCATTGTGCCAATGCTCATTTGCATGCATTGCACTATAAAAGCACCACGGACCAGCACATGCCATGGACCGGTATTGCCACCATCTGAGGTAAGTTGCACATGCTGCTGAGCTCAGCCAGCACAGCAGGGTGAACGGAGTATGCTGCTGCTGACACTGACACACATGTCCATGTCCACAGGTAGCACTATGTCGGAGTGTGAAGAGAGTGAGGAGTGCTGGCCTGCTCGCAAACACAGGCCCAACTTTACTAAGGCAGAGGCAGATGCCCTGTTTGAGGCCTACCTCGACAAGGAGCCACTGCTGAGTGTGGTGCCACAGGCACACCACAGGCCAGGGCTGAGGCCTAGGAGGTGGCAGCGAGTGTCAACCAGCATGGCAGCCACCAGCAGTCTGTGCAGGAGTGCTGTAAGAAGGTGGGCACGATAAGTGGCACATCAAGGAGAAGGTGGCGGCCATTCATGCAGCCCGGACAGCCACCGGAGGGGGGGCCTGCTGATGTGCCACAGCTCATGGCGCAGGAGGAGTTGGTGGCAGCCACCATGAGCCACAGCACTGTCGAGGGTGTGCCAGGTGGAGGTTTCCAGATGGGTGGAAGCTCATCACTGCATGCTACATATGCTGGGCACGCACAGCAAGCAGTGGCCGGGGGGGATGAGGGGGTTGGGGGGATGGGGGCCTTGCATCACTGACACATCTGTTTTCTCTTTCAGCACCAGCCTGCCTACATGCAGAGGATAGGGCACCAGCAGCAGCCGTGGAGGCAGGCCCAGTCCTGAAGGACCAGCCATCCACCTCCACGGGCATCTGGGGGGCCTGATCGGCTGCAGCAAACCACTGCTGTCCAGCCAGATGTCCTGGGCATGGGGTCTGATGATGCCCTGGCTGTGTTTCTGCAGGATGCCAGCCATGGCATTCTCTGCATGGAGACACAGATCAGGGTGGGGTCCAACACCGATGATGACCTAACCATGATCCTGGACAGCATGGGTGATGTTGTGGGGGAGATACCCATACCAGGTACCATCACAGACAGCGTGCCCAGTGATCTGACAATGGTGGGACAGCTGCCTGCCACCTCTGCAGGTGCTGCTATGTGCACCACCATGCTGCGCAGGTGCTGGGCAACATACAAAGGGCCAGAAGGGCAGCAGCAGCAGGCAGCAGGGGGCCATAGGGCAGCCAGACACGGTGCCCACTGCCGAAGTGCCTGATAGGGACCTACCCCATGGGGACCCCACTGTGCAGCATCCACCTGAGCGGGGGGCTGTGCAGCATGGTCATACCACTGAAGGGTTGGCGCCCTGCCCAGATTCCCCTGGGCGCTGACCCATTGGCAAAGCACACCCATTTGCTGTGGGCCTCTGTGGAGCAACAGGTGCTGCTGGTAGCTGGGGTGCGCTGCTGGAGTAGACTGCTGCTGACACTGACACACATGTCCATGTCCACAGGTAGCACTATGTCAGAGTGTGAAGAGAGTGAGGAGCATTGGCCTGCACACAGAGGTGTGCCAGGTGGCTGAGCAGTGCAAGAGAGGCACTGCGCAGCTCCTGGAGGCTATACAGCACTTGCGGGAGGACACGACTGCATCCTAAGATCGCATAGCCAATGCGATCATGGATGGTCTTGCACTGCTGGCTGCTGCAGGGTGTGGCTGGCCACCTCAAACACCATGTAGTGCACTGTCCACCCCACTATACCGGGGTCAAGTGACACTCTCCCTGTCTATATTGGGCTCTGCTGTTGGCATCCCAGGCACACCTGGGACAGGCCTGTTTGGGTGCCTACACACCCCTGCATGGACCTGGTCACAGTCCCGCAGTACAACCCCTCTGGAGGGCTGTTGCAAACACCCCCTGTGGCTGATGTGCAGCCTGTGGCTGCCGATCGGCCCTGGCATGGCCCCGGTCCTGCAGTACAACCCCCTGGGGGTCTGTTGTAAACACCCCCTGTGGCTGATGTGCAGCCTGTGGTGCTGATCGGTCCTGGCGCGGCCGCCACCGTGGCCGCAGTGGCCATGGTTCCACTCGGTGGACCTGATGAGTGTGCCACTGTGGCTGCAGTCTGCTGCCGCTGCCCTGTGCACACATGGGCAGTCTGTGTGTGTGCATACCACAGGTGTAGCACCTGTGTGTCTCACCGCACACTGCCTGTGTGCGTACCTGCCCAGCCGCTGGCCTATGTGGCATGGGCGTGATGAGAGCAGATCTGCACCGACTGCGCCTGTGCACTGGTGCACTGTATCTGATCCCCACCACATGCCAGCGCCTGGGCACATGCGTGTGTGTGTGTGTGTGTGTGTGTGTGTGTTGCTGTTCACTGCTATGTGCAGTTGTGTGTGGCTGTGTGGCACTGTCACCCCCACCCCTGCACCACTCCTCTATGTGTGCATGCACATTGCCATGCATGCCCCTGCCTGTGTACTGTACCTGTGTGTGTGGCCAGTGTGTGGGTGTTAGCGCCACCTACCTGCGTGCACCATAGTGCTCCTGTGTGATGGTGTCCATGTGCTGGCGTGACATCATCTGCAGCAGGGGATCTCTCCACCCCGGGAGGGGGCAGTCCATCACCCTCCAGCCCATTGCTCTCATCATCCCCACTACTGTCCCCCTCATCAGCCTTGACAGCTATTCCACGGTCAATGGCCATGTTGTGCAGTATGCAGCAGGCCAGGAATAGGCCACAGGCTTTCGAGGGGCTGTACTGTAGGGCACCACCAGGCCTGTCTAGGCAATGGAACCGTGCCTTCAGCATCCCAACTACACACTCAATGATGTTCCGCGTGCTGGCGTGTGCTTCATTGTACCGTTCAACTGCTGGGGACAACGGTGCTGATAGGGGGTGAGCAGCCAGGGCCTGAGTGGATAGCCGCTGTCACCTGTGTGGATAATGACATGGTTAGCCCTGTGTCCTCCATTACTGTGCCCCTTGCCTATCCCTGGTGCCCTTTCCAGTGCACCCACCCTGCCCTCCCCATCCCATGCCCTGCCCGGCATCCCTTGCCTGTCCCATACTCACCCACTAGGTGGCCTGTGGGGATGTCCCCATGCTTGAACCTGTGGCACAGTGCAGAGCTGTGCCAGATGAATGCATCATGTGCACGCCCAGGGTGTGTGGCACAAACCTTGGTGATGCGCCTCTTGGCATCGCACACCACCTGGCAGTTCACACTTAGGAACCCCTTCCTGTTCACGTAGACCACACCCTCAAGACCAGGTGTCATGCTGATGCCCACGTGGGTGCAGTCAATGTCCCCGATGCCACCCTGTGGAAGTCCTGCATGGTTGATGTATGCTCCGCCTATGTGCTGGGGAAATGGATGTATTCTGAAGCATGTGGAAGCGGGGCATTGAGGAACTGTGTGAGGAGACGAGACGTGGCCGACTGGGTTATGCCTGTAGTGTCCCCTGTTGGTCTCTGGAAGGTGCCTGTGGTGATCAGGCACATGACTGCTGTCACCTTTGTCTCCACAGACATTGCGTGGCTCCGTCTTGTGCATGCCTGCATCTCTTCACTGCACAGCTCACAGAGCTGCCTCAGAATGGCCCTGTTCAGGTGATACCAGCCCACAATCTCTGTATCTACATAGAAACATAGAAACATAGAAGTTGACGGCAGATAAGGACCGCAAGGCCCATCCAGTCTGCCCATTTCTTTTTCTACCTTATAAATGTGCCATCGGCCTTTGCTCTGTCAGTGGCCTATCTATTCATACTCATTTGTATTGCTCCCTTATGCCTATCCCATGCCTGTTTGAAGCCCTGCACTGTATTCATAGCCACCACTTCTTGAGGTAGGCCATTCCATGCATCCACCACCCTTTCTGTGAAAAAGAATTTCCTCACATCCCCTTAATCGACCTCTAATCTCATGCTGTGGCCTCTTGTCCTGCTATTTTTCTTATATTTAAACATGTTAGACTCTTTCACCTTGTTAATGCCCTTAAGGTGTTTGAATGCCTCGATCATATCACCTCTTTCCCTCCTTTGCTCAAGGGTATACATATTGAGCTCTGTTAATCTGTCCTCATATGTTTTCTGATGCAGTCCCTGCACCATTTTGGTTGCCCTTCTGTGGACTGCTTCAATTTGGTTAATGTCCTTGTGAAGGTGTGGCCTCCAATACTGCACGCAGTACTCCAGATGGGGCCTAACCAGTGTCTTGTAAAGAGGGATTATTACCTCTCTTTACGACTTGTGATACCCTACTAATACACCCTAACACCCCCTAGCCTTACCTACTGCTTTAGAGGTCTACTTGGATGATTTTAGGTCATCAGTGATGATGATGCCCAAGTCTCTTTCTTCCTTGTGACTGCTAGCAACCCTCCCAGCCTATAGGTGGCTTCAGGGTTTCTCTTCCCTATGTGCATGATCTTGCACTTCTTTGCATTAAATCCCAGTTGCCACTCTTCTGACCATTTTGCTAGTTTATCCAGATCTCGTCTGTGTCTGTGTAATTCTCGAAGGTGGTGCAGGCACGGTACCACCTGTTCTGGGTGTACCGCCGATGGGCCCTTCCACAGCCATGTTGCTGTTCCTCCTGCCTCCTCACACCCCTCATTATGGCTTCCATTAGGAAGGGTGCACTGGTCATGGCACCTGATGTCCTGTCTCCCCTCTGGGTGGTCAGCTGCTGCATTCTGTATACCACCCTGGTGCACTGTGTGGCACTTTGCCTGCCTCTCCCTCTCCCTCTCTCAGCCCCTGGCTCACTCTCCACTGCCACCTCTGTCCCACACCCCTGTGGCTGCCTGTGCCAGTCACTCTGTCCCTCACTGGCTCTGTCTCCCTTGCTCTGTCCCTTTTTCTGTCTCTCCTCCTTCTCTTGCCACTCTCTCTCTCTCTCTCTCCCTCTCCCTCTCCCCTGGCACTAGTGCTGTCTGTGTGCTTGTGCCCTGTATTTATAGGCTGAAGTCTGCTCGGCGCGTCCAGGGTTTGCTCCGCACTTGCGCCATGGTCCCACAGTTGAATATCGCACTGTGTCAAGAGTATTCAGCACGCCTGTTCTTGCGCATGCATTCATTATAGTTGCACATTGGTGCAATGGGACTTGTGCTGCGCAATGACTCCCGCTGAATATCTCTCCTTGGCGCAAGTCCACACTTGCATCGACACAACTCAGTTGCGCCATGTGCAACTGCTTTGAATACCCCAGCCATAGTGTCTGAATATAATTATTGTCAATATGAGTCAGTAGATCACTTTTAAGTGTCTTTTTATCACCAGTAGTGTTATTTATTTCACTTTACACTTTTATAGGGGCAGCTGTATTTATAACTAGTCAGGTGCATTATATGTATTTATGATGTGAAATTAATATATTTGACAATAAGTACATTATGAATTTGCATTATGGATTAGTTAGATTGGGTGATATGTCACTTTAAGGTGACACTTTAAAATGGATGGTATTGTTTGATTTCACCATTCCCTGATGATGTGCTAAGAGAAACCGGTCGTAGGTTTGTGTGTGAGGAGCTCCTGGTGGCATTCCTGTAAGAGGAATTCTTTCTTTTGATTACAAAATAAACAACTTTATGCACCTTTACATTACGGTGTTGGCCTGCTTACTTTGTTGGTTGGTGGATGGTGCTATTTTTACATTGGCACTTCCCTAGAGAACCAGAGCAGTTTATTTTTCCTTCTGCTTTTACTCACTTTCTTCATGCAGAGCCTGGTTGCCTTAATTATGCCTTTCCTTATTTTGTCCCCACTGTATCTCTACCCTCCTTGGCAATCCCCATTTATGAGGCAGCTTCTGAGGCAGTCTCCTATTTCTTTAAAATCTGCCATCCTAAAATCCAGAACCCTCTTCCTCATGTGGTTTGTCTTAGTTCCCATCTTAATGTTAAACCACACTATAATCACTGGTACCTAGGAGATTGTCCACTGTAATGTCTACATTGCCATCCTTGTTTGTAAACTTACAGTAAAATCCATTACCTAACAATTGTTAAGCAAATGAAGATATTTGCTGTTATTATAAACTTAAACAGAGCCCTGTGGAGGGGTTGTGGGATAACAGATGGACCAGACACCGAACTTCAAGTTCAACACACAATCTTTGTGTGATGTTTATTCAAAATACAGGAAATAAGCTTCTGCAATGCCATATTCCTTCTTCACTACATCAGTTTGCAGCAACAGACTATGTAGGTCCTTTCTCTGCACTTAGCCAGCACCTACTGACACTGATCTAACTTACTAGTTGAGATGCAACCTCCACCCCTGTGCAGGCCCCATTTGCTTGGGTAGTAGAGGCCCAAAAAGAAAAAAAACAAGCTATAGACAAAGAACTTCAATGCAGAATCACTGAAAGAAAGGTTACCCCAAAGGGCATTGGTAACAAATCCAGTTTCAAAGAAATACAACATCATATCTACTTCCATAATGCAAAGCATTATGGGATATATGCAAATCACCATGGCATTTAGAATTGTTCAGTTTACAGCAATTTACATGTATTTTAAATAGCACAACTTGCTTAGTTTCTATAATAGTCACCTAGTACTTTTTACCATTATGAAAAACACCTAGTGCCATGGTATTTTCAACATTCACAGGTTTCATAAACATAAGGTATATTATGACATAGTGCTATTACATACTAAATCCAACAACAATTAACACAACCTGTTTTACATACATCTGGAGATCACAACAATAGCCTCCCTGTATGAGGACCTGAGAGGGAAAAGTAAAATTAAAGAGGACACTACAGCATAGTCAAGAAAGAGAAGGGGTGCCCATAGGTGGCCAACCTTATGGACTAGAAATTATAAAGGATAGATTAGGCTAAGAAATAGAAGAACTGTTGGAACAGATTTAAGAAAAGGTTGGTACTCAAGAGTGGCAACAGCTCCCTGTCACATATCCCCCACCTTAAGAGGGAAGCAGTTATTGCAGACTGCTTACTACCTTCCTGTTTCAGGAGGGGATGGAGCTTCCACCCATCCATCTTCAGAAGCTACATCTCAGGGGGTCCCTATTAACGATGAACAATCCATCACAAACATAGTGGATATCATTCTTTACCCATAGGCATTAACACATTTCTTAACAGAGACTAATGGTACCTTCCCTGAACTATCCCCTTTTAGGGAAAGTCTGTCATATTTCTTAACCAAAAATCTGGATTGCTGTAAAGTCCAGTACCATAGAAAGACTTTATCTGGGGTGAGTAATTACCTGCTCCGACCCCACTAGACATGTCAGTTTTAAGCAGGGGCCCAGTCCTAGGTTCAGTCCCTCTACATAAACCCACCATGTCTCTTGATTCATTCATTTCACTTGCTACTGAAACAGACACCTGAGAGTAGACCCTCTTTTGGTGTTACCCCAACACAGGTTCCAATCCATTTTCCACCCACCTCCTCCATTGTAGGTTTTCCATCAAAAAAATAAATAAAACACTATGTACCACCTCAGACTCCTTATCTGCCCTTGGGTACCTCTTTCTTTGACCTTAACATACTGTAACAGTTTGCCAACACTAGCATCTTTAGCCTGCAGTATACTCTAGTGAATACTGTTAATAGATTTAGCTGTATCAATTCAAGAAAAAGTCCCTTCAGCCTCATAGGCTTCTTCTTGCTTGCTTGGAGTCTTCAAGCCCAGCACAATATCACTAGGCACAATCTTACCTGGAGTCTCACATTCAAGTTCCATACTTGCAACTCCGACCTCCAACAGGTAACATCCTGGAAACATAGGCAGCAAAGGAATATCCCGCTCAGTCAGGGGTTAACCTCCAGCTGAACCCATGAAAAATCCTCCTCTGATTCTTTATCCAACTCTCCAGCAGGGACCTCTTGAGCACCTGGCATCAGTGTTCCACCTCTCTGCATAGTCGGTCTGCCTCCAGCCATTGCCCACTCATCTAGTGAATCATCCTCATCAGGGTCTCCACCTCCTGGGTGTTGTCTCTCACACTTCCAGTCTGCTTTGACCTGCATCTCTTCATCATCTTCAGTCTTGGCCTTCCTCCAAGCTCCCAGGTGCAGTTCAGCCAGCAGCTTCTCTCCGTCTGTCAGCCATGGTTCTGGTCAGAACTCCACAGACTTTCTTCTCCGGCAACTCCTGGTGCATCAGTCCACCTGGGATATCTGGGCAATATCCACCAGAAAATGTCCCTCTTTGGCCAGTCCAGATGCTTCCAGCAAGTTATCCAACTTCTTACACCAAGTCTGTTTCAGTGTTGTGGGATAACAGATGGACCAGACACCGAACTTCAGGTTCAACACACAATCTGTGTGTGATGTTTATTCAAAATACAGGAAATAAGCTTCTGCAATGCCATATTCCTTCTTCACTACATCAGTTTGCAGCAACAGACTATGTAGGTCCTTTCTCTGCACTTAGCCAGCACCTACTGACACTAATCTCTGATCCAACTTATCAGTTGAGATGCAGCTTCCACCCCATGCTGGCCCCATTTGCTTGGGTAGTGGGGGCCAAAAAAGAAAAAAAAAACAAGCTATAGACAAAGAACCTCAATGCAGAATCACTGAAAGAAAGGTTACCCTAAAGGGCATTGGTAACAAATCAAGTTTCAAAGAACTACAACATCATGCCTACTTCCATAATGCAAAGCATTATGGTATTTATGTAAATCACCATGACATTTAGACTTGTTCAGTTTACAGCAATTTACATGCATTTTAAATAGCAGAACTAGCTTAATGTCTATAATAGTCACCTAGTATTTTTTACCATTATCAAAAACACCTAGTGCCATGGTATTTTCAACATTTACAGGTTTCATAAACGTAAGGTATATTATGACATAGTGTTATTAAATACTAAATCCAACAATGATTAACACAACCTGTTTTACATACATCTGGAGGTCACAACAATAACCTCCCTGTACGAGGACCTGAGAGGGAAAAGGAAAATTAAAAAGGACACTATAGCATAGTCAAGAAAGGGAAGGGGTGCCCATAGGTGGCCAACCTTATGGACTAGAAATTGTAAAGGATAGATTAGGCTAAGAAATAGAAGAACTGTTGCAACAGATTTAAGAAAAGGTCGGTCCTCAGGAGTGGCAAGAGCTCCCTGTAACAAGCCACAATAAGGTAAAATACCATTTTAAATATTACAGTAACTATTAAATAAGTAAAACTAAACTGGGATACAACAGGTTCATTCATACAGATACTGTATTTGGAAATGTGGCTTGACACCAATTTGAGATGGGATGTTCTGCTCAGTGCTCCTCACATGACTCACAGTTGCCAACTGTATGCCAGCTTAGAATGGCAGAGGTTGAGTGACCATAGGAATGGTCACATCCTCTCATTTATGTACAAAGGTATTCGAGGGCAACTTCCAGAGTATCTATTAATCAACATTATTTACAGACAGAAAAAGGCCTTTATAAGATCAACAAAATCAGCAACAGTATTGAAACTAGTGGTCCCTATCTGTAACTTGGAAATAAGCAGAATGTCATTTTTCTATCTTGGACCAATGGCTTGGAGTAGCATTCCACATACCTTATGACCAGTCTTTGGCAAGATTAGGTGGGGTGAGATAAAAACATGCCTTGATGACAAAGCTAAAGGACCGCTTGCTTGTTGTCAGACACCTTAATGCTTATTTTTGGATTATTTGCAATTTTTTTTCATTCTCTATAGTTGTTTTCTTATTTGTTGTGCTCAATTTTATTGCGTATTGTTCTTTGCAGATTATTTATAGAATTTTAATACTGTGCTATTTTCTAACAAAATGCTATGGGACCCCATTGTAAATCAGCCTTGGCTCAAATGAGTTCATCCTTGTTCATATCTTGATATGAATACCATTTTACCGTTCCAAAAAATCTCTTCTAGGATGCAACACAGAGTAACATGGAATAATACGTAACGTCCACCCTCAGAATATCTGTGTCAACTCCAATATAGTGTTAACAAGCTATTTGTAGATTACGAAAGGGGTTTAAAATCTGCAGCACCATTCAAACCCCAAGGTACCACAGAGTTCCGCTGTATAATCCATGTTGTCTCTTTTTGGAGGAGCATTTTAACACTGCCTCCACTCCTGTCCAATGGGGCATATGTTGCAAGGCTCTAAATTTGAAAGAAGTGGGGTTGCACTGCTGCTGACCACCAAAATGTGCACACAAAGTAGTATCCACCCGTCCAGCTACAATAACTCTAATAAGCTCTCCATTTCTAGCAGATAGAGTCCTAGAAGAACTCACAGAACTAAAGGTAGACAAAGCAATGGGAACAGATGGGCTACATCCCAGGATATTGAGGGAGCTAAGGATGGAGCTAGCAACACCACTGGCAGCCATGTTCGGTGAGTCACTCGGCACGGGGGTGGTTCCAGATGATTGTAGGAGGGCACACATAATCCCCTACACAAAATTGGTAGCAGGGAGGAGGCAGCAAACTACAGGTCAGTCAGCCTCACCTCAACAGTGGGAAAAATAATGGAGGCATTGCTCAAGGAGAGGATTGTGAAACACTTGGAATCCACCAGTGCACAGGATCTGAGGCAGCATGGATTCACTGCAGGAAGATCATGTCAAACAAATTTGATAGATTTCTTTGACTGGGTGATGAGGGAGGTAGACCAGGGAAGTAGCTGATGTTGCCTACCTTGATTTCAGCAAGGCCTTCAACACTGTTCTATACAGGAGACTGTTGAACAAATTGGGAAGCCTGGGCATGGGGCACAAGATAGTAAACTGGATTAGAAGCTGGTTAGAGGATAGAAAGCAGAGGGTGGTGGTAAATGGGATCCAGTCTGAAGAAAGGGGAGTGATCAGTGAGATGCCTCAGGGATCGATCCTCGGGCCAGTCCTTTTTAATATCTTCGTTAGCAATATTGCAGAGGGGCTGGAGAGAAGGTTTGCCTGTTTGCAGATGACACCAAGCTCTGCAACAGGGTATACACCTGAGATGGGGTAAAAAGAATGAGGGGGGACCTAGAAAAACTGGAAAAATGGTCTGAAGAGTGGCAACTAAGGTTTAATGCAAAGAAATGTAAGATCATGTACCCAAGCAGCAGAAACCCTGGGGAGAGCTACAAGATGGGGGGGGGGTCACTGACTGTCACCAGGGAGGAAAGGGAGTTGGAGATCATTGTGTCAGATGACCTAAAGGTATCCAAGCAGAGTACGAAGGCAGTAGGGAAGGCCAGTGGCATGTTGAGGTGCATAGGAAGGGGTATCACTAGTAGAAAAATGGAGGTGGTGATACCATTATACAAAACACTGGTGAGGCCTCATCTAGAATACTGTGTACAGTTCTGGAGACCGCATCTTGGAAAGGACATAGACAGAGTGGAGGTGGTTTAGAGAAGGTCAACAAAGATGGTGCCGGGCCTACACCAGAAGACATATGGGGAGAGACTGAAAGACCTCAATATGTATACCCTGGAAGAAAGGATGGAATGGGGAAGATATGATAGAAACTTTCAAGTATCTTAAGAGCACAAACAAGGTGCAAGGGGGAAACACCTTTAAATATAGGAGTGGACAAGAACAAGGGGGTATAATACAAGATTGGAGAGGGGCAGGATAAGGGGAAATGTAAGGAACTCTTTTTCACAGAAAGGGTGGTGGATGTATGGAATGACCTACCCCATGAGGAGTAGTCCTTGACCATAGCGACTGAGATTGAGCATCTAGAAAAACAGCGACTCAATCTCGGTGACTGTGATCATGGCTACCTATGAAGGAGGGCGACCGGATACTGGGGTTAGCGAAAATGGCGACAGGAACTCACGGGTATACATGCGCACACGCCTGCGGGAGGGAGAGATATGGAGGAAGGATGGCATGTGGAAGGGGTTGTGGTGAGCAGCTGCCAAGCCGAATCACTGGCATCGTGGGGAGGGTGGTCAGTTGGGAGGTGTGGAGTACCGGGTTCCAGTCCGGCTTCATGCGTTTGTTTGTTTTTTGCCACCTGGCGGCATGTATTGCCCAAAGTTTTGGCCCCCCCCGACATGTACCCCCCTGGAGCTGAAAATTTATAAGTAGGGGGGGTGCAGGGGTCACAGCCCCCACATTAAAAACTAGACCTGTAGGCCTCGGGCTCCATTTTTTAGTGCGCTGCAGTGCGGATCACCGAAATAATTTTTCGGTGATGTGCACTCGCCATAATGGCGATCGCTGTTCCTCGATCGCTATTATGACATAGAACCCCCAGGGGGTTGTGGGAGCATCAACAGTATGGGGATTTAAAAAAGCATGGGATAGGCATAAGGGAAACCTACAGGTAGGGAGGAGAGGCTAAAGCCGATGACCACATAGGGAAATCGACTACCAACTAAGGTAGGAAAATCAGGCAGTCTACATGGGCCTGGCGGTCCTTATCTGACGACAATCTCTATGTGTCTGTTAAGCTCCTGGCCATGATACTTTAGGGGTCTCACAGTGCATCTCACATTGATATTAGCACAATTGCACCAACCAATGTAGAGATTACAAACAGGGTGCTACAGTGCACATATTAAGCAAAGCAAAAATTCATTTCCTGTAATTGGATTAACAGATTTGGAGCTGATTGCTCAATAGGTTCAGATGCTATACTTACAGGTATAAAAATCTTGTCTAAGCTGTGTTCTTAAAATTCTCTCTTTGTCACAAAAGTGACTTTCTGTCAGATGGTTTGCCAAACTCCTTCCTTTTCTTAATGTTACCCTAGAAGTACCACCCATCAAAGGAGCAATATCTGCATCAGCTAATAGTGTGCTCCATTTTTCTTTGATGTTATGTCTAATAGCGAAGGATCTGTCATGATAATCTGAAGCAAAAGCAATTTAATTCATCTCATCTATTTTCCATTGTTTTACTTTAGTAATGAACCCTTTTATCCCTATGTGTGCTTCTTGTCTATTGTCTCTATTGGCCCTTGCCACACTGAGACCTTTATACCTCAACCTACTTTACCCTTTGCTAACCTTCCCCTCTCCCTACTCTGTTCACCATTATTATTGCTTCCTTCTTCTAGTACTTCACCACTTTTTGATTATCTATTGCACCTTACAGCTACAAAGTGTTTAACTTCACCTGATATTGTTTGTCCTGAATCTGCACATATATCTGTGACCTTGTATCTCACTATGAATTACCTGATTAGAGCATTGTGTGCACTCTGTATAATTGGTTATCAAAGTGTTGTACTGTATAATGTGCCATTTTATATGTATTACCTTCAGGACCTCCTTGTGAATGAGCTTGCTTAATGGAGTCTTCCTGCAATAAACTTGAAACTTGAATCTTTCAATACTCTCTGCTTTTTTTGATAACTTTACATAGAAAGATAGAAACAGAATTTGCTGGCAGATAAGGACCACTTGGCCCATCTGGTCTGCCCATTTTTCCCTGCCCATAGTAACATCACAGATCCTACTCGATCTCCGATTCATTCACCCCCCCCTTCCCTTTCCCTAAGATGACCTCTTGCCTATCCCATGCATTCTTGAACCCCACCACTGTTTTCATCCCCACCACCTCCGCTGGAAGACTGTTCCAGGAATCCACCAATCTTTTGGAGAAAAAGCACTTCCTCACATCTCTCCTAACTCTACCCCATCTTATCATGCCCCCTTGTCCTTGAGCACCTTTATTTCTGAAAAATGCTTCCCTCCTGTACCTTATTCACCCCCTGTAAGGTATTTAACGGTCTCTATCATAACCCCTTCCTCTCTTCCAGGGTGTACATATTAAGGTCCTTAAGTTTTTCTTTATAGGGCTTCTAATGCAGACCCTGCACCATTTTAGTTGCCCTCTGGGCCACCTCCACTCTATATCCTTCCAGAGATGTGGTCTCCAGAACTGGACACAGTACTCTAGGTGGGGTCTCACTAGTGATCTATACAGAAGCAATACCACCTCCCCCTTTCTTTTTCTGTAATAACTTTTAATTAAAAGAAAACCTTTTTGCACTTTCAATACAAATAAGGCAATCAAACAAGATGATGTACATAAGCCATCCATTACGTAGGAGTGATTAACCATAAAAGAGAACTAATCTGATAAGTGATGTCTGCCTCCTGACACAGCAGTGGGGGTGTCATCTCTACAACACTGTTATTTGCTTATCCTATGTTTCAATTTGGCAAAATTAGGAAAATGTTAAAGGGGGATCCCTTTCTTCTGTGTGGTATCTTGGAGGGGAGAAATCTGGGGGATCAAAGGAAATTCCATTCAGTATATTTCAAGGTGGTCCCCAGCTGCTTTGTCACGGCATGTGCCCCTGTTCACCCTGCGTCCTCCAAGGTGCACCTGGGTCTACCCATAAATACTCCTCATATTTATTTATTTATTTAAGAGATTAACCAGGCAAGCATACTGAGTGGGGGCTGCTCATTTCCAGATGCCATTCTGAGTACTGGTTGCATCATTTAGGGAATGAAGGTACTGTCATGTTGCATTACATAGAAGACCCAAGCATTCCATCTAGAAGTAAAGACAATCTGTTTTGTCATTTAAGCTAAAGATTATTTTTCTGTTTTGTAGATATTATTGACCATTGTTCTCCACTGGTCTAATGTGACTTGTGAGGTCAACCATTTCGTGGTGACACACTTCTTAGCTTCTGTGAGCATGAGCCCCAGTAAATATTTGATATGTCTGTCCTTCAAACTCCTAGGATATATGTGAAATAAATAAATTTGTGGTGTGAGCATCACCAGGACATGCAGTATATCTGTAATGGCTCTCTCTAGTTCCCTGTAAAATAAGACAAGTGCTGGACATGACCACATGATGTGTGTATGGTTCACCAGGGTGTTCCCACATGCTCTCCAGCATTCCATGCTTCCATTCTTCACATATTTGGCAGTAATGACTGGTGTTCTGAAAAAACAGATTAGGTGTTTCCAGAAGTATTCCCTCCAAACATGCAAGGATGTGACTATGCCCACCTCATAGCAGCCCCTCTCTCAATCTGCTGTATCTATCTAAATGCCTAGCTCTTCCTCCCATCTTCCCATCTTATGGCTGCATAATTGGCACTGTATCTATATGTTCCGGGTTGGGTTTTATAAATAGTAGAAATTAAGTATACAGTGGTCTGTGCCCTAATTAAGCAATAAGGCATGACAGGGTGTGGGTTATTGGGGGATTTATCCACGCCTTGTGTGGTGTGTCACGAGGCGCAGCCGAGTGACTTAACCACACAAGAAGTGGGTAAATCCCCCAATAACCCACACCCTGGAGTGCCTTATTGCGATTATACAATGGACCCATGTGTAAAATAAATTTTAAATGTGTTTTAAGTATGTTTTTTATAAATGTCATTTCTCAGCCATGGGTTATCACAGGATATACCATGGTCATGTGATGTGTTTTGGCCAATGAGGTTACAAGATTTTCATACCCCATTGTATAATGTGCAATGTTAAACTGCTAATGAGTGCCACATGTTCTGTGGGATCCTGTGCTTCAATCAGGAGAGTAGCATGGTAGTGTTAGACTTGGAGATAGCAGTAAAATTCTCCGCAGCCCAGACGGAATTGTGGTTGCAACTCTGTAAAGGATTTCATGTCTGCATCTGTACATAACTGGCTTAACTATATTATATTTCATTTTTGCCAGTCCCAGAAGGTATGATCTATTCATGCCGGTGCAAAATCACGTAGATGTGCAAGTGGGCATATCTAGGATAACTGGCATTTCAAACCTGTATCTGCTACCATTTTCTGCCATACCTCTTTAACTCAGATGATCCAGGCCACCTCCCTCTTTCTGCTGGTGACTCCCCACCCTATGCACCTCTGCATCCCACTGGCCATCCCAATTGCCTTGTCACACTGCCCGGCCACCTTTACATCATTTAATATGATTACCCCAGGTCTGTTTCCTGTGTGGTGGTTGTCAGTACCACTCCTCCTATTTTGTACTCTTCCCCTGGGTTTCTGTGCCCCAAGTGCATTACTTTGCACTTTTTCATGCTGAAACCCAGCTACCATACCCATGACCACTTCTCGAGTTCTCAGGTCTCTGCTCATCCCCTCCCCCGGAATGTCCACCCTATTGCAAATATTGGTGTCATCTGCAAAGAGGCAGACCTTCTCTTCCAGCTTCTCTGCAATGTCACTTATAAAGACACTAAAGAGGACAGGTCCCAACACTGATCCTTGAGGCACCCCACTGGTCACCCTCCCATCCTTGTAATGAATTCCATTTACCACCACCATCTGCCGCCTATCCCCCTAAGCAATTTCTTATCCATTTACCACCTCTGGATGCACTCATAAGCTGCCCAGCTTGCTTAGTGACCTTCTATGTGGAACAGTGTCGAAAGCCTTACTGAAATCTAGGTAGGCCATGTCCACCACTTCATCCTGATCTAATTCCTTGGTCACCCATTCAAAGAAATCTATCAGATTCATTTGACATGACTGGATTCAAGATATTCCACAATACCTTCCTTCAGCAGTGACTCCATTAACTTTCACACCACTGATGTCAGACTGACTGGCCTATAATTGCCAACCTCTTCCTTGCTACCACTTTTGTGAAGTGGGACTACATCTGCCCTCTTCCAGTCCTCTGAAACCACTCCTGTTTCCAATAAGCTGTTAAATTGAACTGTCAGAGGTGCAGCCAGTACCTCCCTGAGCTCCCTCAGTACCCTTGGATGCACCCCATCTGGCTCCATTGCTTTGTCCACTTTCAGATTAGTGAGTCCCTTCAGGACACTCTCCTCTGAAAACTGACTAGTGTTCCCCTACCTTCCTCTCTCCAATACTCCTATTACTTTTTTGTGGCCCCCTTTTCTCCCTCTTCTGTGAACACTGAACAAAAGTATTTGTTCAGGACATCTGCCTTTTCTCACCCTTGGTATTCTTCCTTTCACTTATATACCTAAAAAATGTCTTACCCCCTTTGTCTCCACCTGAGCTTTTCTATCTTCAGTTTGCACCTTCTTGCTTTCCCTGCTTCCCTCTGTTTCCCCTGATACACTTCCCTAGCCACCTCCCTCTACATCTTCTTATACCTTCTGAATGCTACCCTTTTAACCTTTACCTTTTCTGCCACCACTTTCAAGAACCATAGTGATCTCTTTTTCTTCTTGCTTTTGCTCACTTGCTTAATGCAGTGGTTTGTTGCCTTCCCTGTGGCCCTTTTCAGCTTTGCCCACTGTTCCTCCACATTGTTTACAATATTTGCTCAATAACTCCTATCACTGCATCTGAGTAATAACATTCCCTCTTTCTTTTTTAAATATTTCTTCTAATGTACAGTTTTGATTGAGTCTTAGAAATTGTCCATTGGGAATGCTGTCGCCCAGAGACCTCAGGTGGGAGCTCTCTGCCAAGACAAGTCTGTTTCCAGCTGCGACATTGCTATAAAGTGAACAAATCACAGGTTTGCTGGCATCCACAGATAATATTATATCTAGGAATTCTATCTCACCAATCTTTGTCGTACAACAGGACAAATCAAGCTTGTTCTTAAGCCAGTTGATGAAATTAGGTACTGTGTACTCTCCAAATCCCATTCTAGGTACAGATCATATAATTGATAAAACAATACCGATGAATAATGTTTCTGAGATGGGGCTTTGCATCCAAGAAAACAACTCCATTCTCCTACCAGCCTAGTAACAAGTTTGGATAAGAGGGTGCTAGGGAAGGCCCACACATTAGTACTTCTGAAAGGCAAGTAGAACATGTTAACAAACAGGAAATAGTTACCTGGCCTACTGGCGCAGCAGTAGAGCTACACTTCATGGTGCCAACAGTCCAAGTTTAGCAACTAGCTTGAGTCATCAGGGGCCAGCCAGGGGGAGAAATATTCCCAAGGATGCTCTCTTCCTCCAGGGAAGGAGGGTAGCTGCTTTTAGTTCTGTCACCTGGTTGACCATGGGTGGCAGTGCAGTGGCAGTATAGCAGGGAGTGGGGATTTCAACCAGTATCCGCTCTGCACAATCTGCTTGCAAGAGCATTGAGCTGCTTCCATGCTGGCATCCCAGGGGCAGGGAGCAAGAAAAAAAGAAACACCCTGTTTCATGCAGGATAATCCTGGTTGCAGCCGGGCCCATCCATCACCGCTTTGTGCTTCTCTCCCCACACTTGGAACTCCTGTCTCCAAACTCAGGAGTAGGCAGGTGGTTGGATCTGGCAAAGCCAGACCCCACTATATCAAGGAAGTAAGCCCAAGGGCAGAGGGTGTAAGAAGCTGAGATGCAGGAAGTTGGGCTGAGTACAACCCAGGGAAAGGAGGCCAAGACAGGGCAGGGGTATAAAATGTAAATTAATTGTGAGTGAGGACAACATTTAATAGGTCCAAAAATAAATTCCCTATTCACTTTAGGAAATCTATTCTTAGAGTAGAAGCATTCTCAGGTGACTGCAATTCCATTCAAATGATCAATACATGTGTATAATGACATTATATTGATTGGCAACTGACCAAAGTTATCTGACCACTCCATGCTCTCTATTTTTACTAATGAGATGCATGGTGTCCCTTAAATAGCTGGGAGTACTGGGCACCATTTATCTCAAAAAGTACTCCACAAACCTGGAGGGGGCCCTCAAGGAGAGACCACAAACCAGACATTATGGGGCATTCAGGAGGGTTCTGAACAGATCTGTGGATCTTGGAGTGAAGTGTAGAGTGTGGAAAAGACCATGTGATCACATTTTAGAAATATGCTTTCATCAGGGCTAGATAAAGGCACAGGCCAACAAGGCCAAAGTCTTGGACCCTTCCAGGCAGGGGGGCCCCATCCCCAAGTGGATCATCCCAGCATCAAAAGCAGATTCAGGCAAGCTAACAAAACAACAACAAAAAATCAATCCCTACCCCCACATCTACCTCTGTCTCTCTTAGTCTAGAGTAGCGTGGCATGCTGGGTAGCTGGAGGACCAGCCTCCAACCATAAATGATCCTGGTGACAGATGAAGCATTGTAGGCACTAGGAGGGCTGTATGCTCTCATATTCTGTGTAGTACAAGGCAGTTGGGCAGTACAAGATGTTCTATATGCTGAAAATTAAACCTTGGTGAAATTGCCAAACCAGAAGCTGTGGGAGGCTGAACTTCCAGTTTAACCACTATTTATGACAGATGCCCAGCGAGCATCTTTGACTAACACAGGGGGTGTGCCTGGTGGAACTCTGCCAGTTTTTTTTTTGAGAACTGTGTGTGTGACATCCTTTTTGGCAAATGTATCCCTAATATAAAATAAAAAAAAAAACAACAACAAAAAAAGTATCCCTTCCCCTCTCTACCTTAATCTCTCTTAGTCTATAGTAGTGTGCATGCTGGGTAGCTGGAGGACCAGCTTCCAACTCTAAATGATCCTGCTGCCAGAAGGTGATTTGTAGACACTAGGAGATGGTATACTGACAGCACAGTGATGGGAACACCACGAAGACCATCACAGAGACATTTTCGGCAGTTCACTGTGATGGTCTCCATGTATTCTAACACTGTTGCCGCCGGGGTGTTTGTCCCCATCCCTGAACTAACTCTGACTGGAGTTAGTAATCCTTAGTGTGGGGCTGTGGGGGCAGAGTCCCCCACAGGGGGAGTGGGGGGGTGAAGCACCCCCCAGAAAACACTTGTTCCCCCAGTGATGGCACAACACCAGTTGGCGGTGTTGTGCTGTCACTGTGCCGACGGTCGACAAATTTCTTGTTGCTGCGGCATAGTGGAACCCTAGGAGACTATATACTCTCATATTTTGTCCAGTACAAAGCAGCTGGCCTGTAAAAAAATGCTTTATAAGCTGAAATTAAACCTGATGATGTCGCCAAACCGGAAGCTGTGGGAGGTGGAACTTCCAGTTTAGCCACTGTTTAAGCCAGGCCGTTTATATTTTCTACAAGGTAGGAACAAATAACATTCTCTCCCTAGTTAACAAATTGTCCAAAAACATTTGCAAAATGGAACTTAGTGAAGGCTTCATAACACTAAAGAATGATTGCATAGCCTTACAATGTTTTCATGTGGTAAATTCAGTACAGAAACAAAGGACAAACTTTATGAACTATATCTGCAAAGAATGTAATGAGATCAAGAAATTAAAATATCAAATTCAGCAACTAGAACAGGAGTTGAATTTCCAAAAAAATTAGCAAGACCTTAAATGAATTTAACTACTAACAATACTATGCCTAACTACGATTTAGAGGTATATAGAAGTAGTACAAAATGGGCAGGATAAAAACAAAACAAAAAAGAGACAAAGGGAGGGAAAAAATATGATGAATCAGATTGGTTTACAGTGGCAACAGGAAATAGGGCAAAAAAAGGAAGAAGAACAATAGGGAATGAGATAAATCTCACCAGCATATACATATCTGTACCATTAATTGACCTTCTGGGGAAGAGAATTCTGATACAGTTCAGAGCGTGGTCACTACTACCGATTCAAATACAGTCACGATGGTCTCCATCTTAACAGAAAGGGGAGCAGATTTCTTGGAGTGAGAATGGAAAAACTTATTCAGGACAATTTACACTGGGTTGCAAGGGGAGAAGTGGAGAGGATACAAACTCACCAACAAGAATGATTACTTCTATAACCCCACAAAAAAACTTGAAAACAAAGGCAGTATTACTAAACACTTGCAGTCTTGACTCATGTAAAAAATGGAATTTGAGCAGGTTATTTACAAACACAATACAGATATTGTAGGAATAATAGAGTCATAGTGGGATGAATGTTCGGACTGGAACAAGCTAATTAAAGGCTACACATTGTTCAACAAAAACAGATTGGACAAAAGAAGTGGAGGAGTAGCCCTTTATGTAAAGGGCAATCTGGACTGTGTACAGATAACAAACAACAATAGTGGAAAAACCATTATAGAAAATATATGGGTCAAACTGAAAGACAAAGCTGGCAAACCAGCTAATATCGGTATATAATAACTGGTCAGCAATTTCTCTCAATGTACTGACCAGGTTGATATTTTCCATAACAACCAGCTGGTTGTTATGACATTCATGAGCCAAGCCAGTCAAACTATGCTGCTGCCTTATTGGGCAACATTCTGTATGTGGGCGGGGCCAAACAGTCTCTCAAACTGCTGGAGAAAAATTGCTGGTCTGTTATTATAAAAAATAAAAGATGGGGAGGGTGTTTCATATGAGAATTTAGTGCACATCCTCGTTGTGGGATGCTTTGATAAACCCCTCGGGCTTCACCCTTGGGGTTTATGTAGCATCCCACAACTCGGGCGTGCATTAAATTCTCATATCAAACCCTTCCCCATCCATTATTCTCTATATATTACCGACTACCAGATACAAGGGAGGATGATACTAGGGTGCTTGCAGAACATCTTGAGACATTTTCAAATGATACTGCTGCAATAATAATAGGGGATTTCAACCCACTGGTATAAATTGGTAAAATCTACTAGCAGGTAGTAAGAGAGAATGAATTGCTAGAAATTATGATTAAAGCAGAGCTCAAATAGAATATCTCAGAAGTAACTTGAGGCAAACATATCTTAGACTTACTAATAATAAATATACCAGAAGAGAGAAATAATATCAAAATGAAACAGCCAATAGGAGGAGGTGATCATAACATGATCCTTTTTATTATTGGCCATAGACCTAACCTGTATGGTGCAGTGGACTAAGGCTCTGAGCTGCAAATCTGGTGACATTCAGCAGACCAGACCTGGGTTTGAATCCCACAGCTTCCACTTGCATACTGTATGACCCTGAGCAAGTCACTTAACCTCCTTGTGCTCCCAGGTCGCTCCTGTAAAAAAGCTTTCAGCTTAGTGTGCTATACCTGGTTAAACAACTAAATAAAATAAAAAATAAAATAATGAAGGGCTTACTACCAGGCCTAACTACACCAAAGCAAACTTTACAGCTATGAGGAAGGATATGACATTAACTGATCGGGAAAGAGAATTTTGAGAGAAAACTGTAAATGAATGCTGGGAGAAATTCAAAAACACAATGTTGACACCAGAATGTAACTGTATACCCAGAATCAACACCTATAATAGGAAAGGAAAAAAGACTATCTGGCTTATTAGCAAAATTAACAATAGTATTAAAAATTAAAATAAAAAAAGAATGTTCAAAAGACAGAAGACAAATCTGAATGCAATAAATAAGACAAATTACAAAACAGCAGTATCAATAACAAAGAAACAAGAGAATCAAAGCATAATATAGAACTCTACTTGGCATATGGCAAAGGAAATATGAAATATTTTTATGCTTATGTCAATTTGTACAAAAAAAATCTTTATAGAATTGTTTTTATTCTTTTATTTTATTTAAAAGTTGCGTAAAATACAGGATGAGTTCCATGAGAAACAAGTCTCATTTACAGAACATCCCAAGTCATAATGATAACAAGACAACAAAAACTAATATACACAAAATCGACTAATAACAGTTACAAATGGATTGTTCCTACAGCAGATATCTTTTCAAACCACGTTTAAAAGTACCAAGGATGAGCGAATTCTAAGCTGAGGAGACAAATTGTTCCAAGAAAATGGAGCTGAATGTGAAAAACATTCTTTGCCAAAGTGCATATGAAACTTGGACAAGGAAAACCCTCACTGAAGGTACATCTCTGTGGCTATATTTGTGGACAGGGACAGTTAGACTTTCAGATAAATAAGTAGGGGTTTGATTGTTTGAAGTTTTATAAATAAGGGTCAACCAGTGGAAAGTATGCCTGGGAGAAAGTGACAACCAGTTTAGTTGATGCAGTAAAGTGCAATGATGCTCATCCCATTTTGATTTTAAGATAAATAAAAGTACCTGATAATAGACAGTATTTAAAAGAAGAAGATGTGAAGCAGGGGCATGTCGATAAATAATATCACCATAATCCAAGATAGGGAGAATGGCTTGCCAATAACATGTTTACGATCTGAGCTTGATAAGTAGTGCCTGGCATGTTTTAAGCATCCCACACGTTGACAAACTTTAGAGACAGTTTTGTCAATGTGTATTTTAAAAGTCAAAGTGTCAAAGTAAGACTGACATATTTAAATTCATTCACAAGTTCAACTGCTGCCCACCAATGGATGGTACTAATACAACATGTGATATTAAAGAAATGTCAGATATATTAAATACATTTCTGGGTTTGGTATTTAACACCTCAGAGATAATAGTCAAAAGAAATGACATATGGAAAGAACAAGATTTTACAACATTTGAAGGGCTCATACATATTAGTAAGGTAATAACAGCAAATACATTGGATAATTTAGATACTGGGAAGTCTCCAGGACCAGATAACCTGAAATCTACGGTACTCAAAGAAACAAAATCTGAAATATCTGAACCCATTTATTATATGATTAAACAAACCATCAGGGAAAGTGAAGTGCCAGATGACTGGAAAAAGACTATTGTGGCTCCAATACTCAAGAAAAGGTGATAAATCCAAACCACAAAATTACAGGTCAATTAGCCTGACCTCAATGGTTTATAAATTAGTTGAAGGTATTATACAAGAGGGTATAATGGACAACATCAATGATAAAGGAAATAGAGATATTAACCAACAAGAATTTACAAACTCTAGGTCGTGCACAACAAATCTAATCAGTTTCTATGAGAACATTAGTAAATCTCTAGACCAAAATACCCCAAGGGATGTGATACATCTAGATTTCAAAAAAGCTTTTGATAAGGTCCCACATACCAAGTTACTGAAGAAACATAATAATTATATGATGGGGGCATGGCCAGCAGCCGAGTTAAGAACAGCCTTTTCATGCAGCTCTACAGACAGAAAAATGTTTTCTATAAAACAACCTCTCTACAACTATACTTCAAATTTTAATTAACAACAATCGACAGAGCAGCTCCTCTACAATCAGCAGATATAAAATTATTGCAAGAGGTGAGCTTATAACTGATGTTATGGTGAGAGGAAATAAAGCGGCCGCCAGCATGGAGGGAGCCCGTCCAAAGAAGCCAAAGGCAGGAGGGAGTAAAGATCAACAGCCCAGAGTCGGGGAACAACACAAGGCCCAACCTTTCAATGTAGCACTGCTTCGAGCAATTCAAGGACTGGACCACAAAATGGAAGATTTTAATTCTGAATTAAAGCAGCTCAATACCAATGTGGGAACCTAGGCAGAGGACACAAAAGGGATGACCAAAACAGCTAAGTAAGCCCTAGCAGTAGCACTGGGGTTAACTAAGGAAAACAGCCTGCTTCATCGGCGCCTGGAAAATTTATAAAACATTGCCCAAACCACCCACATTCAAGTACTGGGTCTGCCAGAAGACACAGAGGGAGAGAATCCAAAAGTCTTTATGAAGGACTAGCTCAAACAAATCCTAAATCTTGAGGGTAACTTCAACATACTGAAAGTACATCACATTACACCATGTGCAGGTCGGTCAAGGGCAGCTACGGGAGACTCCATTCCTCGGACCATCTTGCTAGAGCTTCGGTCTTCAGGGGAGAGATACTTAATCCTCTGGAGTGCCAAACATCTCAGTCCACTTCACTGGCAGGACTCCAGTGTGCACATGTTCCCGGACTTCAGCTATGCCACCGGGATGCAAAGAAGGAGCTTTGATGGCATTCAGGCTTGCCTTTGTGCACTCAGGGTACATCATGTTCTACTGATGCCAGCAAGTTTACATATCCTTTATGGAGGTAATGCATTCCAATTTTATGACATGATGAAGGCCTCCAAGCTACTAGCCAAGATAGAGAGCCAATTTTCCATTCAGTGTGATAACTCCAACTCTGATGGAAATGAGGAAGCCTAAGTTTCACAATGGGACTAAGGGTGCTGCAGATGGGCTAGGAGTTGGGTGGTGAGAGGCCTGTGTGCAGGACAATTTTATTATTGCTTTAGTACCTAGAGAAGTGGAAGGAAAGGATGTGGAGGTTAGCCAAGGAGGTGACCTCAGCGGGGAAAGCAGTGGACCCCAGAGGAGGAGAAAGCAAATCCTGGTGGGGACTCCATCATAAGAGGGATCCAGCTAGGAACACAGGAGGGGGAGGACAGGGAGGTGAGGTGCCTACCAGGTGCCACGGCATGGAGGGATGGAAGGAAGATCCTGGGGATCACTGGGAAGGCAAGACAGGAGGGTGAGCTGGATGTAATTATCCACCTAGGTACTAATGACCTAGCAAATGGGGAGCCGAAGGAAGTTCAGGAAGAGTTTAGGAAATTGGGGGTGTCTCAAGCAAGTAGCTACTTCTGTTACTTTCTCAGAAGTACTACCTGCGAGAGGCAAGGGAGAGTATAGGGGTGCATGCACCAGGAACTTTAACTCATGGTTGAAAAACTGGTGCTGCGAGGAAGGGTTTGGATTCTTTGGTGACTGGGGACCCACCTGGTGGGATATAGGTTTGTTCAAGCCTGACGGCCTGCATCCATCCTGTAGGGGAATCCAAGCACTCAATGATAAGTTTAAATGCTACATTGACAAGCATTTAAACTAGCAAAGGGGGGTGGCAGGCCAGCAAGAAAGGTACCTACTTGCTCACCCCCCACAGCTAGCAGTGGAACCAGTGAACCAGAAGAGTGGATGTCTCTACAAAGCAGTGTGCAAAAGATGGAGATTAGCGCCCAAGAGGTGGATAGGCAGAAAAGGGGCAAAATTCAGCGGAAGGGCAGACAGCAAGGAGAACCAGGGATAAAGGACAACCAAGGAAGGGGCTGGAGTAGAACAGTGAAACAGTCTAGGGAGGTCAAATCATGGAAAGCCATGTGTGCAAATGCCAGGAGCTTTAGCAACAAGATGGAAGATCTGGAGGCTGTCATGGTGCAGTCAAACCTGGACATTGTGGCCATCTTTGAAACCTGGTGTAATGATAACCACAACTGGGAGATGACCATACCTGGCTACAACATATTCAGAAGAGACAGGGCAGGCAGGAAAGGAGGAGGAGTGGCACTGTATGTGAAAAATGACATAAGGGCCACAGAGATCCAGGAGGAACAAAATGGGGAAGAGATACTGTGGGTTAAGCTGGAAAGGAAAATGGGGCCAGCCATCCGTACAGGTGTGGTCTATAGACTACCAGCCCAGGAGGAAGAAACAGATAGGAGTTGATGCTAGCCATCCAAAGGATGGCAGACAAGGTGAGGCAGTACTGGTTGGAGACTTCAATATCCCAGACGTGGACTGGAGCATCCCAGCAGCAGCATCAACTAGGAGCAGATTTATCCTGGACTCCCTTCACGGTGCCTTCCTCAAGCAACTGGTCATGGAACCAACTCAGCAGAAGGCAATACTGGACCTTGTACTCACAAACAGGGACAGTGTGATGGGGGTAGCAGTGGGGGAGCACCTGGGGAACAGTGACCACCAGTCATTGTGGTTTGAAATCACGGAAAGAGCAGAACCAAACCACACAAAAACACGTATCCTGGATTTTAGGGGGGCAGACTTTGGGAAAATAAGGAGATACTTGAAAGAGGCACTAAGGGGAATGGGGCAGGAATCGGAGTTGAGGAACAGTGGGCAGTATTTAAAATAGGGATTACAACAGCAACAGAATTATGCATTAAGCAGGTTAGCAAGAGAAAAAGGAAGAGGAGACCATTATGGTTTTCCAAAGAGGTAGCAAAGAAAGTGCAAGCCAATAAGATTGCATTTAGGCAATACAAAAAAACACAGGCAGAAGGGGATAGGGAGAAGTACCAGGAGAAGCAAAGGGAGGCAGGGAGGTCAGTAAGGGAAGCCAAAGCTCAGACAGAAGAACACATTGCAAAATCAGTGGGTAGAGGGGACAAAACCTTTTACAGGTGCATAAGGGAAAAAAGAAAGACAAAGGGAGGGATAGTGAGACTGAAGGGGGAGGATGAGGGCCGCGTGGAGGATGACAAGAGTAAAGCTGACATATTGAACAGGTATTTCTGCTCAGTCTTTACGGAGGAAGAGGAGGGTAATGGGTCTGAAGGGACTACAAGGGGTGAGAATGGTGTAGAAATGGACACAAGTCCCTTTACAGGAGAAAGGGTCCTGAAGGAACTGGAAGTAATAAGAGTTGATAAAGCAATGGGGCCAGATGGGGTGCACCCCAGGGTCCTTAAAGAACTAAGAGAGGTAGTGGCTGAACCTCTGGCTATCCTGTTTAGCTGATCACTGGAAACAAGGTAGGTACTCAAAGACTGGAGGACAGCAGATATAGTCCCCTTATACAAAAGTGGGAACAAAAAGGAAGCGGAGAACTACAGACCAGTCAGCCTCACCTCAGTAGTGGGGAAGATCATGGAAGCACTACTGAAGGAGAGATTGGTGAAACATCTGGTTGTCAATGGACTACAGGACCCAAGGCAGCATGGTTTCACCAGGGGGAGGTCATGTCAGACCAACCTTGTTGAATTTTTTGACTGGGTGACTAGGGAGGTGGATCAGGGGAGTGCAGTGGACATGGCCTATCTGGACTTCAGCAAGGCTTTTCACGCTGTGTCACATAGAAGACTATTACACAAACTGGGGAATATGGGTGTGGGCAGGACAGTAGTGTGGTGGGTAGGTAACTGGCTGGGTGGCAGGACACAGAGAGTGGTGGTAAATGGCTGTCACTCCAAAGAGGGATGAGTGACCAGTGTGGTACCAAAGGGATCAGTGCTGGGACTGGTCCTATTCAACATCTTCATCAGTGACATTGCGCAGGACCTAGAAGGCAGAATTTCACTGTTCGCTGATGACACAAAGCTCTGTAACAGAGTAGACACACCAGAGGGTGTAGACAGAATGAGAAGGGACCTGCAGAAACTTGAAGAATGGTCAGGGGTTTGGCAGTTGAAATTCAATGCAAAGAAGTGCAAGATGATGCATATGGGGCACAAAAACCCTGGCACAATGTATCAGTTTGGGGGTGAGGACATAGCATGCACCAAGCAGGAAAGGGATCTTGGGGTTATCATCTCTGATATCCTCAAGGTAGGGAAACAGTGTGACAAGGCAGCAGGTAAAGCAAATGGATGCTGGGATGCATAGGTAGGGGCATCACCAGCAGGAAAAGGGAGGTCATAATTCCACTATACAAGACACTAGTGAGGCCCCACCTGGAGTACAGAGCGCAGTTCTGGAGACCTTACCTATGTAAGGACATGGACAGGGTAGAGAAAGTTCAGAGGAGGGCAACAAAGATGGTGCATAGATTGCATCACAAGTCCTATGAGGACAGGTTGAAGGAACTGAACATGTACTCCCTGGAGGAGAGGAGGGAGAGAGGGGATATGATAGAGACATACAAGTATCTTACAGGGAGGAACAGGGTGCAGGAATACACTATTTTTAAGCAAAAAAGATGTTCCAGGACTAGAGGGCATGGGATGAAGTTGGAGGGAGGACGATTCAGAGGAAACGTGAGGAAGAATTTCTTTACAGAATGGGTGGTGGACAAGTGGAACACTCTGCCAGAGGAAGTGGTGGGGGCTGAAACAATCACGGGATTTAAGAATGCATGGGATAGACATAAAGGAATTCTGGAGGTCAGAGGTAAGGGGCAACAGACTTCTAGGAAAACATAAACTGAACTTACAAGCTCAAATGGGCAGACTGGGTGGGCCATAGGCCCTTATTTGCCGACACTGTCTATGTATCTATGTAATTCATTTTTGCTATGGGCTTTATGAGCTGCATGTCTTTTGGGATGTTCCTTGTTGTTTGGGACTGTCACCAGGTACATGAAGATTTTAAGATGGCATAGAATAGCAAGAAGGGACTGCCTCTCATGTATTGCCCCTCCACCTGTCTCCTTCACCTCAGACTTCTTTCTCATGCCTAACCCCAACACTGAAGGTGTCCATTTTATGCTATGTATATTGCTATCCTGACTTTTTGGACTCAAAGTGCCTTATTTCTACTTCTAGGCTGGTATATGAGGGTTTTTTTTCTCTCGTTATGCCTCAGTTCTTTTTCAAAGAATTCAGTAATTGTTGTTAGCCATGCTGTTAAAACAGTGTTTGACTTCCACTTTAGCAACTTAGAGAAGTTTTATTTATTTACATTAATAATGATTAACTGCTGACTGTTTGATCTGCGCAGAAGGATACTGCTTCCTTATTTCTTAATCCCACAGCATATGGGATGGAATGTTTAACCCTTTGAAAGAGTGCAAGATATTGCCTGGACATTTTAAGCATTCCTGCTCATGGCTACAAGGGCCATTACAGAACAATTCTAAGTTTTGGGACATTAGTGTTGATCTGGATCATTAACCAGACTTGTTCTTCCTAAATTGATTGTTGGAAAGATACATAAACCCCCATGTGTCATATCACAGTTCAGGGGTATTTAGAGCTGTTACTGTCAAAATGGTGTGCTTGCTGTGTACAAGTGTACATTTCTAATAGGCATGCCTGTTGGGACTTATATGTAATGTCTATTTACATAAAATTAATAAAAATATAAGTTCAAAAAATAATTATATGATAACTCCACATTACATAAGGTGGCTTGAGTCATGGCTAAGCAACAGGACTCAGAGAGTAAGATTAAATGGGGTCATGTCTCATGAGTGTGCAGTTACTAGTGGAGTACCGTAGGGATCAGTGTTGAGCTCACTACTATTTCATTTATACATCAGTGATCTGGAGTTAGCATGTAGTATGATAAATAAATTTGTTGATGATACCAGATTGGGAGGTCCTATAGATCCTTAGCGAACGTAAATAAGTGCCGTAGTGAGAGAAAGTACCATAGACCTGGAGGGGTCTACAGTGTAAGCAATGCAACAACAAAGGGCAGACTGGATGGGCCATGCAGCCATTATCTGCTGTCAGCTTAGATATTTCCATGTTTCTAAATAGAACCCTGACAAAACAGGGTCATGTCAAATAAAATGAAGTTCAACACTAGTAAATGTGTTGTTATATACTTTAAAATAAACAACCCCCAGCAACAATACTGCCTGAACAATACTACACTCAGTAAAGTAACATCAGAAAGAGACCCGAGTATAATAATTAATAACTATCTTAAACACACAAATACTGCTTGCTCATAGCTTGCTGTTTTAGCTCTGCTGAGTGACTGCTGCTGAATTTGTGCACAGATTGTATGTTGAAGGTTCATTGCACTCTGCTGATATTGAGTATTACTTCTAAGAGCTCCTGCTCCTGTTGCTAAGTTACCTTGCTGCTCCCACTCCAACTACCTTGAGCGGCGCCCCCTCCCCCGATTGGTGGTGGCAGTCCGATCAAGTGGATTGGTGGAGCTTAAAATCAATTTTGCACAGATGTGGTGGCATCTGTAGCAGCGGCTTGTTGGTGGTAAAGTGCGGCTAAATGCAACTGGAGTCAGTGGAGTCCGTGGAAGACGTGGGAGACTGGGTGTAGGAAGTTTTGCATAAAGTCAAGGTAACTTGGTGTAGGGTGTGATAGGATTGTGTGTTGCTGCAAGTTGGGAGTATTTCAGTTCATTTTGGGTTGGGGCACTGTTTTATGGATGTGTTATGTAGTGAGCAATGTGGTTGTTATTCCTAATAGATGCCAGGATAAGCCGTTGGTTAGTAATATGTCTGACTTTAGTATATCAGAATTGTTGGTACAGAAGCAAAGTGTGAGTAACATGTATGTATTACCATTAGTTGATAAGGTGGCTTTGCGGATCTGTGGGTGTATTCTTGTTAGCTGCTCTGTTATTTTTGTCGTGTATAGTCTGACTTGTATCTGGTTATCCAGGAAGTTTGTGTTCTTATTAATGTTACTCACACTCTCGGGTGACAGTCAGTTAAATCCTGGTCCTATGAGTTGTAATCATAGGATGAATGTTGGCCCTTTGCAACTGTGGTATAAGTCTCATGGTGTTAAAATTTGCATGTTAATGCAATGAGTTTAATACCAAAGTCAGCAGACTTAAAAGTGTTCACAAGTCTTTACAGGTCTGATTAACTTGCAGTTTCAGAATCATGGCTAAAACCGCTATATCTGATGGAATGTGTGCACTCCCTAGTTACTGCATGTTGAGAGCGGATAGAAAAGCTAAAAAGAAGGGGGGGTTGTTTATTTCCTGGAGCAATTAGAAGTTTCGATATTATAATTCAGCTTGACCCATGGATCTGCTAATGATTGGTTGATATTACATTTAGTATTGGGTGGCTGTAAACATGTTACCATTGGATGTGTATTCAACCCTCCCCGGTGTGGTTTCTCGGGTTTGTAGGAGTTTTTAGGAGTTGCTGCTGATTTTATAATGAAGCATGATTTTATCTTAGTAGGAGGTATTAATTTGGATTGGGCCAAGAATGACACCCTGGGCCTTGAACCTTTATTAAATTCCTTTGGTTTAGCCCAATTCATTAAAGAACCTACTAGACTTAATACAATATCCAACAAGCACTCGATATTGGATTGGATTGTCTCAAATAAACTCAGTATTATATATTTATGTGGAGTACTCCATGATTCAATAGTGACCATCAGGCCATCTATTGTAGTCTGAATTTTAAATGACAAAGTTCTTTCTTGGACCATTCGGTTTAGAAATTTTAGGAAATTCAATTATGACATTTTAAAGGCTAAATTAGTGAAAATAGACTGGTCCTTCATTAATGCTATTCCTGATCCTGCTTGTGCCATAGATTATTTTTGTAGCCAGTTATTAGTTGCTCAAGATCAATTTTTTCTGTTATGTACCTTAAGGGTTAGAGGATTAAATAATGCTTGGTTCTCCAATGAAATTAAATCTTGGATAAAAAAAAGAAAGTTAGCGTGGGTTGCCTACAGACAATCTCCTTCCACCACGTTGTTGTCAGCTTATAGGTGCTTACTCAACAAGGTCAGTAAGATGATTAAACAGGCCAAAGTTGAGTTCTTTAGTTGACAATTTGAGACAACAATGTCTGATCCTAAGGGTTATTGTAATGCAGTTCATTCCTTGATATCTCCAAATGTAAAGGTTAAAATAAATAGGTTACAAACATTTGATAAGGAAGTCAATGATCTTACTGAAACTGCAGATTTGTTAAACCTGAAATTTTGTTAGCCAGCCCATCGGCACAGCAGCAAGGCGTCCATCTGTGGAGTCGACATCCCAGGTTCGGGGATGGACTCAGAAGTCAGAGGGCCAGCCAGAGGGAGAAAGATTGAGCGTCCCAGGGACTGCTGTCCTTCTCTGGGGTAAGGGGGGAAAGAATGTCCGGTGCCATGTGGCCCTCTGGCAGAGGCCGTGGGTACTGCCATGGCTGATGCCACACATTGGGGGGGGTGAACACTGGCATCATTGCACATCCCTACACCCAGAAAAAAACTGCAAAAATTCATGCCAACTGCTAATGACGGCACCTGCTTCTGCTACCACTCCCACTACTGACAAAGGTCCACGGGGGGGTCCCATTCTTATGACCCCACCCTGGGGGGTATGCCTGGGCTTAGAGACCTGAGTTCCTGGGGAGGGGTGCCCACAAAGCAGCTCCACCCGGGGAGGCTAAGCCTGAGATGGTGGGGGGTGGCGAAGTGAGTGAGACACCAGAACCTCCTCAGGAGGGGTCAGCCGGTATAAAAAAACACTGACATTTTCTGATGTGTCTAAGTTTAGCACATTGCATGAGCTGACCACCTGATGCACTAGGTAGTACATTGTGTGAGATGACCATCTGATGCACTAGGAGGACGACCAGACTGCAAGACAGAAGAGAGAGCCTCTCTAAATAGAAGGCCCAACTGAGTTTGTTTTAAACTGTAAGAACCTCATCAGCCGCCCTAAATGTGCAGTCGGCACATTTATTCTCCACAAAGGAATGGTCGGCAATGGAAGGCAGTAGCAATAAACAGCGGACTAACGACCGCAACCTGGCAAGACTAGGTAATTGCGCCATGACAAAATGGAACTCATTAACAAGGACAGACAAGTCAGGTAACATTGTAATGATTGAATATCTGTTTGAAAGAAATGTACAGAGACTGTCATATGTCAGTATAACAGGGAAAGGACATAAAATAGATGTAGTTTTGTAAAAGGAGGTTTTGCACAAAAGAAGTTTTGCACTATCAGCACTTTTCGCACAAAAAAGCACAGAAAAAGAATAAAAATGAATAGGAATATTCTTGCTGAGTAGAAGTGTAATTATTCACTAAAATAATGCTATCAGCCTATGAGAGTGCAGATAGGTCTATGCGCATACAGTAATTCATGTCTAAATTAAAATTTGATGGGCTGGGGTTAGATCAGGATCAGGTGGCTACTAATTCTGACTCATATTGTTTAAATGAGAATAAACCATTATTCTATTCTCATGAAGTGACCCAAGCTGATGTTCTGAAGTTGTTACGTTTGTTACCTAACAGGTTCAGCAACTATGGTGGGGGTTTGGATGGAAGATTTGTTAAGTTAGCTGCACCAGTTATTGCTGGTCCTCTTTGTACCATTTACAATTTGTGTTTGACTTCTCATGTTTTCCCCTTGGTGCGGAAGTGTGCTAGAGTTGTCCTGGTCCCAAAAAACAAAATGCTATATTGCCTGAAGACTATCACCCTATCTCAATATTGAATCCTTTAAGTAAGATCTTAGAAAAATCGGTTGCTAATCAACTTACTGACTTTCTTGAGGTAAATGATTGATAATTGAAGTCTTAATATGTAATAGTCCTGCTGTTTTTATTATCTGTTTTTTGATATGGTCTGACTGATAATTGTTTTTATAATAGCTGTACAATGCTATGATCTGTTGGAATAGTGTTTTATAAATGAAGAACTGCTTGCTTGCTAAAAAATATTTTGTGTGCTGAACAACTTGGGTTTAGGCGTGGTCATGGGACTGGTACTGCCCTGGTTAGGTTCACAGACACCGTCCTCCTTGGGTTGATAAGGGTATTTTGATGGGGGCGATGTTTGTGGACCTGACCAGTGTATTTGATTTAATTGATCATCTTCTGCTTTGCACTAAACTGAGGGAACTGGCTATCTCGGAAAATGTTATGAGTTGGATGGGGGATTATTTGACTAATAGAATGCAAAATGTTTCCATTAATTCTGTGAACTCTAATTTAAGACCTGTGGAGTGTGGTGTACCTCAGGGGTCCATTCTTGGACCCCTGTTGTTCTCCTTATTCATTTATCAGTTACCCTCAATTTTTAATAATTGTCGGAGTTTTTTATCTGCAGATGATCTCATCTTGTTTTGTCAGGCTCCCTCTGTCTCTCAGCTTAGTTTTATATTAGAACCTGAGTTTCAATGCCTATGTTCTTGGCTGTCTAATAATGTAATGATTATGAATGTGAAGAAAACTAAATCTATGATTTTTGGTAGTAAATATATGCTTAGGAACAATCCGTGCTTGTCAATGCGAGATGTATCTGGAAATATCATTGAACAGGTTAAAGAATTTAAATATCTTGGGCTCTGTTTAGACTCTTACATGACCCTTCATACCCAAGTTAGGGCTGTTAGTAAAGCTATAAATGCAAATATAGGGATGTTGTATAAATTTAAACACTATTTCTCTTATGATACACATCGTGCAATTGCAATGGGAACTTTGCTGCCTCACATTGATTATGTCTCTTTGTATTATAATCTTGGTTCTAGGGAGAGTCATATTCTTTCTGTTACATTCAACAATATCTGTCACTATGTTCTTGCTGCACTCCTAAAGACGCATCATTGCATGCTATACCCTTCTGTTGGGTGGTTGTCCCCAAGGCTTAAGTTCACCTAATCTTTGGGTTGTTTGGCCTATCAATCTATCAATGCTGGCAATTTTTCTTCTTTTCCTTTTCTGATTTATTAACTCTTCAAAGTTTAACTAACCATCCTCAATCAACTCAGGGGCTCACGTTTGAAGTAAATTCTCATACGAATAAATATGGTTTGCGGTCTTTTACTATTGCTGCTCCTACACTATGGAATACATTACCTTTTTCCTTGCATTCTATGACAACTTTATCAAGTTCTAAAATGCAAAGTAAGATTTATCTATAATCTTAAATGCTAGTAATTGTAATATTTAACTTATATAGTATGTATTCATTTTTGTTGTTTCTGTATGTTTTATTATGTATTGTGTTGATGTCTGGGTTGGTTCTGAAAAAGGACTTTTTTTTCCAGTGTCCTTGCCCGGTTAACAAATTAAAAAACACACACACACACACACACAAACCACTGCAGGCACATAGGCACCAAGACAAGTAGGATAGTAGGCTACATAAAACAAGCATATATCAGTGAAACAAAAGCAATAATCATCTCCTTATATCAGTTACGTAAGACCACAGTTGGAATACTGTTCACAAGTATGGAGTCCATATTTGAAGAAGAATTTTTATATTATTGAAAGGGTACAATGAACACTGACCTAACAAATAAAAGTTACAAAGAAAGACAAGATTATCTAAATCTAGGTACACTGGAAAGAAAAAGGTTATGCTGTGACTTGCTGATGCTATATAAAATACTCAAAGACAAAGAACTAAGTGAGCAGCTGGGATTCAAATATAAGGACGTAACACACACTCTTAGGAGACACCCCTACCAGCTTGAGCAACAACAAGCTGAGATTTGTTTGTGTACTATCACTCAATGGGTTCTTAATGTTTGCATTGCAGATAATTAACATGGCAGGAACATGGAGTCAGCAGCAGTATGCAAGTATCTCAATTTACGGATCAACACTTAAATAAGAACTACTTGAAAAGGTTCTGAAGCTGACAGATTTCTTTACAATCACAAACACAGTGGGTGTGTAATCATTAAATAAAATCTTGAGCCAGCCTGTTGATGCAGCAGTAGCATTACCACTCACAATGCTAGTGACCCAAGTTTGGGAATGAACTTGGGTCATTGGGGGCCAGCTGGAAGGAGGAGGCTAGAGCATTCCAGGGGAGGCTCTCCTCCTCCTACAGAGATGGAGGGTTCCATACTCCACTGCAGTTCTGCACATGGGTGACCACAGGTGGCAGTGCAGCAGGAAGGACTGGTAGGAGGGTGGGGACAGCACTGATGTCAGCAGGCAGATGCACACATAGCATGGGTGAGCTGACCTGCACATCCATGTATGCGACATCCCCATGGCGGGGAAAAAACAAAAAGAAAAAGCAACCCCAGCACCTCTGCGATGACAGTCATGGTACATCCTGGGACTCCGCCTCCTTAAGCATCCAGCATCACCTGACAAGACATAGACATTCAGGGGTAGCCACCCCCACCTGTCCCCACCTGGGGGGTATAGCCAAGGCTAGATGGAGGTAGGTGACTGGAGCCAGGGGGAGGCTGGGGTATTGAGGAGGTGACTGGCAGATCCCGAGGATAGGAGGGATTGGTGCAGATGGGGGAAAAACAGAAACTGAAAAGAAATCTCAAGTCACTGATGATATGAAAAAGGAACTAAAAGATGGCTCTAGAATAAGGGACATGGCCATGGGTGTGTGGCAGCCTAGATTTTTCTTCAGCCTAGGGCCCCTAATAATCTCAATATCACCCTGACTTGGCCAGCTCGGTGGGGCTGAGAGTTGAGGCACTGGATGCCACACCTTGCACCTCGCCAGTGACCTGTGTTCAGAGGTGAGCAAGAGCTGCCAGGGGTTGGCAGGGTGGAGAGCTAAGAGAGGTACTGCAGTGGCCATTGGGCTGCTCTCTTCTCCCGGATAGGGGAGGCTAGTCAATGTGCTCTCGACTGACACCCAGTGGAGGCTGGATATCAAATTAAGGGAGATCTGAGGAACTGACATACATCAGGGGGTGGAAGGAGCATGTGATTTCTGGGAGCATGTGTTCACCTCCACGTATGCGCATTCACCTGTGTTCGCCACCGCTCCAGGAGGGAAGGGGAGAAAACTACAAAATACTATGTCTCCCTGTGGCTGGTAGTGATGGTCCCCAAAGCCCTGGAACCCAGTTCCTTGTGGATCCCTGAGGGAGGAGAGGATGACAGAGTCAAGGGCTAGAGGGGGACCAAAAAAAAAAGCATTGGCCATGGGGGACAAACAGCTATATTAAACAAAAATATGGCCCTGACTTTCATTTTGATTTATCCAGTCCAATCCCAATGCTCGATCCACTGTATCATACAAAATCAAATTGAATGGGGCAGTGGGGACTGAACATCTGCTGTTTGTAACAGCCAACATCTCCCAACTGCCCCCATTATTTCTACTACATACTGATAAGTACCCTGAACAACCATTAAACTACCATAGTCTGCCAGTTATTATATCTGTCATCAGTTTTAATTCCTGTATTGATTTCCGTTCCACAGCAGACAAGTTATGGTAATGTGGTTGATAAGAATCGGAGAGAAGTACCTTCAGATCTTGTTAAACTAATTAATAGGTTGCTGAAGCCGGTCCAGTGGTGCTGAGGGTTGAGGTGCTGGACGCCACACTTTGTGCCACGTGGGTGACTCGAGTTCGGGAACAAGCCTGGGGAGCTGGGGGTGGCGGCGAGGGAAAAGATCAAGCATCTGTAGGACTGCTCTCTCCTCCCTGGGGAGGGATGGGGGATGCGACCACTCAAAGCGTGCTCTCTGGTGATGGCCGGAGGGAGCCCAAAGTAGTGTTGTGGCGTATGCCTGGGGGTGGAGCCACAGCAGCACATTGCCATGACAGGCAGGAGCCACAGGGGACTTACAATTAAGGAAATGCCTCCCTCCTCCCACTGATAGGTGAAGGCACCTCCCACCCTGGGATCACACTCCTAGAAGTCAGGCACGGCTGTCTCCTAAATCCGGCTCCTCAAGACCCAGTCTCAATACTATAGAAGGAGCGCCCTGGTCGGGGGCTGCCCTTCCTCAGAGGGTAGACCCAGGGGATGCCTGGTGTCGAGGGGAGAGGAGACCAGTCGTTGTCATGCAAGGAGGTAGAATCCAGGATGGGCAGTCACCAGAAAGAGTTCGGTTGGGCTCAGGTAGGGTTGGAAAAAATAGAATTCTAAAAAAAAAAAGGTTGCTGAAGTGCCATGACCACAAAACTGGATTGTTATATAAACAAAAGGGGATGTTCACTCAGGATGTTCTATAAAATCTAATCAATTCTTTTAGTTTCCATTGTATAATTATGGGGATTTTTATGATAATGCTACTAAATCACAGTTACACAAATTAGATATACTTTTAAATAGGCTGAAAAACTAATTACTGGGTGTGGTTATGATATACATGACTGTATCATGTATCAGCAACTTGAATGGCTCTTATTAGTAGACTTGCAACATTTGCATACATTCTATTATGTTGTCAAATGTGTCAAAAGGAAAGACCCAGATTTCATAACTGAAAAATTAATAAAACTCTGAGAGAGCTTGCTTAAGATTCCATTGTTTTTAAAGACAGAAAATGGAGGATACAGTATCTTTCAGTTATGTTATACCAGTGGCTTGGAACTCACTACCCTCACAATTTCATAAGACTTCTAGCCACTGGCATCCCCCAGTGTATGTGTGTAAGGTTGAAGTCACCCTTTAACAGTATTTTTCCCAATTCTTTTACTTTCCTTATCTCCTTCTCCAGAGCTTCATCCATCTCCACCATTTGATTTGGTGGCCTGTACGCTACCCCCTTTCCTCCATTTCCTTCCCCAGCTTCAATCACCCATTACCACAGTGATGCCCTTCTTCACTGCTGTATCTTCTGACACCCTAATATGTTCTCTTACATATACTGTCAGCCTTCCTGTTTCCTAAAGGGCTTGCACCCTGGAACATTTAGGTTGCAGATTAGCACACATTTTAGTTATGGCCACTATATTTATCTCCTCTGTAGCCATCATCACTTCCACTTCAACATTCGTGTTGCCCCAACTTCTGGTCTTTGTCTACAATACCTTCCATTCATCCTCTCTCAGCCTTCTAAGATACCTTACTTTTGCCCACTCTGCTTCATTCCTTGCCTTTCCCCTTTTTGTCCACATCTACCAAATAGTCCTTACCATACTACTTGTTTGAGGGGGAACTAGGCTCTCACTGCAATCCTGTTCTGGTCCCTGTGTCCTATTGTGACCCTTCCAAAGTCTAGTTTAAAATCCATCTAAAGAAAACATCTAAATTCTGCCCTAGTGCACTGGTACCTCCTCCACACAGATGCATACAGTTCCTTCCAAACAGCCTGTTATCATTCCAGAAGGACCCCAATCCCTACACAAACCTAAACTCCTCCTTTTCACACACACCCTTTAGACATGCATTACGCTTCAGAATCCTGACCGTTCTACTCTTTCCTAAGCATGGCACCAGAAGTACCTCCAAGAAGGAAATTTTATCTGCAGTTTCTCTCAGCCTACAACCTAGATCTCTGAATCTTTCCTTAAACGAGTACTACAGTCAAAATTTGCAAAAAACATATGTTGTGCAGAGTATTTTGATTTGTGTGTTTAGTCCTGGTGTATCCTTCCTTTTGCTTGCTATTAGAGTTATTTTTAAATTTGCCTACTAGTTTTATGGCCTCCTACTAGTTTTATGGCCTCTGGAGATCTCTATATTACCATGGCTTGTTGCTCCTCTTTTTTCCTACAATGCCACCTGTCCCATGTGACAGTGATGCATCTGAGACCATACAGTCACCAAGTACTGGTTTTACAGTCAATTTTAAAGCCGTACAATTGTGATTTTAAATCACTTTCCTTGTCCAGTAGGCACTGAAGGCTACATTTACAGCTTAGTAATCACTCCGGGTATAAATGAGTGAGTATTCTGTGAGAAAACAGAGTCTTTGCTAATTATAGTATTGATGACCTAGGGTGATTTGTGTACCTTTTATGGCTGGGAGTAGTCTGATGAAATTAAAAGCTTTAAAAGCTAAACATTTACTCCTGCTGGCGTGACCCAGACAAACATATAAGTAACAAAAATAATGAATTAGAGTTAGTTGAGGCCAGAACATCAAGCGTCTATCTTCAAATTACTGCAGTAGTAATTTCTGTCACTGAATCAGTGGTTCTGGACACATAACTGTCACATGAGACAGTAGACACTGTAGGACAAAGAAGAGCAAGAAACCATTCTAACATGGAGATCCCCAGAAGCCATAGAACTAGTAGGCAAATTTAGAAAAAAACTCCTAATAGCGGACATAGGAAAGGACACACATAGACTAAACACACAGATCTAAACACCCTATACAACACACGTTTTTGTAAATGTGGACTGTAGTACTCCTTTAATCTGATGTACACTGCAGTGCACCAGATTGCTGGTTCCTAGTTGAATCACAGTGTTCAGCTTCCTCCCTACCAGGGTCAATCTCTTCAGCCATAGAAGTACTGTGGTAGCTATCCTAATCGCTTTACCACAGAACAGTGTTACCTCATGAAGGTAGTGAATGACAGCACTGCCCCCTCACTGCAGTATCCTCAAGGTAACACATTAGCGGAAGTGTTTCCTTATTGTGTTAACTATTCTCGCTTTTACAGTCTTAAGCCTTAATTGGATATCTCAGAGAAATACAGGCACTCCTCAATCTGACCCGCATGATGAAAAAAACATAGAGACAGCCTGAAAGTCACTGGTTGAGTGACACTAATGTTGATTGCCTGCTAGAAGGTAGCAGAGAGTGATGTGTGGGGGATAAGAATGAGACAGGAGGATTAACAATCAGTCTCATCTACGGGTCTCAACTCTCACTTATCTTAGCAAGATGCACTGATGACAAACATTACCAAGTCTTTAGGCTCCTTAAACCTCATTGCTTCCGCCCTTATTAATGTACAACTGATGTGACCATATGGATGAATTGTTATGAACTAGGTCCTAGGACCATGCTATATACAGTGGTAGTCATAGAAAAGTTTCGCAGTACTGAGGTATACCTAGGTATACTGAGGCAGAATAAGGCAGGATCACATTACAGTCAATGCAAACTACCTTAGTGGTACCTTGATGTACCTCAAGGTAGGAAGCTTTTCAATAACTACCACTGTATAGGTATAAACTTCCACAGTTTAGAAGTCTAATGTGTGCTACGTTACGGTCTCAAGCATTGATTACTGAGTCTCAAGATGCCAACTACCTAACCAAACATTAAAGCCAGAATCCAGAAACAAATATAAATGTTCACTGCAATGGATTCCTCTCACCAAGAACAAGCCCTGGACAGGGAGGGTCCCAGGCATCAGCCAAGGATTAGCGGAATTACCCACCCACCTGTGCTGCTACTCTAGTCAGGGCAGTGGTCTGACCCAATCACAGCATCCACTATGGTATTTAAACATAGAAACATAGCCTTTGATGGCAGATAAAGACTTGGCCCATCCAGTCTGTGCATTTGTCCCTGCCTATACAGTCAGTGCAGACCCTTCTTGAGCTCCACCACCCCACACACACTTTTCAACTAAGATTCCCTTATGCCTATCCCATGCAAGCTTGAATCCCACCAATGTTTTTGCACTCACCACTTCCACTGGAAAACTATGTCAGGCACCCACCACTCTTTCAATAAAGAAATACTTCCTCACATCTCTCCTAAATGTCCCCCTTCCTTCTTCACTGCATGTCCCCTTGTTCTCATGCATCTTTTCCCCTGAAAATACTCCCCTCCTATACCTTGTTCAGCCCCATGAGATATTCATATGTCTCTCTCTCATGTCCCCCCCTTCCAGGGTGTAAATATTGAGGTCCTGCAGTCTCTCCTTGTAGGGCTTCTGATGCAGCCCCTGCAGCATTTTTGTTGCCCTCCTCTGGACAGCCTCCATCCTGTCTATGTCCTTCATGTGATGTGGTCTGCAGAACTGGACACAGTACTCCAGTTGCATGATTTTGCCCTTTGCGCATTGAAACCCAGCTGTCATGCCCTTGATCACTCCTTGAGTTTTCACAGGTCTCTGCACATTCTCTCCACTCACTCTGGGGTGTCCATCCTGTTACAAAGGGGCAGACCTTCTCTTCTGACTCATCTGCAATGTCACTTATAAAGACATTACAGAGGACTGGTCCCAGTACTGAGCCCAGAGGTACCCCATTGGTCACACTCCCTTCCCTTGCGTGAACCCTGTTTACCACCACCGTGCATTGCCTATCCATTAACAAATTCCTTACCCAGTGCACCACCTTAGGACCCACCCCTAAGCCTCCCAGTTTGCTTATGATTCATCTATGTGATGTGGTGACAATGAATTTCCTAATGTCTAAGTAGGCCACGTCCACCACCCCACCCGGATCTGTTTCCCTAGTCAACCAGTCAAAGAAATCTATCAGATTTGTCTGACATGACCACCCCACCCCACCCACCATGAATCCATGCTGTCTTGGGTCTTATAACTTGCTGGATTCAAGATAATCCACAGTCCTTTTCTTCAGCAGTGACTCCATTAATTCCCCACCACGAATGTCAGACTGACCAGCCTATAGTTGCCAGCCTCCTCCCAGCTACTGCTTTTATGAAGTAGGACTACATCTGCTCTCCTCCAGTCACCTGGCACTACTCCTGTTACCAGTGAGTTGTTGAACAGGGCTGGCAGAGGTGCAGCGTAGTCAAAAAGGTAAAGTCCAGTGTGTGCCCTCTTGCATGTGTAACTCAAGAAATGTTCTGCTTGAACCCCAGCCCATCACTGAGCTGGAGGAGTCTGGCTACAGAATTATCTAAATAGTCACCTATTCTTGAGCTGAAGTCCTCAAGGATCTCAACAAAAGAACAAATAAAGGGGATAACCAACAGATTAGGGGACGGAACATATGTAACCTTGCCACTCTGCAAAGCCCAGGCCAGACTCCACCCAGAGTACTGCTTGTAGTTTTGGGCTCCTTAATACAAAAAAGACATAGATAGATAGTGTCAGTGGCTCAGCAGGTAGCACACTCACCTCTGAAGCTGGGAGATCAGAAGGCTGTGGGTTCTATCCCCACACCAGGCACTTGGGTTAAATCCCACTACTAACACTGTAGTGCAGCATGGGGGGGGTGCTGTACTCCAGAGGTGCCATCTTCTGGATGAGACATTAAACTGAGGTCCCATCTGCTTGTTCTGGTGATAGTTCAGGTGGATGTTAAAGATCCCATGGCACTTCTCAAAAAGAGTAGGGGAAAGTTTTATTGAAACAAGAAATCAGGCAATATACAATAAAGAAAACACAAGAAGAACAAACCAGGTAAAATCAAGACAGTATACAACAGTGTTCATATCAAAAGGTATGGGAGAAAACAAAGAAAGAAAACTAAGGAAATGATACTGAGAGAACAAAAGTCCTTCAAGTCACCGGTGCATCCGAGTCTGTAATCCAAGGTAGGGCTTTCCAAAGGGCAAACAGACCAGGCCTGGAATGAGATACAAGTTCACGTGCATAAACAGTTTTCAAATCCCGAACAATCTTTTGTTCAATTTCTATATATGTACAAATTTTCTGCTGCAGGGTGAACCGGCATCTTGCCATCCAAATATGCCATTTAATTACAACAAAAATAAGATTTAAAGTATCAGTGTTCCACAGAGACCATTGAGGGGGGAATGCTCCATCCATAATCATCGGGTAAGAGACAAATTGAAGCAATGGCATACCCCATTTTTGGGCTAGAAAGGCCCACCAACGTTGTATAAAGGGGCAATCAAAAAATAAATGAGAAATAATTTCCAATTCATCAATACCGGAGGGCCTAGAACACAGCCTGTCTTGAAGCTGTTTATGTTTATGGTTCGATTTAACATTAATTCTCTCATGGCAGGATAACCAATGGAAGTCCCACATATGTATTGGGATTCGCAACAACGCCAACAAAATAAGCGAGAGGGACAATATTGGTCAGGACATTTAAAAAAGGGACTGAACTGCACACACAGAGGGAAAAAGCAATCTATACAGGATTTGTGCGCATTAGTGAGAAAGCATTTGTGGGTAACCCGCCATTGTTTCAGACGTAGAAACGTATACCTCACATAAGGTGACGTGTTTCCTGAGGCACACAGAATACGCAGGGAGTCATGTTCCCATTGGTGAAACCATATTTTACAAGAATCATGGAACCATGCTTCCCATCCTTTCTGCGAGTTAATCAAAAGCGGTCTAATGTTCGCCATAAAAAAAAATACTGGTGAAAAACAAAAGGGGGTTAGTCATGCCAACACCAACATCCGTGAGAGGGAGATAGGGGACATCCTGTTTTATTGGGTTCAACCTGCTCCCCCATAATGCCTGAAAAAAAAGGCAAGAGTCGCCGTTTCCAATTGTTTTGGAATAGGAAAGATATAGCTAACATAGAGAAAGAGGGAAAGTAAATATGTCTTAATTAAATAGACTCTTTTCTTTTTCCCAATCTGACTCCTATTCCATGAGGCTACCTTTATGCGACCTTGTTGTAGTTTGGAGGTCCAATTATAAACGTCATTGGCTCGAGTACCAAAATAAATTTCTAAAATACGAACAGGGCCATCTACAATCTGCAATGGTCCGATGTTCCTAATCGGTGCAATAGCAGATCCCAGCTGTATACCAACACTTTTCTCAAAATTCAGAGTAGCTCCCGAATATGTCCCAAATAAGGAACATTCCTGCAAGGAGGCTATCACCGAATCCTCGTCCATCACCAAAAAGCAGATATCATCTGCATATGCAATGGCTTTGTAAGGTGCTGTTGTTACAGGACACGATACAGCATGTATCTGTGGAAGCTATATTCACATGAGACCAAACGTCCAAAAACAGTACATATAGTAATGGACTCATGGGACACCCTGTCAGACTCCCTTGAACAGGTATCAGAGGTCCCACCCAACCATTCACTACTGGCATGACTGTAGCTGTCCTATAAAAATTACGTAACCATTGGATAATGATAGCCAGTATATGCAAAAACTGAGTGCTTGCCATAAAAATCATGATTCACCAAATCAAATGCTGCCCGTTGATCCACAGATACTACAAATCCAGAAGTCGAAGCTGAGTACCCGTGAGAGAACAATTCACGGATTAGAATCAAATGATCCGAGATGTTCCTGTTGGGGACAGAACAAGATTGAGCAGGATGCAGAACAGTTTCTGCAATACCAGTTAAACGTTTTGCTATTATCTACATCAATATCTTAAAGTCGGTGTTTAGCATACAAAGAGGCGCCAATTCTCAAGAGAGTGGGCTTCCCCCTTCTGTTTATATATATAAAGCAAAACACCAGTCGTAAATTCTAAAGGGACAGACTCGCTGTTCAACAAAGAATTAAAGACAGAGGTAAGTTCAATAAGTAAGTGGTCATCCAGAACTTTATAGAGAGCTGCCGGAAGACCATCCGGGCCAGGAGTTTTACATAACGGCAGAGAGGATATAGTAGTTAACAACTCCAAGGTCGTAATGGACTGGCACGCCATCTCCACTGCTGTTGTAGAAGGGAGAGGGATCTCTAAATTCTCGTACAGGGCAGCAGAGTCAGGTAGATCAGCAGGAAAGGGGGAAAACAAAGCAGTCGTGTAGTTAGCAACTATCTGCTGAATCTCTGTTTGAGTAGAGCATATAGTCTCCGTGGAATCTGTAAGACATAATATCGTCTTTTGAGCAGTCCGACGAGAGTTAGACTCAAAGGGACAAATGATCTCCCGAGGTCCAGTGACCTGAAATTTATGTTGGTGGTACAATTGCCATGATTGTCGAGATTGGAAGTGCAACATAGCTGCCCGCGTCAATTGAATTTGAGAGGAAAGGTCATGACCCATGGTATATGATAAAGAAAGAAGCGATTGAAGATGCTCTCTTCTTTGTAAGTAGTCCAAATATTGGCTCCTACTTTTCGCACGACTATACCGTTTCAGAAATGATATCAACACATGTTTTGTATCAAACCACCACTGTATCAGGTCTTCATAACAGAGAAACACAGATTTGCGTGCAAAAAGGAAGGACTGAAGGGTCGACAAAAACATCTTATCCTGCAATAGGGAGGTATTAAATTTCCACAACCCCGGCCCTTTTGAATAAGGATTTGTAGTACCCACACCAACAGAAAGCAAGCTATGATCTGAAAAGGCCACTGCCTGCACCATAGCTGAAACAATTGGTAAAGTACGGGACAAGAAAACAAAATCAATGCGGGTAGCCAATTTGCCTTTATGAAACGTAGGGGTATGTTGTTGCCGAAAAGAAAAATAAGCATCAACTAAGTGAGCAATATGTATTAGCTTGCTCAGTTCTTGTGAGTCGCAGTACAGTTTTTTAGTAGTGGCAAAGGAACTTTTATCCCGAAGACTCAAGCCACAGTTGAAGTCACCAGAAAATAAAACTTGGAATGAAGTGTGCAAGTAAGGGTGGATCTCAGCAAAAAGAGCTATGCGTGCTGATTTAAGTTGTGGTGCATAAATATTGATAACTCGATAAGGGCAATTACCTATGGTGAAGTACAAAACCAGAGCCCTACCGGGTACCAAATAAAATAGTTTCAAAGGACGAAAGTCAGCATACTTATCAAAATGCCAAGGCCTGAACAGGGTCGTGGCCTATGGACCAGAATGAGGGGCCTAAGAGCCAATCATTTTTCGCTTGTCTGATCTCTTGAGTCGTATGGAGTCTGGTATCCTGCAATAAGAAAATACCCAATGGTAAAAGTCTTAAAAAAGAAAAAACTAACCGTCTCTTAGGAACACGTTTCATACTATTAACATTAATAGTGTGACAAGTAAACTGCGCCATGTAGACAACAGGAAAGTATAACATATCACAGTTTCCTCTTCCCAACTATATTCTTCCCTTTCAGCCTAACTTTAGCTTTACATTTCTGTGAAAGTCCAATGCCCACTGGAGGTCCAGTGTCAGCAGGACCATCAGGGAGGGAGGACGCCACCGAGGATGAGTCAGACTCACCACCTGTGTCGTCCAAAGTTGGCTGTAGTAATTTAAAAGGATTCGACAGGGGTATGGGAGCAGGCAACAAGGATGCCATAGGAAGTGGTAAAGGCCGAGAAGCAGTTCTCAGAGACCTACGGTGAGTACCTGCAGTAGGTTCACAGGGAGGTAGCATTTTACTAGGACCTGGGACAGAGTCCACGTCAGAAGCAACAGGCCTGATTTTCTCCATTCGGGGGGGTTCAGGTACCGATAAGGGTGGTACCCTCTTGTCAGGTTGAGGAACAGGGTTCTGGGGGGGTGCTAGCAGTAGGGGCTGCACCACTGAATCTCCCATATCAGAGGGGTGCTTAGCCACAGATGCACGTAACCATGCCTTTTGTGCTTGTGTGATCACAAAGCGTTGATCAGCCCCACCATCATGGTCTTCCTGAGCATGTGCAGCCCAGCGACAAGTCTGGAATAGATGCCCTAATTCGTCACACAAGTTACATTTACTAGCATTCCGACAGTGAACCCCCACATGACCCATTTCACCACAATTATTACATTTAATCTTATCACAGACACTACTGAGATGTGAGGATCCCACATCTATAACAGGCCTTGGGTTGGCCAAGATAAAACAAAACTCCCTGTCTCGTCCTAAAAAAGGAATTGGGCAGGTGCACAGGACCTGAGTCATTTGTGTGCAACAGCACCCGAAACCTCCAACCCCCAGTCCAAATATTTTCAGTGTCTAGAATGGCTTCAGGCTGACCCTGTACCGTGCAGCGCTGTTTCAGCCAGTACATCACATCAGAGACATCAACACCTTCATTACAGAACATAACCGTAATAAATTTAAAGGCAGGCTTCGACAGGGGGATGGCCTGGAAGGGGGTCCATAAGGGGGTATTCTTCAAAGCATGATATCGAGACCAAAATCGTTCAAGTCCACGAGATGTCTGAAAACTGATGTCAAAGGAAGATTCTCCAGACACATGTGTCAAGGCATATATCTCGTGAGCAAAAAATTTTAAAGAGTCTTTTATCAAGGATCTAGCCACAAAGACATGATCCAGGGGGTCAGATAGTCCCCCTCTATAAATAAGACAGACAGCATTATGTCACTTAGCAGTTACAACAGGTGCTTTGAAGAGGGAAGAAAAGGAACATGGAGTCTTTCCTGATCAGGAGAGGTAGATCAGGGTCCGCAGCTGTAAAATCCATGGATTCCATCATAGGAGATGCCTTAGAGGTCATATCCTGTAGGAGAGATAATACAGGGTTTTTGGTGAGTGACAATTCTCCTGGCAAACTCAAGGGGTCAGGAGAGTCATTCAATTCCGGTCCCTTCAGTTGTTCCTCCATGAAGTCTTCAGGTTTAGGGGACCAAATAGGGGACGGACCAGAGATCCACTGTCTCTTCCTGGGATCCTGTATCCAGCCTGCCCCTTGCAAAGCCTGCTCCACGGACCACACAGGCTTAGGTTGGGGCAATATCTCAGAAAAGGACATCAGGCTGTCAGTTTCCAACATAGTAGGTGAGGAATCCTGTGATGCAATCCCTGAGCTGTGCACCCTCTGCTGCGTGGGCGGCCGTGCCGCGGCAGTGAACAAAAAAGACGTTGACTCAGTTCGGGGCAACAACGGGTCAACAGAAGGTCCAAAAATAGGATGGGATCCAGGAACTTCCAGGGAACGATCCTCCTCCATGGCTGCCTTCGCAAAAGGCATCGCATCTTGTTGCGATATCCGCACAGACAAGTTTTCTCCATCATCCACCAAGCGCCTAGCATTCACTACCTCCACCAGCCCACTGTGCACAATGGGCTGCAGCACCTCCATTTCGCTAGACACAACTGCAGAGGCATCTCTACAATCTCCGTCAGGGCTACTGCATTGAGCAGTAGGAAGAACAGTACAATCCATGGGAGCAGCTTCAGGCACAGTAAGTACATGTTCATACAAAATTCTGTCTGAAACAGTCTCTAGTAAATCGGAGACAGGAGCAGAGACCAAGTCCCCTGCTTCACCAGCTAGCTCTGCCGTGGTCACCAGAGCGTCCGCCATCTTGGACAGAGTATTCCCCTCTGAAAGAGTAGGGGACATTTTTATTGAAACAAAAATTGTACAAACAAGCCAACATAAAATACATCAATGAGAAATATACAGGAAAACCAAGAAGAGAAGAAAAAAAAAAAAGGAAGTAAAAAAAAAAGGAAATGGAAAAACAATCAAAATACTGCATAAGTCCTTCAAGTTATAGCTGAGTCGGTATTTGTGATCCATGGGAGGGCCTTCCACAAGGCCAACAGAGACGGTGCCAAATACAAAGTCCTTTCATGGTCGTATATTTTCTTTAAGTCCGCTACTATCTTTCCTTCAAGTTCCGAATAAGAACACAATTTTTGTTGTAAGGTAAACATACATCTTGACATCCAAATATTCCATTTAATGACAAGAAATACAAGGTTCAGAGTGTCACTGTGCCATCAAGACCAGTGTGAGGGAAAGACACCATACATAATATTTTGATATGTTACTGTGGAGAATATAGGAACATCCCAAGAGTCAGCCAAATAGGGCCACCAATTCGCAATATAAGAGCAACCAAAAAACAAATGTGAAATAGTCTCCGGGGTAGCTATACAGAGAGGTCTAGAGCAAAATCGATCCTGAGACTGTTTATGTTTATGGTTTGCTTTCACATTTATTCGTCGTGACAAGATAACCAGTGAAAGTCCCACATGTGGCCAGGGATCCTAGAACAACATAACAGGACTAGAAGCGAGGGTAAACAGCTGTCTGGACATTTTGGAAAAGGGGCTGGCACCTTACAAATAGTGGACAAAAGTGTCTTGTACAGAGCCTTATGCGGATTCGAAAGAAGAGCCTGAGGCGACACTTGCCATTGTTTTAAACGAAGAAACATATGCTTAATGTACACCGGGACATCCCCATGTTTTCGCAACACACCCAAAGAATTATGTTCCCACATGTGAAACCAATACCTACAGGAGTCGTAAAACCACGCTTCCCACCCTCTCTGGGTGTTCACCAGTAAAGGCCTCAGATTGGCCAAAAGGAAAATGCTAGTAAAGAAAAGCAACGGATTAATCATCTGGACACAGCCATCAAAAGTAGGCAAGTAAGTAATATTCCTCTTGATCGGATTCAACCGACTGCCCCAAAGGGCTTGAAAAAATAAGCTGAATACCATCGTTTCCAGCTGTTTTGGGATAGGAAAACATAACTTAAATACAAAAACAGAGGGAGAAGATAAGTTTTGATTAGAAAAACACGTTTTCTCTTCCCAATCTGACCCTTGTTCCAAGAGGTCACCATGCTTCTGCCCTGTTTCAGCTTCTCTTCCCAGTTAAAGGAATCAGAATCTCTCGTCCCGAAATAAACACCAAGTACAGGGATTTGGCCTTCTATCACACGTAAAGGGCCAATAGTATCCGAAGAGTGGGAGGATGAACTCAACCAAATCCCCATACTCTTAGCAAAGTTTATACTTGCTCCAGACAACGCACCAAAAGAGGAACATTCCTGGAGAGAGACAAGCGCAGAAGCCTCGTCAGCTACAAGGAAACACACATCGTCCGCATATGCAATCGCTGTGTACGGTGATCGCAGTGCTGAACACGAAATGGCATGAATCTGGGGATGGGCATTAAGACGTCGTAGCAACACATCCAGAAAAAAAACATATAATAGAGGGCTCAGTGGACAACCCTGGCGAACTCTCCATTTTACCGGGATCATCGGGCCCGCCCAACCATTGATCAGTGGAACAACGGTCGCCGTCTTATAAAGTGTCTGAATCCAGTGAATCATCTTGTCAGGAATATGCAGGAAATGCAATACATTCCATAGAAAATCATGGCTAACGGAGTCAAAGGCAGCCTTTTGGTCGACCGAAACAATAAGCCCAGAAACAGAGTCCGATAAACCATGCGAAAATAGTTCATGGAGAAGAATCAAGTGATCAGAAATTCTCCTGTTAGGTAGAGAACAGGATTGGGCTGGGTGAATAACTATTTCAGCTAACCCAAGCAAACGTTGTGCAATGAGTTTCGTCAATATCTTAAAATCCGTGTTTAACATGCAGAGGGGGCGCCAGTTATCAAGGGACTTAATGTCGCCTTTCCGTTTATAGACATAAATCAATGTGCCCTTAGTAAATTCCAAGGGGATATGTTCAGAGACAAGAAAGGAGGCAAACACAGAAGTCAATTCCGGAAGGAGGTGTTCCCCAAAAAATTTATACAAGGCAGAAGGGAGGCCATCCGGGCCAGGGGTCCGACGTAGGGGCAAGGAGGATATAGCTAGCCGAATTTCCCGTTCCGTGAAGGGTTGACATGCAAGTTCTACACTCTGCAAGGAGGGAGAAGGAATTTCAAGGGCACCGTACAGTTGTCTCAGGTCCACTGATACAGTGGGTAGAGGGGAAAACAATGCAGTTGTATGGTCAGTAACAATTTGACATAAGTCCGAATGAGAAGTACAAAGTTCTCCTTGTGAATTGATAAGACATGACATTGATTTATGGGCAATCTGATGATAGTTAGATTCAAACGGGTAAACCACTTCCCGAGTACCTTTCACCGCATAGCTATGTTGGTGGTACAGTTGTTCCGACTGTTTAGACTGGAAATCCAACATGTCCTTCCGTACTAATTGTATTTGCTGCATAAGATCCTGTCCCGTCAAGTGTGCTAATGACAGTAAAGATTGAAAATGAGCCCTCTTCTGTAAATATACAAGATATTCAGACCTGCTTTTTGTATGACTATAGGATTTCAACATTCCAGTTAAAGTATGTTTAGTATCCATCCACCACTGAATTGGATCATCATACATGGGGTATACAGACTTACGAGCATGAATAAATGACAAAAGGGTTTGCTGAAATAATGGTACCTGTAATAAGGAAACATTAAATTTCCAGAAACCAGGCCCTTTACCACAACTGGCAGGAGATCAAAAACTAACAGAGAGCAGCTTATGGTAAGAAAAGGCCACGGCCTGCACTACGGCCGAAGTAACTTCAAAAATACTGGAGGTAAAAACAAAATCAATGCGGGTGGCCAGCCTACCCTTCTGGAATGTCGGAGTATGCTGTTTCGTGAAAGAAAAATAAGAGTCCGTCAAACGGGCAGTGCGAATCATGCGTCCCAGTACGAGTGAGTCACAGTACAGTTTCTTAGTGGTAGCAAAGGAACTCTTATCCCAAAGACTAAGGCCACAGTTAAAGTCGCCAGAAAATAAGATTCAGAAAGAAGAAGTAAATAAGGACGAATTAAATCAAAAAGAGCTATCCGCTCAGGATTTCAGTTGGGGGGCATAGACATTTACCACCTGATAGGGGCATTGCCCTAGCAAAAAATCCAAAATCAAAGCTCTACCAGGGGCCAAATCAAACAGCTTCAAAAGCCTAAACTCAGGAATGTTAATTAAAATGCCAAGACCAGAGCAGGAGTCTTGGCCTATTGACCAAAAGGAAGGACCCAGAAGCCAATCTCGTTGAGCCAGTCGGATCTCCTGCACAGTATGGAATCTCATATCCTGTAAAAGAAATATCCCAAATGGCAGAAGCCTCAAAAATGAAAACACCAGCCATCTCTTGTCCACACATTTCAAACTATTTACATTAACAGTGTGACATGTAAATTGTGACATGGCAGCTCACAAATAAAGTAACCAGCACTATCAAGTTTTTCTCTTTCCTGCTACCTATGTCCCTTTCAGCCTAACCTTGGCCTTCCGTTTTTGTGAAAGGCCAGTGCTTAATGGTTTTTCAGAGTCATCAAGACTTTCAGGGAGGGAAGAAGCGATAGAGGAAGAGTCAGATTCGCCACCTGCTTCGTCCGATATCGACTGAAGCACCTCAAAGGCATTCGATAATGCAATAGAAGGTGCAGTGCAGGCCTTCGGAGGGGATAATAAGGTGCGGGAACCAGATCGTCATGACCTGCGACATATTACTTTGGCAGGTTCACGAGGGGGAGGCATGGTACTAGAGCCCAGGACCTGCTCCATAGCCTCTAGCTCCATAGGGCATGCTGAAATCAGTACCTTCCCGGGGGGTGGAGCCTTGTTGACTGACAGAGGTACATCACTACGGAGGCTTCCAAAGCCAGAGCTTTAGGGAGGAGTCACCTCTATGGGGGCATCAATGTAATCTGAGCGAGCTTTCTGGGCTTGAGTAATTACATAAGCAGCTGATCCACCCCCATCATGTGTTACCTTGGTGTGTGCAGCCCAGGGACATGATTGAAATGTGTGACCCATCTCGTCACAAAGATTACACCTACAGTCATTCAGACAATGCATTCCTACATGACCCATTTCACCACAGTTATGACATTTGATCTTATCGCACGCATTGCTCAGATGTGAGGGATCCCCGCATCTATAACACGCTCTAGGTTGGCCTGGGTAGAACAGAACTCCTCTATCCCGACCAAAAAAAAAAGAGTTTGGTAAGTGCACTGGTCCAGATTCTGAAACATTCAACATGACCTTAAATTTCCAACCCCCTGTCCATGTTTTCAGAGTCCAAAATTGCCTCTGGCTGACCTTGTAAAGTACAACGTTGTTTTAATCAATAAACAATATTAGAGACATCTACTCCCTCATTGCGAAACATAACAGTAACTATCTTGAAAGCAGGTTTTGAGAGGGGTATAGCCTGAAATGGGGTCCAAAGAGCAGTGTTACACAAGACGTGATATTTTGACCAAAACGGTCAAGGCCACGAGATGTCTGAAAACTAATGTCAAAGTTAGTTCCCCTGAGACATGTATCAGGGCATATATTTCGTGGGCCAAAACCTTCATTGAATCCTTTAACAGTGTTCTGGCTACATACACACGGTCAGGGGGGTCCGCTAGTCCACCTCTATAAGAAAGCCTAACAGCATTATGCCGCTTAGCTGCCAGAACCAGAAATTTAAACAAAGAAGAGAAGGACCTTGCTGGCCCAGTTCGAGGAAAGGGAGGTCGAACAGTGGCAGAGGTCCCTTCAGCCATAGGGTCAGAACCAGGAAAAGTCTGTATAGCAGGGACCTTGTTAAGGCCCAGGACTGGATTTTGGGTCAGACGAAGCTCATTAGGAAGGTCCAAAGGGTCAGTCACAGTTTGGTGAATCTGTTCTCCCCCATCCAATATCATGTCTTGCACAATTCTAGGGGATCTTATTGGGGACGGCCGCAAGACTCAGGAACCCGCCTTGGGGTCTTGCACCCATCCTGCCGCCAGTAGCGCTGCATCTACAGACCATGCAGGGGCGACAGTGGGGTTTGCCTTAATAGGAGAAGACTGGGAAGGTAACAGTTCATCCTGGGGTACAGAGGGCGGGCTCACCGCCGAAAGAGTACTTACTGAGTCCTCCACCACAAAAGAGTTGCCAGTAACAGCGTCCGCTGACGTTAGACAAGGCACCTGCTCAGAGACTCGAGGCAGATCTTCTGGAACTGAAACAAAAGTGCCCGCCGTAGCCAGAGGCACACCATCTTGCTGCTTGCTTTGTAGACTCTGCTGTAAGCCCATCTCAGCGGACGTACGACAGCGGTGCGCTTCCATCAAACAGTCGTGCGGTACAGGCACTTCCAGACTCGAAGGTTCCGAGTCAAAGGAAGTGTGCGTCTCTTGCGGTCCCCCTGAACATTCGAGCTGAAGCTGGCTAACCTCGGTACAATGAGCCTCGGCACAAGGAACCATCCGTGGAACATCAGGCACTTCCTGCAGATTGTCTTCCAAAAATGAAGATACAGGTATGGCTATCCGGTTAACCATCGTGGTCTCCTCAGATACGGAGACAGGAGTCGAGACCAGGTCTCCTGTCTCCACAGCTCCAGCAACTGCAGGCAGCAGAGCGTCCTCCATCTTGGACAGGGAATCCCCTCTGACAGAGTAGGGGAATTTCCCTGGTGCCCTGGCCAATATTTCCCCCCTTTCACTACAACTACCACCAACAGCTTAATCTGGTTCGAGGTCAGTTGGCATTCATCTGTATCCCCCTACCCCGGGTCGTGCCTGAAAATTGGCAGAATTTGTCTAGTGCACTTACCCGGTCAACAAAAACTAAATAAAATGTAACAAATAAATAAACATTGAGGCAATCAAGAGGGTGCAATGCAGGGCAACCAAAATTATTAAGATTATGGGGTCAGGCTATGAGGAAAGGCTGGTGGCCATTAACATGATCTTCTTGGAGAGAAGGAGGCTTAAGGGGACATGATATCAGTCTTCTAGATACTTAAGGGCATTGACAACATTTCATAGACAGATGTTTGATCTGGTATCCTCCAGCAAAACCTGGAGACATGCAGTGAAGCTCAGAGGTGGTGAATTCAAGAGTAAAATTAAGAGGCACTTCTTTATCCCAGAAGGCGGTGAACCTATGGAACCAGTGGATATGAAGACAGTGCAGGCATGTAAACTAAGCTTGGACAAAGTTCTGTTTACTAAGTGAATCACATGATACCCTGGGTAGCAGAGTTAATAGTGACCCTGTATAAATTAATACATATTTGAATCATAGACTTGTTAATCCCTGCAGACCTGATGGACCTAAGTACTCTCAGACCTTAAATTCTTATATTACTATGTTGTGCCACAAGCCTGGTGCATGCCATACCTCTAGTAGATGTACCTGTAGTGCTGCATCTGTATTCAAGGGCCCCCCACACAGACACACACACACACACAGTGTTCCATACAGTTCCAGTTGTCTACAAGCATGCCTCTCCAATCACCAGATCAAGGCCCTCAGACTCCCTTTGCTGTCCCCTGAGGACCCGATGCTGTCTCTATTAGCAATCTAGAAGAACCTTCAGCACTGCAGCCTCCCATTAGTGAAGTGCTGCATTATTGTCCAGTGGCACCCCTTACGTCCCTCACACTGTCCCAGTTTTGGCACTAATTTGGCACCCATGGTGTCCAGTGGTTCTCCCATTCACTGATACAGTCACCCACCCCACTCCAGCTTGCACAGCTGTGAGCAAGTTTGCAGAGTAGACAGTAACTCGATGAATCTGCCATAGCTTGTGGCCTGGCTTTCAAAAACCACAATGTATTTGGAATTGCCCTATGGTCCGTTCATATTGAGGCCATTGCCACACTTCCTGGCTGCTTGCAAATCTGTTTGCAGATACCATAGAAGAAGTTTAGACTCCATTAACCACAGCACGATGTTGCTGCAAACTTTGTAATGGCACAAAGTGGTCTTTGCAACCACTTTTCATCCTATTATATGACTCAGAATCAGTCCCTTAGTTTTTTTTGGTTCTTTGGGGGATTTGACATAGTTTATAGTTATCAGTACAAAATCTAAATACCTTGGCAGTTAATAAGTGGTTAGCGTAGCTCATTAATTTTTAGTTTTTTTCTCTTGTTATGATTACTACATGACCTGTCAGCCAATCATAAGAAAGGAAATTTAATGATGTCATCATAGATAATTCTATAGAATGGTAAGATTACAATAACCCTTCATTCTGGTTGACTAAATCAGTCCATTTATAGACTAATAAGACCATAAAACCTGATGGAGCAGACATAATATATCAGTATAATGACTGTGGCAATGTTAAAGCTCATGGGGACTTTTAAATATATGTTGTGTTACTTTTGCTAACCTGTTAAGGTTGTGCCAATGTATTTTTTTCATTGTTGCCCTTTCTCTGAGTTCTCAGGTTCAAAGCATTCTGATGATGTCATTTTAGTCATTGTTCACTTATGTCTACCCATAGCCCATATGGAGAAGTTATAATCTTAAAAAAATAATGAGCTATGAATTCATAGTGACATAATTCATTTTTTGTTACATCAAGTGATCTAATTTGCCTCTGTTTACTGAAGGAAAACTGCTAGGACTAAAATGATCTCATGCTGCAACCCATGGAATGTTTGGCTCTTAGAACTTCAGAAAGAGGCAGCAGTAGCAAAACCATAGTGCAGCAGTACATTATTATTTTATTTAATAATGAGCCTTTTGAGTAAAATATGACCCATAGACAAAGGCACTTTTCAATGCCAAACTCATACTGAAGATCTGTGTCTGAGGGTTTTATTGGTATTGTTTACCCTAAGGGCTCAATCCAGGTAAGCTGGTGAGTTATGCAAAACAGCCATGGAAGTGTTGTGTGCTAGCATGCAATGTAGATAAACTGTACACCTGACCATACCTATAATGGCAGTGGAATGATATAATTTTTGATTGACTGATTAATAAAATTGTATTTTATATAGAAACAAACATTAGGAAAAAGTATCCCTATCTTCAGCAAGAATGCCCTGTCCAGTAACACTCAATACAATACAACATTAATGCAAAACTTTACAATATTATACGCAGTTAATCAGTTCATAGTACTCAGATGCAGCAATTACATAATGTTTAAAAGATTTCCTCAAAGCTATTTGAAATTCATGTAAGGAATTGTTTGCCTTTACTTCCATAGATATTACATTCCAAGACTTAACTGTACATATTTGTAATGCAACACGTGCATGTAGTAATATGCAAAGTGGCACTGGCAGGTGAGGGGTACATTCCACACAACAACTGGCACATTGGACACAGGATAAAGAGAATAGAAGACAGACATGTGGGGAGTAGTGCAATGCACTGGCTGTGGGGCAGCAGTCTTCTGGGAGACTTTCTGGAGGCTGAGATGCTGCCCTATTTGCAGGCAACTCTCTGCTCTGAGGGAGGAGGTTTTCCGTCTCCAGGCCAAACTGCACAGGAGTAGGGGAGCCTGCCCCTTTCTGAGAACACCAGGACCACCACCTCTGCCTCACAGGTTGCCAAGAAAGAGCAGCAGTTGGACCACAGTGGGTTCGGGGGGTGAGGGTGGAGGAACAGAGGTGCATCCCTTCAGATGTACCACTCCACAATCCATACGCCATTCTGGGGAAGCATAGTTCCCCTATGGAGGCACCTGCAGTGGAGACCAAGGAGGTTGCTCGCAACCGTCACAGGGGAGGCCCAAAGGAAGGTGGCACAGGACACCACAGGGAAAGGAAGTAGCTCCTGGTGGGGGACTCAATTATTAGGGGGATAGAACTGGGAGGGAGTAAAGTAAGGTGCCTGCCTGGCACCATGGCTTGGAGGGACAGGGAGTGAATTCTCAGGATCACAAGAGCAGCTGCACGGGAGATGGAGCTGGATATCATTGTCCACCAAGGGATGAATGACTTGGCTGGGCATGGGATTAGAGCAGTGCAAGAGGAATTTGTGGAGTTGGGGAGGGGCCTTAGACAAGTAGCTCAGTATCCTTCTCAGAGGTGCTTCCTGTCTATGGCATGGGTGAGGCAAGGGTACTCTGCATCATGCAGTTCAATGAATGGTTGAAAAACTGGTGCAGAGCACAGGGTTTTAGCTTCATTGGGGACTGGGGTTCCACCTGGAGAGATACCTGCCTATACTGGCACAATGGTCTGCATCTGTCCAGGAAGGGAACCAGTCTCCTAGGTGATTGGTTTAAATGCTTCATTGGCAAGCTTTTAAACTAGCCAAGGGGGGGAGGCACTGATAAGAAGCAGGGAATTCCCAGCCTCTCCCCACAAAACAGAGCAGTTAGTGAGGTAAACACCAAGGTAGAAAGGTCAATAGGGAGCATGACAGGGGTAAATGGAGAAGGCAAAGTCAGTAAGGGCAGGGATGGGGCTACAAGAGGTAAAGCCATCAAGAAATGGAGAGTAATGAGTACCAGTGCCCATTGTCTGGGTAATAAGCTTCCTGAACTAGTGGCCCTGATGGAAGAGGAACATCTGGATATCATGGCAGTCACAGAAACATGATACACACAGAACCATGACTGGGATGTAAACATACCAGGGTGCACTATCTACAGGAGGGACAGGGAGGTTAAAAGAGGAGGAGGAGGAGTAGCTCTCTACATAAGGGAAGGAATCAAAACAACAGAACAAAAGGGTAAACTGGGAGGAGAGGAGGCACTGTGGGTCAACTTGGAGACAGGCATTGGCACCACAATCCGCACGGGGTTGTACACACACACACCCCATCTCAGGGGGAAGGAAATGGACAAGGAAATGATAGAAGGTATCCTTAGAATGGCAGAAAAGGGGATACATTGTTGATGGGGGACCTGAATCTGCCAGATGTTAACTGGAGCACATTTGCTGCAGCCACATCCAAGAGCGTGGTCATTCTCGATGCCATGTAGAGGGTATGCCTTAGACAGCTAGTCTTGGAACCCACTCGGGAGGATGCAGTCTTATACCTGGTACTCTCAAATGGAGATGGAGAGAGGATCACAGATTTAGAAGTGGATAGCCATCTGGAAACTAGCGTCCACCGAACAGTATGGTTTATGATAAACACAACAGTAGAGTCAAGTCATACAAAGACAAAGGTTCTGGACTTTAGGAGAGCTGACTTTGCCAAAATTGCACTAGTAAATGGGCAGGAAGGAGAGGTGGAAGAACAATGGGGAATAATCAAAACTGCCATCACAGAGGCAACAAGCCTTTGTGTGAAGCAAATACAGAAAACAAAATGAAGTAAAAAAGCCACTGTGATTCTCAAAGGAGGTGGCAGGGAAGGTTAGGGAAAAAAAAGACTACATTTAAAAAGTACAAAGAATCACAGAAGGAGCAGGACAGATGACTGTATCAGTTAAAGGAGAAGGAAGCAGGGAAGGCAGTCAGAATAGCAAAGGCCCAAACTGAGGAAAAGATAGCCAACTCAGTTAAGAAGGGGGATGAAACCTTTTCTAGGTACATCAGGAGTGAAGGAAGACCAAGGGAGGGATAGTGAGGCTTAAAAGGGAGGGAGGGTGGGTGGGCAGAAGGTGACTGTGAAAAGGCAGAGTTACTAAACAAATGTTTTTGCTCAATATTCACAAAAGAAGAAGAGGGGGAGGTGCCTAAACCAAACAATAAAAGCACTCTGGACAGGGGGGTCAATACCAGTCCATTCACAGAAGAAAGGGTCATGAAGGAACTCCTAAAACTCAAATGGACAAAGCCATGGGGCCTAATGGGATTCATCCCAGAATTCTGAAAGAACTAAGGGGAGAGCTAGTGACACCACTGACTGCTCTTTATAACAAATCATGGGAGGATGGTGTGGTACCGGAGGACAAGAGGAGGGTGAATGTGGTTCCTCCTCACAAATGTGGAAGCAAGACAGAGGCAGGAAACTACAGACTTGTTAGCTTGACTTCAGTGGTAGGGAAAATTATGGAATCACTTCTGAAAGAAAGAATTGTTGCGTACCTAGAGGCCAGCAGGGCACAGAACCCAAGGCAGCATGGATTTACAGCAGGAAGGCCATGTCAGATGAATCTAATAGATTTCTTTGACTGGGTAACCAAAGTAATAGACCAGGGAGGGGCTGTGGATATGGCCTACCTAGACTTTAGCAAGGCATTTGACACAGTACCAAACAAAAGATTAATAAACAAGTTAGCCAGCCTGGGAGTGGGTCCCAGGGTGGTAGCCTGGGTAACAAGCTGGCTGGACAACCGGACACAGAGAGTAATAGAAAATGGAGCACACTCTGAAGAAAAGGGGTTACTAGTGGGGTACCACAGGGTTCAGTATTGGGACCGGTTCTCTTTAATGTCTTTATAGGCGACATTGCAGAGGGGCTGAAGGAAAAGTATGCCTCTTTGCAGATGACACAAAAATCTGCAACAGGGTTAATACACAAGAAGGGGTGCAAAGGATGAGAAGGGACTTGGCAAGACTGGAGGAATGGTCAGAAATATGGCAGCTTAGATTCAATGCAAACAAGCGCAACGTAATGCACCTGGGAAACAAAAACCCAGGGGAGGAGTACACAATGGGGGGAGGTACTAACAACAACACAAATGGAAAGGGACCTTGGGGTAGTCATATCAGATGACCTTAAGGTAGGTAAGCAATGTGAGAAGGCAGTAAGGGGGGCTGGGGGGATACTAGGATGTATAGGGAGAGGCATCACCAGTAGAAAACAGAAAGTTGTTATCCCTCTGTACAGACAGTTGGTGAGGCCCCATCTGGAGTACTATGTACAGTTCTGGAGACCCCATCTCCACAGGGACATAGAGAGGATGAGGCAGTCCAAAGGAGGGCAGCTAAAATCATGCAGGGTCTGCAACAGAAGCCATATGAAAAGAGACTAAAGGAGCTTAATATGTATACCCTTGAGGAAAGGAGGGAGTGGGGGGACATGATAGAAACTTTCAAATACCTCAATGAATCAACAAAGTCCAAGATGAGAGCATCTTTAAGAAAAAGAGATGTACAAGAATAAGGGGACACAATTTGAAAATAGAGGGGGAATGGCTCAGGGACAATGTGAGAAAGTACTTTTTCACAGAGAGGGTGGTGGACACATGAAACCGCCTTCCTGAGGAGGTTGTGGGGTCAAAAACAGTGGGGGGATTAAAAAATGCATGGGACAGACATAAGGCAATCTTAGTGAGGGGTAGGAGGAAGTAGGGTGTTGGGTAACTGGAATCTGCAGCTTATCCAATTGGTAGGAAATGAGCAGACTAGGTGGGCTAAGTGGTCCTTATCTGCCATCAAAGTCTATGTTTCTATGTTTCTAATGCAATTCCTCTTGTCCCTCTATATAAGGAAACAATGAAAAAATGTTAAACAAGAATAGTTCAGCAAAACAGGGAACAGGGAGAACTTGTATGCTGGCACTGCATGTACAGCTATTGGCTGTGCTGGTACCAACCATTAAAGGGATGTGCCAAAGGTCCACAGAACATGTCTGTGGTCATCTGTTAACTTGGAATTCATAAACTGCTAACGGCACAGCTGAGGAGACAGCTACAGTTGCAACAGAGGTCCACTGTCATTACCAGACCCCAAACAGAGATGGAGCAGAGAAGGGGATTGCTAACCACAAGCAGATAGTGTGGTAGGGGAAACAAGTAGCTGTTAATAGGGTCATTAACCCCCAGCAACTATTACAGACATAAAATACAAATGGCAGAACTTCTGTTGCAGCATCAAACAAAATCTGGCTCTCCAGTGCCAGGCATAGCTGATCAACGGCAGAGGGATTGATGATGTGGCAGAGAATGACCCTATTAAGGACCAAGTGGATGACACATTCAGTCAACAGTTCATGAATGGAGAGGATGAGGAGTCAACGCCATGGACAGTGAGTACAGTACATGTCTGACTGTATCAGATACAGTATGTCTTGAGTAACCCCCAACAGAAAGTAATGACACTCTCCCCATAAAAATGGTGACCCACCGCCACACGACATTGAGGAGGACAAGTCACAGAGTGCACCAGACACACAGCAATCCAATTGGCCTTGCTTGACCTGTGCCCAACTGTGAGTATGATGTGCCTGGCACATACATGGGTGAAACACCACACATACATGCATACGTATATAAGTGGACTGACATATGTGCTCTTTTCACAAGTGCTGGTGCTGTAGTTCCAAAAGAAGGCCCTCCCCCTCCAAGACAGCAGAGTCAAGCCTTGAATGGACAGCATGGACAAAGCTAGATGTTTGGGTTGTATGTGCCACACACATGCACAGAAACTGGTGGAGGACAAAAACAGCATGATACAGGCAACCATCTCACAGCCCTTACAGTCACCTGCACACCCGACAGATACTTCCATGAGCTGTGAGCACAGTCAGCAACAGTTAGAATGTGCACACCAACAACACTTCAAGCAGCACCTCCACTCTCAAATGACACTCTGCCTCAGCACACAGAACACCAGTCTGAAAGTTCATCTTCCCAGCACAATTCACAAAAATGTCCCAGAGACAATACCCTGCACACGTAAGGAAGATAGTGACCACTTGGATAGGACTTCCAGAATCATGACAGCGCCCATTGAAAGCAGAAGGCATGGCCTACACAGCACCACTCTGAACTAAGGATGCTGCAGCATGAGTGGTTGTAAACAGCAAGAGACATGCAGCAAGCTTTGCATAACATACAAAGAGAACATGGTGTTGTGCACATGCACATAGGCACCACTGGTACTGAGCTTTCTGCTGTGCCCACAGAGATCAATGCCATCTGGCTGGTGGCTGAAACAGAGGGCACTTTCAAGCTTATGACAGTACCCTGTGAAAGCAGAAGGCATGACCCACACTGCACCACCCTGAACTGCTGGAACAGCAGTGGCTGCAGCAGTAAGAGACATGCAGCAGGATCTGCATAACACAAACAGAACATAGTGTGGTGCACATGGACACAGGCACCATGGATATTGAGCTTCCTGCTGTGCCCACAAGGATTGATGCCATCTGGCTGGTGGTTAAAAGGAGCTTTGATTACATTTTGTACATGCTGGAATAAGGATTCAGCAGCATTATTCAGGCACTGAAGGTGTTCACCAGCCAAGTCCTCCAACTGGGATCCTCTGTGATCCCAGGCCCACTAAGTGAAATGACTGCTGAATAGCAGCTACCCCAGGCACTAGGCAAGACACAAGGCACCCGTGAATGGAAGCCAAATGACAGTGTCCAAGACACCACCATGGTCCCATCCCCTGGCAAAAGGAAGGCAAAAACACTGAGTGGCACAAGGTACTGCACATGCTTCTAAAACTACACAAAGAATAGAAACATGCTCACTATTATCCAGTGCATACAGGAACAGCCAGCACCATACTTATAAATACAAAGAAATAGCATACACTCCCTGGAGAACTACAGGTAATCACAGAAACACTCAGTGGAAAACTAGAGGTAGTCACAGAATCACAAAAACACCCTTGATTTAGTGCTGCATTATTTATTTAACACAGTGCTATGGTCGCAAAAATACAAAGTAGTCAAAGCAAACACCCCAGAGGTTCGACCTCTTAAAGGTCTTCATCAGGGGGCAGTGTCTGTCCACAGGAGGTGGTTTTGAAATGCAGCACTGAACCAAGGTATAGAATGTCAAAGTGGTGCACAATTTTAGAATGCTAGGTGGACATGCAGTCTTGGCATGTAGCAGGCATGTGTCAGGGATGCACCATCTTGCAATCTGGTGGGGCACTCAATCTCAGAATGTGACAGGGACACACATCAAGGAATTTAGCAAGGGCTGGAATTTCTGGAATAAAGTAAGGATATACACTGCCAGAATGTGACAGAGCACACCATTTTATTTTGAAATTGCTTATTCTTGCCACATTCCAGAACTGTACTCACCTACCACATTTCAAATTTGTGCATCACATCCCCACCACAATCTGACATTGGGCATCCTTGCCACATTCCAAAATTGCACATCCACACCACGTTCCAAAGTTGTTTCAGTGCCACAGTCCAAAACTGTGCATCACTGCCACATTCCGAAATTGAGTGTCTCTGCCACATTTCAAAATTGCGCATAATCACCACATTCCAAAACTGTACATCACTGCCACATTCTGAAACTGAGCATCACTGCCACATTACGAAATTGCATGTCACAGCCACATTCCCAACTTGCATGTCACTGCCACGTTCCAAAATTGTGAATCACTGCCACATTCCGAGATTGTGCATCACCGCCACATTCTGAAACTAAGCATCACCGCCACATTCTGCAACTGTGCATCAGTGCCACATTCCAAAATTGTGCACCAGTGCCACATTCCAAAACTGAGCGTCACCACCACATTCCGAAATTGAGCATTACCACCACATTCCAAAATTGTGCATCAATGCCACGTTCCGAAATTGTGCATAACTACCACATTCCAAAATTGAGCATCACCACCACACTCCGAAAATGTGCATCACCACCACATTCCAAAACTGCAGGTCTTCTCTACATTCTAAAATTGTGCCTGCCTGCCACATTCTGAAATTATGAGTAAACTTCTACATTCCAATATCGCCTGTAATTGTCACTTTCTGAAAATGTGCATTCTCACCATACTCCAAAGCTACATATCCCCACCATATTCTGAAAATGAGTGTCACTGCCACATTCAAAAAATAACTGTCACAGTTACATTCTAAAATGATGTATCACTGCCTCATTCTGAAATTGCATGTGAGTACCACATTCTGAAACTGTGTCACCTCCACATTCTGAGATTCTGTGTCCATGCCACATCCTGAAATTGGATGTTGCCATCACAATCTGAAATCAGGCATACCAACCACGTTTTGAAATTGTGCATCACCACCGCATGCCAAATGAATGCATCCAAGACACATTACGAAATTACATATCCCTACCACCTCCAACAACTATGTGTCTCCCACATTTCTAAATTGTGTATCACTGCCACATTCTAAAACTATACAACATCTCCATATTATGAATTTTAGCATCCCTGCCACTTTCCAAAATTGTGTGTCCCATCTACTTTGAGATTGTGTCACTGCTGCATTCCACAGTTGCAGTCTCATGGCATTTCAAAATTTCATCTCTGCAGTATTCTAAAAATTGCACTCATTTTTGCCATTTTAAAGCTATGTTTGCTGATGTATCCCCCCCCCCAAATCACATTCTTAAGGACTGTACCTTGCATCTGCACATTATGGAAATGCATGCCCTGACTCACCAGCTGTCAGTTTACCTTTTTCAGATGTTTACTACAACTGCAGTTTTATATAATGTGGGAGAAATAAGTCTTATAAAGTAGACTACAAGAAGGGCTAGGCTGTGAGTTCTGGTTGTGACATCATCAGTAGCTCTTTACTAAAACTGGCTTTTCTGAACAGGCAGTGAATTTAGGGTTGTAAAATGGCTTGTAACTTTTAAACAAAGTAACTTAGAAATCTAATTTTTGGAATAAGGCTGATTGGGAATGTACTGAAACATAGAAACATAGAAACATAGAATTTGACGGCAGATAAGGACCGCTTGGCCCACCCAGTCTGCCCATTTCCCTACCTACTGGATAAGCTGCAGATCCTAGTTTACCAGCAGCCTTACTTCTTCCTACCCCCACCCCCCAGAATTGCCTTATGACTGTCCCATGCATGCTTGAATTCCACCACTGATTTTGACTCCACAACCTCCTCCGGAAGGCCATTCCATGCATCCACAACCCTCTCTGTGAAAAAATACTTTAAATTACCTCTGAGCTGCCCCCCATCTTCAAATTGTGCCTCTTGTTCTTGCACACCTCTTTTTTGAAAGATGCTACCCTCTTGGACTTTGTTGATTCCCTTGAGGTACTTGAAGTTTCTATCATGTCCCCCTTCCTCCTTTCTCGAGGCTATGCATATTAAGCTCCTTAAGTCTCTCTTCATATGTCCTCCGTGCAGACCCTGCACCATTTTAGTTCCTCCTCTGGACAGCTTCCATCCTGTCTATGTCTTTGCGGAGATTGGGTCTCCAGAACTGCACACAGTACTCCAGATGGGGCCTCACCAGCTGTCTGTACAGAGGGATAATAACTTCCTGTTTTCTATTGGTGATGCCTCTCCCTATGCATCCCAGTATCCCCAGCCCTCCTTGCTGCCTTCTCACATTGCTTGCCTTCCTTTAGGTCATCTGATATGACTACCCCCAGGTCCCTTTCCATTTTTGTTGTTGTTAGTATCTCACCCGCCCATTGTGTACTCTTCCCCTGGATTTTTGTTTCCCAGGTGCATTACCTTGCACTTCTTAGCACTGAATCTAAGCTGCCATACATTTGACCATTCCTCTAACCTTGCCAAGTCCCTTCTCATCCTTTCCACCCCACCCTGTGCATCAACTCTGTTGCAGATCTTAGTGTCATCTGCAAAGAGACATACTTTTCCTTCCAGTCCTTCTGCAATGTCACTTATAAAGACATTGAAGAGGACTGGTCCTAATATTGAACCTCTGGCACTCGCTAGTAACCCTCCTTTCTTCTGAGTGGACTCCATTTACTATTACTCTCTGTGTCCTATTCTCCAGCCAATTCTTTACCCAGGCTGTCATCTTGGGACCCACTCCTAGGCTGGCTAACTTATATATTAATCTTTGTGTGGGACTGTGTCAAATGCCTTGCTAAAGTCTAGGTAGGCCATGTCCACAGCCCTCCTGATCTACTACTTTGGTCACCCAGTCAAAGAAATCTATCAGATTCATCTGGCATGACCTTCCCGCTGTGAATCCATGCTGCCTAGGGTCCTGTGCCCCTCTGGCAGCTAGATACTCGACAATTCTTTCCTTTAGAAGTGATTCCATCATTTTCCCTATCACTGAGGTTAAACTAACAGGTCTATAGTTTCCTGCTTCTGCCTTGCTCCCACTTTTGTGAAGGGAATCACATCTGCCCTCCTCCAGTCCTCGGGTACCACCCATCCTCCCATGATTTGTTAAAGAGGGTAATCAGTGGTGTCACTAGTTCTACCCTTAATTCTTTTTAGAATTCTGGGATGAATCCATCAGGCCCCATTGCTTTGTCCACCTTCAGTTTTAAGAGTTCTTTCAGAACCCTTTCTTCTGTAAATGGGCTGGTATCAACTTCTGTATCCAGAGTGTTACTACTGTTTGTTTTATGTACTCCCCTCTTCCTTTGTAAATACTGAGCAAAAATATTTGTTTAGTATCTCTGCCTTTTCACAGTCTCCTCTGCCCACCCTCCCTCCCCTTTATTAAGCTTCACTATCCCTCCCTTGGTCTTCCTTGCTCCTGATGTACCTATAAAGGGTTTATCCCCCTTCTTAACTGAGTTGGCTATCTCTTTCCTCGGTTTGGGCCTTTGCTGTTCTGACTGCCTTCCCAGCCTCCTTTTGCTTTTAACTGATACAGTTCTCTGTCCTGCTCCCAGGCGATTCCTTGTACTTCCTGAATGCTTTCTTTTCTCTTGAACCTTCACTGCCACTTCCTTTGAGAACCCATAGTGGTTTCTTACATCGTCTTGTTTTGTTTATTTGCTTCACACAAAGGCTCGTTACCTCTGTGATGGCAGTTTTATTATTCCCCATTGTTCTTCCACCTCCTTCCCACCCATTTGCTAGTGCATTCCTTAGGCACTCACCCATTTTGGCAAAGTCAGCCCTCCTAAAGTCCAGTTTTTTGTCTTTGTATGGCTTGACTCTATTGCTGTGTTTATTGTGAACCATACTGTTCGATGGTCGCTAGTTCCCAGATGGCTACCCACTTCTACATCTGTGATCCTCTCTCCATCTCCATTTGAGAGTATCAAGTCTAATATTGCTCCTCTCGAGTGGGCTCCAGTACTAGTTGTCTAAGGCATGCCCCCTGTAGGGCATCTAGAATAACTGCACTCTTCGAAGTGGCAGCTGCAACTGCACTCCAGTTAACATCTGGCATATTCAGATTGCCCATCAGCAATATCTCCCCTTTTTCTGCCATTCTAAGTATACTTTCTATCATTTCCTTGTCCATTTCCTCCCCCTGAGAAGGGGGTCTGTATACAACCCCTGTGCGGATTGTGGTGCCATTGCCTGCCTCCAAATTTACCCACAGTGCTTCTTCTCCTCCCTGTTTACCCTTTTGTTCTGTTGCTTTATTCCTTCCCTTATGTAAAGAACTACTCCTCCCCTTTACCCCTCCCTGTCCCTCCTGTAGATAGTGTATCCTGAGTATGTTTACGCCCCAGTCATGGTTTTGTGTGTACCATGTTTCTGTGACTGCCACGATATCCAGATGTTCCTCCTCCATCAAGGCCACTAATTCAGGAAGCTTGTTACCTAGACTATGGGCATTGGTACTCATTGTCTCCATTTTTGATGGCCTTACTTTCTGTTGTAGCATCCCCACTGACCGTTCTACCTTGGTCTTTTTCTATTTAGTACCCTGATTTGTAGGGAGAGGCTGGGATTTTTCTGCTGCTTGTCAGTGCCTCCCCATTGACTAGTTTAAAAGCTTGCCAATGAAGCATTTAAACCGATTGCTCAAAGACTTGTTCCTTCCTGGACAGATGCAGACCATCCTGCTAGTATAGGCTGGTGTCCCTCCAGGTGGAACCCCAGTCCCCAATGGCCAAACGCCTGTGCTCCGCACCATTTTTTCAACCATTCATTAAACTGCATGGTGCCAATTACCCTCGCCTCCCCCATGCCTTTGACAGGCAGCACCTCTGAGAAGGATACTGTGTGTGCTACTTGTCTTAGGCCCCTCCCCAACTCTGCAATGTCCTCCTGCACTGCTCTAACCTCATGATGAGCCAAGTCATTTGTCCCTAGGTGGACAATTACTGATCCAAGTTCTGAATTTATTGATGCTAGAAATTTTGGCCAGACTCCCACTTTAAAAGGGAACAACTCAGCACTAAGAACCCTGCACAAAAGTGTGGTGCTGGTCCCAATTTGCACTTTGTGTGCAAATATATTTTTTGCACTTACTTAGTTCTATTGTATGTTTGTATGTAGAGTTACGGTGTCTGTCATGGTTATATGAGTGCACTCTCAAGGTCTTTTGGTGGGAGAACTGTGAAGTGAAGCTGAGTAGTTCTGGCACAAAAAGTAATTGAGAAGAAACTCATACTATAAAAGATGCAGTAACTGTACATAAAAAAATATTATAAATCATGCTGAAGAAAGCATTTTATAGAAAATGGAACTTGGATTAAAAATCAAAATGGTTTACTTTGTGGAAGGTTATTGAAACTCCTGTGAGTGGAAATGGACTATGCCAACTGGATTTAGAATTTCACAATTTTAGAACTATGTGCATGACACATCCTCTTATGTTTGATGATAGGTATACTAACTATTGCTTCTTGCTGTTTAACAAGTGCATCTCATACTGGTTGGGCAAGAGGACTGCAAAGTGAAACTGAGCAGTTCTGTCTGCCCAACCAGTGCAAGAGACACTTGTTAAAGGGATACTGCCAACCCTTTTTGCATCATATTATTTCTATTTGAAAAACCACATTTCATGATTGTTTACTTTCTCTAAAATTCAATGATGCTGCTAGTGCTAGTTGTTTTATCTACTCCCTGTTTTAGTAGAACTGAAATGCATGCTAATGGTGTAGTTGTACCCAACCTGGTTTTGGTTCAAACCCTTAATCTTCTCTTATTGCCTACTTCCTAAATATTAGAGACACCCATAAACAGTGCAGCCACTCATAATGCAATAATCTTCACTCTCTGCCCACTGCATCTTGAATGGCTAGACTGCATTGGGGGAGTTCCCAAGTCCAGGAAAGATGCAGTGGGAGTTGATCATGGACTGTAAACAAACACATGTTTGTGTAGTAACACCAGTATGGTAGGCAGTCTGTTTCTCACTTTTAAAAAGAAAACAGGAATCAGAATCAATCTACCACCTATGTCTGTTGTCTGTACAGAATGTGGCCAATAATAATTTTTGGTTTGTTTTTTAATTAGAGATACTTTCAGGCATAAGAGGGGTTGACAGTGTTGCTTTAAAAAAAACAGTATACCCACAATCATATTATATGTCAGTGGATTGTCATATTATGATTATGGGTTTGTTTGAAACTTCTTTTTCTTTTGTTTGAGATTTCAATCTGTTTTGTTTTTGTGCTCCTCCACTATGTTGCAGTAGTTAGGCAGATGACAAATGCATCAATGAGCAGCACGGAGAGATGGCTGATAAGAGGTACAGCTGTTCTCCTCGGTGATTGGCTGGATTAGATCCCTTGCTACATGATGGTTATAAAAGTATATGGAATGCTTAGAAATGAACAGTCCTGACTGGCTAAGAACGACGTCATGATTTATAATGCAGTATAGTAGCTTGATTCTGTTGACCTGCAAACTGACGTTTTCTGTAATAACTAATCCTAGAATCCTCTGCAGCTAATGTCAGAGGACAGCAACAGCAGTCAGAGACTCATTAGCTTGCATTGCATGGTATGAGTTTTTATAAGCTCTGATATTTTGTTTGCTGGTCTCACTGTCTCCCTGGGCTCAGTACACTCCCAGAGGACTGTTCTCTGCCCTGGGAGAACAGTTAGACTTGCAAACATTTGATCGAAGTCTATTAAAACTCTAACATTCCATGCAAGATATTAAATCTCCTGCTGCTGCACCCCTCCTCTACTGTCAGCTGCAGAGGATTCTGGGATTTATAGTGAACAAATAAAGGAAACCCAATGGCTCTGTCATGGGGGACTGAGGATGAGAGTAATTTCCTTGGAAAGGTAGGTGGTGGGGCTGGAAAGACTGGTTAGATAGGGACAGTCCAGGGAGCAGGAAGGTAAACACGGGATGCAAAAGAAAAGGTCTCAAAGTGCAGATTTATAGGACATCTAGTTCCTGAAGCCCATATTATTATTGTATAGCTCTCCTACTACATTTAAGCAGCTACTGGAAGTGGAAATGCCACATTAGAATGACAATCTTTCTGTTGTTGTACTCCATAGATATACTGTACATGTCTACACTACCCACAGATACATTACCAAGGAAGAATCATGGCAGAACACCACATGAATTAAGAAAGTTGTTTTAATCAGACCATCCCCTATCTATAGCAACTAAATGTAACCTTTAATGTTTTAGCACTGTTGTCTTTCATTTAATGACCTAGCAAACAAAAACAATTATTTATCCAGCATATGTGCATTTCTTTCTCCTGCTGCAGTAGCAAAACTGAGTCATGCCAGGAAATACCAATCCAATACCATTTCAGCCCAGTTGTTAATCATTCCGGTTTACTAAGTTGTGCCCTCCAGTCGAGACATCTGACATTACATATATGCTGCGCTTAGTAATTACTTTTACATCAAATTGTTTGTTTTTCAGAGCTTGTTCTGTATGCTGCAAAACTGGCACTGGCAGGTTTACACCAGTCTTTATCTATGGTACTTTTTTACAGTTCTGGCATTGTTAGTTCAGATTACAAAAATGAAAACTTCTGTGTTGCGCAGACTGAAGCCAGTCCTGATAAATTCAGTACAGGTAATGCATGTGACTATAATTTAACGTGGGCCTGACCTCATCAGAATGGGTCATTTGGCATGTCTGCTTCTGCTTCTTTTCTTTTCAAGTCCAACAAAATCTTTCTGACAACCTGGAAGTCAGGAATTTTTACATTTTTCCTCCAGAAAAACCTTGACATTCAATGGAGTCCAGTCCGAGCTTTTTTTTTTCTTTCTTATTGCAAGTTTCATTACTTTTTAATTTGTTTCAAACAGGTCATTGTTTAGTTTTAAAAATATATTAAAATATGTTTTTTTTCCAGAGGATTATTTCTACTGATAGAGTAAAAGCATAATGCATACTGACGTTGGCTGTTTTTGCCTATTACAGTTTGAATTGATGCAAGAGAATCTTAATTCCAAGTTACTGGAGACGCTGATGCAGTTACAGATGGGACTTTCTTGATCTGCTGCCATTTGTGCAAGTTGCTGTTTATGGCTTCCTTTTTAAATCCCAATGCATATGTACCATTGGCTAGTTCACGGTTCAGAAAAAACACTGGCACACTTTTATTATTTGAGCTGATGCAGTTCTTGTATTACAAAGGACTGGTGTCTTAATTCAAACCATGATATACATGCCTTTCATTATCTCAGTTTTTTTTGTTCTTTGTGCCAAATTTCTTACATTTTTATGCAAAGGGCTGATGTGTTTGAGACCAGTTGCAATAGCAGCTGATTTATTTTTGAAAGTGGGAGACAAATAGGGTGTGCCATACTGTATGTGAGGTACAACCATGCCATTCTTCTTATCCAGATTATTCCAGGGATCTGTTTTCAGTTCTAGGCTGTAATAACATCTCTTCTCTCCTCTTTTTAACTAGGGTCAAGATTTGACTCAAGTTGTGACCTGATAGGACACTTACATTTCTTTTTTTTTTTTTTCAAACTCGGGTTACAAGCGTACAGCAGATTGTAGACCTTTCAATCGCAAGATTCACTGCAAACCTTTGAAGTGTTCCATAAATAATGAATGCCATATTTTTCCATCAGGAAAAAACAATAGTATGTGAGCTTTGGGAACTGTGCCCTTTTCCCTTTCTCTTTCCTCACTCCAGGGTTCGTCATGCCGTTGACGTTTCTGAGTTTTGAGTGTAACCAAATGCTTTGGTCATGGGATCTCATGCCCGTTGATGCCAGTGAAACAGCTTACAGAGAGGCCTGTAGCAGATCTTTTGAGACTACTAAGCTCCATGAGGAAAAAGGACGCCTCTTGCCTGGAGAAATCTATGCTTCATTTTGTTCCCCGATGCTATTTGTTAAGTGAGACTGCAAAGGTTTTGCAGTATCAGTTCCATGACACAACATTTTTATAACCATTAAAATGAAAACACTCCACTCTTCCAGTAGCGATAATGTGGAAAATTACCCTTTTAAATTCTTTTTTACATAGAGATTTTTCTACCTCAGCCACGTCTGTCAGTCAGGGATGTACTCTGGTCCCAGGGGTGTACCCTATTTGGGCCTGTCTCTCCTGGCCTCCCCCCAGCCTGGGTAGACCAGCGGCTCCCCCCACAGCTCTGCCCTCTAGGGCAGGGGCTCCAGGGGGAGGACCATCCTCCCCCAGAGGCAGTCCACCGTGTGGACCAGGACCTAGTCCCAGCAGGCATTAGGATCAAGGGAAGCAAGGGGCCGAAGCTGTCAGTCAAATGGACATGGGTTTTTCTTTCTTTTTTGGTTCCTCCCATCTTCCAAACATGAGTGCAGTCTATTTCAGCCTTGTGCGCACACAGTACACCCCCTGAGGAGGGAGAGCATTCCCTGACCCAGACCCTGGGGTTACTGCAACAACAGAGCTCACCATCAACCTTCCCTGGTGGAGGCACACTGCCACACAGCAGCTACCTCAGCCTGGCTTGCCTCCTGGCTTGACCACCCAGGTTCACTTCCAAACTGAGTTGTCTTCCACTGGGCCACTGGGATGGCCTGCCTTTTTACATTTTCATTTCAACAATCAGATTATTGCCTTGCTGTGAGAAGCACAGGCCACCAAATTGGTCAGTCAAGACATATTTATGTTGCCAGCCCATCAAGTCTTCCTGGTAGCTCACTTAAAAATGGCTTCTGCTGTGGTTTCTGCCATGTTCATGTACTGGGCTTATGTAGTTGCTTTGATTTGATTCCATTAAGGTCATTCTATTGCATTAGCCACATCAGCCATAACACACATGAGGCTGCCAGTATAGCCTAGAGGTTAGAGTAATGAGCTGTGAAGGAACTTGGTACATCCAGCAGACTGGGGTTTGATTCCCACAACCTCCTTTTGCATACTGTGTGACTCTGAGCAAGTCACTTAACCTCCCCAGTGCTCCCAGGTTGTCCCTGAAAACAGGCTCTTGTGCCCAGTGAGCCTTATTCAGTTACCAAAGATGAAAATGAAAAATAAAAGTACAACAGAAGAAAAAAACATACTTTCCATAACTGGTTTTATTGTATAATTTTTGTTCTTCAGGTTTTTGTCAGATGCTGAGGTGGAGATTTTATGAATGCTTCTTTGCCTGTGAGGTTTGTTGCCATTCTGGATTCTACTTGAGCAACAGCAAGCTCCTACCTTCCCAAACATCTAGATCTTTCTACCTGACCATGCAGAATCTACTGGGCAGCAGTGTTTCCCATCTGGCAATGTGTCTCACTTTTTTCCTGGTCCTCTACTACCTCAGAACACTGTGTCTTGCAGTGGCAAGTGGACCAACTGCCCAGCCAGAGGAGAGATACACTAATTCTCTGGTTTTAGCCTTTGCCAGTTGATGTTCAACGTGTTGCTATAGATCCTGCTCTTTCTCTGGAGAGATGCCCATCTTTGGCTGCTCAGTTCCAATGCTGGCTGAGACTAGAGCTGTGGGCTGAGCTCCACAAATAAAATACCCATCTTGACTTGGGCAGCGCCAGTGTATGGAATAGCTTTTGGCTTGGTGGCAACTCAGTGCTGTAGAGAAGCCTCCTGTTAAAAAGAAAGTGATCATCTAAGATATCTTTAAGGTACCATATTAGAAATGTTCACTACTGGTGCTAATCCATTTAAATGTGAACTACGTTTAGTTCAAGACCATCTGATTCACAGGCATACTAACCATCATCATGAGGTGGGCCTGGATATAACTAATATAGGCAATTACGTTTTCCTCTGTGGTTCCTAATCCGGTATGTCCTTCCAGATCTTCCTAGACAGGTGCAGAGAAGTACATTTTCTGCCAAATGCTATAAAACCTGTCAATGATGGCCAAAGACCTAGTAGAGAACATACTGTACCAGGTCTTCCTCTTTGTCATCAGGAAATAAGTCTTTTGTTTCCTTTCCTATACAACCCTTTCAAAAAGGGACCTCCTTACAGTTTCACAGACTTCTTCATCTCCGACTTCAACTTCAGATATCACTTCTATGCTGCAATACCCACCAACATATTTATTTCAAATCATTTGCTGATCCTGACTTATCTTTCCTCTCACACTCTCTTGACAAGATCAGCTGCCAATCACAGCTCAGTTTTCTTCACCTTAATGTTGCCAATACTGAGATCCTTTCTGGCAAAAAGTATACTCTCCAGCAATTTTTGTTTTACTTCTGTACAGGTTTTAACCCCTCCCAGCCTCACTGCACCCACAGGCTATTTCCAGATGCTGCCCAACCCCATCCTCCAAAAGCACTGCCGCTGCCGCACTCCCCACAGCACTTCCCTCTATGGCTGGGGGTCTGGGGGGGTCTTTCCTCCGTCAGACCCAGATCAGGGTCTAGTTCCAGGCAAGGGCCTGTGTGGCATGAGACCTGAGTGTGCTGGCAGACATCATCCTTGTTTGGATGGAGATTTTTTCCCCTTGTTTTCTCCCCAGTCCTCTGTCCTTACCTTGGTGTGTCCACAGCCAATACAAGATTTGAGCATGTTCAGCATACCTCTACTTGAAGAGCAAGGTTTCTAGCCCAACTACAATGGTCCCTGTGGTACCAGAACATGCCACAAGTCCTCCCCCAGCCAAGGTGCACGGCAATACTTGAGGAGACCGGACCCACTTACGCTACTTGCCCACTTACAGCACACACTACGCCATGTCGGTCTGTAGGTTTTTTTATCAGTTTATGTGAGTTGGGGGGGGCTTCGCATGCCCAAGACAATGCATATTAGAAAAACAGGGGGCATGGGGCAGAGCCCCCCAACTCAAATAAACTGACAAATCTGAACTCGACAGCAATCAAACAACAAAAGTAGCACAGCACAGCTATAGTATAGTGCAGCAAGCACGCGATAAAAGTAGCATAGTACAGCTATAGTACAGTGCAGCAAGCATGCACTAAAAGTAGCATAGCACAGCTATAGTATAGTGCAGCAATCACACGATAAAAATAGCATAGCACTGCCTCAGTGTAGTGTTAACTGTATTATCTTCTTAGTTTTGCGCTACACTACTAGCGTTGGTCCAGTCTCCTCCAGTATTGCCAGGCACACTAGCTATCCCACCTGTCCTGCCTCCTGACATGGCATCCCAAGTTCACTCCCAACCCTGGGACATCTTGGCAGCCATCCTCTGCAACAATTTGACTTCTCCTGTCACGCGCCTAATTTCCTACCTCTCCTTTTCCTCCTCTATTTGATCACAAACTTACCTGTTCCACCCATCTCTATGTTCTGCAAACTTACCAGATATTACCTCTGAAGTATTCCCCCCATCCATTACATGCTAGACCTTTAGTTTTCTGAAACCCTGATTCATGCCCTTGCAAGAGGGTGTCTCCCAGGTCTGGAGCACTTCTGCCTTACAATGTCACTCGATCACTGTAGATGTTTCGGTGGTTAACCCTGCCTTGCGAGCTCCACAAGATCAAGGGGCCTGGATCCTTTCCATCTACTTTTATGAGGGGGGGAGCTCAAATCCAAGTTAAGTTAGAAAGTAGCACAGTGCCTCCACCAAGAGAAAGGTTAAAGTGGGCCTGGTGATAGTATGGTACAATCATCTTGGTACAACTATCTGGGATGCAGTACCTCCCTGCTGGCTCACCCAAACGTGACCCAACCCAATGCAGTGACATTCCAAAAATACATGCACTCAGTACTTTAACTAAGCAGGATGCAACAAAAATTTCAAACACAGCAAAGTACAACACAATCCCAATTATCTGAAAAGCATGGGTAACATCAATTGGGTTAGGATAATCAGGAGATCCCTTAACCAAGACGGGACAATTTGAACTCACTTCTTCATGAACCATTGTCTGTTTTTCCTCTGTCCACCAATCCACTTTGCAAATAGATGAACTAATGGAGTCAGCACCATTTGAATGGGAGCAAAAGTAAAAGTGAGCTCCGGTGCTCTGCTATCTGCTATTCCTACTACATAGATGATGCGCCTTTGAGATATAAAGCACAGCTGTGGGGATTTAAAGTGTAACTGAGGAGGAAGAGCCAACACCTGCAGAGAGAAGATGCACTTCCCATGGCCTCTCCCTCGAGGAACCCTTTAAATTTAGTGGTTTAAAGTTATTTATTTTGACCACAAGTGTTCAAATTAGTGGCAGTTGCTTTCAGTAATGGTGGAGTGAATTAGGTTTGCCAAGAGAATGGAGAACCCAAGCAAAACAACTGATGAAGAAGTCAGGAGACATGGCCAGCAGATGGCGGGGCCTAGCAGCAAGAGAGTGAAACACAAAATGTGGACTTAACAATAAAGAATGTTATTTAAGACATAAAAGCCTGAGGCTTGAGGGTACTCACTTTTGATGCTAAAGTACAGGAAGTTAATTACCGGCAATATTGGACACTAAAGAAGTGACAGCCTTGGTCCTCCATGTGGCTACGACCTCTGCCGACCTGCAATAAGAAAACAAACTGATAAGATTTCTTTTGGAAGTTCTAGAAAATAAGGCTAGTGTAGCAAAAATTCATGTCTTGGGTCTGCCTGAGGCCAAAGAGTGAGGTCAACCTGTGCAATTCATGCAGCAGTGGCTGTGAGAAACACAGCAGTTTGTCCTGATCCTGATAATGCACAGGGCTTATCATATTAACCCTTAACAGTGCAGAGATTAAGCATCTGGGCACCGAACCTTTTGGACACTTGCAGGGGAGCATGACACAACAGATTCTTCATGGCTGCTAGAAAGAAAGGCCCTATCAAGCTGGATGAGGGAAGCAAACTATCAAACTATCAATGTACCTAGATTTCTGCTATGCTACTTGGCATAGATGAAAGGCTTTTGACCATTTGAGATCTATGTTATACTCCTTGGGAGTACAGTAGCACATGCACTGCAAGCCACAACATCGTATCGCAAAAATGCCCAAAAATTTTGACAAAAGATTAGGTGCATTCAGGTGTTCAAGTTATTGTACGAATGAGGATTTGCATAAAACTATTGTAAACCAACTGTTGGTACCTGTTTTGGATTATGGAAGTCATGTGTACAGTTTGACTAGTAAAGTTCAACTCAAAAAAGTTGACAGACTGTACAACCGTATGGCACGCTTCATCATCTGTTGTGATTTCAGGACTCACCGCTTTATGAAGACCTGCATTGGTTGTCTCCTGAGTCCAAAAGAGAGATGAAGTGGGCAAATCAGATGTACAGGGTGTTAAAGGAATCTAGACATCCATATTTATTAGAAAAAACTTCAGAAACTTAAAAACACAAACAATATCTAAGAAATACAAGCAACAGGGATTTAAAAATACACAGACCCCAAAACAAATTTGAGGAGATGATATTTTCATATCTGGCATTAAACACATGGTCAAAAATCAGTGAGCTAACTAAAACAACACCTAAATCCACAAAAGAGTTGCTTATATTTGTGAACAGATCCAGAAGCAAATGATTTGATACCTTTTAATGGACCAACATAGATGTAACAACCAGAACAAAGTGCTCTAGCTTTTGGACCAACCAGTCCTTCTTCAGAAGTTTAGGCTAAGTACCTCAAGGGAATCAACAAAGTCCAGGAGGGTAGCATCTTTCAGAAAAATGTGAGGACATTTTTTTTTCACGGAGAGAGTGGTGGATGCATGGAACCACCTTTCTGGGGAGGTTGTTGGGTCTAAAACAGTGGGGGAATTCAAATATGCATGGGACAGACATAAGGCAATTGTAGTAGGGGGTTGCAGGAAGTAGGCTCTTGGTTAACTAGAATCTGCAGCTTATCCAATAGGAAGAGAAATGGGCAGACTGGGTGGGCCAAGTGGTCCTTCTCTGCCGTCAAAGTCTATGTTTCTATGTTGCCCCTCTTTCTCCTGACCTCCAGTGTGTACATGATAAGAGCCTCCAGGTGCTCCTGTTCTTTTTTAGGTGTGGACTCCAGAACTGTATGCAGTACTTGAGGTGCGTGCTCTCCAGTGACCTGTACAATGGCATAGTCACTGCTTTACTGCAACTGTTAAATCCTCACCTAATACACCCAGCATCCAATTTGCCTTCCTATACAATGAACTGCATTGGTAATGAACTCCCTTGTTACCACTAAGTATAGCCTTTTTTTCTCTTTAACCTCTTTTATATAAAATCTTTATATTTTAATGTTCCTAGTGGGAATTTGGTGTTGGTGGACTACATGTAAAGACATTAGTGTCAGCCAGTGTGCATCTACTGTAAATTTTCTGCAAAAAGAGGGTGCTAGTAACTCACACTACTGCAAGAGAAGTTATCTGTGTGAAATTTGTTTAGTGGCAGATTTATAATTTGTGGAAGGACTGTTTAAATTTGGTCAACAAGGGGGATTGTGAGGGATAATAGACCTTAGGAGCTGAGTTAAAGTATGTTCATTTTGTGATTTAATCTTAAGGACCAGACAGTTCTTTTTAAATCTGAGGTCCCAAGAACTTTAGGGGCAGTCAGATCAATGGCGTGCAGAACAGCCAGAAATTAAGTTACCAGCTGAAAACTGTTGCTTGGAACCAGGGCTTTTGTACTGAGGAAACCAATTTCAATGGCTCCATGTCAATTGAGTAAATACTTTACAGCGACTGCAATTTCAGTGAGTACATTCATAGCAAATGCAATTTCAGCAATGACCAATCTCAGCACTGCACATTTCAGTGACAAAATAACAACTGCAGCTGACAGCTCCAAGCTAATGGATGCAGGTCGGGTATTAAATAATTACCTGCACAACACACACTCCATCAGGTTGCAGTACTTCCTATGGCTGCCGCCTGCTGCTGGCCCAGACACAACCTGAGCCATGGTCTGCCTGGGAACCACACCATTTACTGCATTGCTGCACCTGTTCCTCATCACTCACAGGTGCAATAAGGCTCCATGTAATGCAGGGGGACTCCGCCCCCCTGCACCCCCATGGGGGCTGTGCCTCCTGGACCCCCACTATCTCTAGGATTACAACACCATGCCGCACCTGGACCCTGGGGTAAGCTACATCTGTGCAGTTGCCATAATGTCCATTCGCTATAATGTGAAGGTCGCTGTAATTGTATTCACCCATACGTACTCGCTCAAATTGCATCGCTGTAATTGCATCACCGAAATGACATGCTACCATTTCAACAATGTGTTAACTGGGAAATAAGGTTCATTATTACCTTATAAGCCAGACACGGTATAAACCATCAGCAAGCAGTCATGAGGCAAATGATGATTGCCAAAGAGGGTGTTGGATGAAGGAAAGTGGGCAAGGGGCCAAAAACAGTTTTTCACAGTATAGGTTACCATGAAGGATGGAGGTGCACTTGGAGCAGTGTCAGGGCTGCAAGTTGCATGTCATCCTGCCTGCAGAGGGAATGGGGTACATCTACATCTGCTGTGAGGTCGTCATTGCTCCAGAGAGGCACTTTGCCATTCTGTAAAGGCAACTGGCTGCTCTGTGGGGGCATTAGGAGGAGGATGGACACCTGTGGAGGGAACAGGGGTAGAGGGTGTAGGGTGGAAGCTAGCATCCAGGACATAAGGAGGGAAGCACATCTGCTGTGTTGCCAGAACTGTGCAATGTACACCATTCTGCCTGCGGCGGGTAGGGGATACATCTGCAATCACTGTGGGGTAGTTGATACTCTCAAGAGGTGCAGTTCTAGGATAAGAATGCTGGAGGCAGCACAGGTGAAGTGAGGCTCACAGACAGCTCAGGAGGATGGCAGGAAGAGAAGAGGCTACAGATACAAGCACTAGGCCTGGGCAGAGTGGTTGGCAGGGACAGATAACGTAGGTAGGGAGAAGGTTAGCAGGGACGGTGATCTCTTGTGGTAGGGTTGAGGTATGAATTGGAATAGAAAAGGGATATATGGTCCCATGGGAGCACAAATGGCAGTGGACAATAGACAGTGTTCTTACATACGTAGTTTTACAATATACAGAAATACAGGCTTTAAGTCATATCTTATCAGACTTATTGTATATCCTCTGGCAATTCTAACAGAGATCTGTGGTGTCTTGCCAATAGATAGTACTACCACATTATTTTGGTACCTTCATGGCCTGGTTACCTACACCCCCCCCATGGGCAGAGCTCATAATCTCTAATAATACAAAGAGCAACATTAGTTGCTAAAAAACATGAAGATGCCACAGAAGCCAGTTTTTACCATGCTTTGATGGATAGAATATATTTTATCAAATTTGAAATTACTTCAAGGGAATTTGAATTGAATAAATACATTAGAAATTCAGAGGGTGAAAGATACAAATGTGTTAGAATTAAGCAATAATCCACAACAGGTGTGGGTTGGGCTGGGATTTACCCATGCCTGGCATGATTCGGTCACGACCAACTATGTCAGCTATGCCAGGTGTGGGTAAATCCCAGCTCAACCCACACTCTGGAGTGGATTATTGCGATTATACAATTAGTAGGAAGTAACGCATTTTTTAAAAAGTTACTAAATGTTCAATTTATAGTTTTTTTATTGATGTTTGGTGAAATATCCTTCCTCCCTATGTAAAATACTTCGTTGTTGCTTGGCAGATTTAGTATAAGAAGCCATCCCCCCATGCCTTTTTTTTTTTTTTTTTTTTTTTAGTGCCAGGAGAGATAGAGTGAGCAGTTGTGTCAGAGGAGATGAGGGGTAGGGAGAGCTAGACCTGGCAGAGTGAGGTGCGAAAAGGAGAGAGGAGCAGTACGAGTACCAGTGCCAATGTTATTGTGAGTACCTGCGATGATGCAGCTTGATCAGGAGCTGCTGACATATATGTTTTTTTTTATTTGCAATTTTGCCACTGGGTGGCATGGGAGCCCGCAGCTGCGATGGAACCGGGAGTCTGAGGTTACTGGGATGGAGGAGGGAGGGAGCAAATGTTAGAGGAAGTTATGAGCAGTATTCAATTAATAGAGGTGTTGTGGAACAGAGAATTGTTTTCCAAACTTTTTTTATGTACGAATTGCTTCAGAAGGCCAGTGTAGTTTTTAGTATGCAGGGTTTTGGAAAACAAGATGGCATCTAAAACAGGAATGCTCTGAAAGGTGCAGTGCCTTGTTTTACTTTTTGTTTTTACATGCAGTCAGCTGGTACTTGCAGTGCGGTGGTTATGCAGAAATTACACCATAGCATAAAGTAACAGTCAACCAATCAGGGTACAGTATTTTTGGACCCCTTTGTATAATAGATGCTAATCACTGATCTCTTTCTTTTCTGCAGAATGGGCAGCAGAGAACAATGTGGTTTAAATTGTCTGGTTCTTCGAGGGAACATAAACAGTTTGGTTCCAAATTAAATCTTGTTGCTATTTTTCTTTCCGTAGCATTTATCAGAAGAATCAGGTACAGATACCTTTCAAATTTATTTTTGATACAGTTATACCATATGTGTACTTCAGCAATAATCCACAACATGGTGTGCGTTGTGGTGGGAGTTACCTAGGTCTGTTGTGGTTCAGTCACAAGGCCACAGGCCTCATGACTAATCCCACCAGGTCTGCGTAAATCCCACCAGAAACCTCGCCCTGTTGTGGATTATTGCGATTATACAATTTGTAGTAGGTAAAGGTTTAAAACAAATATATATTTTTTCTGAACGTTTTTTGTAATGCAATATCTTTCCACAGGAGCAGTACTTGTTTCAGCAGGCACAACAGTTGCTCAAGCGGGAGTAGTGATTTACTTTTCTTTTGTAAAGAGGCTAACTAGAACCTTTTGTGGTGGTTATGCTAGGATTTACCATGGAACAAAGGTGTCAGTCAGCCAACTGAAGTGTCCCATTCTTGGACCCCATGGTATAATTTAGAATTTGGTATTTTTTCCATAATCTTTTTGCACTGATGTGTCTCTGTATCTGTTCATCATGTGCATGACTACCTCATTTCTTGGCTTAATAAAAATGTCATATATGAGGTGTCTGAGATCAGAAACACATATGTTTTTTTGGATGTAATAAATATAGGGAAAGTAGTAGCAATTAGAGGAATGTTCTGTTTCTCCCTGTAAACAAAGACTTGGATACCTGTTATCAGGAACTTGAAAAAGGTCCAGCAAAAAAGATATCATTCTTTCCTGTATTAAAGTGTTCCAAAAGAACTGCCCTAACTCTGTTCTCAAAATACAGGATGGGACACAATATGAAACCTGTAATAGGTTTTTATATATTTTGTTCATAATTCTTTCTAGTTTATGACCGTTACGTGTTCCCCATACTTCTGATGCATATAGTAATGCAGATTTTATTTGAACCTAGGTTACTGTTAGCATACCATCAATAGATGAACCTCCATATTTATGGTTAAATCACCTTAACCCACCAACCGCATATTTCGTATTGTCTTCAATAAGTTCCAGGTGTTTAGTCCATGTTAGTGATAATAAAATCCATACTCCTAGATAATTGTAATATTGAGCCTTTATGACAGATTGTTTTTTTAATCAAGCTGTTTCTACAGCCCTGACTCCGGGAGGGCTATCAACGCCTACCCCAGCCCTACTGGCAACTGCCTCCCTAAGACCTACCTGAGTTTGCTTGTGTATTCACCCTATGGCAGGGCCAGGGAAGGGAAGTCCATCCTCCCCACACCCCACAGCACAATCCAGTCTGTGTGGTCCCAGGTGGCAGCTTGGGTCAGGAAGTGGGTCTGGCTTCATTTGTTAGAGCCAGGCTTTTTCCGCGTTTTCTGCTTCCTCATGCCCAGTGATGTGCAATGACACAGGTGCGCATGGGTATAGAGGTGCACAGGTGCCACACGCCAGCCCCCGGACATCCTCCTCTAAGATGCACTGACTGTCTTCCCACCACACCTCCACGTGGTGGCAATCTAAGAGTGGCGCATCGTGTGTCCCCCTCCCTGGGAGAGTGCAGATCTCCAGGTGCTTCATCCTCTCTCCTCTCAGCCAACCTCAGCAGCCTGAGCTTGCTCCTGAACTCAAGTCACCAGTGCGGCAGGAGGTAAGGCATCCAGCGCCTCAGCACTCCATGCCACTGGGCCAGCGCCTCATATGGATTGGTTATTAATGTACAATTGGTACTTCCCAATATTTTTTGCTCTAAATACTGTTAGTAGGGTCTTTTTCTAACCTGAAAAATGCTCTGATTGCAGAAATGTGCAGACTTATTTACCAGTCTCTGCAATCCTGGGAGTGATGTGGAGAGCAATACCACATCCTCCTCATAATCGAGACCATTTATTGGTACGTTTTTGACTCTTGGTAAATGATAATCTGTATTCTCTAGTTGTATCAAAACAGTTTTGAAGTATAAATTAACAAGTGTAGGTGCTAGGGTGCTACCTTGGCATACCTCTTCTACTGGTAGCAATCCTTTCTGTCCATCAACACTTCTGAGTAGACTGAATTTTTGACCAAGTACTGGTATGGAGCCTTGTGATGGGACAGTATCTAGGAAGAATGGATCAGTTTTATACATAGCGAGATGCTCCCAGAGAATCATACAGCTCATGCTGTCAAAGGCAGTGCTCAGATCGGCAAAACATGCAAACAATTTCCCTTTTTTAACGTTAATGTATTTATGAGCAATGCGATTTAACACCATGCAATGTTGTATTATGGGATGGCCTGATCTAAAGCTATTTTGAGATTCTGGAAGACAACTACTTTCATGCTTCCAGTCTTGAAGCCTGATTAATACACTTTTACAGAAAGTTTTTGTGTGTGTGTGTGTGTGTGTGTGTGTGTGTGTGTGTGTGTGTGTGTCTCATCTATAAGGCTAATTGGCCTGTACTTTACTAAGGTTATTATTTATTTCCCCTTCTTGTAAATTGGGAATAGTATATTTCCTGTCCATGATTTGGTATAATTCTATAGTGTAAAATGATGTTATATTTATTTATTTTATTTATTTATTGCTTATTCGGAAGGTACCTTTGAGTCAAAGACTCGCAAAGGCTCCACATCACATATAGTAGAACAATACAACAGTAAAACACAATTCCATAGCAGGACTCAGACAGACTTGTTACAGAGAATATGGTAAATGGCTAACAGTCAGATCCAAAGGAATATTTGGACAGGTCTAAGCAGTTTAGCATAGAGGCTAAGATAAAGAGCTGGGTAGGCAGGACAGGTAGAGGCAAAAGTGGGAGGGGGAGGAGGGGGTAGAGTAGGCCAGAGGCCGTTGTCGGGTGGGGCAGGGAGGTCAATTACAGTCGCAGGGGGTGGAGGACTGGAGATGGTCTCTGAGTAAGGTTTTGAAGGAGCCAATTCTAGTTTTTTTGGCAAGTGCACTGGGCAGGCAGTTCAACAAGGAAGGGGCCCTGTGGCTGAAAGATCTTTGGAGCTGGGAGGTCTGATACCTGGAAACTGAGAAAAGCAGCTTGCCCATGCTACAGGTGGTTCTATAAGTCAGTGTAGGTTGGATAATAGGGGAGAGGCCAATGGGAGCGAGGCCCAGGGTGATCTTTTTGGCCATAAGGCATGTGTGGAACTGTATTCTACTGTCTAGGATCAGCCAGTTAGTGGAAGTGTATAGACAGCAGGTGGGTGAGTGTGAGATGATCACAGCCGAGGACAAGACGGCAGGCTTTGTTCAGGGAGAGTCGGAGTCTGCCTAGGGCCGAGGGGTTTGCAGCTCCATAAATGAGTATGCCATAGTCCAGAAGGGAGAGAACCGAGGAGGAGACAGCGAGCGCCAAAGAGCATCGGGGATTAGACAGTGTTTGAGGAGATAGAGGATTCCAATACGGACATTAAGGGCGGTGAAAAGGAGATGGATGTGCTGATGGAAGTTTAAGGCAGTGTCAAGAGTTATACCCAGGTATTTGAAGGTTACCACTTCCTCTAGGTGGGTCCAATTGGTGGTAAGGATTTGTGGGCAGAGTGATTTCCATGAGTTCAGTGGATGTGAAAAGTACATGACTTTAGTCTTCTTGTAGTTTAGTGCCGGACGATGTGTGAAGAACCATTTTTCGGGCATCGGAGAAGGAGGACTGGAGGGAAGTGTGTAAAAGGGTAGTGTCTGGATTGGATAAATGGTATAAAACAGGTATTCATCAACTAATGCTACATTCATAAAGATCAGTGACAACCCAGTTGGGGCCTGGGGCTTTATTGGATTTTATGCACATTATGGCTGAGTAGATCTCATTTTAGGAAAAGTACAGTGGTATAAGACAAGAAGATATTGACATAAAGTTTTCTATAAACTTATTCAGATTATTTCTAATCTCTTCCATCAAACTATAGTAAGGCTTACCTAAATATGCTTTCCAGTCATATGGCTGAATATTTGCTTCTATGTGATGTGATGTTATTTATCATGACCATGGACTGCAGATGTCCAGAAAGTTTTAACATCTTTGTTTGCTACCACCATTCTCAATTTGCCCCAAAAAATGTCTGTTATTTCAGTATTTCTTCCTCTAATATTTACCTATACTGTTTCCATTTCCTATTTAATTCCATGGTGTTTTCTCTGATTCTATTTTCATTAACCTCCCTCATATAAAAATTCAGACTTTTTTCCAGTCTACAAGTTTTATTAAATCATGAAGTGACACAAGTCCATTTTCTAGATGGAACAAAACACAGATGGTCATATAATGTCATTAATATTATCAAAGTATTCTAAGGCCCTCATACTCAAAGGAGATGCACGGCACATCTTGGTGGAAAAGGGAGATGTGCCATGAAACTACAACAATGCGCTGCAGCATGATATTCATAGGTGTGGGAAGCACCAGCCACATGGGAATGGGCTTGGGTGCACTATAATGTATGCCGCACATGTGGAGGGGGTGCTCCCATGCATATGCCGTGCTGCAGCATATTAAGTGGGAATGTGCCCCTCACAGTCCAGAACTGCGCCACCCACAGTTAGGCCACTAGCCTCAGCAATCAACCACCACTTCACCATCCTCGATGATTACAAGTTAGGGCTGCCCCCATCTATGCCTTTACAGATCTCTGATGTACCCCCCAATCTGAAAAGACCCCAATTTCACCTAAGATCAAGGTGAATGAGGTCCTTAAGCTACTTAAAGCCCTCAAAAACAAAGGCTCTGGAGGCCCTGATGGAATTAGCCCACGGTTACTCAAGGAAGGTGCCCAGTCCCTTGCCAAACCTCTGACCTGGATCATCAACAGGTCTCTACTTGAAGCTTACATTCTGAACCAGTGGAAGTTGGCCAGTGTGGTCCCCATTCACAAGGGTGGCTCACGCGAACAAATTGGCAATTATAGGACTATCTCCCTGCTATGTACCCTTGCTAAACTGCAAGAAAGGTTAGTGTACAGGCAACTGAGAGACTACCTTGAGCTCCACCAACTCCTAGCCCCCTCACAGCATGGCTTTCAGGCAAACCATGGGACAGATACGGCACTCATCAATCTCACAGTGGATGTATTCAGGGCATTGGATGCAGGCATGTCGACTGGTGCAATCTTTATAGATCTGTCCAAGGCGTTTGACCTTGTGGACCACAACCTTCTTCTAACTAAGCTTCATCGCATAGGTCTTGATGCCTAGGCCCTAAACCGGTTCAAGAGCTACCTTTCAGGCCACTCCCAGAGGGTAATTTGGAAGGGAGAGCTATCTGACCCTCTCCCCATCAAGGAGGGGGTGCCTCAGGGCTCAATTCATGACCCCCTCCTGTTCTCTCTCTTCACAAACAACCTCAACCGTCACTGCGGGATAGCTCAGTTGTTCAATATATTGATGATACAGTCATCTACCAGTCCATCTCTACCCTTCAGGACCTGGGCCCTCTCTTCCAAGGGGACCTAAATACACTTGAGGCCTGGCTTACATCTAACAGAATGGTCCTCAATGCAGCAAAAACAAAAGCCTTGCTGTTTGGCCCTAGATCCCTCAGCCAGGACAGGACCAATTCCTTACAACTAACTTCCCTTGCTGGAAAGAGTATAGACATTGTAGACAACATAAAATACCTTGGGCTAACTATCGACCAAGGTCTTCCCTTTAAGTCCCATGTAGACCAGGTAACTAGGTCTATCCACGGCAAACTTGGCACCTTGGACCGGCTAAAAAACAACTTATCCCAGAGGCAAGGTGAGCAATTGCCTCAAGTGTTGTCCTTCCTACATTAATGTATGCTACCCCTGTAACTCAGGGTATGTCAAAGCATAAGGCTGACAGGCTTCAGGTCCTATACAAGGTGGTGAGGTTTGCGACACTGAGTCACCCAAGAAACCACCCCTGTGTCTCACTGGCCCAGCTTCAATGGCATTCCTTTGAGGCTCATCTTCAGTACCCTCTGCTCTGCCTTGCTTACAAACTGCAGCACCCAGCTGCCCCACCTAGCCTTACAAGAATAATCATTCCTAAGTCTAACCCTCGTATACTCGGGACCACCGGTCTGTCCCTACTAACAATCCCCATAGTCAAGGCTAACATGGGAGACAAATCTTTCACTCACACTGACCCTAAGCTGTGGAACACTCTCCCACCTTTAGTACAGGAAGCCCCATCGCTGTTAAACTTTCACACAAGGCTCAAGTCCCACCTGCTTGGGGCAAGCTCGTGCCATTATCTGGGTATTGGATAGTTACCCTTGGTCCCACATCCTACACCAATCCCTCTCCTTTTCTCACCCAAAATGACTCCAAAAGCATGCCTCAACTCCCTCAATTGTTACACTTATGTTCAATATATTGAAATATTGCCTTTATTGTAACCTTGAATTTCATGTCTACTTTCTCTACGCCCTGTACTACCTGACTGTATTGTACTGTTTCTGTTTTCCGGGTTGCCCCTGAAAAAGGGACCTTTGGGGCTCAGTGGGCCTACCCGGTCATCAAAATTCAATAAATAAATAAAATGAATAAATAGCTGGCCTAACCTGGCCAGCCACCCACAGGTGGGCTGAGGAAGTGCACCCAGGAGCACAGCACCCAGTCATCTCTGGTGGACCAGAGGTACCTCCCTCACATCTCCAAATGAACCAGAGCCATCTCTGAATAGCCGGATAGTGTAGGATCCCCTCCCACCCAGCCCCAGTTGCACTTGAGGTAGCCACAGTCCGTAGCCAAAGTGTAGAGGACCCCCACCCCGATACACAGACAACCCTGCTACCCCCATACCCGACCTGTTGTGGCCCATGGCAGAAACCAACCCACACCCTATATTCTGAAGTGTAGGGTCCCCCTCTTCCAATTGCTGGCACATGGCCCACCCCCAGCACCATCCCCAGTGCAATGCAGATTTCTGGCAGCAACACATCCCGGGTCCCCGATCACATTGCCACTGGAACCCCTCCCGGCCCTGATCCTCGATGACATGTGTGCCAATGCAGGGCCCCTTGCCAGTAGTGCCATAGTGCTGTGGCCTTGCACCCTGTCGGACCAGGCCCCTGACCCCGTTTCCCCCCAACTGGAGCCAGTGACTGGCTCTGCCCCCCACACACCACCATGGCCAGCCGCTCACTGTACTGTCACAGCAGTGTACTGTACATGGAACACATTCAGCCAATGAGCGTGAGCTGTGTACACCACACTGCTGTGATAGTCCAGTCAGCGGCTGGCAGTGGTGGTGTTTGAAGGGGCAGAGCCAGTTGCCAGCTCTGGTTGGTTCAGGGGGAGCAGGGTTGGTACGCTATTGAAAAGGGATAGGCGGTCTGTGGATTGCACTCAAGGACTGGGGATGGGGGTACCACTAGACTATGGAAAAGGGACTGTTGTGCATGTATGTGTACCTGGAGTTTGAGGCTGTGAGGGGGTACTACAACACTATGGATACTGGTTCAGGGTGTGGACATATGGACATACATCAGTCAGGGATTAGTGTGTCCATGGTGGGGTCATCGAGGGGGTGTCGGGCCAGAGGTGGGGGGACCCTACAGTTTGGGAATGGCTCAGGGCTGTGTTCTGTTGCGCTCTGGGTTGAGGGTTGGGGTGGGCACTGCACTAGGCTCAGAATGGGGTGGGTGCTCCAGTGTTCTTCCATGACATGGGTCAGGGCTGGCACGGTGCATCCAGCTTAGCGCAGCTATGCTAATGAGCCCATAATAGGCATGCACAGGCCCACGTGCATCATGCATACCCGATGAGCTCATTAGCATATGCTGGCTGAATATCACCCTTGGGGGAGTGGTGCTTCCAGGTCTGCACCACGCATTTCCCCCACTGGCGGTTTTCAGCCCCGACTCTGGATGCGTTGCGCCCACCATGGCAGCTGCACGCATTGCACTGCGCAACTGGGGTTTCATATTCGAACAGGATGCGTGATCTGTGATGATCACGCAGACTGTTTGAATATTGCTACAGTGCCAGCCAGTGCATCTGCTTTGCGCTGCGGACTGTTATGCGCGCGCAACTGTCTAGCACTGAATATGTCCCCCTAATACTGTATAGACTGTGGATTAGTTTCTTCAAGTAAGTTTAATTGCAAGTGACAAAAGAACATCTGAGTCCAAGATGAAAGACTTTCTTCAGTCGTTTGAGTGCTAAATGGATGGTGTTCAGGAAATATAAGGAGACCCAAAGGGAGGATGACAAGGAGGGGTACCTAGAGTGCCTAAGGGATGCGGGGAAGGCTGTTAGGAGTGCAAAGTCACAGACTGAGGAAGGATTAGCACAGACAGTGAAGAAAGGGGACAAAACATTCTATAGGTACATCAGCAAAAGAAGAAAAATTGGGGGGTGGATTGTAAGGCTAAAAGGGGAGGAGGAAGAGTGTAAGGAGGGGGAACTAGAAAAGGCACAAATACTGAATAAATACTTCTGTTCATTATTCACTAAAAAAGGGAAGGGTCAGGGACCACAACTGGGCAGCAAATACAAAGGGAGGAGAGGTGGATACTAGTTCATTCACAGTGGAGAGAGTCCTGGAGGAGCTCACGAAACTGAAGATGGACAAAGCAATGGGGCCGGATGGCATACACCCAAGGATATTAAAAGAGCTACAAAGAGAGCTAGTAGTGCCTCTGACAGCCATGTTCACTGAGTCACTCAACACAGGAGTGGTCCCAGAGGACTGGAAGAGGGTGCAGGTTGTCCTTCTGCACAAAAGCAGGTGTAGAAAGGGGACAGGGAACTATAGGCTGGTTAGTCTCACCTCAGTAGTGGGTAAGATCATGGAGGCACTGCTTAAGGAAAGAATAATGTCGTACCTAGAATCCAATGGAGCCCAGGATCTAAGGCAACATGGTTTCACCACAGGAAGGTCAAGTCACACAAAATTGATAGACTTTTTTATTGGGTGATGAAGGAAGTAAATCGGGGGGGGTACGGACATCACCATCCTCGATTTCAGCAAGGCCTTTGACGCTGTCCCACATACAGTAGGAGGCTGGTTAATAAGATGGGTAGTCTGGGTATGGGGCACAAGGTGGTAAACTGGGTTAGGAACTGACTAATGGACAGGAGGCAGAGGGTGGTGGTAAATGGAATCCAATCCGTTGAGAGGGGGTAACCAGTGGGGTACCACAGAGATCAGTCCTTGGGCCAGTCCTGTTGAATGTCTTCATTAGTGACACTGCAGAAGGGCTGGAGGGAAAGGTCTGCCTGTTTGTAAATGACACCAAGATCTGCAACAGGGTGGATACTCCAGAAGGGGTGGTAAAAATGAGGAGGGACCTGGGGGAAGCTTGAAAAGTTGTCTGAAGTGTGGCAACTGAGGTTAAAGTCTAAGAAGTGCAAAATTATGCATCTGGGATGAAGGAACCCTGAAGAGAGTTATAGGATGGGGAGAGAGTTGCTGATGATCACCAAGGAAGAAAGGGACCTAAGAGTCATCATTTCTCATAACCTAAAGGTGTCCAAGCAGAGTACAAAGTCTGCAGGGAGGGCCAGAGGGATGCTGGGGTGCATAGGCAGAGGTATCTCTAGCAGAAGGTGGGAGGTGGTGATGCCATTGTATAAGACACTAGTGAGGCCTCACCTGGAGTACTGTGTGCAGTTCTGGAGGCCACACCTTCATAAGGACATTGACAGAGTGAAGGCGGTCCAGAGAAGGGCAACTAAGATGGTACAGAGCTTGCACCAGAAAACATATGAGGAGAGATTAAAGGACCTCTATATGTACTCGCTAGAGGAGAGGGGGGACATGACAGAAACATTCAAGTACCTTAAAGGCATAAACAAGGTGCGGGGGAAGACATCTTCTAATATAGGGGGAGTACAAGAACAAGGGGGCATGATATGAAATTGGTAGGTGGTAGATTAAGGGGAAATATGAGGAAGTTCTTCACAGAGAGGGTGGTGGAATAGGCTGCCACATGAGGTGGTGGGAACAAGCACAGTGGAGGGATTTAAACATGCCTGGGATAGACATAAGGGAACCTTAGAGGTGGGACGGAGAGGTGAAAAGTCACTGGCCAGACAGGGTCAGAGGATGCAAACAAGTGTGTAGGACTTACAAGCAAGCTGGATGGGCCTTGCAGTCTTTATCTGCCAACAATTTCTATGTTTCTATTCCACTTAGCTCATTTTTTATTTATCATTTTGAAATTTATAGTTAAATTCTTATCATTAGAAGCATTTGTGAGTGGCAAATTTATTTCTAAAAGAACATGAAAATGAGCTGATTCTGTTCTTTCAGTGACTGGTAAATCCCAAATTCTGTGAAGTATATTATAATTTACTCAAATATGATCTATCACAGATGACCTTGTAGGACTGTCGTAACATCTCTATTACTGCTCCATGTCATTCTACCATGAAGAAGTATGAAATAATGTTTTTCCATTATACTATTTATTACAGTGACTGTTCAACATGAGATCTCTGCATTTCCTAGATGATTTTAACCTGGAATTGGCTGTAAGAAATTGGAATGTCATCATTTTCAGTCCATCTTCACCATATTTCTAAATCAACAACTGTTGAAACATGGACATCAAAGTCCCCTGCCATAATAATCTCATATCCCTCATTTTCTTAAGTAACTTTCCCTGGATAATCTGTTATTGTAGTCCATAGAGTTGACTCATATATGCTACTGGATTTAGCGGGACTATAAATGTTTGTAATAATTGATTTCATATCATCTCTTTCTATTTTCACTGCAATTAAGAATTTTGAGTTCCAGTTTAAGCTTGTAACATTGAGTTCCCTTCAAAGTTTTATTGCAGTAACCAAGCCTGCTTGAAAACATCCAAATTTGATCAGTTTTAAGGTAGGTACTGAGAAAACCTCAGAACCGGGTAGTCTGGGCATGCTATCTGCCCACCAAATATTTTGAAATAGGAAGACATCTGGCTGCATAAAAAATTCAAAAATTATTATCAGCTAATTTACTACTTAAATCCTTAATATTCCACATTAATACTGTACAAGTGTGAAGATCATGGTTAACTATACTACTTTGTTTGCTGCTGTTCTATCAAATCTTTTGTTACTATTAGCTATGTTTTTTTTGTGGTCAGCATGACTCTGTTAATGTACCCACTTCATGAATTTCTGTAACCATTATTATTGTTTCCCTGTAAATATGCAGATAGTATGGCTTCATCCTCTAGATCATATATGGTTCATGATTGATCCCTATTCGCATCTACTCTATCTTTTTCTTGCTCCATATCAATCAATAATAATCTCATTTGGTCAAGAATGTATCCTCTTTCCCGCATTTTATTTTCATTTTTTTGGTTTTTAATGGTGATGGGTTATTTTTGTGGGGGGTATTAGAGTTTGATTGATGTATATATATTCAATGCATTCCAATCCTTCCAAAATTATATTCTAGACATCTAGAGAGGAATATAGAAGTATTTCTTTCCTTTTGTTCCATACCAGGTCATAATGTCGCACGCTTAATTGTGTATGGCATTATGGCGAACCCGGACTTGTGCGCTCCCCGAGTTGGACCCCACCGGAGTTGAGAATTTTTAGGGTGGGGGATCTGGGGGGGCACAGCCCCCCACAGAACAAAGACATATGCCTCATGGCATATATCGCACAGCGCGATTGTGCCATGCGGTATTATCAAGTACAAGTACAAGAAATGCAAAAAAATAAGTTACAGGTGGAAGGACATCATGTTTCCCCATATTCTTTGAACCAATTCTATGCCCATTATACAAAGGGAAATACATACAGTGGGGTATTCTCCCAGTGTCATTGTGCATACCAGCTCTCTCTTTCTTGTCTGTAACAAGATGTAATAGCTAACTTTTTCTAGCAATGTCTCAGGAGTTTCTCTTTCCTCCTAAGGAATACCTTTCATCTGAAATTCTGCATATAAAGTAGTTCCACTGTTCCTATTTTTTCGATTGATGAATTTATCAAATTGTTATGTGCTGTTAACCTCTGTTTCTTTATGCAAAAAAAAGTTGATGTTACTTGTGGAATCTCTAGAAATGATTCAAATGTTTCTAAGAATTACCTTCTAACTCAAATCCGCTGCATAACTTCATGCTTTCTAAAAAAAAAAATAGCATAACGTTACGATTGAGAAGTCTATGTTCATATATTATACAGTTCTGAGTATTTTGCAAATGTAATAAAAATCTACAGTTCTGTATTAAATTGTCCATTGTTTGTGACTTAGCACTAGGTATTCCATAAATTGTTAAAAAGCAGGAGTCATTTTCCTGTGTACAAACTTCCCTGGAGCTTACCTCCTGTTTTCTGTTTATTCTAGTCTGGCTAGCACAACTTCCAACAGTATCCATCTTGTTTATCTCTTTATCCTGTTTTCCCTGTACTGTTAATTCTGGTTGTGGTTGTAAATTTACTACCTCATCTACAAGGGGGTATCCAGTGATGATAACGACTGTAAATGAGCAACTGTCAGAATAGCGACTCATTTACAGTGTTACCCTTTTGGGCTACCCTATAAGGATAGCGACGGAATATGAAAGTGACAGCAGGGATAAGCAAGGGAGGGCAACCAGAAGGGGAGGGACAGGGAAGAGGGTTTGTGTGGGGTAGTGTGCTGTGCTGCCACCAAGCTAGCCATGTGGTGTGGTGGTGAGGGTGACCAGTTTCAGTGCAGCAGGTGCTGGGGACCGGGGAACATTTTACCACTGCCGTTGTTCGTTTTTTATTGTCAGACTGTCTCCCTCTCCTCGACATGCACCCACCTGGAGTTGGTTATATTTAGTCAGGGGTGCAGGAGGCTTATGTCTTGTCGTCCTCAAGTGCACATCATCAATTTGCTTTTCAGCAATGTACACTCACTGTAATGGCGATCGCAGTTTTGCAATCGCTGTTATGACATGGAACCCTACAATGGTTTATTTGGCTATGGTCTATCCATGTTTTTCTCTCCTCAACATTTTGTAAACCATTTTCTCCTTTTGTTTTGTTTTTTCTTTTTAGTCCCCCTGCTTTCTTTAATTTGGATTTCCCTTTTTTGCAACAGTTCCCTTGCACATTTGAAGTATCCTCCACTATAAAGACCTCTCTACAATGATTGGGGCTGGCAGGATAGCCTAGAGATTAGAGTAACAAGCTGTGAATGAGCTTGGTACATCCAACACACCTGAGTTTGATTCCCATAACCTCCACTTGCATACTGTGTAACTCTAAGCGAGTCACTTAACCTCTCCAGTGCTCTCAGGCCACCCCTGAAAATGGGCTTTTCAGCCTAGTGGGCCTTACCTGGTTACCAAAGTACAACAAAAATGATGTACTGAATGTTTATCAGAATGTGGGACAGAGTCACCTCAGCACATTTATCTTGTCTAACAATTTCTTTTAATAGTTCACAGCTTTTTGATTTTTTATTCAATACCAGGCAGTGCCTTATCTGGCTTTCCTTTTTGCCCATCATATTTTTGTACATCATAAATTCTTTGGCACATGTCTTGATTATTTTTAATGTTAGATTGTAAATGCTGAATTTTTCTATGAATAGCATGCAGATTCTCCAGAATAGCTACACTAGCTCCATGTGGATTTTTTAATTAGTTCAATTAAATGTTTTGGAAGTGAAGACAGTATTATTTCTGGTGAAGACTTCCTCTGTTGGTTATATTTCCCCTGTACCTGTTTTTAACTCTTATTAGTAAATGGTTGCCACTCATATACTGGCAAAGCTGTTTTTGTGTATCAGGAGTCCAAGAAAGAGCTGATGCACACTCTACCCTCCTTGCTATACTTTGTTAATTTTCTGTATCTGACCTATTTTTCAAGAGTCATCTTAGTCCATCAGTATAGCGCAGCGGTTTAAGGCTCTGAGCTGCAAATTTGGAGACTTGGGTTTGAATCCTACAGCCACCATATGCATACTGTGTGACCCTGAGCAAATCACTTAACTTTCCTGTGCTCCCAGGTCACACCTGTAAACAAGCTTTTAGCTTAGTGCGTCTCTCCTGGTTAAATAATTGGGAAAAAATCTAGTGTTGTGCCTAGCTTGTTGACTGCCTCTGCCAAAGTTCAATTTCCAACCATAGTTTTATATCCTTCTGTTGTATTTCCCCGATCAGTTTCTACATCATGTATGTCACTACTTCATAGTTAAAATTACTATTCTGTGCATTAGTAGTACAAGGTGGTTGCTTATTAAAATTTAGACAATCAGTTGCCACTCAAACAGATCTTGTACACTGTCTACATGAAAAATCTGAGACATTATATGAAGAACCAGATGCATCAACAATTAAGCAAGGCCATGGGCTGTATATTATCTCTGGTTCAGCTTCCCTTTCAGTTGTGAGTTGTGTCAAGCTTTGTAATTTATCTATACAATCCTGTAGTAATGGGGAGGGTGCAGCACTGAGGCAATTCTGTTGTGCTATAAATAAAAGAGTACAAGCCAATCTAGAAAGGGAGCAGCACCAACAGGAAAACACTTGACACGGGAACATGGAATGTAGCAAATTAATTGCTTTTTTGGATATATTAAATGTGGGCTTGTCATGGTAAAGGTTTGAATGAAAATATAGAAATTTCTCCTTATTTATAGATAATGTGCAGTAAAGAATTCCTTGTGGTATTTATCTTCTATCTCTATATAATAGTGTATATATGAGACTTTGACGTTTTTAACATTGCTGGTGTTTTCTACTTAGTTTCGTTGTATGTGTGTGTGTGTGTGTGTGTGTATATATATAGATATATATATAGATATAGATATATATATATATATCTATATCTATATATATATATATATATTGTGGTAAACTCAGGTACTGGAGGACAGGAGGTTTCCCTGAGTAAGCTAGTCAGGGTACAGCTGCAGCTGATTTGGCTGATTAGCTGCAGCTGCACAGACAGGAGAGCTTTAAAAACAGGAAGGAAAAGCCAGCAGGCAGTTGCTGCAGGGGTAGAGGGATGACAAGCTGCTTGGATGTGTTCCACAACAGGAGTCCCTTAAGCAACCCTCAGGAGATTGGTCTCCTGAATTAGACCAAAAAGAAAACAGTTATTTCCATTGTGAGTTTTCCGTTTTACTGTTTGTGTTCTTCCAGAAGGTCTAGCCTTCTGGAAAAGGGAGGTTTCTAGTTAGGGTCGGGGATTGTCTAGTCAGCACTCCCACCTTGAGCTAGGCCTCTTTATTTCTGTTTTTGCTTCATTTTCCCCAGTGGAGCTCAAAAAGGAAAAGGGCAGAAGCCCAAAGTTCTGTATCACCAACCATATTAAGAAAATAAAAACATACCTGGTTGGTTTGATATTAACAAACTGGTGTTCCTGAGACTCCTTAACCACCGCAAAGCTGATCCTGAATCCCATGGCAAGGTTGTGCCTTGTCACACATGGTGTCAACAGTGGGATCAGGTTGGTGTAGAATTTGGCTGGAATCCGAACCACCCCGGAGTAAAGGAGACCAGGCATGGAGGATGTGGTGAAAGCCTTGATCCAGGCTACGGCAGCCCAGCAGGAAGCTACCCGGGCTCAACAAGAGACAAACCAGTTGCTGCTCACACAGACAGCCCAGGACTGTGCTGTCCTCCAGGAAATGGTAAAGCGTCTCATCGAGATCACGCCGGGAGAAGTTCGCCCGGGAGGGCCTACCCCAGAGGGTTACTGGACTATATGGGCTTCCCACTGTCTGCAGAAAATGATGATGGCTGACGACACTGAAGCATATTTGCTCACTTTTGAAAGGATGACTACTCAAGAATCATGGCTTCAGGAACAGTGGGCTGGCATTTTAGCTCCGTTTTTGTGCGGTGAGGCCCAGAAGGCGTATTATGATCTGGATGAAGGAGTCACTCACTATCCAAGGCTGAAGAAAGAGATCTTGGCCCGTGCTGGCGTGACTCCAGCCCTTCGAGCCCAGAGGTACCACAGCTGGAGATTCCAGGAGTGGGCAAAGCCACGGTCGCAGATGTACGATCTCCTCCACTTGGCCAAGAAGTGGTTGCAACTGGAGCTCCATAGCGCTGCCAAAATCGTGGAGCTCCTGGCAATGGACTGGTTCTTAAGAGGACTACCACCCAGCCTATGGCAGTGGATTGGACAGGCCGACCCCGCTTCCTGTGATGAACTGGTCACCTTGGTGGAGCAGCATTATGCCATGAAGGAACTTTACCCGGATGTTGGGGTCGGCTAACCCCGGGACTTGGGGCGGACTACAAACTGGAGATACCTACCCCCCGAGAGGTCAGATCGGACAGGGCCCGGGATAAGGACTACCGAAGAGTGGTCTGAGGCTGCGAAGGCACTTTTGGGTCTGAAACTAGAGGGGGACCTGACCTCCCCTAGAAGCCCAAAGGGTCCAGGGTCACCCCGAGAATGCTACTGCTGTTATGGGTGTGGGAAGTGGGGACATGTAATTGCCAACGGCCCGAATGGGGTCAAACCAATGCAGTGCAATTGGGGTGGGTTCCCATGGAGTGATTGCCATTTGATTAATGTGGTAGGGGTGGTCGCCACTTCACACCGATTTACCCGGGTGGTTAAGGTGAACGGACAGACCGTTATGGCCCCTGTCGACTCGGGGAGTGAGGTCACCCTTATAGTTCGCAGTTTGGTGCAACCCTCGCAAATTAATTTCCAGAAATATACCGGGATCACCTGTGTCCATGGCATGGTGTTTTATTACCTCACGACGCTAGTTACCGTGGAAGCACAGGGGGAGGAGAGGCAGGTCACGGTGGGGGTCCTGCCTCGATTGGCGCATCCTGTCCTGGTGGGTTGAGATTTCCCAGGGTTTGAGACATTACTCTATGAGGGGGGAACCTGGGAGGCCCGACCTCAGTAACCAAGGCTATGGTGCTAGGAATCCCCGAGGGGTCGGAGGAGTCACCCGATTATTTCCCTTACAGGAATTGGGACCCCAAGTTGCATGGGGAGGTAGGAAAGTCCCAGAAATCATGAAAGGAATGCAGGGATTGTAAAAAGTTAGGGACCAAGATACTGGCTGCCAAGGGCAGGTCCATGTTGGTGGGAGGTAGAACCCCGCTCTCAAAGGGACACCAGGGTGAGTGATCTGGTGCCCGAGGGGAGAGTTGTAGGGAGGAAGAGGAGGACCCAGAAGTGGAGACAGAGTCAAATCCCCCTGAATTGAGTACCCTCTGGATAGCCTCCAGGAACTTTGGTCAGGACCAAATAGACGAGCCTCTCTTTCAGAATATCCAGTCAGAGGTTGTGGAGATTAACGGGGTGCGGTAGAAGGCAAACCCAAGGGACCCGGACCGTATTTCACATTAAATGATGACCTCCTATACCGAGTGATACCGGATGAGGAAAATGATGTGGAACAGTTGCTGGTCCTCCACCAGCACAGGAAGGCGGTACTGGATTTGGCACATGCTCACCTTCTCGGAGGACACCTTGGGGTAAAAAAAACACTGCGCCGCATACTCCAAAGATTCTACTGGCCTGGAATTTATGCCGAGGTAAGGAGGTACTGTGCATCATGCCCAGAATGCCAGTTGGTGTCCCCGTGGCCGAAGTTAAGAGCCCCATTGGTGCCCTTGCCAATCATCGATGAACACTTTGCGAGGATTGCAATGGACCTGGTAGGCCCCCCAGACACCAACACATCCTGGTCATCATAGTTTACACTTCAAGATATCCGGAAGTGATCCCACTCCATAACACAGCCTCGAAGTCGATTGCCCGAGAGCTCATTCAAGTCTTCGCGAGGGTCGGATTCCCAAAGGAGATACTGACGGACCAGGGTACTCCCTTTGTCTCATGTTTAATAAAGGAGCTTTGCAGAATCTTCCAGATCCGAGCCCTGAGGACCTTAGTGTACCACCCCCAGACAGATGGTCTGGTCGAACAATTTAATCAGACTTTGAAGGGGATGTTGCGGAAAGTCATGAGCCGAGATGGAAAGAACTAGGACTTACTCCTTCCCTACTTAATGCTCACTATCTGAGAGGTCCCACAGGCATCCACCAGATTCTCCCCCTTTGAGTTGTTATATGCCCGCCGGCCCAGGGGTATCCTCAATATACTAAAGGAAGACTGGGAAGAGCAACCGCCACAAGGAGCCAGTGTGATTGGGTATATCTCCCAAATGCAGGAAAGGTTGGCCCGGGTCACTCCTATTGTCTGGGAACACTTAGAAAAGTCCCAAGAGACCCAATGGACTTATTATGACCATCAGGCAAGGATTCAGAAGTTCCAGCCGGGGGATCGGGTGATGGTCCTGGTTCCCACAATAGAAAGCAAACTGCTCGCCAGGTGGCAGGGTCCATATGAGGTCATGGAAGCTGTTGGTGATGTGAACTATAAAGTAAGCCAACCCGATCGCAGGAAGAAGTTCCAAATATACCATATTATTCTCCTGAAGGCATGGCAAGACCGGGAGGCCTGCTGTGTCTCATTGGCCATAACCCCGGCAGAAGGTAAAACAGAGGGGCAAGTCCATATCTCACCTGAGCTGTCTCCTACACAGTACAGAGAAGCAGTGAAAATGGTTCAGTGAAACGGAGATGTGTTCTCCAAACAACCTGGTCAGATGGTCGCAGCCTACCATGACATCGTGACAGCCCTGGGCATAAGGATAAGGGAAAGACCCTACCATATCCCAGAGGCCCAGAGGAAAGAAATCCGAGCTGAAGTCAAGAGGATGTTGAAGCTCGACGTCATAGAAGAGTCCCATAGTGAATGGTCAAACCCCATCGTCCTTGTGCCAAAACCTGATAATACTTGGAGGTTCTGTAATGATTTCAGGAAACTAAACGAGGTATCGCAGTTTGATGCATACCCCCTACCTAGGGTCGATGAACTGATCGACCAGTTGGGGAAGGCCAGATACCTCTCCACCTTGGACCTAATGAAGGGATACTGGCAGATCCCACTCACAAGGGCAGCCCAGGAGAAGACCGCCATCATCGCCCTGGGGGGTTTATACCACTAGAGAGTCCTCCCATTCAGTCTGCCTGGAGCACTTGTGACCTTTCAGCACATGATGGACCGACTGCTGTGCCCACACTCTCACTATGCTGCTGCTTATATTAATGATGTGGTCATCCATAGTATGGACCGGGAAACTCACCTTCGGAAGGTCAATGCCGTACTAGATATGTTATGAGAAGCCAGGTTAACAGCGAACCCCGCCAAATGTAAGACTGGCCTGTCCCAGAGGCAAAATACTTGGGCTATGTGGTTGGACGGGGATTGGTGAAGCCCCAGATGAAGAAGGTAGAAGCAATTCAAAACTGGCCCCAGCCAAACAAGAAGTAACAAGTGAGGGCTTTCCTAGGGTTAGTCGGTTAGTACCGGAGGTTCATCAATCACTTTGCTACTCGGGCCACTCCATGAATGAAGTTAACCAGGGCGAGAGCACTGGACATCATGAGGTGGTCAGAAGCAGCAGATGAGGCATTCACCGACCTCAAGACGGCCCTCTGTTCTGATCCGCTGCTGGTCTCCCCAGATTTCGATAAAGAATTAATTTTGCAAATAGATGCCTCGGCTGTTGGATTGGGGGCAGTACTCTCCCAGGTGGTAGCAGGTGAAGAGCACCCCATCCTGTACCTAAGTAGGAAATTGTTACCCCAGGAACAGCGATACGCCATCGTGGAAAAGGAGTGCCTTGCAGTAAAGTGGGCGACGGAAATCCTCAGATATTACTTACTAAGTCACAAGTTCACTCTGGTGACGGACCATGCTCCACTCAAGTGGATGCAAACAAACAGGGAACAAAAATGCCAGAGTGATGAGATGGTTCCTTGCACTACAACCATACAACTTTGTGGTCCACCACAGAGCAGGGACACTGAACAGAAATGCAGATGGACTTTCCCGAAGACCCTACCTCTCAGCACAGGCCGCCCAACCCTATATTGTTGAGCTGGGGAGGAGGATGTGTGGTAAACTCAGGTACTGGAGGAGAGGGGATTTCCCTGAGTAAGATAGTCAGGGTACAGCTGCAGCTGATTTGGCTGATTAGCTGCAGCTGCACAGACAGAAGAGCTTTAAAAACAGGAAGGAAAAGCCAGCAGGCAGTTGCTGCAGGGTTAGAGAGCTGACAAGCTGCTTGGATGTGTTCCAGAACAGAAGTCCCTTAAGCAACCCTCAGGAGATTGGTCTCCTGAATTAGGCCAAAAAGAAAACAGTTATCTCCATTGTGAGTTTTCTGTTTTACTGTCTGTGTTCTTCCAGAAGGTCTAGCCTTCTGGAAAAGGGGGGTTTCTAGTTAGGGTCGGGGATTGTTTAGTCAGCACTCCCACCTGGAACTAGGCCTCTTTATTTCTGTTTTTGTTTCATTTTCCCCGGTGGGGCTTAAAAAGAAAAAGGGCAGAAGCCCAAAGTTCTGTGTCACCAGCCATATTAAGAAAATAAAAATATACCTGGTTGGTTTGATGTTAACAAACTGGTATTCCTGAGACTCCTTAACCACCGCAAAGCTGATCCTGAATCCCGTGGCGATGTTGCGCCTTGTCACAATATATATATATATATATATCGTATTGTGCCTGTGGGTCTCTCATCCTATTCAGGAGCTATTTCTCATATGAGCATATCATGGACTGACCCCTGTGACCTTCCATCTCTATGATCTTTAAATAGTCCTTAGAGTACTGATTTGGGAGATGTGCCCTTATAATATATATATATAAGTTGTATATATTTGCATCTAATGAACAACTGAGCATATTATGTGGTGACCCTTTTATTGACCTCCATCGGTAATTCACAGGAGTATGCTATATATACATTCAACATGGCATTTTTACTTTTAATTTATATGTGGTTCGTCTTTTCTAGCTGCATTTCATAGGTGCGCCTGATCTTTGAACCCTTTTGTTTATGTACTGTATGTGCCCATGTTTTTTCTATATACAGCTCAAGCACACTGTCTCAATAAAGAGGTCATGACTGGTTTGTTTAAGCCCACAATTTTCCTTACTCTTATGTGTAACACCTGTTTGGAGTGGGGTATACAACAGCACATTAGCACTGGTCAGATAATGCTGACAAAACTTGTAGGTCTCAAAGTGAAACGCTAGTTTATTTGACATGGTCTTTGACTATACTGTGGCGGTTTTATCGGTGAGCCTTGAGTGGTGAGTTTGTCTTTTACTGCACTTTTTGTATTTAATAAAACAGAATTAATGTGCTACATTCCGTGTTCCTGCCAAGTGCTTTCCTGTTGGTGCTGATCCCTTTCTAGATTTGACAGTCCTGTAGTGTATCTAATTCTGCTTCGGTATTAACCTTTCCAGCATTAGTGGGGATGTAACTCTATAAAGTTAAGAATCTTTTGCCATTAAAGATCATTTTTATTTGCATTACCTCTTTCTTAATTTTCACTTAAGTTGTTAGTTATTTCCAAATCTATTTGCCCCTGCTGTATCCAAGTTTCTATTGGGACTTCCTTTCTCCTTAATACTTGAATTCATTGGGTCCGATTCTCAAAGATTGTCGCAACCTGCAGCAGCTTGCGCCCAGTGCTGGTGTGCCAGGGACCCTGTTCCCAATTCTCTATCAGGTCAGGTCCTGGCAGCAAAGTCCCATGGCTTGCAGCAACTGTGGCCATATGCCAAATAGACAGTGCATCTGGACAGTTTCCTGCAAGCTGCGGGCAGCCTTGCGACAATGTAACAAAGCATTCCCTGTTGGTCTACCACCCCTCCAGCCCCAATCCCCTTTTATGATAATAAGAAAATGTCCCTAGTGGTCTAGTGGATCCCCAGCCCTGATTCCCATGTTATAATAATGAAATGCATCCCTGGGATCTAGCAGACCCCAGCCCTGATCCCCATGTTATTATAATGAATTCGTCCTAGTGGACTAGCGAATCCCCCTCAGCCGTGATCCCCTTTTATGATAATGCATAAATGTCCCTGGTGGTCTAGCAGACTGCCCCCAGCTCAAATCTTCCATATAGGAATAATTATCATTCCATGGTGGTCTAGTGGCCCCCCACTTCTGCAGGCTGTGCCTCACCACCCTGCTCCCCCCACATTCTGAACAACAGCTGGTGACCAGTACAACCCTGTGCTTTCCACCATGGCCGGCCACCCGCCTGATCTGTCACGGAGCCCATTCTGTATACAGTATGCGCTCAGTGATTGACAGCCCACTGTGCTGCCAATCACTGAGTGTGTACTGTATACATTACACACTCTGTGACAGATCAAGTCGGGCTGCCGGACAGCATGGAGAGTGGAGGGTTATGCTGGTCACTAGCTGGGGTTTAGGATTGGGGGGAAGCAGGGTGGTGGGGCACTGCCTGCAGGGGTGGGGTCCACTAGACCACCACAGAATGACAACTATTCCTATATGAGCAGATCAGGGCTGGGGGGAGTCTGCTAGACCACCAGGGATGTATTTCATTATTATAACATGAAGGATGGGGTTGGGGGGTCCACTAGACAACTAGTGATGTTTTTCATTACATTAACATGGGAATCAGGTCTTGGGGGTCTGTTAGACCATAAGGTATGGGATTAATATTAACAACAGGGGACTGGGGATGGGAGGACCACAGCACATGTTCCCATCCACCCATGGAGGGTTCCGAGAGTGGCGCAAGTGCACTAACCTTCCCAGAGGGTGAAATTCTAAATACCCTTTGACCAGCCCTTGCTAGTCTAAGGATACTTAGAATTTCACCCACTGGGAGGGTTTACAGAATCCTGAATTAGGGGAAATGACAGCCTGCAGCTGCTGCATGCCCTTCTAGCACCATGCTGCAGCTCATTTTGTTCTGCAAGGATGGTGCAAGCCCCCTTTCGTGCATGCAGCCTGTGGTTGATGTAGGCTGCATTTGAGCATCATTCCTGGTGTATCTTTTGGTGCAAGTGGCACTTTGAGCCATTTCTTGCGGTGCAAGCCCCTTGTGCCATTCTGGGAGCTTTGAGAATTGGGCTCATTGTCTTTTTTGTTTCAGATTTTCTAGTTTTTGGTAAAGGGAAGACTAATAAAAGTGTCCTCAGTTTCACTCTTTTGTTTTCCATTTCATGTCCAAACCATCTTGATATTTTGAATAATATTCTATAAGCAAATAAGTTGTTTAAATAAATATCAGGCTGTATCCCAAAAAATATTAATTTAAGTATAATACAACTATTTAAAACATATGATTTGCCCAATAAGGTATGCACAGTCCATTTTGTTAGCTGACAGCACAGGGAGTTGCTTCAGGGCTTTTTTCTCCTTTAAAAGCACGTTATATAGTTCCTAACAAAAATTGTTGGCATGCGGACCCATCAGTGCAGCAGAAGTGTTACCACTTGTGATGCTGGTGAACTGAGTTTCAGCATACGCTTGGGTCACCAGGGGCCAGCCGGGGAGGAGGACTGAGCATCCCTGGAGAGGCTCTTCTCCAGGGAGGGAGGGTCACCTTCCCTGCTGCTATACTGCCACCTGGGTGACCACAGGTGGCAGTGCAGTTAGGGGCACTGTGGGAGGGGAGGACATCAGCTGATATCCGGAGTTGCAGCACTCCTTGCATCCATATGCTCTCTGGAACTCCATGTGTGCAGGCATCCTTGGGGGCAGGTGAGTAACAAGGGAAAAGACCCCACAGCCAGCATGACAACATCTTCCAGTACACCACTGAAGGACTGAAGCCAGGACCCTCGTGATGCGAGCCTGGTGAAAGTAGCATGCAGGTAGAGGGGAGTAACGGGGCATCTCTCTCCTTCCCTGCCCAGGGGGTCAATCCGAGTCAGCCTGGAGGCACAGCACCTGAGGGAGGTTGGTAGTAGGCCTAGCCTTTCACACCTTGGAGGACCCTGTGGGACTGGCTGAACTGCGGCATAGAAAGGGGCATACAAACAGAGAATAAAAAAGAAATGTTGGTATGTAAACTTAGCTGATGTCAGTATAATAACTTATAGTCAGGTCTCGGCTGCCTTCCAAATGTTCATTGGATTGAAAGTTCTTTATATAAGGTTCCAGCCCTACATCAGCGTCTGCTTCACAGATATATCTGTGTCTCTGTCTCTCCCCATAAGTTTCCAAACAGGGATTGGCTTATCCAGTTGTGCAGCACTTTAAAACAAGATAAAGCAAATCACAATATTGAATAAACTAAGACAGAAAAATGCTTGTTTTTTCACTAATTGAGTTCTATCTGTTCTTGTTCAAGCATGGCTGAGCCCTTTATTAATAAAGTCTTGCTAAAACTGGTCTAGCTATAACCGTTCAACGTAATACAAACATTTATATTATTTAAATAAACCCAAAGCTACATCAATGAATGCCCTCTAAACTAGTTATTAATCAGCATAAAGAATACTTTCCTTGAGTTCTTTAACTTTTTAAAAACTGTAAAATATCAAGTTTCAAAATCAGAGAGACAGAGCATGTATTTATTTTCAGTCTTTAATTAGTGAATTTATTTAAGTAATCATAGTGCTTCATAATAAAGTGTGTTACTGACTTGTTAATCCTCAAAGTGTAATAACGCGACAGTCAGTACAATGGCAGTTGAATATGTAATCTGTTTTCTTGCTCAGCTACAGCAGGATGTAATGTAAAAAATGTAAAAACATTATTTTTATACAGGAAGCAAGTCATTAGGACAAAACTAGTCCTGTTTACAAGACAGTCCTGTGAGTTACAAATCATTAAAAAATGTATACAAAATATAAATAACACTTACAAACAATCACAAAGACAAAATGATAAACAGTCTAAATTAATAACAAAGATTCATACCTAACAATTACATACATCAACCTCTGAATTATCAATAGCTTGTGCAAATCTAGAATAATCAAATATTGCATGAACACTTGGAGGCTGAGCGTTCCAGACAGGAGTCTTATCAGGCTGCTAAAAAGTATCCTGAGGTGATTTACACAGAACCAGATTTACCAGAAAGCACAGTGGACATTTACTCAGGTAACTGGTTTGTTAGTTACTGCACCAGGAGGCCTTTGGGAAATTAGAAAAACTGTAAGTCAATAAAATCAGTGAAAGCTGATCAGAAAGATGTCCTAAAAACCTACATCTCTGCAGGCACTCCCATTGAAGTTGTGGATTCAGTAAAATACTTGGGCATACTGCTGGACTAAGAGGTCTCTTTCAGGTCCCATAATGATCAACCCACCAAGCTTCTGAACCAGAAACTGGGCCTGCTTTATAGGCATAAGTCTTTTCTCACAAAAGAGGCATGCCTGTCCACAGCTAATAGTATCCTGTTATGTGACCATCTCTACAGTGTGAAAGTCTTCTCTCATTGAAGGGCACTGAGCTCTCTAAGCTAAAGACCTCATACCATCAAGTCTCTCACTTCACTACTGGTGCCAACAGCAGGGAACACCACTGTGTGGTACTCTCCATGTTAAACTGACCTCTGGAGAGTAGACTGAATTACTCAGTTTTTTATTAAAATAAAAATTCAGAGCTCACACTTTTCTTTGGTTTCATGACCTCCCAGCTGAGCGCATCTGTTTATGAATGGTTGCACAAATATACACACCGGGACCCAGATAGGTCCTCACAAAGTCTAGGTGAACCAGTGCAAGCAGAGTCAAAAGCAGGATTCCAAGAGATAGCCTGTGCAAAGCTATAATTTTATTTCATCCCCCATCAGCAGTATAAATGATACGAGAGTGCAAGTCAAACCAGGTGGTCAGAACGTGCTTACATTTTGGTGGGATAAGCCCCACCTTCAACAGAGCAAAGCCTGTCCCATTACAGCATCTCTTTAAATAGTCTATGTGAGAGACGTACCATCATGATGTCACCATATTATATATTTAAAAATTTAAAACGTGCTTTATACAGAACATTTTAAAAAGGACAGTACATACACGAACTGTCACAAGAGTGCGTAAACCATTTGCACTATCAGCTGACTATATTTTATGGTTCTGTTCTTTCATAAATCCTATTATTTCAAAAATCTTACATCTTCTATACTTTGACTGACTCCTACTATGAATCACTCTGTTCAGCAAATGTATTGAGACAATTTCTCTGAGGTCTCAACCATTAACCCATATTATTACATTTATTTGTTTCTTAATAGCTCACACACTATACAGACCAAAAATGAAAAACCCCTAATCTGCCTCCTTATCATTTTAAAAGCCTTCAGTATTAAAAGATATTTATTACTGACCTTTGACCTCCATGCTGAAGTGCTCCTACTCTACATATTTTTAAAAACTATATTTAAATATCACATAGTGCAAAATCATTGCAAATGTAAACCAATATGCTAAATCTAGATATATATGAACATTAGAAACCAAAAGATTAAGGGCTGATAAATTCTGTGATATGCCAACCTGTCACAATGGCAGGAATGGACCACAGGAATAGATACTGGTGTTCCAGTAAAAAAACATCAGGAACCGACCCAGATAGCCCATGTATTTATGGTGTCCCATTGAAACCACTAAGGGGACCGGCCATGGAAAGAAATTATCTGAAAAAGGGGAACAGTTACTAAAAAAAAAAAAGTTGTTGTTACTGTCATTTAAACTTTCAGGATACACTGTATCTAGTTCAGAAATCCAAAAGCATTTATGTTGCTTCAGTTTCTTGGGAAAGTCTCCTCCTCTTTCTGATTTCTGCACTTCTTCGATTCCTTGAAATTGTTAGGTGGCAGAAGAGCCATGATTGGCTTGTTTGTAGTGTCTGGCTATGGCATGTTTTGTTCCTGCTATGGGTTGCCTGCTTTTGTTCTCCTGTTTGGATTTTCAGGGCTCTTTTTGTCTGCCCCACATATGCAATCCCACATGAGCACCATAACCTATAGATGCCCCCTTTCGTATTGCAGTTTATAAATTCATTCACTTTATACTAAGTTCCATTCTTTGGATGTCTCAAATTGTGACTGTCCTTAGTATTGTTACATTGGACACAGTTCCCACAGCAGAAACTTCCTTTAGATAAATCTGGAAGCCAGGTTGCCATTTTTCCTCTTTTGTTTACAAAACGGATATGCACCACTTCCTCTTTAATATTTCTGCCCCTCTAAAACTTACATATGGGCTGTCTTAACTATCCACATTCATTTTTGAGATTCTGATCTGTACTCAACACCTCCCAATATTTTTTTTTCACTACAGATTTCAGCTGCTGTGCCATAGGTGTGTATGTAGTTACAAATGTCAGTTGTCTCTCTTCCTCCTGTTTTACTCTTGGTTGTAGCAGCTGTTTTATGTATATCTGTGATACTTCTTCATATACAGTCCTTACTGCACTTGAATTATAGTTCTGTTGGTCAAGTCTATTTCCCAGATCCATATTTTTGTTTTTTAATTCCACCTCTGTTCTGCAATTATGTTTCATTCGTATAATCCGGCCCTTTGGTACGTTTCTCTTTGAGCTTTTCCAGTGACAATGGTTGGCTTCCAGCAATGAGTTCCTTGACATTTCCTTCCTGTATACTGTGGCCTCAGTTTTGTCGTCCTCCTTATAAATATGAAAGTCTGGAAATGCGATATAGTTTTTGTCTGCTGTACAGCTAAATTTTAAAGTCTTGTTAAGTGAATTTAGATATTCTAAGAAGCTGCCATATTCTTGTTCCATTCCTTCCCAGAACAGTATGCAGTCATCTATGTACCAACACCAGATTTTTATTTTGTTACAAAACACATTATTATTAGGACAGAATATACATCTTTCTTCAAACAGACCTATGTACAGGCAGACAAAACTTGGGGCAAATACCCCTCTGCCATTTCCTGTTTTTTTTGTTTATAGCATCTCTTTTCTAACAAAAAATAATTTTAAGTGAGTGTTATTTCAAGCATCTACAGCAGAAAAGTGTTAGCTTGTACCACATCTGTTAATCTTGCTAGTAGGTAGCTCTCTGTTGCTTCAATACCCCCACAGAGGGGATATTCAAATAATGACTTTTGATGTCCAATGTAACAAGTAGAGTATCATCCATGATGGGTACATCTTTCATAGTCAGAATAGTATCCGTGGTATCTTTAAGATACAAGGGGCAGGGGAATATGTACTAAAAGTTGCAGGATGCAGTCTATGTATTTTGAGAGGTGTTCAGTGAAATTCCCTATACTGGCCTCAGTAGGTCTTCTGGGGGGGTGGGGGTTGCAGCCTTGTGAACCTTTGGAACAAGGCAGATGGTAAGTGTGACACTTGGCCAGCTGGTTATGATTATTGTATGCTATTTGTAATATAAAAATAGATTATGTGACTGTCTCACATAAGACAGCCTGTGCTTCATGGGTGTCCCCCCCCCAGGTTTCAGAGAAGCTACAGGATATATTAACTTGAAACCAGGAGGTATTTAAAAGACCAGAGAGACTTAATTGAGGGTCTCCTGTTTTTCTGCTTTCATTATAACTGACCCAGCTGCCAGGATATAGGGCTTGTAAAGTTTTATGATTCCTATAGGAAGAACATTTTATACCAACATGGTGCTAAAAGTTGTAAAACCATTTGATATGCCTTGGGAATAGGAATTGCTCAAGATCAAAGAGAAAATGCTTAATTAAAGAGTCATATTTAGGAAGTGGAATTTTTGCTGATGTCACCTTATTTGGTATACCTCCTGATAGGACATCATGTTTGTATGTTTTTCTATTCTAAAAGAGAGGAGCTAGATGACTCACCAAGGGGGTGGGGAGATAGAGTTGAAATGTATCCTTGTAACTGGGGGATATAACATATTATTTTGGGACTCTAGAAAGACACATGTCTCTGATAAGCACTTAGAGGCAATACATTAGATAGAAAAAATATCTAAACTGTATGTTGGCAGGAGTTTGTAATTTTCTTTGCTTTTTTCTTTTAATTGATTGTATGCTCTTTGATATATTATTCTGTGTTTACATTTTTCATATTTTCATCATCTTTTAGTAAAATCTTTATTTGAAAGACTGTCTGGGTTTCTGCCAGTTCTTTTTGCATGTGATGTATAGAGGGTTAAGACTTACAAAAGCTGTTCAAAAGCTTGAGAGTGTTAGTAAACTGGGAAAAGGTAAGAATATATCAAAGGTCTTTTATAGAGTTTTAAGGGTTCATTTTGGAAGCCAGGCTTGGTGCCCCTGGTGAAAGATTGTACCACAATCCCCCGAAGAGGGTATGTATCTGAGCCTGTACATTGGGTACACTAGCATAAGGTTCACAGTTTGAATCCCCCCAGAACTTGAGACTAAAGGTGTTTTGGACGCAAAAGCAAACAGGAGGGCTACCCTGTCTCTTACCTGTTCACATGACTGTGCTCAGAGGTTGGCACTGTGGGAGCAGAGGGCCTGACCTGCTGAGAGTGTTTGTGACAGATTTGGTTGACAGCAGTGCGAATAAATTAGTAACACAAGCTTGAACTGTTCAGTGTGTCAGCTTAATACTGTACAGCTCACTTGCAAAATAAGGCAGTGATTTATTTTTAAAGAGGAAACAGGACTATGTCATTTTGATTACGGTCAAGTTCCTACCTTTTTAATTTTTTTCTAAAGTGCAAGTTAGATTAGCCATAGTTAGGGAAGAAGATGGCTTCCAACTACAGCTGGTACACTGCAGATTACTTGAGGCAGTTGTGCCAGGACAAAGGAGTCTTGCACGAGGCAACAGTCACCAAGCAGAACCTTGTGGATGTCCTGATGGCAGCAGATGCCCAGAGCATCAAGTCATAGACTGTGATTGTAAAGGACCAAACTTTGGGTGTGGAGGTGCCAGTGGCCAGTGCAGTGTCCAGATCCAGTGAGGAGGGCAGCAGGGCCAGTGCAAGCGAAGGAACACAGCAGCAGGGGAAGGTCATCGGCATTCTGGAGCTAGAAGCAACCAGGCTGCTGACTGAGTTGTGCAGAATGGAGCCGGAGTTCCACAGAGAAGAGAAGAGAAGAGAAGAGAAGAGAAGAGAAGAGAAGAGAAGAGAAGAGAAGAGAAGAGAAGAGAAGAGAACAGCGAGCTGCAGAGGAGAAGAGGGAGAGAGAGAATGGCGAGAAGTGGACCATAAACAGCGAGAGATGGACCGTGAAAAGCATGAGTGCCAGAGGTGACATGAACTGGAGAATTTACGACTCCAACCACCAGCACCAGAGTAAGTAAGTGGCTTGGGTTTAACTGGAACTACAGGACTGGGTTACAAATTAAATTCCAAATTGATAGCTGAATTTAAAGAGGGGGAGGATATGGATGCCTTTTTAAATTCATTTGGAAAAGTTTGTATTCAGGCAAATACTCCTAGAGGGTCCTGGAGCTTCCAGCTATCCCTGCTACTTACTGGGAAAGCTCGGGATGCATTGGGTCAAATGGACAGTGAGGACAGTAATGATTACAGCAAAATATAAAGCTGCACTTTAACAAAAGTTTGAATTAACTGCAGAAGGATACAGAGCTAAATTCTGTAAGATCAGGAGAAGCCCTGACATGAGCTACGAGGAGCTAGCCACGAAACAATGTCAATGTTTAAAACATTGGTGGGAAGGAATTGAAGCAAACTCTGTAGATAAAATTGAAAATGCTATTTTGTTAGAACAGTTTTTTGGGGCATGCCCAGCAGAGCTGAAAACCTGGCTGGAGGACCGAGATCTCAAAACAGTTGAAGAGGCTGCTGAACTCTTGGACTGCTATGCCAAGTGCAGACCTGCTCTGAGAGTGAATGGGGTGGGCATGGCAGTGCAGGAACAGAAAAGCACACCTTCAGGGCAGTTAAAACCCTCACTGCCTCCACCGAAACCAAATAGCCCCAGGTTTCAAAGAAAAGATGTTTCTGAAAAAAGAAACAAATGTTGGATTTGCAAAGAAACTGGACATATTGCCAGACAGTGTCCCAAAAGGACAAGCAATATGAATGGGGCTAAGAAAGAAGTGGGTTGTTTGTGTGTCCCTGGAAGCATGCCTGTGAACATGAGGGAACACAAGCACCAAGTCATGGTGAATGGTGTATGGACACAAGGGTTAAGAGACACAGGGGCATCCCTGACATTGGTAAAAGGAGATCTGGTAGAGCCTGGTCAGCTTATACCCTATAATTTTGTAACTGCACAAGGGTTCACTGGTGAGGAGACCACATTGCCACTCACTAGTGTTCTCCTAGACTGTGGTGAAACTGGGGGAACTGTGCAACAGGTGGCTGTAGCCAAAACGTTAGCAGTTGATATCATCCTTGGCAACAAACTCAAACAGGGGATGGTGTGTGCAGTTACCCATAGCCAAGTGGCAAGGTAAAATTGTAGTTCCCTTGACCCCACAGCAGGCATTGTGGAAACCACTGGGAGGCTGGTTCCCCAGCCTGTGTCTCCTGATATGGAGATTAATGAAAAGGGGGTAGAAATTTCCCCAGTAGCAGTTAACCACACAGCTATGGAGAGTTACTCCAAAGAAGGCGGGGTGATCCATTGTCAGAGGGTTAGGGATGACAGTGATCCTGAGTGCCCTGATGCTAGTGTTAGGGATCCTAGTTTAGAGACTGAAGGGGACCTGTCCCATGCCTTGGGAATATGTCAGGAGTTTGCAGCTGCTAAGAAATGTGACCCTAGTCTAGAGAAGCTGAGGGCTTGGGCAGACTCTGATGGAGCACAGGGAGGTGACAGCAAATATAAATTTTATTGGGAAAATGGACTTATGTATACTCAGGCTGTGAAGACAGAGGGAGGGGTGATAGGCAGGCAGCTTGTCATTCCCCAGGGGTACCGTGAGCAGTTGCTCAAGATTGCTTATAATATTCCCTTGTCTGGTCATCTGGGAATTGCATACACTATGCAGCAGTTGGCCCAGAATTTCTATTGGTCCAACTTCACCTAGCAAGTGAAAGAGTATTGCAGGTGTTGTCACCAGTGCCAAGAAATAGGGAAGACAGGTAAGAAAACCTAAGCCGCCCTAATTCCATTGCCCATAAGTGGAGGAGCCATTCCAGAGGGTGGGAATGGATATTGTGGGGCCTTTAAATACCACCAGCTCCTCCGGGAAGAGGTTCATCCTGACTGTGGTGGATTATGCCACTCGGTATCCAGAGGCAGTCGCCCTATCATCACTGAGGACAAAGTGGCAGATGCCTTACTTGGGATTTTCTCCCGTGTTGGGTTTCCACAGGAGGTTATCACCGATTGAGGGGGCTTCTTCATGTTGGACCAGATAAAATGTTTGTGGGAGAAGTGTGGGGTGGTGCAGAGGTGCACGACACCTTATCGCCCTCAAGCCAATGGGTTTGAGGAAAGATTTAACAGTACCCTGAAGTTAATGCTCCAAGCATTTGCTGAACAGCATGGAAGGGACTGGGAGAAATACCTTCCCCACCTGTTGTTTGCATACAGGGAGGTGCCTCAAGAGTCGACAGGATTTTCCCCCTTCGAGCTCTTATATGAACACCGGGTATGTGGGGCCCCTAGACTTGATCTGGGAGGACTGGGAGGGCAAGCACACCACCCAGGGGACTCCCATAGTGGATTATATCCTTAGGTTTAGAGAAAGGCTGAAGGAGCTTATGGGGACAGCCCAGAGCAACCTGGCAGCTGCCCAACAGAAACAAAAAGTGTGGTACGACCACAGAGCCAGAGCTCGCTCATACACAGTGGGTCAGGAAATCATGGTCCTTATTCCAGTCCAGAAAGATAAGCTGTAGTGGGCAGGACTGTACAAAGTAGTGAGAAAGGTAAATGACATGAACTATATCATAGAGTTACCTGACAGAAGACATACAGAAAGAATGTACCATGTCAACATGATGAAGCCATATGCTAATAGGGCTCACATGGTGTTTGCAGTATGTAGTCCTGGGGAGGGGATGGATGAAGGAGACCCCCTTCTCGACTTGCTGGAAGAAAGCAAGTGGATGTCCTCTGTGGAGGCAGTTAAATTGTCTCCCCAGCTGGCCCCAGACAAGATCCAGGAAGTAAGGGAGGTTTTAGCAGACTTTGCCCCACTGTTTAGCACCAAGCCTGGACTAACCCCCCCTTAGTAACACATGTTGTGGAGACAAGGACACAGACTCCTATACGGTGGACAGCATACCGGGTGTCAGAGGCTGTCCGAAAGGACATTAGGAGGGAGGTGGAGGAAATGCTGGATTTAAGGATAATACAGAGATCCCACAGCCCACAGCCCCAAGCCTCACCCGTAGTCCTTGTGCCCAAGCCAGATGACTCAACGTATTTCTGTGTGGACTATCATGGACTGAATGCAGTCACAAAGTCAGAAGCCCACCCAATGCCCCAGATGGACAAACTTCTGGACAAGTTGGGAGGGACGATGTACTTTACAACTATTGACCTGACAAAGGGGTATTGGCAGGTAGAGTCAACTGGCAGAGCTGGGGAGAGGTCAGCCTTCATCACTCCAATAGGCTTATTTGAATTTAAAGTAATGCCTTTCAGAATGAAGAACACCCTGGCCACTTTCCAAAGGTTGGTGAATTTGGTGTTATATGGTGCGGAGGAGTACTCCGTGTCGTACCTGGATGACATTGTCATCTTTAGTGCCAACTGAGAGGAACACCTGTCCCACCTTAGGGAAGTGCTGGGTAGGATACAGAGGGCCGGGCTCACTGTTAACGCTGAGAAGTGCCAGGTGGCCATGGCTGAAGTGGCATACCTCAGGCATGTTGTAGACTGGGGACAGCTCCATCCTAACCAAGTAAAAATAGAGGTGATCAAGGCATGGCCCAGACCAGAAATGCAGAAGCAGGTCAAGAGTTTTCTAGGGACAGCAGGGTACTATAGGAAATTTGCACCCAATTACAGTGCCCTGGCAACTCCCTTATTTGACCTAGCAAAGAAAAAGATGCCTAAGAAAATTACCTGGGAACCAACCTGTGAAAAAGCCTTTACCAGACTGAAGGAGGCCCTGTGCAGTGCTCCTGTATTGACAAGTCCTGACTATAGCAGACCCTTTATAATCCAGATGGATGCCTCAGACGTGGGTGTTGGAGCAGTACTGAGTCAGACATCCAACCAAGGGAAAGATCACCCTGTAGTGTACCTGAATAGAAAGTTACTTCCCAGGGAGCAGGCTTACTCTACTGTGGAAAAAGAGTGTCTTTCCATAGTGCGGGCCCTAAAGAAGTTAGAGCCATACTTATATGGGCAGCATTTTGAGGTACAAACTGACCATAACCCCCTGGTTTGGCTAACACAAATGGAAAAAACTAATGGTAGACTATTAAGATGGAGTCTTGCCTTGCAAGGGTATGACATGATGATCTTACATAGGGCTGGAGTGACCAATCAGAATAAAGATGGCTTCTTGCATCTATATGAGAAGTGAAATGACTTGGGAAGCTCATCCTATGCAGGAGACAGAGCCACCAAATTCAGTCTAGGTGGGGAGAAGAGTGATGCTTGGCCAGCTGGTTATGATTATTGTATGCTATTTGTAATATGAAACTATAGTATGTGATTGTCTCACATAAGACAGCCTGTGCTCCATAGGTGACCCCCCCCCCCAGGTTTCAGAAAAGCTACAGGACATATTAACTTGAAACAGGAGGTAATTGAAAAACCAGAGAGACTTAATTGAGGGTCTCCTATTTTTCTGTCTTAATTAGAACTGACCCAGCTGCCAGGATATAGAGCTTGTAAAGTTTTATGATTCCTATAGGAAGAACGTTTTATACCAACATGGTGCTAAAAGTTGTAAAACCATTTGATATGCCTAGGGAATAGGAACTGTTCAAGATCAAAGAGAAAATGTTTAATTAAGGAGTCATATTTAGGAAGTGGAATTTTTGCTGATGTCACCTTATTTAATATACCTCCTGATAGGACATCATGTTTGCATTTTTTTCTATTCTAAAAGAGAGGAGCTAGATGACTCACCAAGGGGTGGGGAGATAGAGTTGAAATGTATCCTTATAACTGGGGAAACTGACATATTATTTTGGGACTCTAGAGAGACACATTTCTCTGATAAGCACTTAGAGGTAATACATTAGATAGAAAAAGATCTAAACTGTATGTTGATAGGAGTTTGTCTGTAGTTTTCTTTGCTTTTTTTTAAGTGATTGTATGCTCTTTGATATTTAGTTCTGTGTTTACATTTTTCATATTTTCATCATCTTTTAGTAAAATCTTTATTTCAAAGACTGTTTGAGTTTCTGCCAGTTCTTTCTGCATGTGACATATAGAGGGTTAAGATTGACAAAAACTGTTCAAAAGCTTGAGGGTGTTACTAAACTGGGAACAGGTAAGACTATACCTAGGGTCTTTTATAGAGTTTTAAGGGTTCATTTTGGAAGCCTGGCTTGGTGCCCCTGGTGAAAGATGGTACCGCATTCCCCCGAATAGGGTACGTATCTGAGCCTGTACATTGAGTACGCTAGCATAAGGTTCACAGTTTGAATTCCCTCAGAATTTGAGACTAAAGGTGATTCGGACCCAAAAGCAGACAGGAGGGTTACTCTGTCTATTACCATTTCACATTACTGCACTCGGAGTTTGGCACTGTGGGAGCAGAGGGTCTGACCTGCTGAGTGTGTTTGTGACAGGTTTCATCGGGTAGTCAGTTACTACAAAGCTGTTATCTTGTTCAGTAATATGTCCCCTATTCAGAAATATATTGATTTGTTTTTTAATTTCCTTAGTAGGATCTCTTTGTAGTTTCTCATATAACATCTGGTTTTCCAGTTGTCTATGCGGCTCTTGATGGTATTTATCCTAAGTTCCTCCAGATAACAATTCCACCGCCTTTATTTGCTAGTTTTAAAAGCTTCACAGAAGAAAAAAGGGTCACCCAGGGTGCTAAGGTCCGTAAGCCCAAACATCACACAGGTAATCAACAAGGAAGGCTCACACTCACTAAGCCAAAGCAGTAAGAATGCTGAAAAAGATGTAAGTGCGAAAATATTTTATTTACTTACAAATGGCAAAAGTAAGCTGGGCATATAGCCAAGTGTTCCCACAGTCTGCCAAACAATTCCCGATGGCAGTCAGGTATTTTGTAGCAGACTGTGGGAACACTTGGCTTTATGCCCAGCTTGTTTTTATCTGGCATTTATTTGTAAGTAAATAAAATATTTTTGCACTTACATCTTTTTCAGCATTCTTACTGCTTGACTTAGTGAGTGCAAGCCTTCCTTACTGGTTACTAGTTTTAAAAGCAGAGTCGTCTTTTTTTTTCAGATCTGCTAGTGCTCTTTTCTCTGCTGCAGTGATGTTATTTTTACATTTCAGGTGACTTAAGACCAGGATATTAATACATTGCCATAAGATTGCAATATATAGTGACAACAGAATTAGGTTGACCAAAAGGGCAAAAGGTTGATTTCTTTTTAAATGTAGTTTCTTCCCTTATAGTGCCCATTTCTTGTTGTCTTATCACAGTATTTCCATCTTGAAAAGGTTTTTTGCTGAAAAAGGATTTCAAATGTAACTGACTAAAGAATTTGAATAAATCTACCTTCAGTTTAAAAGCATTTAGACTGGGTGTTGAAACAAAGCTTAACCCCTTCTGAAACACTATTGTTTGAGCTGCCTTAAGTTTCTTGGACGTTACATTTATGATCTCCATTTGTTGAACCTCAAGGACTGTATCAGTCTCTCCTGATATGTGTTACAATTGCCTTTCCAAGCATTCCCTCCGCCTCTTCTACATCCTCTCCCCCCCCCCCACCATGAGCCTCTTGTTTTGCCTCTTCCTCTTTGTACATCTCTGTGGGTGCTTTCCATAATTTCTCTAAAAATAAATCTCATTTGGTCTGTCTGAGCTGTCATCCATCTCACTCGCTAATGTGGTGAAATTTTCCTCTTGGAACTGTGCACATCCTTATAACGGAATGGTTCTCTCTTTTTATCATTGCGCCAATGTACACTGAGCCTTTGGCATAATCTTTATTATTTCTTTCCCTTTTTCTGTTTTTGTATGCCTTAAGTTCTTCCTGAGGTCTTTTATGGTCTTGTTCAGTTTTTGCCAGTGTCTGGTCAGCAATATTTATTTTTTCACTCTAGCTTTAATTGATTGTTCAAGTTCTTTGATCTCTTAGCTGACCCAGTGGTGGGGTGGGCTGAGGCATCCATGCCTCCCTCCTGCCATGCCAGCAACCCAAGTTTGGGAATGGACTTGGGTTGCTCTGGGGCTCGGCTAGGAGAGGGAAGATTGAGCATCCGTAGGACAACTCTCTTCCCTCAGGCAGGGGGATTCTGTGACTCGCTACTTGAATGCCACCTGGAGGAATCAAGGTGGCAGTGCGTTTGAGTCCCACAGCTAGGGGCAGGGCCAGTGTTCAGAGTGCCAGGAGTGCTTCCACAGAGGCAGAGCATGCACATTGTGCTCCCTGCATGTCCAGCTGAACCCAGAGAGAAAATCAGGAGGAACATGGAGAACAGGCTACACAAAGTCGAGTCCGTCACACTGTTGGCCCACCCAAGCTCTCTGGTCCACCAGAGGAGCTACAAAACAGCCTCAACTGGTGGGGAAAAGGCTGAGAAAGCTGCACAATCCATCCTAGAAGATAAAAACGTCTATAGGAAAAAAAAGCTCTTTAATCTCGGTCAACAGTTTCTCAGATTCTCTTCTTCCTTTTTTTTATAACTGACAAAATTAAATCCCTGGAACACTTACAGTATTTAATACTTGTTCCCATTTGGTAAGGAAAATTATATCATCAGTTCCAAATAGTGGTGGCATCTGAATTCTTAAGTCACGTGGTATTTTCTTGTAATGCCAATATTGAGACAGGATTAAAGCATGATAATGCATTCTGACCTGTTTAGTTTTGGAAGTCTCTTAAGTTAGAGGCATCTTTTTTTACTATTCATGTCCTGTACTGTCGTTGAACAGGTTTTCAGTCTGACTCTAGAAAGATAATCATAGCACCTATCTCTTCTGTGAATGACAGAACATCCTGAGTGATGGCTGCCAGGGCTATGAACTGCTTTTTTTCAGCTTAATCATGCTTTTGCCTACTTTATTTTTTATAGCAATATCATAATAGCCGGAGCTACTGAAAGCCAGGGTCCACTTCTTACCCCAATAAAGTTACACAGTTTTTTTAGGAAAAGAAACATTCAGAGTTTACCATTTTACTTGGTTTCATGGTCTCCCAACTGAGCACATCCATTCATTATCGGTTGGACAAATATTCACATGGAGACACTGGGACCCAGGTAGGTACTCACGGAGTCTAGGTGAAAAAGTGCAAACAGAGTTATGAAAAGAATTCCAACAGATATCCAGTGCAAAGCTGTAATTTTATTTCATACACCACAAGCAGTACAAACGATATGAGAGTGCAAGTCAAACCAGGTAGTCAGAACATGCTTATGTTTCGTTGGGATAAGCCCTACCTTTTTCAGAGCAAAGCCTTTCCCCTTACAGTGTCTCCTTAAATAGTCTGTGTGAGCAATGTGTCATCATGACATCACCATATTATATATTTAAATATTGAAAACATGTGTTCTGTACACAGTATCTTAAAAAGGACAATACATACAAGAACAGTCACTGCAGCATTTTCTCTGTCTTTTTTTTTTATTTTTGCCTGGTCTGATTTGACATTTTTTCTATTTCTGCTGTTAAGTGATATCAGGTGTAAAACAAAATTTTCTGTGTGAACTAAAAAACTTACATCGTTTACTACTAACAGTGGTAGGAGGGTAATACTTCTAGATAAATGTTACACTGATATAATGTTTCCCCATGCCACTTTTTTACAAATTATTGCCCTCAGATATATGCTGTGTCATTTCTTCAGAACACTACCTACACATCAGCATGTCTCTTCTCAAACTATGCTTGTTTTTTACATAACAAGGAATTTTCTCTACAATGGGAGTGTACATAATAGTGGTATTTGATTTGTGTAACATATAAAGCACCTTTATGACATCACTTATTTGGGCCATGTATTAAAGGGACACACTGTTCTGTCCACCTAGCCACACCCCCAAGGAAGGTCAGGTGACCGAAGCACCAGGGCAAGTGGTGGACATTGGGAGGCTCCCATGTTGGTTTGCTTTTTCTTGCTTTTCCTACCTGAATGTTGGATTTTGCACAGTGTTGGACACAGAGCACTGTATGCTGTATGCAATATAAAGTACCTGGTAGATACACCTATTTTGGATGTCCTTGTGTGCATTTCTGGAAGCTTCCAAGTCAGGTGAAGTGCAGCCTTTCCTGATTGTTGTTGTCTGCTCACTTGGCTATGGAGGTTGCACCACAGCCCATTCATGAGTGCTAGCACATGTGGGAACTGTTTGGAGTAGTGCCATCTTTTGCTATGCTGCCCTGGGTTCCGTTTTGGTGGTTTCTGGGACTGGTATCTGTTGTAGTGACTCAGGAAGGCATTTTTTCTCTAGCAGAATCCAGCAAACTACAAAGCCAGGAAGAGGAAGTGTGGCGTATCACTGAAACTGAGACAACCCCTGTGAGGGAACCCAATGATCTCAAAAAGTTTTTTTTTTTTTCATCAAACTAGAGAGACTATTGCTACAGGAGCTTAATGAGGTTTATAATATAACCACAATGGAAGCATATGGAAAGAAAACAAGCTCCAAGAGGATTGAATAGTAGTGACACCCTCTGGAGGTATGGAGAATATCTCCTTCTCAGCAGTCTCCCCTAATGAAACACTAGCTGCCTCGCTCTCGCTCAACCCTTCTAAAGGCTCCTCACCAGATGACATCGACCCCAAGCTCTTATACCTCTCAGCCCCAGCTATAGCCTTTTCTCTATCTCTTATCTTCAGCCTCTCTTTCTCGACTTCTACTGTCTCCACATCCTGGAAACATGCAGTTGTCCTCCCTCTTCCTAAGAATGGTGACCCTATTTCTTCAGCAAATTTGTGCCCTATCTCTCTTTTCCCGAGTCTCGCTAAGCTCCAAGAACACTTATACCTCTCACAGCTCACCTCACTCCAAACTGACTCCTCCCCCTTCTTCACCCTATTCCACTCTGGCTTTTGGAAAAATCACTCCACCTCCACCTCCCTACTCAGACTCACTGACTCCATCCTTACTGGGATGGACAATGGCCTCATCATCTCAGTCATCTTTGTCGACCTTGCCAAGGCTTTCAACACTGTTTCTCATGCACTCTTCCTTGACTCCATCATGTCAGCTGGCCTGTCCACACCTGCATCAAACTGGTTTAGAGCCTACCTCACAGGTAGAACCCAATCTGTCAAGGTCCAAGAATCCATCTCCCCTCCTCTCCCTATCACCACTGGAGTCCCTCAGGGCAGTAGTGTAGCAAACACCCAGAGGGCCTGGGTGCAAGGTGATGTTACAGGGCCTGTCCCCAGTTTTGAATAAACATCAAAATTATGATTTGGGCCCCTCAAACCTAGTGGGCCCGGGTGCCACTGCACCCCCTGCACCCTTGTAGTTACGCCCCTGCCTCAGGGCTCAGTGCTTGGCCCCATCCTTTCCTCAATTTTTCTAAACAACCTTCCATTAGCCTTCTCCCCCTCTTCCTTCATCCACATGTACTCCAATGATACCGTCTTGTACACCTCTGGCAAATGTCCCTCTGATGTTGCAACCCCTCTGCAGCATGACTTCAACCAGGTTCAGCTCTGGTTCACCTCCCATCAGCTCTCCCTAAATGCCAATAAGACAGTCTCCATGACCTTTGGCACCAGGCAGAGATTCTCAAGGCTCCCCGGCCTGCCCTCCTTCCACACCCTGGATAGGACAACCCTAAAGGACACTACCTCATTCAGATTCTTCGGGGTCTGGTTGGACCAACACCTCAACTTCTCTGGACATATTGATGCCATCCTGAAACAACTGTGCCCCAAGCTTGGCGCCTTACACAGAAACCATAGTTGCATCCCTCCTATGGCCAGGTGCGAACTTGTCCAGAAGATGATACTCCAGATTTTTGACTTCTTTGATGTAGTCTATGGTGCCACTCCCAAGTCCTCCCTGGCCAGATTGGACACCCTCTTTAACTCCTTCTGTCGCTTCAGTCTTGAATCCCCCTCCCAGTCCCATCATTTCAAGCTCTACCGTGCCCTGTCCTTTGCCCCGCTTGCTAACAGACACCTCTCCCACTGCACCAAAACCGCTTCCAAATACTAGCTGGGTCAACTCCCTCCCCACCTTACCTCTTCTCTGTCAACACCACGTCCACCTTCCCATTCCCTCAGATCTTCTGACACTCGTACTCTGGCTATCCCCTGCTGCTCCATACTTATCAGTCAGTCTATCTTTTCCTATCACCTCCCTAAAGCCTGGAACTCTATACCCCCCCCCAAATACATCACTCCTCCTCCTCCCCATAGTCCCTCGGCTCAGCCCTTCACAACTACCTCTCCTCTAGCTGCTCCTGCTTTCATTTGCCTTAACCTCACACACAGATTTCTGCTTCTGCTTATCCCCTCCCTACCCTCCCTTCACACAAACTCTGTCTCCGCTACCTCTATTACCTTCAGTACCTCTTGCCTACTTCTCTCCCAATACTCAACTTCTATTCTACATTCCTTAATCCTACTTCTCCTTACCAACCCTTTTCCTTCTTCCTCCCTCTGTCCCTTCTCTGACCACTGCCCCTGTCCCCTTTCTGACCCCTGCCCCTGTCTCCTCTCCATCCCCTGCCAGGAATATCAACATCCCACAGAAATTAGATCTTGAAATGTCCTTACCTCCCCCCTTCTCCTGCTCATGTCTCCCTCCCTCGCACTCCTCTCCTCTGCGTGTTACTAATTCCTCCTATCATCTCTGCCTTGCTCCATCCCCTAGTAGGATTCTCTGCATCCTGAAGGGGCTAGAACATGGAAAGCCTATCACCTCCCCATACCTCCTTTCATCCACCCTCTTCTCCCCCATACCCCTCATCTTCCCACTCTCCTCTTCCCCTCCTCTATATTTTGCCTTGATTCGACCTCTGGCATGGTTCCCAGCATCCTGAAGGGGCTAGAACTTGGCATGCCTCTCCACTCCCTTCCCCTCCCCTCCCCTCCTCGCCTCCCAATACCTACTTTACCCTCCCTCTTCTACCCCACTCCCCACTCCCCATCATCTCCCTTCTTTACACTTAACCCCTCCTCTATCCTTGCCCTGACTTGACCCCTGGCAGGGTTCTCATCATCCTGAAAGGGTTAGAATCATTGCATGCCTCTCACCTCCCTTCTCCTCCCCTTCTCTTCACCTCCCTTCCCCCCTCTCCTTCCCTTCCACTACTCTGCCCTATAACTAATAGACCTTAAATCTCTCTCCTCTCCACTCCACTACTCTGCCCTACAACTGATAGCCTTTTAAATCTATATGCACTTGATATAATTAATTGCACTTCTGGTGTACCATAACTAGTATGCACTGTCTGTGCTACTCCTCACTAGTTTGCCCTTGATCAGAACTGATAGTATTCAGTTTAGTCATTGTTTACCTACACAGTCTACAGAGTTCTTTAGTTGTTTGCTTTCAAAAGTGAATTTTGAGTTATTGTATCTATCTCAGTAGTTTATCCCCCTGCTCCTTATTTCAATACTGTTAGCATTCCATTCTGTCCTTGCTTACAGTACAGTCTACATGCTTATTATTTGTATGTATTCAAATGTAAATTGTGTGTCATCGAACAAAATCTCTGTAACCAATCCTTATTATTTGTATGTATTCAAATGTAAATTTTGTGTCACTGTACCAAATCTTTGTAACCAATCCTCATGTTCCCCTACCCCCCAGGTCACATGGTGAGATGAGCAACTTGTTGTTCAGTGTACCTTCCTGGTGAAAAATTTCAGTAAATAAATAAAATAAAAACAGAGCCGAGTGGGAGGAGGATACTAATGAACGTTCTCTCTGATTTGTGAAACCAGATATCAAAGTGGACACTGGCTGACCCAGTGGCACCATGGGTTAAGGCATCTATGCCTCCCTTCTACCATGCCAGCGATCCAAGTTTGGGAACAGACTCGAGTCGCATGGAGGCCAGCCAGGAGAGGGAAGATGAAGTGTCCAGAGGAGAGCACTCTTCCCTTGGGGAGGGGGGAATTCCATGAACTGCTACTAGACTGTCACCTGGAGTAATCTGGGTGAGATGCATGCATGGTCTCATAGCATGAGGAAGAGCCAGCACACAGAGTGCCGAGGGTGCCTCCGCGGAGGTGGAGTGCGCACCCCACGCTCACTGCACATCCAACCATGACCAGGGGAGAAAATGAGGTGGGAAATGTGAAGGATGGGCTTCATGAAACACACCCAGAACCAGTGGCCTGCCCTGCCCAGTCTCAGAGGTAATGGAAGGAGGAGACTTGGGACAGCCGTGAGTGCCGGGACAAGGCTGACTCAGCCGCCCAGCCTGCCACCATAGGATAAAACACCTACATGGGGAAAAAAAAGAGGACACTGGTAAACATGAGGAGCTCTCTGAACTGATTATGGAAGCAAAGGAGGAAGGTTACATTCATTCAGCATCCAAAATTTGATGAATTTGACAAAAAGCTGAAATAAAAAGCCAACAAACATGAGACAGACCTCACAAATAAGAAAAAAAGCACAAACTTCTGAGAGAGGAACTAGATTACTCTCAAGGAAATATAATTAGCTAGAAAAATGAAAATATGTCTGAGAGCAGGGACAGACTGTGCTGCAAAAATAGGGGCAGGAGGAAGTACAAATCCAAACAATGATATAACAGATTTTAAAATAAGAATAACGCAAAGCATACTATAGGCAGTGAGAGCAGTTCCAGCATAGAGGGAGCCAGCTCTGATGAAAACCAGAGAGTGTGTTTTTCAGAGAAAGACCAAACACAACACAAAAGCCAGCCAGAAAATGGAGGAGCTGGAGGGGACAAAGCGGCAGGTGCAAGACCAAAGGAAACACAGGGTGCCTTGAGGAGATCAGCCTGGAAGAAAAAAAATCCAGGAAATAATAAATCTTTCCAGCATCACGTTAATGCACATCAAACAAGCATCCTTAAGAGAGGACTTTCCTTTGTCCCAACAGCGCCGCCTAATGAATTCCAGATTAGAGAGGATATTTTTAAACTTATCCGAAAACCAAGCCAAAAACTCAACCTAAAACACAATTTTCCAGTCAAAATTTCAACAATCTGGGCCTATACAATTTTGAAGTGACAGCTGATGACTAATCAGGTTCTGAGGCATACCCGAGTGAAACAGCGATTTGGAATAAAGGAGTAAGCAACACAGGAACAGGGACTGAACCTGATAATGAAAACCCAGAAGCTCCTGAGCAGTCACTCAGGTTCAGTGAACAACAGGGAACCACAGGGGACTTAAACCTACCGGGCAGCCTATGGAGATCATTTATTTTCAGATGAACTAACCACTGAGGTTTTGAAACAGACTCTGAGAAATGTAGGTTTTAAAATCTCAGAATGAAACTTTTTAAACCAAAACTCACATTTACTCCAACTGTGTCTTGCAATAAAACATAGAAACATGGAAACATAGATGGTGATGGCAGATAAGGACCGCAAGGCCCATCCAGTCTGCCCATTTCTTTTTCTACCTTATGAATGTGCCATCGGCCTTTGCTCTGTCAATGGCCTATCTATTCATACTCATCTGTATTGCTCCCTTATGCCTATCCCATGCCTGTTTGAAGCCCTGCACTGTATTCATATCCACCACTTCCTGAGGTAGGCCATTCCATGCATCCACCACCCTTTCTGTGAAAAATAACTTATTCACATTACCCCTTAATTGGCCTCCCTCTAATCTCATGATGTGTCCTCTTGTCCTGCCATTTTTCTTATATTGAAACATGTTAGACTCTTTCACCTTGTTAATGCCCTTAAGGTGTTTGAATGTTTCGATCATATCACCTCTCTCCCTCCTTTGCTCTAGGGTATACATACTGAGCTCCATTAATCTGTCCTCCTATGTTTTCTGATGCAGTCCCTGCAAGATTTTGGTTGCCCTTCTCTAGACTGCCTCAATTTGGTGCTATCAGTATGTTTGAGAAGGTGGTGACAAAAGACAGTATGGAAATTGCAAGCGAGTATAAAAGCCGTCCATGTCACTGTGTTACCCCCAAGGAAATTACAGCCCTTAATGAACTTGTTGAAATGTCTGAAACTGTTGTCAAACCTGCCGACAAAGTGTGTGGGGAGGAGAGGGAATAACATTGTTGTCATGGATAGGGACAAATATATGGAAATGGTTCTCAGACTTATTTGTGATTAAAGGAGGTATCAGAAATTACAGGAAATGCTACCAGTGACTATAAAAAAGAAATGCTGACAATATTGGAGGCAGCCTGTTCTATGAGGTCACATCAGTCAGTATGAATTCAAAATTCAGCTGAAATGGTAGCCCTGGGGTACCTTCTACTGTACATATGCACTACAGACCTCCCCTCGCCCCCACCCCCAGTAGACCCACTGTATCTGGTGTTAATTCCTTCATGGAGAAATTAGACAAATTTATTGATGTCTTTTTAAAAAAATGAAGTACCAAATTAAAATCATGTATGAGGGACACTATGGATATTTTGAACAAATTACAGGGACTACAGAGGGAAGAAAATTATCTATGAATAACCATAGATGCTGAGAGACTGTATATACTGTACACGAGTGAAGAACACAGGGATGATCTGAAAGCTTTTGAAATCATCCTACAAAGTATGGGGTTTGATGATGTAGAGTCAAAAAGCTTCATTATGGAAGCCCTGGAGTTCATACTAACTCATAACATTTTTCAGTTTGACGGGTACTTCTTTTGGCAAATGTGTGGGACTGGGTGCCACAATGGTACCATCATATGCCAACCTTATGTTGTGAGAATGGGAGGATAGCACAGTCCTGAACCCTTTGAGCAATCCAGACACAGACAATGTCATCAGGAGGTACTGCTTTATTGATAACATTGTCTATGTATGTAAAGGTTTTACTGAAGAAGCTGCAGAATTTAACTAGTTTTACCAGAACATTTTAAATCTTAAATTCACTAGTACCTTAGAGAGACAACAAGGGTATTTTCTAGATGTGGTTCTTATGGCTGTAAATGGTAACATTCAGAGTGAGGGGTATGACTTGAAATTCATGGGAATTGAATAGTGCTGTGTGGAATGTAGACTTCCACTGGCAAAATCAACATGGAATGACCGACAAACTGAATACTTTGGCTGATAGCCGGAGTAGACTGAGGAGGCTGTACACTGCGTGAGCTAAGGAGTGCCATGATAGCAGGGCTATCTAAAAGCTTTTCCCTTTTTTTGTAAAGGTATGCCACCAGTTCTTGAATAATAGATAGCCTTACCAGACTTTCTTATGTCTCTTTGGGCTGGCGTTTGTGCTCCCTGGTGTTTTCTGTTTCCCACAGGAAGAAGCTCGGGCTGGCAGAGTCGGCTGTGCTGGAGTCGGGCGGATTACGGGACTCAGGGTGGCCCTTCGGGAAGGTCAGAATTGGGGAGAGAGTCTGTCGGCAGGACCGGAGTGTGGAGCTGAAACCGGATTCAAGTGCTCTCTCTTCTAGGATATAAAGGAAACTTTCTGCCAAGCTTGCTGCTTGAATTGAGTCACTTGGAATTCTAAAAAGTTACAGAAAGAAGTATATTGGAACTACCTTCCCCCCTTTTCCTTTGTTAATACCTTTGCATTTTTTGCTCGTTTCCATGTGTACTCCTTTTTTCTTTACTTACTGACTCTGACTCTGAGCTGTAGATTTATACACATATTCTGTTAATTAGATGTTAGATGTGTATTTAAGCCTGTTTTGAACTTATTTTTGTATATTGTATTAATTTTAAGTTTCACGCCAGAGTTACAGACCAGCTTGCTGATTGGATCTTTTCTCCCACATGAGCGCCGCTTTAAGGGTGTAGGGTTAGCATGGAGAGAATCAGATCAGAACCTGGATCTCTGGTGGCTGGACGTGCGTGTGTGAATCGGGGAATATGTCTGCAAGTTGAGTCTACATTATCTCGCTTTTTTTTTTTGCAATTCTGATGAGATAATTCTATCTCAGCATCTCAACAGACCACGCAGCTCGATCCCCTGTCCACCAGCAATATTTTGATCAATGATTTTTAAACTGTCTGCTATAGAGTAAGTTTTCCACTGACATTTTTTTTGTTATCTTTGTGGACACTAGTTTTTTAAGTCTTGATTAAGCGAAGTATTTCTCTACTTCTATAATATTTGTTATACTGCTTTTAGTGTTAATTTTGTATCAGGAATTGATTTCTCAAAATTTGGGTTTTATCTTAGTAGCGTTTCTACAAAGATCCTCAGGGAAGAATAAATGTGTAGTGGACTTTCGACTGAGAATCGGGTGTGTTTTGCACTGTAAGGGTAGTTTGAAGTGCAAGTTCTTTTAGGCTGCAGGTTTGTAGATTTGAAAGTATTACAGCTCTCTTTGTTTTAAGGTCCAGTGCTAATCTACCCTGGAGCAGAAACTAACTTTAAAGTGATACAGTTTTTTCTGTTTAGACTAGATTTCATTTGGGTCACAGCTGTAAGCTTTGCCCTGCAAATAATCCAGTTTCTGCTTCACTTTTCCTCCTACTGTCTCCTCCTTGCTTGAATTTTTACGACCACCCCACCTCCAGCCTTTATTAAATATTATCCTTCCCCCCTTGGCACCACCCCTATGCAATCTTCTTCCTTCCTTCTCACTAACATTGCAACTCCACTTAAAGATACACAGTGCAGCTATTAGGCCTAACACTTGTCCTGTCCACCCCTTAAAGACATCTTCCTTTTTAGGTCACCACCAAACTATAAGGGTATACATCTGCCTATAAGGCCAGGACACCCCCCTAGCTCCATCACGTCTTAATTTCTTTTACTTTCTTCCCCCTCCCAAGACCCTGCTTGCTGTGCCACCACCCTTTTCCAATCTTGGACATGGCAACCAGACTAATGCTAATTCTTATACTCCTGCCCATCTCTGTTTGCAGCCACTGAATGACCCTAAATCAGCTGACCCTCTTATCACAGAGCACCCCTATGGCAACATCTACAGCACTATAACATGCTTGCATAGCTGTGGCCCATGCGCCAACTGCATGCCTAACAATACACCCTGGCCTACCTGGCCCAGAACACATCCAGCTCAGCCAGGGCTTCCCCCTCCCACAGTTCTGCCTAAACTGGTCATTCTCTCTGACAAGCATGCAGCTCAAATGAATCCACAAAGACAACACAAAGCTAGCCTTAAACACTTTAAAAGTTACCTGGTCAGATTAGTACTCCTGTTACTACTGCTCTCAGTCAACACTCACCCTAATCCCGGCCCCCCCCCTCTATTTCAGGGGTTGAGTGCACCGAAACCAGGCACCTTAACCTTTGCATCACTAAACATCCATAGTCTGACAGCAAAGTTTGACAACCTTCAATCCTGGGTAGCCCTACATAATCCAGACGTACTGTCTGTGGTAGAGACATGGCTCACTCCCAAGATCCCCGGTGGAGCCATCAGTCTACCAGTCTATTCGATCTTTAGGCAAGATCATAAATCTAAAAGAGGTGGTGGCTGTGCAATCTACCTTAAGGACAGCCTTCAGGGCATAGTCCTGAATTTACCCAGCCTAGGGTCATTCGCCCAGGCCCTTGCCATTAAGGTTCTTCTTGGGGCCCACAACAAAACTGTCACAATTCTATCTGTCTATGTCCCCCCAAAGAACTCAGCCCAAGGTCTCCATACTGTCATAGACTGTCTTGGAAGCCTAACCCTAAGCTCTGAGGTTATACTCTTAGGTGATTTCAATATTAATTGGCTTGCCCCTGAAGCTAACCAATTCAAGGATGCAATTCAGGCTATCCACTTTACCCAGCTCATTGAAACACCCACTAGGACTAACTACAGAATGTGCACTAGTACTTTGATTGACTGGGTGCTCACCAACTGGCCTGAGCATGCCTCTAATGCCTCTGTCCTCCCGGATGACATCAGTGACCACTCCCCTGTCATGTTCAGTTGGGCTAATAATTTCTCCAAACTGCCTCCTAGAACAATCACCAGCAGGGTTCTCAAACCTGGTCATGCTGATCGCTTCAAAATGGATCTCCTCAATGCTGACTGGTCCTCAGTTTTTGAGGCTTCTGACATTGATGACGCACTCGACCATTTCATCGTCCTCTACAATACAATCTGTGACACCCATGCTCCCATAAAAATGTGGACGATCAAAGGCTACTTTAACCCCTGGATGAGCCCTGATACCCTTGAGCTAATGAAAAACAGAGACCACCTCTGGCATATAGCTAGGGCCAGTGGCAAGCAGTCTGATATCCTGAACTACAAACGTGTGAGGAACAACTGTACCAGGACCATCTGATTAGCCAAAAACATATACTATAAAGATGCCCTAACCAAGAGCTGGAATGATGAGCGCAAATTCTGGGCTAACCTAAATGAGGTCACTGGGTGAGAACTCAAAATGGCCCTTACCATGCTCTGTGTTGATGACTCCCCCATCCTTAACCCTAAATCTATCACCAACACCTTTAACAATGCCTTCACTGACTTGCAGCACATTCTCCCCACCAACTTTTTATCCCCCGCCATCCCTGTTGCAGCCATGCAATCCCCATCGCATCCCCCCTTTCACTTCAAGACTATTACCTTCGGAGAAACCAGGAAATATCTGTGCAAAGTGCTTGGGAAGGGGAGATTCAGTGGGGATAACCTCGACCTGAAATTAATCTTGCTCTCACTTGAAGAAATCCTGTCCCCTCTCACCCATATCCTTAAGCTCATTCTCCGTCTCGCTGTATTCCCCCAAAAATGGAAGGCTGCAGTGGTCACCCCTGCATACAAGAGTGGGGATCGTGCCCTCCGTGGGAATTATAGACCCATCTCTATACTAAAACCTCTACTGAAGGCCCTTGAATGAATCATTGCTGACCAATTTGTCAATTATCTGGACAAGCACATGCTCCTATGCGCAGAGCAACATGGCTTTAGGGCTGGGCATAGCACCACTACAGCCCTCCTGGAATTCACAGGTTTCATCCACAAATCCCTTGATCTTGGCCAGCTAGTCAAGGCTATCTATGTTGACCTAACAAAGGCCTTTGATGTGGTCAACCATGTCCTCCTAGTTGACTAACTCACTGCCATAGGCCTTGCCCCTGAGGCAGCTGCATGGTTCCGCAGTGACCTACACTGCTGAACACAGCAAGTCAGGATAGATACCTTTCTCTCTGACACCAAGCCTCTGTGCTCAGGCATTCCACAAGGGTCAATACCCAGCCCCCTCCTCTTTATCCTATTTCTGAATTGCCTCACCCAGCCAGTCAGTCCCATATCCTCCTCTACACGGATGATGCAGTTATCTTTTCTAATGGCTCTGACCCCACTGCTCTTGAGCAACAGCTACATGACTTCACTAGTGTTGAGTTGTGGTTCAAAAATCATAAACTGATAACGAACTACAAAAAACCAAAAACCATGTTGTTCACCAGCCTTAAGAACAAGCACAAAAACTACCCACTATCAATATGTGAAAGGGGTGGTGTTTCTTTTGAACGTGTTCATCACTTCAAATATCTTGGAATTACTCTTGACAGCTCACTCTCCTACGCCCTCCACATAGACATCACAGCTAAAGCAATCAACAAACACTTAGGGCTACTTTATCACCATAAGCACAGCTTGACTCCTGAAGCCCTCAGCAAAGCAGTCCACAGTTCAGTGGGTTCCCTAGTGGACTATGGACTGCCAGTATATGGCTGTGCCACAGATACTGCCCTCTGATGTATAAAAACTGCCCTTAACAATGTCTGCAGGCTCACCTTAAGGGCACACTGACTAACCCACACCTGCGATCTCTATGCAATGGCTCACTGGCTAATGCTCTTTGGATACTCAAAATATCAATCCTGCCTCCTGGCCATAAAGATCTGCCTTGGTCAGCTCTTGACTGTGGTCCAACAACTCCTAGTTCCCAGCACTAATCCCAGGCCCACCCAAAATTCGGAACTGCAGTCCTTCCTGATTCCAAAATGTCAGACATCTCAAGGACAGAGGTCCTTTGCCTATCAGGCACCATCTCAAGGACATCTCAAGGACAGAAGTCCTTTGCCTATCAGGCACCATTGCAGTTCAACTCCCTTCATGAGAACATTATTAGTCTGCCAACTTTGTGGACCTTCTAGAAGAACCTAAAGAACCATTTAATGCAGGAATCTCAATGTGTCTGCCATTGTTAGCTCCTAGCAAAGGCATCTCCTACCATCTGCCCTTCTGCCAAACAGACCTCTCTCTCTCTTTATCTCTCTCTCTTGGACACCCTGCACTTGGGGCTCAACCCTCCACCCTGTGTCTCCAGCACTTCTATGCACCAACCTCCTTGTGTTGCTGACAATGAACAGGCTCCCTGTTGGGCACAGTTATTTAGTCTGTTCCTGTATATATCTGACTGTGTTTACCTATTGCAGTTTTAGTTTTCACTGTATTTTTTGCATTCCTTTGTTTAAAGACCAAATGTACCTAAATGTTCTCATTCTAATTCTATTGCCTTGTTTGTCTTAATCCTCTGTATAATCACCTACTTGTTCTAAATGTACTAACACGGAATCTATGTAAAGAGCTATGAGCTCAAATGGTTAATTCGAGATCAGAAATAAAATGTTGGCATTATCTTATCCTTTTTCATGTGGAGAGACACTGTATATTCCTAATTCAGCTTTCTGAGATGGTTAAAAGAATACTGAAACTGAAATTGAAGAATAAAAAATAAAGGTCTAAAAGAGCCCATAAGGAGATAGAAGGAAGTTGGAAAGAGGCCAAGAAAAGCAGCTGGAGGTCTTGCTGAATTCTAGTGAACTTTAAGATTTTAAAGAGAAGGGGCTCTGAATTCCAGACTCCATATATGTACTGTCACATACTGTCACATAATTAAGCACTTTGTTATAAGAACCTGGGCCTTATGCCCCTTAGGGGCTGTTTTCTCATATTGTTTTGATGTAATCAGTTCTACTCTCACTGTTGAAATATCCCTTGTTATTCAGCTCATATTTACACTTAGCTAGAGACTTTTTTAGATTTTTTATATAGCGCATTAGAGTGTTAGTGGATCTCTTCTCTTAGATAGTGGTATTATCTGATAGTGTTTGATAAAAGATGGTAAATATGAGATTACAGAGATTGAAAAACCCTAATTTCTCACCACTTTTAGTGGAGAATTGGAATGAGGATGCAGATACAAAAGTCGGATATAAGAAAAAAGGCAAACAAAAATTACAGATCATTTAATAAGGAATAAAGAGTCAGTTAATAAAACCTCTACACCTAAATTGAACATATCTGATTTACCAACTATCTCTAATCCAGAATGCAGAGCAAGCCCAAGTGGATTCAGTACCTATGGTTTTCCTATTAAGTGAGTCCTTCTTAAGTGAGTCAATTTTCTATGAGAGTGATAAAGATCAAAACTCATCTCCTTTGACTCACTCGATTTCCTCAATTCCTTCAAGGAAATTAGAGATGTCTGGCTCACAGGATTCTATTTTGACCTTTTTACCTGTTGTTTCTGATCTACGGATCAGACAGATTCAGAAAGATACCCAGACTTCTCCCAAGTGAATCGCAGAGTACTCATAAGGGAAGAGGTACTTTACTTGAGATAACAGAGGACATACAAAATGTTATTTTAGGATTACACTCATGTGAAGCACAAATAAGAACATCCAATTTAGGGAATAATTGTTACTGTTGTTGCCACAATCAGAGGTCACATGATGATGGTAGTAAAGATAGTAAAGGTAGTAAAAATATTATTTATGGTGGTTCAAATAGTGGATACCAACCTTGTTTATTGAGCAGAGACCTGGTCAACTCATTAAGGAATCAACACTCAGCAAATATATTATTACTGGAGCAGTTAATTATAAATAAGGATATTATGGAAGCTATCAAAGTTGATGTGGCTATTAATAGGGAGAAAATAGATCAAGTAATAGACAGCCTAGTTAGCCAGAAAGAGGATAGTGGTTCAGAACAATTAATGCCTCAAGAACAGCAGGAAGAATTGCAAGTAGTGGAGGAAAAGAAAGAACTAAATTTAATAAGACCAGATTTCAGCTCAGTTCTGTTCCCTGAAAATGTGATTGACCATGCAGAAACATTAAAAAAAAGGGAAAGCGCGGAAGGGAAATAAACAGAAGAGACTGAATAGACAGACTAGGCAGAATAGGAAGGAAGGAAAAAAGATGAAAAAGGGACAACAAGATAAGACAAAGATAAATAAAGGGACTAATAAAGAGAACATGTTAGTAATAGGACAACATTCAGATAATAGAGGTAATGAAATTACCAAAAAAACTGACCAAGAAACAGTATCTCCTGAGATACATTCTGGGAGAGAATACATCAAAGAAACTCTAATAGAAGAAGATTTTGAAAAGCCCACTTTCCCTTCAATTCTTACCTGTTTTAATCAATTAGAAACAAAAATAGCACAACTCAATCGTCAATTAGGAACTATCAAGGGGAATGACATGGAAAGGTTGGAAAGCTCGGACAGTAAAAACAAGGCTCCAATAGAAAAGGAAATAACTGTTAAGCATCCCTTTAGAGGCAATAATGAAAGTATCATTGATCAACCTAACCCTGTAATTGTAGAAAAGGAGAATGGAGACAATGATACTCCTCCTTTGATTAGATTATTAGGACCTGTCTCTTGGGGTAATCAGATCTCGCAAGAAACAGTTGAAAGTTTGATGTTAGAAAATATACAGTTACATCTGGATCTGGACTTAGATACAAATGAGATAGAGAGAATTAAAATGATTCCCCTAGTAGCAGCAACTATGGTGGATATATTACTTTTTTCACCAAGGTATGCAAATTACGTATGGATGAATGGGACAAATGGATTAAAAAATGGAAATAATGAGTTCACAATTATGTTCCCTAATAGACACATTTAATAAATTGACAATAGCTGACTCAAGTCAGGAGCAACCTGTTAGCTTGAGTCTGTTTGGCTTAGCGGCAATAAGGAAAGAGAATAATTACAAGCTAACAGGTACACTCTGTAATTTGATTAGGAATTGCCTTCAGATAGAGTTAGGAAGGGAAGGGATCAAATCAGTTCAAAGAATGGGGACTGATAGTCAAATTAACATAACAGTTAAAAATAGGAACATTGTGGACAGGATTCTTCAGAAAGCAGGAATTTTAGACCTTTTAGGACATCATTTGGTTGATTCCGAGGTGCTTGACTCCAGCTCCCCCAAGTAAAAGCAAACCAAGGGAAATCTATCAAGATTTTAAAAGATGGAACTCAAATGGATCACTGTCAGGACTGATGGTTAAATATGCCTGAACAAAATCAAGAAATAGTAGATATACCGATAGAAGGTGAAGAGCCAGATTCAATCCCGGGGGTAGACATGAATGAACTCCTATTTCAGAGCTGGAATATTGCAGGATTCATGAATAAATTACAGGATGATGAGCTGTTGAAGTTTATTGTGCACTTTGACATTTTGTGTTTTAAGAAACTTGGCACAAAAACAAAGAAAATGTACAAATAAATGGCTCTGAAGCTTTCAGTACTCCAGGTATTAAACTCCACAATCCAGGAAGATGGTCTGGTGGGATTATTACCTTTGTAAAAGTAGATACATTTTATAAAACTGAGTGTATTCAGATCTTATCTTTCTGTGTGGTAATATTAATTTCTACATCAGATAGCCATGTCCTGTTAATAAATGGATATATTCCACCAAAAAATTCCAAGTATTTTAACATAGATATGTGGTTGGAATTAATGAACCTGCACCCACATATGCACACAGGCAACCATTAAGACAAGCCAGAACAACATAATATAAATTAATGGATCCTACACAAGTCAATCCAGCAATGTGGTTTACCTAATTCAATGCAAGAAGTGCACAAATGGTTGCTATATTGGGGAAACTAGCCAACCACTGAAAACCAGAATGAATCACCACCATCACACAATAGTAAACTAGATTATCAGCACTCCAGTAGGACACCATTTTTCACAAACAGATCACTCTCTCTTGGATTTATCTATCTTGATACTAAGAGGCAACTTCAGAAACACACAGGACAAAAGGACATGGGAATTGAAATATATTAAACAATTTAAATCTAACATATCTGGACTGAATCAGGACAGAGGTTTCATGACACACTATGGTAAACTGTAATTCTTGTTTATTGTGTACTAATCATGTCATTATTTATCACACTTTGGTTCTGTATTTCTCTTATTATTATTTTTTTCTCAGAGTTCTGCCTGATCTGTTTTTTGTACCTGTACCTCACATCCTCCCTGCCTCTCCTACTAACTCTTTCGCTCAGTCCCACCCACTCCCTCTTGTTTTCATACCTCTGTTTATACTACCTCACACTCTGTTTATCTAGGTCTTTGTTCTTTTGTTTCTCCTAATTTCTTGATTTCCTTGCACCTCTTAGGCATCTCCTGTCTATTCTACCCTTACAGCCAGCCTCTGATCTCAGATCCTATCTGCGTGCTTTTGTCTTCCCTTTAGCTTCCTTTCATCTCCTACTGACCTGTTTCTACTTAGCACCCTCTCCATTTCTTCTCATGTTTTTATTTTGCATCTTAGACTTTCATCTCTAGCCCCCTTTATCACCTTCCTACTTCACTTCCTGATTTTTAATTGCTCCACAGTGGATATAAAAACTGCTTATGTTGCTCAGTTTTGCTGTTCAACTGAAGAAGGGATCTGTGTGGCCCCAAAAGCTTGTGTATAATTACATCTCTGTACAAGACACTTGGTCCAATAAATGGTATTAAACCTTCCATCTTCTCCTGGTTGGAATTAAAAAATGTTGTTGAGCAACTAATCTTAAAATATCCTGAGCAAGAAATTTTAATGTTGGGGGATTTTAATGTGAGAATTGGGACCTACAATGGCTTTATTGATAATTCCTTTTTCTCTGCAGAAGGAAATAGAGAAATGGTAATACCAAGACAAACACAAGATGTTAAAACTAATGATTCGGGCCAGGAACTGATTAAAGTATTAAGGGAGTCTAACTTGTTCCCCTTAGATAGAAGATTGAAAGGTGATGAAGGTAGAGCATACACCTGTGTTTCTACCAAAGGATCCTCACTGATTGACCTGATCTTTTGGACAGGGCCAATCAATGCTTGGAAGAGATTGGAAGTACTTGAAAAGGCAGAGAGTGATAATTTCCCCATCATAGTAAGTGAGCTTGGGAATGTATTGAGAAACTACCATAAGTCTAATGGGAGCATAGAAATTATAGCTAAGAAGAGATTGAAATGGAATGGGAAAATTGAAATAGATATTACAGAAATATTGCCCAATTCAATAGTAGCAAAGAACGATTTGCAACTTTAGGATTATACATTTTGTATCTTAAGTAGAAATATGACCCAGTTGTTAAAGGAAATCAAGGAAAGGCTTGAAATTACCATTATTCATACCAAAAAATATCAAAACAGAGACACTTGGTTTGATGGTGAATGTAAATCCTTTAAAAATGTATAAGAAAATTATATAAACTTTATAAAGGCTGAGAGAATAAAAAAAAACTTATTAAGAAATATAGGTGCAAAAAGGAAAGCATATAAAGAGCTAGTAAAGGAAAAAATGAGAGTATATTGCAAAAAACAGTGGGAGAAAATGTTAAATGCAGTAACCAAAAAAGATAACAGGGAATTTTGACAGCTAGTTGCAAAGGGAACCTGCAACTATAGTGATTCAGTGGAGGCTTATATTAGTGAAGCAGTGTTGATAGATTATTTTGAGAAAATATTTTTTGACCAAGGAGAAATTGTTAATCCTACTTTTGGAGAACAAGACGGAGGAGTTGGAGTAACCATTAATAAAGAGGAAGTATACAGAGCCATAAATTTATTAAAGCTTCATAAGGCTCCAGGCCCAGATAGTGTACCGGCTGAAGTTTTTCGGAGTAATTCTAGACAATGGTGCAAATTTCTAACACTGTTTTACAATAAGTGCATAGAAGAAATCAATTATCCAGACTCATGGAGGGGGGCTATCATCATTTCACTATATAAAAAAGGTGATCATGCTAACCCAGCCATGTATAGACCAATCAGCCTGTTAGATACTAACTTAAAAATCTTTACAAAGATTCTGTTAGAAAAACTAGAACCACAAATTAATCAAAAATGAGGCTTGGCTCCTGCACAGGCTGGATTTAGAGCAACATTTTCAACTCTGGATAATGTGTTTATTTTGCATCATCTAACTGAAAAATATGTAAAGATACATAAGCAAAAATTGTATGCACTTTTTGTAGATTACTCTACGGCCTTTGACTCCATTGATCGTAACCAATTATGGCTTGAATTATCAAAACAGGGAACTGATATATCTCTAATTCATATAATCTCCTGCCTTTATTCTAATAACTGAGCTAAAATTAGATTAGGCCTATCAGGTAAGCTTTCAAAACCTATTAAGTTAAATAAGGGAGTGAGACAAGGGTGCATAATTGGCACCCATTCTATTTGCCCTTTATATTAATTAATTAATATGAGATATTAATGGATTCTGATTCACTGAATATAAAACAAAATAGGTGTGCCATACTGGTATACGTAGACAATTTGGTCCTCCTATCCTTATCCCAAAGTGGACTGCAGAAACAGATAAATTATCTATATGCTAAGTCCCAGACATTAAAATTAAAGATTAAATTAACAAAAACCAAAATAATGATTCATGGTCAAAATAATTTAAGTAAACAAAAGAGGAGGGTTTGGATAATGGGAAAAGAAAGAATAGAAGTAGTTAATTCATATAGTTACCTGGGTATTGCAATAAGTACAAATGTTAAATGGAATGCCCATTACTTCAAAACTATGACTACATTAAAAAAATGGTAACTGGACTAAACAAGTTCAATTACAAGAATGGAGGTTCCAGTATAAGACCTTTGACACCAAGCCATTAACATGAAATATGAAGCTCAGCTCCTTTATGGGGCAGATATCTGGGAGATTACCAACAGTGAAAGATTAAGCATACCATTAAATAAAATGCTAAGAAACATCCTGGGTGTAGGCTCAGGATGTCCAGCTTCTTACCTAAGAGCAGAATTAGGACTAGTAGATCCAACGTCTAAAATGGAGACTAGGAAAGTATTATTCTGGCTGTGTATTTTAAAACAAGATTCAAATAGAATCTCACATATATGTCTAAAGGAAAAACAAGAATGGCAGTTTAGGGGTATTGGGGGAGATCTATGGTACAATAATGCACTCTTACTCTTGGAAAAACATCAATTAGGCACTCTAATTAAATATGTACAAAAAGGAATAATGATTAGTCATAAATATAATAAATATATTACCAGAAAGATAGCTCAATTCTGGATTCAAAAGGATTTACAAAGTATTGGCTGTTTGCATACTCAAAATGGTATGCAGCAAATGACACATACTTAGGTCTTAAGCTGCATTTAGATATCTTAACGGATCCTAAAGTAAGAGAATGTTTAACATTTATAACTTTGAAAGATTCTCCAGTAATGTTCTAAAATGTAGACAAGATAAGACATATAAGGGCTCAGAAAATTGTTCATGTGCAGAGGGTGACATAGAAGATTTAAACCATGTCCTGTGGAAATGTACTTGGTACAAAATGTAAAGGGCTTATTGGCTCAAACCTTTTCTTAATGACCATTTCAATATTAGTTTAGAATTATTGACCACTATCTTAATACATACTGCAGATACCTGGACTATAGAAAGACTAGCCAAATACTTCAAGTCTGTGAATAAAAAGAAAATAAAAATTGATAAATGTGCAATAGAATGAACTGTATAAACTATGTAGAGTTAAATGTCGTAGGAAATATAGTATTACAAAATGAATATGAGAAATAAGGATCTATCTACTGCTATTATTTATTCCTTTGATACTTTTATATTTTATATTAAAGGAGGCAGTATAGCTCAGTGGTCTAAGGCTCTGAGCTGCAAATTTGGTGACATCCAGCAGACCAGACCTGGGTTTGAATCCCACAGCTTCCACTTGCATACTGTGTGACCCTGAGCAAGTCACTTAACCTCCTTGTGCTCCCAGGTCGCTCCTGTAAAAAAGCTTTCAGCTTAGTGTGCTATACCTGGTTAAATAAATAAATATTTTAAAGTGTTATGTTTTACATGACTTGTTATATTTGTGGTGTGTTTATATATGATGTATTGTCTTGTTGATGACTATAATAGTCATACAATAAATGATTTTCATTGATTGATTGAGTGAGGGGTACAGAAAGAAAACTGACATGAATTCCATCTTAAGAGCTGAGAGTTCCATCCCAGATCATTAATTAGATCAGTTCTCTAGGGGCAGTTCATTCGCCCCAGGAGAAATTGCTGTGAGGACACTATTTTTGAAAATGAGTCCCCTGAACTTGAAAATAGATTGGAAACAAGAGGATATGACAAGAGATTTCTGGAAACAGCCCATGAAAAAGCACACAACATGCATAGGGAGCAGCTTTTTACACCAAAACAAAGGAATGATGAGAACAGCAAGTGTGTCACTTTTGTTACAGGTTACAAATTGCAGCAGAAAAAAATAGATCAAGTGATTAAGAAACTCTGGCATATCCTCTTAATGGATGAGGCTCTACCGGCAGCTATTGATAACCAACCTAGAGTAACATAATCTAAAGGTACCTTTCAAGTTCCTTAAAGGAATTAATAAAGTGAACTGTGGGGAACTATTTAGCATGAATACCAAGTCGCAGTCTCATGGATACGAATGGAAATTAACAGGAGGTAGGTTCAGGAGAGATGTGAGGAAGTACTACTTTATGGAAAGGGTGGTGGAACATTGAAACAGTCTGTCAGCTGAAGTGGTGAGTCCAAAGACAGTAAGGGGATTCAAGCAGAGCTGGGACATAATGAAGGCAATAGTGGTTTCTGGGGGGTGTCAGGACCAAGGAACGGAATACAGATAGGATGGAAAGGGTTAGTACCCTGGAGGAACAATACATTCCAGGGATTATAGAGAACTTGGGCAGATTGGATGGACCTCTAGTCTTTTTCTGCCATCATTGTTTATGTTTCTATGTACCAGTTTGAAGCACCATCTGGTCAACAGTCACTGGGAACAGGAGTCGCAGGGCCTACTACTTGGTTGCCACTGCAGCCACAGGGTCTTTTAAATATGGAAACTGCAGTATCTGCAAGTATGCAGTACAGAGCAGAGTTCATACACCCAAAATTTGATATAAAAATGGACATCAGGGAATTTGCCAACTGTGCAACCAATTTTGTTGTGTATGCTACGTGGTGCCCCTGTGGGCTAGTATATGTGGGGAGAATGTGGAAACCACTATTAGTATTCACTTTTTGGAAACACACTAAGGATGGGTGTCTGACTTGTCTTACATGGACATAGAACATGTAAAATCTCCAAAGAGGGGAGGCAATCGCCTACAACTCCTACTGCAGAAAGAAAGACAGTGGACATATAAGCCTAAATGCCTCAAAGCATGTGGTCTGAATGACACTGTTGATTTTAAACACTTCATGTGAACTACCATTAAACTGGTTAGGCATGTTGTACAAGTATGGTATCTGCCCTTTTTCCTGCAACCCCCTTGTGATCTTCAATAACAGCACATTAACTGGATGTTTGTTTTCACTGTTAAGTGTATTTGGTATCTGAAGCCCAATGAAAAATTTAATAGATGATTAGATTTTCCATTTTCTTGTAAATATACAGATGTAGATTTTAGATTGTTAAGAAAATACTAATCCTGTATTTTTTTGCGTTTGTTTTTCAGATCTCAGATCTTTCTCATTTCTATCTTTGTTCCTTGACCCCAGACTGAGACAGCACTGGTGGACGGCTGCAGCATTTTCTCCTTCTTTTTTTAAAACCTTCGACAGGTTTGATTGGCATTTTTTCTATTTTCTGTCTTTAAGTGGTATTAGGTGTGAAGCAAAATTCTCTGTGTGAACTAAAAAATTTAGATAGTTCACTATTAACAGAGGTAGTGTAATACTCCTGGATAAATGTTACACTGATATAATGTTTCCACATGCCACGTTTTAGAAATTATTGCCCTCAGATACATGCTGTGTCATTTCTTTAGAACACTACCTAGGCATCAACGTGTCTGTTCTCAAGCTATGCTTGCTTTTACATAGCAAGGAATTTTCTCTGCAATGAGAGTGTACATAATAGTGGTATTTGATTTGTGTAATGTGTAAAGCACCTCTATGACATCGCTTAACTGGGCTATGTATTAAAGGGACACTCTGTTCTGTCCACACTGGCCACTCCCTCAAGGTAGGTCAAGTGACCAAAGTGCCAAGATAAGTGGTGGACATCTGGATGCTCCCATGTGGGTTTGCTTTGTCTTGCTTTTCCAACTTGATGGTTGGATTTTGTGCGGTGTTCGACTGAGAGTACTATATGCTGTATGCAAAATAAAGTACCTGGTGGTTACACCCATTTTGGATGTCTGTGCATGCATTTTGGGGAGCTTCTGAGTCAGGTCAAGTACAGACTTTCCTGAGTGTTGTTGACCTCAGCATACAGAAAAGAAATGTCAAGGAACACATTGCTGGATGCCAACAGTTGCCACCAGGAACGCTTAAAGAGAAACAAGCCATAGGGCCAGATGATATGCATGAAACGTAATTGCAGCACAGAGATGGAATTCAAAAACAAAGCTGTGGATCTGGGAAATAGATGTGTCCAACAGAACCACAATCCAAGTACAGTAAGGACTGCATATGAGAAAGTCTCATGGATACCCAAGAAACAACTGCTATAGCCAAGAGTAAAACAGGAGGTAGAGAGACAACGGACATTTGTAACTACATCTATGGCACAGCAAATTAAATCTATAGTGAAAAAATATTGGGAGGTGTTGAATGCATATCAGACTCTCAAAAATGAATGTGGAGACAACCCATGTGTAAATTTTAGATGGGGCAGAAACATTAAAGATGACATGACGCACAGCCATTTTGTAAACAAAAGAGAAAAATGGCAAACTGGCTACCATATTTATCTAAAGGAAGTTTTTCTGCTGTGAGAACTGTGTCCATTGTAACAAAAGACTAAGGATAGTCACAATTTAAGACATCCAAATAATGGAACTCAATACAAAGTGAATGACTTTATAAACTGCAATATGGAAGGGGGGATCTACTGTATATGGTATGGTGCCCATGCAGGATGGCATAAGTGGGGCATACAAAAATAGCCCTGAATATCTGAATAAAAGAGCATAAGCAGGCAACCTGTAGTGGGAACAAGACATATGTCATAGCTAGACACTACAAACAAGCCAATTATGATGTCAAGGAATCGAGGAAGTGCAGAAATCAGAAAGAAAATGAGTCTTTCCCAAGAAACTGAAGCAACATGAATGCTATTGGGTTTCTGAACTAGATACAGTATATTCTGGAGGTTTAAATGACAGTAACCACTTTTCTTGTTTTTTAGAACTCCTCACCTTTTTCACATAGTTTCTTTCAATGGACAGTCCCCTTTGCAGTTGCACTGGGAGCCCAAGATACGTGGGATATCTGGATAATTTCCTAATGGTTTTTGACAGAAACTCCAGTATCTATTCTTGTGGTCTGTTCCTGCCATTGTAGCACGTTGGGGTATCACATAATTTATTAGTCCTGAACCTTTTGGTTTCTAATATTCCTATATATCTAGATTTAGCATATGGGTTTACATTTGCAATGATTTTAGTTTTTTAAAATATTTATAATATGAGCACTTTAGCATGAAGGTCAAAATGTCAATGGTAAATGTTTTTCAATATTTAACATTTTTAAAATGATAAGGAGGAGTATTAGTGATTTCCATTTTCAGTCTGTATAGGTGTGAGCTATTAAGAAACAAACTGAAGTAATAATCTGGGTTAACGATTGAGATCTCAGAGAAATTAAGTTTCTCAATATGTTTGCTGAAAAGAGTGATTTATGGTGGAAGTCAGTCGTAGTATAGATGACATAAGATTTTTGAAATAACTGGATTTATGAAAGAACAAGACCATAAAATACAGCCAGCTACATTCCCCTTCTGTTATCTCTCTAGTCTGAGTTTGAAAAGCGAGACAGCATTACAGACCACAGTTGATCAGTTTAGTGCATAGAGTTATGCACTTTGGCAACAGTTCTTGTATGTATTTTCCTTTTCAAAATACTGTATTATGTAAAGAACACATGTTTTAAATATTTAAGTATATATTATATGGGGATGTCATGATGATATGTCCCTCACACAGACTATTTAAAGAGACTCTGTAAGGGGACAGGCTTTGCTTTAAAGAAGATAGGACATATCCCACCAAAAGGTAAGCACATTCTGACCACCTGGGTTGACTTGCACGTTCATATCCTTTGTATTGCTCATGGCACATGAAATAAAATTACAGCTCTGCACTGGCTATCTATTGGAAAACTGCTTATAACTCTGCTTGCACTGCTTAATCTAGACCCAAGTACCTACCGGGGTCTGGGTGTTTCCACTTAGATAGATTCAATTACCCTCTGCTTGGCCTGGTCTACAAAGATATTTTCACCCTTCCTCCAAACCTTACTAACATCCTGAAATGAAAGTCCCAGAGGAGGCCCTTCTGTTCATCTTCGCAGTGGCGCTTGACTGTCCCTAGGACTTTATCCATCACTGGCCATAGATTATTGTCATACAAAGCCGCAAGCCAATGGAATGGTCTTCCTAACAACATTCAAGACTGTTCTAATTTCATGACTTTCAAAACATCCTGTAAGGGACACCTACTTATGAGTAACAGTGTACCTGTTTTCGTTAAGAATTTCAGCCTAGGTCCATATAATTCTCCTGTTGAGCTTGGTTCTCTCTTGTTCCTTATAAGATTTTAATTGTATCCTTACCATAGTTATACTTCCTGGTGTTGTTGTATCCTATTTGTAGCTTCCTATTAAAGAATTTATTCCCTGTATATTACTTGTTCTACCTTCTCTGTTTTCTGTCAGTGTACACCTTATATAATTAATTCCACGTCACTCCTGAAAAAGGGACATGTTTCAGCAATCCTACCCAGTTTCCATAATCCAATAAATAAATCCTACCTGCCTATAGCAAGCACCAAATATAGTGATTACTAGGCCCTTTTTAACAACTTAATTTTTTTCCTAAAAATGCTCTGTCTCCCAACTTCCTCAGAGACATGAAGCTGTCTGGCTGGGATTCATGCTGTTCTTACACTGCTGGCCTCTCTCTCTCTCTCTCTCTCAGTGATCTCTCCTCTGCCTTTGTAGTAATGTAACCTTGCCCCCAGCAAGAATGTCACTCTGCCATGTAAGAAAAATGCCAAGAACAGCACAAGAACAAATATCTCCAGGTTTTAGAACAGGTATTTAAAATATAATCAATTAAAAAAATTGTGCCGGCCCAGTGGTGCTGAGAGTTGAGGTGCTGGATGCCACACCTCGCACCATACCAGTGACCCAGGTTTGAACTTAAGCTCAGGGCTCTGAGGGTTGGCTGGGGAGAAAGATGAGGAGTCAGTTGAGCCTCCTTGGGAGGTTTCTGAGAGTCTCCTCAGTGCTTGGACACCTCTTGGTGGAGGCTGGTCAGTGGTGCCATGCATGCGAAGCCCTGGTGCTAGGCTGGGGAGGGCAAAAGGGGCTGTCACCAGAGCTGGAGTGTGCATGCATGCCTCCACTCACATGCGCGATCACATTCTGGGGCCTTGGGGTAATGGGGAGAAAATGTGGGAACACGGGGGGCCACAGCAGGATGAAGCCTCCAGGCCAGCTCTCAGCGGTCTGCCGGGACATGCACAGTATTCCAAGATTCCAAATGACCCCCAGAATCCAGTAGGTTGGCAGAGGCAAGGCAGCAGCCCACCAAGGAGGATAAAAATCAGGACGGAAAAAAATAAAAAAATAAAATAAATTTTGTTGCAAGTGTCAAAAACTGTTTTATAGTTGATCACCTAAAGCATACTTTACTTAGTTTGGTGGAGACAGCAAGTTATTCTTTTCTGCTTACAACGACGATCACTATCATTATCAGTGGATACCACAAGTTAAATTTGGCTAAAAATAAAATAAATAACTAAGTGAATTCAATACACTAAGGCTGTAGACCTCAAAACTAAATATATTATTTGCATGTAGATAATGTTAACAGAAGGAAATCTCTATCCCTCCCAGGTCTCACTAATCTTTACCAAAGTGGAAAAAATGCACTGCATTTCTGAAGTGATTTACGATGATTCACAGAAACCTAGGAATCAAAGAGGAGAATAAAGAGGGGGGACTTACCCTCACAAAGTTGCTCCCTTTGGTCTCTTTTCATCTTTATTGGAAACCCCTTTCAAAAGAACATAAGCAAATATATTCAATATCTTAAACATAAACACTGTGTGATTGTAATTAAAAGTGTTAATAGTGCTATAAAGAATAAAACAGAATACAAATCAACTCTACTGCTTTAACACAAAAAACGAGACCCCATTAAGTCCTGAACAATAAACACAAGCATCAGCTTCTGACTGTCTAGATTGAAGAGGTTCAACAGGCCATTAGGACTAATGGGGCAGACCTGGCACTAGGACAACCAACCAGTTAAGGAGAAGGAAGGAAAATGGTGGGAAGGGGGCCAGAAAAGTAGCAGTCACTCAGGACCTGTTAGGGCAGTGAATGAGGTGGAGATGGAATTGATGAACCAGGATGGCATCAACTGAAGAGGTTTGCCTGCCTGGAGGGTAGGTTGAGTGAGTGTTAGCTAGAAACAAAGCAGCTGGTGAGGGGAGAGAGCAGACCATACTTGGTCATGTTGATATGAATGACATACTCACAAGTTCCAAGGACTTAAGGTAGTTATTCATGAAATTAGGAATGTTCCTGAGGGAAAGGCATATAGGGTGATCTCTTATGAGCATTTTGCACTTCATGTTACAATAACTATCTGCACGACCTACATCTCCTGATTTGTGCTGGGTTTTTTTTTTGCTACTGAACTTTTAAGAGATCTTCATGGGGATAGTGAGGAGTGGTAGTGAACCCTCAGGCAATCTAATACAAGGCTATGGGTATAGTGCAAGAGGAAAGGTTGTTTTTCTGTCCAACTAGAGAACCTTCTAGAGCAAGGGTCATTGCAATGCCCAGGATGGGCTGAATTTGCACCCAGAGGGAGTAGGAAGAACTAGCCAGAAGAATGGACAGGGCAGTTAGGGAGAATTTAAACTATAGGATAGGAAGAGTAGGCTGGTACAGGGGATCACCATGGGCAGAAGACAGATACAGAAGATCATCAATGGAAGGACAGCAGAGCCATTGACACAAAGAATAAAGTCCCTTGGGGGTGAAGGAAACATGGAAGGGCAACTAGCCTCACTTACATGCAGGCCAATATAAGATGCACGCACAGCCAAATGGGTGAGCTGAGCCCAAAACTTAGTGATGCTCATGGAGACATGGTGAGGGGAAGAAAATGACTGGCACACAAGTACAGAGGGATATAAACTCTTCCAAAGGGATCAGCTGGACAGGAAGGGAGTGGGGTGGCTCTCTTAATAAGGAAAGGAGTCACTGTCAAGGACAAGGAGGAATGGGGGGGCAAACGGTGTCACAAAATCCAGCTGGGTAGAGCTAAGGGAAAAAGGGGGGACAAAAGAGTCATCTATGGGTGTGCTACAAGCCCCCAAACAGCTCAGTGGAGCTTGATACTCAGCTGGTTGGGAAAGTTACAAGAACAGCCATATTTGATGCAGTGGTGATCCTGAGGGAGAGCTAGAGAGGGCTAGCAGCAGGGCTGGCACTGAATTCCTATCCATTTATAAGGACTGCTTCCTAGAGCAGCATGTCCAACAGGGCACTGTGTCTGAGGCCACCCTTGACCTTGTTCTCAGCAATGAGGATTGTGTCATCTCCAGTGTAAAAGTCAAGGAAATGGTGGGAGGCAGGGACCACAGTTGGGTAACCTTCTTCCAGGTGACAGGTGGAAACTAGCTGAACCCCAGCCACAAGGATCAGAAACTTCAGAAAAAATCAACGTTGCCAAGATGAAGAACCTGGTGTTCAAGGGTCTGAAGCAGTTGTAAAAGGCTGGTTATGCAGAGCACATGTGGTATTCATTGAAGAAGGTGCTCAGAGCAGCTGTAGAGGTCCCCATTCCTGAGCAATATGGGAAAAGGGGTCAAGAAGTGGTCCCCTGGCTTAACAGGGACCAAAGGCAACTGTTTCTGAATAAACAGATGGTATATGACTGCTGAAAAGGTACTAGTGCTTCCGGTCCAGAGAAGAGTATGGAGCAGCACTACTGAGGGACTACAAAACTAGAATTAGGAAACCCAACGAGAGGCTGTAAAGCTGAATAGTAGCAGGAACTACAGACAACATCACTGCTTTCTTCCAGTATATAAATGGATGGATAAATGTAAAGGAGGTCAATGGGACCTTGAAAACAGCTGTGGGGGAGAGGGGAATCTGTGAGAGAGCCAGAGGTGATAGCTGAGATGTATAATGAATACTTCACTTCAGAGTTCACCAACGAGCTCCTGGTTGGGGGGGAGGTGTCTCATTGGTAGGGCCCATAGTATCAGGGGTAACCACAATGCAGTCAATGAACATCATGCCTGCCCTGGTGGCTGAAGACGTGACAAAAGATCAAGCCAAGTAAATTTCAAAGGGGCAGATGGGATACACCCCAGGATCATAGTGCAGCTAAAAGAATAATTGGCAGTGTCACTTGCAGTAATCATTCAGATGTCTGTCTGGGCAGGTGGGTGCAGAGGACTGGAAAGTGGCCAAAGTGGTCCCAGCCATTAAGATGGGGGCAAGGTCAGAGCCAGGCATCTACCTGTCTGTCAACCTGATATCAGTGCTGGGCAAAGTCCTGGAGCCCATTATCAAGTATAGAATAAATGAGCCCTTGGTTGAGGCCAAGGTTCTTGCTCCCTCTTAGCATGACTTTATGATGGGCAGATCAGCCAAACCAACCTGATCGTCTTCGAGAGAGAGTGGTCACAAAGGTGTACATGGGCAGGGCCACAGATGTAGTCTATTTAGACTTCATCATGGCCTTTGATATTGTGGTGCATGACAAGTTTTTGGGCAGTGTGACAGAGGCTTGTGGCAGAGGCAGTGTGATCTAGTAGTTAGAGCACCGGCTTGGGAACCAGGAAATTGCAGGCTCAAACCCTACTAGAGCCCAATACTCACATCATAACTTTGAGAAAGTCACTTATCCTCTCAGTACTCCAGTCCACATAGCTACCAAAATGGGTAGGATCTCACTGGAAATGAGATGTACAGCTGGGCTATCCTCATTAAATAATTTGTGAAAAAAAATAGTTAAGTGCACAAGACATACTGTATACATGGTGGTCTGGTAACTGGGTTGGGGGTAGAACACAGAAGGTGGTGGTGGATGGGCACTACTCTGGCTGGAGAGAAGCACTCAGTGGCATTGCTCAGGAATCACTACTCTTTAACATCTTCATTAATAGTCAGGAAGCTGAGGTCTCCAGCAGGTCTGATAAGTTCAAGAATGACAGTAAGCTAGCCAAGCTGGTGGACTTCCATGAGTATGGGTATAAACTTCAGGAAGACATGACTAAGCTACACAATTGGTCAGCTTCCTGGAGCCTCAGATTCAATGTAGCCAAGTGCAAGGTGCTACACTTGGGGAGGAAAACAGAGGTAGGTCCAACCCACTATGTGAGGCCCCTCCTGCTGCACTCAAAGAAAAAAAGGATCTGGGGGTCACTACAGACATCAGGATGAAGCAAAACAAGCAGTACACAGCTGCTGTCAAGAGGGCCTGCAGAATGCTCGGGGGCATCAAAAGGAGCATGATCAGCAGAGCAGGGGAAGTAATCCTGCCACTTTACAAGGCCCTACTTAAGCCCCACTTGTAGTACTGCATGTAGTTTTGGTCGTCTTAATTCAAAAGGGACACTGAAGAAGTTGAGAGGGTGTAATGCAGGGCCACAGAAATGACCAGCGGTAAGAAGTGCAAAAGATATGAGGAGAGACTGAAGGCCCAAGAAATAGAGGCTGAGAGAGGACATGATCTCAACCTTTTGCATACTCAAGGGTATCAGCAAGTTCAAGCAGTCTGTGATGTTTTATATGGTGTTCTGCATCAGGACATGGGGCTATCCCCTGAAGCTCAGGGATGATAAAATTATTTTTAATGTTAGGAGGTACTTTTTCTCCAGATGGTGGTGACCCTAAGGAACAGTCTATCAGTGGAGACAGTGGACATGAAGACAGCACAGGCCTTCAAGGTATGCCGGGACAAGGTTCTGCTTACCGAGAGAATCACAAGGTACCCTGGGTAGTAGACCGCACTGTGCACCTGGTGTCATGCCAAGGGCCGATCCTATGTGACTGCTGCAGCTTCAGTAAGCCAGTGGTCACACAGAAATGTGCAACCACTGACAACTGGAAATGCAATTTACAGAAGTATATGCAGTGCTGCTGTCACAGAGGATAATCCACCCCCCTGCAGAGAGTGCCATCTATTTGTGTATGATAGCTTTGGTGGGTGGCAGCATGGGGAGCTCTGAGCACCCCAGAAAAGTGACACTCACCATTGCAACTGTGTATGAGGCCTCAGGAGTTACACACAAATACCAGAACAAGCTGGTCCTTAAAAACTGATGCTTCCTTGAGTCACATTGTTAGAGTCTGCATTGCAAGTAACATTCCCTAGGCCACAGTTAATGATTTTCTCCAGTTTTGGATATTTGCTTACCTTCTGCATGTGCAACTGATCAAGTTCACTCACTTCTCTCACACTCATAATACAATACCACTCTTCAATGGATGATGTCATCACATCCTCACATCTTGATCAAGTGTAATATACTGAAGCTATGATAGGTGAGCACTCCTGATTTGGCTATGCTGTTTTATTACTCGGCATGCTTTGTAAGGGATAAATTATTGTTCCTAACATACAGTATGTTTACAAAGTTGTGGCAGTGTAGCCCAGTGGTTAGATCACTGGCAGCATGGGAACCAAGGGAATGTAGGTTCAAACCCTACTAAAGCCTAATGCTGTGACTTTGGATAAGTCATTACATAGCTACATAGACACTGCCAGCATATAAGGGCCTATGGCCCACCCAGTCTGCCATTTGAACCTCCCAGTGCTCCAATTCACTCAGCTGTAGAAATAACTAGAAGCAGAATCCAACTGGAAACCATATGTTGCATCTCAACTGGGCTATCCTGGGGGTAAAGAAATAGAAAATAAAAAAACAAAATTAACTAATATGTTAGTTTTGGTAGCACACTTGTGAAGATGTGCTTATTACTCTTTCATTGGAAGCAAACAGTAAGGCTGATATTCAAAACCTGGCTTATCATGCATGCAACAAGTTGCTCCTGCAAGCCAGATGTATTGCGTGATGAAAGCTGCCTTGTTTCATGAAATATTACACTGACACTGGGGATTCAGTCATTGTGCAGGAGGGCAGAATGCTTATTGTGACATTTCATGCCACCCACCCCATGCATTAACTCTCCACAAAACAGCATCAAATATGGCACACTTCTTCAGCTCAGGCTAATTTGATCCCTGTCACCCTCTTTAGCAGATTAGGACTTATGCAGGCAACAGGGACCTTGCACATATATTTCCCAGTACCGTAAGTTACTGACCTACCTCATGGAAGAGTTCTTACATGGTCAGAAAGAGGTGGTACTGTGTGAGTGCAGCAATTGTTAAATTGAAAACAGGTGGGGAACTTTCACCTCTAGAATTGTATGTGGGGAAACTGTCACCTCTTGGAAGTGGAACTTTCCTATAGTATTCAGTGGGGAAACTTAACAGAGGTATAAGAACTCTTACTCAGTTTTGTAAGAGGTGAGGGAATTGAAAGGCTTCATCTGTGGTTCAATGGGCTGGAGCACCCAGCCACACCCCACTGCCTGAGTTATATAAGGCTGGCCTTCCAGCTTCCCCCAGAAGCATTTTTTCTTTGCAGTCAGAGGCTCTGTCCAGGTTTGCCCTGCCCCCCCTTGTGCTTTTGGATTTCTGCTGGTTCGTGCTGGACTTTCTGCTCACTTTCATTTGCCTCTGACTGCTGCTTGTGCTTTTCCTTTCCTCTGTATCTGCTCCTCCATCTCATTTGTCTCCGTGTTTCACTGCCTGGCACACTGTGTCTTTTGTGTTGTTGCTGCTACTGTACTTGCAGCTGTCTGTTGCTACTTGTCCTTGTTTGTCCCACACCTGCATGGTTCATTCTGTGTTTGCCACTCTGCAGCTTGTGTGTCTGTGTCCCCATCCCTCACCCTCCTCTTGTACCTTGTGTATACTCCTTTTGGGATTTTTTGCTTGCTCTGTGCCCCTTTGTTTCTTGTTTTTCCAACTGCTTGCTCTATTTACCAGTCCCATGCCATAGCAGTTACAGCACTAAATAAAATAATGCTTATTCATACCTCTCCTCTCTTGGACCAAGCATTTTGTATTTATTTAATTATTTATTTGTTTGTTTAATTTTGGTAACCTGTGTACTGTGTTCTAGTTTACTGTTAGGTTTAGCCAGTGGCTGTTAACCCACCAGCCATAGTCAGTAAGTCATCTATGATTTGTCAGCATAATATTCTGTAGTGATTTGCATGTACAGCCCATGATGCTTTGCATTATGGGGGTATGTGTGATTTTGTATATCTATGCCTCTCCTTGCTTAATGCTGCTGGTGCAGCTTGCTCTCTTGTGTCTTTTGTTTTTCGCCTGTGCTTTGCCTCCAGATTGTCTGCTTGTCTGTGTTCCCACTGAATTCAAAACTCAACTGAAAAAGCTCCTTTTGCAAGGTTGGAGCTGGCAGCTCACAAAAGCAGATGTGTTTCACACCAGCTCAGACCGAAACTAGCTTTAAATTTTTATAAAGTAATGATTTCTAATACTCAGTGGGGCATTTTGATTGTCATACAGAGCTCTCCCTCTCTCAGCACAAAGAGCGAGTTCTATAAAATTTAGAGTGTGCACCCTTAATTGTTTACACCTGATTTCACTCAGTCTATCTGCTACGTGGAGGTCTAGTATGCTTCACATTTGAAATGGACATCCAATTCAGTTTTGGGATGGCATTTAAAGTATTTATGTGCAAATCTTCTGAATTTGAAACACTGTCTCTAGTGCCTGACAATCGTTCTAAGTCATGAGTCTATTCATGTTATGGTACAGTATGTCTCATGTATTTAATGTACTGAAAGATAGCCAGTAACTACTACTAACCTCCTTAGTTCCTGGAAGGCATTTCACGTTTTTATACGCAAACCTTATGACTAGTCTACCAGGTCCTGTATATTGTATCATTCACTGGTGGCCATCTACCCACTGGTTGCCTTAGTTTACTGTTTGGTTTAGCTGGTGGCTGTTAATCCACTAGTCATTGTCAACTAAGTCCTGTGTACTGTGCCCTAGTTTCCTGCTTGGTTTAGCCGGTGGCTGTTAAACAACCAGTCATTGTCAACTACATCCTGTGTACTATGTCCTAGTTTGGTTTAGCTGGTGGCTGCTAACCCAACAGTCATTGTCTACTATGTCCTGTGTATTGTACCATTCACTGTTAACCCACCAGTCATTGTCAACTATGTACTATCATAGTTTCATAGTTAGTTCAAGCAGTTAGACTTGCATCCATGGAGCTTGCCCTTTATTTGATTGGTGTTAATTAAAAGTTAAAAGTTATATACTGTCTCCCCAAAATGTGAATCCAGGTTACCCTTAAACTGGTTCATAGTAGCACTATTGACCACAAATGCTGGTAAGGTGTTCCAAGGTATAACTACTCTTTGACTGAACCAGTGTCTTCTCAAGTTGTGTTTCCAGTTAGTTAATAAAATGTGTTTATTATGTCTTCTACTCCCATACTGATCTGCTCTTAATGTACTATGTCCTAGTTTACTGTTTGGTTTAGCTGGTGGCTGTTAACCACCAGTCATTGTCAACTACATCAACTATGTCCAAATTTACTGTTTGGTTTAACCGGTGGCTGTTAACTCACCAGTCATTGTCAATAACATCCTGTGTATTGTACCATTCACTGGTGGCCATTGACCCACTGGTTGTCCTAAGTTAACTGTTTGGTTTACCCACTGGCTGTTAACCCACCAGTCGCTGTCACTCGGTAGCCTTTAATCCACTGATCAGTTGATCACCAATCCCCTTGCATTGGGTTTCTAAATTGCAGTGGCAGAGCCTTCACTACAAAAATATCCCAAACCTGGAGGGAAGGTGACCTAGGCATTGGATCCCCAGAGGTTTCCTCCTCTAGAGATTTTTCCTCTCCTCTGTGCCAAAGGTCATAACACCTAGTTAGTTTATATAGTAGTAGATTCTTAGGCTACCTAGGTAGGTTTCTGCTGTTGGATGGTGGTTGTCCCTTACATAGGTTGGTGTCTCTCCTAATGCTGTTCCCTCTCTTCTTAAAAAGTCATGCCCTTCTCCGCTTTCACACCTATCAGCCTTCAGTCTATGTTCATTTAGTGTTCATCATCAGGGGTCTTTAACCCACTGGTTGTTGGTGTTAATCATGCTCCTCAGCTTTGTAAGCAATGTTCACTGCTTGACACTTTTTTTGGAACTCCTTCCTAAGGTACCTTTAGCCAAGAGAATCCTTCCCATGGCACTTCTAGGGGTGGAACCCTCCTCGAGGGTTCCTTGCTTTTGGAACCCCTAAAGGGTGGTATTCCCCATGGAATAGAGAGAGACAAATGGCCACAAAGGTTTATCAACAAGTTGCACAAATGTAACACTACACTAAGTTGCATAAGCCCATTGAATGGAAAGGCTTCATCTGTGGTTCAATGGGCTGGAGCAACCAGCCATGCCTCCTGCCTGAGCTATACAAGGCAGGCCTTCTAGCTTCCCCTAGAAGCATTTTTTGTTGCCCCACCATCCTCCCTTTCTCCTCCAGCAGCTTGCCTCTCTCCTTGGGGCTCCCTCCTAAGGTACCTTTAGCCAAGGGAATCCTTCCTACGGCACCTCCACGGATGGAACGCTCCTTGAGGGTTCCTTGTCTTAAGTATCCCTACAGGGTGGTATTCCCCCTGGAATAGAGAGGTGAATGGTCGCAAACATTTATCAACAAGTTGCATGAGCATAACACCACACTAAAATGTATAAGCCCATTGAACTAAGTTATTGTGGGTTCCAGTCCAGTTTTACTCTAGGAGTGCAAGGAGTTAAAATTTTATTTGAAAATGGTATATTTGCTTGCAACTTCTGTCATGAAAATTTTAAAGCCATGTGCATGACACATTCACACAAAAGTACTTTTGTACAAATTGGGTTCTAAGAAGGTGCAATTTTACAAATCTCTGATAAATTTTGAAAAAAAATGAAATAGTCAGCATTGAAAGAAAATTGTATTTTCTGCTATGCCAGAGAGTAAAATAAGGAGGTTCACCCCCAATTTCAGTCAACAACATTATCAAAATAAGATGTTTTCCTACTCCCTACATATAGTATGTGCCTTGTTTTAACATCACAGTCCTTTACATTTAGGGTGCACAGCTATTTCATTGGCATGGTATCCAACCCCCACTGAAGAGTTGATGTGGGTGGGCTGTTCTTTATGTCTGACAGAGAGAGCGCATCTAAAGTTGAAACAATTTATCTGTCTCTATGGCATAGGGATCAGATGGATACACAAAATTAAAAAATTGAAACCAAATGTCATCATTTTCAAAGGTTAACTCACAAGATATTATTACATTAGGCTTTCCATTAACTGTTGAGTTTCTAGAACTGTAATAGATGTATTCTGGGAACACACTGTATTTGCACCCTAACACAGTATTTCTTTTGTTTTTTCATGTTGGATTGAGACTGTCATTACATACATCAAATCTTTAAAAGTAACTCACAAAAAATGATCAACTGTAATAAGCTGGTACATTAGAAAGTTGCTTTTAGGGTGAGGAGTGACCAACAAGGCAGCAAACAGGATGCGCTTTTTAGAGCTCTGTCTTTATCAGCTAATCTCTTCAAAATTTACAATATACAGATATTTTTTTATATTAAATAGTAGAGGAAAGCAGTAAGAAGACAAAATGAGTAGAGCAATGCAAAGGAGTGCAGGGAAGAACTTTTTCATGTTAAAACAACCACCCAGTGTGTCAGACCATGACGCTGTAACTACCATTGCAGCCAGGGTCAAAGGGGAAACCCCCATGGCAGTGCTGGCTATTGTTAGTCATTATGTGTTATGTTGTGTAAGATTGTGGCTGACCTTGACAAAAAACTGGATGTTTTCAACAAGAGAGTTATTACTCTGGAATCAGACATGCAAGAAGTGAAACAAACTTTGTTAGCAGCATTCAGAATGGCAGAAGGGGGCCCAAACTTTAGCAACAGGTCTGGTATGTGAGAATAGCATCATCAAGCTTCCTTAAGAACACCATGAAAACCAGGCTAAAGGGGCACACATGTGCAGCTCACTGGGCTACTGGAGGAGATGGAGGGCCAGAACTTGAAAATGTTCTTAAAGAATGGGCTTGCTCCTGAGTTGTGGGGGTCTAACACTGATTATACAATGGTGTCTGAGAATAGGGTACTCTGACTGGCTGATTGGCACCTTTGAGCTATGGTAAATCCTAACATAACCACTGCAAAAAGTGCCAGTCAGTCACTTTACCATTCAAAACTAACACTAAATCAATACTCCTCACTTGAAATTAAAACAAAAATCCACCATACTGGATTCCTGCTAAACACCAACCCATGAAAGCCACAATTATTCCAAGAATCATTTTTTAATTAAAATACAACAGCATATTCAAACAACATTTATAAAATGCTTATAAACCCTAGATGATCCCACTGTAGCACTTCTATGTTTTCTTACTTGCACTTTGCAGTGGCGTACTAAATATTACACCTCAAAAAAATTATAAAAGCAGTTTAAAAAATAACATTTTTAATGATTTTATAATCCTTTGCATTGCATAATTAAAATAATCCACTTCAAGATGTGGGTTGTGGTGGGAGTTATCCACTTCTGGTGGGATTTAGTCACTTGGCCTGCAGCTTCATGAACAAACCACACCAGACATGATAAATCCCACCACAATCCAAACCCTGTCAGGGATTGTTGCTTAAGTAACTACTCTATATACCTAAAATGTACTGCATCACCCCAAGACTATAACCCGGTGTAGAGCCCTCAAATTGCACTGTGTTTCTTGTGCTGGGAACAGAGGCAAAGAGGACAAAGTATACAAGCAGTGCGACGGCATGGGGCCCTTCAGTAAAACGACTCTCCAGTCTGTGTCTTACCTGACTTGAGTTATGCAACCAGTCAGTGAAAGCATTCATTTCATGAATTCCTGAAGAAGCTTATGGTGCTGGAGGTACTGCATTCATTTTCTTTCCCAATCAAACACAGAGTGAACTACAGGGGGAAACAGTATCTTTAAACAGCCCCTGAGGATGCTGGCAAACTGATGAAGAAAATTAAAGTAGCAAGGGCGGCAGCAGGATTTTACCTGATTCCAATATGGAGGACAGAACTGGCTGAGAAAAGAATTCCCTTTGGCACTTTATTGATCATGCCTAGACTCTGAACATACTGTATGTATGTGCATGCAAGATGTGCTTTAAAATGTTAAAATCAACTTTTCTTGTTTAAAGACTTCAGCCGCATCACTAGAAACTATGCGCTTTAATAAGTTGTCGAAAGCTCTTTAGTAGGACCGTAATGATTCTAGATGTGAGGAATTTTGCTGAGATTGGGGGGATCTTGACCTACTCTGATGGATTTTCAACAAGGTTTGAATATAAACTCTAGATAAATTCTATTGCAATGCAATATTACCATCTCTTGTTTTGTTTTTACATGTCTGTTGAGGAGTTAAGAAGGTGCCCCCGAGGATGAGATTTACCCTCAGGTGCAATGGGGCTGCCCTGAAGTATGATATCTTACAGAAATTGTTTTCTGTATGATGAGCTAGTACAGTAACTGTGGTCCAGGGAAGGGTTGTTTGAGATGCGGGGCTGCCTTCTGTATGTTTATACCTGAAAATCTGTTTTTGGTTCTGTGACAAACTATCCTTTGGGCTGTACTAGCTTACAGGGTACTTTGGGGGTCTAATTCCCTCTGTTGCCACTACCTTGATTATATCGGAAAATACCTCGGTCCTGCTCAGGAGCTAGGAAAGTCAAACGTAGTAAACTATGGTAGAGTGCACTTTGGATGGTGAACTTTAAACAAATAATTCTCACCTTGCCAGCAGAAATATTACTTTTCCCTTTTCAATAATGAGGTTCAGTCATGGGTTCTATAAAAATAGATTCTTTACTGCTAAGCAGAACAGATATTTACAAACAGGATACATACAACAACCAAAAAGATTTACACATTTACTGGAAAGGAAAAATAATGCAGTTAGATAGATGACTTAAAGAAAAAGCTCACGGTGTAGTCTCACACTAAGCTCTATATCTACCTGCCAGCTAACTTGAAAAGGCATTCACCTAGACTGGCCTTCCCTCACACAGATAAACTAGCTATTGAGTAGAGCTATCCCTTCTCTGGGACACTCACCAAGAGAGTCTGGTCCTCTTCAAAGGCTGTGGAAAGTCAGAGAGACAGAGCTGGGGTCCAGCTCCTCCATTTACAATATGTGTTCAGGGCTGTAGGGTGGGGATCTCTTCCTGGAGTGACAGTCCCTCCAATATTCCCCAACTACGTGAGTGCATGTGTGCATATGTGTGTGTGTGTGTGTGTGCGATTACATCCCCAGGACGAATTGCCTTGTTCTCACCTAGGCCTTCCTCACATTGGGTTATTACATTATTGCATCCTGCCTGCACAGGATGCCTATGTGGGAAACTTTGCACTCTCCCATCTGGGAGTTGTTTACCCCTTGGAGTTTTCCCATGATAACTGTTGGAACATGTGACCTGGAATCCATTTTGAATGCCCTTTGTAAAGAACTTATATCAGAAAGAAAGAACTTATATGAGAATAAGTAGAAACAAAAAATAATTACACTAACGAAAACAAGAGATTAAATTAACCTGATCACATTCCTGTCACAGGTTCTTTTTTTTTTTTGCCACAGTTTTTATCTTTTGGTAGTAGGCTTGGGTGGCTATAAGCCCTGTTCCCGTATTTGGCAACTGTCCCTTGCCTCCTCCTGTGTGAGGCCCTATCTCCCGTGGGTCTCCCCCCCCCATGGTGGGGTAGGAGAGGGAGGGTCCTCCTCCCCAAGGCACATCCAAATGCACCTGGGACTGGAACAGCCAAGCAGACCACCAAGACACTGGCAGGGCTTCACAAAGCCCAAGCCCCTACATTTTCCCATTTTCTCCCTGTTCCTCAAGTGAGGATGTGTACCCCAATATGTACACGCATGGAGGCATGTGCATTCATCACGGAAGTCCTGCAGCTCCCTCCCTTCCTGTGCTATCCTCCAGGCCCACACTATCACCAGGCTTCCACCTGGTGGCAGTCATTCAGCAGGAACAGCACACCACCCCCCAGGAGAGGACAGCAGTCTGTCAGATGCTCATCCTCCCCCTCCCTGACCAGCCCCAGAAATCTGAGACCACTCCCAATCCCAGGTCACCAGCGTGGTGGGCAGTAGCACTACCACTGCACCACTGGGCTGTCCCCCTCTTTATGGTTCTTACTGGAACTCTGTATAGTGGATTAACAGAACTCTCTACTGAGAGCACTACTTCAATCTTAGCAAGGTGAAATAAAGAATTAGGTGTGACCTACACGATGGACATTTGGCTCCAATACACCTCTTGGGCCTATGGGCTTACTTCCTTGGAGACCTGGAGGGAATTCTCATGGAAGTGTCATTACCAGTATTTTAGAACACCAGCTATTCAAGCTAAGTATAGGGAAAAGCTAGGGAGCACTGTTGGAGTGATTGCGGGTGTCAGGAAAGTAGACAACTATGCATGTTTTGGAAATGCCCTGTTCTCACCACCTTTTGAGGGTCATTAAATCAGAAATATTGGTTATTCTAGAGCAGGATTTGGTACTGGCAGCCAGTGCTGTGATACTTGTTCCACCCCCAGCATGCTCTCTCAGGGGTCGCTACTTGCGGCTCCTTCTGGTGCTGTTGTTAGCTTCTTAAAAGAAAATCACCCGTCTTTGGCTTATGCCAAAGGCTCCCACTTTGACCCAGTTGAAAATGTCAGTACATTTCATCTGTAAGATAGAGAAATTGATGTACAGCCTTCGAGATCAGTTTTCCTACTTTGAGGAATTTTAGCACTGTTGGATTCTGCATTAATTAGATACTCATGCTACTTTTGTACCTTAATGACCCTAGACTACCCTACTAAATCTTGTATACTATTTTAAATGAGGGGATATGCTTCCAGTTACCCTCTGGGTGTCCATGTTTCATCATTCTTGTTGTTATATGGTTTCAGCTTTACAGAGATGGCCCTAGCATCATTATCTGAAAGTGTTTTGCTTATTTATCAATGTTGATAAAATCACTGTTCCTTATAGGCATCTGTGTTCCCTATAAGTCTACATATAGAGCCCATAATGAGAGGGAGTAACCCCTACCAACCCCCCTGGGTGCCTTTATTCAACATTGCTTCAGTATGGTTTTAATTTTGTACCTTACCATTGTACCCTGTCATGTGGTATGATAATATCTGCGCATTTATTTTTTTATTTATTTAGCTTTTGTTTACCAGGAAGACATACTAGGCAATGAAATGCCTATTCAGGTGCAACCCGGGATGTTACAACCAAGAATATAGACAGCGCAAATACAATATAATGAAAAACATACATTGGTAAGAAATGAACATCTAATAGAACAGGGAAAACATTTGATAAGAATGTACACAGATTGCAGTGCCATCAATTACAGATACAGGCTTTGAAAAGATGCAAATGTAACAAGAGGGACATACATAAGTTGCAGTACTTTCTGTAAGAGTTGGAGATAAAAATACAAAAGTAGTTACATATCCACGTACCTGTAAAGAAACCCATAATAACTGCATCTTGTATAGAGAGACAAAGACATTAAAGAGAGGGAAGGGAGTTAGATGTAATATGCATAGTATTGACTGCATCAGGGTGCTGATTAGAAGATGTTAAATCAGCAAATCCCATTTGGAAAAAGTGCACAAGAGGACACAGCTCTACTACAATGACAGGAGCAGAGTGCCTGGCTAAGGAGATGCTCACGATATTTGAGACAGAAGAAATGAACAACTGCTGAACCCCTGTATGTTTTGCTCTGTCTCTCTTTCTGGTCTTGTAAAAGCATCTTAATAAGGCTGGCCCACTGCTGCAGTGGTAGCACTACTGTCTGCTATGCCGATGATCCAGAATCGGAAGTGATCGCAGGAGTTGGAGCACTGGCCAGGGGGAGGAGACTCGAGCATCCCAAAGACTACTCTTCTCCTCCTCCTCCTCCTCCGGGGGGAGGGTAGGGATGTCACTGGCATGGTACTGACTTCTTGTGGAGGCCAGGAGCCCAACTGTCGGGGCTGTCTCAGGCTGGGAAGTGTGTCAGATATCATTCGTGCATGCCACCTACATCATTGCATGCCACATCTCCCTGGGGAGAAAATCCCCAGCCTGCAGGATGACGCCTCTATCCTCACAGGCCCCACACCCTCCTATTGGGCTCTCTGGTTACATCCAAATTAAACTCCTCCTGGGTTAGAAGGGGCTGCCCAGGAGACTGCCATGGGGTGTAAACTGTGGGGCACTGTGGATGGATCAGGTAAGTTCCAGAGACAGCGAAGTGACAGGGGTGGAGGAGAGGCAGATTGGGGCAGGCTAGGCATGGGAAATAATGCATACTAAATTAGAAAAAAAGCATCTTAATAAAAATTTCAGGTATAACAAAAACTGATTTTGGTTTTCTCAATATTGTTGTTTTTTATTATATGGGAAAAAACAGAAAGTGTTATTATGGTTAGTATTACACCAATCTGAATGGCCAATTTGGCCTATGGAGATAGCTGATGGGGGGGTCTTTAGGAGCCTGAATTTTTGTTAAATCAAGTCAAGTTAAATCTAAAACATAGCCATGCGGCTGTTTAAAATTGTATCCCTACAACACACCTTGCTGGATAAGGCTGTGAATAAGTGGCCAGTGTTGTTACTTACCATGGCAAGATGTTCAAAGATGACTGTGTGGCCTCCATGGGCCATAACAACTGCAAAGCAAGAAAGCTCATTTTCTGTTTATCATGATGTATCAGCTCCTTAATCATCTATAGTTTGTATGTTCGTGCACAACATTTTATAATTAAATAAATGTTAAAAAAAGAAGAAAATTACATTTTCAATAATTAGCTAAGTTAGGTCTGGTTATTGCATTTACGAAGGGCTGTTCTGCTGCACCACATAGAGTGCTGTCCAGAATGAAACAAAATATAATTTAATGTGTAAATATTCTAAACTGGTGTTTTTTTAAACTTGCTTAAATGTTATTACATAAATCCCAACCCTATGCACTCTGTATAATTTTGATCTTTGGAGTCAGACATTTTTCTGTATGACTGAATGCAATCAACTTTAAAGAGCACCTGTTTCGGTATTTTAATCAGGCCCCTGAATGCAACCTTATCTAAATTGGAGTGAAACAGTCCACTTTGCAGAATTTTATGACGCTTAAATACTTCAGGGGAAGGGATCATAAATTCCCCTCTGCCACCTAATCCCTTCCCCTTCCTGATGCCAACAGTAGCAAGCTCCATCCCGTGCTCCCATGTTTTGTAATGTAGGAGTTTGTAGAGTATGGGTGCATGCTCTGTTGATTACAATGGGGAGGGGTCAACTCAGTGCCACAGCTAAATTAACAATGCTTTTGTGGAAGGGGAAGGGACTGGGCAGCCGAGGTGGATTTACAATCCTTTCCCCTGAAGTATCTAAGTATCAGAAAATTCTGCAAAGTGGACTGTTTCAGTCCAGTTTAGCTAAGCTTGCATGTGGGGGCATGAGGGATTGCTAAACAATAAGTACAATTGTTGCTCTTTAAAAAAGTTGGAAGTAAATACCCAGTAACCCTTACAGAAAGCCTTCAACGGTCTACTTCTGAGCATCTCAAACATACACACGTGCAAGCCACAGAAAAACAAGTAGAGTAGGTTTTGTTCTTGAGGGCATCAATCAAAACAGTATGGAAACAGGAAAGTAGACGTAACAGGTACTGTGTCAGGTTCTGAAGCCCACAGCTGCGGAAGGGCTCTGATAAGGTAGAGGCAATACAGAGGTGGGCAGCCAAAATGGTACAGGGGCTTGGGAAGACATCATACGAAGAAAGGTTGTGGGAATTAACATGTACACTTTGGAGATAAGGGGGTTAGGAGGATGATAGACATGTACAAATATCTCCTGGGAATTAACAAGGTGACCTGTAATGAAGTGTTCGCCCTAAGTGCACATGTAACCCCCTTGTTACCCGGGGTTACTAGAATCCCAGTAAGACCTAGTGGTAGGCAGGGAAGGCAGCTTGTGAAACTCCAGTTAAATGGGTTTCACACTGTCTCACTCTGTTCTCAGTCTCAGCTGAGACTGAGGGATGACATCACCAATAGAACTTTCGCAGCTGCATAAGCCACATTGGAATCTGCAGCAGAGGGAGTTAGATAGAATGTTGGGAGTTTCCAAAGAGTAGTAGTCAGTGTCCAGTTTGTTTTCAGTAAGTGAAGGTGTGTTCAAGTGGTGGAGACCGCTGTTCGGGTCTCAGTGCCCCCTCCCTCTGGGGGGGGGGGGATGTAAAGATCCCTAGCAGATTCCTGGGGCAATCCCCTTAATTCTGCCAAGTGGAAGAAAAGCTGCCTGTTTAGTACAGCATTTATTTTGAAAGATGGAAGATTTGTGAGTCGCTGCTGGGGCACCTGCAACTAAAGGGTGAGTGTCTGCTCTGACTAAGAGGGCAAAATGTTTTCTTCACCCTGGGACATGTGTGAAAATCTAGGGATTGTGCTACATTTTGGGAAGCCTAGAGAAATGGGCCAAACAAGTAAAGTAGTGTCAAATGCTAGAGTGTTGTGTGATTCAAGTAATATATAGAGGAGATGAACCAGATCATCTACCCTTTAAACTACATTTAGAAGTTCAGCAAAGGAATGGTTCAGTTTTCCCAGGGAAATGGCCCGGGTATGGGCTGTGGGAGCTGGAGGTGGGCGAACCCCCCATCTTTAGTGACCAGGTCCACCTCTACGGATTTCTGCTGTGGTTGCTACTTTGCCTCATGCACTTGGCCAGTGATGGGGGAAGTACCCAGACGTGGGGTTGCAAAAGGGAAAATCTCTCTAGGAGTAGTAGACTCTAAGTGGTGTGGGGAGCCACAACAAGTATAAGAAAAATTCTCTCTAGGAGTTGGGGAGTCACAACAAGTAAGGAAAAAATTCTCTCTAGGAGTCGCCGACTCTAAGTGGTGTGGGGAGCCACGACAGGATCATTGGTTCATTCTTCCAATGGACCGTGGGGAAAAACACAAGTGTGTACAAGTCGGGCTGTGTACCCAAGCTGCGTGCAAGTCTGGGCTGTGTGCCTGGTGGGTCCAGAGCCTGAGGGCTGAAAATGGTGAATAAGTGTTCTGTAGTATTTAATCTGCATTACCAGGAAATGTAGCCCCATGGGGGTCCGTCTATGCTTTGTTTGTTCAGCTAGTATGTGAATAAAAGCCACACTGAAGAGTCCCATTCCTGGTTCTGGACATTACAGTTATTGCTTCCTGTGTTCGGATTTACTTGGGTGCCCCTGTGCAGAGTAGCCAAACCTAGGTCCCCTGTGCCGAGTAACCTAATTCTCCCCGAACCCAGGTCCCCACCAAGTACTGCTGTCAGCTCCAACAGCATGCCACCTGTCGGTTTGGCAAAAAGGTAGGGGGGAGGGGTTACACAAACAAAAGCACACAAGGTAATCCACTGAAGCTGACTTTGGGCAGGTTCCGGAGGGATGTCCACAAGTACTTTTTCACAGAAAGAGTGGTGGACAGATGGAATATACTGCCAGAGAGTCGGTCTATGCCAAAACCATGAATGTATTTAAACATTGGTGGGACAGGCATGGGGCTTGATAAGAAGAGCAGGAGTTGGAGAAATGGGGTGGATGGACATTAGGGTCATCACACATATAGTAGTAGGGTTGGGGCAGAACTGGTAGGGTTGGGCAGACTGGGTGAGCTAGTGGGACTTTTTCTGCCATCACGTTCTATGTTTCTATGAAAATGGTATCTATTCTTCAGGTATGAGGGACTAGGAGAGTCCAGCAACTGTGAATAGGATAACTTCAAGAGAGGGTTATCAGCCACCAATGCGCTGCCATGCAATCAACCTGGTTCAGAGGTGGACCTAGGATGCTGCTGATTAGGGAGTGTGCTTGGATGTAGAACTGTCACTGCCAATGCATCCCAGATGTGGGGGGGGGGCAGCATCATGTTCTACATCAGCAACCCTCGGAAGAGGGCCAGGGGTGTACTGTGCATGTGTGAGTCCAGCAGTGTGCTGGCATTGTACCAGGAGTGAAGGGAGGGATATCCGGGGGCTTGGAGGGAGAAAACTGTTAGTGAAAAATGACAGCCGTCAGTGTGAACGACCTGGCTACCTCAGACTCAAAACCCTCTCTGACACTTCCATGCCAGATTATGCTTTGCCGGAGAGGGGAGTCTCACTGAAGTCCTGTCATGGGAGTTTGGAGTTAAGCTGTGGGGGACCACATAGCTGGTGAAGAGAATTAGGGTTGGGAAGTCCTCAGAGATAATTGTGAATTGCCAGGGGCAATTGTGTATCACCAGGGGTAAATGTAAACTGTAATCATAGAGACTACACTTTAATATACTATGGACATATTGTACATTAATATATGGATATGCAATTTAATGCTACACTAAAGCATACAAAAAAATCCTGGTAATAGTACCGGACAGCTAGTGGTAATACTATCAGTCATCAGTGATACTAGCACAGTTCAACAGTGATAATAGTATCATTCAGACCCCGTAATACCATCCTTCAGTGCTCTGAACAATACTATTACCACTGAAACTGAAAAGCGCAAGCGTAACAGTCTTTGATGCCTGGCTATGTTGGAAGTGCCACTCAAACAGCATGGTCCATCATTGGACACTTTCCCTCTGTGGGCGGGCAGAACATTTTTAAAAACATGGCGGCCGTGTCTCGCTTAGCATCACTGTACTATGTCCTCGGGTGCCATCAGTATTTCTCCTTTATTCCTGTGCAAAAAGGGAATTATCTGGTTCACCCTGTGGTATCAAAAAACAAAAGGTAGGACTGCTTACAAGTTTCTGAAAAACGAGTGTACCAAGGGCAGAAACAAAGCGTGACAGTGCAGCAGGTGGGAGACAGAGTCAGACAGTGCAGCAGTCATCCGGGAACTGAGAAACTCCTTCACTGAACCGGGGGACCATCACAAAATGTGTGAAAAAAATTGATCCATATATTAAAAAAAATAATGGACAGCTTAATGTCCATTACCAGGGAGTTCTACCATCTCATGGTTCTGGACACAATGCAACCTCTCGAGCTTCGCTCTTGAGGTTCCTGTGTCCAGAACCTCTCGATGGTATTACTCCCCGGTAATGGATACTAACCTGTCCATTATTCTCTTTATATGTGCTTCTTCATTATGCTCAGTTAGTAATGAATTTCATGCAAGTTTATCATACAATACTGTGACTTACTTTGCTATCCATCAAAAAATTGCGTGCTGTCTGTATTTTGTTTATGCCTATTTTAACATTTTGATGACTGTAATAGTAGAGGTTAACAGAACGAAGTCAGTGCATAATTTCAGAAGTATGATAGGACATGTAGCTGAACTGCAAGCATTACTGCATTACATGCAATACAAATACCATGTAATTTATGAGAAACTCAAAAGTACTACATAACAATAATCTGTATAATTCACATTCAACTCATGTGTAATTCTTAAGTTTAATGAAGAAGTACACGTAAGAGGTACCTTTTCAGAGGTTGCACTTTTTAAATCTGCTGTTTTCCTTGTCCATCATAATTAGGATTGTACACTTGTCATGGAAGTCATGGACACCATCATTTATGCTGTTTTTACAAAAACAGTGGGATTTTTGGCATTTTCCATGGCAAGACCGTAGACTTCAGGTCATGAATCTGTGTGTCACCATTGTGAAATGCTTAATGCCAAAGTAAGGGGGGATGGGCAAGCTAGATGGGTTAAGATGGTCCTTTTCTGCTGACAGATATCTATGACTCTGTGACTGTATAATGCTCAAGTTGGCCTCAGTCTGGAATTCCAAGGCTAGCATGTGAACAACAGCGTGATGCCACCCACCACTGGGTAAGCCCAAAAATGTTATTTTGTTTCTATATTTTGGTTTTCCCCTTCCTCACTTGTACTGCCCTGTTCTGCCCTCCAGTTGTCAGCTCAGTTGGGCCTTTCTCTTTGAACCCTACTGGTTCCCCCCCAACCCCCCACTCCACGGTGAAGCCTCTTTTTTGGGGGGTAGTGTTCCCCTCCCCTGCAGAACACATACGTGCTGGCAGTGAATGGTGGGCTATCAGACCATCATCATTTATTTAATCTATGCTTTTCTGAGAGCAATGAAAGCACATTACAACAAAATGTGACACATATAGTAATTCAATATTTACACAAATAGACATACAGGAATCAACCCTAAAGGTATGCCTTCATAGGGTGTAAATTAATCACTGTGCCTGAAGGTTTTCATTTCCTGAAAGCTGGGTTTTCAGAATACTTTTAAAGTCATCCGGTGAAAAACTAGCTTGCATTCCTTGAGATAAGGAGTTCCATAAGCCTGGGGCCATCTCACAGATTTTAACCTGGAGGTGGGTACAGCACTTAGCCTTGCTGTGGTGGCATATCATAAACTGCAAGTCGGAACATACCAGTTTACCAGCTCAGCAATGTCAGGAAGACTTAGAGCCTGCAGTGCTTTAGAAGTAACAGAATCTTGCAATAGACTCTTCATCTCACTGGAAGCCAGTGCAATGTTGCAGCACTGGAGAAATATATGGCAACAGGAGCTCTCCCCCACTGTAGTAGATGCATAGGTCAGGAAGCATGGGGAAAATCAGGAGAAGTTATGAAATCCATAAGCAGCATTTTATTAGTATCGATAAAATAGAATAACAAAAAATCTGACTTCGAGGGGAAGCTCTTGCAGCAGGTAACACCATCAGGACTAATGCCACCAGGCATTAGGACCCCACGGAAATCTTGTAGCTAGCAGTCTGTAGTGGGGGACTGCCTCCAACGTCAGCTCTGGCTGACATCAGATGTGGTATAAAAGGGGCGGTCCACCGGTGCCATCTCAATTCAATTTCCCATGGTCGACTCCCTAAGTTCGGTTCGATGAACGCCTTCTTTCGCAGTCAACCGCTATTTGAGAAAAGTTCTTCTAAAGTTCATTTTTGTTCGATCATCTTCAACATTTATCTCCGTTCTTTGTATGTCGTCACCCTCTCCACCACAAAGAAAGTCCAAGTGCACGTGCAGGAAGCAGATCCCGGCAAAAGACAGCCATGCGGCCTACCTAATCTGCCTAGGCCCTGACCATTGGCCCAACGATTGCCTGCACTGCCACAAGTTTAATCAAAAGACAAGAACCAGAAGAGCCAACACCTTCAAAGCATACCTCCTGGAGCAAAAAGTGGTGGCTATGCACTGTACCTCAGAGCACAGCTCAACTTCTCCCGACAGGGACTCCTCACCCAGGGAAAAATCATCCAGAGGGAAGCACCACCACCGGGAGAAAGATAGGGCCAGGTCTAAGTCATGCCTGAAGTCACCCGTGAAGCTTTCTTTGTCCTCTTCAACCTCCAGCCAAAGGTCAGGCTCGGTTCCAGCCTAGACCATTGAGTCCTCCCAGAAAAGTAAGCCTGCTCCCGCCTCCTCCCAGGGTAAACACTGGGAGCCAGCCTCCTCTGGTCATTCACCTTCCCGGGCCCACCGACCCCACAAGTCTACCTCAGGGTCGACCCAGGAAGACCTTTCCTCAGGGAAACTGAAAGAGAAGTCTGGTTCATCGGAAAAATGCAAATGCACAGACAAACCTGAAGGATGACAGGAGGTCATGCGCTATCAGATGTCCCCCCACCTCCCCCTGCCAAAGTGCATCCCTCTGCTGACAAGTGCCTGCCTAGCCAGTCGCCTTCACCGGTGTCCTGCACTCTGACACCTGATATGAGGCAGTCACTGGTGGAGGATCGGACGCCCACCCCTTCTTCCGAGGGTCGGTCACCAGAGGGCCCTCCTACTCCTACTCCAGATGCTGGCTCCCCAAATGCCTGGATAAGGGTAAGGGCTCCCCGGATCCAGCGACAGATCACAAAACTCCCCAGACGCCCAGTCCTGCAAACCGGATGCCCAGCCCAGCGGTCATCCCTGTGGTGAACATCGGGTCTTTGTTCATATCATGGTGGAACACTGTGAAGGAGGATCTCCTCTATAGCCCCCAATTGTCCACCCCAACTCCACCACCCATGGGTCCTCCTCCAACCCCACCTACCCCAGCTGGAGATGAGAGTTCCCACCCGGACCTTAAGGGAAAAAGAAGAAGGAGTTCCTCTCCCATTCCTTCTTCAAGCGGACGTCCGTTCTCGCTGGATGACGGGGATGGCAGCCCATCCTCTCCAGATTCCTCTGACATGGATGAGTTTATCCCACCTTCTCTGTGCCCCAAGAACTCTCTAAGGCCTTCCCCAGATGACCCCACATTTTTAGATATCATGCGGCATATCCAGTCTATCTATGAGTGAGATACCAAAGAACTGAATCCAGAGTGCAGACACCTGGCCAAATTCTTAGGGTCCATGGAGCCAAAGCCCTTGGTTATTCCGCCTCTGGTCGAGCCTTTTCAAGACATGACCAGAATTACATGATGCAAGCTGTCATCTGCCTCAGCCAACCCAAAGAAGGCAAACAAGCTTTACAAACCCCACAAGACTGAGCCCTTTTTAGAGGAACATCCCAGGGCAAACTCGCTTGTGCTCACTGCCACCCACGGACGTGGCAGTCAACCCAAGCACCTGAGCTCCCTGCCTCTGAATCCAAGAAGATGGATAACTGGGGCCACAAGGTTTATTCCTCAGCAACAGGTTCCATCAGGTCTCTGAATTTTCTCGCCCATATGGTTACTTACCAGTAGTCCATGTGGGAAAAGACCATTGAAATAGTCAAGACATTGCCAGATTCAGACACCAAAGAAGAAATCTTAGCCTATGCCCAGTCCAGTCTGGACATTGACAAACATGTCCTCCACTGCTCATACGATGCGGTGGACATAGCCTCCTGGGCTGCAGCCTTGGGACTGTGTCTGAGGAGGCATTCTTGGCTAAGGCTGACTGGCTTTCATCCCGACCTCCAGGGTTCTGTTCTGGACTCTCCCTTTCAGGGACCAGTGCTGTCTGGCCAGGAAGTAGAAGCCCTGGTCAAACAACTCCAGGAGTTAGGGAAAGCCGTGTAGGATGTCCATCGCATGTATAAATCAGAGCCTCAAGGACCCCGTCGCCATCCCTTTCACAAAGGACAGGGACAGGGAGGTAAAAATCCCCAGGGCAAGGGGTTCAAGAGGCAGGGTCACCCTACCCCCAAAGGACCCCAAGGCCCTAAGCAGCCCAAAGCTCCTAGAGCACAGTGCCCCTCTACTCCCACCGCCTGGCTTGCTGCCTCTCCTTCCTCTCTCTCGAGAGCAGTAGAATGAGAAAGTCGGAGGGAGATTTTCCCTTTACCCTTCCAAATGGTCTAACATGATATTAGACCAGTGAGTGTTGGACACCATTTGCAAAGGGTATGCGATAGAATTTCTTTCTATCCCTCCAGACAATCCCCACCTCCTGTACATTGTCCACCAATCCATGCCCAGCTTCTGGCAGAAGAAATCCAACAGCTTCTGGAGAAGAATGCCATCCAGCCAGAGCCTCTGGCCCAGAGGGGCAAAGGTTATTACTCCCGTTTTTTTTCTGGTCCCAAAGAAAACAGGAGACCGCCACCCTATTCTGGGCTTAAATCAGCTCAATCTCTTGCTCAAATACCAGAGATTTCAGATGGTAATTCTGGCAAGTCTGTTTCCCTTGCTTCATCAAGGAGACTGGTTATGTTCCCTGGATATGTAGAACACTTACATGCATATCAAAGTCCTGCGCTCTTACAGGAGGTTTCTCCAGTTCAGGTTTCAGGACCAGCATTACCAGTTTTGGGTTCTGCCCTTCAGCCTCTCATCTGCCCCCAGAGATTTCATCAAATGTCAGGCAGTGGTGGCAGTGGCCCTCCAAAGGAGGGGCCACTTTGTTTATCCCTACCTGGATGACTGGCTCATCTCTGCTCCATCGGAGGCTCAACTTCTAGTTGCCCTAAAGGAAACAGAAGAGCTCTTCCACTCCTGGGGATAATGATAAACTGGCCAAAATTGCAACCCTGGCCCTCCCAGAGGTTGCAGTACATAGGGGCAATCCTGGATACTGTTCAAGGAAAGGCTTTCCTGCCCTCAGACAGGGCAGATCGCTTGAGGGCTCTGGCAAACAGAGTTCAAGTAGCCTCTTCAGTCCCTGCATGGGTAATTCTTCAGCTTCTGGGCCATATGGCAGCTGCCATAGCCACAGTACCCCTCGCCAGATTGCATATGAGGATCCTCCAGTGGCACCTCAGGGTCCAATGGGACCAAACGGTGGACAACCTAGATCAGCCGGTCCAGGTTTCTTTGGCAGTCCATTGCTCCCTCAACTGATGGCTCTGCCGCCCACACCTAGAGGGAGGAGTCTCCTTTCAGAGACCACCCCAGTCTCAAATTCTGATGATGGACACCTCATTGTCAGGTTGGGGGGCTCACCTAGGGTATCACAGGACCTGAGGATCTTGGTCTCCCATAGAACGCTCTTTACACATCAATGTTCTGGAAATGAGAGCTGTCCTGAATGCCCTCAAGGCATTTTGAGACCAACTATCTCCGGGTCCTCTTCTGGTGCAGACAGACAACACTCCAGTTGTCTTCTACATCAACAAACAAGGGGGCACTCACTCTTATCCCCTTTGCAGGGAGGCCATGCGAGTGTGGGACTGGGCAGTAGAACACCTTCTGGACCTTACAGCAATACACCTGCCAGGTGTCTAGAACATTCTCACCAACAGTCTCAGTCGCTCTCGATCACTGAATCACAAGTGAGAATTGCTTTAGGAAGTCGCAGATGACCTCTTCAGTCACTGGGGCCATACAGAGCTGGACCTCTTTGCATCCCCATGCAATGCCAAACTGCAAAATACTTGCTCGCTCAATCCAGGGCCTGGTGTTTTTTGGTGAGACGCATTGTCCCTCTGCTGGAGAGGGAGGTTCCTATGTGTTTTCCATCCCTTCCCTCTCATTCAGAGAGTATTGCTCAAATTACAGTTAGAGGGAGCCAGGATGATCCTGGTAGCTTCTCTGTGACCTCATCAGATTTGGTATCCACTGCTCCAACAACTGTCATTGGAGCCTCCAGTACAGCTGCCTCTCTCCACCCACTTGTTCTCACAGGAGCAGGGGATGCTCGTCCATCCTGCTCTGCATTCTCTTCACCTGCACACATGGCTCCTGCAGTCTTAGCAGAAGAGAGATTAGGAGTGTCAAGCAGGGTGGCAGAAGTTCTGGTGGCAGCAAGGAAGCCTTCCACGAGAGCAACTTACACTATGAAGTGGAAGCGTTTCTGCCTTTGGGCAATGGCTTATGCCCTAGATCCCCTGGATTGTCCAGTTCAGCATGTGCTAGACTATCTTCTCCACCTCTTGGACCTGGGGCTAAGCTACTCATCCATTAAGGTGCAGATGTGTGCGGTTTCTGCATACCATGCACCATTTGGGGAGAGAACTCTAGCACAGCTTAATGTCTGCAAGACTTTCCTTAGAAGGGTCCTACACATCAGACCTCCCAGGAGAGATCTTGTCCCTCCTTGGGATTTACTTTTTGTTCTCAAAAAGCTCACTCTGCCTCCCTTCGAACCAGCTGCATCATGCGAGCGACGTTTTTTCTCTTGGAAAGCGTTTCTTTTAGTTGCTATTACTTCCGCTCGAAGGGTTTCCGAGCTTCAGGCCCTGATGTGTAAGGAGCCTTATATTATTTTCCACAGGGACAGGGTGACCCTGTGTACAAACCCCAAGTTCTTATCGAAGGTGGTGTCAGTACTGACTCTGAACCAGGACATCAACCTGAGTTAGAAAATTAAGGAGAGTCTTTGTTGCATACCCTGGATGTTCACAGAATACTGAGGTATTATCTCCATAAGACTAGACTTTCTAGAAATATAGACCAGTTGTTTGTCTCCTTTGCAAAAAGGATGACAGGGGATCCTGTCTCCAAGCATTCACTAACCTGTTGGCTGGTAAACTGCATCTCCTTTTGCTACCAACACCATGGTAAACTCCTGCTGGGACCCATCAAGGGTCACTCCACCAGGGCTGTGGCTACCTCATTTGCCTCCTTAAAAAATGTGTCTTTGGCAGATATCTGTGCTGCCACAACCTGGAGCACAGTCCACACCTTCATCAGGCATTACAGACTAGACATTGCTTCTAGGAGGAGAAGAGCAGGTTTCAGACTGGCTGTCCTGCAAGGCCTACTCTCATGAGGCTGTTCTGTTACTAATTACCTCCTCCTCCCTGTCAGACCTTGCCCTATCTTTGGGTACTGCTTGGGACTCAGTACTAAAGGTATTACCTGCTGCAAGAGCTCCCCCTCGAAGTCAGATAGAACAGTTACGTAAGAACTTACCGTAACAGTAGATCTTCAAGAGGAGCTCTTGCAGCAGGTGGCTTTCCCGCCCTCCATCCCCCAAGAATCTGTGTTTTTACCCCTATTCAGGGTTGGAGAGTTCCTGCTCAGTTCTCCAAATCTTTTCAGCTGGGTCTCCGGCAGGAGAATTGAGATGGCGCTGAAGACCACCCCCTTTATACCATGTCTGACGTCGGACAGAGCCAACATCGGGGCGGCCCCCTACTACAGACTGCTAGCTATAAGATTTCTGTGAGGTCCTAATACCTGGCAGCATTAGTCCTAATGGTATTACCTGCTGCAAGAGCTCCTCTTGAAGATCTACTGTTATGCCAAGTTCCTACGTAGCTGTACTTTAAACTGTACAGCATAGCTCTTCTTAAAGGCAGTACAAACTCTAACTAACCAAACATTTATCTCTTTTTATAAGATGTCTTTTCCTGGCAATTTAACCTCTGTATCCTGTTCCTGTAAGTTTAATCTGTTTTCCACAAAATGCAACAAGACTGTTTTCATTGACCTTCCTGTGAGCAGCCTGAAGAGTACATTACCCTTCTTAACAGGTGCAACAAATTAAGACATCCTATCCCAGGGCTTATTTCCTGCTGTCAGGTCTGTTAACAAGCTTGTGAAAGGTCGAAAAGTTTCTCAAGGTCAGCCCCCTGTGTTCCAAACTGCTAACTTCTCTAATACCCACATAGCTGTCTGTAATCATTTCAACTGTATAATAAAATACATTTGCAAACCAAGGAATCCTGATTTCACATACAGATTCACGTATACCTCTTTTAACCACAGGGAAGCAAGGGTAGGGAAGAAAAAAATAGAAACAACAAGTGAAGAAAGGTAGGAGCAGGGGGAATTGTGGGACCATCAGAGTGGACAATTCCTAGGTGCCGTAAGGAAAATGTGATTGTGCAATCAGACAGGCAAGGGACAGACAAAAGGCAAACTAGGAGAGGATGAAAATAGATCCTTGCTTTTAACTCTGTATAATAAACAGGACAGGGTCTTATCCCAATCCTGTCACACCCGCCACCAGTCTTGCCACAGCATTCTACACAAATTGCAATTGATTCAAACATTTCAAAGGCAGACATAAAGTACAAAGCATTCCCTTAGTCCAGTCTTGAGGTAACAAGGGCATGGAGCACAGTTGCAAGCTCTGTAGGTGACAATCAATAGTAAACCCATTTGATACTATTCAAATGAAAGAGACAACTCTTTAACAGTAGAAGAACTTTAACGATCAAAATTCAGTGACCATAGCCAGCACAGTGGTACTGAGGGTTGAGGCATTGGATGCCACACCTCACGCCAAGCTGGTGACCCGGGTTTGGGAATGAGCTCAGGTCATCAGCAGTCGGCTGGGGCAGGAGAGGATTGAGCATCCAGAGGACTGCTCTCCTCTCCTAGGGGTTGGTGGGTTGGGCTTTCTGCTGTTCCCCAACTCCCAGTAGAGACTGGAGGTATCACCACTTGTGGGTGCCATGTGCAAGGGTATTGAGGTGATGGCGGATGTACTGCGGGCAGATGCGGGAGTGTGCCCACCACACACTGGACATCACTGCATGTTCACGCCTCTGGGACCAGAATAAGAAAATACCCCGGCACCTGAACATGCGAAGGTGGAGCCAGTGGATGACCCCCATGCCCTCTGCCAGATCCGACCTGGCTGGTTTCTGACTCTCCACCACTCCCCAGTGGCCATCCTAGATTCTAGATAGAGCACCAGAGGAGTTGAAGGTGGTCCCACCACAGGAGCTCAGAGCCGGCAGGGTAGTCGGTGGAGTTGGGGGAGAATGTAGGAGAGGAGAACTGGTCAACTGGTCAGGAGGACCTCAGGCTGGGCAGGACATGGTCAGTCTGAGTGTCCCACTGGAGATAGGTCTAAGGGACCAAAGATCAACACATAAAAAAAGAGTTGACAAAAAAAAAAATTCAGTGACCATGGTGTTTGAGAGTGTTGATGGCCATCCCACTCACATCAGGGCTTTTCATTCTTTTTGTTCTTCATTCTTCACTACAACACTGGCTGCAGGAGCTACAGAAGGCACATGTAGGCATATGCATGCTAACACACAGAGCCAGCCAGCATCACCATACCTATAAGTCACTCCAATTGCACCATCACCTGTGGTCACCCAGGTGGTTCAGCAGTGAAGCCTGCTGCTTTTCCCTTACCAGAGAAGGAAGGCATCCTGTGGGACATTCAGTCCTACTACACCAGTCAAGCTTGCTACAAAACCCAGGTCACCAGCACTGTGAGAAGCAACAATGTTACTGCGACAAAAGGCCAGCCCAAAAAAAGTCACTTCTAAAACATTCAAATCTTTGCTGAGGAGTTTGTATAACAATATGTCAAATCAGGGGTAGAACTGTATACACAAAATGGATCCCTATGACGGTTTGTGATTTTTACTATGATTTCCATTATCTCTGCCATGTTGACCATGCATTGCCATTGCCATGATTTTTTTTCAGAATTCACCATGTAAGTAATACAGCTTTAGTGAGTCTCTGAGCACAGGAGAGGTCCCAGAAGACTGGAGAAGGGCTCATGTGATCCCACTCCACAAGAGTGGTAGCAGGGAGGAGGCGGGGAACTACAGACCGGTCAGTCTTACCTCAGTAGTGGGCAAGATTATGGAGGCACTCCTTAAGGAAAGGATAGTGCAACACCTGGAATCCATAGGGGCACAGGATCCAAGACAGCATGGGTTTACAAAGGAAGGTCCTGTCAAACTAACTCATAGATTTCTTTGACTGGGTAACCAGAGTGGTGGACCAAGGGGAGCAGTTGATGTCGCTTACCTTGACTTCAGCAAAGCTTTTGACACTGTTCCACATAGAAGATTGATAAATAAGCTAGGTAGGCTCGTGGGTCAGAAGTTGGTCAACTGGGTGGTAAACTGGTTGACTGGCAGAAAACAGAGAGTGGTGGTAAATGGTATACAGTCAGAAGAGATGCAAGTCACAAGTGGGTACCTCAGGATCAGTCCTGGGGCCAGTCCTATTCAACATCTTCATTAGTGACCTCAGATGGACTAGAGGGTAAGGCTTGTCTGTTTGCAGATGACACCAAGATCTGCAACAGAGTAGATGATCCAGATGGGGTGGGCAGAATGAGAAGAGATCTGGATAAACTAGCAGAATGGTCAGAAGAGTGGCAACTGGGATTTAATGCAAAGAAGTGCAAAAATCATGCACATAGGGAAGAAACCCTGAAGCCACTTATAGGCTGGGAGGGTTGCTAGCAGTCACAAAGGAAGAAAGAGACTTGGGCATCATCATCACTGATGACCTAAAATCATCCAAGCAGACCTCTAAAGCAGTAGGTAAGGCTAGGGGGGTGTTAGGGTGTATTAGTAGGGGTATCACAAGTCGTAAGAGGGAGGTAATAATCCCTCTGTACAAGACATTGGTTAGGCCCCATCTGGAGTACTGCGTGCAGTATTGGAGGCCACACCTTCACAAGGACATTAACCAAATTGAGGCAGTCCAGAGAAGGGCAACCAAAATGGTGCAGGGACTGCATCAGAAGACATATGAGGACAGATTAACGGAGCTCAATATGTATACCCTGAGCAAAGGAGGAGAGAGGTGATATGATCGAGACATTTAAACACCTTAAGGGCATAAACAAGGTGAAAGAGTCTAACATGTTTAAATATAAGAAAATAGCAGGACAAGAGGACACAGCATGAGATTAGAGGAGGCCGATTAAGGGGAATGTGAGGAAATTCTTTTTCACAGAAAGAGTGGTAGATGCATGGAATGGCTTACACAAGAAGTGGTGGCTATGAATACAGTGCAGGGCTTCAAACAGGCATGGGATAGGCATAAGGGAGCAATACAAATGACTATGAATAGATAGGTCACTGACAGAGCAAAGGCCGATGGCACATTTATAAGGTAGAAAAAGAAATGGGCAGACTGGATGGGCCTTGCGGTCCTTATCTGCCGTCAACTTCTATGTTTCTATGTAAGTATATTGTCCATCTCTTCCTGTTACTCTGTCTGTTTCTATTTTTTAACCGTAACTTGCCCATCTGATGGCTCCTGTTTAAGATAACTGACTCATAGCCTACAAAACGAGCAGGGAAACTAAATGACAGTGCAGGCGGACAGTGCAAATAGACTTTAACTACTACTCACAGGATCCTGAGTCCTCAATTTATCTTTACCATTCAAAAAGTGCATACGTGCTCATGTGCAAACGGCAATCCATTGTGAGCAGTAATCGTTTGTTACAGCAGCATTATAACAGCATTTCCAAAGCAGCAAAGTAGCAGCATAGTGACTTTTAGCTTCACATTAAAGAAAACTGTATCAAATGTTCCTTTAGTCTGTTAAATTGTACTCGTTAAACTGTTTTATTCAGTTTCTGTCTGTATATATGGCTCCAAGCAGGAAAATACTGTGAACAGCACTGGAGGCGGTGCAGATGCGGACAACCAGCCCAAACAAACGAACAGTTCCAAAGCTCTGCATTGTAACAGAGATGTGGACAACTGAAATTCCAGTAAATATTTAAAGATTTATTCAGTCCACAGCACAACAGTGGGCACCTTACCCACTAGTGGGTAAGGTGCCCACTGTTGTGCTGTGGACCGAATAAATCTTTAAATATTTACTGGAATTTCAGTTGTCTGCATCTCTGTTTGAGTGCAAAGCTTTGGAACTGCCCATCTGTATACAACCTGTGACTCTACAATGATCTGTACAGATTTTTTTTTTTTTATATTTATACTTTATGCTCCTTACCTCCTCAGCTGGGGGTGTTGCCTATGGTGCCCCTTTCAGCCATGTGACCTCTGGGGCCCCACCTGCCAGAGCTCCCATTCTTGACCTCTTCCCCCTGCACACAACCCAGGTCTGTACCCAGTAGGTACGTACCCCGCACACTGGAAAGTTCCCGGTGAGCCAGACTGGAGGGAGAATCCTTGATGCGTTTGGTGTGATGTCAGTAGGCCGAGGCTTCATCGCGCTGGAGGATTCTTTTTTTTTTCCTCCATTTTCTTCCAGTGCAGGCGTGCATTAATGCCTGGGACATTGCAGTGCATGCACCCACATGCTGTATGTCTAACGTATGCCCTGCCATCCCCACACTCTCTGAGCTACTGCGCACCACCACCCAGTTGCCACTAGAAGCCAGTGCTGCAGCAGCTGTAAACCCCCACCCTCTCCAGGAGAGGAGAGCTGTCCTCCAGATGCTCAATCCTCTCCTTCCCAGCTGACTCCAGGCAACCCGAGCTTGCTTCTGACCCTGGGTCGCCGGCATGGATCGAGGTTTGGGGTCCAGTGCCTCAACCCTCTGTGCCACTGGGCCGGCGATCTGTATGAATTTTTTCAAAACTGTATGGAATTGTTCTCCCTTAAGTACTGTAAGCCTGACTTGACTGCACTTCCTCCGGAACTGCTTTTTGTACTTTACGTTTTGTGACTATGTATTTGATGTGGAACATTTGTAAATGAGCACTTGTGCTCAAAAGTAATCTCCAATATTTTCAATAAATAAATAAAATCCAAGCTCAAACAAAACAAACTCTAGACTGCTGACAGCCTGACCTTATTGCCTTGCTCTACCAGAGCTTCCTCAGGGGGTGGACAATGCAAATAATATGAAATTATGCATAAAAGTCGCACTTTTGCACAACAAGATCCAGAGAAGTGCATAGGGATCACATAAATAATATTCCATTTTAGAGCAACATTTTCCTCCTGTGTTGTAAGCTGCCATTTTTTCCCATTGTGAGTCTTTTTTTATATATTTTTGGAATCTGAAATATTTAATAGGGGTGTTCCTTTTGATACAGCAATCCCTATGTTTCATCAGTATTCTTGGTTGTTTATAAAAACCCAGCTTCCCATAAGGTCAGGGAGTAAAGTCTGTTTCATGCTAGTTCACCTTAGTCACCAGAAAAGTGGTGTTAAACAATGTGGGCGCAATTCTCAGTCACATAGAGGGACTGGCACTAAATTTACATGAAATAATTTAGCACTGCTCTCTTGCCTGCAACCCCCTTGAGCTATGCTCAGAGAGAGTGTCACACACACATCCAACACACTCCTTGAGTAGTGTACAAATTTGATCTGGTTCACTTGCTCTATTATGCTGCCACCAACCTGGTTGTAACTCCCTTGGGGCAGTTCCTTTTGAGTCCCACCATGGGCCCCTGTTCACACAGCACAAGGAAACCAAAAAACAAAATATGTTCACACTACTACAGCCAAAGGTGCAACCCTTGTCAGCCTTAGCCAAAATTGTATCTCCAACAATAAAAGGGCACACACACACCAAGAGTGAATAAAAATACTTAGTTTATTTTAATCCCACCAGGACACCAAACACCCCCACGTAGCATCTTCTCTGAGAGACTTCATCGGGGGTGGCACCTTGGTGCAAATGTGTTACATTTATACGTCATTACATACATATTCATTCACATCTTAAAGCTGTAAAAACACAGTGTTGCACACATATAGGAGAAATAGCTTATATCATTACAGGTGATTATGTGTCATATCGTGTCCCCACTACAACAGTGCAAATTTATTAAAACTTCATTTACACAGTCCTTTATAAAACTTTAAAATCATCCTGTTCTGATAACAAGCTGAGTCAAAACTAGTAGAGTATCTGGTGGTGGTAACAGAACTGAAATTAAATTACCATTTCATACCACCCTCCAGCTTTATTAAGAATGCATTCTCCCACTCAGTTAGTCCTTGACATAGGCTTTGTTCACACTGGGGCACTTAAACATCATAAAGGCCTTAATCTGTGTTAAGATCCCACTAACTCATTTTGCGTTCGCACCTAACACAGAATCAGAACCGTTTTTTCAAAACTGTGTTTAAACCCTGATATGACCTAGGCTTAAACACAGTTTTGAAATCAGTTCATTGTGTGAAAAGTTCTTAGCAGACGTGTGAACGGGCTTCTGTCCTGCATTCCATGTTTCTTCCCTCCATTATCCCACAATGCAGCTTTGTGTATCCCTGCATGCCGTTGTGACGCCAGTCAAACATGATTAGATATGAAAGGAAAACACAGTATGAACACTGTACAACAATTTAAAAAACATTTCAAAGCACACTTTTAGTAGTGCAAATGCAGAAGCATGGTAAGGATTAATCCATTTTTGAAAATGTTTTAAACAAACAACATGCTGTAGTCTGAACAGGGCCTTTATGTCCCTTCATAGCTTTTTTCATGGCTATTAGCTTTATATATAAGGGAGCTGCCACAATTCAAAATGCAAAATGCATAAATAGTTGTATGTAAAGTGTCACGTTTCTTTCCCTGCTTAATGCAATAAGCCACAAGGCCAGAAAGTTATTGTCCCCTCTTATTATTTAACTATGTGTCTAAGGGAATTGCCCCCCCCCCCATTTATTTTTGCAAAATACAAGTGCATAAGTAACTACATGTGTAGTGCAGTAAATGTGCAGGAGGAAGATGGAGGGACACTCAGAAGTGTCTTTACAAAGTCAGAGGAGAAAGGAAAGAGACTCACACTTGTCATTTCATTGTTTCTTAGGTTTCCATTTGGACTTCAGTCCAGAATGAGAGGAGTGGGGGAGAGGGGTTAGACTGAGGAGTCAAGGAGGGAGTAGCTTACTTCCCCTAATTGTTTCATGTGTATGTTTTTTTGTACTGTTAAATATTGTTGTTAATGTTTAATGACACAGTTTAACAAATCGTCTCATATCATGACTTTGCACGTAAGACACCTAAAAGTGAGTACATGGGGAGGAACACTTTTTCTTTTAATTTAGTGTACTTTCTGCGCTTGATCTGCTTTCATGGCCATCCCCTCTCCCCCATCCCCGTCTCCCACTGTCCCTGGGACTTACCTCTGACCTGTACGGTGCCCCATGGTTTATTGCCTGTGGCAGAGTCTCCCAGGATCCCCAGCCTCAGGAGCAGTTTAGCCCAGTTGTGCTCAGTAACTCAGTGAGCAGTGCATGACCTGCAAGGAGTGAGGCGGTTTCCTGCTGCCATGATCACTGGATTTTCTTCTCCTTGTTCCCCTCCTCTCAGTGCCACGTGGGCATGGATTGAGTGAACGCCCCAGTCAGGAGGTGCTCTGCTCACCCATCACAGTTCTGCTTGTATTACCACCTGTGCTAAGAGACCTCCTTCCCCGGCGGAGGACAGTATCTTCTGGGATGCTGAATCCTCCTCCTCAACCCCCCTCCCCCAGCCAGCCCCAAATGATTTGGGATCACTTTTGAACCCAGGTCGCTGGCATAGTTAGTGGTAGCACTACTGCTGCATCGATGGGCCGGCTACATGGGGAGGAACACTGAAAAGCTGGCAATTGTGGATCTGAGTGTGGTAGGGATTGCCACTCCTCTAGAACCACTGAGATAGATGTGCTATAATGAAGAAATTCTCAGTGTGTACCTGGAACGTCCATGACATTTCCTCCCCAATAAAGAGAAAGAAAACATTTAAAGTGCTCATGAGACAGAACATACAGGTCACTGTGCTCCAGGAGACTCCTCTCACGGATAAGAAACACCACAAGCTGGTCCATGAGTGGGACAGACAATGCTTTTGACCTCCATTAATGGCCACAAGAACATTTGCTTCATGATGGAGAGGGTGATGGCAGATCCAGCTATCCAATGGGAAATACATTTTTGTGCAGGGCATGCTCTGTGGGGCATGCATCGCACTGGGCAACATTTACTCTCCTGCAGCACATCACTCCATTTTTAAAACAAAGTCGTATCCCTCCTACAAAGAGAACAGTTCACCAATTTGATTTTAGGGGGCAACTTTAACTGCATGTTTGACCCCCAGATGGACAAATCAGGTGGAGAGGGAAGAGTGGAACTGGCTACTGCCAAATGGGGTAAGGGGCTAATGGAACTGGACCTACCTGATGTATGAAGGGAGGCTAACCCTGCAGTAAAGGAATTTGCCTTTTTTCAAATCCCCACAGATCATGGTCACACACTGACCACCTAACAATTCCTAAAACATAGTATCAGAGATTGGAAAATACATAAATTAGCCCCATTGTTGTCTCAGACCACACTCAAGTTATGGTCACCTTTAAAGTGACAAAGACCAGTCAGCAGACAAGGAGCTGGAGGTTCCCAGCATACATGTTTCTAAATGAGAAGTTCAAGGAGCGCTTGGTCAAACAGTTGCAGCTATATTTAGCCAGTCAGTCAGTCAATTAGTTCAAGAGTTTCACCAGAAAAAACATACTGATCTAAAAAGCTCATTTCCAGATGTGTCCTGGGAGAAGGGGGTGAGGAGAGTGCACTCCAGTTACATCAGTAATGTTACAATTGTAATAACAATTATAAATAAAAGTACATGGTAGACACTTGAGAAGAAGCACAGTGATCAAGTAGTGCAAAACATAGCATATCAAAAGCAACAGTTCAGCAAATTGCAACCTGCAGCAAAATGAGGGAGGGAAGGGAGATAGAGAGTACAATGCAAACAAGACCAAGGGGGATAAGGGACCAAAGAATTATGGCAGAAGGGGGGAGGAGGTAATATGGGGAGAGCACCAGTGAGTCTAGCTTAGGATCAGTGTCAGCTGCGGGAATGAGTAGTGAATTCATGGAGGAAGGATTTTAATGATAAGGAAGAGGAATCATAGTGAATGGCAACAGGGAGGGTGCTCCAAAACTTGGGGAAGCAGAATAAGGAAGCAGCTTGAACAGTAGAGGATTTTACAGGGGAAGAGTGTGGGACTGTGGGTGTCAGATCTTTGGTGGGAGTAGGAGATGGACGGAGAGGAGGGAGGAAAGGTAGGTGGGGAGGGAGCCAAGCCAGAATTTGGAGACAAAGGCAGTACAATGAGCGAGGTGCCTAGAATCAAAGGAGGTCAAGGAGAGGGTGAAATACAGAGAACAGTGGTGGGTTCTGGGGAGGCAGTCTAGGGCAAAGCAGCAGAAGGAATACAGGAAACAGTGGTGGGTTCTGGGGAGGCAGTCCGGGACAAAGCGGCAAGAGGAATGAAAGAGAGGATCCAGTCTAGCAAGTGTGGACATGGGAGCAGTGCTATATATATTGATGCTGTAATCGAGGATAGGTAGGATCATCTTTGTGACAATCTCTATATGGGTTGGAAGCAAGACACTTGCTTTGTTAATGTAGAAGTGTCCCATGTTTAGGGTGCAGCTTCCAGTGGATGGCATCCACGACAGTAGAGAAGTCAAGATGATGATCCAACCATACCCCGAGGTATTTAAAGGAGGAGACATCCTCAATCGCAAAACATTCAAAGGCCTGGAAGGATGGGGGAGGAGAGAGATGGCAAGTCTCTGCCTAGTGTCAAAGGTCATGGAAACCATTTTTTTTTTTGCAATGAGGGACAGCTAATTTGCCTGAAACCAATGCTGGATGTTGTTGAAGTCCAGCTGGAGTTGGGTCATGAGGTCTGAGGCAGAGGATCCAGAGGCGAAGAGAACCATGTTGTCTGCATACATATGAATGGACACAGAGGAGCAGGTGAGGGGAAGGTAGTCTAAGAAAATGGAGAATAGGATAGGGCCAAGGATGTATCCTTGCAGAACACTGGAGTAGATAGGGAGAGGAGGGGCGATGACGTCACCAGAATGGGCAGTTTAAATTCTATTCTCAAGGCATGAGCAAAACCACTCAACAGAGGTGGAAGAGAGGCCAGCCACTTTTAGCTTGTCATGGAGGATGGGGTGGGCAACAGTGCCAAAGGCTTTGGCCAGATCTACAAAGATAGTGAAGGTGACCAGCCTGTGTCAAATGCCACAAAAGGATGGAGTTCATGAGCCTAAGGAGGGAGGTGGTGGAGGAGTGGGATTTCCTGAAGCCAGACTGGTAGGGAGACAAGAAGGAGGCGCTGTCAAGGAAAGGGGAGAGTTGGGAAAGGATTAAGTGTACTTGAATCTTAACCAGGCAGGGGAGGAGGGAGATGGGGCAGTAGTTGTCATGGAGGGAGGGGTCACCCCCTTTGGGAAGGGAGACAACAGTGGCCCACTTCCACAGATCAAGGACTGAGGCAAATGGCAAGGAGAGATTTAGGAAGTGGGTGGTGCGAAGGGCAATGGCCAGTGTGGAGGGAATCAAAAGAGTTAGTAATCAAGGCCATCAGCGCTCCCTCCTTTTTGTGGGTTTAGGGCAAGAAGGACCTTGAGGGTTGCAGAGGGAGTGCTAGGGAAAAGGAGAAGGAATGGTGTTGGAGGAGAACAGTGGGTTGAAGCAAAAGGGAAAGGTCTTTGGGGGAGGGAGAGGTGAAGGGAAGGAGGGAGAGAGCACAGGTGGTAAAAAAAGGACCTAAAAGACGTGTCAACTGCTGTGGATCAGAGATGAAGGACTTATCCACCTTGAGCACAGGTGGAGGGAAATAGAAGAGCAGGGAGAATTGGGCATTAGTGACCTTCCAGAACTTTGAGGGTTGGTTAAGGTTGTTCTAGAGAGTGGATGCAGTGTAGTCAGACTTCTCAAGCTTAGTAGTTCTGGTACAGGCACTGCAAAGAGGCTTTCATTAAGTAAGGTCAGTTGAGGAGTCAGTGGATCGGCCAGGCAAGGTCAAGTGCATGTTGACAAGACAGCAACTCCACTGCGATCCAGGGGAGTGGTGAACCATGGACCCGAATTTTGCTCAGGAGGGGCATGATGATCCCAGGCTAACAAGGATTAACTCAATAGCTGTGTTAATTTTGCTGGCAGCTAGTATGGGGTACCAGTCAGTTGACATCAGGTCAGCAAGTAAAAAGGATAGATCATGGATTGGAAGGATTTAAACTGGATGAATTTAGGAGGGCTTTGGGATGGTGAATCTCAATGATCACTGAGGGCATCAAGGAGGGTATCAGCATCCACGATACAGTGAGATATGGTGGGGGTAGGAGGAGGAGAAGATCTGATCCAGAAGAGAGTGATTATGGGTTTTGGAGCTGAAACTGGTGGGATCAGAGATCATTTGGGTAAGCTGGAGAGAATATGTGGAGGATATGTGGCAACCAATGTGACCACTGCCCCCTCGAAGGCTATCTTATCTTTTGGGAGGCAGGAAAGGCCGTTATGAGGGGAGTGGTGGTCACATTCATGGTGGCCAAACATAAGAAAAACAAGGAGTTGTTTAGGAAATTACAGAGCTGAGTTGAGGAGCTGGAATGGAACGTAGATGGGGACCCCACTGAAGAGATACACAGGTTGCTTGAAAGTGCAAGGGAAGCTGTCAATACAAAACTCATGGGATACGGGGGGGGGAGGGTTCAAGCGTGGCCCTTCTCTACAAAAACCAATGCTTCGATGAGTAGGGAAACAAACCGAGCCCTATGTTAGCAAGGTTAGCTAGGAAAGTAGGAAGTCAAATGATAGTGTATCAATCAAGAGAGGGATGGAATACTCACAAACCAGACTAAGGATATCCATAAATGATCTGTACACTTCTATACAAAGCTCTACAGGAGGGAGTGTGGTGAGAGAGAGACCAAGGCAAGCTCATTCCTCAAAATGGTTAAATTACCAAAACCCACAGAAAAGCAGTTGCAGGAATGAGTAACCTCATTTCACTGGATGAGGTCAGAGAAGCTGCAGCTGAGCTGGCAAGAGAAGAAGAAGAATCAGGATTTATATAGCGCTTTCCATACACAGTATCCCAAAGTGCTTTACAAGCAATGCTAGACTGGTAGTGAAGTGACTGAATGCGTGGTGGCAGCCATATCGCACATCATCACCCACACACAGCCTGGATAATTGCATGAACCAGTTTTTAAGGGATGGAGAATGTTGGCCAGGACACCGGGAATGCTCCCTGCTCTTTCCGAAGAGTGCCCTGGGTTCTTTTACTTCCATCTGGACACCCACCAGGACAACACCAGGATGGGCAGAAGGGACCTCGGTTTAACATCTCATCCAAAGGATGGCACACCCCAGCAGTACAGCACCCCCCAATACTGCACTCGGATGCCAGCGATTTTTAGGTGCAAGTCCAATCCTGGTGTGGGACGAGAACCCACGACCTTCTGGTCCAGAGGCAGATGTGCTACCAACTGAGCCATGCTGACAGACAAGAAGACATGGGTGGGCCAGATGGACTACCTTTTGAACACTATAGAGGGGTGGGGGAGTCTGTATGGAAACACATGCACAACATGTTTAAGGAGGCACAGAAGTTGAGACAATTACCTGGTATGTGTAATGTTGCCATGATCACAGTTATACATAAAGGGGGCAAGGACCCCAGAGAACGTGCAGTCTATAGGTCAGTCTCACTTTAATCGGTGACGTTAAGGTCCTTGCAAAAGGTCTGGTCAAGCAGCTAGAGGGAATTCTACCTTCCATGTTAAAGGATTATCAAACAAGGTTTGTCAGGGGTCACTATTCCTATCATAATGTTAGATGCCTCTTGAATGTGCTACAGTAGTGTAAGCCCCCCTCACAGGGTGGGCTTACTCGCCACTGTTTTGGATCTTCCCCTTCTCTGTGTAAGGCCCCATTTTCCAGAAGTGCTTTCAGGCCATTACATTTCACTGCCACCAGAGGGGGAAGTGTCTTGGTCATTATTTAAGCCCTGGTCCCCCGGGGGTGGGGGGGGGAGATAGGGAGTCCGTGGCAGACAGTAGTGGCCAAGGAGTCAGCATGGAAGAGTTGGTGCAATTTGAGAGGAGGGTTGGTCTCTGCCAGGAGGGCTGGCAGCAGTTTTGCGGCCATGGGGGTCAGGGAATGAGGTTGTCAGCTGCAAGTTGAAAGGGATGGCTGGAAGCAGAAAGGAAAATTTGGAAAGGTGCTGGAATCCCTACTGCGTCGCAGGGGTCCAGGTACTCCGTTGTTTTGGTAAGGGGCATTCTAGCAGTGAGGCTCCTGCAGTGGTGGCAAGGCTGCAGCAGGGTCGCTGAAACTGGTAGATCCAATGGGCCGTACCCATGTGGCACACTGCCAGGAGGACTAGTTTCAGAAAGGGGAGTGTGGCCTGGGATTTGCTATGGGGTCTGCTGTGCCCATGTCTGGGGCAGTCCCTGGGGCCTGCCATGCCTGTGTTTGGGGCAGGCCCATCAGACCTGTTAAGGGACATGACTCCTGGGGAACAGGAACTTTTGGAAATGGTGGGAGCCGCGACAACGCTCGGTGCAGCCTGGAGCAGGGTCAGAGAGCAAGAGGAGGCAAATGCACCGTTTAATGGCTCAAGAAAACAGGTATGGGTAAATTATTGGGAGCAGCTGTGGGAGGCTTAGGTTGCAAATTGCCCTGAGATCCAGTTTTGACTCAGATGGCATGGAAGGAGTAAGGCACTCCCCAACTAGGAGGATAAAGCATGGAAAAGTCAGTTTGTAAGAAAAGCTGTTTTTAATAAAGGGAGGCAGTATAGTGCAGTGGTTTAAGGCTCTGAACTGCAAATCTGGAGACCTGGGTTTGAATCCCATAGCCTCCACTTGCATACTGTGTGACCCTGAGCAAGTCACTTAACTTCCCTGTGCTCCCAGGTCGCACCTGTAAACAAGCTTTCAGCTTAGTGTGCCACTCCTGGCTAAACAATTGAAAAAAATAAAATAAAGTGAGATCTCTGACTAAGCGAAAGGTAAAAGTGGAGCCAGAGTGATCTATGAGCCAGGCCTTTATGAAAATCTTGGTTGCTTTGGTCGACCTAAAGGTGCCCTGTGAAAGCTGTTTGTACTCCAGGAACAATCTCTCAGCCCCAAGGAGTTGCTCCTAGTTTTATTTTAAGAAACTTTGGACGTAATCATTTCCACATCCAAAATAAAATTTTATTGTTCCTGTGATTATGGTTGTGGCGAGCAATTATTCAAAAAATTAATTAAAACATTTTGCTCATATTATTTATTGCTTCTGAGAACATGACCCCCCCTCCCCAATTCAGATGATCAGCGGAGATGCCACTGGCAGAAAGAACACCATCTGTAGCGGAAAGATGCTACCAGGGTAAGGGAAGGCCTCAGTGAGAAGACATCAGCAGGTAAGGCCACCCTGTTTTTCCAGTCTTGCTGTGAAAGTGCCAGGAAGTGTTCAGGTCTGTGCCCCCATATACACACACACAATATGGGATCCCTAGACAAAATGAGGACCAGGGTGGGTTACAGTGGGGTTGTCAGCATCTGGAGGTGGTTGTGTGATCTCTCTGGATGCTGAGAAAACATTTGATAGGGTAGAATGGGGCTATATGTTTAATGTCCTGTTTTTTTTGGCCTGGGGATACATTTCTAGAAATAGTAAGGCTTTTATATACAAAACCCAGGATGAATATATTAGTGACCAGGGAACTCTTTGAGGAGTTTAAGTTAGCAAGAGACACTCAACAGGGGTGCCCCATCTCCTCACCTGTTTGCTCTGGCCATTGAGCCTCTAGCGGAGACAATTAGGATCAGCCAGGAGGTTATGGGGGTGGAAGGTGCATGGGGTAGACACCACAAGATATCCCTATATGTGAATGATTTCCTGCTGTATTTGATTCAACCTAGGACTTTTAGCCCAGGAGTTACTATGATTATTGGCATCTATTCACTGACATGGCCTTTTATGCCCAAATTGATCATAGTGGCAGGTGCCCACCAGTGGAGGTGTGCAAATCACGTGATATTCACTAATGGCCCTATGAACAGATGGAGTGGTACATGGGGCCACACTGGAGTGCTCAGAGCAAGGCATGGGAGGGACCACCAGAGGCAGCAACACCACTTGACCCCTTTATATATGGTTCAATTCAATTCAGTTTATTGGAAAGCAAAATTGAGAGAAAAATCTCTCTTTTACATTGAAAACATGGCACTCCAATGTGCATGCACGCTAGTGCATGTGGAGGTGCTGACATGGCAACAATGTTGCGTATCATACAGGGACACGGCCATGGGTGCCAACCCAGTGATGTGACATCCATGCCAATGTCCTATGCCCCACCGGTGTAGGGGTCATTTAGGCATAGGCCGTCCATGCAGTAGGGTTGACACCTGTTCAGTGTGGGCACAGTAAGTGTGTGTAAGGATAGACTTTGACAACAGATAAGGACCGCTTGGCCCACCCATTCTGCCCATTTCCCTAACTATTGGATAAGCTGCAGATTCTAGTTTACCAACAGTCTACTTCCTCCAACCCCCCACTATAATTACCTTATGGCTGTCCCATGCATTCTTGAATTCCCCCACTGTTTTTGACCCCACAACCTCCTCAGGGAGGCGGTTCCATGCGTCCACCACTCTTTCCATGAAAAAATATTTCCTCATGTTACCAGTAAGCTGTCCCTTCCCCATCTTCAAATTGTGCCCCCTTGTTCTTGCACATCTCTTTTTCTGAAAGATGCTACCTTTTTGGACTTTGTTGTTTCCCTTGACGTACTTAAACGTTTCTACCATGTTCCCCCTCTCCCTTCTTTCCTTAAGGGCATACATATTAAGCTCTCTTAGTCTCTCTTCATATGGCTTCTGTTGCAAACCCTACACCATTTTAGTTGCCCTCCTCTGGATTGCCTCTATCCTGTCAATGTTCTTGCTGAGATAGGGTCTCCAAAAACTGCACGTAGTACTCCAGATGGGGTCTCACCAACTGTCTGTACAGAGGGATAACAACTTCTTGTTTTCTACTGGTGATGCTTCTCCCTATGCATCCCAGTATCCCCACCGCTTTCCTTACTGCCTTCTCACATTGCTTACCTATCTTAAGGTCATCTGATATGACTACCCCCAAGTCCCTTTCCATTTTTGTTGTTGTTAGTACCTCCCCCCTCCCCCCCCCCATTGTGTACTCTTCACCTGGGTTTTTGTTTCCCGGGTGCATTATTTTGCACTTCTTTGTACTGATTCTAAGCTGCCATACTTTTGACCATTCCTCCAACGTTGCCAAGTCCCTTCTCATCCTTTCCACCCCCCTTGTGTATCAACTCTGCTGCAGATCTTTGTGTCATCTGCAAAGAGGCATACTTTTCCTTCCAGACCCTCTGAAATGTCTCCTATAAAGACATTAAAGAGGACCAGTCCCAGTACTGAACCCTGTGGTACCCCACTGGTAACCCCCCTTTCTTCCGAATGAGTTCCATTTACTATTATCTTCTGCGTCCTGTTGTGCAGCCAATTTGTTACCCAGGCTACCACCCTGGGACCCACTCCCAGGCTGGCTAACTTGTTTATTAATCTTTTGTGTGGGACTGTGTCAAATGTCTTGCTAAAGTCTAGGTAGGCCATATCCACAACCCCTCCCTGGTCTACTACTTTGGTCACTCAGCCAAAGAAATCGATTAGATTTGTCTGACATGACGATCTTCCTACTGTGAATCCATGCTGCCTTGGGTTCTGTGCCACTCTGGCTTCTAAGTACTCAACAATTCTTTCTTTCAGAAGTGATTCCATAATTTTCCCTACCACTGAGGTCAAACTAACAGGTCTGTAGTTTCCTGCCTCTGCCTTGCTCCCACATTTGTGAAGAGGAATCACATCTGCCCTCCTCCAGTCCCTCATCCTCCCATGATTTGTTAAAAAGGGTAGTCACTGGATGACTATGTTTTATTTACCCTGTGGAGGACTGTGTATATAGCATATGTCTGAAGAATGGAGGGAAGTCATAATGACAACCTGTTGGCCCTATGTGATGAGATGGAGTTCGGACAATTCAAGAGAAGGTGAGGGGAATCTGTATAGACTGTCGGGGGGAAGGGCTTAGCGCGTGTGTTTCTGATGCGGCCTGCCCCCCTCCTTGGCGCCTCTCACCTAACCAAACGCAGGATAAAGAGATAGTTAAATGCTGTGCTTCAGCGGAAGAGCATCTCCAAGATGCATTGGGAGTAGATGGTTTCACTCTGAAGCGGGGAGACAGTTATGCAGGAGGGATCTTTGTAGTTATAGTTGAGTTGGGCATGGGGGTTATTGTTGGATACTTGAATATGTTAAGTAGTAATTCAATAGATTGAGTCTGACCATGGTCAGAGCAGTGGGGCACATGTATCATTTGGGAGGTTATAGACACTTATGCTGTGGTTGCAATTAGTGTCAACAAGGGAGGGGGGGTTTGAGTTAGTTATAAGCCAAATTGGTTATGGGGTCGAAGGGGGTAAATCATACGGGGAGGAAGGGAAGCAAGGAGGGGATCTGGGGATGATATGGATGATGCTGTAGTTATGGGGGGTAGGAGGGTATGTTGTTCCTTTTTTGACATTGTTTAAATGTTTCTTCTACTGTATGTTTGTGTATAGATACATAGATACATAGACAGTGTCGGCAGATAAGGGCCTATGGCCCACCCAGTCTGCCCATTTGAGCTTGTAAGTTCAGTTTGTTTTCCTAGAAGTCTGTTGCCCCTTACCCCTGACCTCTAGAATTCCTTTATGTCTATCCCATGCATTCTTAAATCCCGTGATTGTTTCAGCCCCCACCACTTCCTCTGGCAGGGTGTTCCACTTGTCCACCACCCGCTCTGTGAAGAAATTCTTTCTCATGTTTCCTCTGAATCGTCCTCCTCCAACTTCATCCCATGCCCCTAGTCCTGGAACATCTTTTCGCTTAAAAATAGTGTTTTCCTGCACCCTGTTCTTCCCTGTAAGATACTTGTATGTCTCTATCATATCCCCTCTCCTCCCTCCTCTCCTCCAGGGAGTACATGTTCAGTTCCTTCAACCTGTCTTCATAGGACTTGTGATACAATCCATGCACCATCTTTGTTGCCCTCCCTCTGAACCTTCTCTACCCTGTCTATGTCCTACGTAGGTATGGTCTCCAGAACTGTACACTGTACTCCAGGTGGGGCCTCACTAGTGTCTTGTATAGCGGAATTATGACCTCCCTTTTCCTGCTGGTGATGCCCCTGCCTATACATCCCAGCATCCTATTTGCTTTACCTGCTGCCTTGTCACACTGTTTCCCTACCTTGAAGTCATCCGAGATGATAACCCCAAGATCCCTTTCCTGCTTGGTGCATGCTATATCCTGGCTGGTATGCACTTCATGATACTCGACAATCGCTGAGGAGACAGGTATGGGGCGATCAAGTGATGCAACTTAGGGCATGGAGGGACTCAATGGCAAATTCTTATGAGCAGGGAATGAAGATGATTGCAAATGGCGAATAGCCAAAAATTTACGGTGATTTCTTGAAATGTGAAGGGGATTGCCAACCTGATTAAGCGTACTATGCTCCTAACAGTGCTCAAAAAATGAAGGGCACATGTGGTATTATTGCAAGAGACTCACTTATCGGATTTGGAGCACACTAAATTGGCTCGGGGATGGGTGAGTAAGTGTTTTGCAGCCTCCTACTCCACGCATAAATGCGGGGTAGCCATCCTCCTGAGTAAGAGTTTGCCATTTGAGGTTAAAAAAATTGTAAGGTACCATCGAGAAGGCAGATATATTTTTCTGGTAGGGCAGCTCTATGGAGAGACGGTTACCTTTGGTTGTGTTTACGCCCGAGCCACATATGAACCACAGTTTTTTCCGGAACTCGTGGATTTGTTAACTAAAGAACAGTTCCCAGGTTTAATTATAGGGGGATATCTGAATAGCACACTGGACCCAGTGTTGGACCACTCAGATGGTAAAGGGCGAATGACAGAGGCAGTGTGACAGTGGCGACTGGGGATGGTAGAGATGGATTTAGTGGATAGTTGGTGGTTGGTGAACCCAGGGGCTAAGGAGTATACGTTTTTTTCCAATCCACATAAGACATGGACGGGAATAGATTATATATTGGTTCCCAGAGAATGGAATGATAGGGTAGTAGACGTGTCGCACAGCCCTATCCATATCTCGGACCATGTTATGGTGATAGGAAGGATTAGAATGCGCATTGCAGGAGATACACCAAAGCAATGAAAATTTCCCTCATATATGCTGCCTAATAAGGAGTTCAGGGAATATCTAGCCAGCCAGTGGCAGTTCTATAAGGAAACCAGGATCGGAAGTGTCTAGGGCTACATATTGGGATGCGGGAAAAGCCTTTTTGAGATAGCTTATATGGCTAGGATTCGGAAAGAGAAATGGGAGAAAAGGCAGGGGTTGAAAAGGCAGCTTAAAGAATTGGAGAGACGTGTGGCCCAGGGAGAGAAGGGGGCAATAGACCGATTACTCATGATGACAAGGGAGACCTTAAATTCAATGGTGCGAGGGGAAGCCAGAACCTCATGGCTTTCCTGTAAATGGCAGGTGTTTGAGTTGTCCAATAAACTGGGCCCGTTATTGATTAGGTTTATGAAGGGAGGGAAATGCCCCACTAGGATAATGGGGATTAAGGATAGGTGGGTAGAGTGCACAGGGAGACGGGGGAAGTGAGAGCCTGTTTTCAAGAATTCTATACCTATTTGTATGGAGCGGAATGTAAAGGGAGGGACGAAGGATCCAGGATTTTCTTACTAAGGTGGACTTACCCAGTCTTACAGAGAGCCAGAGGAGCCGACTTAGTCAGCCTATAACAAAAAGGGAAATATTACAAGCCATAGGGAAGTTGCAGAATAGTAAGGCGAGTGGACCAGATGGCTTCCCTGTAGAATTTTATAAGGCCCTGGCAGGTCAGTTGGCCGAAACACTAAGTGAGGTGTTTCGGGTAGGGGAGAGTGAGAGAAGCCCGCGAATACCTGATACTTGCTATGATGCCATGATATACCTGGTCCCCAAATTGGGCAGGGACACGATTAACTGTGCCTCATACAGACCGATTTTCCTGTTGAATTGTGACCTCAAAATCCTTTGCTAAGGTTTTGGCTATGAGGTTGGAGGATTGCTTGCCAGCATTGGTTCACCCAGACCAGACCAGATTTATAAAGGGAAGGTTATCCTATCATAATATGCATAGATGGCTGAATGTGGTTTGGAGAGCAGGACAAGACGTAGAGAAAACATATGTTATTTAAATGGATGTGGAAAAAGCATTTGATAGGGTAGAGTGGGAGTACCTCTTTGAGGTTCTGACCCGGTTTGGTCTGGGTGACCCATATGTTCGGTGGGTTAAAGCATTGTACCAGGCCCCTAGGGCTCGGGTTCTGGTCAATGGGGTACCTACTGAGCCCTTTGCCCTGGAAAGAGGGACTAGACAGGGTTGCCCACTTTCACCGCTATTATTTGCCTTGCCGTTGGAACCTTTAACTGCAGCAATAAGGCAATGTCAGGGGATTTGGGGTGTCAAGGGAGAGTGGAACAGTGACCATAAGATTACTTCATATGCGGATGACATGTTATTATTTGTTAAGGACCCTCAACAGTCAATGCCACTACTTTTGGAACTGATTGAGAATTTTGCCTAGTTTTATGGTTATAAAATTAAGCTCAATAAGTCTCAAATGCTATGTTTCCCCAGCTTAGAAGCAGAAGATGTGGAATGGGGATACACTGCAGGACAACAAGTATAACGTACTTGGGCATAAAAGTGGGTAAGACGATCGGGTCGTTGTATGGACTGAATTACACGCCACTTATTAAAATAATAGAGGCGGATCTGAGGAGATGGATGCAATTGCCTATATCTTGGTTGGGGCGAATTAATGTATTAAAAATGAATATCTTACCTAGAATTCTGTACCCCATGCAGATGATCCCTGTACGGATAGTAAGGAAAGATATTGCCAGATTACAGAAACTATTTGCTCAATTTATTTGGAAGGGGCAAAGGTCAAGAGTCCACCTTCAAAGACTTAAAGCTGAGACAGCCAAAGGGGGGTTTAATTTTCCAGACTTAACACATTACTATCTGTCTATCCAGAAAAGATAGGTAGCAGATTGGGTATTCCGCCCTGAGGTAGCAAGTTGGGTTGCACTGGAACAGAGTGGTTGTATGGGAAGGCTACTGGCATATCTACATAGTAAAGGGTTGCAGGCATATACTGCTCGGGGAGGTCAGAACCCTCTAGTCAAAACAGTGTTGGAAGCCTGGGGGCTTCTTAGGAAAACTAGGGGGATTATGGTAGGGGAAACAATATTACTGCCAGTAGTGGGGAACCCCTTTTTTCTTCCAGGGTTAGAAGATGGGGGTTTCAGGGAGTGGGAGAGAGGTGGGGTGAGATGTGTGGGTAATCTGATTAATAATGGTACATTAAGTACATTAGAAGACATTAAGCAGGAATTTGGCCTACAAGGACACCAGCTGTTTTGATATCTTCAACTTTGAGCATTTATGTTGAAAATAGAGAGGGGAGGAGTGGACACACACAGCTGGGGCTCAATAGAGGCATTGATATTGGGAACACATAGAGACCCCAAAGGATTTATTGGAAAGGCTACAAGAGTGGGGAAGTAAGATTGGTTGTATCATAAGCAAAGGGTGAAGCAGTTGTGGGAAAAGGATCTAGGAAGGGAAATATCGGAGGAGAAATGGAAACAAATGCTGGTGGGACATAGTGGACTGCTAATATGTAATAAATTCAAAGAAGCGTACTATAAATTTTTACATAGGCTTTACTATCCCCCAGTTGCAGTGCATAGGGTGCATCCATCTGTCTCTCCCCTATGTGGGAGATGTGGGATAGACAAAGGGACATATATGCACTGTTTTGGGGATTGTAGTGTCCTAAGGGCCTTTTGGCATAAAGTTTTTCAGGAAATAGGATGGATGGTAGGCTCCCCCATTAGGAAGGACCCTATAGTAGGGCTGTTTGGTATGTACCCGGATGGGGCAGGAGAGTGGGAACTAATGCCCCGTTGGATAAGAATATTAATGATCCTGGCTAGGCACTGTATTCAAAATACCTGGGTTAATAATGTAGCTCCAACCATACAACAGTGGCACCAGTTGGTGATACAGAATTTAGCATTAGAGAGGTTGTCATTAATGCTTAGGGGTAGGGGAGAGGCTTTTTACAGAGAATGTGCACCCTTCTTAGCTTCACTGCGTAAGGAAGAGTTGAATACTTTGTGTCATGGACTGATATGAAGGAGAATGGAGGGCAGTTCAGTGAGTCCCTCCATGCCCTGCTTGTCAATATTTTTACATATGTACAGTATTTGTTTAGACTATCTTAGTTATCAGCTCATGGATGTTTTTAATTGCAATTCATTTTTCATAAACTTATGCCCCAGTTAATATTTATTAACTATCCATTACTGTAATTTAATGTATCATTATGTAGTGAAATAGAATGGATAACTTAGAGATGTATAAACAAACGTCATTATGTAAGTAGAGTAAGGATTAATTATGAAGTGCATATGTGCATTTGTTTGTTTTTGTCCTGTATTGTTGTTGTACTGTACATGTTGTTATAACTTTAAAATTAATAAAAAGATTATACAAAAAAAAAGGTTAGTCAGTGGTGTCACTAGATCGCTCGTTAGTTCTTTTAGAATTTTGGGGTGAATCCTGTCAGGCCCCATTGCTTTGTCCACCTTTAGTTTTAGGAGTTCTTTCAGGACCCTTGCTTCTGTGAACGGACTGGTGTCAACCCCCCTGCCCAGAGTACTTCTATTGTTTGGTTTAGGTAACTCCTCTTCTTCTTCTTTTGTGAATATTGAGCAAAAGCATTCATTCAGTATCTCTGCCTTTTCACTGTCTCCCTCTGCCCACCTCCCCTCTCCTTTATTAAGCTTCACTATCCCTCCCTTGACCTTTCTTTGCTCCTTAATGTACCTATAAAAGGTTTTATCCCCCTTCTTAACTGAGTTGGCTATCTTTTCTTCGGTTTGGGCCTTTGCTACTCTGACTGCCTTCCCTACTTCCTTCTGCTTTAAATGATACAGTTCCCTGTCCTGCTCCTTCTGTGATTCCTTATACTTCCTGAATGCTATCTTTTTCTCCCTAACCTTCCCCACCTCTTTTGAGAACCATAGTGGTTTTTCACTCTGTTTTGTTTTCTTTATTTGTTTCACACAAAGGCTTGCTGCCTCTATGATGGCAGTTTTGATTTTTCTCCATTGTTCTTCCACCTCTCCTTTCCATCCATTTGCTAGTGCATTCCTTAGGTATTCACCCATTTTGCCAAAGTCAGCCCTTCTAAAGTCCAATATCGTTGTTTTTGTATAGCTTGACTCCACAGTTGTGTTTATCGTGAACCACACTGTGTGGTGGTCGTTTGTTCCCAGATGGCTATCCACTTCTAAATCTGTAATCCTCTCTCCATTTGAGAGTACCAGGTCCAAGATTACTCCCTCCTGAGTGGGTTCCAACACTAGCTGTCTAAGGCATGCCCCTGCAGAACATCGAAAATGACCCTGCTCTTGAATGTGGCTGCAGTAAATGTGTTCCAGTTAACATCTGGCATATTCAGGTCCCCCATCAACAATATCTCCTCTTTTTCTGCCATTCTGAGAATGCCTTCTATCATTTCCTTGTCCATTTCCTCTCCCTGAGATGGGGGGTCTGCATACAACCCCTGTGCAGATTGTGGTGCCACTCCCTGTCTCCAAGGTGACCCACAGTGCCTCCTGTCCTCCCCAGTTACCCTTTAGTTCTGTAGCTTTAATCCCTTCCCTTATGTAGAGAGCTACTCCTCCTCCTCCTCCTCTTTTACCTTCCCTGTCCCTTCTGTAGATTGTGTACCCTGGTATACTGACATCCCAGTCATGGTTCTCCATGTACCATGTTTCTGTGACTGTCACAATATCCAGGGGTCCCTCTTCCATCAGGGTCACTAGCTCAAGAAGCTTGTTACCCAGACTATGGGCATTGGTACTCATTGCCCTACATTTACCGTTGGCATTACCCTTTTTTGCCCTATCCCTGCCCTTATTGCCTTTGTCTTTTTTTTTTCCAATTACCCCTGTTCTGCCCCCTGTCAAACTCTGTACCTTGGTGCTTACCTTACTAACTACCATGTTTTGTGGGGAGAGGCTTGGAATTTCCTGCTTCCTATCAGCACCTCCCCCCTTGGAAAGTTTAAAAGCTTGCCAAAGAATCATTTAAATCTATCACTTAGGAGCTTGGTTCCCTTCCTGGACAGATGCAGACCATCGCGCCAGTATAGACCCACATCTCTCCAGGTGGCCCCCAGTCCCCAGTGAAGCCAAAACCCTATGTTTTGCACCAGTCTTTCAACCACTCATTGTGTTGCCCATGCACCCTGGCCATGGGCTACGTCATTGCTGCCGCACCCACCATGCCGTGAGACTCCCACCCCACATGCAAGTGAAATGGATCCGGCTACATGAATCATTCTGTGACTGGATGGAAGCAGGACTCATGCCTCGGTGCATGCCATACTACTTCAGTATGCAAAGACCATGACCGTCAACCCCCGGGTTCCTCCCTGTGATAAGTCTGGCCAACCAAAAGGAGTGTGGCATGCATGGGGAGCTAACTGTCTCATGGAGCTGGGCAGACATCTTGGGTGCAGGCAGGGAGCTGAATAGAGACCAGAGACAGGAGCCACACATTTGCCAGCATCCCACCATGGAAAACACTCAAATGGCCCCTCTGGTCAATAGTCCGTATACCCTAGGCGACCCCAATACCGTGAGCACCACAGACATTTTAGACCGCGCTGTACCTGCAGTGGGGAACTGTCGGTGAGTACCCTGTTCACCATATGCATATTCAGAGCAGGTGATAGTGCGAGCAGTATGTGTCCAGCAAAATGGCTGCGTGGTACATGTGGTGGCAGCAATAGACCTAGAGGGACCTGTGCAAGCATTGCACTTGGCATGCCACACAGAGCCATCATAAGGATATGGCACACAGCATAACCACCCCAATGGGTGGTCACAGGGAAGATACAGAGTATACTGCAAACTGGAAAGGATGCATACCCTAGTAGACAGATATGCATGACTATGTACTGCAGTAGCAGTCTTGTCTGGATAAAGATAGAGTATAGGAGCAGATGCTATGTAGGTGTGTTAAGGCAGGGTACAGTATATAATGGGCAGAAACAAATCAGTGTGTCTAGTTCACAGGGTGTTGTAATGGCTGGGAGTGGAGACTCACGTGAAATGACAGTATCCCTAGCAACGCTGGAATGGCTGCTGTGGAGGGAGCCAAGCACAGACCCTGCCCCATAGGTACATTTCCGTGGTGACGTGTTCAGCCACAGGGCCCCGATGTTGTTACATGAAACCTATGCAAGTGATGCCAGGAAACCTCTGGGGCAACACAGATAACAGCAGCTGCATCTAGGGCAGACTCCATTGGAGTACATGGAGTATTGAAAGTCAGTGACTGGAGAAGGTGGTTCTTTGTGATGCAGGTTCTGGCACCACTACTGCCACCTCTACCTGTGACATCCACACCTTGGGGAGTCAATGGAGGGGTGGAAGAAGTCAGGAACATTAGCTCTGCTGCCCAGATAATAGAGCTGTAGGGGTGGCTACTGCCATGGAGTGGTGCAGCAACAGGGCCTGCCTCTCTGGGCCAACAGCAGCAGCACATGAAGTGTACACGGACACAGAGGTGAACCCTCAAGCCTCAGCAGTGACAGCCTGCCCCATGATCTCCGGGACTGTCTTGGTCATACCACCTCCTATTGGGACATCAAGGTGACATTGGGGCAGGAAACATGGTGCATGGAGGGCAAGAAGATGTGGCACCACAGGACCACCACCAGCAATGGCTACCATGGGGGGGGAACGCAGACAAGGAAATGAGTCACCTCACCCAGTACCTTAAGGGACAGTGGCTGCAGCCAGGCTAGGCCTCACAGGGCCATGTATGACCAATGCCCAAGTGGTCCCAGATGGAGAGGTTAATTTGCTGTCGGATGAAGGTGGAGTACCCCACACACAACTATCCCTACTTATCAGAGTTGCTTTGGGATGAACTTGAAAGGAACAAGGAGGATTGGTTGTATGGGGTGGTTCTGGTAAAAGACCCATGCCAAACATGGAATGGGGAAGGGAACTGCAGTGCCACATCTCCTGGAGGTGTGGGTGCATGCCAGGTCCTTCATGGACACTGTTTATGCGGGGTTGACCATAATAAAAAACTGTGTACCGTTCGAGAACATTGAGGGACACAGAACAGATTACTCAGTGGATGCCATGAACTCATTCAGCAAACCCTGAACCAAGCTTGACCTCCATTAATATGTTTAGCCAGCCATGGGGGACCACTGTACCCCATCAGAGGTGGCCTATGGCATTGGTGACTTCCAGGTCACAGGAGGACTTGCCAGGACACTTTGATGCAGGCTGATGTATTCAAGGAGGCCCTTGGCCACATTCCAGACATTTGTTTTGGATATACCCCTAGATGGACTTTTAGGGACACCTCCCCTGTTGTGTAATATGTTTCTAAGAGTGTGTTTTGTGTGATGCTGTTGTTACAGCCCTGCCATTGCCTTCTGAGCACTTATAAACCTTGCACTGTCCTGCAGCTTACTATGTTGTCTGCTTTACTATGTGGGTATGGGATTGGCCAGGCCCCTTGGATGGACCCATATAGGGGCACCCTTATTAGGGGGACGTGGGAGGAAGGGAGGAAAGAAGAGATGGAAGGAGGGAGGGAAGGGGTACCTTGTTCTGTATGGCACCATAGGGAGGGGCACCAGGTGATGGGACCCAAAGTCATACTGCAAGGTACTGGAGACACATGGCCTGCATTGGGGACGCTGCATCCTGTGTGGTATGGTGAGTCTGCAGCAGCTAGGTCACATGCCATGCCCCTCTGGGCATGCCCACAGGGGACACTGAACATGATACTATCACACAGGGGACACTGGCCAGTGCAGAACCAGCCCTGACATCCTTGCATCTCTGTGGCATGTATGAACCATGGGGGGGGTATGGCTGCACAGTGTGTTCGAGTACATCCCTGTAGGATGGTGGCTGTTGGAGCCATGACCTGAGGTTTATGGCAGGGATCTGCCTGGCATAATTTTCCGAGGCCTGCACACAAGCCTTTCCACCATAAAATGCATTGTATGTATGCATTATGCCATGCGTGCAGCATATAGCCATTTGGCACCCCCACCGCAGAGAGCGCCCTCTGGGGCATGCATGCTATGCATCTGTAATGCCAGAGTCTCAGCTATGCATCCCACTTAGGTGTGATGTGTGTGTGAATCGTGCATATAGCCCTCCACGGGGCACTTACACAGTGCGAATTATGCTATCACATTGCTGAATAGTGGCCACAGAGTTTTGCCAGGTTTTCTGGATACTGAATCAACTCTAATAAATCTGAGCTGATGAGTATTAGAAGGGGTGGATCTTAGAGCGTTGGATGAAATAAAATACAAGGCTGTTAACTCATACATTAAATACTTTGCCATTAAGCTGGAAGATTCCTGGCCACTTTGTACAACTTAAACTACAGTATAAACCTAACCTCTCCTCTCCTCTCCTCCTCTCCTCTCTCCTCTCCTCTCTGTAATCAGAGCCAATCTTCAGAGATGGCAGATCCCACCAACCTCTTCACTGGAGAGAATTAACTGAATTAAAATGAATATTCTTCTTTGGGTACTGTATCCCATCCAGATGTTATCAATGGGTCTAATTCGGACTGATTTGCAAAACTTGGAAAAGAACTGTGCTGAGTTTGTTTGGGCCAATAAACGAACAAGAGTCAGTCTGCTCTGACTGAGATGCCCCACAGCAAGGGGAGGGTGGTAATTCCAAGACCTCTCCCTATATCATGTGGCCATACAGCCAAGACTACTACCAGAATACATAGGGACAGAAAGGGGCAAGTTGGGCCCCCCTAGGAAGAGGTGAGGTGGTCCACCTACTGACAGTACACTTAAATCCAGGCAGCCTCCAGGTGTTTTGAGGACCGAGAAGGAATAGTCATTTGGAGGTATAACTGATCAAGGCATGGGGCAGATAAAACATAAAATGGGTGAGGCAAATACAGTACTGGCCCCAGAATATGCTAACCCAGAATTCCTGCCAGGAACTTTACTAAGATGGGGATATGTCTCAAGAATGCCCTAGCAGGAAGGGATGAATGGGGGAGGGGGGTTGAGGTGCAGTGGGCCCATCTGAAAACAGTCATAGTGGAGGCAACAAATCTTTGCATTAGGCAAGTAAACAAGGGCAAGAGAAAGAGAAAACCACTATGGTTCTCAAAGGAAGTGGCCAGGAATGTAACGGGTAAAAAAAGATGGCTTTCAGGAAGTACAAGAAAACACAGAAGGAGGAGGACAGGGTAGTTTACCTGGATAAACAGAGGGAGGCAGGGAAAGCAGTCAGGAGCGCAAAGGCACAAATGGAGGAAAAAATAGCACAGGAGGTAAAAAAATTGGACAAGACTTTATATAGGTATATTAGTGAAAAGAGAAAAATCAGGGGTAGAATTGTAAGGTTTAAAGGGGAAGAAGGGGAATATGTGAAAGGGGACCTGGAAAAGGCATTAATACTGAACAAATATTTTTGTCGGTATTCACAGGAGAAGGAGAAGGTGAGGGACCACAGTTAGGCAACAATGAGCAAATATGGGAGGGAGGGAGGTGGACACCAGTCCATTTATGGAAGAGAGAGTCCAAAAGAACTCACAAATCTGAAAGTGCACAAGGCAACGGGACCAGATGGGATACATCGTAGAATATTAAGGGAAGTACAGGAGGTGGTGGTAGCACCACTGACAGCCCTGTTCAATGAGTTACTCAATACGGCAGTGTTTCCAGAGGATTGGAGGAGGGCAGATGCATTCCCTTTTCACAAAAGTGGGAGTAGGGAGGAGGTTGGAAACTATAGACCAGTCAGCCCCATCTCAATAGTGGGGAAAATTATGGAATCACTACTTAAAGAAAGGATTGTGGAACACCTTGAATCCAGCAGAGCACATCATCCAAGACAGCATGTATTCACAGTGGGAAGGTCATGTCAAACAAATCTAATTGATTTCTTTAATTGGGTGACTAGGGAAGTGGATCAAGGGGAGCGGTGGATGTGGCCTACCTGGATTTCAGTAAGGACTTCAATACCGTTCCACATAGAAGACTTGTGAACAATCTGGGCAGCCTGGGAGTGGGTCACAGGGTGGTAAACTGGGTTAGGAACTGGTTGAGTGGTAGAAGACAATAGGTGGTGGTAAATGGAGCTCAATCTGAGGAAAGGAGGGTGACCAGCAGGGTGCCACAGGGATCAGTTCTGGTGCCAGCCCTGTTTAATGTCTTCATATGTGACATTACGGAGGGGCTAGAAGGGAAGGTGTGACTGTTTGCAGATGACACTAAGATCTGCTACAAGGTGGACACTCCGAGAGGGGTGAAAAAAATGAGGAGGAACCTAGGTAAACTGGAGGAATGGTTTAGAGTGTGGCAGCTGAGATTCAATGCAAAAACGTGCTAAATCATGTATTTTGGGCACAAGAACCCAGGGAAGGATTACATGATGGGAGGGAGGGGAGATACTGATGGTCACCGAGCAAGAAAGGGATTTGGGGGTAATCATTCCTGATGACCTAAAGGCAACCAAACAATGTGTCAAGGCTGTGGAGAGAGCCAGTGGGATGCTGGGGTGCATAGGGAAAGGTATCACCAGCAGAAGAAAAGAGGTGGTGATGCCACTGTACTGATCATTGGTGAGACCTCATTTGGAGTACTGTGGTCAGTTCTGGAGGCTGCATCTCTGTAAGGACATAGACAGGGTGGTGGCAGTTCAAAGAAGGGCAACAAAGATGGTGCAGGGCCTGCACCAAAATTCATATGAGGAGAGACTGGGAGACCTCAAAACATATACCATGGAGGAGAAGAGAGGCAGGGGAGATATGATAGAAACCTACAAATATTTAAAGGGCATAAATAGGGTACCAGAGGGTAGCATACTTCAGAAAAGGAGATGTTCAGGTACAAGGGAGCATGACATGAGGTTGGAAGAAGGTAGACTAAGGGGTAACATGAGGAAGTATTTCTTCATGGAATGGGTGGTAGATGCATGGAATAGACTCCCAGTGGAGGTGGTGGGGGCAAACACAGTGGGGAATTCAAAAATGCATAGGACAGGCATAGGGGAAGCCTAGCAATAGGAACGAGAAGGTAAAGCCAGATATCGAGTAGGGTCTGCAGCTTTTGCAGTAGGTAGGGAAAATGGGCAGACTGGATGGGCCTATTGGCCCTTATCTGCTATCAGTTTCTATGTTTCTAGGTTTCAGTTTCTATGTCTCTATGACTGGAGGATCACAGATTTCAGACCTGGGAGGTAGAGGGGTGAGAAGTCCTTACCACACATTATGAAGGAACTGGAGAGACCAAACATGTATTTGTTCAGGTACTTCCAAGTCAGGAATTAGGCCCAGAGCACAGGCAGGTTAGATCAGCAAACTCACAGATCCATGACATGGAGCAATATATCCTGCAAGCCAGACTCAGTCCTAAGAGTACATTGGACAGAGCATATTATATATTGAAGAATAAATCCCCTGATCTCTCGCAGAAGGTTAAGTAGTTATAGGAATATGATATGCAGTGTCCAGTCCCTGAGAGGGCTTGGAGTGGGCTGTGTGTGTCTCACATTGGATTGCTAATCTGCAACAAGTAAAAGGATGCCCAGTACAGATTCTTACATGTAACCCCCTTGTTACCCGGGGTTACTAGAACCCCAGTAAGACCTAGTAGTAGGCAGGGAAGGCAACTTGTGAAACTCCAGTTAAATGGGTTTCACACTGTCTCACTCTGTTCTCAGTCTTAGCTGAGACTGAGGGATGACATCACCAATAGAACTTTCGCAGCTGCATGAGCCACATTGGAATCTGCAGCAAGGGGAGTTAGATAGAACGTTGGGAGTTTTCAAAGAGAGTCGGCAGTTGGTGTTCCTGAGTTTGTTGGAATGCAAATAATATGTAGAGGAGATGTGACAGACGTCTACCCTTAATCTACATTTCAAAGTTCAGTAAAGGAATTGTTCAGTTTTCCAGAGAAATGGCCGGGTATGGGCTGTGGGAGCTGGAGGTGGGTGCCCCCCCATCTTTAGTGACCAGGTCCACCTCTACGGATTTCTTCTGTGGTTTTCTACTTTGCCTCAGGCACTTGACCAGTGATGGGGGAAGTACCCAGATGTGGGATTGTTAAGGAAAATTCTCTCTAGGAGTCGCAGACTCTAGTGTGGTTTGGGGAGCCACAACAGGATAATTGGTTCATTCCTCAAATGGACCGTGAACAGGATAATTGGTTCATTCCTCAAATGGACCGTGGATCAAGTGGCCGGCAGGGAAGCCGGGCCAGTGGGGAAAACCTAAGTGTGTACAAGTCGGGCTGTGTACCCAAAGCTGCGTGCAAGTCCGGGCTGTGTGCCTGGTGGGTTCCGAGCCTGAGGGCTGGAAATGGTGATAAAGTGTTCTGTAGTCTCTAATCTGCATTACCAGGAAATGTAGCCCCATAGGGGTCCGTCTATGCTTTGTTTGTTCAGGCTAGTATGTGAATAAAAGCCACACTGAAGAATCCTATTTCTGGTTCTGGACATTACAGTTATTGCTTCCTGTGTTCGGATTTACTTGGGTGCCCCTGTTCAGAGTAGCTAAACCTAGGTCTCCCTGTGCCGAGTAACCTCATCCTCCCCGAACCCAGGTCCCCACCAGGTACTGCTGTCAGCTTCAACAACATGCCACCTGTCGTTTTGCTAAAAAGGCAGGGGTGAGTGGTTACAAAAATGGAGGCACTGCTTTGGATTTTGTTCAGGGAGGAAAGTGCTTGGGCAAGGGGACTAGCATTTTGGTTATCTGGCAGTGGGTAGCCCAAAAAGCTGAAGCAATTTCCCTAGTGTGTTGCTGTGGATTTTGTGCTGCTGTTTAAATTTGCCAACTGTTTACCAAGGAGCAGTAAAGCCAAAGAGTGTGCCCTTGTCCTGCATCAAATTGTTTACAGCATTTGTGCCTGCTTTAAAAATGAACTGTGGAAAAAAAGTTGCATTCTGCAGTTTAAAGTTGCCTTCTTGACGATCGCCGTGAGGAGAAGAGCCCTCACGAGGAAGAAGAGGCTCATTTGCATGGCGTCGTGTGGTTGGTCAGGCTGCAATCAGTCCCACCCCTCAGCTAGCTCTACAGAGACTGCCCCAGCATTCAAGAGAGAGTGTGAGTGGAGTGCGTGTACTGGCAGTGGAGGAGCGTCGCGGAGTGTTAAAATCATTGTAAACAGTTTAAAAATTGACTTTCTTGTTTAAAATCGGGCTCAACCCGCTAATCGATCATCGGAATTGCAAGTTTGGTGGTTGAAAAGATGATCAATAGGACTGCCAGCCTGTTTCTGTTCTGAGGCCTCCAAGAACTGGCTGCAAGCCGTTTTTCCCCATCTCAGCAAACTGCTACTGATAACAGTAAGTAACCACCTTAAAACTGTTCAAACAGTGATTTTCAGCCCTATGCCATATAAATGTGTGTGTACAGCAGTGTAGTTGCTTTGCAAGTAACGACTGTGTAAAGTCCTGCCAGCAAATGCAAGTCTGTTAAGCCATTAACTGTGTGCATAGTAATGAATTCAGCCTCAGTTTAAAGTTTGCAGCCAGAGAGAGACTGTGGGTTGTAGCAATGTGCAGCACTAGAAATACAGGCAATCCTGTGCTAAAAACCTGAAGCTTTAAGGGAATGTAATAAAAGAAATGATACCAGCATGTAAAAAGTCTGTGGAAAATCCTGCAAATGTGTTTAAAGCCAGAACAGAGCAAGTTGTGCAGTTTGAGCAAAAGTTATCAGTAGTTTGTGTAAATCGAGTGCGCAGTGGCTTGACCCAGATTCTAAATGTTGATGTACAGGAGTGCTGCCGCTGCCATTACGGGTTGGGGTAGTAACGTAAACACAGCAGCAGAGGAGCCATTTTACAACTAAAGGGCATGTTCAATAAAGTTGGGACTTTCAGTTACAGTGAACTTTTGTTAATTTTTCTGCAGTTATGGCCTCAGGACCAGCTCGTTACCCGGATCATGCCCGGGTTGCAGTAACAGCAGCAGTAATTAGACTGAGGGATATTGAAAAGTGGTGCTATGGAGGGCAACTGCCTCCTCATGTGGCGGTTCATGGTTTTCCAGTGCATGTATGCCAAATATGCTTGAGAGCTGGAAAGGACATCTTCATGATTCCTCACTGTGCTGGATGCCTAGAAAATATGGCTTGTATAAAGCGCCTCAAATCCAGTTGGCTCCCACATGGACAAAGGTTCAGGAATCTGCAGTTGGCAGCACACAGTACCAGGCGGAGTCTGTGGAGGAAGGCCCCTCGGGGGAGTGTGGCACAAAGCTGGAAGGTGCAGAGTTAGAGACAGAACCAGAAGTTGAAGTTTTGGATGCTGGATCCTAGAAAGAAAGTTCAGATAAAGCATCAATAGACCCCTGGAGCGGGGGCCTAGCCCAAGTCTCTTAGGTGAAGATGAGATGCGGGAGGCCTTTGAGTGGGAGGTGTCGACCTCCATGCCTAGTGATGAGTGGATAGTCTCGGGAGTGAGAACAACTGCTCACTCCTGGGCTCAGATCCTCCATGAAGAGGAAGATGAGGGGGAACCTATGTGGCCTTGTGAAAAAGGAACGGGTACACAGCCTCAAGATCTTGCCTCGGAGGAATGTATGGAAGAAAGTGGTGATGCCACGGCCCTGGCTTTACAGGAGGAAGAAGTCAGGGATCCGTTTCTACTTTCTTTAAGGATGCGAAGCTGGCAGAACCAGGACTGGCCACCCCCAAGCCAGGCCAGCGGTCTCAGATTGACCAAAGCAAGTAAAAAGGAGAGACTGGTTCGTAGAAAGGCGAATGATACCTATGGTATGACCTTTCCTACCTTTCCTCGGAAAGTCTGGGAGGAGATTGAGAACTGCAGGAAATCCTGGATCTGGGATGAAGCAATGAAAAGTGTGCATCCTGGGGCCAACAAGCATGTAAAGAATAGACTGTTCCACGAAAAGTGTATCCAGTGGAAGAGATGCAGGATACTGTTTATAGACAGAGTGAGAATAGTGGACAGAGAGGTACGTGAACTCTCCCACTGTGTGAATTATGTGCGCCCAGACGGGGTAATAATTCAAGCTCCTGACCCCCGGTACTATTGGCCTCAGTGCAAGGACCTCCCAGCAAATGTGCCTGTGCCTACAAAATGGAGAGCTGAGCAGTGGTAGTCAGCACTGCCACACCAGACTGTGAAGTGCCTTATTGATCCGCCAGTATGGACATCCAGGACTCAGGTGCCCCACATTCATCAGTCTACAGTGTACTGGCCTTTCCAGAAACCATTGACTGGCCCACCAGATGACTTCAGATCCAGAAAGGACACCAGCCCAGCTGTATCCTGTTCATTGCCTGGTAATCAGATGACGTCGGACCAGCTGTTTTCTTTTTGTTCCTGTTCTAAGGTTCCGTCTCCAGAGATGACATCAGCCCAGCTGTTCCCAGATGTTCCCTCCTGTGGTTCCCAGAAGATGTCTGCCCAGCTGTATCGGAAGAAATGCTGCCAGGGAGAGTCTTCGTCAGAGGTGCAGGTTGGTGCCGAATTTTTCGTACTACAAGTGGCTGGTAAGTCCGAATTTTTCTATCTTTTATGACATTGCAGTACACACCCTACACTAACAGACTACAAATTGTGTGAACTGTCCTCAAAGACTCTCCCCTTCGGGACTTTGGCCTGTTAGAACTGTGCTTCACCGGGCTCCGGCCCAGGAGAGACTCTTTATTGGACTAGCCTTCGGGCATTGTGGTCACTAGTTGGGACTTTTAGGGCGCTCCATCCCCCCAAATGTGTATTGTAAATGATGTCATTGTTTTCTAATGTAAATACTGCTTTTCTACCTTTTTCTAAAAAAAAAATCTTTTTGGGATTCTTTAGTGTTTTGATGGTAGGGGGTTAGGTAGACTGTGTATGCAGATTAGGAGTGTGTGTTGTCTTTCTTTTTCTTACAGGTGTTCCTGGGAAGACAGAAGAGAAGGCAAGAAGAGGAGGAGGGGCTCATCGGAGTTCCTCATCAGTGCTTTAGTGTGTTTAGAAATTTAAAGTACTGTGGTGTTGTTGTTATGTTTACTGTATTAACCCTTTCCTTCCACAGGTGTGGTTGTGGGGGTAGGGAGGAGACAGTAACATGGTTAAAATGTGGTATTTTAATGGTGTGTGTTGCAGGTTGCCCAAGGTCGGGGAGGTCCCCGGGTTGTTTTTTGTTTTGGGGGTATTAGGTTAGAAGCAGATACGTTTTCCCTAGAGGGTTAGGGGGGATAGACAGGCTGTGGTCCTGAATGGCCATTGGGACTGCAGTGCTGATCTATCAGGGCTATGCTCTGGATAGTTCTATCAGAGAAACTAGGTGTCCGTAGTAAGTTGATAGTGTAGAGGCTGATATGTCAGCTATAGGCCTCTAGGCCCTTAGTGTTGCCTGCCTGTGCTCGCACATGGTAGGAGGGGGCCTGATCACCCCCCTCCGCAGGTAGCACATAGGGTGGGATGGCCTAAAGCCTGGTAAATAATGACTACGGACAGTCATTTTCCCGGTCAAGGGCGAGTATAACCTCCTTGTTACCCGGGGTTACTAGAATCCCAGTAAGACCTAGTGGTAGGCAGGGAAGGCAGCTTGTGAAACTCCAGTTAAATGGGTTTCACACTGTCTCACTCTGTTCTCAGTCTCAGCTGAGACTGAGGGATGACATCACCAATAGAACTTTCACAGCTGCATGAGCCACATTGGAATCTGCAGCAAGGGGAGTTAGATAGAACGTTGGGAGTTTTCAAAGAGAGTCGGCAGTTGGTGTTCAGGAGTGAAGTTGGAAGTAGGGAGCTTGCTGTTAAGCAGCTCAGTAGAGGCTCTAGGAGCCTCAGCCCTGACAGAGGGCTACTTTTCAGTAATAGGGTGTGTGTCTCCACCTTAAAGAGAGACACAGGAAGATTACTCAAGTGGTGGAGACCGCTGTTTCGGGTCTCAGTGCCCCCTCCCTCCGGGGGGGGTGAGAAGGATTCCCTGCAGATTCCTGGGGCAATCCCCTTAGTTCCGCTTGTGGAGGAGAAGCTGCCTGTTCATTCCAGTATTTATTTTGGGAGAAAAGAAGATTTGTGAGTCGCCTGTGGGGCACCTGCAACGTGAGGGTGAGTGTCTGCTCTGGTTAAAAGGGCCTATGTTTCCACCCTGGGACTTGTGTGACAATGTGAGGATTGAACTACTAAATATTGGGAAGCCTAGAGAAATGGGTCAAGCAAAGTAAAAGTAGTTTCAAGTTCCTGAGTTTGTTGGGATGCAAATAATATGTAGAGGAGATGTGACAGACGTCTACCTTTAATCTACATTTCAAAGTTCAGTAAAGGAATTGTTCAGTTTTCCAGAGAAATGGCCGGGTATGGGCTGTGGAAGCTGGAGGTGGGTGGCCCCCCATCTTTAGTGACCAGGTCCACCTCTACGGATTTCTTCTGTGGTTTTCTACTTTGCTTCAGGCACTTGGCCAGTGATGGGGGAAGTACCCAGATGTGGGATTGTTAAGGAAAATTCTCTCTAGGAGTCGCAGACTCTAGTGTGGTTTGAGGAGCCACAACAGGATAATTGGTTCATTCCTCAAATGGACCGTGAACAGGATAATTGGTTCATTCCTCAAATGGACCGCGGATCAAGTGGCCTGCAGAAGAGCCGGGCCAGTGGGGAAAACTCAAGTGTGTACAAGTTGGGCTGTGTACCCAAAGCTGCGTGCAAGTCCGGGCTGTGTGCCTGGTGGGTTCAGAGCCTGAGGGCTGGAAATGGTGATAAAGTGTTCTGTAGTCTCTAATCTGCATTACCAGGAAATGTAGCCCCATGAGGGTCAGTTTATGGTTTGTTTGTTCAGCTAGTATGTGAATAAAAGCCACACTGAAGAATCCCATTCCTGGTTCTGGACATTACAGTTATTGCTTCCTGTGTTCGGATTTACTTGGGTGCCCCTGTTCAGAGTAGCCAAACCTAGGTCCCCCTGTGCTGAGTAACCTCATCCTTCCCAAACCCAGGTCCCCACCAGGTACTGCTGTCAGCTTCAACAGCATGCCACCTGTCATTTTGCTAAAAAGGAAGGGGTGAGGGGTTGCATACATATGTATTATATGCCCCCAGATACGGTAAGCAAGTTCAGTAGGGGAGTATCTCCTATTTGTGACAGATGTAAGCAGTATTGAAGTAATATTTTGATTACTACTGGGAATGTCACAATATATGCCCTCTCTGAATGGCTGTCTTCCAGAAATTCATTCAGATAGTTAAAAAGCCCATCCCAGAAAAACTCCTATTACTTTTGTTTGTAGTCAAATTCAGAGAAAACCAGGACCGGGAACTGTTGCCATGGGCTACTTGATTCATACTGCTAATGGCTAAGAACGGTTCAGTTCAGTTTATTGTGTAGGGATAGCTTCCACTGAGCACACTTATTCACAAAGAGGTCCCTGATACAAAGTACTAAACATCACAGACAGTCAGTACAAGGATACATCATAGTAATACACCAGGTATATCATGGTACATAGAGTAGATTGATTGTAACAAATACGTAGAGGCAAAAGCATCACATGACAGTAAGTTTACCACCACCTAATAAAAATCATCACAGACAATCAATACAAGCAGTAGATCATAGAAAAACAGCAGGGATATCATGGTACACAGAGTAGGTTGGTTATAGCAATACATAGAGGTAAATTAGAAGCATCACTTAACAGTAAGTTTACCACACCTAATAAATATGGGAGATAAAAACTTAGGTAGAATGGCCAGGAAGGAAGGAAGGAAGGAAGATGCATGCCAATATACACAGGAATCTACAAAGACAATAGGAAAGGGATGGGGAGAAGGTAGACCCACAAGGGAAGCTAAGTGCAGTTGCAGATCTCAGCAGTGATTTCATGTACCCTACCAATGAATGCCCTAGCTGGGATAAGGGTATGGAGTTTTAGGGTAGCTTGAAGCTTATTCCAAAGGCAGGGAAGAGAAAAGCATATAGATGCCCTACCAAACCATGTACGATAATTTGGCACATTCAGGGTAATATATGCACATTTTCTGAGAACGTAGGTGCTAGTTGAGCATGAGAAGAAGGCTGATATATAAGGGGGTAGCTTATTGAGGAGCGCTTTGTATGTCCAAGTATAAATGTGCACCACACATTATCGCCTCATACAAGGTACAGTGATGGGTTCTAGCTGGATCATTGGTAATGAGATGGATGGCCTGGTGATAGAGCATGTCTAACTTATGCAGGTAGATGGGTACACAATTGTTATGGAGAATATCAACATAATCAAGAAGAGGCATGAAGGTGGCCTGTACCAGTCTAGTTCTGGAGTCTTGGGAGAACAATGATTTGTTCCTGAAAAAGAAGCCAAGCCTAAATTTCAGGGTTTTGTGGGTGCATCAACATGTGATGAAAAGGATAAGTGTGAGTCGAGTATGAAGCTTAAAGGGACACTGTCAAGTTCCTAGCCTCAGATTTTACCTACTGTGAAAAACACACTGCTTGGTTGCTCACGTTGTGCAGAAGAGGCTGGTGCAGCCAGTAGTTTGACTCGGTTATGATTTTTGTCATATATAGCATTAATTTGAAATCCGTGTGATCCGCTGCAAAGTCGCGCGCTGGTCGGGAAGCGCGGTCACATTTCTAAATGGTACCGAAGTGCCTGGAGGCTCGTGCATGCCTCCTAATACCTGAGTTCAGCTAAAAGCAGTTTTTGACATAGAAATGAAAGCTGAACTCAGGAAAGTTGCTCCTATGTGTAAACGAGGGCTGTAACTGGTAAAAATCACAGTCGGAAAGTCGAGCCGTGATACCAGGCATGCGCGCATACTGATCAGAGGAATGCAGTTTGGCCTAGAGGTTAGAAGAGTATGAGCGCACGCCCAGGATCATGGCTTGACTTTCTGACTGTGAATTTTGCCAGTTACAGCCCTCGTTTGCACATAGGAGCAGCTTTCCCGAATTCAGCTTTCATTTCTCTGTCAAAAACTGTTTTTAGCTCAACTCGGGTATTGGGAGGCATGCACGAGCCTCCCGGTGCTTCAGCGCCATTTAGAAATGTGAACACACTTCCCGACCAGTGCAGAACTTTGCAGTGGACTCCACGGATTTCGATTTATGCTATATATGACAAAAGTCATAACTGAGTCAAACTACTGGCTGCACCAGCCTCTTCTGCACAATGCGTGCAACCAAGCAGTGTGTTTTCCACAGTAGGTAAAATCTGAGGCTGGAAACTTGACAGTGTCCCTTTAAGTATTTAAAGTGATTCACCACATTGAGTGAGTCTCCTGATAGGGTGGTGATGGGAGCATAGTGGTTTGTCATGGGGCATACTAAGGGGACATTAGGGGGATAGAAGAACATAATGTTCATTTTTTTTGCATTTAGGAGCAATTTGGCTGTTAGTTTGACAAAATCAGACTGGAGAACAGAATATACTTGACTAACTGTAGGTTTCAATATGTAGAGCACCGAATCATCCACAAATAAGTGAATAAATGTATGCAGAATAACTGGGTCTCATGTGCCATACCCATGCCGTAAATGTGGCAGGAACTCCTGTTACAGATATTCCCACTAGAACACTTGATCTATGAACTTAAGGGAGTGGGGAGATAAATTTGAGAGGCAATGGAGTGCTTTTATTGAATCTCCTTCCCCACTAGAAGCTGCCATGATCAGATGTGGAGGGTAGGTCTAATGCATGAGGGAGCACAATGGGCACATATTGTCAAGATGGCAGGCTCACATGTAGAAATGTATGAAATTAACTTGCTAATCTAGGGCCAGATATTCAAAACTTTGCGCCAGGTTCAAAACGATTGCACCGTGACTGCGTCGGAATTGCACCAAGTCACCATATTCAAAAGGCCAAATAGCGCCAGTGCAACCTGGTAGCGCCAGTGTAGAAAAACACATGCACCGGGCAAAGTAAGGGGTGGGGACATGCATACAGTGACAACACCATACTCAAAGGTTTTGCACCGCGCAAAGTGTGTTAGCTTAACCCCTACTGCGGCACTAGTTACCCCCAATAAAAAGGTGATCTAAACTCAGGACAAACCACAGAGGGGGGCATGCACACTGTAGGACTCAAGATGGTGGTCGAGAACAATGTGGTGATGGCATACTTCAGGGCTGCACTGCTGGAGGAGGAAGAGAGGGACCAAGCCCACCCTGGGCCACACCATAGGCCAAGGAGGAGATACACTGTACACAGAATGTACCAGCTCAGAGTCTCGTTTGAGACACTGACAGATGACCACCTTGTGGGACGGTACAGAATGAACAAGGTCATGCTGAGGCAGCTGTGTGAGCTCCTGCATGAGCAACTGCAGCCTACCACCCAACACAGCCATGCCATGACAGCTGAGCAAAAGGTGACAGCTGCACTGTGCTTTCTGGCCACCGGGACCTTCGAGACCCTGGTTAGTGATACCATCAGCATGACACAGTCGGCCACCTCACGCCTTCTGACTCAGTTCCTGGATGCTTTTGTGCCACATGCTGGTGAATTCATTGTATTCCCCAGCATGGCACTGGAGCGCAGAGAAATGATGCAGCAATTCTAACGGGTTGAACACCTACCAGTTGTACTTGGTGCTATTGACTGCACCCACGTTGCCATCCATGCACCACCTGGTGATGCTGGAGATACAGTTATCAACAGGAAGGGCTACCACTCCATCAACTGTCAGCTAGTGTGTGTTGCAATGGGGTGCATCAGCAATGTCTTTGCACAGTACTCTGGCAGTGTCCACGACGCCTTCATCCAGCACTAGTCATGGCTGTGCCAGGCATTTCAGGGTGGCGTAATACCCAGTGACCACCTTGTTAGTGAGTATCTGCAGTAGGCACAGCCAAAGCCCCACAACAGTGGGACAGTTCCATAGAGCAGCAGACAAGGGAGTTAGAGAGGAGGGGGGAGGGAGTGTGTACAGTTAGATAGGACGACTCAAACAGTAGGGTCTGCAAACAGGCAGGGTGAGTGAAAGTGTACGGAAATGCTAACATGTCGTCATGTTTCCACAGGGGACAATGCCTATCCCCCAAGACCCTGGCTCCTAACACCGGTCCTCCAGCCCACAACAGTGGCCGAGGAGAGGTACAGTACAATGAGGCACACACCGCAACAAGGAATGTAATAGAGTTAGTCTTCGCATTCTCAAAATGAGATTCAGTTGTCTGGACCAGTCTGGCGGTGCCCTACAATACACACCAGAAGGTATGCTGCATATTTCTAGCCTGTTGTATGTTGCACAACATGGCACTGAACTGTAGAAAACGTGCACCTGAACCTGAGGAACAGTCAGACAGTGACCCAGAGCCAGTGGTCCAGGGGATAGTAGAGCAACTAGAAAGGTGAGGCCCTCACATGGCCAGGAGGTCCCAGGAGCACCGGAACAACATAATCAGTACCCTAACATGGATGGCCAGGTGAGCAAAAACAACATGGACAACAAACATGTGCACATATGTGTATTTACAGTAGTAACAGTACAGTGGCAGGCACACAATGGTGACAGATGTGGAACAATAGAAGCTATATAAATGTCACACAGGTGATATGGGGAATGTGGTGTGATGTGGTCATGAACTCAGAGGTACATGTGTGGGTTGCAGGTAGGTGAAGGGTGAAGAAAGGTGTGGCACATACATGGCATCATTGCCGTCTCCCACCATAGATCCTTACAGACTTCCTAACATGTACCCATGAAGCAATAGGTGAAAACAGCAGGGATGGTGCGGGCTCAGTACGGCCGATGACCGTCACCGCCCAGTGTTCCATGGTGTGCCCACGGAGGATGCTGTGGCAGCGGTGCTGTCTGATCCTGAGCATCCACATGTGGTGAAGGCACGCCGGGGGACACTACTGGCACGGCGATGTCGTGTGCCAGTGGTGCGCCACTGCCCAGCCGTCACAACATTCTTCATTGTGGCTGTGAGCTCCCTCACAGCCCCAGTGAGCTCACCAAAGACCTGGCATAGGGCATTGAAGTGGCATGTGTGATGCTCCTCTGCACGCTGGTCTGCCCACAATAGGCCAGCATTTAATGCCTCCGGGAACAAGGACTTATCATACCTCCTGCCTGAAGTCATGCAGTTCCTGCTGTGTGGCAGTCTGTGACTCCACCGCAGAGTGGAGGAGCTCCGGGATTCTAGGGCCTCACGTCCCTGGGGTGCAGGTTCACCCTGAACAGTGGGTTGGCGTGGCTGGGGGTGGTCAGTGGTGTGGGAGCAGCAGTCACCCTGTGTGGCTGTCTGCCATACCAATACACCATCTGCTGTGCCATGCATGTCGCGTGGACGGGCCAACTGGTCAGCAGGATGCCCACCCACAGGCAGGTGTCACATGGGCTGGCTTGTGTGTGTGGCCACAGACCTGGCTGGGACAACAGTGGTGGTGGTACTGGTGGTGGTTGTGGCAGTAGCGTTACTGGGAGCATACACCACGGGGGAGCCTTGCAGCACCAGAGGCACTGAATGTCTGGCAGGTTACTCAGTTGAGGCAGCAGTGTGGCCACTGCCGACTGCCCCTGCCAGGTCCTCCACATCAAACCAAAATTCTGATGGTGAGAACCCGCCCCAATGGCAATGGCACCCATGTAGTCCATGGTGGAGATGTGTCATCATCGCTGTCCGCATCAGCATCGTAACATCAGTCACCGCTCCAAGGCTTGTGTCCATGGTCATACCCTCGGCCAATGCCCGTGTCATTGGCCTCTGTACCCCGGATGTTTATGGCAGCTCAGCCTCATCCACCTCCACTTGGTCCCCTGCTGCAACACCTTCACTCTGCGCTGTGGAGCAGGAATAAGACTGTAAGTGGCCTGCACATGACATAGTGGTCCCCCACCAGTGCCAACACATGCAATACACACCAGTGTTGCCAATGACACACAGTGCAGAACAACCCAGTGTGCACAGCCTACACACCCACGCAGCCAAGGTGCACACATAACCACACTCAGAATGTGCCTCCCAGGTGTCCACTGTCGAACTGCACAAAGTATGAGCAAGTACACACACACACACACACACACACACCTGAAACCTGCCACCATAATGGAGGTGACAGTAGCAGCACATAGTGATACATGTGGCAGCATGCAACACTGCATGGTGAATACACACCCACTGTCCAGGCACACACCATGTGCAGAGGCGCAGTGTTGGTGTCTGCAGGGTAAACCATGACCACGTGACCATGGCACATGCTGCAGGTCCAGCAATGCATAGTACACAACACCAGTGACTGCCAGCCTGCAAGCAGGCCTACACAATGCACCCATGTGTGCACAAGCCATTTAAGCTGTAAGCCTCAACATGAGCACAGTCAACAGTACCGCCATGTGGTGACATGCATACCACACTGCAGCATGGCCCTGTACTCACACATGTGGTGTAATGCCAGTGGTGTTTCGCAGCCACTGCCCTCCACACCTGCCATGGCCACTGTCTGTATGGTCGATGCCACCAACTCCATGATGTGGTCCACTGTCCCCAGCCCTGCAGATCTTGATCCTCCTCTGGTGGCGTGCTATGCAGATAGGCGGCGTGCCTCCTCTTCCTTTGCCCTACACTGCATATCGTGCCACCGCTTTCTTATAGCATCCAAAGTGCGGCCACGGCCACCCACTGTGTTGACCTCTGCAGTTATCTGGGCCCACATATCCCTGATGGTGGCATCTGTGTTTCTGTACCGCCACTTAGCCTCCTCCCGGTTCTATGTGATAACAGCGATTGTGGAAAGGCAATTGCCGTTAGGACAAGTGCACATCACCAAAAATCAGTTTCGGTGATGTACACTCCTGGCGCACAGCAAGAGCACCAGAGACTTGGATTTTTTTTTTTTATCCCACGCACACCCCTCTCACTAAAGGATTCTCAACTCCAGGGAGGTGCATGTCGTTGGGGAGGGAGTGCAAAAAACAGGAAAAAAAATTGCTAGACCGGCAGCAAAAATGAGCACATGCCCAGAACAGAACCCATCACCCTCCCAACCCTAGCCTGCCACCAACCTAATATGCCACATGGCCAACTCGGCAGCCCACCACTGCAATACACCCCACAAACCCTCCTTCCCCTTCCACCTGTCACACAGCATGGTCCCTCCCCCCCCCCGCACGTATGTATATAGAGCGACATCCTGTTACTATATTCACCGACCCCCCAATCCAGTTGCCCTCCCTGCCCGGAAGCCCTGTGCACAGGTGCCATGATTGAGTCGCCCTTTTTGAAAGCGCTCAATCGCAGTCACCATCATCACAGACTACCCTCCCTCCTTGCCTTGAAGCCATCGACCAGGGCCTTCAGCTCCTCACTGGAAAACTTGCATGACCACAGCATTGTCGGTCCATCTGAGGTACCTGTGTGGGGATGAATGATTACAGTGGTCAGTGGCTGTAGTTTACTCCTGGTATATATGTGTGTGTGTGTGTGTGTTGGCTACTGCAGACAACAGTATAGTCATCATTAGCTGTGGACATGCTTCACGGGGATGTCAGGAAACATGCCACTACACATGGCACACAGGCCCGACGATGTCCTCAGCGTAGACATCAGTAGTGATGTCATCACGCTCCAAGTTGGAGTGTGATAACAAATGGTCTAGCCCCTCTTTTTCCTCCCTCCAGAAGCAGGAGTTCAGTCGGCAATCTCGGTAATGGTAGCGGTACATTTAAAAAAACTGAAATTTACAAATGTTGCATATTTTTCTGTTCTGAGCCCAAGAAATGAGTGGACACCTTGATTTTGCACTCTAGAAAGAGGATATTTATCTAAAATCCAAACGTTCAAAAAAATATATAAAGCAGAATGCATTACAAAGTAAGGATGTTACAGAAACAAATTGAGAATTTTGCTTTTATTTGTAGTATGTTAACAACTTGAAGAAAACAACAGAGCCAGGATATTCAAAAGTGGTGGGATGCACTGTGCATCCAAATGTGTCACCCAAATAAATGGGCCAGCCAAAAAACAGATATATTCGAACATGATGCACGAACCCAACAGATCATGCATCATGTCTGAACATATCAACAGGAGCAGGCAGCGCAAATGGTGGAGGCCGATGATGCACCAGCGCATCCCAGGGGATGGGCTGAATACCAGGAATGGGGGCTGTGTGGCGCATCCCTAGATGTGCCGGTCCCAAATCTCTGATATTCAGCCTAAATATACAAATGCAGCCATCAGGCATGCAAGACACAAACAGGTTATTTGCATTCCCATTATGGCCATATTTGCATACACTTGGCATGTCTGCGCCCGTCAGTATGCGCCAGGCCAGGACGGCTCCCCCATCCCCGTCTGTTCCTTATGGCACACACCATAAAACATTTCCGAGTTTCCATGGTGAAGAACACCCCCAACTCCCATCTTTCCCCCACAACACACACTGTACAATATCCCAGATGCTCCATAGTGTAGGGAACCCCCAACCCCAGATGATCCACAGCCCCTTAGACCCCAATGCAGAATCCCCCTTCTAGGCATAATCCCATGCTGTAAAAATGTCCATAGTGTAGTGGCCCTCCAGCCCCCCCACCCCAGTAGGCAGACCCCCTCCTTGCATCCCGCTACAACCCAACGCATGCCGTCGACTGGCACAGCCCTCCTCACCCTGCCACGGCCAGCCGCTGACTGATTAGGTTGCAGCGCCTACCGTACATATTACAAACTCAACCAATGAGCTCGTAATATGCACAGTAAGTGCTCACGACCTGATTGAGGCTGGTGGCTGGCCATGGCAGGTGAGGGAGGGCTGTGCCAGTCGCTGGCATGGGTCAGACTGTGGGGGTGCAGGAGGGGTCTGCTATCAGGTGGGGGCCGCCACACTATGGAAAACTTACAGCATGGGATTATGCATCAAGGGGATTCTGCACTGGTGACCATTTACGAGTGATCGTGTTCGGGGATCAATGCAGGGTGGGGGATCTATGACAATAAGGTGGGTTCAGGGTATGGCACTACATGGCATCAGGGGTTGGGGGGCCGCTACACTGTGCGGTATATGTGTATCACTCGTACTGGGGATTCTATGTGGCAGGGGATTGGATTCAAATGGGGATCCTGGTATGGGTCTGGGGTGGGGGGTCTCTACACTACTGAATGGTGGGTATTGTGTTTCAGCAGGGCAACTAGGCATCTGAGTACTGTTCCACATATCGCATGGACAGAGCTTATGGGCATCGGGTGAAATGCAACAGAAGCAGGGGCACATCCTATGACACTGTACCAATCATTCCGATAGCTGTCAGACTACGGGGATTACTGTACATGCATTGTCTGATGAGGGACATGCCTGTGTATTTACTGTTTGACATACTGTTTTGCTGACAGTTCCCACTGTTCAGCACAACGACAGTTTATGAGGGACAGAGGAACTGTTTGATGCAAAATCAGGGACGTCCCTGAATATCAGGAACGGTTGAGGGGTATACTGGGCCGGGTGGGAGGGATGCTACTGGACTGGGTGGTCTGGCAGGCTGCTGTGCTTATGTATGCAGTACCGCAGTCTGCCTGAGGGTGGCCAGGAGTTAGGCATGCATTTTCCATGGCTATCTTTGCGCCGCTCATCTCCTGCACTTGGGCGGACAATCTCTTCTGAATATCCCATTGTGCGGGATATGCATAGCCACGCCCCCCTCATCCTGGGCCGCATACATTAACTTTGGGCTGGGGCCCATCTCGATTTGGGTGGCTTATCTCCCTCCTTTGAATATGGGAGTTTGGAGCAACTTGTGAGATGAGCGGCTCATCTCCGTTTGTTCTAGAGATGCGCCACTCATCTCTTTTGGAAATGGGGGCCCAGTTCTGTAAAGATAACAAACGAGAATTAGAGCACTTCCATAGCAAAGGTAAATACCATGATTCAGTTTTAAGGTATTCACTTTCAAATTTCTTTTGAAAATGTAATATGATAAGGGCAACACTAAAATGCCCCCGTTCTTATTTCAAGGTGTTTGAAATGCAGTCTTGATCAACAAGAGTAGAAACAGAGATAACAATGAGGTAAAAAAACTTATAACAAGATTATGCATAGACAAAATTAAGTACTCATTCTATATTAAAAAGAAAGATACAAATTTTAAGTTGTACGCTAAACGAAAAGAAAAAATAAGCCACTAGACAAGTAAATAAATTACCAGGTGTGTTCCCCATGTATCTATATAACATTACAAACAACGTTTTTTGTATATATTAATTTGATGAGAACTATAATATTATAAGATAATCTATTGGAACACTTTAGCCTGTTGTTCAGTGTGGGGGGAATAGCTCCTCCACCATTCCCTACATAACAGCAGGCGGCCTCCCACTCTGCTTACAGTGTTTCAGCAGTGCGGCTGCATGGCTGGCCGGCTGTGGGCTGCCTCCCCTGCTTTCTTGTCCTCTGTCTGTGTTCCTTGTTGTTTGTTTCTCCCTTGTTCCTGCTCTTTTGTCTGCTTTCTCCTGCCCCTCATCTGGCCCTCGTCCCCCCCCCCCGCCTTCCCCTCATTGTTCTCTCCTCGTTTCCTCTCCCCAGCTATTTGTTCTCCTTGCCTGTCTGCTCCTGTCTTTTTGGGGCTTTTCTCCCCAGTCGTTTGCCCTGCTGCCTCGCTCTAGTTCTCCCACCGCTGCCATGCTTCTGGCTACTATAGTGTCCCCCCTGTCGCTGCTCCACATGGCTCTCCTCCTGACTCTTCGCTGCTCCTCCCAGCTCTTCCCTAGGATCCTCCCCTGTCTCATCGTCCTCCAGCTAGTAAATTCACCATCGGAAAGACTTCCCAACCTCACTCTCATGACCAACATACCTTACTTCCTGGTCACCAGCCTTGGGCCCATTTCTCTACCGATTCATCTGGCTGTCTCTCATTTCCCATGGCAGGCCGTCCTCCCTGGCACTCCAGAAATTTGGAAGAAGACCAAAAGGAAGAGCATACCCACTATGCTCTCCATTCATTTCCCTTTGTCCTGGGTTCCACCCCATTTGTTTTTTCACAGCAGTAGTTCAGTTCTGGCCTATCATTTTAAATTGCCTTCCATTTCCTATTGCTTTCAGGTACCACGCAAGGAAAATCTGCGAAAACTACCAGGACTCAGGGTCTCTATATCCCTCTAGTACTTTCAAGTAAGAAACAAGTTGCGTTTACCTGCAGGTCAGTGCCCTAGGGCTCCCTGACAGCCTGTTGTCTGTTTTTTCCCTGTTTTGTAATATGTAATAAATTGCTTCAAGTGACTGTGTGGATACTTACAGTTTGCTCTCACCTAGAGCTATTGCATGTCCTTCTATGTCTCAAATGCTTATGGAGGTAGGTGAGTGGTCATTAATCCCATTTATTGCTAATTACTTCCACACCTGTACCTACCTGAGTTCTAGTATCTTCACTGAGCCTATCCAGACCCCCTGTAGTGTTTCCTCGAGCACAGAACTCGGTTGATAAAAGACAGCCTATCATGTCCAGGGGTTTTATTGCAGGCTAGTGAGGTCGTGAGTAATGCATTATTCCAGGAACCTGTCTATCATATGTCCAGCTTAAGACCTATTGCTTCTCCAGGATCATACGACCAGACTTTCGCTATTTCTTACATGTTCCTTACTTCTGCAGCTCTCCATGCATGGATAACTTTGGCCATACCTGACTTAGTGTTCTCCTTCACATATTGCCATTCCCAAAAGGGGGCCCTTCTCCTATCGCAACTGCTTCTACTATCGCACTCAGCCCCTGGACGTCCCCTCCTTACCTCGGACCATTTATTATTGACAATGGAGAAGGTACTTATTTATGGTTTGATCTCGCTATATTAAGTTCACATAGCTCCTCGAATCTTACCCTTCCATGGCGAAGCCGAACCACATGGGGTCTCATCTTCCCAATCTTGTACTGTTTGTGATACGGTGATGGCAGACCACGTGGGGTCCCACCATCTCTACTGCACACTACTCAATGGAAGGAAACTCAATACTCAGATACGTGGGTAGTGGACCATGTGGGGTCCCGCCATCCCTATAAGGCACTACTGCTTCCTTGGCAAAGGCGAGCCACGTGGGGTCTCGCCTTCCCATTCATGCTCTCTGAGCAATACAACAATAGCAGACCATGTGGGATCCCACTATCCCTATCCCGCACTACTCCTTGGAGCAAGGGGTCTCACCTTTCATTTCCTGCACAATTTCTGCTGCGGCACGACTATAGGGGGTCCCGTCTTCCCACTTACCATCTATTCCAAGGGACTCAACTCATTGCACCTTCAAGGTCCCATACTGCAGTTTGATTGACGTTGGGTCCTCCTTCCTTGAGAACAAGCTTCAGTTCAACAGTCAGCAGAGTCCTGCATCTGTTCCTTAGTCAGCCTATTTATAGTGATGGCAGACCACGTGGGGTCCCACCATCCCATACATTTATGCCTGCGAAATGGCCCTGCCATATCTTAAGTATTCCTATTCACTTCAAGGACTACATACGTGGGTGCTACACCTCCCTTACCTTGGACTGCAACACACTCTGGCTCCTGAGGGTACCCCTTGCCTCCTAGATCATTCCATTCTATGGCGATGGTGGACTACGTGGGGTCCTACCATCCCTCTTTTACATGTCCCTAGACACCCTTCCCCTTATTCCTTATCTCCCATTCCAACTTCTGTGACCTTTGCTCTCCCACCAACTTACCAAAGGACATTGATGATGGACTTATCATGAACCCAGTTTTCATCAGAGATTCAAGTCATGCAGCTATCTCCGTGACCCCCTTCAGGTCTCATCATCCTTCCAGTGTATTCCCCCTCAACAGGAGGCTTTCCTCTACTAAAAACAGATTTCTTCTCACACTATGGCAGACCCTAGTTGGGGTCTTGCCTCCCAGTATTGTCCACATGAGACTCAGTCACTCATTCATGACGTCTTAATTCATCAGGACTCCGTGTGAATATCATTCACTAGCTACCCTACCGCTGAGCCTACTATCATCATCAGGTTAACGCCTAACATCTCCATGGTGATGGTGAACCACATGGGGTCTCACCATCCCATTTTCGCATGCCCCATGACGGGTCTTATCTAGTACTTTCCTCATTTCAGTCAGACTCAGTGACTCTCGTCCTCTATGACTTGCATTCTGTACTGCTGCAGTGGCGGACCACATGGGCTCCCGCCATTCCTACAAAGGCTATCACCTTCCTATCCTTGGATTAAGCTCATATTACAATGAAAGTCAACCTGCTGCAGGTTCCAGCCATCCCAACAAACAGTCCCACTATGCAGCTTGATCTAGTATCCAAAGGCGTGCTATGGATCTACAGTAGTCATCTATCTCAGACTTGGATTAACCATTGTTTCAGCATCTGGTCATTATTCCAGCTGGATATTCCATCTGCTTGAACCTTCATCTGCAACACCAACCCCTTGCTCATCCTGACCATGAACTGGATTCCACCAGCTACACCAGACCATACTCCTGGACATAACTATACCTAAACCTAGCGCATTTAGGATTATTCTCCTATTAGTAAGCTGAGAGGACAGGCAGGTCAATAGCCATGGGTCCTCAGAGGTTCCCCCTAAGGGGGGGTTTTCCTCTCCAGCATATTGTGGACCACACTCTCCGGAGTAGGAGAAGGAAGTCAATTTCGTTACTTATTTTTGGGCCTTAAGTCTACACCTACCCACTATTCTACCCAGGGTGGGATGCGGAGAAGTGCCAAAGCTCACGTTATAAACACCAAGCATACCAGTCAGCTCATAAGTATACACAAGCACTAAGCTATTTGCCACACATTGACTTGGAAGGCTTTAGCCTGTTGTTCAATGGGGGGAAATAGCTCCTCCCCCATTCCCTACATAACAGCAGGCTGCCTCCTGCTCTGCTTACAGCATTTCAGCAGCACTCTCCATCCTCCCCTGCCTCCTCCTCCTCCTCCTCCTTCTCCGACACTCCTGTCTCACCCTCTCCACTGGGCCTTAAGTCTACACCTATCCACTATTCTACCCAGGGTGGGATGTGGAGAAGCGCCAAAGATCACGTTATAAACACCAAGCATGCCAGTCAGCTCATAAGTATACACAGCACCAAGCTATTTGCCACACATTGAATATACATTTTTATTAATTACAGCATTACATGAAGAGACAGGATTGTCTAGAAATGTTACACAGTGACATACTATGGTTCATTTAGTGCTGTGCATAGTGACATATCCTAGTTTTCAAATGCCCTTCAATGAAGTAGAAAAAGATACATTGTACAGAAATTCCTTTGAAGGATTGCAACATATTGAAAAAAGTGGATGGACTTGTGAAAATCGAAGTGCAATTTAGCAAATACAAGTGAAAAGAAAAAGACTAAAATCATTTGGGTTGAGAGTCTTATTTCAATTTTTTGCATTAGTAGTAGCCAGCTACAGGACAGGGGTTGTGTGCAACAGTACAGCAGCCACATGGCTACACTGTGAGGGCAGCACCGGGATCATTGTTCCAACTGTGGCTCAACAGGTGTGTCACAGGACTGTGCAGCATAGACTGGTGTTGCTGGCAGACTGTACAATGTGCCCTTGGTGGAGGGGACTGTAGCATGGGGTACACATACACATGCTGGGTGCACATGACAGCCATGTGGACTGTATTGTGTTATGCCCCCTCTGTCTCCCAGGATGTACTGTTCCCCATGGATGCAGTGGTGCATCCACCTGTGTGCCACAGTGTGTGCATACAGAGACACAGTTACAGGGTGGACATGTGTTATGAGGGAACAACAGTTCAGCGCTGTGAATGTTAACACCTGCATGCAGGGCCTGCAGCCTCTGAGGATGCTGTGGTCTGCAGCACCCAACATAGTACATCCCAATCCTGTTCACACACACAGAATGTGGTCCCAGTACAGTGTAGAGGAGTGCACACTGTGTTGCAGTAAAGTACAGCACTGTAATGACAGATGGACACCTACCTTAAGCTCCTGGATTAGTTAAGAAGAAGGGACAATGCCTGGGCCTCCGCAAAGAAGTCTCAACGGACTGAGGACTGGGTTAGGTATAGAAACATGAGGAATGATTTCAAGAAAGATATACGGAGGGCTAAAAGGGACTACTGTCATATACTACTCCAAGCCTCTGCTGGAGATACCCGGGGTTTTTGAACCACATCAAAAATTTCATGGGCCAAAGGCCCAAGCCGTCTATAACTGAAATGCTAAATGGTGCTAACTGTAACAAGTTACCTATGATTGCAAATGCTCTGAACGTTCATTTCTCTGACCTCTCTGAGCACCTAGAAAAGTTTAATCAGTACCCTGCTCCTTCTCTCGATAAGCACTTGCCTCCTAGATCTTCTTTTAACCTTAAATCAGTCTCCACTGCTGAGGTGCTTCATCTCCTTAGAACTACCCCCTCCTACGGATCTCCTGGATCTGATGGGTTACTGCTCAATTTTATCAAATCAGCAGCTCCTGTTCTTGCTGCCCCACTTGCGAGAATTCTCAATCTATCTATTGCAACCCAGACAGTGCCAACGCTATGGAAAACAGCTCGAGTGGTTCCTGTACACAAAAAAGGGGACACCAAAAAACCTGCCAAACTACCGACTGATTGCCATTCTCTCCACTCTCAATAACATACTTGAGAAGATTGTTGCCTCCAGGTCTTGGAATATCTGCATCTTCACAATTTCCTATCTCCCACTCAGCATGGTTTCCAAACAGGTCACAGCACCACAACTGCGCTACTCCAACTATCAAATGACATCCTAACGGCTATGGATCGCACCTGGAAATGAGCCTCAGCTCAGTGTGCCTTTCCCGGTCATCAAATTTTAAATAAAATAAACAAATAAAATATGGATAAGGGCTTGCTCACAGGGGCCATTTTTATTGACCTCACAAAGGCCTTTGATCTAGTGGATCACCCTCTACTTCTTTTCAATCTGTCCTCCCTGGGCTTCCCCAGACTGCCATCTCCTAGTTTGATAGCTATCTCACCGGGAGAATGCAATTTGTTCAGATTGATACTGCTGTCTCTGACCTTGCCCCCACCTGTGCTGGAGTTCCCCAGGGAACGATTCTTGGCCCTCTTCTCTTCTCTCTTTTTATTAAGAACCTGCCCTCACTGCCCTGTTCCTCCTCTATGATCCTGTACGCTGATGATATGGTGCTTCTCTCTAGTGGTAGAGACCTCTCATCTATACAGGCAAATCTTCAAGTGGATTTCGATTGTTTGCAAGGTTGGCTTCTACATAGCAAGCTCCAACTAAAATCCCAGAAAACCGTAACCATGCTTTTTGGCTCCCCCATAGAATCAGATTCTGTACCATAGCCCTTTCAGTCCTATGTCTTGACCGCACCCCGTTGGAACATGTTGAATCTTTAGGTATCTAGGAGTTACACTCGACCCATCTCTGGATTTTAACCTGCACATTGCTGCTACCTGTAAGGTGGTAAACACCAAACTGGGACTTTCTTATAAAATCCGGTCCTCCCTCAATGATGCCGCTTGGCTTGCTATTGCACAAGGTTTTCTCCTTCCCTGTCTTACATATTGTTCCCTGGCTTACCTCGATGCCAGCAAAGGAGCCTTCCAGAAGTGGAGCACTTGCTATAACAGCATATGCAGCTTGGCCCTCTCTACTCACAGGCTAACTCATCGTTGTCAACTCTACTCCAGACTGGGCTGGCTCTCCTCTTCATCATATAGACTCTATTCTGCTGGCTGCCTGATTGATAATATAATCAGAATGGGGACCCCTGAGTACCTCTCACGGCTGCTTACCCATTCTACCCATGCCTATCCCCTTAGGTCGTTGGCGCAAACTCCTTTGGAAATTCCTAGCTGTCTCACCAAAAAGGGTGAATTCTCCTTTGCAACATTTGCACCTTACCTTTGAAACTCCCTCCCCCAACAGGTCAAACTCTCCAAATCCCACCAGGCCTTCAAACTGGGACTTTGCGCCCACCTACTTGATTCTAACGTCTGCTCCTGCACTAAAACTTAAGACTTACTCCTAGTCGTTTTCCTCCTTCTTATGGCATTTACTGTCTCTGCATTTCTGTTATTCACCAGTTCCTACTTCCCTCACTTATCCTATTATTATAACTGTTATTGTTTCTCAGTACTTGTTGCCTGATTTCAGTTAGTACTTTCATTACCTCTAGTGCAAGTAGTTAGCGTAACTTATCTGTTTGGCTCTGTAGAACTGGCTTGCTCTCAGTCTGTAAACATTGCTATGTTTTTTGTTCTTTTTCATGCTGTGCCATGAACAATGTCACTCCTGTTTGTACCTTGTTTCTCCTGTTATGTGCTCTCCCAGGTCGTGCCAGAATATAGGCAATACTCTTGTCTAGTGCACTTACCCGATAATCAAAAACTAAATAAATAGTTTCCTGCATGCTGGGGCTTACTGTTGTGAGCAAAACAACACCTCCTTCTGCCTGCAATATCTGTAAGCTCTGTAGGTGGAGATCTGTCCGCCCTTAAATAGCCCAGCCGGGCAATCCACATGGCAATGCATGCAGATGAAGCTGCAATGAGATGCTAATGTTGTGGATTGCCCCACAATTGCCTAAGTAGGCTCATTTGCATACTGTCTTTGACTATACCAAAATTTAGCACAGGTAAACACAATAGCACCAGGCAAAGTGCTAGCGCTGCGGCGCAACATTATATGAGTAGCACTGGGCTACCTCACCTAGCACAGCACCCAGTAAGTGTACCAGCTTTGTGTATAGTACAGCATTCATTTGCCAACTCATGACAATATACCGTAATGCCAATAAACAATACCCCTTATTGTACAACTAACCAAGATATAAAGTGCATACATTCTTAGATAGTCCCATCTTTTTATGATTTGGACCCAGGAAATAATTTCATCATTGGAAAATATCACCTGGTGGCTTACTTCTAAAATAATTTTTTATTTCAAGCACTCATCAAGGCTTTTATTTCCCAAATTAAACTCTTTTCTCCAAAAAAAAATGCAACATGATCAAGTGAACTGCACGTGGCACCACCACAACCATGGATCCTACTATATTTCTTCAAACCTCAAGTTATTTTAATTTTTTGTATTAAAATACTAATTGTCTAATTGTAGAAAACAATTCATAGAACCTGATTACAGGTGCCAAACCCCACAGTCTAAAAGTATGTCATTCACAGTTATAGAATTTAATTCTATAAATACTTGACAACCCAGTGGTAGTTCACTCCTACTTCTGTATTGAAGGTCCTGGATGAATGTGTCCAAAATCTTAAGGGAACAGACCTAGTAAATATAATAAAAAAAATTACAGTATTAAAAGAGAAAAAAAGTGTTCTCCAATAAGAACATATTACTTATCAGTTGTTGCACACCTACCCATAAAGAAGAAAGTTCTTCATACTTACCATAATTTCCCTTTTCTGCTACCTCCAACACTGTCAATGGGCAGTCAATACATATGGGTAATGTGTACCCCTGCTATGGGAAATGTCACTGCCCAAAGCTGTAATTAGCACAGAATCGTGGGCTCAAGAACATTCTGGACAGCAGCAACTCTCCAGTCACTTTTGTCCTCGCAGTGCCCCTAATTGTTTGAAGTAGACTCATTTACATTATACCGCTCGTCTTTTAATTAACTGATACATATAAGCTGTTTGCGTACTGATATCTTTTACTAAAAGAAAGATGCAGTAAACATTTCCCTACCTCATCTGGAGAGTGGGAAAATGGAAAAGTCTCATCATCTGCTTCTCTGATGTGGTAGAGCTTCTTTGAACTACTGAACCAACTAGAAAGAGATGTGTCAAAAGAATTAATGAAAAAGGTAACACTGGTAAGGAAGTGCAAACGGTGTAAGCAATACCCTGTAACAAGGGAGGCACCCCCTACTGTTCAGAAAAATCCCAGTAACCAATATTTAAATGTAGAACTCCTCCTTCTTTTATACATATATAGATACATTCATTTCAAAAAACTACATTAATGCATCAGTTAGGGTTGAGGATGGAGCGACAAAAGTAGGGAAACATGACATTAGTGTTTTCAACCCTAACACCCCACCCCCACCCTGAAGTCAGAAAATTGGGCATGAGGTGTGCCATGAGGGTTTCAAGCCTAACACTCACCCCATTCCATCAGTAAATAAGCATAGATGTATACAGTAAATAAGAATGGGGTGAGCATTAGGCTTGAGACCCTCACGGCACATCTCACACCTGATTTTCTGACTCCAGGGTGGAGGTGGAGTGTTAGGGTTGGAAACTCTAAGGTCATAGTTCCTTACTTTTGTCACTTTATCCTCAACCCTAACTGATGCATTAACATAGATTTTTGCAATGAATTTCCCTTCTTTTTGAGATAGTGTAATCGTAGCTTTATTTGCCTATGGGCTCGCAAGGCCTTCCGCTCCCACTCATCTATACTTTTTGAGATAGAGCAATCGTATCCTTATTTGCCTGTGGGACAAGGTCCTTTTGGACCATGTACTCCCATCCCTCCATAGGAAGGACCCTGCATTTTCATTTACAGGAGAATAGCGACCAAACGGTCAGTATAGCCATCTTATTACCCCAACTCATGCTCCTAGTGCAGAAAAATGTTTGATTATACAACAGGCACAAAAAAAACAGAATCCTGCATTTTGATTGGCTAGCTGGCACCTTTTCAGCATTGTACCAGAGTACCTACTGGAAAAGGTGCCAGCCACCACTCAGCCGCATCAGGAACTCCCTGGCAAATCCCTCCGTTCCTCGCAAACACACCTCTGCCAAGCACACGGACGGACGGCGAGATTACCTAGTCGTTAACCCGATATCCCATACTCCGTCACTACCCTCAAAACTTCACAAAAAGTGTGGCACCATTTCAGAAAAGCTAAGCACCCGAAAGAAAAAAAGAAAAGAAAATCCAGTTCATTCTCTCGACAGCAAATAAGCTGAAAAAATCATAACGGTAGCGATGGCAATCAGCGATCCTCCTACACATGCGCAGAACTCACAAAAAAATTCAAGCAGTGCATCCGCAGTTAAAAACAAATGAGCAGCAACTTTGAAAATGAATGGACATTTTACATACTTTTTTTTTTGTACAGAAACAAACAGGGCCTTTGTATAATCGCAATATACCCCTCCAGGGAGTGGGTATAATGGAGGATTTACCACTACTGGTGTGGTTAAGTCCCTCGGCTGTGCCTCGTGACCGAACCACACCAGCCATGGTAAATCCTCCAGTATACTCACACCCTGTCGGGGTATATTGCTTTAATCATCATCCCCGCCAAAAAGATAATTCAGTGCAACTCCAGGGACATTCTGCACCACAGGTGTGAAAAACATTTTGGCCAGGATTTGAAAATTGACAGTCATGACATACATGAGATGGGGTAATAATAAGTCTATGTTGAAAATTTGGGGTTAAAATATTTTAAATGTACAATGTTATGAGCATGAGTAGCAAAATTGCAATGAATGGGCATAACTTAGCCATTATAACATATTTTGACCCCAAATTTTCAACATAGCCATCTTATTACCCCACCTCATGTACCCAGCACAGAAACATTTTCAAATCCATGCCAAAATGTAAAAAATTTCCCTGGTAGTCCAGTGGTCCCCCCTTCCCCCAATGTCTGATCGCCGTCCCCGTAGCAAAAAATAATTTATCTGGCAGTCTAGTGATCCCCCATTCTTTGATCATGGTCCCTGTAGTGAAAATAATTTGTCTGGTAGTCCAGTGGTACTCCCTCCCCAATGTCTGACTGCCTTCCCCTAGCAAAAAAAAAAATTCCCTGGTAGTCCAGTGGTCCCTCCCCTTCCCCCCAATGTCTGATCACCATCCCCATAGCAAAATGGGTCTCAATCCAGACATTATTTTGAAACTCCTCAAGGGTTTAAGCTAGTAATCATTGTAACCTAGCTGTGGGGTCATTTACTAATAGGTCATAACTAGTTCTGTTATATAAGAGAGTTGTACACATTCTTTTATAATGAGCTCTATCCATGACCACTATTCCTCCCCCCCATCAGCTTGTTTTATAACCAGATTGCCATCTTTTGCTAAATTGTTACGTGCAGACCGTTGTGCTCTACTCAAATTATTCTTTATTTTTTGTTTTGTTACTCATATTCTGCATATCCCAATGTACCGTTGCACAATAGGTTTCCACTGCATGGTCCTTACCAACTGGGGGGGTTATACCTTGATTTTACATTCAATGCTGACTTCAGCTCCTGTTGATACATCTTTTGTTGTTCTGAACTAAACACTGTTTTCAACCTCAGCGTTCTAAAAAAATATCTGTAGATCCACTTCAAGTTCAATTTTATAAAGTTCCTTTGCAGTGGCAAAAGAGAGGCCAAAACTAAGGACTTCTACTTCCATTTGTGTTAATTTCCTCCCACTTAAATTAAAAACAGGGATTTGTTCTTTCTGTGTAGTATCACTATTTCCTGTGTCACTCTTGTTATTTGTTTGGTCTTCCACCTCTGCTTTCTCCCTGTCCTCTGTTGCCTCCCCACCCTCCCCTGTACCCCCCACCCCCAGCAGCACCTGTTTGATCTCTCAATGGATACCGGGGTACGCTGTCTTGCTGGTGTGAAGGCCCTGCCTGCAGATCATCTGTTGGCCTTTGTTCATCACTATCCTGTGTTTGCCTGGTATTAGAGTCTCTTGCATAACTACAAAAAAAGCAAAAGGGACAAGCAATTTGCCTGCTAACCGCTGCCTGCAAAAGCCTGTGACCAAAGACCGCATCTGTGGAACTTTGGACATCCAGTCTGTAGTGCTTGGTGAATGTATGGATGGAGGACCATGTTGCTGCCTTGCACAATTCTAAAACAGATGCCTCACCTTTCTCCACTCAGGAGGTGGCCATAGCTCTGGTGGAATGAGCCTTGATGAGAGCCAGAGCCCTCTTCTTTATTGTGACATAAGCTTTGACAATGCATGCCCTCACCCACCTTGCCAGGGTGGCCTTAGAGTCTTTTTGTCCTTTTTAGGTTGCTCCAAACAGTACAAATAACCTATCTGATTTCCTGAGCTCCCGTAGTCCATCTAAGGTATGTCCTAACTGCCCTGTGCAAATCTAACTTGTGCAACTCTTTCTGTCTTGGTTGAGTTGGCTGCAGACTGAAGGACAGAAGACAGATTTCCTGATTAACATGAAAAGCTGTAGGAACCTTCAGAATGAAAAAAGGAACCATTCTCAGAATCACCTTGTCTTTATGAATGATAACGTAATGTTCTTTGCGGGACAAGGCTTGGAGCTCACCAATCCTCCTGGCTGAGCACATAGCAACTAAAAAACACAACTTCTAGGACAACATGTCTAGTGATTTTCATTTCATTTCATTTTTATAATTGCAGGTAGGCACAGTGAGATACAAGATCCCATTTCAGGCACGACCTGAAGTCAGTAGGTTCAACAGACAAACTAACAACATAGAATACATTAATCAACCATTAAATACAATAAACAGTTAACACATCATTTTACACAAGAGTAAACATTCTTTTTTTTTAAATGAATAAAAGCAGCAGTGAAGAAAGTGGTGATTGATAAAGAAGACTTTACTTCATCAGGTAAAGGGTTCCACACTGTTGCAGTGCAATAAGCAAAGGACCTTTTCCCTGAGTTTGTACGGACCAATGGAAGGGTCAGTTGGGTCTTAGTAGATGACCATGAAATGTACGGGGAACTATATGTATCTGAAAGGGCTTGGAGTGATGTGGGAATACCTTTACATAGTATTTTATGTACATAGTGATACCGATGAAAAAGGTTCAAAGGGATCTTTACAAAGAGCATTCAAAACCAGATTCTGATCCCATGGGGGGCCAGGGGATCAGAACAGGGGTTGGCTTCTGCTGACAGCTCATAGTAATTGAATAACCTCCCAGTTAGTCCCTGAGGATGAGTCCCAAGAAGGTTCCAAGGGCTGACGCCTGACTTTTAAGGTGCTCACAGCCAAACATTTTTCTACTCCTTTCTGCAAAAAGTCCAAAATCTACAGAACTGTTGCTTTGGAAGGCCAGATGTTTTCTTCTCTGGCCTAGGCCAGAAAGGTGGTCCATACACAAGCATAAGCTGTAGACGTGCAGTTCTTTCTGGCAGCCATCAGGGTATCCACTGCCTTTCTAGAGAAACCCTGTTTCAGTAGTCTCTTCCTCTCATAAACAAGGCTGCAAGCTGCATCGCCTCAAGGTCTGGATGCAGAATGGAACCTTGGGAAAGAAGGTTCCCCCCAAATTGGGAGATTAAACAGAGAGTGTTGAGCTAGATTCTCTAGGTCAGAGAACCACAGACTTCTGCGCCATCCTGGAACTATCAGAAGAAAGCTTCCTCTTGAGTGTCTTATTTTGCATATAACCTTGGGAAGAAGCAGCAGAGGAGGGAAGGCATACTCTCTAGAGAAATTCCACACCTGTGGATACTGGTAGCGGAGGAAGAACCACTGCACTTGAGCATTCTGGCTGGAGGCAAGCAGGTCGATCTGTGGACAACTGAATCTTTTGCACAGAAGGTCGAGCACCTCTAGGTTCAGCATCCACTCCCATGGGTGGACATTCTTGGGGCTTAGCCAATCAGTCTGAATGTTCAACTCCCCTGCTAAGTGAACTGCTGACAGAGAGAGAAGGTTCTTCTCTGCCCACAGCAGAAGATTAACAAATGACCCAACATGCATGGCCAACTTGTTTAATTCCTGCTTTGGGGACCTTTGGGGACCTGGACAAGTACAAGCCCCCCCCCACACACACCTTCAAGCAGCCCCAAAATCCTACCCCTTCCCAGAAAGTGTCCTACCCCACTTTCTACTTCAAAGCACTCTCACCCACTGATACCATAAAACTTACAAGAAAAAAGAACCCTAGACCCTCCACCGGTCAGGATGGTCTAGATTTTCGCATCCTTAAACTCACAATTACTGACATTAGCACTCCTCTCACCAATATCCTTAATGTCTCCCTCTGTTCTGGTGCCCTCCCCACAGCCTGGAAAACTGCATCCATCAGGCCTCTGCATAAAGCTGGCTCTAAACAGGATGTAAGCAATTACAGGCCCATCTCACTTCTCCCCCCCATCCAAAATCATGGAAAAAATAGTTCATTCACAAATTACTGAGCACCTAATGAAATATGACATCCTTACTGAGGCTCAACACGGTTTTAGGGCTAAACACAACCCAGAAACTGCTCTCGTTAGAGTCACACAGGACATTTACAAGGCCATGGATGATGGTCTTTACAAGGGTGCAGTTTTCGTGAACCTTACCAAGGCTTTTGACTTGGTTGATCACAGCCTTCTCCTAAGTACACCTGCCCTTCTGAATTTCTCCACAGACGTTGTTAACTGGTTTGGTAACTATCTCAGCGCTAGATTCCATGCCTCTTTTTCCCGTCTAAGCTCTTTTAGAGTATTTCCCATCTTCTCCCATTTATTTGTACATTTTGTTTAGACTTGCTGTTAATACTATAGCTGCTGTACATAAGCCATTTTGTATGTAACTGAAATTACTGTATATGTTTTTGCCTTTGTATTTTTTGAACCATGTGTCTGTATAAAGTGTATATATCCACCATTGTAAAAACCCTAAAACTGGACACTTGTGAAAACGGGCATTTTTTGCCCACATGCCTTTCTAGTATAAAATAAAAATGAAATGAAATGAAGATCAGTTGCTTCTTTTAGCATTTCTCAGATCTTTGTGTCTCCTTGATTATTTATGTACACCACCGTAACAGCATTGTCTGACCTTATTTTCATGGCTTTTGACTATACCAGATTGCGAAAATGAAGGTGAGTGAAGCATACAGTCAGAGCATTGATGTGTAGGTGCTGTTCCTCCACAGACCAAGACCCCTGAATGGGAAGGTGGTCCAACACTGCACCCCAGCCCAACAAACAGGAATCGATTGTCAGGATCAACTCTGAGGGTACTTCCAAAAAAGGCCCCTTGCTTACTCACCTACCAACTCTGGGATTGTCACGAAGGTGGGGAAATTGGAATCCTGGTCTGTTAGTCCTCCAAGGCTGGGTCCCAGGCTGCCACCAACTAGGTCTGGAGGGGTCAAATGTGTGAGCGAGCCCACAGTATTAGTTCTGTTGTTGCCATCATGAGACCAAGAATCCACAGTAGACTGTGAGATGAAGCCGATGACTGGTTCTTCGGCCAACAAACCTTTTGCATCAAGGTCTTCTTCCTGGCTGCCGAGAGGAAAACCTTTCCCTTATCTGTCCTGAACACCACTCCCAGGTGCTCCAAGGTCTGAGATGGGTAGCAAGAGCTTTTCTTCCAACTGACTACCCAGTTGTGAGACTCCAAAACCTCCAGGGTCCTGTTCACTGATTTCTTCACCAGAGCGGCAGAAGGCGCTCAAATAAGCAAGTAATCCAGGCAAGGGTAGACATGATGTCCCTTCTACTGAAGCAGTGCTGCCAGGACTATGAGCACCTTCGAAAACACTCTGGGGGCTGCTGGTAGCCCAAAAGGAAGTGCTCTGTATTGGAAGAGTTGCCACAGGACCATGAACCTGAGGAACCTCTGATGAGATTGCTGGATAGGGATATGAAGATATGCATCACTCGGGTCTATGGGTGCTAAATAATCCCCCAGATGGACAGCCAGGATGATTGACTGTCTGGACTCCATCTTGAAGAATGTGTGGCAAACAAACTTGTTTAGGTGTTTCAGGTTCAGAACACCCCCCCCCCCCGACTTTTTGGGAATTACAAAATAAATTGAGGACAATCGCACTGATCTGCTTGAGGTGATCTAACATTTGAGACACTGCTTGTTGCTTCATGGAGTCCTTTGGTACAGGGAACGGTAGAAATCATCCCTTTGATGGAATGGTTGTGAACTCTGTTGAGCAGTTTAATGCCAGAATCTCCAGGACCCAAGCATCTGATGTTATCTGGGCCCATCTTGTGTAAATATTTTGCAGTCTCCCACCAAGGGAAGGGGGGGACAGAGATGGGCCTATGTACCCTCATTGTAATGCGCCACCTCTTCTCCCTCAACCTCCATTACATTTTCATGCAATGGCTCCTCTGCCACTATTGCCAGGGTCCCTACTTTCCTGCGGCACAGTGGGACCAAGTTCTTCGGCATGACTAACATTTGCCGCAGAACTTCTTCGGCGGTGGTTTGTAATTTCTGTGGAAGTTCTGCGGCACTAACAAACTACCACATCACAGTGTCAGCTTGTCATCCTGACTTCACTTTCATGGCAGTTTTTATAGCAATCAGGATGGTGGAAAGCACAGTAACACTAGTTCAAAAAAATAACAGACTTACAAAAATAATTTTATACATAAAAAAGCAAAACAAATGTCTCTCCAGTAAGGTCCTAGCCTCTTGCATAAATGACATATGCAGAGGGGATCTTATGTGATAAATAAGGTATTTCTATATGCATGTTATCGATCCCACTAATGAGGCTCCCACTGTCTATCACTTATAGATGTGTATGTGCTTTCTACACCACTCATGAGGCTCCCACTGTGTATCACTCATATATTTATATGCAATCTGTAACATACATACAAATATGTGTGTGTGTGTGTGTGTGTGTGTGTGTGTGTGTGTGTGTGTGTGGTGAGAGAGACAGAGATACTGTATATATGTGTGTGTGTGTGTGTGTGTGTGTGTATATATATATATATATATATATTTTTTTATTTCCATGAACTTGCATCCTCATTCATACAGGTCCCATTGGAAATGAAATACAGGAATTATTGCAAAACTCATTTTTCATGTCAACCTGCTTTCCCTGACACACTGCGTAATACCATCAGGCCATGACATGCATGTGAACCGATTGTGAGATACAGCTCTCCAGCCCATCACAATGTGTCCACCATGTGACAGAACACTGCACCATACCTTCCCAGGCTCCGAGCAGTGATGTGTTCCACCAATCCTTGTGCTGCCCAGCCAGCTCCCACAGCTAATCTCTGAACCTGAGTTGCTGGCACGGAAACACAGCATGCTACCCTCTGGCCCAATGGCTGTCCCTGCACAGAACATTTCTCCATAACTTTTAGGTGATTCTATCAACCAATGACAATATGTAATCAAAAACTCTGGCAAAAATGCGTACAGGGCAATTATTTATATAACAGGTCTTTTCTTTCAACAGGTCTACACATTATTATATTCCACTTTTCGGGGCATAATTACTTTATTTTTCTTAAAAATTTAGACAGTTAAATTCATTTTACCAGTTATTCATTTCAGAAGGCATCTCTATACCTTAAAGGCACAAATAGGTTTATACAAAGTGAGGTGTGGACTTAACAGGTCTGTGTTATTGACAAGGTTTTGTTTAAGTTGGCCCTAGTGCAATAATTTAAGACTGAAAATGGTATTAGGCTGTAGTGCAGGTTGAGCAAATATCACCTTGCATGATGTGCTGTGCTACCATCTCTGGCAGTGGGAGCTGTGGTAGATAAGTGACTGTTCATTTATGTTGCAGAATGCAGCCATTTCATTAGCTAATGCATGATGTTATAGCAATGATAACATCACATTCTGAACATACAGTGGGTTTTGGATATAAAAAGAGGGGGACGGGAACCAGATTCTATGGATAAACAGAAATATTAATAAAAAATCACCAAGAAGAGTGAATTCTGCGGCACCGCAGAAGTTCTGCGGTAGATAGCAAGTTCTGCACAAAATTCTGCGGCTGCAGAATTCTAGGGGCCTTGACTATTGCCCTTGAACCCAGAGTAGGATCCTTCTAGTTCCTGAAGTTCCAAAAGGGATGAAAACACCCTCAGTACTGCTTCTGTCAGCCACCTCCTTGACTTTTCAAAGCTGAGCTGGTCTTTTGCTGTTGCTTTGACATGGGAAGGTGTCCATTTTTATCCTGGATATCTTTCAAAATGTCATCCAGGCCTGAACCAAATAATAAGCCTCCCTCAAAGGCTAGGTTAAACAACTTGGTCTTCGTTGCCTGGTCCATGACCCAATGCCATACCCATACCTCTCGCGTGCGGACACAGTGTGCTAAGCACACCGAGCTGACATCTGTATGTTCTCCACTGTTTATTTATTTATTGAAATGTTTCACTAGGAAGGCACACTGAACAACAAGTCCGCTTGTCTCCCAGTGCAACCTGAGGGGAAGGGGTACAACTGGAGTGAGACATTAAACATTCAAATTACAGATCAACATTAACATACAGTTGTAAGGCAGGTGTTACAAGCAGTGTTACAACGGTGTTGAGCATAACATGTAGAAAGAGTGGCATCCCCTAGAAAGGTGGAGGCCATGGATACCCGCTGTAAAACACTCGCCCCCTCAGAATCTGGGGGAATGAAACTACCCAGCATTGTATCCCATAAGTTTAGTGCTCTAATGACAATAAAGGATGCATAGCAGGTGCGGAGGCTTGCTCCTTTGGAGACAAAGGCTCTTCTGCATGAGGCATCCACTCGCTTATCGTGCGTATCCACTATGGCCAGAGATCCCTCAACTAGCATAGTTGTGTACCTTACAGAGTTATGTACAGCCTTATCAGCCAGGGGAAGAGTCTCCCACTTGCAGGTATTTTCTTCTATAAAAGGAAAACACCATACCCTGAGTTTTGGCAGATATTTTCTATGCAGCACCTGCCGATTCTTGTTCCATAATCTGGTCACAGTGAATAAAGTTTGGAAAACACTTTGAAGTGGAGGAGGATGCAGACAGGATCAAGTTCACATCTCAAGTCTCCATAGACTGCACCTCCTTCAGCTGCAATGTCCTACAAGTCTCGGTTATCAGATAGGACAGAGACCTGGTATCAAACAAGGGAGGGATTGGAATCCTCCTCTTTGGCTCCATGCACTCCCCTTCCTCCTTCTCATTAGAGGGCTCATCCTCATCATCAAGTAACACTTTAGAGTCAGGATTTTCCCCCAAGATCCCAGGTATCCTCCTCCTGACCCTCCAGATGGTCGAGGTCAGGGTCTGCCTACAGATTAGAATTAGCAAACTCGTCCTGCTCTGGTGCACCCGGACGTGCCTGTGTGGGCCTCCCCCCCAACCTGAAGGGCCCAGCTTACGGTTGGGTGTGTCAAAAGGGATATCCTGCGGAACATCAGGACTAAAATGCTCAACTAAGAGCAACCACAAGGATTTATGTAATTCTGCTGTGCCAGTGCCAGCCAGTACAGCAGGTGCACCCCACCCCCTAGCTTGGGGTTCCAACTGGGGGAACTGTGAGAGACATATTAGCTTGAGTAATACAATGGGGGCAATAGGAACCCAGCAGAGAGGTCCACATTACCCTTCTGCAGGTCTTGCATTGTTTGAATGATAGAGGTCTCCGATAAGCCTTGGTGCCAATGTCAGTAGCCAAAAAGGGTTGAAAACTGTTTTTTTAATGCATTAGAGGCACAATCTGAGCTGAAAAAGGCACAGCCACTGTGTCTCAGACTTGAAAAAGTACTGATGTGCACACGCTTGTGCAAATCCAGGCATCCATGATGTCACGATGCTGTGTGTGATGTCACCACATCGGGGGCACATGCCCAAGTCCAGAACCATGAAAATGAAGCACTGAGGCTAGGGACAGCCACCTAGCAGAGATAAAAGTGCATGAACCCATCTGACCATGCTCTGAGAAATGGCAGGAATCTGCACAGCTCAGGAGAGCCATTACACAGTAAATCAGGAACGCTCTGAGGTCTGCCCTTCCCCCCACAGCAAAAAGCCTGATAGAAGGTTGCAAGGCTGTATACCTTCTCTTGTTTTCTTCACATATATACATAGACATCAGCTCACAGCCAAAAGAGAGAAAAACAGCCCTCAAGGCAAGACAAACAAATCCTCACAGGCAGTGATAAGCACTCAGGGCACCTATTGGCAAGTTAAAAAACACAACAGCCCTATAACAGTCCCTTGGGGGGGGGCAACACCAAATAGACAACAGGGAGAAAAGGGAAAGGGGCTAAGCACTAGACCCTAACAATCACCCCAAGATAAGAGTACTTACCCGAGGCAACATGAAAGAGGAAATATAGACCTGATAAGAGATCAACACCCCTAGAATAGTGTGACAGACGTGGACAGCAATCCAAGCACAACCAGGCAGTGGAAATGGGTGAAAAAAGGCAGGTTAGCCAATTTGAAAGCCGCAGCTTAACAGGCATGATTTTAAATTTAGAGGTGCTCCCTGTCACCAGGTAGCCCTAACCTGCTCAGCAAAATCGCAGCCCTAAACAGTAAATACCAATGGCAATTTTCTTCTTTAAAAAATCTTCTGTGCTGCTTCCCCCTCAATGGCACAGCAAAGACAGGAGAGTTGCTGCTATACGGAATGTTCATGTGCCCAAGATTCGATGCTGAGTACAGCCTTGGGCTGTGCTATGCCTCCTAGTAGGGTGCACATTACCCATATGTACTGATTACCTGTTGACAATGTGGAGTGCTACAGAAAAGAATTTCATAACAGTGTAACGTACAAAATCCATGCACTTGAGTAAATCTAACATCTACTTTTGGCACAGCAAAACAATTCAGTATAAAATATTATGAGGCATTCTATCAAGTGGACACTCTAAGGAAAAGTTAATCCATCCTAAACTTCCCTTCACAGCAAGAAATATTATAAATCTAAATCTGAGTTAAGACCATTTTGATACAGTGATTTGAGGTCATAGATGCATTCTGTTTCTTTCATTCACATCAGTTTTAACCTGTCTCCTCCTCTCTCATTCTGTGGTGCATGATCCAAGGCTCTAAATGAGAATGCAGTAGGGCTATACCCATGGCGAGCTCTAAAATGTTCTCACAGGAAATTTTCCCCTGTTCCCTTGCTGGATCACCATGACATGCTCTTGGATCCTTTCTTTAGCACATCTAGTAGTCCTTCCCACATACAGCTTGCTACAGGTGCACCACCCCACATATACAACATAACTGGTCCTGCACTCCATTGTGAATCTGGTATCAAACTCCTCACCGGTGCTAAGATTCACAAGTTTAGGTCCAGTCACTGCATATCTACAGACATTACAGTCATGAAATGCATAAAATCCTGTCCGGTATACCATCTGTTTCGTCTGCCATCCACATAATGGCTATTGGTAAGGAGGTCTTTAAGGGAGCCGGCCGACCGGTGCAGCGGTTGGATTTCTGCTTGCAACACCGATGACCTGGGTTCAGGAATGGACCTAGGAGTCAGAGGGTCGGCCGGGGGAGAAGGATCTAGCATCCTAGGGACTGCTCTCCTTCTCCGGGGGAGGAAGGGGAAGAGTGTCTGGTGCTTCAAGGACCCCTGGTGGAGCCTGGGGGTACCGCTGAGACTGGAGCTGTTGCGTTAGGGGGTGGGGTGGATGCTGGACATCATTGCATGTCCCCACCCCCAGGGATCAAGCATTCAGGAAAAAAGCCACCCCGCCCGGCATGATGACCCGCTCCATTCTGCCATCCACTGCCTCCATCATCCGCCAGGTGGGTCCCACTCCCGTGGCCCTGATCCAGGGGGTAAGGGGCAGTATCAGTGGCTCAGTAGGTAGCACACTCACCTCTAAGGCCGGGACATCAGAGGGCTGTGGGTTCAGTTCCCACATCTGGCACCTGGGTTAATATCCCAGTACTGACACTGTAGTGCAGCCTGAGAGGGGTGCTGCACTTCTGAGGTGCTGTCTTTAGGATGAGACGTTAAACCGAGGTCCCATCTGCCTGGATTGGTGATAGTTCAGGTGGATGTTACAGAGCCCATGGCACTTATCAAAAAAGAGCAGGGGAATTTCCCCAGTGTCCTGGCCAAATATCCCTCATTCACTAAAAATACCACCAACAGCTTAATCTGGTTCAAGGTCAGTTGGCATTCATCTGTATCCCCCTCCCCCAGGTCGTGCCTGAAAATAGGCAGGATTTGTCTAGTGCACTTACCCAGTCAACAAAAACTAACTAAATAAAAAAAATAAAAAGCCAGGACTTTGCCCATAGTCTCCCCCCCCCCGGTGTCCTCGCCCAGGGGGGCAAGTCTGGGCATGGGGGTGGCAGGCGGGAAGGGTCTGAGAACAAGAGGGGATCCGGAACAAAAAAATCAAAATATAAAAAAAAAAAAGAGGAGGTCTTTAAGATTCTTCCCTCTTCAGTAGGATATCCTGGAGGCAGGACCCACTACTAACCCCAGTTCTGGACCCCAGCTTAGTATCTGTCATCTGTCTTTATCAACCCTTACAAACCTCTTGTAGTCCCAAACTATAATCTACAACAAAGTTTACCCTGAAGTAAGTACCACTCTTTCTCTTCTTGGGTACCAATAGAGAGTCTCTGAGCACTTATTCTACTTTTTTTTCAGTTTTTTTCACTACCTTCGCAGAGTAGCCTGTCTGCTGGAACCTGGTCGACAGCATTTAAACTTCATTATAGCAAGGGACTACAGTACTTGTACCGCCAGAGATGCACAGTAACACTTCAGGATTCTTTGGTTGTTATGACTAGATTGCTTCTCCTGTCCCAGCCATCCTCAGAGTACAGCACCTCCACCACCCCTACCATTACTAAAGAGTAAAGAGCGAGACTCAACGCTGGGTGAGCCCCCCCCCGTATTGTAGTTCATTCCTCATAAAATACTCCGTTATTTCTCCGCATAGCATTGCTCTTCCTCAGCCATTCCCCGCCCAGACACCATGTCAGACCATTCTAGGCAGCTCATTGCCATGGTTAGGAGGCTGCAGCACCACACCTACATGCTCCAAAGTCTCCCCTTCGTATTTTACCCTCTCAGAAAAAGCTCTCCAGGAAGATCACCACATTTCACGAGAAGCACAGCATAGAATGCACATATTCAAGACAATTTACTTCCACTGCAGCTTCCACGCCATTTGCAGGGGGTACCCCTAGCTCAATGTAGCACAGCAAGTGTCATCATAATCATGACATGTAGAAGCCATGTGTCTTCCATAATTGACCATGGGCATGTACCCAGAGGAGCCCCACTGTTACCTGGAAAAGAGTCCAGCAATGAATCAACTGGCAGAGTGAATAATAGTGGGTCCGGATTTGGTCACAGAGCATGTTTCTGTAATTGAGTTCTGTTAGGCAGTCATCAGATCAGAGACAAGCAGTGGCAGTGGTCAGGCATGGGGCCAGTGGCAGAAATAGCCAAGGAGTCATCTTTAAGTTCATCAAACTGTGAGTTCAAGGGTGACAGTTAAATTTTATTTATTCAGTATCTTTTTGTCCTCACAGAAATGTATAGTCTTCTACAGTTCCCAAAAATAGAAAGATTGTCCCTTGAGCCTTACAGAAAGCAGTGCTGTGTATGCAAATTGAAACTCCACATTGGCAGCTCGGAATTCATTCATCAAAGGGGTGAAGGCTTTTCTCATAGCCTGCACTGCCCTCAAAATCCTGACAGATGAAAAGTTGATAATCATTGTGCTCGAGGGGGCTGAGTGCTCTGAATGCTTGTAGTAATCTTTGCTTTTCAAGGTAACAGTGTAACTGAAAAATAATTTGACGTCGGCGGTGGTATCTGCTGGCGTCTTGGGCCCAAGGGCTCTGTGGGCTTGGTTGATCTTCACCCTCTCCTTTGGCATCATAAGTTTCTGTGGAAGCCATTTCTCCAGAAAGTAGACCATAACGGGTCCCGCCCCCTCTTTCTGGTAGACCCCTAATGCAAAGATTGCATCACACAAGCAGCTTTGTGATCACAATCGTATTCAGTGAGGAGAAAAGCACATAAGCAGCTTCGAGATTGCAACCATGCTCAGTGGAGAGAGAGAGCTGTGTGTGAATGAGGATACGATTGTGAGTGTGTGGGAGTGGGATCCGGGCAGGAAAACTAAGCAGCAGAGCATGGTAATGGATATGGGTATCTAACAGACAGAAATGAACAGGAAATGGGACTTTGACCTCTAGAGGGTGATTTGCCTTGCAGCAAGCTGTGTTGGTGATGAACCTGGCAGTAAGTCAGTCCTCTAATTCTATGGTGTTTCATAGGTGACCCATCAATATCGCGACTATGGAACGGTGACCCGTAACAACCGTGAGGGAATCACATCACCAACACCTTTGTGGCGACCGACATTTTCCCCCCATCCCCGAGGGATGCCCCCCGGAGTTAGAATACTAAAGAAGGAGGTTGTAGGGGGCAAAGCCCGCCACTAAGGGGCTGCAAAAACTTTGAAACCAAACTGGTTGCGTTGCGGGTTCGTCCCCCTTGTCACAGGTTGCTTTCCCGCAGTCACGATTATGACATGGAACTGTGTTCCTACTGTACTCTACTTACAGTTATATACAGTTTTGCCATTTCTGCATTATTTATATCTGTTGTATTGCTCCTTACAAGAATTTCACAAAAGAAAAGTGCGGCACTGTTCTCTGGCGAATGCAAGTGAGATTAGCTGTTTGATGTTGAGAACCATGGGAACCATTCATTATAACCGGCAGTTCGATATAGCGAGGTTCGTTATAGCGAGGGACTATTCTCTCCCCACTGAATGCAGTCATGATCAGAGAAAGCTGCTTGTGTGCTGGAGCTGTGAGTACTTTACTGAAATCAGTATTGTAATACCGGTACATGTATTTTAATTAATGATCTAAGTAAACTAGCTAAAGGGATTGTAGTAATAAGCACTTCAGGTATTCAGGGCACTGGCATTAGGGCACCGAGCCTTTAGGACACCAAAATTGGGTTGTTGCCCCTCCCAAGTCCGCCCCAGAGTTGGTATCTATAGATGGGGTGTGGGTGAACAGCCTCCACAAATGGGGTGAGGCGACATTGCCGATTGGTGTCTTAATGACTCGGCACCGCAACGCTGGCGCGTTCTGAGGGTGGATCCCAATAATAAGTGTGGTTGTGTGTGGGGAGGAATGTAGGAAAAGTGGGTGGACACAACAGCTGATTTTAAAGTGTATAGGCACTTTAAAATATGTACGTACCGGCCATACATTTAACATACAGTAATCTCTCCTCAAATACAAGTTAAATAAAAGGGGAGAGGGAGGGTTAGAGGCATACAGTTGAATATAGTGCTGCTGAATACAGCACAGTACTGTACTGTTCTAAGATTGCCTTTTTCAGCATCCTCGATATAGTGAACAGGGAACTATAACAAACACAGGTTTAAGGTTCAGATGTGAAGATTGTTTCTGCACTGCTTATTTTCTTGTACGTCAAGCTGGTCCCAAAGCTCTTCCAGCTTTTTTTCCAGCTTGGTAACTCTTTTCAGCAGCCCTCCATCCTCCACCAATGAGACCTTGTCCTCTACAGCTAGAATGCAGGCCGATTGCTCATCATGCTTAGCTGCTAGCACATCTATTTTAATTGAGACCTCAGCCAGCTGGGGGGACAATGCTTTGATGACTCGGTGCGAGACTGCCTGGCCTTGCACTGCCACTGTCTGCTCAGAGACTGAAGTGATATGCTTCAATGCCTGGGTCGACGATGAACTCTCACACTTTGGTCAAAATCTCCTCCAGCTGACGACGATGCTGGGCCTAACACAGGTGGTTACCTCCTCAACCCATGTAGGGGGTCATTCATTGGACCTGATCTTTCTTTTGGGTATGGAGATTGCTGATTTGGGGTGGAACCAGTCAGCTGGTCTGACCATCACACCATAACATTCAGCTTCAGGACTCCCCTTAATAGGTCTGCCCCTACGGAGATGGCTCAGTACCGCCCTTTAAGGGCATTAACCCAAGTGAGCTACTGGCGTTACTGGATCTATCGAGCTTGTCGGGTGAATGCATGAGTCCAGATGATCTCGTACTAGCCTATAATAAGGCTGTGGGAGATGCTCTGGACAAGATTACTCCTGTTCGTGTTCGGCCTCTCACCCTTCATCCAAGGAACCCTTGGTTTGATGACTCCTTGAAGAAATTAAGGCGAGTTGGCCGAAGGATGGAGAGAGCCTGGCGGAAGTCCGGCCATGATGCTGACAGGCTTAGGTTGATGGCACATTATGATGGCTATCAATCAGAAATCACCCATAAGAAGGCAGAATTCCTGTCAAGGGAGATTTCTGCCTCACAGAATCAACCGGCTCAGCTCTTTCAGACTGTTGACAGATTGTGCAATCCAATCTGTCTCCAGCCCAGAGAAGCTTTTTCTTAGCTGAGATGCAAGGAGTTTGCTAATTTTTTTGCAGATAAGGTTGCCAGCATCAGGTCTGGCATCGGTCCCACCTCTCCTATGAGGGATTGCAGTGGTCAACAGGAAGTGGCATGTCTGGTCAGATTTTCACCGGCTGGAGTTCACTGACATTGTGAAGATCATCCAAACATTGCGACCAACCAGTTGTAGTTTGGACCTAGGTCCTACACCCCTCTTACTGGGATGTGTAGAAGTTATCTGCCCAATCCTTGCTGACATTGTCTGAAAGTCTTTGGAGAGGAGGGTCTTTCCTGACCCCCTCAAGGAGACGGTCATTTGACCACTCCTTAAAAAACCCTCCTTGGCTCCAGATTGTCTAGCCAACTACCGGCCTATCTCTAACCTGCCATTTGTTGGTAAGGTTATTGAAAAGGCGGTTGTGTTGCAATTGGATGATCATCTTACAACTCACAATGTCTATGATACTCTCCAGTCTGGTTTTAGGAAGAAGCATAGCACGGAGACTGCCATTGTCTGGGTATTCAATGACCTCCTAATGGCTAGAGATCGAAAGGCATGTACCATTCTGGTCCTTCTCGATCTCTCTGCTGCATTTGACACTGTAGACCATGGTGTGCTGTTGGAGTACCTGCAGTTCATTTGTGGGCTGTCTGATACAGTCCTCAAATGGTTCCATTCTTACCTCATGGACAGGTCTCAGAGAGTTGCCACTGGAATGTATTCGTCTGGTGCTCACTCCCTGCCTTGTGGGGTACCGCAGGGTTCCATTCTAGCCCCCATGTTGTTTGCAGTGTATATGCTGCCATTCGGAGATATCATCAGGCGATACAGTCTGGGTTTTCACTGCTATGCAGATGATACTCAGCTGTATTTGTCCTTTTGGCCCGGACAAGATGATGCACTCTCCTTGCTAAATAATTGCCTTGCTGAGATCAGACTTTGGATGAGTTCCAGCTGGCTGAGACTGAATCTGGATAAGACTGAAGTGCTGGTAGTGGACCCAGGTCATCCGGAGGTGGGTTTGGGAGCTGGACAACCATCAGGCTTATTACTTGGTGGTATGTCACTCACTACCTCCGATCAGGTGCGTAACCTGGGCATTATTTTTTATGGTGGTTTGACCCTAAAATCTCAGGTGTCAGCTGTCGTCAAATCCTCTTTTTACCATCTGAGGAATATCGCCTGGGTGAAACACCTGGTTCCTCTGGGTGATCTTCCAACACTGGTCCATGCTTTTGTCACTACTCATCTTGATTACTGCAATTCCCTCTACCTAGGGCTACCTGGGGTTGATATCCGCCGCCTGCAGCTGGTGCAGAAAGCGGCGGCCAGGCTTTTGACTGGGACTTCTAGAACCAGTCATATTACGCCTGTGCTCCGCAAGCTGCACTGGCTGCCTGTTTGGTGGCGGATCACCTTTAAGGTTGGCTTTCTAACCTTTAAAGCCCTACATGATCAGTGACCCGGTTACCTCCAAGATCTCCTGGTACCCTATTGTCCCCTCCATCCTCTCCGTTCCGCCAATGAGGGATTGCTGGAGATTCCCAGGGTGCGATTGAAGACATCTGGATCTCATGCCTTCACTTTTTCAGCGCCAACCCTGTGGAATTCTCTACCTCGTTGGTTGAGTGAATGCCCAACTGTCGATAGATTCAAAACGGAGTTAAAAACTTATTTATTTAGTTTAGCTTTCCCTAGTCACAGATGATCTGTTTTAATGCTTTTGCTTTAAATTTTTATCTTTATGTATTTGTTTTTTATGTACAGTGCCTTGGTTTTGAAAGGCACTATAAAAATAAAGTTGATTTGATTTGATATATTGATGTACCATGCTCTGAATTCAATAAACTCTATTTAAAAAAAACCAGACAGAAACCTCCCTTTGACCCAGTCAGTTACAGGCCAATATTCCTATTGACAACTGACTAAAAGATAGTGATCAAAATATCAGTGACCAGGCTGGAGACAGTTCTGTGGGGATGATTGACCATGATCAAGCAGACTTTGTAAAAACTGGCTACCAAAATAAGGAGATTGTTGGACCTCATGCATAGGTGTGAGCCTCCACTTCTCCTGTAGAAACAATATTTCCAGATTCTTAGAAAGCATTTGATCGGGTGGAGAGGAGGTACAGTACCTGTTCTGGGTATTGCGACATCTTGGCCTTGGAGTGGAGTTCTGCAAATGGGTGCAAGTCCTATATGCTGGGAAACAGGCTAGAGTAGCAGTAGATTGGACAATGTCAGCTCCTCTGGACATTTGAAATAAATACATACATACATGCAAGGATACATACATACAGTACATGCATACATAAATAATAATAAACCTGAACAGCAGTACTTTGGTGGGTACCCAGTTCCATGAGGTCCATAACTGGGATTCTAGAAGCACAAGATTTATAGGCTTTGAGAGTGTTCATGTCAGAAAAGGGGGTGGACATAGACTACAAAGACTATTACAACAGGAGACATTCTGGACATTCATTTTGAAATCACTAAACCCAACTGGTTTAAATGAAGAATCAGACCTCAAACCATTCCTTACACAAATGCATAAAGATTTTATAGATATTTCTGATGTAATCAGTCTGTAGCCAGATTCAGCTAACATATGTAAATAAAGCGCATACAGTTTCTATTATGGGACCTGTTTTGCCTGTCAGGGTGTCAGTTAGGTTATAGTTCATTTGTATGATGGTTTGAAATGAAAGCCTTGTTTACCTACGTTTTCATTTTATCTTTTTAGGACACTGTCAATCAATCAATCATCTTTATTTAACCAGGTGGAACACTGTTGAGGCGCGCACATTTGCAGAGTGGGCCTGGACAAAAGTACAGTGATGATCATAACAAAACATAGCTATGCAATGTCAATGGAAAAACAAAAATAGAAATAAAAAGCAAAAAATATGCACTGGTACATGGTGGAATAATACAAAAAAGGGGAAGGGGAGAAATATACAATATACAGAGTATACAATATATACATAATTCTGTGTTGCCCGACAATGGATCATAGTGCATACAAAGAACAAACAAGTTGTTTGCAAAAATACCTTCAACTTAAAACCATAACAATATCACCATAGGGCTATATAGGGATATTGGGCCGTATGCACTATTGGGGCGAAGTGGCTACGCACGTGTATCTGGGGCACCTAGCCACTCCGCATCCACTGTGCCCCCCCATGCAGCATGCTCAAAGGGGGAGACACATAGATCCACTGCACCCAATCCTCTATGTCCACGGACAGCTCCGTACTGGAGGCATGCCAGCACTACGTGGTATTCACTAATCTGTGTAGTGCTGGCCGCATGGGTGCGGAGGGTGGAGCAGCGTACACCAGAGTAGACCCTGCTGTAACCCACTGCATGCCCCCACAGACACAGGCCTTCAGTTACCAGGGGACCGGGACAGGGCACACTGTGCTGCCCCTTACCATTGGGCAGCAGGAGGCAGAAGGGTCAGCTGGAAGGGCAAGCTCCCAGCGATTTCGGGAGAGGAGGCACCAGGATGGGATGGTGCAGCATGGGTCCAGGTGCCTGTAATTGGCATGCATAGCCCCAGACCCACACCACCCTGTACATGGGATCCGCTAAGGGTCCCAAGCGGGCATCCCATTGGATGCCCGCCTGGGAGAACTCCTCCCCAGCCACTCTCGCGGGAGTCCTGCACACCAGGGGGATAGCCGCAGACAGGTGGCTGGCATTGGTGAATGCCAGTATGGGCACACCTGTCCGAGGGGCACAGAGTCACAGGTGGGGTATGCAACTTTTCCGTGTACCCCCGCCCGCTTAATGCACAGCGCTCAATGTTTGGTTTGAGAAAGGTACTGGTAAGACTTGCATAGATAGAAGGAAGGAGGGAGGCAGGTGCAATGGGATGAGATGAAAGGAAGAGACCCTCAAGGAAGTAGAGGTGAGAGGAAGATGGAAGGGGAATGGGTAGGATTAGTTTCAATTCATTACACATGCTTAGTAGAGCATGTAGAAATAAAAAGAAGGAAAAGGATCAAGAAAAGCAGTTGCAGGAGTCACTTATGTGGCATCTTAATAAGGATTTGAAAGTTGGCATTTTTTAAGGGATGAGCACTTCAAGGATTTCTGTAGACTGTTCTACAGGTCTGGTAAGGAACAGCTTAATGCGGAGGCCCCGAAGCGAGTTCTAATTTGAGGAATGTCGAGGAATAGGTAGGAATAGACTCAGGGGCAATGTGAGAAAGTATTTTTTCACAGAGAGGGTGGTGGACATATGGAACGGCCTTCCTGAGGAGGTCATGGGGTCAAAAACAGTGGGGGAATTCAAGAATGCATGGGACAGACATAAGGCAATTCTGGTGGCGGGGTAGGAAGAAGTAGGCTGTTGGTTAATTAGTATCTGCAGCTTATCCAATAGGTAGAGAAATGGGCAGACTAGGTGGGCCAAGTGGTCCTTATCTGCCATCAAAGTCTATGTTTTTGTGTTTCTAATGACTCTCACGTGAGTAGGTACCAGTGGGATATGTTAGCAGGCTGGAGATATATGTCGGTAGCTTACCGGTTAGAGCTCTGTAGGTCCAGGTGGCCGCATTTCTGAGTCTTCTGGTTTTAATGATTGCCTACCCAGCATAGCATGTAGTGTACAGTGGTGCATCCTGAAGGGGGCGCCAGTGATAAATCTCTTATTATATAAAGTGTCATGGTTCGCTAGAACAGAGCTAGGGCCTTGACTGTATAGTATGTTTGCATAGTCCAAGAGTGGTAGAAATGTGGAATGCAAAGTCCTAGCCTGGCTTCATAGGTTAGGAGGTGTTTGATTCTGAAGAATAACCCTAGGCGCTGTTTCAACTTCTTACCCAGTTCCTCAATGTGGACTGTATAAGAGAGTTTAGGATCAAGCCAAAAGCCAAGATATTTGAATTTTTCTACAGTTTAATAGGCTCCCCCAGGAGGGATGTTATTTTTTGCTGAGTTCCCTGTAGGGGGAGGAGTCTGAGATTAGTTTAGGAGCAAAGATCATGGCTTTTGTTTTCTTTGCATTAAGCAGGAGTCTGCGACTCAGGAGGTTATGCTGAAGGAGATTAAATTCACATTACAATGTACTGCACGCTAGTTCAAGGGTAGGCTCGGCAGCGTAAATAACAGTGTCATCAGAAAACAAGTGCACTCTTGTTTGACCGATGCCTGCATCAATATTGTTAATATATATCATGAAAAGAAGTGGCCCTAAGATGGAACCTTGAGGGACACCTCTGGGCAGTGTCTTATGTGTTGACAGGTCTCCTTGTGCCTTAATTTGCTGTTTTCTGCCCTTGAGGCAACATGTGAACCAATTGACAGCAACAGCATCTAGTCTGATATCTTGAAGGACAGACAACAGTAGACTGTGGCGAAGGCCTTACTCAGGTCAAGAAATAAGTTTGGTGTCAAGTGCCAGGAGCCAATCATTAGTTACTTTGGCTAAAGCGGATGTTGTGCTATGTTTTTTTTCTGAACCATGATTGGATAGGGTTTAGAACTGTATTTCATAACTGAGTATTTATGACTTTTTCGAGCAGTTTTGGAAGAATGGGCAGTAAGAAAATTGGCCTATAATTATTCCGGTCACTGGGGTCACCGGACTTGAAAAGTGGGACTACTTGCACCACTTTCCATACCAAGAGGAGTTCGCCGTGGGCTAGCAACATGTTAAATAAATGGACAATAGGTGCAGTTAGGATGTGATGGCCCATTGTTTGGAGGAAAGGATCTAAGTTATCCGCTCCTGCACTTTTCCTGGTGTGAAGGCACAGTAGAAGGTCCTCCACCTGTTTATATGTAATGGGGCTGAAAGAGAACTTGGGCTCCGACATGGGGGCCTTGCTGGGAGGTCTAGCATCTGTAGAATCAAGGGTCTGTTGATGAAGTTTATTTGCTGTGGATGTGCCGAATGTGAGGCCAGCCATAGCAAAATGATTATTTAATAAGTCAAGTATGCACTGCCTTTCAGTGGTACTGATATTACCGGATACAATCTTGGAAGGGAGGCTATTAACCGAATGGTGAACTTCGACTTCTTTTAAAGTTTTCCAGTAGGTGGCAGAATCGCTGGCAGCAGAGGCTAATTTAGTTTGGAAGAAGCTTGCTTTAGCAGCCCTAACAATTTTGGTGCAGTGGTTCCTTAATTTTCTAAAGGCTGCCCAGTCCACTGGATTCTTGTTTTTTCTGGCCTTTTTCCACAGAGTGTCTCGACTATGAAGAGCAGACTTTAGCTCAGTAGAAAACCAATGGCAGGCTCTCTCCCTGGTACGGGATTTGGTCAGGGGTGCATGTTCGTCATTGATGCCTTGAACCAGTTTTTGGAAGTTCTCAAAGGCTGTATTCACCAAAGATGCAAGGTAGAAGTCTTGCCAACGAATATTGTTAAGGTCCACTAAATAATTATAGAGGTTGAAGTTTCATCGGTCCCTTTTTAAGGTGAACGGGGAAGAGGATAGAGCTTTAGGGGCAGAGTGCACACAGGCTATTGCACTGTAGTCGCTGATGTTATTGAAGAGTACACCGGCGTGGCTGTATAGATGGGATTTGTTTACTAAGATGAGGTCGAGAAGTGTGCTATTTGCATAATTTTTTGATTTGAGGAGAGTGATTTCTGGTATAAGCTATGTGAACCCGAGTTCATCGCACAGGTTTTTTCGAGGTTTAGAAGAACTGGAGAGCCAGTCTGTGTTCATGTTCCCCAAGATGATAACTTCACTAGGCTGCATGTCCGCCAATTTGCATATTTGGTTCAAGAAAGCAAGGCCTCCTGAGGAGTGCTGGTAACAGCCAGCGATACAGATGGATTCAGAGGATGGAGGGGAGAGTGAAATAGAGACCCATTCAAATTCTTTAAGGACAGAATTAGTTTAAATTAGTGATACCATGAACTTGTCCCTGACATAAATTGCCACCCCCCCACACCTCTGGTTGGTCTACCTGCCCAAAAGAAGTTGTAATTAGGGAGGTTAATTTCATGATTCGGGTAGAGCTCTTCAGCCAGGTCTCGGAGATAGCCAAGACATCTGGTTCAGTGTGAGAAGTCCAAGCCTGAACAGAGTCAGGTTTCCTTAAGAGGCTGCACGCATTCAGGTGTACGAAGGTTATGCCTTTCAGTTGTTAAATATCCGAGGGTGAGGGGATGGGTGGAGGGGGACCTGGGTTAAGTTCAACATTCCCTGAACAGAATAGGAGCAGAAGGAGTAGCTGCAGTCCTTTGGCAGCTGATCCCCTATGCTATGTGATGCTGGAAGGGAGATCCCTGCAGCCGATGACCCCACTTTCTCTCTTCCAATGATAGCATCATGCTATGGTACTGGTTAGACATGACCTATGCTCTAACTACAGACATCTATTTAAATCTGTAATTATCTGGCCTCACATTAGTAAGGAATCATGATAAATTCTGAATTTTGCATTTGCTTGTGCCTCTCTCCATTTTCTATTTTTTGTTTTATGTTGGTGCTCACTAACATTTTCTAGTTTATCTCATTACTACTTTTTATGCACAATGTTTTCAGGATCCATGGTTCAACTCCCAGTACCTCCATTTAGATAACTGTAAAGAGACTTATATTTGAATCAGCATTTTTCTGATGTAAGACACCTCACCCAATTGGTTGATAATGTCACATCTAGGGAGGATAAAGGGAAGGGTACCTCAGCTAGGAGCCTGCCCCCTGATAAAGCTCCAATGTGTGAAGTGCCAGGGCACTTAGCCAGCGGTTAGTACAGCGCTGTTAATTTTTGTAACCTACCTGCCTGCCTTTAATAACTCTCTTTTACATCACTACATTTTGTGGAAGTGGTTACTAACAAGCTTTGTTGCAGCTCACCCCTTCCGGAAGCACTGTAGATCCTTCCAGTGAGCACGGGTCTATCTGTTTGTTGTTTTAGGTAAGAAAGTAAACACATTTCTCTGGGAAGGGAAGATCTACATTCAATAATCCAAACTACAGCTCCCGAAGAACAAGCGGAAATAGATTTAATACACTTTCAGTAATACGATTTAGCTCAAGAAATGAGAGCTCTTGCTTTCATAGCCCAGTCTGAAACAGGGAAAATGGTACGGAGAGCTCTAGAAGAGAATCAGATCTGTTCCTCAACAGTATTATATTTGTTGGCCCAGATCCCCACTTTGGGGGGTGGGGTGAGCTTCCACCAAGTCTCTCGATATTAGTAGGACATTTGAATATTAGGTTACCAGTTGTGTAAATACAAAGTGCAGAGCTCCATGCAGGACCTTCACTGGTGAAATCCATTTGTTAAAATTTGAGGGAATGTTACCAAATGGTCGGCATAGCAGAAGCAGGGAGTCTGGCTGTTAGGGAATGTCTGAGAGGATGAGGATGTTATCACATTTGGTTGCCTGAAACTACTTTCAGTCTTCCACTAAAAGTTCAGTGACAGTGGGTGCTGTTGAAGCAATGTCTTCAAATGCTGCATAAGACCAAAGGAATTTTAACAGGCTCATCACTGCTGATCAAACTGTTATGAAAAGTGCTGGGAGGCAGACACTTAATGCACAGTTTGGGAGCTATACTAAACTAGCCTTATTGCTATTTCTCAAAGCATTGCAGAACAGCTGGTGGAGGTGCACTGGAACATTGTCTGGGAGAATGCTGCATGATTTTTTTTCATATATGTTTTTTCCTCCCCGTGGCAGGATGAAAGCAGCATCAGCCTCTGTTCAAGTCTGCTGCAGCCATCTCTACCACCATCTGTGCCACCTCTTATGCTAAAGGCTTCATCCCCCATGGGTTACCCTCCCGTGACAGGGCCAGGAGGGGACGGCTGTCCCCCCCGCTTCCCAGTCACACATCCAGAAGTGCCCCAGACCTGCAGCGGCATAGCACACTTGCAGCTGGATGGACAGAGCTTAATGAAACCCATCCTCCACTGTTTCCTCTGTTTTTCTTCCCCTGGCCAGCCATGGTCATGCAATGAGCACGTTGTGCAAGTTCCAACTCCATGGAGACACCTCCAGTGCTCTGGACATAGGGCCTTCCCCTAGAGGTGACTCACCGACACCTCCCACTGGACTCTTCTAGTTGGTGGTCAAGCAGTGGGCCACAGAACCCCCCTTTCAAAGGGAGGAGAGCGGATCTGCAGATGCTTGATCCTCCCTCCCCTGGCCAACCCCTGGCAACTCACATCCGTTACCGGACATGGGTCACTAGCATGGTAGGAGGTAAGGCACTCCACAACACTGAGCTGGCACTGCATGGGTTTTGAGGGAGGTCAGGGCTAAGCAAATAGAGTTTAAAATAGTTCACAGGTGGACTACGACCCCTAGGCCTTTACATAGCATGGGAAAGGGAGGCCCCTACCTGCTTGAACTGTAACTCCCAGATAGGAACACTGCCGCACGTGTTCTATGAGTGTACAAAAGTAAGGCAGTTTTTGGGATAGACACATATAAAGGTGATGGCAGAAGGAGACCAATGGTCCATCAAGTCTGCCCATGAGATCCTGAGACCCTAGGCGATCCTGGGTCCTAGCCAGTAGTTTCCCCTTGCAGATTTGATTCTAGCATACTCCTTATCCCAACCCCTTTTGAATGCTGATACGGTCCTAGCTCCTACCACCTCCGCAAGTATTTTGTTCCATGGCTCCACAATCCTTTCTGAGAATAGTACTTCCTATGATCCCTCCTGAAACTTCCACCCCTCAGTTTCCATCCATGCCCCCACGTGTTTGAGCCTTGGTGAATAGTTCAGCATAAGGTACTGAATTTAAACCCCTCATGTACTTAAAGGTTTCTATCATATCCACCTTTCTCTCCAAGATTCAAGTGAGTACATGTTTAACACCTCCAGCTGCCACTTGTACAGAACCCCTGAAGCACAGCAATCATTTTGGTTGCCCTTCTCTAAATGGTCTCTATCCTGTCCCTATCCTTCTTAAGGTATTAAGGTAACAACTAGTACTGGAGCCCACTTGAGAGGGAGCAATATTAGACTTGATTCTCTCAAATGGAGATGGAGAGAGGATTACAGATGTAGAAGTGGGTAGCCATCTGGGAACTAGCGACCATCGAACAGTATGGTTCACAATAAACACAGCAATAGAATCAAGCCATACAAAGACAAAAGTACTGGACTTTAGGAGGGCTGACTTTGCCAAAATGGGTGAGTGCCTAAGGAATGCACTAGCAAATGGGCAGGAAGGAGGGTGGAAGAACAATGGGGAATAATAAAAACTGCCATCACAGAGGTAACGAGCCTTTGTGTGAAGCAAATAAACAAAACAAGGCGATGTAAGAAACCACTATGGTTCTCAAAGGAAGTGGCAGTGAAGATTCAAGAGGAAAAGAAAGCATTCAGGAAATACAAGGAATCGCAGAAGAAGCAGGACAGAGAACTGTATCAGTTAAAGCAAAAGGAGGCTGGGAAGGCAGTCAGAACAGCAAAGGCCCAAACCGAGGAAAAGATAGCCAACTCAGTTAAGAAGCAGGATAAAACCTTTTATAGGTACATCAGGAAGCAAAGGAAGACCAAGGGAGGGATAGTGAGGCTTAATAAAGCGGAGGAGGGTGGGCAGAGGGAGACTGTGAAAAGGCAGAGATACTAAACAAATATTTTTGCTCAGTATTTACAAATGAAGAGGAGGTACATAAAACAAACAAGCAGTAACACTCTGGATACAGAAGTTGATACCAGCCATTTACAGAAGAAAGGGTTCTGAAAGAACTCTTAAAACTGAAGGTGGACAAAGCAATGGGCCTGATGGGATTCATCCCAGAATTCTACAAGAACTAAGGGTAGAAATAGTGACACCACTGACTACCCTTTTAACAAATCATGGGAGGATGGGGTGGTACCGAGAACTGGAGGAGGGCAGATGTGATTCCCCTTCACAAAGTGGGAGCAAGGCAGAAGCAGGAAACTACAGACCTGTTAGTTTAACTTCAGTGATAGGGAAAATGATGGAATCACTTCTGAAGGAAAGAATTGTCTAGTATCTAGAGGCCAGAGGGCACAGGACCCTAGGCAGCATGGATTCACAGCGAGAAGGTCATGCCAGACAAATCTGATAGATTTATTTGACTGGGTGACCAAAGTAGTAGATCAGGAGGGGCTGTGGACATGGCCTACCTAGACTTTAGCAAGGCATTTGACACAGTCCCACACAAAGATTAATATACAAGTTAGCCAGCCTGGGAGTGGGTCCCAAGATGACAGCCTGGGTAAAGAGTGGCTGGATAATAGGCCACAGAGGTAATAGTAAATGGAGTCCACTCAGAAGAAAGGAGGGTTACTAGTGGGAGTGCAGGAGGTTCAGTATTAGGACGGTCTCTTCAATGTCTTTATAAGCAACATTGCGAAGGACTGGAAGGAAAGTATGTCTCTTGCAGATGACACTAAGATCTGCAACAGAGTTGATGCACAGGGTGGGGTGGAAAGGATGAGAAGGGACTTGGCAAGGTTAGAGGAATGGTCAAATGTATGGCAGCTTAGATTCAATGCTAAGAAGTGCAGGTAGTGCACCTGGGAAACAAAACCCAGGGAAGAGTACACAATGGGGGTGAGATACTAACAACAACAAAAATGGAAAGGACCTGGGGGTAGTCATATCAGATGATCTAAAGGTAGGCAAGCAATGTGAGAGGGCAGCAAGGAGGGCTGGGGGTTACTGGGATGCATAGGGAGAGGCATCACCAGTAGAAAACAGGAAGTTATTATCCCTCTGTACAGACAGCTGGTGAGACCCCATCTGAGTACTGTGTGCAGTTCTGGAGACCCAATCTCCACCAAAGACATAGACAGGATGGAAGCTGTCAGAGGAGGGCAAATAAAATGGTGCAGGGTCTGCACCGGAAGAAATATGAAGAGACTTAAGCAGCTTAATATGTATAGCCTTGAGGAAAGGAGGGAGAGGGGGGACATGATAGAAACTTTCAAGTACCTCAAGGGAATCAACAAAGTCCAAGAGGGTAGCATCTTTCAAAAAAAGAGGTGTGCAAGAACAAGAGGGCACAATTTGAAGATAGAGGGGCGGCTCAGAGGTAATTTAAGGAAGTATTTTTTCACAGAGAGGCTTGTGGATGCATGGAATGGCCTTCCGGAGGAGGTTGTGGAGTCAAAATCAGTGGTGGAATTCAAGAATGCATGGGACAGTCATAAGGCAATTCTAGGGTGTGGGGTTAAGAAGAAGTAGGCTGCTGGTTAACTAAGATCTGCAGCTGATCCAGTAGGTAGGGAAATGGGCAGACTGGGTGGGCCAAGCGGTCCTTATCTGCCGTCAAATTCTATGTTTCTATGTTTCTATGTATGGTCTCCAAAACTGTACACACTATTCCAAATAGGGTCTCACCATAGAACTTTGCAGTAGAAGTATCGACTCCCTGTGCCTAAAGTCAAACCCTCTCCCTATGCATCCCAGCATTTTGTTTGCCCTACTATATGCTGCATTGCATTGACTGGTTTGTTTAACGGTGTCGCTAATAACAACTTCTAGATCCTGTCAGGGTGTTCAGCTCTGCTCAGGTTCTTGGTAGTAACAAACTAGCAAAAGAAACAACAGACAAGCAGCATATGCAGTAATAAACTTGTTTATTATACAGAACAGACAAATGCCCTAAAAACAGGTCTTACCAATAGACACTGGGAGCCAAGAGTTTCCCAATACCCCTGTGGATGAGGAAAGTCTCAGGGGAAAAATGTAATACGATTACTTATATACTTAGATAATTGTCATGGTAACTATTACATCCGTAATATGTTAGATATACAAAACAAGCCATATTGGCCAAATGTTAGGTGGCTCCACAGCGTTATCTAACGATATACAAAATGTGTGAAATCAGCTAAAATAAGAACAAAGAATCATACATAAAACAGGAAATAAGTGCGATGTTACATAAATCCGCACAATGGCATTGTTGGCTATACAATGACTTCTCAGAAGAATAAACGGAGAGCACATAAGTGTATTCACGGCATAATACTTGCAATGCATTACTAGAAGTGAATACATTGGTTATAATCAGAAATATGTCTTTGGTTACTTACTCTTGTACAGTAAGTACCAACGCCCTATTTGTTAATAATAATCACGCATAGCATATAACATATATTTTCAGTGTTGCACAGTGGGTATCCAATAAGGGTGTGGGGACCAAGTGTAACATTCCCCCCTTGTTTCCTTACTGAAAGGCAACAACACTGTGGGAAAGTGGTGGGAGCAATCTCCATTGTTTACAGACCTGAAGCACGAGCCTTGTAAAGGAACTTGAGTTGCTCATGATGTTGTTTTAGTGTGTGCCATAGACAGCAAAGAGTTAGTATCAAAAATATAATCAACAATAGTTGTATAATCACAAAACCTTTAAATGTTAACTCTAACCAGATACTGGAAAGTGAGATGCTTAAATCACCATCATGGATAAGGGTGTTAAGGGCTTCTCCAGCTTTGGAAATGTTATTGCTGATGTAAATGAGATTGGTATTCTTTCTATCTAAAAGTGTTTTCAGAGATAATGTCAAGGGATCTATGTGAACATTAAAAATAGGTAAATACTGAGATAGGGCAAGCAAATATTGAGGATCTGTGTCAATAACGTCTGGTTCTGGGATAGGAATAGGAGTAATCAATGTGACCAATAACAGTAGTTTAATGAGTGGCAAGGTATCTGCCTGGCTTGGCTACTGCTACTCCTCTCTAGGAATATTCACCACAATCCAGGCCCTCTAGCAAATGACTTACCAACCCAAAGAACTTATGGCGGGCTCACTCTAGCCTCCATAAATATTTGCAGCCTGCTAGCAAAGCTAGACCTCCTACAAGTTTGGGTTGCCCAGCACCAGCCAGATATTCTCTCAGTGGTGGAGACCTGGCTCAGTCCGAAAATTTGTGGTGCAGCAGTCCAGCTACCAGGTTATAAAATATTTAGGCTGGACAGGATTGGTAAACGAGGGGTTGGGTGTGCTCTATATATATATACAAGAACACCTCCAGACTCTAGTACTATCTAACGACACATCCTCTGGTGGCACCCAGCTCCTGACAATCAAAGTCTTGCTAGGCAAAAATGAAAAATCACTAACTGTGGCATCTGTCTACATTCCCCCTAAGGACCAACAAAATGGCTTTAAAATTATTCATAACTTTCTGGCTGGACAATGATTTAGGACAGAGCTCATAATGATGGGGGACTTTAACATCAACTGGCTATCCCCAGAAGCTCGTCCAATCACAGATGCCCTTGCCGCATTAAACTTGTCACAACTGGTATGCTCCCCCACGCGGCCAAACTACCGAACAGAACACATTCTCTCATTGACTGGCTCATTACAAACCGCCCAGAAAGAATAATCAGCACTACAGTTCTCCCTGACTCCATTAGCGACCACTCACCTGTAATTTGTTGCTGGTCTAATAAATGCACAAAGCTTCCACCAAGAACTGTCACTCACAGGTTGCTGAAAAAAGGCAAGTTGGAGGCCTTTAAAGCACACCTGAGGCAGCATGATTGGAGCTTTCTTGACACTAGAAATGATGCAGACACCGCACTTGCCGGGCTAATTAACGTTTTTAACAAAACCTGTGATATCTTCACTCCTACCACCACACGGAAGATCCGGGCCTTCTATAATACCTGGAGCACACCTCAGCTTCTTCAGTTATTAAACACAGGAATGACTCGTGGATGAAAGCCAAGCACTCTGGCACATCCTACAACTTGCAGAACTATAAAACTGCTAGGAACAATTGTACATGAGCAATCAGGAAAGCAAAAAGCCTCCATTTTAGATCAGAACTAACCAATACATGGGGAACCCCAGAAGGTTCTGGGAAAACATCAAGCAGCTCACAGGTAAATCAACCGAGACCTCCCCCACATTACTTAATATTGACGGTACCCCTACTATGGACCCAAAGACTATTGCAGACACATTCAACAATGCATTTACAGACTTAAGCTCCATCCTACCCCCTGCCTTCCTAGAACCCTTCGAGGACAAGCCTCACTCTGAGGCCCGGAGGACATACCTGGGCCTTTCACCCCCCTTCTACTTGAAGATCATCACTCCAATGAAGTCAAAAAATACCTATCAAAAGCTCTCAACAACTGCAGAGCAAGCAGTGACTCACTCGCTCTAAAGCTCGCTGGGCTTGCCATTGATATCCTCCTTGTTCCTCTAACCAAAATCATAAACCTGTCCCTTAGTACTGGGGTATTTTCGGCCCTATGGAAATCTGCACTGGTCATGCCTATTCATAAAGGTGGGGTTCACACTAACCACGCTAACTATAGACCTATTTCAATCCTTCCACCCCTTTCAAAAGCACTCGAGCATATCGTCGTGGATCAGCTAACAGACTACTTGGACAAATACCAGATACAGTGCCACAGTTTCTGGAAGGGGCACAGCACCACTACTGCTTTAGTCGAATTTACAGGCTTCATAACAATGCCCTTGACAGAGGGTTCATGGTGGGGGCAACCTATATTGACCTCACCAATGCCTTCGACACTGTTAACCATGAACTGTTGCTGTACCAACTAACCCAAGTTGGTCTCTCACCTGACACAATTCCATGGTTCAGGAGTTACCTTTCTGGGAGAGAACAAAGGGTAAAATTCCAAAACACCCTCTCTGATAGCAAACCAGTAATAACAGGTGTTCTGCAAGGGTCCATCCTTGGATCTCTTCTTTTCAGCTTGTTCCTTAACCAACTCCCAGAAGCTCTTAAAGACAATATCCTTTTGTATGCAGATGATGCGGTACTTTTTTCAAGCAACCGAGACCCTACTATTCTGGAAAGTCAAATGCAAGTCACTTTCGCTGCTGCTGAGCAATGGTTCCTCAAATCAAGACTATTGTTAAACTACAAAAAGACAAAAACTATGATATTTGCATCCAGCAATAGTAAACACAAATCCTTCAAAATACAAATTTACAACAAACTCGCTACCCCACTGGAGACAGTAAACTGCTTTAAATATTTGGGTGTAACTCTGGACAGTGCTCTTTCCTACTCACAACATATCGACCTAGTTGCTAAAACAGCAAACTCAAGGCTAGGGCTTCTCTATAGAAACAAACACTGCTTAACCTATGAAGCCCTCAAAATGGCAGTCACTAGCACAGTTCTATCGGTCATTGACTATGGACTTCTAGTTTATGGATCAGCAACCCCTATGGCCCTCAAGCGGGTGAAAACTTCCCTAAATAAGGCCTGTAGGCTCATTTTGGGAGCTACCCAGAGGACCCACACTTGCGACCTATATGCACAGACTGACTGACTTAACCTGGATTGCAGGATACAGTATCATGTCTGTCGGCTGGCAAAAAAAGCTACCCTCAGAATTACCCCGTTGGGTATCAGGAAACTCCTTAGCCTCTCTGACTCCTCAAGAAGCACCAGGAACACCCATAACCACTCCCTCAAAGTTCCCTTCCACAGTATGGTGCAAGGCCAGCAGTCATTTGAATACCGGGCACCTTCCTGGCTAAACTCTCTTAGTGTAGACCTACAAAAGGAAATTAGGCTTAGTCAGTTTAAGGCTAAACTTGCACACTGCTTGCATCTACTAGTGGATGTGACTGTTGGAACTATGCTCTCTCCTACCCTCCTAGTGGTCGCAATTCCCAGACCCTAGCACCTTCCTCCCCTCTCACCCCCTGCTCACCACCCTTTCGTTCTCAGGTGCCCCCTTGCTCAACTCACCCCTCCATCACTTTTTCCTTCTGCCCCTCCACCTCCCACTCTCTCTTGTCCACCCCCTTAACTAACCACACTACTATCCCTCTCTTTCCACCAGTCTCACTCCCTTCCACCCTCCCCTTTGACACCGCCACCTGCTGGTATGCCCCCTTAATTCCCCCCGCCCACCTCTCCTATGCTCCGTCCTCCCCCAGCACCCCCTTCCCCTCCTCTTCCCCTCCTCTAGTCTTGGTAACTGTCCTGCCTTGCCTACCCTAACCACCCTCTGCCTTATTCTCCCTGCCCATTCCCCTCTACCTTTGTATTGTCACCTCCCCCCTCCGCTTTACTTCACCATTCTCTGCCTAATACCATGTTCCCCATTCTCCAACTTTTACACTTTCTGTCCTGCCCTAGTCTGATACAACTGCATCTCCCATCAGGTTTCTGGTTCCTAACCTTGCATAGGTCCCCTGGAACTATTATTACCCTTCCATACCTTGCTGTGTTCTCCTACTGTCGTAATCGTCTCCTACCTCTCCCCTTTCTTTGTCTCCAGGAAAATGTAACTCCTGAATCTTAAATGTACTAGACCTGTAAATATTCTGTATAATTTAGAATAATTGTTTTCTGTACTAGTTGGTAAATGTACTATTTCTTATGTTCTATATTTTGTTTCATGATGTGGAACCTTTGTAAATGAGCCTCTGGCTCAAAGGTATTCCCGAAAGCTAATAAATAAAATAAAATAAATGAGCAACAGAAGAGAAATTAGGATATTGTATGTCACAAGACTTAGAACCATAGGAAAAGGAATTATGATTAGTTACCATTCAGTACTGCCCATCAGAATTGCATGACGTTTTCACAGTAGGAACCCTCCATTTATACAGATATACTGGGCAGGTGAAAGATTGATTCGTGAGTCTTGTAGTGAAACAATGAACCTCTTTGGAGCAGTTCTGGTAAAGGCATCCAGTGTGGTCCACTGGTGATGATGTAGTTGAAGATGAAGATGCTATTGCCCTAGGTGTACCAGTTTCATTTGAGTTAATGTACAAATCCAAAATGAAAGACCAGTCAATGCTATCCAGTGAGTATCCACAAACCGGCCTGATGACATTGAATACGTCACAGCGACACAAGTAGTGGTATCCCTTTTTGGCACAATAATCAGTATGAGGCACCACCCAGGCTTCCAGGGTGGGCTGAAAGAGCCAAAAGAGGCGGAAGGTCGATCCTTTCTCAGTAGATGTCCTCATCGAGATGCCTAATGGAATGAATGGAGGTCAGTCTATCAAAAACAGCAGTCTCTGGATCAAAGCATGGTAAGGATACAGTAAATGTCACGAACATGGTATCCCATATGGTGAAGCGGTTGGCAGAGTAACATGAGCCCCTGTTGGGATGGCATGTGACATAACCTAGATTTCTAGCAGTAGACATTGGTATCATAATGGATCTGGACATACACAATGTAATACAAGCAGCAGACCCACAATGTGGACAATACCATTTAGCAAGGTGTCTATCATGGATAATATCTGGAATACGTCCAGATTCCAAATCCCGGAAGAGATTATTGACAGTGGTTATGACATAAGAGCCATAAGCAGAGCATAAAACTTCCCTGGAAATATACTGCTTCTCTGCCTCCATATTATTCTGTAAAACAAGTTCATTAAGTTTATTCTTAGTGTCATTAAAACTCTTAGCAATGTCGTGCATGTTGTAAACAGTGTACCTCTCTTCCTAAGCACAACTACACCATGCAATAGGGGTGGTAAAACATCATTATTCATAGCCATCTGGAATTTAACTATTTGGCTTTTGATGGTAGCAATGTCTGCCCTGTTCCAGATGGACATGCTGGATCTAAAGAGTCCGGATATGGTGCCAGTTGCACCAGTGATATCAGCAGTGGCATGCCTCCTGCATGATGCGGAATTTTTCTTGTTAACAGGGTTAGGTCTAGACCTGAATAAACCTAAGTGTTCAATGGTATGTGGACCAGTCACAGGATCTTGTGTGTGTGTCTGATATGCAGCAAGACTATCTAATAACATAGTGCTGAAAAACTTAGAAGCATTAGCTTTAGAACACATACAAAATTCAGCCATATTCCAATGGGTGAGATTAAAAATAACTAGAATGTGCATAAATTGCACATTATTCACAAGTGTACCTGGAAGGGATGTGGCAGTAAGATCACTGGGTGGACCAGATTCCTGTGAAGGACAATCAGTAAGTTATGCATCAGTAGGGGGTACTACAGACAGAAACATAGCTGCTATAGCCATATAATTGTGAACACAAAAGTCTCTTGTGGAGTCTTCTGGATATTTGTCACAAAAGGCAGGATCAATCAAAGCAGTAAGGTCATATCAACCAGAATGTCTGTAATTAGCTTGGCGAATGGGCAGGGTACCATTTGGGGTGATTCTAGTATTGGGCCAACCTTGGAAATAGCCTTTGTAAAGGCAGGCAATGGGAAGTGTCTGTCCATTACCGTCAGTTTGTGATTCAGTTTGGAGGGAAGATTTGTCAGGTGCCACAACCATAGCAGCCAGGTAGGCATCAGTGCCTTCCTGAACAGTGATCAATTTGTTGGGAACATCAGTGCTGACTCTTTCAGGGATGGTGGTGTCAGAAGGTACATTACATGGGCGAAGGTTTCGGGTGGATGGAGATCAAGGTGGGGATGTGCAGGTGAGTCAAGATGCTGACGGAGTAGCTTGATGCATGCAGCATGTGCTGCATCCTGTGAGTGGACACATGGGAAGGGTCCTGCAATGAGAAACAGTAGCAAGATAGCCATCTTGCTGGTATACCTGTAAGGAAGAAAGAAAAATGTCAGTAAGTACTATTCCGCCCAATGGGGTTAGGAAAAGTAATTATTCTCCTTTATACAACTTGAGCTGATTAGCATGCAGCCATTTCTCAGTCGGTTTCTTCTGCATAATGAGTCAAACTTGGTAGACTGCCAGGACTGAGTTTGTTAATGATGGGGTAGGGTCCTTCCCATTTATTGGAGAAGGGATGTATAGGGTGTGCAAATCTGAGTACCATTACCTGATCTCCGACTTGCCAATCCACCTCTTGTGTGTGTTTGTCAAAGTGAATCTTGGATTGCTGCTGGGCCTTGCCCATATGGTGTGCAGCATACAAGTGGGTTTTGATGATCTCATCTCTGAGTTTTGCAACATATGTGTTTGCGGACAATTGATCTGCAGTGTGTGTTTAGATCAATCAACCGGTGTTCAGGTAATCTCATGGTTCTACCAGTCATCACCTTGAAGGGTGTGCACTGGGTGGTGGCTGAAGGAATACCCCTAATTGCCATAAGGAGTAAAGGCAAAAGGGAATCCCAGTCCTTGGGATTGTTCTCAATGAATTTGGATAGCATTTGCTTTATCTGTCTGTTGGCTTTTTCTACCTGACCTGAAGATTGAGGGTGGTAGGGAATGTGAAACTTCTGGTGTACACCAGATGTTTGAGTGTTTCTTGCATCAACTCACCTGTAAAGCTGGTTCTTTGATCAGAGTCTTCCTTAAGAGGTAGGCCCCACCTGGAAAACAGTTGTTCTACCAGGACTCTTGCAGTTGCCTTTGCTGTGCATTTTCGAGTGGGAAAAGCCTCGACCCATTTGGAGAATAGGACAGTGACTACAAATGGATACTTGCTGTTCCCACTGGTATTGGTCAAAGGACCAATAAAGTCGATCTGAATTGCATGCTAGGGACCAGATTGTCTCTGAGGAAGTAACTTAGCATTTCTGTTGGTTGGGGCAGGATTGTTCTGCTCACAAATTAGGCAATTTGGGATGTAATGTTTGACATCCCTACTGATACCAGGCCACCAACCTACAGACGTTAGTCTTTGGACTGTATTCTCCACCCCCTGGTGTCTACCAGTTAGTGTCATGGACCTGATAAATGAACTCAGATCTCAGAGCTTCAGGAATCATCCACAACCTGTAATTCAGGTCATCAGGCTGATACCATATCAGTTTGTTGTCATGGGACAGATGCAATTTGTCTGCATGTCTTTTGTAAGGCCTGTGGGTGGGCAGTTTTTGTTAAGTTCCTTTGTCTAGGAATCTGAACACTTCTTTCAGCTGAGGGTCAGATTTTTGTGCTGTGGATAAGTCCAGTGGCACAAAAGCTCTAGTTTTCTTCTTTGTGGCAGCTATTTGCATGGCTGCCCGAACTACAGGGTGAGCCATATCCCATGTGTCCCCCCCTCGAGCACCCTCTTTGGCAAGAGTGTCTGCTCAATCATTGAAAACATGGTATGGGTTAGATTTTGAATGGGTCTTCACCTTGTGGATGAACAGTTTGTGTTTAAACTGTTGAGTCAAGTTGTGAAAGCATACAAAGAGTGCTTTGTATTTCATGGGGTGCCATCAAAATATGTAAAGGAGTCCTTGTCCCAGAACAGTAAAAATTCAAAGAGCAACAGACCCAGTTAAAGTCTGTAAAAATTATGGTATCCTCAGTACCCTGTTGTATCAGTTCGAGAGTACAGGCCACAGCTGCCAGTTCTGCGCACTGAGAAGATGCAACACTGCAGTGTTTGGACACATGTATAGTGCAACCATTAGGGTGCATGATGAGTACTCCAAATCCAGATATCTGTTCTCTACTTGGTAGTATGAGGCAGAGCCATCAGTAAAGACGTGACACGGGGAAGTGTCAGCAAGGAGCTTTGGAGTAGCAGGAAGGAATGAGCCAGGATCAGGCAAATCAGGAGGTTGGAGTGAGCAATCATGTGGGTCTCCTTGATACAGAAGATCATGGGCTAAAATCGAGGGCATTTTGCAGTGTGAACCTGTATGTCACAGTCCTGGAGAAGAAGAGACCAGTGAGTCAGTCTGGTATTAGACACTGAATCATCCTTCACTCTGTCTGACAGCAGAAAGTTTGTGGGAGTGTGACTGGTGTGCAAAATGATAGGTGAGTACCCAATGATGTACAGAAAATGCTTCACAGCCCAGTAGGTAGCCAGAAGGTTTCTTTCACACAGACTGTACTTCTGTTCCACTGGGGACAGCATCTGGGAAGCATAGGCAGTGGGTCTCAAAGTGCCATTCACCTTTTGGGCAAGTACTGCAGACATGGCTATGTCAGGAGTAGCAGATTCCAGATGGAAGGGTAAAGCTGGACTGGGGTTGACAAATGCTGAGGCAGAGGCCAAGGCCTGTTTCAGAAGGGTCACAGCATTAGTATAAATGGGACCCCAGGTCCAGGGGACATCCTTTTTCAAGAGCTCATATAGAGGGGTGGCCTTTTGTGCAAACTCACAAATGAAATCCCTGGAATAGTTGACCATTCCCAGGAAATGTCTGAGTGTTGCCACACTGGGGGGAAGTGACAAATCTTTTAGGCCTTGGATCTTCTTCCAGGCCAGACTTCTGCCTAGCTCTGTGATATGCAGGCCAAGAAAGATAACCTCTTTCTGGCAAAGTTGTGTTTTTGCAGGGTTGCACTGGAGACCTGCTTTCTGTAAGAGAGTCAGTAACTCATCAAGGAGGTCAAGATGTTGCTCCTTGGTGGCAGTTGCCAATAGTAAGTCATCCACATACTGCAGAAGGCATTGTGGGGCAGAGAAACCCTGCAAGGCATCCATTATATGTGGATGGAAAAGGGAAGTGCTGTTGTGAAAGCCCTGAAGCAGACAGGTCCAAATGTACTGATGACCTTCAAAGGTGAAAGCAAATTTGTATTGGCCTTCCTGAGCAAGGGGCAGTGACCAAAACCCATTGGAGATGTCAAGGGCACTGAACCACCTATGGTCTGGGGTTATCAGTTTCGGCACATCTGGTGCTGAGGCTACCGTAGGGGAGTAGCTAGGAGTAACTTAGTTAAGTCTCCTGTAATCAATAGTGAGTCTCCAAAATCCAGTGGGTTTTTTCACTGGCTAGATGGGCGAGTTGGCAGTCGAGACACAAGGCCTGATCACACCTTGCTTAAGAAGTGACTGAATGGTTTCTCTGAGTGATGGTAAGGCCTCTGCAGGTAAAGGGTATTGCCTTTGCTTGTCATGTGCTGGGCCTGGAATCTCAATAACAGTTTACATTCGGCCACAATCATGTTTGTGTGTTGCAAAGGCATCGGGGTGCTTATACAGAAAAGGTAACTGTTCTTTGAAGAACTCATGTGTCTGGAATAGAGCTATGATGTCATATTCCTTGTCATTGACCGCAATGGCGGCAACCACGTGGGAATCAGGGATCATGACCATATGGTATTGTCCTTTGATTTGGATCAGAAGCATATTAGCCAAATCTGCTACACAGTCATGTAGTGTTAGGAAGTCAATTTCTATGATGCTGGGGTGATGACACAATACCATCAGGTCAAAAGTGTGATTCATGCTGAGGCTACCCAACACCACAGAAAGTACAATGGAGCGGTAGGTGGACAATCTAGTGGCATCTATACCTTGAGCAGTGGTCCTCCATCTGGTGGACCAAGAGGAATTAACTGGATCCTTATCATATAATACAGACACAGCCATGCCTGTATCTAGTAGTACAACCATTTGGCTGCCCCCAACCATGGCCTTGGTGCAAGGCCTTCCATTTGTGTCAATGGTAAGCCTGTTCTCAATACGGACTGAGGCCTGTAGTTGTCAATCCGAACTAGTGCTGCCATCTTCAGGTTGTTCTTGAAAACATAGGCCGGCAGGATCACACTTGGCATCTTCCAGGTCCTGCATAAGATACAAGGAGGTCTGGGTACTGGTATTAGTTGCAATGGACAGGGCCTCAGGGTTTGGGCCTGGTGCAGCCTGGTCTGAAGAGGTTCCAGTATCTCCTTGGACTAGCAGAGACTGGGTTACTGGAGCTAACACTGCTACATTCTGCCTTGGGATGGCCTCGGCCACTGATTGGACCTTCCCAAGGAGTGTACAGAGGTTATTATTCTTCACCACTACATCACTATAAGAAGGGCCTTGTCGCTAATTTCAATTGCCCCAATTATCATTCTGATCGGAATTGTGGTTGTTCCAATTTCTTTGCTTGTTCCTATTTTTGTTGCAGAGTCCCCCCATTCTGTAGTTTTGTTTATCATCCGAGGGCATAGGCTTTTTGTCCTGAGCCTTGCCCTCCTCTGTGTAGTGGGTTGTGGGTTCGCTGGTAGATTGTACTGCAGCCACCTTGGCTTTCAAGACAGAATTTAAATCTTGGAGGTAGAACTGGTAGACACACTCCATCCTTGCGAGAATCTCTGAAAATTTGTCAGTTCTGGGGAAAACTGCGGGCTCGACCTTGTCACACATGGCTGGAATCATGTTCCGATTGAACAAGGTCTTGTATTTAATTTGGTCAGTGTCCACTTCCTCATGTGAAAGCAGCTTGCCAGTACAGTAGGCCAGCCATAACCTCTGATGGTATGACGCTGGACTTTCTTTGGCATACTGTTTAACAGGATGGGCTAATACAGTATAACACCAACCACACCTGGGGAGTGTGCAGCAATGAGTTCCACTGCAACGTCATCAAAAGTTGCATTCATGGCTTGGCGAACATCTTCTGAGAGTTTTGACCAGAGGCCAGGGTCTACAGTCTGCCGGAGGATCTGTACTTGGTAGCCTGCCGGTAGACTGAGCATCTCACATTTGGAACAAACTTTTTCCAAATGACAGCTGAGATTGTCATTAGGGGCCATGTGGCCTATACTGTCAGTGTTCTGCTGTACAGAGTGATCCACCCGAAGGGGAATAGTCTGAACCATGGGACCCACTTCAGGAAAGGGGTTATGGAGTTGTGCTCCACAAAGGGCAGCCTCCACTGCAGCATCAGCCACAGTGCAGGCAAGCGACTGCTGAGCGGCGGCCTCCCTCAACATGGTTTCCATGTTCTGCCAGAAGACCTGTGTCTGCTTCTCAGACATCTCAGTTCTAATGAGGGCAAGCTTGATCATCTGATCGATCTCCGCTCTGTTCTCCTTCTTCAGGACAGCAATCGGAGGGACTAGGCCTAGACCACCCCCCCCATCATGGGTGTTGCCATCTTGGCATCGCACATGAAAATCATCATATCTCTCATGACGTAGGGTCACGCTGTAACAGCATAGGGTGCTGCCATCTTGTGGGTGGTGGTTGGACACTGGGCCATTTTGAGGGTGTGGCTGGGTGTCATATTGGTCGTTGTCACCAGAATCATCATCATTGGATAACATAAGGTCTATGGGTGTGTAGTGAAACCCACCCATCGCCTTGATGTGACCAGCTAACACCTCTCGCTGATGATGCAGTTTCACCAACTTAGCTCTGCACTGTTTTTGACTAACATTTGCAATGTTCTGCTCAACACCTTTCACAACCTCTTTCTGTAACACTCTATACGCGGCACTCAATTCACAGTTGTTCCTAAGTTCCCTGTCTAACTCTTCACTTACCCATTTCAGGTCATCTCTCATCTCGTCAATCTCATGCAAAGTCTCATTCATATCACTCAAAAAATCATTAACTTGTAACATCTGCCTCTTACCCTGCTTCAACCTCCTTCTACCCCTTCCCCCAGAATGCACCGTGAGATGAGCAACTTTTGCTCAGTGTGCCTTTTCTGGTGAAACTTCTCAATAAATAAATAAACCTATCACATTCCTCTCTCAACATGCATAACTCTCAATCATTATTCTGTACTGTACAGTGCAAGAGTTTCATTCTTACAATGCAGTGACTGAAGTTCTTCTTCCAGTCTCGCTGCTCTTTCCTTAAACATTCAGATGCCTGCAAGCCCAACTCTTTCTTAAGAGCTGAGTGTTGCAGTTCTAGGAATTAAACCTCAATTTGGAGGCTTCTAAAGCAGCATAAAGAGCTGCGACCAACAGCCCTTTAGCATCACGCTTTTTGGCTGTTTGTCTCGCCTCTGTGTACTGGGTTGAGATCCCCAGTACAGGGTTATCGGAGTGTTCTGCGTCCAGCGTGAAGTCGCTCCAGCCTCCATGGGAGGTGAGAAAGTTAGAGACGTCAAGTCTCAGATCTGTGCAGATATTGGACATAATAGTGATGAAAGAAAAGATTGGGAAATCCAAAATTAACCCATCAGTGGTTACCCTGCTGTGTATCGATCCACAGAGACTGAACCAAACAGATGGTCAGGCGTCTGCACTCTCACAATCCTGCAATTCAGAACTGCCATTGAACAAGGTGAGATGGCATCAACCTTGCCCAGTAAGCAGCCAGACTTTACAAGATGCTACAGAGTGAAAAACATGGGCGAGGTGATACGGGCATGTACACCTACTTACTACCCGCAAAGGAAGGATAAGCCAGCAAACAGTGACTCTTTGCTAATTTAGCCATCTGCACACAGTCGCCAATAGTGTCAGAGTGTTCAGCCTTGCTCAGGTTCTTGGTGGTAATAAACCAGCAAAAGAAACAACAGACAAGTGGCATATGTGGTAATAAACCTGTTTATTACACAACATAGGCAGATGCCCTAAAAACAGGTCTTACCAATAGACACTGGGAGCCAAGAGTTTCTCAATACCCCCATGGATGAAGAAGGTCTCGGGGAAAACGTAATGCAATTACTTATATACTTAGATAATTGTCATGGTAAGTGTCATATTTGGAATATGTTAGATATACAAAACAAGCCCTATTGGCCAAACGTTAGGTGTCTCCACAGTGTTATCTAGCGATATACAAAATGTGTGAAATCAGCTAAAATAAGAACAAAGAATCATACAAAAAACAGGAAATAAGTGCGGTGTTACATAAATCGGCATGATGGCATTATTGTCTATTCAATGACTTCTTAGAAGAATAAACTGAGAGCACATAAGTGTATTCTCGGCATAATACTTGCAATGCATTGCTAGCAGTGAATATATTGATTATAATCTGAAATATATCCCTGGTTACTTACTCTTGTACAGTAAGTACCAACGCCCTATTTGTTAGTAATAATCACGCATAGCATATAACAAATATTGTCAGTGATGCACAGTGGGTATCCAATAAGGGTGCGGGAACCAAGTGTGACAATCCCTTTCCTCTTTTGAGTCATTGAGTTTAACCCCGTTTTAGCCAACAGGTAGTTCTAGGGTTATTCCTGCCAATATGCATCACTTTGCATTTCTTGGCATTAAATTTCAGCTGCCAGATACTAGACCATTGTTCTAACCTTTTCAAATCATTTTGTGACTCTCACTGCTTCTTCAATGTCAACCCTTCCCCCTAATTTAGTGTCATCCAGAAACAGTGCAATCTTGCCCTGGATACCTACCACTATGTCGCTGATGAACACATTAAACAGGACTGAGCCTAAGACTGAGCCCTGCGGGACCCCACTAGTCACTTCTCCCTCCTCACTACCCTTTGCCTCCTTTCATCCAACCAGTTTCCCACCCACTTAACAATGCAGTTTGCTATGTCCAGATCCTCTAGCTTCTTCAGCAAGTGTTTGTGTGGTACTGAATCAAAGGTTTTGCTGAAGGCAAAACAGAGGAAGTCCGCTGGCTGACCACTATCCACTTCCCTAGATATCCAATCAAAGAAAGTAATCAGCTTTGTCTGGCATTCCCTGCCTATAATGAAACCATGTCGTTTGTCATCCTGTAGGCCATGCTTATCCAAGTAATCTACTAGGTCTTGTTTAATCAGGGCCTCCATTTGCCTTTCTAGCACTGATGTAAGGCTGACCAGTCTGTAGTTATCAGCCTCTTCCCTGCTAATACCCTTATGCAGAAGTACCACATCAGTTCTTTTCCAGTCATTAGGTACAACTCCTGTCTGGAGAGAACAGGTAAACAGGTGTGCTAAGGGGTCTCGTTAACTCACTCGCTAACTCCTTAATTATCCTCAGATGTACTCCATCCAGACCAGGAGATCTGTCAATCTTTAAACACTCAAGCACCTCTCTGACCCTGCCTGCAGTAATACTTTGTGTTTCCATTTTTGGCACTCCCCTGCCATGTGCTATAATGTCGCAATCAGACATTGGGCCACTGTGTTCTTTGGAGAACACTGAACAGAGGTATTTGTTAAGAATGGTGGCCTTCTGCCTGTCTTCTTCTACTATCCTACCCCCATCCCTGATTTTAACTACCCCTCCACCCTTCTTTCTCTTTTCTTGCAAATATCTGAAAAACTGTTTGTTCCCCTCCCTGACACCTTTAGCTATCTGAAGTTCCACAGCCGCTTTTGCTTGTCTCACTGCCGACTTATCCCCCTTATTTTTTAGTATGTATTCCTCCCATAGATCATTACCTGGCTTACTTTTGAAGTTGCAGAATGCTTCCCTCTTGACCCTAACGGCTGCTCTAACTTGACTCGTGAACCAAATGGGGTGTTTTTGTCTGTTTCTTTTGGTCACTGTCCTTGTACATGCCTTTGTTGCCTCTGTGATGGTTTGTTTAATCATTCCCCAAATGTCTTCTACTACAAAATGTTAGTGAATCTTAATTAGTTTTTCTCTTACTAGTTCCCTCATTTTATCGAAATTTGCCCCTCTGAAATTTAGTACTTCTGACCTTGACTGGGATTTGACATCCTTCAGGGCCTATTTTAAACCAAACCGAGTTATGGTCGCTGTTTGCCAGTGACTCCCGAACTCAGACTGCCTCAATTTTTTCCAAGTTAGTGAGGACCACATCCAAGAGGTTGTTCTGCCTAGTAGGATCAGTGACTAACTGCATTAGAAAGCAATCCTGTAAGGCTTCTACCACCGATTGACCTCTTGATGATCTAGTCATCAGGATGCCCCAGTCCACATCTGGCATGTTAAGGTCAACTATTACCACTAGTTCTCCCTTTAGTGACATTTCTTTGATTTCCCCCAAAAGCTCCTTATCCTTGTCCTTGTCCTTTGCTTGGTTCAGCGGTCTACATACCACCTCAACCTGAATTTTGTTTCCTGAGGATGAACTAAGCTGAACCCAAAGGGATTCCACTCCTTTTCTAAGGCTCATTTCACAGGATGTGGCCTCTGTCCTCTCCTTGATATAGAGTGCTACCACCCTCCCTTGACACCCCTCCTGTTTTTGCTAAAGAGCACATACCCAGGGGCTGCGAGATCCCAGTCATTGTTGTCAGATACCCAGGTGTCTGTGACTGCCACAAGATCCATACAGGACTCCACCATCCATGCCTGAAGGTCACTCATCTTGTTACCCAGACTTCTGGCATTAATGCACACCCTTGCCCATGAGCCAGTGGCTGAATTGTTGCTTCTTCCACCTAATAAATTCCTGTGTTTCCCATTACCATGAAACATTTTTTGGTTATTCAGTGCCTTTTCCTGCTTAATCTGGTTGTACCTGTGGTGTGATTCTGTGTATCATGATTCTGGGGGAGTGGCAACTAAGTTCCCATCTTACAAACTATCACTGATAGGTTTCCTAGTGCCATACTCCCCTTTGCCTGAGGTGCACATCGAACTTTTGTCCTAGTGCACTTGTTCCTTGCCTGTTTAAGTGATGTCCATCCAGCTAGAATAGTCTTCTATCCCAGAAGCTCCCCCAGTCACCTATGACATGGTAAACTTTTTCCATGCACCATTCCCCTAACCAACTTTTGAAATCCTCGATTTCCTCCTCCCTGATCCTGTTCATGTTGACACCTTTTCCCATACTGGAAGGACCTCCGAGAAGGTTAGTGAGGCTGTCCATACTTCCAGTCCCTCCCCCAGCTTTCTGAAGTTCAGTCTGACTTCCTCAACTGTTTAGTTTGCTAGGTCATTGGTGCTGAGTTGGATAAGGACATTTATTCCTTCATCTGCCTAATCTGTTATCCTCTCAGTTTTGGAGGTGTCTCGCTTGGCTGAGATGCCAGGGAAACATTGGACTTTTACAGCAGATCTATCCAAGTGGTATACAACACCTCTAATCATATAGTCCCACAGAGTGTTTGTTTTTGGTTCTTTTTCTTGTGCTTCCCTTTGCTTCCCTCTGTAGCCTTTCCTCCATTCTGGCTTGTTTCCTTTGTAATGTTTGCTTTAGATTCTGCCTCCTTGGCCTCTATGTCCTGCATCCTCTCCAAGACTGCAAAGTGATTTGCAGTCTAAATTTCTGCAGATTGGTTTGGATTCCTTGTCTGTCTGCTGCCTTCTTGTCCCACCACTTTCCATCCCCCTGGGCCAGCGGGCCTCTGGGGAAGAAGATGGGGGAGTGTGCCCAAGTAAAGTTGATAGTGCAGTCTGGCAATTTCTCTTCTCACCTCCTCCAGCTGAGCTCGGAGCTCATTCAGTATTCTGCACATAGGACAGTGCCCAATCCTCCATAGTAGTCCCCGGAACACAAGTGTACCTCACCTCTGGCAACTAACCACGTCCATTGCTCCAGTAATGCAGATCTTCCTGCATGTAGTGGCAGAAATTCTCCCCTGTAAAATGAAAGGAAATAAAAGCTAAGAGACAGAAAACTCATTTAGATATATATATATATGTATTGGTTTGTTTTTTTCTTCCTACTTTCCTACTGCCTTTGTGCCCTTACAGCTTCCTCCCTTCCAGTTCTGTGACAGGAAGTTCCTGTATTCTTCAGTAGTCTCCTTCCTTCATGCTCAGAGTCAGACATCCAGCAGCTAGGGGATGAGGGAGAGCTACACTTTTCCTTCAAGGATGGTGACTCTTATGTGTCTCGATGATCCCTCCCTTCCTTCTCTCAAACAGAAAGTTCCTGTTGGCAGTCAATTCCAGTGCCTATAAAAGTGGAACTGGCTAAGGGTGGGAGGGAGATGGGAAGGGTGGGAGGGTGATTCCCGGGTTAGTACCATAATTGAAGGTCCCAATTTACCTTGCAGACCCTCTTCTCTAGTAGTAAGGTTCTAGCTCCTTAGTCTTCTGCCTTCTTAGCCTTGCTCTGATAGCAAGGTTCCTCTCTGCCAAAGCTAACTAGGAAAGTTTAAATGCAGATCCCTGGTTTACTTCTGCCTAAGCCACACCCCCCAATTTACAGCTCTCCAACTCACCTAGCTAACTGCAAAGATGATAACAGTTCCCTTCCCCCAACTCAGACAAGCACACTAACTCTTATTTTTTTTTATTGGCTTGTTTTAACCCTAATTGTAGGTCCCAATTTACCTTGCAGACCCTCTTCTCTAATAGTAAGGTTCTAGCTCCTAAGTCAGCTGCCTTCTTAGCCTTGCTCTGATAACAAGATTTGTCTCTGCCAAAGCTAACTAGGAAAGTTTAAATGCAAACACCTCATTTACTTCTACCTAAGCCAACCCCCCCCAATTTACAGCTCTCCTACTCACCTAGCTAACTACAAAGATGATAACAGTTCCCTTCCCCAGCTCAGACAAGCACACTAACTCTTGGTTTATTTTGTGTGTTGGTTTGTTTTTACCCTAATTGAAGGTCCCAATTTACCTTGCAGACCCTCTTCTCTAGTAGTAAGGTTCTAGCTCCTTAGTCATCTGCCTTCTTAGCCTTGCTCTGATAGCAAGATTAGCAAGTAATGGGTTACATTTCACAGGTGATTAGGTGTAGGATAGTCAAGATCCCCAGACATACGTCCTTGGACATACTAACATGTTGGTAGCCCTCACAGAGCTTCAAGTCAAATGGTGTATCATTTCTTTGGTAAGATCCAAAGGAATGACAGTTTAGGTATGGAAGGACTAGACAGGGCTCACCAAGGTTAGAAGGATAGAGAGACTTAAGGTGTAAGGGCTTATTGAAATAATGTGCTACAGATTGCAACAAAAAGGGAAAATATAACAAGATCTGGCAATATTTTAATGAAAACATAAGAAGGTAAAGAAGGGGGAAGGGATACAGAGACTAAGACACTGGTAAAGGCACACAGGAGGGTTTCTATTTTATTATATTCTTTCTTCATTATGCCATTTTTGTTTTCTCTGGGTAATATATGCACAGCTACATGGAGCAGCTACCCACAAATTATGACATAGGGCCCAATTCACAAAAGGCCTCCTTGACCGACGCAAGGTGTGCCATACCCCTGCTTGCAGCAAAGTCAGGTGCACCAGGGCCCTGCACCAGACTCAAGTATATGAGGGGTCCCCATGCTGCTGCAAGCGGAGGTATGTGCCAGCCTGGTGGCACAAGGGAGGGGTTTGATGGAGGGTGCCGTCATCCCCTGCCCATCGCAATACTGGCCCAGCACCATACACAAGTGAGTATCACAACATATATTAAATATGAAACAGTCCCAGTCAGCCAGTGTACTGCTGTACTGCCTCATGATATTGGACCAATGCAAATTTTTATGGATCAACAGGTGTGTGCCAGAGAGACTACATACAGGATGCCATTGTTGCCATTGCCACCTGGCCATGATATCGGCCATGATATTACAGTTGGACAGGGAAGGAGGATATAATATGTTTATTGGAGCCTAAAGAATCCCATAGCAGCACCATATATGGTTTTGGATGGTAAAATGGGCCCCCTGGACAAGGGGCATATGATGTATGGCCTTGGCGTGTTCTCCATTTTACCGGTATATAATGACAACATACAAAGCACACAGCAGTGCACTCACATGCATGTAGGACAAGAATGCATGCATGCCTGAGAGACTAGATGACTGTAGAGGTGTCCTCATAGATGATGTAGATTGGGGGTGCTGTCATGTCTGTAGGAGTCTGCCACTGTACTAGCTGTACAGCACACATTGAGCAGCTATGCCTTCAGGGTGCACTCTATGCATATGGTGGAGCTACACTGGGATCCCACACAGCTCCATGCAGAATGCCAACAAGTGTGGTTCTACAGTGCCTTCAGTTGGTGCAGGTTGCCGGTGCCAGCTTCATCTTTGCCCAGACTGTTGACATGGGATCCAGCCTCACTCAGCATGGTCTCATGGAGTGGCACATGGGCTGTTAGATCAGCTACAGGCTGATCTAAACCCTGACTAGCTCTGCACCTTCTGTGGCTCTTTGTGAATCCCACTAATGGGGATGTTGCAGCACCACCATGGTGCAAACCCCCAACCACCACAGTGCAGCCATGCATCCTCTGCAAAGGCAATGCAAGCATGGCTGGTGCAAGTGGCCCCCAACCATGCTGCGCAGGCTGCATTTGTGAATCAGGAATGGTGCACAGTGTCATGCAAGTTGCCAATTACACCATTCCTTGGTGGCGCAGGTACAATGCACCATTCCTGACCTTTTGTGAATCAGGCCCATAGAGTGCAGTAGATTTCTACAGGTGTAAGAAGCCAAATCAAATGAAGGGGGAATGTCACTCTTTGGACTGCTATAATACTTTGAACTGAATTGATCTCTGCTGTTCTTATGCACCTATTTACAGATTAACCACTTTTAACTTAATGGACTGTATACTGTTTCATTCATCCATATAGGTTTAGAACAACACTTGTACCTCGTTTTGTGCCTTTAGAAATAATGATAATTAGCTTGGATGAAATGTTCACTGTAATGTTCAGACAATGGCAATGGGGCCCATGCTCGATCATGTGCATTGGCTACTCGCATCCCCAGTACATAGCCACCCCCACACCCATTGCACCCTCGTGTGGAATGCACAGAATGGAACATGCAGTCCCTATGCCCCCGATCCCCCACCTGTGCAAACCACAATGCACAGAGGGTGGGCGGGGTCGTGCGAAGCACAACAGTGCATAGTGCTGGCCGCGGGGGTGCAGAGACGGACACGGGTTATGCCAGGGAGAACCCTGCCATAAGCCTACTATGCACCCCATGCCTCCTTCCCTCAACAATACAACTCAACCAGCATCTACAGTGACAGGCCACCAGGGGCCACCCACCCCTGTACCCAGCCGTGCCTACCACCTGCCCCATGCATGCCAACCCCCCACACACGCACACATGAGGGCATGGCCCCTGGACTGAAGACCCCCCACAATAAACTGCCAGCTCACCTCTGCTGTCTCCTTGTGCCGCATCCCAGCCCTGCTGGTGTGGTGGGCAGCATGAACCCCCCCAACACACACCCTCATGACACCACCCCCATACCTCCCTGTCTGTTCAGGGGCAAGGTAAGGCCGGCGGCACATCCTACCTCCATGGCCACTGGCCAATGCACCCCCCTGGATCCGGGACAGGCATCCCATTGGATGCCCGCCCAGGTGCGCAGCTCCACCCATGGTTGCCCCGCACAAACCTGTGCATAATCGCGTGCCGGGGTGGGGCTGTGGACAGGTTGATGGCAGTCAGGAATGCTGCCGATGTGCACCTGTCTGCAGGTGCGGAGCTCCATGGGCAGGATATGCACTTTTGGTGCGTAATTCCTGCCCATTACAGCATCGGCCTGAACGTTTATAATTTGCGTGATAATGAAGTTGTAGGTATAACTTTTAAAAGAAAAAAAAGAAAATGTGTTGACACAAAAATGGTCCTCTCAGAATACTCGTATCCAAACTGCTTCATTGTCTATGCCTTTTTAATACTCTGGGTTCTGCCCACGGTAAACAAGAACTCATGAATGAGTTATAGAATGTAAACTTCACACCCAGAGGCCATAAAAAAGATAAAACTCTCCCATTAATAATAAAATGTTCAATAAGTGCATAAGTACATTTTTAAAATAATTTTCAGAATTTTTTTGGACTAACTCCTAGGAGCTTAGGTCATTGGCTGTCCTAAGTCATTGCTTATTTTTCAAGTTTTGATGTGGAAATGGAATATATTTATTTAAAACTTTTATCCCAAAAGGTTTCAAAGTTCCAAGTTTGTAAATGAATTCATGTTTCACTGCATGTGTTCTGCCACAGTGAAAACATTCCATGCACTGTGATGTCACCATTTGCTATGTCCATAATTTTTCCATTTACCCAATTATAAATCCACAAAACAGATGTTTTTTCAAATATCTCTTCTAAAACAAGTGTAATTATGGTGTTGCCCTGTAAGACTAAACTAGAAATAGTTGGCTGTATTATTTAGAATCCCTGGTCATGTCTAACTTCTAAATGGCTGCTTGACAGGGTTGCCATTTGTGGGAAAGGCACAGACAATGTCCCCGGCTCCAACCTTCTCCTCAGTATGTTTTTTTAATGCTGTTTGCTTTCAGCAAGGGGGAAATGAGTTTGGCACAAAGAAAAGAGATGACAGCTCCACATCATGGAAGCACAGACTGAATCCAATGTTAGGATATAATACAAACCAATTTATTTAACAAATCAAATCAAAAAATTCAGTAGCATCCCCTAGCCACTCGTAGAGCGATGTTTCACATCTCTTTGACGCTTTATGAAGCATCAGAGTGACGTGAAACGTTGACATACGTGTGGTGAGGGGGTGATACTAATTTTTTTATTTGTTAAATAAACTTGTTTATATCGTATCCTAACATTGGATTCAGCTGGTAGCACAACTGGAATGGTATTCTGGCCGGCCTGGGTTCAAGCCCCAGCTGATGCACTTATTTCTTTCTCTCTTCTATTTGTATGTGTCCATAAATGTGCACATGGCACTCTTGTGATTGAGGCTGCATGAATGCAGCAGTATTTATACTGTACTGTAGGGGCCTATGTAGACATGTACTGTATGAGCCCTTAGCCAACTAATGCAGGAAGCTTGCCTCTCAAAATCCAGTGCTGAGAAGGCTGACGATGACAGTGTTTAGCTGGCTGATGGGTGTAAACTTCTTGTAATTCAAAGGATACAGTCCTACCAATCACAATGGTTTTCTGCCCATTAGCCGGCAAGCAGACATAATCAGGCTTTGAAGATAAACATCAGGCCTCACAATGTGTGTGTGTGTGTTCCCCAGTTACAGACAGGAAGCACCTATTTGAAAGCAGTAAACAGAGTTGAGAAAAACAGCATACAGAATGCAAATGTAATAGCTTCATATATGTTTACAGCATATCAATAATGAACAGAAAACTCCAGCAATAGTTTATTTAAATTACATATTGTTTATGTTTTGTTTATGTTACTTTAAGGAGCCCCTGATACCTGCTGGAAAACTTTGAAAAATGTGAGAGTCAGACGCAGTTCAGTTTATCATTCACATATTTTTGCAATCCTTTTTTTCTTTATATGGAGTGTATCCACCTTGGCCCACTTCTGCTGTCAAACCTCAGCCCCTTCACTCCACCTCCAGGATTTACCCCATCTAATTCTTACCTCATTGTGTGAGTTGGTGCCATGGATGTGGTGGTGCGGTACCTTTAGGGTCACAGCATCATCCTGCAGACAGTGATTCTTTTCCACCCATTACTCCCCTGGAGTCAGAGTCAGTGGCATGCAATGGCGCACACATTGACCATGAAAATGGTGCAAGCTTTCTTTTTTTTTTAACTCAGTTTTATTAAAATGTAGCATGTTTAGACAAGCATTTACATATATACGGCCGCAACATTTGGCTGCATTGGACAGTGTTACATTCTTGTTATCACTTATTCTTCCAATCTGCCATAATATTATTTCCCCCTTCTTACCCCCCCATGATATTTCTTAATTCAGTATTGCTAGCAGTCACTATGCTGCTTTATATATCTTTCAGTGCCTACTAAATGAGTTTAGAAAATGGCCAAAGAAAATTCTCTCTTCTGATTGGCCGAGACACTTGTTTAGGTGGGCATCTATCAGACTATAGATGCCCACCAAATAAAAAGCCCCATCTCAAACCTTTCTGATAGCCAGGAAAAGTATCCTTGTGCCCAGTACCCTGCTTCCTAATTGGCTGAAGCGCTGGACACACAGAATGTTTATTTTAAAATGCCCGCCATTTTGTATCTCCCTTAGCGAGAGCCAAGACCCAACTCCAGTCCTACAGACATTTTCTCAATATATCCTCAGCTAAATCCCCCAAAATAATTAAATTTAAAAAAGAAATACATTTCTTGAGATGTTTTTTTCTCCCAGCACCGAGTCAAAGATTTTAAATTGAAACGGCACCCTGCTCCGGGCTACTCCACTGCTACCCAGCTGACAGCCAGTCTCCTCCTCTCCTCCTCCGTCTGTGTCAGTGGCAACCCATAAAACAAAAAGAACAATCATTTTAAAATCTCATAAGTAAAGCCATTTGAGTTTGCCTACACTGCCTTTAACAGCAGCCACAGTAAGGTCCACTGTCCCCCTTGTCTTCACAGTCCCGGACTTCGGGCTCAGAGCAGGGTAAGAACGTAATCCCAGTCCAAAAAATATGCAGTGCGGCAGTGCTGGACAGGAAAGGAGCAGTGCACAGCAGGGAAAGAGTAAAGGATGGATAAAGTTAAACAGGAGGAGACGCTGGGTTCGAGTTGAATGTATTTAGTTTCTAAACGAAGGAGTGTGAAGGCGCAAGCGGCTGATAGCAGGTGTGGGGGCTGTGACAGGACCGGAGACTATGAGCTGGGGCTCCACGGTTGGGGCGGCGGGAGCCTGAGTAACGGCAGCATTTCAGCGACTGGCAAGCGGAGTGTAGGTGTTATCAGAAAGCAGGTGAGTGGGCGGGCGCGTTGTGGAAAAACATAAAAATGTAATGTATTTGTTTATTGTGGAGGAGACGTACGAACATACAAAGATACAGTCTTATGAGATGTGGAAGTAAGTCAGAGTTTGCTGGTAAGGGGTTGTGATGTCATTTCAAGAAAGTGGACTTCAGGCAGGGCCTAGCTGCAAGTGATTCGGGCACCGATTATAAAACACGTGAAAAGATCTGAGTGTGTTTGCGGGTGGGAGGTGGTAACCATGACAACTATCTCTTAAGTAAGAACTACAGAAGCTGCACTGGGACAGAAGTCCCTAGGTAAAAAAACAAAACACTGTGTTAATGTAGGCGGAGGAACTATTTTACTACAAAATAATTCAAACAGCTGAGAGTTTTAACATGTAAACATAAAAATATGTTTTTTTAACAAACATGTAATTCAGTGGTCCATTTTCTAAGTGCAATAATACCCTCCAGGGTGGGTGGTATGGGCTATACCGGACCTTCCAGGGGCTATAAGGCCCTCTGCCTGCAGGGACCTCCTTAAGCCCTGGGCGGTCAATTCTTAATACCGCCCATCCTATCGGGTATTATTGCTTACGTATCCCCTCCACCCCCCTCTCCCATATACTGGAGGAAAAGGAAAGAGATTACCTCAGCTGTTCCAGGTTCCGTAGGCAAAAGAAAGTGCCACACTTGACCCGTATGAAGGTTAGTGGGGGGGTAACCGTGGAAAGTCTTGTGTAACCCCCTTGTTACCCCGGGTTACTAGAATCCCAGTAAGACCTAGTGGTAGGCAGGGAAGGCAGCTTGTGAAACTCCAGTTAAATGGGTTTCACACTGTCTCACTCTGTTCTCAGTCTCAGCTGAGACTGAGGGATGACATCACCAATAGAACTTTCGCAGCTGCATGAGCCACATTAGAATCTGCAGCAGATGGAGCTGGTTAGAATGCTAGGAGATTTTTGAAGTCAGTCTTCAGTTCAGTCTTCAGTGAGTGAGCGTGAAGTTGGGAGCTTGCTGAGAAAGCAGCTCAGTGAAGGCTCTGGGAGCCTCAGCCCTGACAGAGGGCTACTTTTAAGTAGAAGGGTGTGTGTGTCTCCACCTTAAAGAGAGACACAAAAGATAACTGAAGTGGTGAAGACCGTTGTTTTCAGATCTCAGTGCCCCCTCCCTCTGCGAGGGGGCAGGAAAGGTTTCCCTGCAGATTCCTGGGGCAACCCCCTAGTTCTGCTTGTGGAGAAAAAGCTGCCTGTTTGTTCCAGTACTTATTTGGGAGAAAAGAAGATTTGTGAGTCGCCTGTGGGGCACCTGCAACGTGAGGGTGAGTGTCTACTCTGGCTAAAAGGGCCTATGTTTTTCACCCTGGGACTTGTGTGACAATGTGAGAATTAAACTACTAAATATTGGGAAGCCTAGAGTAATGGGCTAAGCAAGTTAAAAGTAGTTTCAAGTCCAGAGTTTGTTGGGATGCAAATAATATGTAGAGGTGATGTGACAGACATCTACCCTTAATCTACATTTGAAAGTTCAATAAAGGAATTGTTCAGTTTCCAGAGAAATGGCCGGGTATGGGCTGTGGGAGATGGAGGTGGGTGGCCCACCATCTTTAGTGACCAGGTCCACCTCTACGGATTTCTTCTGTGGATTTCTGCTTTATCTCAGGCACTTGGCCAGTGATGAGGGAAGTACCCAGACGTGGGATTGTAAGGAAAATTCTCTCTAGGAGTCGAAGACTCTAGTGTGGTTTGGGGAGCCACAACAGGATAATTGGTTCATTCTTCCAGTGGACCATGAATGGGATAATTGGTTCATTCTTCCAATGGACCGTGAATGGGATAATTGGTTCATTCTTCCAATGGACTGCGGATCAATTGGCCAGCGGGGGAGCCGGGCCAGTGGGGAAAAGCCAAAAGTGTACAAGTCGGGCTGTGTACCCAAAGCTGCGTGCAAGTCTGGGCTATGTGCCTGGTGGGTTTAGAGTCTGAGGGCTGGAAATAGTGATAAAGTGTTCTGTTGTCTCTAATCTGCATTACCAGGAAATGTAGCCCCATGGGGGTCCATCTATGCTTTGTTTGTTCAGCTTGGATGTGAATAAAAGCCACACTGAAGAATCTCATTCCTGGTTCTGGACATTACAGTTATTGCTTACTGTGTTCGGATTTACTTGGGTGCCCCTGTGCAGAGTAGCCAAACCTAGGTCCCCTGTGCCGAGTAACCTAATTCTCCCCGAACCCAGGTCCCCACCAGGTACTGGTGTCAGCTTCAACAGCATGTCACCTGTCATTTTGCTAAAAAGGCAGGGGTGAGGGGTTACACTTGCTTCTCATCCTCAGATAGTCTTGGCATCCTCTGAGATGTTGCTCCACCATCCTTCCAGGTTAATGTTCTTGGAAAATAAAGAAAGTGATATAAGTTCTTTTTGAATTACCTTGTGTATTCCCAGGGTGCTTAATGCCTTTATTATCTGGGTTATTTTTGTTAGTAGCCCAACAATTTTTAACAGTCATTTGTAAACTTTGAACCTATTAGGAACTGAGTCCTCATTGCTATCTGCTGGTCTTATTACTTATATGCTCTGCCCTTACTAGTTCTTTGCACCTGTGCCTAACCATTACTGGCATGGCCAACCTTAAAACCTAACGCAAAACTTTTAAACATGGCAAGGTTTCATTCTCATTTGTTTCCTTTTGATGTGTTTGTGTAAATTGTCCCTTCTTCATTGTTTAATCATGCAGTAGTTGTTCCAGTACGGGTGTACCTTCTAACTCTTCTATAATATGTGCAAAAGGCAACCATCTAGTATTGAACCGGTCAGTGTTCAAACTGAGCCTGACTGACATCCCCTCCATAATCTTTATTTTCTTACATGTTTGTGTCCAATGTTCTATCCCTGGGATCAGGTTTGTCAGCCATCTCTGTGCAATTACCTTGAGGGCTGCTACTATGAAAACACTATAAATATATCTCCTTGGTCTTCTCTTCACTGTCTGTGGATATAAACCGCACAGTACATTTACTGCACTCAATTATTGGGGCAGGTCAAGGGCATCCTTAATCGTCCTCTTAACTGCTGTCCAAAAACCCTGTAGGGCTTGGCAAGTCCAAAAAATGTGAGTGGGGTTCCCCCTCTCGCCACAGCCTTTCCAACAACAATCTGTAGGGGTGTTTCCCATTTGCTTGGATTTGTCTGGTGTGATGTTAACACCTTTCACCTGAATTCTCTCCAACTTCCTGAGTTAGTTGTCCTGTGCACCCCTTGCCAAATCAGAGACCATTCTTTTTGAGCTATTGTGGTGTCCAATTCAGTTTCTCATTTTCATTGCACTCCTTCTATTCCTTGTTTACCAACCCCTCTGTTTAGTTCGGTATACAAGATTGAGATTTGATGTTTAGCCGAATATGTCAAGGTCAGTGAACTGAATTTTTGTATCGCGAGTGTTCATCTCCTTCCTCTCTTTCTCCTGAGTCTAGGCTTTGAATGTGTGTTCTTATCTGGAGGTATCTGAAATGATCTCTATTTTGTAACCCAAATTCGATTTGTACTTGCTCAAATGGCTTAATCCCTGAATCTGACTTGAGTTGATCTCTGTATTGTAATCCCAATCTGGCCCATCGTTTAAATGTGGGGTCTATTCGTGCTGGGAGGAATTTCTTATCCTTCCAAAGAGGAATCCATTGGATCTGTGCTTTTTGGATAAGTAATCGTTTTTTAATTTGGAACCAATTTACAAACATTTGTGAAGCCCAACGATTAATAAGATTGAGTAAATCAGAGTTGGCCTTAACATTCCAAACCAGCACTTCAAGGTGCCTTTCTCTGTTAGTGCTCTGTTCTATCTCCTTCCATTAAGGTGCTTGTGAGTAGTTAGTAATATCTACCAAAGGTATTAACTGTGCTGCTTCAAAATATGCTTTCATATGTGGGACCCCAAACCCCCCCTCCTGCTCGTGCCTTTGTAGAGTAGACCAAGCTATTCTTGGCCTGCCATTAGCCCATAATTTCTTTCAGTACTCCATTAAGTTCCTTCCATTCTGTTCTTTTCACTGGTATAGGGAGGCACTGGTGCAAGAACAGGAACTGAGGCAAAACGTTCATTTTAGTCAAATGAATTCTGTCACTAAAAGATAGGGGGAGGGCATTTATGTCTGTGAAGACCTCTGTTTTTAGTTTTCCATAGTTTGCTACATATAATTTGCTTAGGTGCTGTGGTATCTGTACCTCCAAGTACCTGATCTGATCCGGATTCCACTTCCCTGGCAGCAGATGTTTAAGGTTACCATGTAAGTCCCCCACTTATCCTAATGATTTCTGTTTTAGCAATATTCATTTTAAATCCTGATATCTCACCGTAGTCCAGCATTAAATCTAGTAATATTTTAATATTTGTTCCAGGATGTCTCATGTATATTACTGTATTATCTGAATACATAGAGATTTTATTTTCCACCCTTCCGATTCTGACACCCTGTAAGTTTCCTTCTCTCACTGCTTCTGCAAATGGTTCCATGCTTAAAGCAAATAAGAGAGGAGACAGAGGGCAACCTTGTCTGGTCATCTTCCTGATATTAAATTGGTCTGATACAGTACCATTTGTTCTTACTCTAGCCTTTGGATTCCTGTATAACAAACCTATGGTTTTGATAAATTCCTTCCCAAACCTCATATGGTGTAGTATGCCCACTAAATAAGTCCAATTCAATCTATCGAAGGCTTTTTCCATATCTATTAAAATTGTTGTTTGGGGGTCTTTACAGTGCCTGCCTTCTTCTAGAATACTAAGCATTCTTCTGACGTTGTCTGATAGATGTCTCCCTGGGATAAACCCTGTTTGATCGATATGTATTAATGATTGATCTTCTGTAGTCTAGTCGCCATAATTTTAGAGAATATTTTTAAATCCTGATTTAACAGGGAGATGGGTCTATATGATTCACATTGTTCTGTATCTTTTCCCAGTTTAGCTAGTACGGTTATTACTGCCTCATCCCACGACTGTCGGGTTACCCCCTTAGCTTGACAATGTCTCAGCAGGTCATTCAGAACTGGGGTAATTTGTTTGTTGAATGTTTTATGAAAGTCAGAGCTAAAACCATCTATACTCGGTACTTTGTTGGACTTGAGGTCTCTTATTCTAGCAAAAACTTCCCCATTACTAACTGGTACCTCCATCATACTTCTTTCCTCCTCTGAAAGTTGAGGTAAATTAATCTTGGCAATGAAGCTCTGTAATTTGTTTTTCACTGTCTCTGGGTTATGTTCTTCAGTGTACAATTTTTTGTAGTATTCTGCAAATTGGTTAGCTATCGAATTTATTTTTAGTAGGGTTCATTTGGTCTTTAATTTTTATTACTGTCCACTCTGCCACATTTTTTCTAAGCCTGCATGCTAGCAGCGCTGCCGCCCTCCCTCCTGTTTCATAGTATTGGTGAGCTGTGTATCTCAGCTGACCTTATATTTTTCTGTCTAAAAGTTCCTGCAACTCTTTTTTGGTATCCTGGATGTCTTTTAGTGAATTAGTGGGTGCAGACTGTTTATGCTCCTTCTCTTATTTCCTTAATTTGTCTTCCAGGTACGTCTGTCTGACCAAACGCTGCTTTTTCTTGAAAGTCGACCAGATGATTATTCGTCCCCTCAAGATTGCATCCCAGACCACCTGTTCCTCCACTTCTCCCCCTGTATTTCAATTTCTATAGTCCTTAACTTCCCTTTTAATTGTTTCCTTAAAGGCTTTGTCATTCAATAAAGAATTATTTAACCTCCAGAGTGTGTGTTTTTTAGATTGGCTTATTTTTATTGTGATGGATATTGGGGCATGGTCTTACACCAGTATCTGGTGAATGTTGCCGGCTACTACTTTTTCTAGGTCTGTTCTGAATGTGAGAAACATATCTATCCTGGAATACTCCCGATGTGGGTTCGAGTAAAAGGTAAAATATCTTTCCTCTCTATGTTGCTCTCTCCATATATCCATTAACCCCTGCTCCTCCATACAATGTCTTAGCATTTTGCTAGCAGCTTTATTTGACTATTTTTGGAGGATCTATCTTGTTGTGGATCTACGAAACAATTAAAATCACCCCCTATTATCACTGTGCCCTGGTCTAGCTGGGCTGTCCTCTGAAAGAGGTCTCTAAAGAAGCTAGTAGCCTTCACATTGGGGGCATATATGTTTACTATATGGTACTTCTTGCCATTTAGCTGCTCTGATACCAATACCCATCTTCCCTCTATGTCCTGCTCTGAATTCAATGTCTGAAATCCTAGTCCTTTCTGCACCAGCACTGCTACTCCATTTTTTTTTTTGCTGAAGGATGGGATGCAGCCGTTACCTCTTCTACCCATTTCCTTTTGAGCTTATCATGCGCCACAGCTGAAAGGTGGGTCTCCTGAATCAATGCTATATCCCCTCCCAGTTTTTTAAGTTCATTGAGAATCTTTGTCCTTTTTGCCACTGAATTGATTCCCTTCACATTTAGGGAGGCCATTTTTAATTTATCCATTTCCTGTTCTCAGAATTTTCAGGTATTTGATTCCTAAGTCTATCCCCTCTGACTTCTGCATGATTCTGTTATCAGCAAGTACGTTAATGAATACCTTGCCTTTAAACTTTCTAACAACATTAACATCATTTAACACAATCCAATCTTTGTAACTATGTACACACATACTAATATCATTGATACGTTGATACATCTGCCTCATTTCCTCTCCCCCAAGGCTTTGCTTCAAGGTGACTTTTAAGGAGTTCTGCGGTTCTGGTCCTGCCAGACCACCTCTTTACAAGGCTTCTTCTGCCTCGTATTCCCCTCACGTTGGCTCGATGAGTTTGAGTCCCCCTAGTGGGGGCTGGTCAAGTTCCCTCTCACAAATTTGAGCAGTAAGCCGAGAAAAAAAAACAACTCTCGGCTCTGGATTACCCCATCTTAGGTGCTTTGTATCCTTTTAAGTAAAACCCTCAATCCTCTCTCATGTGCCAATATGTCTGGGTAGGTACCAAGAGATTCCAGAGGCATGGGTTTCTCCAGCCCACTTCCCTTCCTGATCCACCCTATATATTATGTTCTCAGTTATTCTCCCTCTACCCCCTCCATAATCTCTCGACCAGAGCCAACACTCATTGTCTTCAAAGCCAATGCGGTGTAGCCTTTGTTGTTTACTCTGCATTACACCCCTCCCCCCAAAGGTGATATTGTGCTCCTTTCCCCTCTCCTCACTTCTCCTCTTCCTCCACCTCCCTCTCCCCATCTCTCCAAGTTGTTCTCCCATCCTACATCTTGCAACCCTACTCTGTGGATCATGAGATACTAAAGAAGAGAGGAAAAACACACTCGATCTCTCCTCCTCTCCCTCCTTCTTCTGTCCCTTCACTGAATTAAGTGGTGCTCTTTAAACTTATTATACATTTCACTTCGCTTCACTGGGTCATTGTCTCTCCTCCCTTGCCCTTTGTTTCTTGTCACTATGACCTAGGGCTGTGTACCACTGGTACTAGGCCGATATCCTAGGGAGGGCCCAAAGTTCATCTGCCTCGTACATTTAATACAATATCTCAGTCTGACTCTGCTCATTTGTCTTTCATTAAATGTGTTCACATCATCATCATCATCTTCCTCTTTACCCTTGATCTTCCTTCCCCCACTGCTAATCCCTCCCCCTCCCCTTCCCCCATCCCCAGTATTTCTCTCCTGTGCTCTGTGATTTAAATTGCCTTTCATTAACCGTACCGCTTTTGTTTATAAGTCTGGAAGGGCAAACTCTATTCTGTATCTCTCATATATCACCTTCTCCTTAACCCCCCACTGTACACCCATTTCAGTTCCCCACCCCTTACCTGCCAACATGGCCCACTATTGAGCCATAGTTTGAGGTATGGAGTGAGGTGCCACCTAATGGAAAAAGCAAGCAAAAAACACACTGGCATCTCTTTCAGTTAAGTTCTGTTTCTTTTTAAATGACATCTAGTCCATATTCTTCATGGAGAGTGCTTCTGTTACATACTCCTTCTGCTCTCTGTGGGGTTCATTAAACTCCATCTTCATTGCTCTTTCTTCCTTTCATGAGTCACCTGATGTCCGCTTTCAAGTATCTGGGATAGTCCGCTTTTGCATGTGGTCTTTTCCTGGCTGTTCCAATCCACTGCCACATTGCTTTTTGTAGATCAATTTCCACCTGCTCCATGGTTGTATCCAGGCAATCAATGCCCCATTTCACTAGTTGGGGAGCAGCTGCAGCCATGCTATCATAAAGCTGCACTCTTTTGTCCCAAAATATTTTTAGTCTGGCCAGATACAAAACATGGGCCTTACTACTGTGTTTATCTCTTAGCTGTCGCACCACATTCCTCAAGGCTTGCCTCTTTGCCTGAAGAGCTGGGTGGAAGTCCTGTTCAAAGTAAAGCGAGTGGCTGTCCAGCTCAACTTTTCCTTGCTTCCAAGCTGCACTTAATAAACCTTCTTTTGATTGATGATGCAGAATTTTGATGATGACTGAGCATGATTGTGCTTTGCTGTCTGTGACCTTCGGTCCCAATGGATGGTACGCCCTTTCCATCATCAGATTCAGATCCTTGGGTAATTTTAACGTTGTTTTCAACACGTGGGTAATGAAGACTATCATGTTGTGGAATGCTTCTTCTGCACCCTCTCTCACAAGGTGCAATCAGAAGTTGTTATATCTTGCTCGGTTCTCAGCATCCTCCATCCTTGCCTGATGCTCCCTGTCCTGTTGCAACAAATAAAGGAGCGGCCTGGAGTGATTACCCTGGTCATCCATAAGGACCCAATTTGTTTCTGGGCTGTATTTATTTTCTTGTCCATATTTTTGAGATGCATTTTGAGATTGGCTAGGGCCAATTCCAGAGTCTGTACAGTGGTAATCACTTTGCCTATCGGGGCATTGGATATTTCCCCCTCATCTTCAAAGTCCTCATTCAGATCTCCTGATGCAGTGGAGATCAGTGATTGCGGCCTTGAATTGCATGGCCCACAGGACCGTGTGGTTTATTTCTAACCATACTGAAGTAGCTGCTTAAGTTTAGCACTTGGGGTTGCTGCAGCACTCTTATTCTGCTTTCCAGACATTCCAATGCCGATTTCTCGGGGTGGCCACAATTTTTCATAAATTTTTAACTAATGATTTAATATTATTATAAAGGTAGGGTCCATCGCCATTGTCCCGGTGTCTGCTCTCAGCTCATGATGTCACCGGAAGTCCCCGGTGCACGCTTTCAATGCCCACCTCTGACTTACAAATCTGGTAACCGCTGCTGTGCCATCTTCCATCCACTAGGTGGCAACCAAGTAGCAGTACACATTGTCCCCACCACTCTGAAGGAAGAGATCCATTGATGGATGCTAAATTCCCCCCCCCCCACAGTCCCCGAGCAAAACTTGGTGCATTCCAGAAGCAGGTCGCCAGTGTGGTGGGAGGTGAGGCATCCATCACCTCGGCCCTTGACATTACTGACCCGGGTACAAGTTTACTGTAGCATAATTTCCTTAGACAATATTGTTTGTGGCTCTGAGGTGGGCTGAACCTGTAACCCACTGTTTTACAGTTCTGTGCCTCTACCCTCTCTACCATTCAGCTAGAACTATATTTTGTGCAGTTCTTTTTTTTTTTATTACTGAGGGAAGTGACATAAAAACAAGATTACTGTCCCTTGGACTTTATTAGCATTGGCTGCATCTCTGTACACAGCATAATGCCCTGTTCATGACATCATAATTATCTAGCAACAGATTGGGAAGTCATAAACAGAACTGTGACCACAGAAGTAAACATGCAGACAGAGCAAATAGGACAGACATCCTGTTTCCATGCAAATATCCTTAGTAATAAACAAATAAGGGTGACAGTTACAAAAAATGGTAAAATATAAGTGAATTTGTGTCTAGTTATTATGTTTCAGAGTTGTCTCAACAACAACAGGGGCTCTTTAAAGCTGCAAGCAACCATTCAGCATTGATAAATGCTTGTGTTTACGCTGTGGATGGAGAGGTGGTTTCATTAGCAAAAGTGTTTAAATTATCCTTATTAACATGCCAGACCACATCTGATTGTTAAGCACCCAATCTGTAGTGAGTTGCTTTTAAAGTGTATTTGAGATGAGAAGGTAATGATATAATTTAACAATACAATTTCTGACATTATAACGCAATAAAACTTCTATACTGTAGCTCAGTGGTAATACCATTCTGTTTCCATTGAAGGCACTTTAAAACAGACCTTTCCGAGGCTGTAGTAGTCTGGAGTTTTCTGATTGTCCTGATCACTTAATTACCTCAATGAACCTTTTCTAATAGGTCTTTGTTTTGTTTAGTTACCAGTATTTAGTTAGTTAGCTAGTTAGTTGGTTAGGTTAATTTAGTTAGTTAGTTATTTAATTAGTTTTTGTTGACTGGAAAAGAATAGTTAGACAACACTGCCTATTTTCAGCCTCGTCCCGAGGGTGGCGGATACAGATGTAAGCCAAATGAAATTGAACCAGATTAAGCTGCTGGTGGTATTTTTAGTGAATGGAGGAAATTTTGACCAGGACAGGTCTTAGTGCTGTAATCCATCCTTAGAGGAAAGTTTATGCAAACACCTCTGAACACCTACTACTGTACATCTGCTGTGACAAATCACTTTTTAGAGTTTTGTTTCTGTTATGCAGGCTTTGATTAACATAAGTTACAGTGTGTGTATAAGCTTGGAGACATTGGATAGTTACTGTTTGCTTAAAAAAGAGGCAAGTGTTGGCCCCAAAGCTTGTGTGTAAAATAAATCTGTTGGTTAGTTGAATAAAATGTATTATTTAAAAAACTGCCTTCTGTAAATAGTTCCTGTTATGCTTAAAGTTTCCATTTATAAATAAACACTCATAGTTAGTTCCCTACCCGGAGTAAATTACAATCCCAGCCACAGATTAATTTTGTATCCCATGTCAGGTTAATGTATTAGCTGCCACCCAAGTGTAGTGTGGCCGAAGGTTCTTCCTGGCATTCTGCCCTGTTATGCCCCTCAATAGCCAAACTTTGGAAGGAAGTCCATAGGGTAATAAAAGTAAGTGCTGGCTACTCACCTCTCAGAAGATCCTTTTGTGCTTCTATTAGGAGTAAACTGTAAAGGAGAAAGTGGAAAGGCATTGTAGGACCTAGCCTTGGCAAACAACAAAAACACAGCAGTTCAACCATGGATAAATGGATGCTCCTCCAGACGTCAGTTGGTCAAGAAACCTTATTTCATGCATGAAATTAGAGGGAGGCCCAGAATTTTGCCATGTTGAGATCCCAAAGTTTTAGTGAAATCTGGGATCCCTTGGAGAAAGCTACCCACAGGAATAACAAGCATTTGTCAATGCCGAATGTTGTCTTGCTGGCATTGGCACTGGTAGTGTAGGAGTTGGAAAGATGCATAATAGGAACGGCAGTGAAGTATTGAACTGATGCCCATGCCACCCCCACCCTCCAGAGACTGACAGGCATTGAGTTGGGCCTTTGGGTCATCGGCCGTAATGCTCATGCCATTTCACCTCACCCTACCCTACAGACACCAACAAGTGTCGCGGTGTACCTTGGGGTCTTTTGGCCTTATGCTCACCTCATACCATAAGGAAATACGCTGAGATTGGTGCAGTATAGGAGAATGGGGTGAATTTTGGGACTGAAGAGTCCAAGGCACACCTCGATGCCTGTCACTAGCTGCGGGGTTGGGGTGGAATGGCATAAGCATTACAGCCGATAATCCCAAGTCACACCCTTGATGCCTGTCAGTCTCTACAGGGTAGGACGTTACAGTTGGAAACCCTAATGACCTGGGCATTTGTTGGTATTTTCACTCCAAATTTTCAACATGGGCTTTTTGTGACCCCACCTCATGAACAACGGCACTATCAGTTCGTTAGCTGAAAGGTGATTTTTGTACAGTGACTGTGCCATTTGGCACCACAGGTGCGAAAATACATTTCGGGAAGGATGTGAAAAATGACAGCTGTACTGTTCATGAGGAGGTGTATAAAAATGGCAATGTTGAAAATCTGGAGTGAAAATATAAAAAATTGGTGAAGTCAGGAGCGTGTGTAGAAACTGCACAATGCATGACCGTAACGCAATTATTTTGGGGATTTTTTTAACCAAATTTTCAACATAGGAATTTTGGAACCTCTGCTCATGAACAGTGGCACTGTGATTTTGTTAGTCTATCCCAGAAGTTGATTTCCCACAGCGACTGCACTACTGTGCACCAGATGTGCAAAAACACATTTCAGGCAGGATGTGAAAAACAACAGCTGTACTGTTCATAAGGAGGTATGAAAAATGGCAATGTTGAAAATCTGGAGTGAAAATATTAAAAATTGTCGAAGTTACAAGCGTGCATGGAAACTGCGCAACATACGTTCCTAACATATTCATTTTTTGGAATTTTGTCACCAAATTTGCAACATAGGCTTTTTGGGACCCCACCCCATGAACAGTGGCACTGTCATTTCATTATTTGGTCCCAAAAGGTGATTCCACGTAGTGACCGTGAAATCACCTTTTGGGACCGAATAACAAGATGCCAGTGCATGTGTTCATGAGGTGGGGTCCCAAGAACCCCATGTTGAAAATGTGGAGCCAAAATTCAAAAACATATCTGAGATAGCCACCTAAGTTGAACCCCCCCAATGATGCCATTATACAGCTTATCAGCATTTCTTCATTTTGCAATTCGGCTTTGAAGAGTCCAAACATGTTCCCGCTCCACAGATCACAGCACTGGACCTCAGAGGAAAGTATGGGGTGGGGAGGTGGGGGTGCACAGAGGGTGGGTGCAGGTTGGGGAGGGGGCACAGCGGACAGTGAGGAACCATTTTCTTTTTTTTCAGGTAAAAAGAAAACAAAAATGGACCCAGACATCATGGTGTCGACGTGGTCAGCTTTATGTGAGCGGCGGCACACTGGGGTGGGCTCCCAGTGTGCCACACAATGTGGGGGAGGTGAGAAACAAAACTAGACCCAGACATCGCAGTGCTGACACTGTCAGCTTTGTATGAGTGGCGGCACATTGAGGTGGGCTCCCAGTGTGCCACACAATGTGGAAGGGTGGGGGACAAAACCGGACCCAGACATTGCGGTGCCAACACAGTTGGCTTTGTGAGAGCAGCAGCACACTGGGATGGGCTCCCAGTGTGCCAAACAATGTGGGGGGGGTGGGGGACATGCCAACATGGAGATTTCACCCATAATGTTGGCTTTGTTTGGGGATTGTGTGGCAGTGGCAGGAGCTGCCACCATGCTTATTGAAATGTTTCACCAGGTAAGGCACATACAGGAGGCGTGTCATCTCTGCTGCTGCATGACGAGCTTGTCTCTGATTGCAGTGGCACATTTCTTTCAAGTTGGTGGCACTTTACATACTTCTTGTGTTAATGCTAGCATGCTGGCTAATTGGGGAATGAGGGACATACCTACTAAAGCGCGACCTGCATTCACCATCACTGACACTCCTATCACTGTGCTATTACTACCGCAAGATGTTGCTTGCGTGCGTGCAAGACAACATAAAAAATGAATGCGATCCTAAGAAGGTGTTGTTAAATAGTTAATTTGTGCACTTCTGTGAACCCCCAATAAACTACAGTGAATACTTTTGGCTTAAACTCACTCAAATATGTACACTGCTGCTTATATCTACTAATTGTATTAGGTAGTTCCTGTATGTTTTCCATGTCTGTGCTGTAAATGTTTTAATTAGACAAATTTCAATACAAAGGTTTTACAAAAAAAGTTTAACATAATAGAAACATTCAAATACATACACAGGTACAATAAAGTGAACTCCACAGAGTTGTTCGAGTTAAGGAAGAGATCATCCACTGGGAGGCATGATCTCAAGTTCATGATTCAAGATTTGTATTTAAAACAAGAAAAGGTGGAACAAGCCAATTAAGCTTTCACTCATTTGTAATGGTTTTCTGGTAAAGGTTGGTGCAAGAACTTTAAATGTTACTATTACAAATTATACATAATAAACAAATTGCAAATAAATAACATTTTATAACAAAAGCATATGTAGATGTGAAATAACAACAATAGATGTTAAACTACATCGCAACTATAAACTGACTGTTGACAAGCGTCACAGGAGACCAAGTAACTTTCATTAAACCAGTTTTTTATACTTTGCAATGAAGGCGATGGCCCACCAACAGGATATAGATGCACAGGAAGAGAATTCCAGTATATTGAACCTTTATAGGTGAAGGTATGACACCCCCTAGAGTGTGTAACAGTGGGAACATTAAGTTCAATTCCAAGTGATGACCCAAGAATATTTCTAAATGAATATTTCTAAATGATCAAAAAGTGAGCAGTTCCTGAAGATAAAAAGGAATCTTCTGCTTAACACACTTCCCTGTCAAAATGAGTTCATTCAGAATGGGGGGGATTCTGCATGGGGCAGGAAAAACACACCAGAGGTGCGTAACCCGCCTGCAGAGTCCCGCGCCCATGGACTGATGTTCGGTGGCCGTATTCATGTCTGCCAGTCATCGCGCAACCCCTTTCCACAGCCCCACCCCCAGCACAGAGGCCCTTCCACGGACACAGGTGGGCATCCAATGGGATGCACCGACCTGGTCCACCACTGGATCACATGCACCCGCCAGGTGCCACAGCATTCAGGTGACCACAATGCGGCTGCGGCACTGGGGCAGGCAGGTGGCCAGTCAGCTGACCCGGCCCTCCATGAGGAACCTGAGGGCAGGGGCAGTGTGTTGGGGGGTTTCCCCATGCCCCTACTTCACCGCCACAGCCAGAGGCAGCATCCTTGGGGGGGCGCATACTGGCTAAGTCTGGGGCATGTTGGTGTAGCCTGCACCCTCCCTCACCCAGCGCTCCATGCTTTCAAGCATAGCATGGAGAGTGGGCACAGCCCCTACACCATCCCCTGGACTGCCCTCACATGGGGATCACTGGTGGGCCGGGGGAGCCGCCATGCATCAGCCCCATGCCTCCATGGAGCATCAGGCACAGGGGGCACAGTGGCCGCAGAGTGTCTACACACTCCAGTGCATAGCCACTCCACACCTTAGAGAATAGCCCTCAATGTGCCTTTGATCCAAACTGTACCAAACAAGTGACCTAAGTAGGTCACAGTGTGGGTACGTCTAGGGAGCTGGAAAATTAACTTTGCAAAAAGCCATGTCAAACTGAGAAAGACGTAAGATGGACCCCTGAGATAATCATAAAACCATAATCTTTTAGAGGAAGAATCATAGATTGCACTAATCTAAGTCTTACATCATAAGAAAAAAAATCTTTGTGTTGATACAAAAATCCCATTCGAGCATTTACCTTTTCAACAGCAATTTTTAGATGAAGGTCCCATTTAAAACATTTCTCAAGCCAAAAGTCTAAGTATTTGTAATACTGGGCTATCTCAAGACAAAATTGTTATGAGTAATTATATTTAGATTAGGACATGATTTTAAACTATAAGGGGTACCACACTGCATGACCTGAGTTTTTTTTTTCATTCAGTGTGAGTAAATTGCAGGCAGACTGGATGGGCCTGGCAGTCCTTATCTGCCATCAATTTCTATGTTTCTATGTAAAAAATGTCTAAACCACAATAAATGCCAACTGCAAATTCCCTTGCAAGTCCAAAAATTTAGATTCCAACTATAAATAATTGTATTCCCAGCATAAATATATGAAGCCACATTTTTCTGGGTTAGTTTTAGCTTGTTAACAAATAAATTAAAAAGCTGAGGGCCCAAAACAGAACCCTGGGGAAAAGTGCTAATTACAGAAAAAATATCAGAATGTACCCTGTTGAATGAAACCATTTGGTGGCTGTCAATAAGTGACTCTCTAACCATCTGTGAAAATCTGAATTGTGGCTTGAGAAACTCCGTTTATGTAACAGACATGTATGGTTTACTGTGTCAAAGGCTTCAGAGAGATCAATAAAAATGTATTTATTTATTTATTGAAGAGTTTCACCAGGAAAAAAAAACACTGAACAAGTTGCTCATCTCACGGTGCGTCCTAGGGGAGAGGGAAAAGGGGAATGTAGGCAATATAGTACAGATAAATCGAATGTACATTTTCAATAATAGTTTGGTATGGCATATCCATAGCAAAACAGTGCAGATAAAGTGAATGCACATATGCAAAAATTGTTGCTTAAGACATAAACATAGGTAGAAATGAAACAAATATATTTATAAGGTTATACAAATACTACAACAAAGCAAAATATGCTTGAAGTGCAATAAACAGTGAAATACATCAGAATCTTCATTGACAAGTGCAATTTGAGGAGTAAAAGTTGTGTAGGGCCTGGGAGATGGAAGAGGGGAATGAAGAGTGTCAGATGGGCATAGGTAGTGAGTTCCAGAGTGTTGGGAAGCGATAAGAGAAAGCCCCTTGGCCGTTTGTAGTAGAACGTCATGGAATAGCCAGAGTATGAGAGTCAGTGGATCTGAGAGAATGGTGTGAGGGAGGTGAAATGCAAAGGGAGGAGGATAGGTATGAGGAGAGAGAACCAATCCAGAACTTAGATATAATTTTCACGTAGTGCAAGAGTCGTCTGCACTCCAGGAAGGGGAAAGCAAGGGAGTGGTAGAGAGAGCAGTGGTGGGTATGGGGATGGGGGGAGAGTCAAGAGCAGAATGACAAAAAGCATTGAAAATGGAATCCAGTCTTGTTAGGGAAGGCTTAGGAGCAGCACAATAGACTATGTCGCAATAGTAGAAAATAGGGAGAATCATTTTCTGAACAAGGTCATGCCTAGCCGACAGAGGTAAGCAACTGTGGTTCCTATAGAGAGCACCAAGCTTAGGGGGCAGTTTCTTCAGGATGGCGTCAACATGGTCAGAAATGTTTAGGTGTCAGTCAAGCTAAACACCTAAATATCTGAAAGAGGTTGTATCCTCTAGCTCCTCCTCCTGGGGCTGTGTGGGTGGCTGTTTGTGCTTGTCTGTGTCTGTAGGTTAGTTTTTGTTCATTTACATGTTTTTCTGCTGGGAATACCTGTGCCATTCTTGCACACAACATTGGTGAAAGTCTCCTGGACTGAATTTCTGCAAATCGCCATCATCAGGTATCAGCTTTTTAATTTTAAATCAACTTTCTTGAAGCCTCCCCAAGGAAGCATATGCCTTACAACTAGTCTTACAAACATGGTGATGCTGGGTCCTGCAACTGAATCAACATTTTCAACATTCTCATCTGACCACTCTTAAAGCAACTGCACTCATGGACTTTAAAGAACAAAGGAATTTTAACACATTTTGTGACTGAATCAACATTTTGTCTGACCTTTTCCAAAGGTGTTGTACTTGTCTCTGAGGACTTTGAAGATCAAAGGAAACATACAGACAAAAGGATTTCACACATTGCATATGCCTACTGTCTGACCTACTCCCAAGGTATTGTACTTATCTCTGAGGACTTTGAAGAACAAAGGAAACATATAGGCAAAAGGATTTTACACATTGCATATGCCCAGGCCACAGTTTATCACCTTTCAGGAACTTTAACATATTATGTGATCCTGGATCTCAACAGTACTATAGTACTTCTCTTAAACCCTCTGGCACCAAACCCTCCCAGTCTTTTTTTTTTTTTCATTTTTCTCTGTACTTCGCCATAGTGCTTAGCTATCCACCTTAGCCCACTAAAATCCGTACCCCACCACCCTCCTATTGCTCGCCACCCCCGACTGCCTAGCCCACACTACTTCTCGGCTCTCTCCTGCCTCACTAAAAAAATGCTTTGGCTTAGTCCCCACCACCTGTTCCTGCTCATCCTCACCCTCCTTTTCCCTTTATGCCAACTCCCCCCCTCCGCCTACCCTACTCCTCCACCTTCTCTCACCTTTCTATACTACTACCCGAAACATTGTACCATGGCTTTTACTCTGGAAGTCTTAAACAAACATCACCCAATTAATACCTGGGTGCAAAGAGCCATATTTCCTAATTGGAAACTGCCACATCATTATAACTCACTAACGATCACCCTCTACTGGGACTCCAGAAGACAATCCAAGCATCTTAAAAGTACAAGCAGAAACTCACTCCAACCTATTATGAACTACAGATGGCATCGCTAGGCTCCTGCTCCTCCTACTTTTAATATCTGGTGGGATACACCCCAACCCTGGTCCTGTTGCACTGAAGCTCGACAAAAACAGGAACGTTGGTAGTGGTCTCTCCATTATCACTCTAAATATCTGCAGCCTCCTTCCCAAATTGGCATCTCTTCAAACTCTCGCTGGACAAAAAACCCTGATATACTAGCCATTGTGGAAATCTGGCTATCTCCCAGCACCCGGATCATGCGGTCTCGCTTGAAGGCTACAATCTTTTCAGAGTCGATCGAGCAAGCAAGCAGGAAGGTGGGGGCTGTGCTATCTACATAAAGGACAACCTCCTGTCAACGCTGCAGCTTCACCCTACAAATACGCAGATGCAACTCCTCCCTATCAAACTGCTTCTTGGTGCACAAAACAAAGTTCTCACAGTGGCACGCAGTCTATATCCCTCAAAAGACCACCGTGCCAGTATTAAGTCTGTACTTGATTTTGTTAGTCTGCAGCCCTCTCTGAAAATGAGCTCCTCCTCCTCGGGATTTCAACATAAACTGGCTCGCCTCTGACACTGGCTCTTACAAAGATGACATCCTAGCAGCAAACCTGACTCAGATGGTAACCTCCCCAACCCGGAAAAATTACAAAACTGGTACAAGCACCCTTATTGACTGGGTTCTCACAAATCACCCTGACCGGATAAAAAACATTAAAGTCCTCCCTGACTCCCTCAGTGACCACTCCCCAGTGTCCTGTACCTGGTCTAATAAATTTCTCAAGCCACCCCCCAAAGTTATAACAAGCAGAGTATTTCCTTATGGGAATCTTATCAAGTTGAAAACCCATCTCCTACAACAGGACTGGACGCCAATCCTTGAATCAACTGATATTAATACCGCACTAGAATACTTCATTAAATCTTTCAACTCTGCATGCGACTTATACTCCAGTAAAAGTAAAATCAAAGCGCTATCAAATCCATGGATTACTGACAAACTACTTGCCGAGCTCAAGGTTCAGGACCACCCTCTGGGCAGTTGCCAGAGACACAGGCTCACCTCATGATACCCTAAAATACAAGCAGGCACGAAATAGATGTACCTCACAAATTAGGCAAATGAAGGCGCCTATTTCAAAATGCCCTTGAATCCACCTGGGGTGATGGAAGAGCTTTTGGGACAACATCCGAAACATAATGGGTAAACAATCAAAATCGTCACCTACCATTATGAAAGTTGATGGATCCACCACTCTTGACCCAAAGTCTGTTGCAGATACGCAATAAGACATTCACAGACCTTAGTGGGGTCCTCCCCAGATTTCTTCTCGGACTTACCTGTGCCTAGCCTAGTATCACAAAACACCCCTCGTGACAAACCACAATTTTACTTCAAGAAAATCAAAGTGCACGAAGCACACAAGTACATAAGAAAGGCCTGCTCCAAATCCAGAACAAGTAGTGACACGCTAGATCTAAAAATCCTGTCTCACCCTGGATGAAGTAATTCACCCCCTTGCAAAAATTCTTAATCTGTCACTTTGCCAAAGTCAATTTCCCAACAAATGGAAATCTGCCATAGTTACGCCAGTGCACAAGGGGGGACAAAACCTCAACAGGAAACTATCGACAATATCAATACTCCTCCCTCTCCAAAGCACTTGAGCGAATAGTGGCAGACCAACTCTCTGATTACCTGGACAAATACAATCTACTCTGTAATCAACAGCACGGCTTTAGGAAAGGACATAGTACAACAACAGCCTTACTTGATTTCTCTGGAGAAGTCCACTCAGCCCTGGACAAAGGGTGCCAAACAGGTGCAGTCTTTATCGATCTTACAAAAGCTTTCAACACAGTCCATCATGGCCTACTTACCTCCCTACTTTCTAGCCTAGGCCTGGCCGAAGGTCCTTGTGCTTGGGTAAAAAGTTACCTGTCCAATCGGTCACAGGCTGTAAAAATCTCTAATGAACTCTCCGACTTCAAACCAGTCCTCTCGGGTGTACCACAGGGATCAATTCTTGGACCACTCCTCTTTAGCCTGTTCCTAACTCCCTCCCAGATATCTGCCAGGAGAAAATAATCTTATACGCTGATGATGTAATTCTCTCTTCCCACAAGGATCCAAACTCCCTCTGAAAAAGCCTGCAACTTGCTTTCTCTAGTGTTGAAAGGTGGTTCCTGGATAGTAAACTTGTGCTAAACCACAATAAAACAAAAGCCATGCTCTTCTCAATCACCAAAACAAAATAGGCATACTCCACTCACCATACAAACCTCTCTTGGAATTACACTGGACCAAGTAAATACTTTCAAATACCTTGGCATCACTTTGACCAAGGGCTCACCTTTACAACCCATTGACAACACTACGAAAACAGTGAACCAACACCTTGGAATACTATTCCGTAACCGTCAATTTCTAAATCAAGCGGCATTGAGAATAGCTATACAGAGTTCCATAATCTCAGTCATTGACTATGGCTTATTATTTATGGCTCAGCTACTTCCACTGCTCTAAGGCGTATCTCAATCACTCTAAATAAGGCCTGCCGGCTCCTCATGGGGGCTCAAAGACTGACTCACAAGTGTGATCTGTACTATGAATCAGGCTGGTTGAACCTATCAAATCGTCTTATTTATCTCACCTGCACAATGGCAAAAAAATCTATCTTGGGACTGACTCCATTATGTATTCAAAACCTACTCCGACTGAATCCTGGCTCACGACCCTCCGCCAGATCTGAACACCAACTTTTCCTGGTTCCAAGATGCCGGACTGCACAGGGACAAAGATCTTTCGCATACAGGGCCCCGACATGGTTCAATGCGCTTAGTCCACCTACTCTATCCTCAACCTCGCTTGAAGCTTTCAAATCCATGCTCTATGCCCACCTCACCACCACTAGCAACTGTGACTGTGCTAGATAAAGACTACTACTCCTCATGTCCATCCTCACAGGCCTCTTCCTCCCTGACTAATGAACCCTCTGGTACCTCTACTACTTCCTGTCTCCCACCCAAACTCACTCCCCTTTTTCCTGTCCTCTCTCTTACTCTCCCGCCACCACCTTTCCCTCCTCTCTAGCCTCCTTTTGGCGCCTAATGATCACACCTCTCCCTGGAAGTTTCCTTAACCTCGAAATTGTCTACTCGCTTGAACCTGTTATAGCTTGTTTTTCTATGAAACTTAAAAACGATACTGCCTTAAACTGTTAATAGCAAATTTATGATGTAACTTTCCTGTCTGGTTTTACCTGTAATGTGTATCGTGCTTTGTTAAATGTTCTTTGTGATGTGGAACCTTTGTAAAAGAGCCCTGGCTCAAAGGTATTAATTCCTAGACTAATAAACTAAACTAAACTAAATTAAACTAATCTTCAACTGTGGTCCCATCCAGGGTGTGAAAGGTGGGTAGGGAGGGAAGCCAAGAGAGTCTCTGCCTTGTGCCAAAGGTCATGGAAACTGTTTCCTTAGCATTCAGGAAATGCTGATGTGACTTAAACCAGTGCTGAATATTACTGAAGTCGAGCTGGAGGCTGGCAGATACATCAGAGGGAGAGTGGCTAAAAGTGAACAAGACCGTGTCGTCAGCATACATATGGATAGAGAAGAAGGAACATACTGACGGCAGGTCATTTAGGAAAATACAGAATAAAAGTGGGCCAAGTACGGAGCCTTGATTGAGGCACACCAGCTGAGATGGGCAGTGGCAAGGACGTGGAATCAGCTATTTTAACTGATTGAGTTCTTCCTACTAGGTAGGCTTTAAACCAGTTAAAGGCCGACCGGGATAGGCCAGCTGAGGAGAGGGTCTCAAGAAGGAGGGTGTGGGAAACTGTGTCAAATGCCTTGGCAAGGTCGGCAAAGATGGCAGATGTGATATGACCACTATCCATGGCAGAAAGGATAGAGTCAGTAAGCCTAAGTAGGGAGGTGGTGGTGGAGTGGGTCTTCCAAAATCCGTACTGGAATGGAGTGAAAAAGGAGAAGTCATCCAGGAAAGAGGATAGCTAAGAGAGAACCAGGTGTTCCTGAAGTTTAGCTAGGGTAGGTAGAAGTGAGATGGGACAATAGTTCCCTGGAGCAGAGGGATCACTACCTTTAGGTAGAGGAAGAACAATGGCATGCTTCCACACATTAGGGACAGTGGCAATGAGGAAAGATAAGTTGAGTAGATCAGTTAGGGGGATGGAGATAGGAGGGGCAGAAAGGTAGAGTAGCTTGGGGTCCAGGCCATCAGGCGAGTTGCCTTTTGTAGGGTTTAGAGAGAGAAGCGCATGTAGGGTGTCCTGTGGAGAGATGAGAGAAAAGGAGAAACTCATGGCTGGCAGTTGTGGTGGGGAAGGGGTGGTTGGGTAGGTGTATGTGGCGAGGATAGGGAGGTGAGCAGAGCTGAAGCATAGGTTGTAAAATAGGAATTAAATTCTGCCGCTATAACAGGGTGTTTGACTATAAGCTGGTTGTTCATTTTGATGAAAAGTGGTTGTCACAGGGTGACCTGTGATGAGTGAGGGTTTTAGAAAAAGGTTAACCCCCTCCCCGCAAAGAATATAAAGTGCTTAGGTGATAGTACAGGTATGGAGGCAGCTTTGTAATGAAATGGGGCTGGAAAATATTTGTTTAAGGTTCCTTTGGGAATTCATTTTCCTAATAGAAATTATAGATGGCCTGACAAGGCTATGAAGTAGTGAATGTCCGAGTTAGAATTTCCTGCTGCTTCTGGAATGTATTTGAATAATAGCAGATGCTAGTAAGCAATAGTGCATAAAATGGTGCTTTGAATTGTGCAGTGCTCTGCTATTTGTCCTTAAATTTATAGCGGGAAGCAGGAGTGCTTGCATAGTAAAAGTAAATAGTGAAGGTAATTAGTGGAAACTGACACTCGGGAACTTGCAGGTGGTAAATAAAGGCTGTTCCTCACGGTGGTGGGGCTTCTCTAATTTCATGTTTATGCAGGCTACGTTTTGGGAGATAAAAGGGTTTAAGCGCAGTGCTGTGAGTCTGGTAGTTCTTTATTAATTATGCAGTCCAGGGAGATTGACAATAATAGGCTTTTAAGAATGTCTATAAAACAAACACACAGTTTAGCGCTGTTTTTGCACTAGGTGCGGTAAATATTTGAATGGGGAAAGATAGACTGTTGTGGGTTGTAGGATGTTCTTCTTCCCCCCCTGAGTGAAAGTGGCATATAGCCTATGGGGAAAGTTGGTGCAAGGGTTTGAGCTGCCTATCTTTTTGGGGAGGCTGTGTTTCTTTAGCTTTTCGAGCATTTGCCTGTGTTGCCGTGACTTTGGTGAGGGAGCGCTGGGTTGGGAGCAGTAAAGCTGCCACCCGGATAACTACAAGGGCATGGTGCAGATTTTCTGATTCCTGACTAGTTCCCTTTGCTTTGGTGCTGGGTGTGGCGTACTGCCATGACTTTAGGCACATTTGTGCTGCTGGGGATAATGTTACTGGGGGTTTGGTTTGCACTTCCTAGGTAATTATTTCTTGTAAGGTGTTGCTAGCAAATGTGGTTTCTCAGGTCGGGAGCTGCCCTTCATGGACACTACTATTTAACTGTGCTGTAAAAGGGTCACAAGGCATAGTAGCGTTAAGGCTAGACTGAAAAATAGTTTAAGGATGTATATATTACATTTCCTCTTTTCTCAGCACAGAAAATAAAAGGTGTTGGGAATAAAATTGCTGTATTTGCACTTGCTGTTGGTTTTCTGGCTGGGGTTTGGTTAGAATGCAGTGGGGAGGATTGTTTCCTGTTTCCACTTCACCTGTGTGTAAGTTGCTTAAAGGGCTGTAAAGTGCTGACATAAAAATTGAGTTTTGTTACTACTTGTTCAAACGTTTATAGTTAGGTGAAACAATGGTCCTAAGGGAAAGGAACTCTACTTACCCTTCTCTCTGGTCTGCTCTTCCCTGTGTAAATTCAGGACTCCCTTAGTAGTCTGCTGGCCTGCAGTCACTGTATTTATATAGTTCAAGGCAGGACCATTTGAATGGAGGTGGAGGGCATTAATTATTCATGAAGTCTTTTGGGTTTTCTTGTAAAACACAAATTACAAAGTATTTGTTTCTAGTATTATGTTATATAAATGTTATAATAATACTGTTAATTGAAGATTGAAGTAAAAACAATTTGTATTGTGTAAATAAAAGTTTGAAACATTAAATGGGGTGGGTTCAGGGTCACATGGGTTTGTAAGCAAGTATATAAGTGATGATATTACAAGCTACTTTGGATAGGTGTTGGGTCTGGAGACAGACTCCAGCAAGGAGCTCTGAGCCTTGCTCCCAGGTAATAAAGTAGAACACCTAGGATGGCTAGCTTTTTCTGACCATGAATTCCCAGTGATTTCTATGCATTGAAGTTGCCATTTACGTTTTTATTTATGTTGTACCAGTTCGCTGTTTAAATAAGTCTTGCTAAAAAAAAGAAGAAAGATGCTGAAGTAAGATAAATTTGCTGATATTTTTTACCTGCAATTGTGTCACACTACTGTGCAGTATGTTCAGTCCATGAAGTCACCCACACCCTAAGACAGTGATGGTTTATTTTGGGGGGAGAAGAGGGAATGGATCACCTTCCAGAACTTAGAGGGGTCATTTATATTTGAGTTGAAAGTGGATTTGAAATATTCTGCTTTGGCAAGCCGGATGGCCTTAGTACAGGAGTTTCTGATCGAGCGGTAGATAGAAAGATCTCGAGGAAGTTTGGCGGATTTGTGGGCCTTGCAGGTTTGGTCTGGAGCACATTGGCAGGCCAGTAGCTCAGGGGTAATCCAGGGGAGGTGAGAACCCCAAACTCTCACTTGCCTTAATGAAGCATGTTTGTTCCAAATACAGAGGAGGGTGTCTTTGATTATGCTAAAGCATGGTCTATGGATTGGGCAGAGGCTATCGGAGTCCAGTTAGCATGGATGAGGTCGTGGTAGAGCGGAGCAAGGTCCAGGGAGTTGTAGGATCAGATAGCAAGGAGGTTGTGGGAGCTTTTGGTCTATGGACTTTTCCAGCTAGGTAGATCATGTAATAATCACTGAGTGCATCTGATAATAAGCCCAATTGAACAATCCTATGGGGGTGGGAGGTGAAGGCCCAGTCTAAGAGAGTGTGTTTTAGTGTTTTGTGATTTAAATGGGTGGGTTCAGTAATTAATTGGGACAGATTGAGGGCAGTAATGTCAGCACGTGGTTTACCTATGGAGGATGACAGCCAGTTCAGGTTGAGGTCACCTAACAAATAAAGCTCGCCAGAAGAAGAAAGGGACCTTATTGTGGTAACTAGGTCAGTGGCTGTGCAGTGGTGTAAACCTGGCTGGCAATAAACCCCGGCTATAAAAATCAGCACAGAAAGGGGAAGGGATAGTTGAAGGATGAGTGCTTCATAGGCACCCGGGACTGAAGTGGACAGGACCATCGAGATTTAGTGTCGGGAGGAGTAGATAGCTATGCCTCCTCCCCAGCCAACTTAATCTTGGTGGGTAATAGAGCACCCAGGGATTGTTAAAGATGCATTAGAGACTTTGTTTGTTAGCAAGGTCTCTGATAAAGTAAGGATGTCAGGAGTGAGGGAACTAACTTGAGGAAGTAGGAGGTCGAATTTAGGAAGGAGACTATAAATGTTAAGGTGGAGGATTTTTAGGTCATGAGGGAGGGTCAAAGGGGAGGCTAGGAAGGTAGGGGGAGAGAAGGAGGATAGGACAGGGGAAGTAGCCACTGTAGGGCCTGGGTTGGGATTAATATTACCAGCAGAGAGAAGTAGGAGGGAGATAATAATAAGATGTATCTTGGTGCTTTTGTACCGGGGCTGGGTAGTGGAGAACGGAGAGTGGCCCTTGATGTAGAGCCACTATCAATCAATACCTGTAAGTCACTGACTACTTTAACCAAGGCTGACTGGGTGCTGTGATAAGGTCTATAACCAATTGAAATTGGTTCAGATAGTTATTTTAATTAAGAAATTTCAAAAGTTGTTTTTCTGTGAGTTTCTCCAAGACCTTTGATACAATGGGAAGATGGAAGATAGGTCGATACTTTGAAAATCAGGGGCCAGATTTTCAAAGGGCCCTTAGACCAATGCAAGGTGTGTCACACAACCACCTTGCATCAAATCCAGGTGCACAAAATACTGTGCTCCATATTTTTGCAAAAAAAGCATTCTCTGTGGCAAAGTCCTCCAAAATGATGCAAAAGGACCACTGCATCACAAAGATGATGCACGTGGTGAGACTGACACAAGCTGAGAATGACGTAAGTTGAGCCAAATTATGATGCAAGGAGTGAGATGGAGAAAAATGATAGAAGTTGAGTCCACAATACGATGCATGAATGAGATGGAGCAAAAATGATGTACACTGAGTCAAAAACATGGTGCACGAGTGAAATGCAGCAAATATTATGCAAGTTGAGTCAAAAATACAATGCCTGGAGTGAAAAATTACGCAAGCTGAGTCAAACATTACCGTGGATGAAATGGCCTCTGGAAGCTACAAACAGCATTATGATGTCTATGATGCAGGATGCAGCAGAATGCCCTACATAATACCATAGTCAGGTCTGCATGCCTGCTATGGGCCTCTGTATATGCTGTTGTGTCAGAGCTGGTCTAACAGCAGCATGCTTCTTTGATGCCGTGTCAACAGCTTCCACCTTACTAAATCCCCAAAAAGGGGATGGTGTGTCATTTTTGATGCAAGTCTCATTGTGACATGGCACACCCATTTTTTTTTGCCGCAAGCCTGACACCAATCACTTTGGTGCCAGCAGTTCTGTTTTTAACCCTAGCAGCATTAGAAAATCAGAATTGACACAGGTTTTGAGGCAGCTTGCTGCTTGCATCATTCTTTTCTAGCACAAGTACCGTGCATCATTCTCGGCCCTTTGAAAATCAAGCCCATTGTGTTATTACCAGACTTATAGACTGGCGTAATTTTTGCCAACTTCCACAAATCTGGAAAACACCAGACAGAATAGACATGTTGAAAAGATATGCTAGGGGGTGGCAAATTACTGGTGCAGCACATTTCAAAAACCTTGGACTTATACCATCAGGTCCCTCAGATTTACATATATCCCATTTCAACAGTGAGGTGCGCATTATCTCAGCAGTGAACAGAATCAATACAAAAGGAGGACATTTTGGAGTTGGAAGGGGGAATTTAAAAATGATGTTAGAAAGTATTGTTTTGAGGAGTGGGTGGAATAGTCTTCCCAACAATATGGTCAATGCTGGAACTATAGCTCTGTGCAAAAAACAATTGGACACCTTTAGGAGGCTTATTAAGAATGCAAGGGTGGTGCTGGCCCATCAGCACAGCAATAGCACTACCACTCATGAAGCCGGTGACTCAGATTCAGGAACGAGGATAAGTCATCAGACAGCTGATTAGGGAGGAGGACTGAGTACCCCAGAGGACGCTCTCCTCCTCGGGCAGGGTGGGTTCAAAGCCCCCACTGTGATACCACCATCTGGGTGACCATCGGTGGCAGTGCATGCAGAGCATGAAGTCAGGCAGAGAGGATGCCGACTGAACCTAATGTGCTGCTGCACACCTGAGTGTGCATGAGTGGACAGCTCCGGTGAGTCGGCGTTCCCAGTGAGGGGCAACAGAAAAAGAGGGGAAAAGAACAGCCATGGCATAATTACAGTGTACCCCACTCTTCTGACCTAGGCACCCACCTCTGGACAGAACAGAAGTGCCAACTGGGCATGACCCACCCCAAGGACCCCACCCTGTGGGGTAAGGAACAAGGAGGCAGAGGCAAGTCCAGGAGAAGGTGGGTGATGGATTGGGGGTGGTTGATGAAGGCAGTCAGGGAGCCAGAAGTATTTAAAAAAAAGAATGAGAGGGTGGTAGGAGACAGGGAAAACTCTGAGGGGAAGGCTAATTCAGAGTAACATACTGTAGGGTGTCAGAACAGGCCTGATGAACTTGTGGTGTTTTTGTCCTCATTCTTCTCCCAGTTATGTTTGTCTACCACTGTGTTGATTTACAATAGAAACACTGATGTAGGCGGTAGATAAAGACCAACAGTCCATCCAGTCTGCCAAGAAAAATCTCCTCACTATCCCCCCTGACTTACCATCTTATAGGGGTATTTAGCCCTAACACCACCCAAAGGTGCCCCCTCTACCAACACCCCATAACTCCTTCTTTTAGTCTTACCAGACCCCTATACGTGTCACCCATTCTTGCACCCATTTTTTGTCCCGCCCCACCACTTGTGCTGGCAGTCTGTTCCACAGCTCCACCGCACTCTCACCAAAGTAGAATTTCCTCACATCTCTCCTGAAGTTCCCACCGATGAGCCTCCATTCATGCCCTCTCATTACTTCACTATTATTCCTGCCTAGTGAACAGGTCCTTACTGCTCCCTTTGTCAAGTCCCCTCAGGAACTTGTACATCATGTCATCCCTCTCCCCTCCTGGCTTCCAGCCTGCATGCAGTAAGCAGTAGCCAGATACTACTGGCAACGTGCCTTAAATTAAACAGTTAAGTATCCATGGTTGTAGAGATTTTCTGAGAGCTAAGGAGGTGGATTTAATAACATTCCAAAGCTGCTTTGAAATGATATGAACAGCACGGACATTTACTTTAGTTCTCCATGTGTGCTCGTAGACCATGCGTCTGTTGGGAACTAGTCATGGAGAGAGGCCCCCACTACAGAGCACTGCTCTCCTGCACTGGAGCACAGATCCCAAACCAGGTGTTTGTGTAGTATAAATCTACCACCTGTACCCTTTCTACCACTCTAATGACCCAGTCAAAAAATACTAATAGCCTGGTCTGGCAAGATCTTCCTGCCATAAATCCATGTTGCTTATAGTACAGTACTGCAACCCATTAGCCTCTTATACTTTCTTTGACCAGGGTCACCATCAGCTTACTATAAAGGAAGTAAGACTGATGATCTGTAGTTTTCCAGGTCTTTCCTGTCTTACCCTACTTATGAAGCAGAACCACATCTGCAGGTCTCCAATCCCCCTGGCACCTCACATGTCTCCAATAAGCATCTTAGCAGCTCAGTCCAGGGTGCAACCTCTTCTGATCCTAATCCTCTGAGCACCTTCGGGTAAAACAATTTGCCAAGCATGAGATTTGAACACCTGCTTAACTGTGTAACAGTCTATAAGGGCAGGTTTTTGTGTGCTGAGCCATGAGCCTTGAGCATGTGAAATGGCAATACATTCAACAGAGCAGCAGGTATGCAACCTGAAAGCTGCACTCCCCTACTGCAGTGCAGACAGCAATGGCACGGGGGTGCAGGAGCCAGGCAGACACTGAGACAGAAAATGAGAAAGAAGTGACCGTCAGGAAAGAAGGAAAGGGATGTGGTTGGGGAAAAGAGAACAGAAGGGAGAAGGAAGATGCTAGAAAGAGAAGAAGGGAAGGAAGATAGAAGATGCTAGAACAAAGTGAAAATGAAGACAAAGGAGGCTAAGAAGAGACACAGCTCCAGGGAAGGCTAAAAAAATGTGAAGAAAAAGTGGGGTGAAAAAACTGCAAAAATGTTGCATATGATGCCATCAATTTGCTAGCTGCTACATATATGTGTTAATCACTGGTTTATTTTTCTACTAAAGATCCACTGCATAGCAACTGAACTTCATTGAGGTTACAGCACCGCTTCTGTGGAACTCGTTCCCGAGGGTTCTGAGGGAGGCCCCTTCGGATGAAGCCTTTAAAGGGGGACTAAAACACCACCTGTTTGTACAGCCATAGGACATGAGTCAGCTAGTCCGTGGATGATCTGCATTGTATCCTGTCACCCTGCTATAGGATTTTAAAACAAAAACATTTATATGACTGATACTAATGTATGTTTATGCCTCCTGCTGTGCTTTTATGTATTGAAGACTGTACTGTGCAGTGCCCTGGGTACTCCCAGTATAGGTACCCTCTGAGGAAGGATGCCTATCAGATAAATTAACTACTACTACTTCATCATCCATTCTGACAAGGATTCTCTCTATCGTGCCATCATTTTGGCAAGTCTGGTGTTTCACTCACCACTTCTTTAACATAAATATCCTGAACACACGCTAACAAACTTAAATACATTTTGTGTTTTTTTTTTTTTTCCCCGATTCTTTTTCCCTCCAGTCACGGAGCCAGGAACCTCTCTCAGGCATCCAACCTTTGTCCTGTCCTGCCTGAAGTCCCCCCGACCAAACCTTCCTCTCCTTTGCCCCCACCTCACAGCTAGCACCCCCAGTTTAACCCCTCCGGGTTGGGGCTACCCCTCCTACCTTGGTCACTCTTCAATTTGTAGACTCCAGCTGTGGACGTAGGCCTCTGGGTGGAGGGTCTATGAAGGCCGGCCAAGTTCGACCTGGTCGTGGATATGGGGGTTGGTGCCATCGCCTACCCCTGGAACCAGGGTTTTTCCTATGTTCTGTTTCACCCGCCCCTATCCCTGCGTGTGCACCCCCCAATGCAATGGCGCATGGCAACCCTGCCAGCATCAGGCATGCTATTAAGTGCAGCCCGTGCTACTGCAGTGCCCCCAGTCTTCACCAGGGGCCACGGGTACCGAGCTCTCACAGCCTCCCGGGATAGGAGGCAGCCGTCCCGAGCGCTCAATCCAATCCCTCCCCTGCCGACCACCGGCACCCGAGCTCGCTCCTGAACTCGGGTCACTGGCATGGCGCAAGGTGTGGCGTCCAGCGCCTCAACCCTCAGCACCACCGGGCTGGTCTATGTTTTGTTTTTAAGCATGCATTCCTGGAAGACCACTAAATATGCTGTCTACTTGACTTGACTTTAATATTTCACACTGAGCTTTGTATAGTATGTCGCATGGTATCCTTGTGATCCCATGATGATACATGACATTATTTTCTTTTTTTTTACAACATGTATCAATATAGAAGACTGCTGTTTAGTGTTGGGTCTGCCCCAGCCTTGTTCCAGCTGACTATGGATAAAATCCTTGCAGGGTCTCCAGGGTGTGATATATTTCCAGGATGACATGTTAATAACTGGCAAGGACATGCAAAGTCACTAGAAAAATTAGAAACGGCTCTATCCAAACTTGAACAATATGGTATTAATTGCAAAAGAACCCTAATACTGGTTATTAAAGCCATGCGTTCAATACATTGGTCTCATAATTGGTACACATGAGTAACCCACTTCTCCAAAGAAAGTGGAGGCTGTTGTCAAGGGTCAACATAAGATCCTAGCAGTAAAGGCAAAGCAATTTGCTGAAGCTTTAAATACATCTGTTCTTAAGAGAGAAAGGATTCAGACTAGAAAATGAAAAAAATGAATGTGTTGCTGTACTGCAGTAGCCCTCATTTCACTGCTGTGGTTGTACCAATTAAACTAATGCTGGGACACAGAAGTTTTACTAGCATTCCTTTGCTGAATCCTCACATCTGAGTAAAAGTTGACAATACATAGCCAGATCAAAAGTTGTTTCATGACTCTTCCAAAGGTAGTCAAAAATGTAACCACGTGCTGGCTGAAACACAGAGCAGGACATGAAAAGAACCATGCCTATCTGATTCATAAGGATGAGAGTATTTGAACTGCAGTTAAGGGGAAATGGCACATTCAAAAGATTTCTGAGACATCTCTTTTCCACCTGTAAATTATAACCATGATTCCACAGCTGGATACAGATGGGTAGACGCAGTACAAGAAGAGTTTACATCTGAGCACCCATCCTTAGCCCCAGTGTATTACAAAGCAAGACCAAAACACAAGATCAAGCCACCTTGTCAGTTTGTTACAGACTAAAGAAGGGGAGTGAAAGCTGAAGGAGGCGAGGCTGAACAGATATGGGGCAAAAACAATAAATATGGGATATGCCATGGCCCCTACCTGAAATATCACTGATATTTTTCCCAAGTGAAGTTTTATTTTATGACTTCACGAGTAGCGAAGCTATGAGGATGTCTACAGTCAAACTGCCATGTGGGGAAACATCAGTAATAGTTCAGATGATCCCAAGGCATATTCCATTTATGCAGCACACTTTGTGAGTTGCTTCAGTATTTAGCCCATTTTTTCTTTTAATTTCTTTTTTTGTTATTTTCAGGATGACCAAGTGTGATTTTTGGATGGCCGAGTGGATCCCAAGCAGTTTTGGATACATGCGATGCTTACGGGACATAACATATTCTGAGGTCTCAGCTTTGTGCTAACGGTCGGAGCTAGAGAAGGGAGTGGCTTGTGGTTATGGAGTGGCCGGGGAAGGAGTGCTCATTTCTGGTATGGAGGCTGCAGGACTGGTGGTCAGAGGGGAGATGTGCTTCTTGGGATGGTGAGGGAGGTAAGTAGAAGAAAATGTGGTTGACTGTTGGTTCAGGAAGAAGGGGAACAAATTTACTTGTGAAATACAGTGTTTTGTGGTGAAGTGAACATTTTGGGAGGGATTTTGACAGTGTGGGAAATTGGGGGAGAAAATGAAAGTGCCTGCTCGAGGTTGCAGAGAAAATGAAACTGACAGTGGGAGCCGGCGCACAAGCAGGCAGCTGCATTCTGATTGTGCTGCTCATGCTGCTGGCTGTAGCCAATGGGGATCTTTTCCTTCTAGGAACCTAAAGTGATAATATTTTGATATTCTCACTCTAGGTCTCAGGGAAGGAAAAAATGTCACTGATTTGTGCCCTTTGATATATTCATAGGTGTTGCATACATTTACATTTCAAACCAAGGCATTTTAGTAATACAATATCATAAATCTGACTGTAGAGAAATACAAAGTTTTAGAAAAAAATTTAATGGCATTTCAATAGCAAACCCAAGAGAAGCCGCTAATATAAAAATCTAAAACATTTGAATGTAATGACTGTTCAAGAGGTTTGCCAGTTACTGCACTTGCAGTTTAAAAAACTCAAACGGGTTAAGACCCAACTAGGAAGTGATGTCATAGGTAGAGAAAGCCTGCCTATCCTTATTTTCTTTTTCAATAAAAGTTTTTATTAGAATAAAAGTATATAATACAATAATATCAAGTTCAGTATGACACAAACAATAGTTTTTTGAAATATAGCTCACACAAAAACCTCTATCAGATAGTTAGTAATGCAAACTTAATGAATAACAGTATCTTATAATATAAACACTATCTAAACCATCTTTTTCACATTTCATGTATTTACCTTTTAACTTTTATTTCTTATCATTAGACCAAAAAGAAAAGTTCAGTTCAGACTCGTTTTTTTTTTTTGTTTTTTTTTATAAGGCACAGATCTGTCTAAAAATATAACATAGTTCATTGCCTGGATCTGTTCATTGAAACCATCACCTCCTAAAGCCAGATTTCATGACAGCACTGTGTTAAAAAACATATGAGTTTAGCTCTCACTGATTCAGTGGGCCTTAAACGCACACATGGTGAGAAATATTAACTAAACCATGCACCATTCTGCTAACATTTTTATTCAGGTGCATTATAAAATGACCAGGTGCCAGCAGCTGAAGCAATCAGCCTGTGTTAAATCTGCTGTGAGGTGATTAAGTTACACAGTATTTTTCTCCCCAGCTGCTTGGATATCCCGTAGTAATCACTTAAAGATTTATAGATTCAGGTGAGACTTATTAGGTATGACTAAAAACTCAGATTCCTGGCAACAGACCTTTTCATTCAAGGCGTCACCGCTGTCTCTTCATCCCACTAAAATCAATGGATAACTTTATTTCAATGACAGCTAAACTCAACAGTATTCAAGCAGTGTTTTCTTAAAAAACTGGCAGAAATATAGCTAAAAGAGATCAAAGGATAACATAGTCGTTTGAGTTCAGAGCTCCCATTGGGTCTGTTTAAAAAATCTTCCACACATTTAGAAGTTTGCATTAATTTACTGTTGTTATTATTAGTGCTGGAATGTGAGCTTCATCAACGATGATTTGAGGAAGTTAGGAAGAACCAAGTCTGCTGATTTTTTTAAACAATTTATTTACCAAGGATTGTCCAGCTGAGATGCAATATGTTTTGTGGTCCTGCTTTTTTGTCCTTTTTATAGCTCTATGAATTGAATCACCAAGAGGTCAAAGATCCGATCCACAAAGAGCTAAAGACCTTAAGGGGGACCCTGCCTTAACATTAGCTCTTCCTTTCTGCATAGCCCCCCCCCCCGGACTTTTGTGGGGCCCGACACCCAGCTATTGCCCTCAACTGTCCCATGTGACATGGAGGTCTGGGAGCATGGATGTGGAAATTGTTTTCATTCCTTCTGCAGGGATATTGAATTCTTGGAGGATGGTGATATCCCACTGTCCGCTGCTCCAGACAGCATGGGCACAGGCATCCAACTGAATGCCTAGTGTCTGACCCAGCTCCACCTTCTGCATACATAGTATGGAGATGATGGGCTGTGGATTCAGGCTTGTGTTGCTGAATCCTGTGGCTCACACACTACACATGTATCCGGACACATTCTGTGGCTCAGCCTCTAAGTGACTTGCTCAGGGTCACACCATATATGGCTGCAGGTGGGATTTGAACCTGGGTAGCCTGGTTCCCAAGCCAGCTAGCTATTAGGCCATACAGTCTTATACATTTGGGGTTCACGAGAACAGGCCACAGTGGCAGAACTCCAGTAGCTGCAAAAGGAAACAGTGACAGGTTTTTGGGAAGTGAATCAAAACATTTCCCAACTTCAAAAGAAACTCACCTCTGTAGAGAATCAGATGGCTGCTTTGGAGGTGGTAACAGACAAGACACACACAGAGTGTTTCTTTAACTACTTAGCAGTTTGGCTCAACTACAAGTCAAATGCACATATCTTAAGGGAACCTTAGACTGTACGGAGTTCTAGAAGACACTGAGGGTACCAAGGCCATCCCCATTCTTGAACACCTTTTTCTTAAAGCAGCAGTATTTGCTAGTCTCCCTTTATTTTTTTTTCCAACAGTAATATTTGTCTGGCAAACATACCAAGATCACCATTCTTAATTTTTTTTTCTTTTATTCCTGAATCAAGATATGGAATTTTTAAGTTTTTTAAAAGTTCCCACTCCTGTGCTATGCCAGCCATAAGACAATTAAATATCTTGTTAAAACATTGTGCTGTTTACTATCAGAAACATGTGGTAACACTTTCTTAATGCATACACATTATGAATCTACAATGCAGTTTCAATAGGCAACCTCAGTGCAAGAGATTATTAAAACTTGCGAGTGATGGCCATCTTTAATGATGTGAGTCATTAATTTCAAAATCAGCTGTAAAAACTGTTTAACAATATCCGAGAAAACTAAAACTAAACTGAGCATGAATCTACGGATGTCAGAAATACATTTTTGCCAAAAAAAACTATGAGAATTTTTGTTGCCAACTAACAAATATTGCTGACGTAATTGCTCTCATTACTGTCTATGACTTTTTGATTCAGAGAACCCACTGCACACTGCCTTTTTAATCAATGGATCTAGTAACCTAACACAGATCATTGACTGTTAATTTTCTGCATGTTTTTTCATGAAACAGGATCTCCTGCAAAAACTATGAAATTGAAAGGACTTATGTACGGGGAGAATGCATGCTAACCATCAGACCCCCCCCCCCCCAACACACATACACACACACACACACGTACGGGCGGAGGTTTAACAGAGAAATTCTGACTGACCAGTTAAAAAATTCCCAGTGAGGTGTGGCACACACTCCTGCATAAGATGTACATAAAGTTCTTTTCCAGCTGTGGGTTGTTAGTTTTTCTCTCTGTGTTAACCATCACTTACATAACTTTAAGGCATGATGCCAAGGTATGTTACATAAGTAATTCACACCTCAGGTGGTTAGGCACAAGGCTTAGCCAAGTGTCACAACCACTCGAGAAGTTCATTATTTCCATTATGACTGCACACCCTGGGTTGTGTTATCCCACTTGTAAGATGGGATTTTATTTGTCAAAAAATATGTAGTTCAGGTGAGGTGTGAGGTTTTCAGAATGTAATCAAGCTCATGTGATGTGTTTTGACCAATGAGGTTACAGGATCTTCGTGGTGCATTTTGTTGTTGTTGAAAATAATTTATTTTATTTGAAAAAAATTACCACATGAACACAACTTGCATAATTAACAAAAACATTTGTCCAGTTCAGCACCCATCAACATTCAGGGCACCTACTGGAGAAAGTTCCAAATGGGTACATATGTCACAACCTCATAGTAACATATGGAGTATGTTTATGTAAGAAATTAGACATGAAGGGGTGTGGGTTGTTGCCTGTTAACCGCATGCCCCAGGTGCATAATGAGGCACAAGGTGCTTGCGGCAAGCACCTTCAATATCTGTGAAGTTCTCTTATCAGGCAACAACCCACACCCAGGAAGTATATTATTGCACTTATAAAATGGTTCCCACAAGTTAATATTTGAAAATAAAAAAATGAATGAGAAAGATGAAAAATGTTTTAAAATGGATATTTGTTTGTTTTTTATGTAAAACAGTTCAGTTATTACAGTAAAAGGAATGTATTTGTTGTGTATACTTCCATAATTGCCATAGAGGGCATCTGTACAGTGGACGTTGCAGGGAAATCGCCCATGTGTTAGGTCTCCCTCACCATGTCTGTGTATTCCCTGGTACTATTCCCCTTTCCAGCACCCACAGTGTAAACACGGACAAGTACTCTTGCAAGTCTTTTTTTTTTTGTGCCGGTTAATAAAAGCTTTTAGCAGCATTTGGCATCTGCGGGGAGCAAGTTCCAGTTTCTGTGACCTGTGTGCTTGATGGACTGTGTGTGTTCATGTTGTTTATGTATTAACTGACCCCCCACAAAAATCTGTCATTCGCTAGTACTGACTGTACTGCACCTCATCTCATGCACTCACTGAGCGCTACAGTGTAACCACAACCACAGTTCAGTGTCAGACATCTCTCACCAACAGAGAGCAGTGGCAGCAGCAGCTCCATTAGCAAGTGTGAGGGACTGTAGCTCAGTCAGTCTTTATTTTGGAGACAGGGTTGGCAGAATGATTTTGGTGGGGGGGGGTGTCAGTTACTGGAGAGTGTCATAACTAGGAGTAAGACCTGCAAGGGGTGGTGGGGGGTGCATCTGGAGTGAGCAGAAACAAAAGATGCTTTTGTACACAGCTCCCCTGGAGTGCTGCCATTTGAACTGGCTTCCTCCACTCTGATCACACCGTTGCCCTCTTGTGTTTACACACTGTAGCTCTGCAGCTTTCCTGATGGCCTTCCTGTGTTTTGGTTGCATTTCCAGCAGAGGGGTTAATGAGTGGGAGTGGTGCTCATGGGGTTGCACTCTTGCAGATGAAGCAGCAAGCTTGCACACTTGCAAAAAATGCCTGCATCAGTACACACCAGTATGCATTGCACCAAAAGAGGGAACATTCTACGTCGCAACGGAGTGGCTTGCAACACTCCAGCAGCTGTTTACACTCTTGGATTTGCACCAGTGCAAGTCATCTGCACCGCTGGCAATGGTGCAGATCTGGTAGTGTAAAAGCACCTAAAGATGATCGGTGTGGAAGGTCATTTACTCAAGTGCTATGGTTGCCAACAGTCTACAGGACCCAAGGCAACATGGTTTTACTGGAGAGAGGTAGTGCCAGACTAACCTCATTGAGTTCCTCGACTGGGTGACAAGGGAGGTTCATCGGGTGGGAGGCAGTGGATGTGGCCTACCTTGTCTTCAGCAAGGCCTTTGATACAGTGCTGCATAGAAGGCTGTTAAACAAGCTGGGGAACATGGGAGTGGGTAAGAAGGGGAAGTGGATGAAGAATTGGCTAGATAGCAGGACACAGAGGGTGGTGGTAAATGGCTGTCAATCTGCAGTGGGAAAGGTGACCAGTGGGGTTCCACAGGTATCAGTAATGGGTCCAGTCCCCTTCAACATCTTTATCAGTGACATTACAGACGACCCAGAGGGGAAAATTTGCCTATTTGCTGATGACACAAAGATCTGCAACAGGGTAGATATGTCGGAGGGTGTGGAGAGAATGAGGAAAGATCTGCAGAAGCTTGAGGACTGGTCAAGGGATTGGCAGTTGAGATTTAATGCAAAAAATGTAAGATAATGCACATAGGACACAAAAACCCAGGAACAACATATCAGCAAGGGGGTGGGGTCTAGAATGCTCCAAGCAGGAAAGGGACCTAGGGGTTACCATCTCTGATGAACTCAAGGTAGGGAAATCAGTGTGACAAGACAGCAGGAAAAGCATACAGGATGCTGGGGTGCATAAGCAGGAGTATCACCAGCAAGAAAATGGAGGTCATAATTCCACTATACAAGACATTAATGAGGCCACATCTTGAGTACAGTGTCCAATTCTGGAGACCTTACCTACGAAAAGACATAGACAGGGTGGAGGCAGTTCAGAGGAGGGCAACCAAGATGGTACAAGGATTACATCACAAACCCTATGAGGACAAGCTGAAAGACTTCTATATGTACTCCCAGGAAGGGGGGTATGACTGAGACATATAAGTACCTCACAGGGAGAACCAAAGTGCAGGAAAACACAATTTTTCAAAGAAAAAGATGCTCCAGGACTAGGGGATATGGGATGAAACTGGAAGGACAGAGGTTCACAGGGAATGTGAGGAAGTACTTCTTCACAGAGGTGGTAGCAGACAAATGAAACAGCCTGCCGGAAGAGGTGGTGGGGGCAGAAATGATTACAGGATTTAAAAATGCATGGGACAGGCATAAGGTGATCCTGGTACTCGGGGGAAGGGAACAACCTAGTTCCAGGGAAGCTTGAAGAAGCACAGTTAATTGCGTTAATGGACAGACTGGATAGGCGGAAGGCCCTTACCTGCCAATAACATCTGTATGGATTACAGACCTATATGGCCCCTAAATGGGGCTTACCTTGTGGGCTACGGTCCCAGCACTGTCTTTCCAGAGTCCTGCAAGTGGCCCTGGTGGGATTTGGACCTGGTGGCCCCATTGTGTTCCGCGACTGTGGCTGCAGATGTTCTGTTGCTTGGCCCCATCTGCTGAAAGGGTCTGAGTTCAAAAAAGATGTTCCTGTGCCTCCAAGCACTAAGGGAGATAGTCTACTGGTTCAGGGAGCTGCCGAGAATTAGACCGGTAGATGTAAATAAAAAACATGGCCACTGCATGCCTTGTGCTCATGCATGACCGGGGGGGAGCAGAAATTTAAAGGAGCTATGGCTCCATTGAGAGAAGTGCCTAAAACAGGGCGCTATCCAGGGGAGTATAGGTGGGAGCCTGGTGGGCATATAGGGCCTCCGACAAATAAAATAAAAGGGTGTCCTGGCTCCATTAGGCAAATCACAGCCAGGACAAATAACTGTCAACCCTTGAATGGGTTTCAAAGATATGTTGTGGGGCTAAATTGTATGGGACTATAATGTAAACAAACATGGCAGCCCCCACAGGACTACAAAACACAGGGGTCTGCTGGCCCAGTGGCACTGAGGGTTGAGGTGCTGGATGCCACACCTCGCACCATGTTGGCGACCTGGGTTCGGGAATGGATTCGGGTCACTGGTGGGTCAGCCGGGTGGAGGAGGCTTGAGCGTCCATAGGACTACTCACCTCCTCTGGGGGGGGGTGCCTGGCTCAGCACATGACCGACCTCTGGTGGGGGCCAGCGGTAAGGCATGACTTAGCCCTGAACTAAGGGAGGATCATAGCAGACGCCAGGCAGCATGATCGTCGCATCCTGGAAGTACAAAGGAAAATGTAGTCCTGTACCCGGCGCACCAACAAGGGGTTTATCCTCGCTATTCGAGCTAGCCACAGAAGAGACCCGATGAGATTTAAGGTATGGGAGGCCTCTGGCCCATCTGGGGTGTAATCCATGGCAGGATGGGGGTCTCCTGTGGCAGCCAAGGGTGGTTAGTGGGCGTCAGTGCCAGGGGCGGTGGGGAATAAATAGAAATTACAAAAAAAAAAAACACAGGGGGCTGCTGGGAAAGTTCAGAAGGCACTAAAAAAAGCCCAGAACCAGTGCAGCCAATCAGAAGGGGACTCTGAAAATTATAAATAGGACTGCATGCCTGCTCAAGGGGTAGTTCAGCCTGATAATGGAGACAGAGCAGACTATAGGAAAGACTCTTGTGGGCTGTCCTGCCCTAGGCCTGCATCTTTGCCTCATCGGTCTGTTTGATCCCCAAGCTAAATAATAGGCAGAGTACCTGAAAGAGCAGTTTGCAAGGGAATTACAGAAGACAGTTCCTGTAGCACTGGACATTTGGAAGGTTGCTGCTGAAAGGGAAGCTGGAAGTGTGCTGAAGTGAAAGTGACTGGGGGTGCAGTGTGAGTGCAGGGACTGTAAGTGTGCAGCCTGTGAGAAAAAAAAACACTGCAGTCTTGAGCAAAGACTTACCTACTGTGTCCCCCCCACCCCAGGGTGGGGTAAATGCTGTTGGAGACTGCATTTTGCTGCAAGCCTGATAGGCAGAAGTGCTGAGGCTAGTGATTGAGGAGAATCTCAGCTCGTTTGTGCAAAAAAAAAAAAATGGTGGACTTCCGGTGACGTCATGGACCGAGTGACAGCCTAAGTTAACAGGCTACCATCCTCGTCCAAGAAATCTGGTGGAATCCTTCCAATATCAGAAAAATTTATACCTCAGCCAAATATTATCGCTCAACCAGGATGACTGCCAAGGGCCACAAACCGAGAGGTCCCAGAAACAACGCTTCACAATCGAAATTTAAACAACTAACCTTGGACGAAGAGATGGAGGCCTTTACGTCCCGCTCCTGCAAAGATCCTGCATTCTCCGATTCCTCACTTGACAACGAGGATAAGGACCTTGGCCTTCCCAGATGAGCGGAGCGTACCTTACAGAAAATCTTGACGTCGGTACAAAAAATTGAATCCTCTATTGCAGACTTAAGACAGGATGTTAAACAAATCGACGCTAAGGTGGCGGATAGCTCCCCAAAGCTTACGGAACTCTCTGAGGCCCATGACACAGGGGAAAGGCTCCTGGTCTATTTATTGCAGCGAGATCAAAAGACCCATAGCCGGTTAGAGGATATCGAGAATAGGTCCCGTCAAAATAATTTCAGGCTTCATGGCGTACCGCAGGGGGTGGAGGAAGGATTCGTCACTACAGTGGATTTTATGCAACACTTACTGCGGTCCCTCTTATCAGTACCCTCAGACATGGATCTGGCGATGGACAGAGCCCACAGATCACTAGTTGTGAAACCAACTAACCCTTCGGCCAGGCCCAGATCATGAGTAATTCGAATGGTCTTGTTCCAATCCAAAGAGTGAGTGCTGAGAGAGGCCTGGCAAATCCGGGACCTAAAGTATAAAGAATCTCCAATCTTTTTTGAACAAGATTTTTCACCTTCACTCCAAGCAGAAAGAATGAAGGTAAATTCGGTAATTAAAGAGATTAGAGATAAAAAGAACATTAAAGTGCAATTGTTGTTTCCATCTAAGCTGTGGCTCCACTTGGACTCAGGCCCCAAAGTCTACACCAGTCTTTTAGAGGCATCATCATTGCTGAAAGAATGGGGAATTACACTTCCAGACCTAGATTTCGAGCGTCTGGAACAAAGCTTAATGAAAAACGTCTGGCAAGTGCAGACCAAAGGCATGAAGCGCCCACTCGGTGGCTCGATCCCTAATTCCCTCATGAGAGATGCAATGAGGATCCTACGATGTGCAGAGGGCAGAACCACAACAGGCATTTCATTTCCCAATCAGAGATCCCCTACAGGCCGCTGACTGCGACTGGTCTCATTGCTGAATAGGGAGAAATGAACTGAGAACTGAAATAACTTACCTCGCCTTCATTCACGGACTGTGTCTTACATGAGGAACTATATGATATAGAATGTATTTTGTTATAAATGCTGAGCAGAGGTAAGTAAGGTGATTCTATATGAAGGGGATTATCTATACCCCCCACACTGTTTACTTCTTTTACCTTGCATTTTCTCCCTTAAAGTAAAGCGGGGGTTTAAGTTGGCTCCATTATTAAGAGGTATATATTTGAGAGGGTAATCAGTACTGGGTGCAATCTCCCCTGGGATCTCTATGAGCTCATCCCTGACTTGATCACCGGATGGAGCACCATTCAAAAATCTAGAAATTATTTATCCTCCTCGACTCTATCAGTCCACATAGGAAGAGAATAACCTGTCGAGCCTGTCTGGGTTTTAATAAAATGGCTTGAGACAGTTTCTGCTCAGACTAATAACTAACCTGGATTTTGCCTCTGTCCCTTCCTCTGAGGCCTCTTGGGGGGAGCGGCAGAGGAAGCTTGACCCTCTCAAAAATAGAAATAAATCAAGTAAGTGCTTTATTGGCTCTGAATTTGTTTTTTCTTTCTCAACGTCTCAAAATGAGTACTGAGGGGGTGTTTCCATGTCCAAAGATAAAGGGTTTACTAATCAGTTTGAAAAGGATTCTAGGGGAAGGGTTACCCTGAAACGTGCTGAATCGCTGGGGGAATTTATAAATGGACAGAAACATGATAGGCCTCAGCACGAGCGCAAAGGAGGGATTCCAGACCAACGTGATAAAATGGCATGGGACGAGGAGGAAGGGTTGGTGGAGCTTTTCCTTCTCGGTGACATTTATCCTGGATTACAGCAATATTACAACTTTACTCTTGGTCTCCTAGAGAGACTACTGGTGTTAAACTTAAAACACCAACCACTTTAATTGGAACCAGACGCTCCCCTCGGGAAGCCTCTGGTCATACACCTAGGAAGCAATTTATTTTTCCTCTTACTGGTATCACGAGAGGTGTTTCACACTTCAGTACAGTTGATCAGTTCAAAGGTTGTTTTTTAATAATTGTTTATTATGGTACATTTTCCATATAGTTACTACCCTATGTTCAGGGTGCAGTTTTGTTTTTTAAAGACTGTTGTAAGTTTGATTTGGTACACCCAGAAAGGAGCAGGATCAGAGACAAACAATGATCCCGAAGGAGTAGAACAAAAATGGTGGTGACTTTTTCAGCAGATGGGATATGAAGAATGTGAAGTTTTAATCAGAATATGCCCTCATTTGACAAGATTGAAATGGCAATGTTAAAGGTCATAACTTATAACGTCAAGGGAGTTAACTCTCCTATTAAATAAACTAGGCTGTTACAGGAGCTTAAAAAATTACGGAAAGATATGATTTTTCTCCAAGAAACACACCTTTCACCACAGGAACATTTAAAATTGCATAGAGCGTGGGTAGACCAGGTAGTGCCAGCCTCCCACCCAACTTCCAAGATGGCAGGGGTGGTCATTCTCTGGCGCAGGGGCCTAAATTTAACTATAGACTCTACAGAAAGCGGTATGCAGGGCAGATATGTCAGAGTATCAGCTTAATTATAGGAAAAATTATCAATTTTATTAACATATATGCTCCCAACTCCCAACAAGAAATCTTTTTTGAGTCAATTTTTAAGAGAATAGCAATGCTTCCAAAGGGTCATTTGCTCCTGGGAGGGGATTAATATCGCACCACGCCCGCAGAGAGATCGCTCTTCAAAAGCGGACCCTGTAAATGGTGTTGCCCCTCGAACCCTGCTGGCTTTGACCAAAGAGATGGGCCTAGTTAATGTTTGGTGAGCTCATCACCCGACAGAAAAAGATTACACGTTTTATTTGAGTGCACAAAAATCATACTCCCATATTGATCTATTTTTTACCCACACAACTACCCTGCCCTCGATAGCCAATTCACATATACACAGTATAACTTTATCTGACCACACCCCAGTCTCAATTCACCTAACCTTGCCCACCCAGGACAAGCAAACCTTGTGGAGACTAAATGCCTCCCTGCTAAATAATAAGATCTTTATAACTAGACTGAAAAAAGTAATCTCAGACTTTACAATAATCCATCAACCAACGGATCACTCACCTTTACTTAAGTGGGACACACTTAAAGCGGTCCTCAGGGGGGAGATTATCAGTTTTGCCACAGCACAAAAGAAACTGGCCCACCTATCCCATAATAGGCTATTACAAGAGTTGATGGAGGTGGAGAGGAGGCATAAAGCAAACCCGCAAGACAAACAAACTCAAATGGCGTTGAACAAGGTCAGGGTGGACCTTCAAGAATTTGAAAATAAGAAAGCAGAGGGGCAGCTATGATTCACAAACCAGAAATATCATGAAGTGTGGGGTAAAGCTTCTAGATTATTGGCTTTTCGGTTACAAAAGGCCCAAGTGGACAGATATGTCCCCTGTATTCAGAACAGAGGACCCCAGGGGAAAAAATTGGTTTCTCCCACAGAAATAGCTGGTCAATTCCAGACCTATTATCAAACCCTTTATTCGGAAGATAAAGACCCTACAAATACACAGGATAAAACTCAAACTTTTCTAAGGGCTCTAAAACTGCCCAAACTGTTGGAGGGAACATGGGATGAATTAAACCAGCCCATTACAGTAGAAGAGATCTTAAGGGTAATGCATCAGCTACCCATGGGGAAAACTCCAGGTCCAGATGGGTTTAGTGGGGAGATCTATAAAGAATTGGTGACATCAGTGGCTCCCCTGCTGGCGGAGGTCTTTAATTGTTCCTTGGAGGAGGACAAGATCCCTGAGAGTTGGTCTCACTCATTGATCACAGTCATACCTAAGCCGGGGAAGGATGTAACAAAATGCGCTTCCTATAGACCAGTCGCTCTCCTGAACCAGGGTCAAAAAATTCTCACTAAAATTCTGTCCCTTAGATTGCAGAAACATATTGAATTACTAATTCACCCAGACCAAACGGGGTTTATCCCACATCATCATATGAGTGATAACATCAGAAGACTTCTAAATATCTTGCACTCGGAGCCACTCCCTCTTAACCCATCCCTGGCCATTTTTCTAGACACAGAAAAAGCCTTTGATAGGCTTAATTGGGTGTATCTTTTTGAAGTACTGAAGGGGATGGGCTTTGACGGAAACTTTTTGACTTGGGTTAAAATATGTTACCAGAATCCTCAGGCGAGAGTGAGAGTGAATGGCACCATGTCAGCCCCATTTCAAATCACTAGAGGGACGAGGCAGGACTGCCCATTGTCCCCCTTACCTTTTGCAATTAGCATGGGACCTCTGGCCCAGGCCATCCGACAGCAGGACAAAATTGAGGGAATAGAACTCCAGAATACATTACACAAGATCTCACTATACGCAGACAATACCCTGCTATATCTAGGTAACCCAGAATCAGCTATCGCGCACCTTCTGACCCTTCTAGACCACTTTGGAGATGTATCTGGCTTTAAGGTCAACGCCGCAAAGTCCAAAGTGATACAAATAGGGGGAGATCCTGCTCCAGTTCTTCGAAATAAAGTGCCATTTAGGTGGGTGGAACACAAATTGAGATACTTAGGTATACATATCCCAATGCAACAGACATTTTTGTATAAACGTAATTATGAGGTACTCTCCCAGCAGGCGAAAGCAGATTTGAATAGATGGAGAAAACTCCCCTAACATTTACTAATAGATTGGAAACTATAAAAATGAATATCCTACCTAGATTTCTTTTTCTATTTATAAATCTCCCCCTTCAGATCCCCAAAAAATACTGGAAAGACCTTAAAAAGAGACTCTCAGACTTTATTTGGTTGGGTAAACGCCCTAGAATTCGATGGGAAATTTTGATAACTGAGAAATCCAAAGCAGGGATGGGCCTCCCAGATTTCCAAAAATACTATCTAGCAGCCCAACTACTACCAATCATCAAAATGTTGGCACGCAGGAAAAAGCATGGGTGGCTGGAGATAGAGGAACAAGAATGCGGACCGGATCCACTTCACATCCTGCCCTGGATAGCGCAGCCAGGAGATCTTAAAAATACAAAAAAACAAGTTCACGCAACACACGATTACACACTGGCTGGAAGCCAGACGAGAATGGGAAATAATCAGGCTGGTCTGGGAATATTTACCACTTGCCTACCCCCCAGGATTCCCGGCCAGTAGGGGAGACCATTGCTTTTTTAGATCGGCAATATCGGGATTGAAGTACCCAAGGCAGTTTGTGGATAAAAACGGCCTAAAATCTTTCCTACAGATACAGGCCAAATTTAAACTACCTAACACGGATGTCTTCAGATACCACCATGCACACACTTTATACATACCAATATAGGGTTGTCAGATCTGACCCAGGAACCAGCAGCTCCAATTTTATTAACTTATCAAAAAAGTGTTATGGGAGAAACGAGAACCTATGTAGCACAAATAAATAGGTTCTTAATGGAAGACCAAGGACTGCTGGCAGTACAGTGGAAAGCAAGTGGGGGATGGAAGCAAGTTTAGCTATCTCAGAGAAAGACTGGGAACATATTTGGTGGGGTATACGTAAAATGACCAATTCCTCCTCCTGGAGAGAATTCAGGTGGAAAGTTAACATCCGTTTTTTAGAACTCCAACTATCTCGGCCCATTATGCAGCCCATCCATCCAATAAATGTTGGAGGAAATGTGGTCATATAGGAACTCATTATCATATCTTTTGGGACTGCCCTAATATAACAGATTGTTGGCAATCAACAGCTCGAGAGATTACCTCAATCTTCTCTCTCTCTCTCCAGATCCCTAGATTTTAAAAAACTAGTCCTGGGAGCCACCTCGAGAGAAGTTAAAACTCAGACAAAGAAATATCTTTTCTTTATTCTTATTGCAGTAGCACTTAAAACACTTACCCAGAACTGGCTGATAACTCAGCCTTCATTAATGGCCACATGGTATAGGAACATTAGACAGATTAGGGAGATGGAGGCGGTTACAGCTCGACTGAGACTGGCCACAGACAAATTTAATTCCAGATGGATGCCCTTTTAATCATATAGAAGGAGGAGGAGGCACCCAGTACTGGAACAACTGCTTCAACTATGATCTCAATAGAGGGCATGCATGTAATCCCACCCTTGATAGATGTAACTCGGGTCCTGCTCCTTTTCTACTATTTGGACATTAACATCTGGACTGCCTCTTTTTCTCTTTTAAGGGCTATAAAACTCTTAGGGCCAAGTCTATCAACATTTAGAGTACAAAAAATGACTCTTTTTTTTTACTTTAGGCTTGGGCTGGTGGAGATACTCTCTCTGCTCTTTATCTTGAATTATCATTCATTAGAAACCACATTAAATATTAGAAATAAAACAAGTAATCAGGTAATTTTGGTATAATGCTACAGTTTTATTGCTATTACAAGGTGGTTGGCAAGGTCCTGGGATAGCCAAGTGTGGATATCTTGGAAGATTACTGGTTTATGGACAGCCATAACATAGAAGGAAACCAGACTTTCCGAATTCCTGCTTAAGATGTGATGGATTTCACCACTATGGCTGGACTTGGAATCTTGATTGAGACTCTACCTCTACCTCTGTAAAGCAAAATATGACATGAATTACTTTAGAACAAACAAAGCACACTAGAGAGATTTATATACAGGAATCAATTAAGTGTATTAGTAAGTTTATTTCTGGCTGATTATGTATTATAACAATAGTTTTATTGTTCTTTTTCCTTTTTAACTATAATAAAGAATGGTTTAAAGTTCAAAAAAAAAAAAAGGTGTGCAACAGAGGGGTCTGGGGACTACGCTACTCAGTCCCTGGACTGAAGAGGACAGATGCCAGCAGAGAAGATGGTGAGAGGCCTGCCTGGTGGACATTATGTACAAAGGCCTCTGAGGTGAAGATTGGGAAGACCAGGCAGGTGAAGACCAGCATTCTTCACTGTTGTCAGTCAGCTCTTCAGCCTTGTGGCGCGCCACCAACAAGATACTGTCACGGTACCATAATACTGTACCTCCAGCCTGCTGAACCCCTTTTTGAACTGCCGAACTGTAAGTACCCTGAGCTGCGGCTTTGGAGAGTCTTTATTTAGCTAGATAGCTAGGTTGAAATTAAAGGGGTTTAAGTCCTGGGTTCCTGGGTAGGACTTTGCTAGAAAATTGCACCCAGGCCCGAAAGTAAATTTGCACATTTAAAGTTTGGGCCCCAACGAAAGATCCCCACATCGATTTCCACGCTGCGGTGAGGTACCCAACAAAAAGACTGTATAGACTTTCTGGGCAGCTGCCAAGGGAAAGATGGGTGCACCCACAGGTGGGAGGTGAGAATTGTTTAGGGCAGGACTGTTAGCCAGTTGTTGTTGTTGCTGTTTCATCCCCCCCCCTTCCCCTTCCCTTACAATAAAATACTGTTGTTGGGAGGCATACCAAACTGCCCTAAGGGAAGCAGGTAAGGCAGTAAGGCAGGCAAAGTCCCAAACTGAGGAAACACTAGCACGAACAGTAAAAGAAGGTGACAAGACTTTCTATAGATACATTAGTGAAAGGAGAAAGTCCAGAGGGTATTGCTAAGCTTAATGGAGAAAAGGAGCATGAGGAGGAGGACCCTGTAAAGGCATCTATCCTAAATAGATACTTTGCTCAGTATTTACTGAAGAGAAGGTAGGGCAGGGCCACAGCTCAGCATCATGGACACAGGGGGAGGGAGGTGAGCACTACTCCTTCACAAAGAAAGGGTCCTACAAGAGCTTGCTAAGCTCAGGGTGGATAAGGCAATGGGACCTGATGGCATACATCCCAGGGTACTTAAGGGCTAAAGGAGGAACTAGCAGAGCCATTAGCAGAATTGTTTAGTGAGTCTCTGAGCACAGGAGAGGTCCCAGAAGACTGGAGAAAGGCTCATGTGATCCCACTCCACAAGAGTGGTAGCAGGGAGGAGGCGGGAACTACAGACCGGTCAGTCTACCCTCAGTAGTGGGCAAGATTATGGAGGCACTCCTTAAGGAAAGGATAGTGCAACACCTGGAATCCATAGGGCACAGGATCCAAGACAGCATGGGTTTACAAAAGGAAGGTCCTGTCAAACTAATCTCATAGATTTCTTTGACTGGGTAACCAGAGTGGTGGACCAAGGGGGAGCAGTTGATGTCGCCTACCTTGACTTCAACAAAGCTTTTGACACTGTTCCACATAGAAGATTGATAAATAAGCTAGGTAGGCTCGGGGTGGGTCAGAAGTTGGTCAACTGGGTGGCAAACTGGTTGACTGGCAGAAAACAGAGAGTGGTGGTAAATGGTATACAGTCAGAAGAGATGCAAGTCACAAGTGGGTACCTCAGGGATCAGTCCTGGGGCCAGTCCTATTCAACATCTTCATTAGTGACCTCGAGATGGACTAGAGGGTAAGGTTGTCTGTTTGCAGATGACACCAAGATCTGCAACAGAGTAGATGATCCAGATGGGGTGGGCAGAATGAGAAGAGATCTGGATAAACTAGCAGAATGGTCAGAAGAGTGGCAACTGGGATTCAATGCAAAGAAGTGCAAAATCATGCATAGGGAAGAGAACCCTAGGCACTTATAGGCTGGGAGGAGTTGCTAGCAGTCACAAAGGAAGAAAAGACTTGGGCATCATCATCACTGATGACCTAAAATCATCCAAGCAGACCTCTAAAGCAGTAGGTAAGGCTAGGGGTGTTAGGGTGTATTAGTAGGGTATCACAAGTCGTAGAGGAGGTAATAACCTCTGTACAAGACATTGGTTAGGCCCCATCTGAGTACTTGCAGCAGTACTGGAGGCCACACCTTCACAAGGACATTAACCAAATTGAGGCAGTCCAGAGAAGGGCAGCCAAAATGGTGCAGGGACTGCATCAGAAGACATATAAGGACAGATTAACGGAGCTCAATATGTATACCCTTGAGCAAAGGAGGGAGAGAGGTGATATGATCGAGACATTTAAACACCTTAGAGGCATAAACAAGGTGAAAAGAGTCTAACATGTTTAAATATAAGAAAAATAGCAGGACAAGAGGACACAGCATGAGATTAGAGGGAGGCCGATTAAGGGGAATGTGAGGAAATTCTTTTCACAGAAAGGGTGGTAGATGCATGGAATGGCTTACCACAAGAAGTGGTGGCTATGAATACAGTGCAGGGCTTCAAACAGGCATGGGATAGGCATAAGGGAGCAATACAAATGACTATGAATAGATAGGTCACTGACAGAGCAAAGGCCGATGGCACATTTATAAGGTAGAAAAAAATGGGCAGACTGGATGGGCCTTGCGGGTCCTTATCTGCCATCAACTTCTATGTTTCTATGTTTCTATGTTCATGGCAACTGCTGCTTTACAGTGCTTCTATAAAGAAGGGGATATTGTTGTGTGTGGGAACTATTTGGGGGGCAGCTAATATATTTTCCTGGGGGGGGTGGTAACCTGCCATTTGCCCACAGGTCTTCCCTACTCCTTCCTCAGATGGAGTCACCATGCAACTCTACACCTAATTATACTAACCCAGGCCGGCCCCCAAGAAGGCGATTGCTGTGAGGACCTCGAGGGTCCCAGAACAGCCAAAGGTGAGTCAAGGAGCTGTTACACCTACAACAAAAAAGGAAAAAAAAGAACATAAACAGAAGGTGAGAGAATAGACTTAACATCTTATTACACTAATTTTCATCTAGTTAAGTGGGTGGAGTGGGGAGGTATGAACAAGTATAACAAGCATCTTTTTTTTTTTTGTATTTTCTGTCTATGCTCCTTCCACATGGCACCCCCGTCCAGGCACTCCTTCAGAGTGCCATAATCCCTGATGCCCACCTGACCCCTACTGCCATCTACCAACCCCCGCTGCAGCTTACCGGGTAGCCCAATGTACCCCTTCATCGGGAGGGTCCCTCTCTTCTGGGAGGGGGGAGTGCCTTGCTGGTGAATTTGCATCCCGGGGCTGCAGGGCTGGTCCAGGCTGTCTCCGGGGCTTCGAGGCAGCAGGAACCAGCACTCATTATCTGGTCAGGCAGGGAGCTCTTTTCCTGTTTTGGCCCTGCCCACAACAGTTCTCGGCATTGAGTGAGCGCAGGCAACCTTGGGCAGTGATGTGCGGGGGGGGGGGCATGTCAAGGCATCATGTCCCCCAAGCATAGCACCCAATCCGACCACAGATGCCAAGGCTGGCCCCACCCCCCTGGGAAGGAAGCATCCAATGGATGCTGTGAATCCCCCTTCCTGCCGTTCTCCACTCCTGGTAGCATCTTTTTATGTGTTAGGGCAAGTAGTGGGTGCTACTGTATTTTACAACACTACCATGGCTGCCAGAAATGTTTGTTTTAAGTTTCTGGCAGGCATAGCAATAGAGAATTTGTTGGCAGATAAGGACCACTTGGCCCACATAGTCTGCCCCTCTTTTCCCTGCCTACATCTGCCACCACAGACCCTACCTGGTCTCCGGTCACCTCCTCACCCTACCTGATATGATACCAGGTTTCCTTTATACCTATCCCATGCATGCTTGAAGCCCACCACTGTTTTCACCTCTACCACCCTGTGGAAGATTGTTCCATGCATCCACCACCCTTTCAGTGAAGAAATACTTTCTCACATCCCTCGTAAACCCCCCCCACAGCTTCATTGCATGCCCCCTAGTTCTTGTATGCCTTCTTTTCTGAAAAATACTCCTTTTCTGTACCTTATTCACTCCATGAGGTATTTAAAGGTCTCTATCATGTCCTACTTCTCCCTCTTCTACTCCAGGTAGAACATGTTTAGATCCCTCAGTCTCTCTTCATAGGACATTTAGTGCAGCCCCTTCACCATTTTTGTTGCCCTTCTTTGGATGACCTCTACTCTGTCAGTGTCCTTGCTGAGGTGTGGTTTCCAGAATTGGACACAGTACTCCAGGTGTGGTCTCACCAATGACTGATACAGTGGCAACACCACCTCCCTCCCTCCCTCTCTCTGCTGGTAACCCCCCTCCCTGTGCACCCCAGCGTCCCACTGGCTTTCCCTATTGCTTTGTCGCATTGCCTTGCCACCTTAGAGGCATCCATTATGATTACCCCTAGGTCCTTTGCCTGTTTAGTGACCATCCCCCCATTCTATATTCTGCATCTGGGTTTCTGTGCCCAAGGTGCATGATTTTCCACTTTTTTGCATTGAAACCCAGCTGCCATACCCTTGACCATTCCTTGAGCTTTTTCAGGTCTCTATTCATTTTGTCCACCCCCTCCGGAGTGTCCAGCCTATTGCAGAACTTTATGCCATCTGCAAAGATGCACACCTTCCCTTCCAGTTCTATTGCAATGTCACTTATAAAGACATTCAAGAGGACTAGACCCAGTACTGAGCCTTAAGGCCCTGTCCACACTACCTTCTCGGTAACGCTACAGACTGACTAAACCGTTACAGGATTTTCTTAAAATGGTTCGTGTCTGCATCTGTAACATTACCACTAATGTTTTTGGATCCAATCTCAAGACCTATTCAGAGGTAGCCTTGAGATCAGAATGTGAACCGTTATACAGTTTGTAGTGGTTTGCTTACCAATGCAGATGCTCATCTGGTGGGTGACATGGTCCTCCTTGCTACAGAATACTGCAGTACCATTCTTAAAACTGGTACAGCAAGCAAGGAGAATTACACCAATGCAGATGCAACAGCACCAGCTTGTAACATTTTCAAAAACGTTAAACCACCGCAATATGGTCGCATCATAACAGTAAGGGCTGTAACGTTTTTGAGAACTTTACAGCACAACATTTTGTAGTGTGGACAGGGCCTAAGAAACCCAGCTGGTCACTCTCCGTTCCCCTGAGTGAGTGCCGTTAACCACCACCCTGTCACCTAGCCATCAGTCAATTACGTACCCAGTGTACCACCTTAGTTCCCACCCCCAAGCATCCCAATGTTTTTTACAAGCCTCCTATGTGGCACAGTGTTGAAGGCCTTGCTGAAGTCTAAGTAGGCCTTGCCCACCACTTCCTCACCTCCAGTCTATTTCTCTGGTAGCCTAGTCAAAGAACTCTATCAGGTTTGTCTGACGTGATCTTTTCTTCGGTGAATTTGTGGTGCCTTAGGTCCTGTAACCTGCCAAATGCTAACCCCTCCTCCCTCTTGCACCTGTCATTCCTCCTCTTGACACCCTGGGTTGAGTCTCTCATAACCCACATCAATGGTTTTCCTTATGCACTGTACCCCAACTGCCCACCATCCTGTTCTGGAACTTATTAGCTAATGCATCTACCAACGTTCCTGTCTCTTTTTTCTGAGCTATTCCATTCCTGTGTTATTCCAACCCAGTTGCCTACATGAGTGTATTTTTAAGTACCCTATGTTATTACATTATTGCCAATTGCCTACATTAATGTATTCTCATCCTCGTTATGTTATTACTTAACTGTAACAATTTTTTTTACATGTGTACCACCTCCTTCCCCCATCTCCCAGTTCACACCTGGAAATGAGCTTTGGCTCAGTGTGCCTCTCCCAGTTACCAAATTTTAAGTAAATAAATAAATGCCAGGTAATCTACCAGTCTTTCCTATTGTTGCATGAGGCCCCTGCACCCTTATTGGTATCCCCAGAGGTACCCCGTAGACAGCTAGTATTTAGGTATATGATATACTAACATATAGGATATTGGGCATCTACCATATAAGAGTAGATGTCAGGATATGTATGCACATTATTGTTATACACTTTGCTTTCTAATACACACATGTATTTCTTGCTTATACGATATTAGAATGACCATGTCCTTGTAATGATGATGATATATAAGTCGGCATTGCCATCTTTTGGTAATTCATATTATTATACTAATACATATATAAATGAGCTTTCTTTGTCTTTACAAAGTGAAGACTACTACAAAATTGAATAATGTTATCTTGGACTGTGGAGCCACCTCTAACTTAGCCAATAACATCTCTGTAACTAGAAATGTTTCTATCTTACGGTAACCATAGTAATTATTATAGGTATACAATGTAAGACACTACGTCTTATACCTTGGAGATCCCTGGAGACAGAAAGAAACCTCAAGGTATAGGGAACGCTTAGCATTGGCTCCCAGTTCATATTTGGCAAGAACTGTTTAGGGCAACTGTGATTTATCATTTGGTAGTAATAAACAAGTTTATTACTCTTATGCAATGTGTTTGTGATTCCTTGCATTCCCATTATTATCAAGAACCTCAGAGTGAGGTTTAGACCTCCTGACAATTGGCGACCATGTGCAGGCAAATTTGGTGTTTGCAGAGTTTCACTTGTTGCTTCAAACTATTCCCTTCCCAACAGGTATTGTAGGTGTGCATTCCCGCATCACCTCTCCCATTCTATGACCACTTTATAATAACTTGCAAAGTCTGGCTGCTTTCTGGGTGTGGTCGATGCCAACTCGACCCACTCTACAGCTGTTCTGAATTGCAAGCTTACAGGTGCACAGTGAGTCTTGATCAGAACAGTGCTCCTGCCAGGATCGATACACAGCATGGCGCCTTTTTCACAGTTTGATTTTTTGTTCCCTCCCACACAATGGCCACCGTATCAAATATCTGCACAGAACTGAGACTCGATGTCTCAAACCTCCTTGCCTCCCATGAAGGATGGGCTGACTTTGCGTGGGACGCAAGTCAATCCGACAACCCTGTACTGGGGATTTCAACCCAGTACTCAGAGATGAGACAAACAGCCAGAAAGTGAGAAGGTAAAGGGCTGATGGTCGGGGCTCTCTATGCTGCTCTGGAAGCCTCCAAAGCGAGGTTTCGAACCCTTGAACCTCAAGTCTCCTCCCTTAAACAGGAGATGGGTTTGCAGGAAACAGAATGTGTGAGACATGGGCAGAATTTGGAATCTGAACTCCAAACTCTGCAGAATGAAAAGGATTGCCTTTTGCATCATTCCACCCAGGCAGGTAAGCAGGAACTTTGTATATTGAAGCTGGAGTATGAAAGTTTGAGACAGGATAAGAGTCAGGCTTTGCAGATGAATGACTTGTTAAGTAGAATGAATGAATAATTGAGTGAGGAGTTGGGAGAGGTCTAGGACGAGATAAATCAGGTACGTAATGACTTAGAAGTGGCTACTAGGGACAATCGCGAATTGAGCGCCGTGTATAGAGTGTTGCAGAAACAGGTGCAGGATAAGGTTGATATCAATGTTGCAAATGTGAATCATGCTGAATGTGGATCCAAAATGGCGAAACTGTGCCATCAGTGAGAGGTTCTGGCTGGACATGTTAAAGCGATGGGAGGCGTAGCCCCTACTTTAACTACATCATCTGAAGGGAAGGGGACAGATGATGACATCTCACAATACAATGCCCATTCACATTCCTACTATGGCCCAGAGTCCCCACCCCACCATCCACAACATGGCGGACCCCAGTCACACCCAACCCATGTCATACGTCACCGACGTCATGATGCACATCATGGGGGACACCATCATGGTGGTCCCAATGATGGGGGAAGTAGGCCAAAGCCTACTACCGATGGCTCCACTGGAAGCTGTTATTAATGCGGAAGACAGGCAGGAGAAAGAGACGATGATTGAACATGCGATAGGCAATGTACACATCTCTGAGAGAAACAAACGGGTCCTTAAAACCAAAATTAGGCAGCTTCTGCATGAAGCTAGCACTCAGGAGGGCATGGTTCATTCTGCAGCTGAGGCCGCAGCTCGGGCAGCTTTGGATGGTGCCCAGGACAATCTACCTCCACCTGATCAGCCCAATAATCCCCTACAAATGGCCTACTCTGTTCAGCAAATAGCTGACAGTATTGGTCAGATGAGCCCGTCCGACAATCTCAGCTGCCACTTGGAAAAGGTGCATGCTAAATGTGAAATGCTTAGTCTCACTACAGACTACCAGGTCCAGATCTTACGCCAGACCATTGATCCTGGACTGTGGGCTAAACTCCCTGATGCCGTCCGCCAAAACGGCCAAGCCACCTTTGATGAAGTTGCAGATTAACTCATTTCTGCACACAGCCCAGGTGTAGTAGAAGTGATGCTTGCATATCCGGTGAAACAGAATGCAAAAGAAAGTCCAGCGACTTATCACCAGAGGCTCTGGATGGCCTACTGAGCAGGGAAGCACCTTGCACAGGAAGATGCAGATGTAGACCTTATTGAGTATAAGACCCTGTTCCTTAGGAACATGATCCCTGCAGTTAGGGATAAGGTAGAGCCAACCACTTGCCCCACCACGGAGAGGTTTGCTGACATTCTTTGGAAAACCGAGAGTTTATCAACTCTACACCTGTGATCTGGGCTCTGGTTCCAAAAAGGTAGCCGCCGTGGAGACTACTCCGGAGACCATGACGCACTACAGGGTGGAAGGGCAGACCCACGAGAAACAGCCCCTCCCAGCAGACAATCAACACCCCCAGCAGTCCCAACAACCACAGCAGCAGCAACAACAACAATGGGGTGGGAACCAGAATTATCACAAGAATAAGAAACACCATAAGAACAGCAAGGGTAAACAACAAAGACCAGGCCCTTCCTATAGGGAGATAGCCGAAGAAAATCAGAAATTCTGAAAACTCTGGGGCAAGTGCGCTCTGTAGCAGATGCTGTTCCTGCTCAGGCCCTTGTGGCCATACAACCTGGAGCCCAGGCCTCAACAGGACATGGAGATACCGGAAGTACAGGCCCTCAGGCCCATACAGCCCTGAACCCAGAAGTGGCTCCCTAAATTGCATCAGTGCAGCATGGTGAGGTGGTTCAAAGGAGCCAGGCCCAGCCCCTCCATGCTTCCAGAAGTACAGATTGACAATTACATGCTCCAGTCTTGGATGCAAACAGAAGGCCCTGCACTGAGGTCGAGGTTGGGGGATGCATATTGACAGTACTACTAGATACAAGTGCGGCTGTATCTGTATTACATGATGACCACCCAGAGACATCCCCTTGGTCCACCAGACAGAGGACCAACATGTCAGGAGTAGATAGCACTGGGTTGCCTGGATACCATTCTCTACCACTACCTGTAGAGTTGGGACACTTGAAGGCCTATCACACCTTCCAGCTAATGGTATTGCATGACCATCGTAGTATAATCGGAATTGACTTTCTAGCACCACACGGCTGTGTGGTTGATCTAGCCAATATGTTATTGATACAGATTCAGGGTCAGTATCATACCATCATGATTCCTGATTCACATGTTGTGGCAACAATATCTGCCAACAATAAAGAGTATGACGTTATAGATTTGTTCAAGAACCATGAGCTTTTCCCAAAGCTCCTCCCAATCCTACAAAGGCATTTGGAGGCATTTGCCACCAACAAGCTTGACTGCGGCAGAATGCACACTGTCATAGAAGTGACAGGCCCAGCGCATGAGAGGCAAAGGCAATATCCTTTTCCACCAGAGGCCTTGCCTTCTCTTAGGGAAACAATAAAATCACTCCTGAAACAAGGTGTAATCAGGACATGTGTCTCTACCGCCAACTCCCCAGTGTGGTCTGTGAAGAAACCCACAGGCACCTGGAGACTTACTGTTGACTACAGGAGACTGAACCAGGTCACCCACAGTTGTGCTCCAACTGTGGCATAAGCGCCTGACGTGCTGCGACTCTTGACCCCTGACCAAAAGTGGTTCAGTGCCCTGGACATCTCCAATGGTTTCTGGTCATTGTCATTGGCCCCCAAAAGTCAATATAAGTTTGCTTTCACCTTTGAGGGTAGGCAGTACATGTGGACCTGCTTACCACAGGGATTCCATAACAGCCCGTCCCTGTTCCATCTCAATATGATGGATGCCCTTGAGGGTTTCTCTACCCCCAGCATCTCTTGCAGTATGAGGATGCCCTGTTGTTGGCAACAGCCACGAAGGAACAACACTTGGATCTCTTGAACTATTGACTCTCACTCAGAGAGCAGGGCCTCAAATGCAATCCAGCAAAGGCACAGTAATCTTTCTGGGCCTGAGAATAGCTGATCAAGGCTGAAGCCCTACCTTGAAGAAGATACAAGGACTGCAAGATCTGCCATTACCCACTAGTGTGGCAACTCTTATGAGATTTCTAGGCATGGTGAATTATTCCAGAGATTTTATTTGTGATTTTTCTCAGAAGGCTGCTCCTCTGTATGAATTACTGAAAAAGGACATTCTCTGGAATTGAGACCCCATCCACACCCAGGCTGTGACGTCACTGAAACATGCCTTGGCTTCAGCTCCAGCTCCTTCCCTCCTGCTTCATTGGGGGCAGTATACACCTCCCTCTGTCCTTCCACAACCCCCCTCAGCTAGTTTAAATGTTCATCAAAGTAACATTTAAACTGTCCACTGAGGACTGCAGTTCCTTTCCTAGATCGGTACAGGCCATCACCTTTGTACAGACCCACAACTTCCCTGGTTGGTCCCCAGTCCCCAATGTAGCTGAACCCTCCTCTCAGTACCATTCCTTCAACTATGAGTTGAATCACCTGAAGCAGAGTTCCCTGTCCTCCCCTGAGCCATATGCAAGTAGCACCTTGATGAAGGCCACAGTGCATGCTACCTGTTTTAGACCCTTTCCTAGATCCTTGAACTCCCCCTGAACAATCCCAGCTGCATTCCTAGCTAGGTCATTGGTCCCCATGGACAATGACATCCAGCTCCCCCCATCCTGCCACCCTAGTGATCCTTAGGATCCGCAGACCATCCTGCCAATCTATGGCACCAGATAGGAACCTTACCTCGCTCTCCACCCCTTCCCTGTCTCTAAATCTATCTTCCAATGATCGAGTTCCCCCACCAGAAGCTGTTTCTTCTTCATCTTCTGCTTGGGTCCTCTGATACCCACCTTGGGTTTCTCCCTTCGGGGGACTCCTACATCCTCCCCTACCACTACTATGGGTGCCACCTCCCAGCAGTCCCAGAGAGCCAGAATGGTGAAAGAGTTATGTAGTGGCACTGATGGAGGACTGTGCCACTGCCCTGCCACTCCTACCTTCCAAGAGACCACCAATGTCTAGTCAGCCCTCCTTCCCCTAGGCATTCTCTGGGGCAGAGGTGGTGGACTTGGTGGGTCCTGGGTGAGGAACAAGGTCATCTGGATCCTGGTCAGCTCAGCCCAGAGTCTAGTGACCTCCTCCCCCAACCCAGAGAGGTGCGTACATATGGGGAGGCACCTCAGTCTCCAGAATGTCTCCCTGAAGACTGCTGCTCTGCACCCACTGCACTGCACCACTCCCATTTCTGGCTATATGTTCTCCCTCCTGCTCCCTACTGTATCCTATCCCTGTGTTTGGTTCTACCCCCGTGAACCTCCTAGCATTCTTTCTTATGTCACCCTACCCCAGATAGGGTGTCTCCTGAAGTTCTATTTAACTCTTGCATTCCTGTTTACTACCTCCTTTAAATTCCTCCCTGCTCCCCTCTGCCTCTTTACTACTTTTAGCTCTTTCCTCTTAGTATCCCACTGGAAACCTTATTTCACCTTAAACAAGTTAGGGTGTCCCTCCTATTCCAACTAGTGGCCTGCCTTCTACCCTTTACCCTTTCCCTGCAGTGAGTGTAACAACAGAAGTAACCAGGTAACTTACCTCAGCCAACTGACAGAGTCCTCTGCTTCCCTGTGGCCTCCTGCTGATGATTAAGACACAAGTACCTGTTCCACTTCTTCACTGTTCCACTCACTCGCTGGGAGACAAGCATGCTTGGACATGCTGGTCAAGGGAGTCTTTTATAGTGCACTTGCTAGAAGGCACTAAGCCTCTGTCAGCTCTACCCCCCTCCAATTATACACTTGATTCACAGTGCTTCCTGAGTCTACTCAGTACTCAGCTATCTCCCTCCTCCAGTGTCCTTCCTCCTTCTCCTTATTCATATGGGTACCTATTGTTATTCTCTGAATCGAAGTGTTGCTACCATGTAATGTACTTGTGCTCCATTACTGCTCTGACAAATGTTTATCTGAGCTGCCTGTAACATTACAAATTTATGTATTGACAAATGCTTATTTTTCTGCCTGCTTACAATTGTGTTTGTTTGTTTCTTTTTTTTTATTTACTGCCCTTTTTGTCTGCTTGCCAGCATCAGTAATTTTGGCCCAATCAAGGTCCCCACCATCCTCCACTCCCATATGAGATGCTACTCCCCATTGCCCCCTTGGCGGGGCTATGGCACTGGCCAAAGTGCCGCGGACTTTGGTCAGGTTGGGAAGTTGGCCTGGGAGTGCACGAAGGAGCGACAAGGGGGTGTCATGAGGACACTGGCAGCAGTGTTTTTTCCCCATTTTTCTTGGGGTGGGGACATGCAATGATGTACTGCATCTGCTCTGCCCCCTAGGATGTCCAGACCCTGGCTGCTTGTGTTACCCCCAGCCTCCGCCAGAGGTCCCGTGAACATCGGACATTCTCCCCACCCTCCCTCTGGAGAAGGAGAGCCATCTGAGGATGCTCCATCTGTCTCCTCCTGGCCGGCCCTCCAATGACCCAGGTCTGTTCCTGAACCCGGGTCGCCAGCATCACAAGCGGAAATCCAACAACTGCACTGATGGGCCAGCATGTTTGTTTGTTTCTACTTGATGTGAAACCTTTGCAAATGAGCACTTAGCTCAATGGTGTTTCTGATTCACAAATAAATAAACTCAGTCCCAAGATTAATGTCCTGAGCTAGTGCCCCCACACTACCTGTTAACAGTTTTAATGGCAAGTCTCAATGTGCCCCAAACATTGCCTGAAAGTCTCTTTTTTTTTCTCCCCACTTACCTGCTGCCTTCAGTATGGACAGCCATATAAATAAATATAAATATAAATATACCTTTAACAAAAAGATAGGTGCTTACACTCCTCTTTATCAGCAAATTAGGTACTTTCAGACTTGGAATGTGGGCTACGCTGTGTCCAGCTTGCCTAAAAATGTGCCCATTTCAGGGTTATTATCCTATAAGGACATAGGTCCTGACCAATCAGGATGCAGAAAACTCTCTATCCATCCTATAAGTAAAATTATCATATACAGAATTGTAGGAGGCATCATTAAACAATCATCAATATATTTTATCCTTCAATCAGGAAGTGATAGTAAAGTTTGAGATGTTCACCAAGATCTGAAAGAATGTAAAGGATCTGATCACCTCAGATTTATAATGCATGACTGTAATTATTAAATGGTATCCCATCCTTGCCTCAGTATATCTGCAGGATAAATATTAGATATTTGGTTTGTTTCTGCTATCTGTTCTGCAGAAATTTCCTTTTGTGGTCCCCTTTAGGTTGATTGGATCTGGAGCTGATATCAGACAAAATCGCTGAAACAGATCACAGGTACCTTGTGATCCTGCCGTATGAAAAAGGTGGTGAGCAACAAGGGATACCAGTCCCAGAGAATCTGAAGATGAAATTGATGAACATAGAGTGCAGTGGAATTCTGTGGTCTGAGGATTGATAATGGGAAATGAATGTAAACCAGAGAATTAGCCTGGGCAAAATCAAACAAAAAGATAGAAGAGGAGAAGTATTAAAGAGGAAACTAGAAAAGGATATAAATGGGAGGGTGGATGGTAAACTCTTATGCCACCAGAATATACAATGAAAAACAAGGTTGAGTAAAGTATATCTCTAAGCAGCAACCTGAATTACAATCTGTGAGTAAGTAGGGATATATACCTGTTTCATCTGAATTAACGCAGAAGATTAGACTGTGCGGGCCTAATACCCCTTCTCCACCCCACCCCAGCCTTAACGATTTGTCTACATGTATATCCAAACAGTTCACAATGTACTGAAAAACTACGCAAAAGATCTCAGGATACAAACTCCCCAGACCGCCACTGCTGCATGCTTTCCTTGTAGACATAATTCAAGACAGAAATCTGCTTTAGAGTTTATATAGTACACAACACTATTGTGTGAACATAATGCAAGTTATCTTTTGTGTTCTGGCTCTGGGTAACAATTCAATGTACTTGAGAATATTGTGCCTGAGATGTTTTTGAATATCTCCCATTGAACCTTTTTTATAGGGTTATAATTTGTTTTTACATATAAAATGGACACTTTGTTTTTTTGTGTCAGTAGTATCACATGACCTGTCTGACCAAATAAGAATTGGACACACCCTCTCTCTTTGATGGCAGATGCTAAGACATGGTGAGAGAGCGAGACAGCAAGATGTTCAGCCTCTGTTTGCTGCGGCTTTTATTAAATGCCATTTTTTTCATAGCTGTATCTCAGAACAGTAGCAACATGTGGGAACTGCTCCTTAGGAGCTTGTGTAACTTCTTTTTTTTATAAAATTAAATAGCGCTCCTTAAGTTTTTTTAAACACAGTCTTGGGTATTTTTAGGTGGGGTCCAGATTAATTACATTCTCCTTCATCTTTTTTCTTATGTTTTGCATTTGGTTTGAACAGATTAAAGGGACACTGTCAACCATTTTTGCATCATACTACCTCTAGCTCAAAACTCACATTTTACGATTGCGTACCTTCTCTACAATTCTTTGGTGTTGCTGTCTGTTTATCTGCTTACTTTCTCAGTAGAACTGAAATGCATTGCAATGGTGTACCTTTTCTTGTTTCATATTCTTGATCTACTCCTATTGCATACTTTCTGAACATTAGGAACACCCCCAAATGATGCAGCCATTCATGATGCCATAGTCTCCTCTCCTCCCATTGCATCATGAATGACTAGACTGGTTTGGGGTGTTCCCAAATCCAGAAAAAATGAGTGATAGTTGTTTAAAGACTGTAAACAAACATGTTTTTGTGTAGCAACACCAGTATGGTGGGCAGTCTGTTTTTTTTCTTAAAAAAGGAATTAAAATGAAAATACCAGCTACATCAGTAATGTCTACAGAATGTGACCAATGGTGATGTGTTGTTTTTAACTAGAGACACTTTGAGGCTTACAGGGGTTGTCGGTGTCCCTTTAAGGAGGGTTGTTCTGTCTATTTATATCCCACTGTTTACTGACGTCACATTCTTAGAAGCTTTTTTCGGCATCAACAGGTTTTTCAGACTGCACAGACCAAAACTTGCACAATGTAAATGAACAGAAGTCTGACAGATAGATTCTCAAACATCTTTTCCTCAGACATATTTAATGAAATGTGAGTAGTTACTCAATATCTTTACTTTAAATTTGCATCTTATTTTATATAGGAAGCTAAATGCTCTCAAGTGCATTGTGTCTTACAACATATATTTTATGTATTTACTTTTCTATGCATTTGTAACATGGGTACATTTTTCTTATTCTCCTCTTATTTCCATACATACATTTCTGTTGTACAGTTTTTTATCATACAGTACTATCACATTTTAACTTGGACATTTGTGGTATTAAATCTAAAAGTCTTGCTTTTAATTTTGAATATATGCTCATAACACACTCATTCATTTACAATTTCTGTTTGAGGTTTTATCTGCTTGAGTATTCAGCTTGTCTAATTTGGATGTAATTTGACCTTGAAAAGATTCTCAGTAATAGTGAGCTAATGGGATACTGTTCATTCCATTTAAATTTGTGATTTTTTTTAAATAGGTACTTTAAACCAATTAGAATTGTGTCTGTTTTTTTTTTTTTACTTTATGATCTGGGTGTTAATAGAATGTGACTCTCTGAACAACTGTCATAAGTCTCCGAGGAAGGACTTGGTTGGTCCGAACGTTTAGACATTGCTTTATTTTTGTAACATCTATGGCCCAATAAAGGGCATCAAAACATTTGCTTCTGGATTTGTAACATAGGGGAATTATTGACTTCTTACCATAAGCAGGGGTGTCTATCAAATGGTCATATCACTGTGAATTGTTCAGCTCAACCTTTTATGAAAAGGACACTACGCCCTATAGAATATATTAAATTGCTATTATTATCCAAAACCAATCTACATTCCAAATTCACAGAAGGAGACTACTCCCACATACTTTGTGCATACTGAACGGATTTCTTTATTGTCTAGTATAAGCTTTGGTATTACTAGTAGAATTTCCGGACTTAAGAATGCTGTGTATTTGCATTTAATTAAGTTATTAAATGTACCCTTTTTAACTCTCATTCTATACCTGTTTACATTTTTAAACTAGAGCAGACTAGATGGGCCTACCAGTCCTTTTCTGCTGACAAATTCTATGTTTCTGTTTAATACATGGTTTAAAAACTATGGTATCTAGATATAAATATCGCATAAATTCATCCCCAGCCTTACATTTCATATAGGCAGGTCAAACTTTCCCCATTTAGATTCCCACTAGCTGAGTCATCTAAAATGCAGAAATCAAAAGAGATGAAATTAAGGAACAATAAGGTTCTAAAGGCACATCTGAAGAAAGAGAGAAAATATAAGAAGATATATGATTTTACTAAAAATTCCAATAAAAATGGGGATAATGATTGGCTGGTAGCATCAGGTAATTGGTGCCCTCTTACCTTCTCCCCAAAACAGTCTCATTTAAAATCTGATAAAGAAAAGGAGGAAAATGATGTATTACAACTCATTAGAAATATGAAATCTCAGAATCTGATACCAACAACAACATCTAATCCTTGTCTTAATAAGTTGGCCCTAGTAATACTGGATAGCACACCATTTTGCACTCTCCTGTTTGGCAGTATGTCAGATACCGTAATTAAAGGGAAAATGTAGGAAAGAAGGCAATCATTGAAGTTGGAAAAATGCGCCTTTGTGACGTGCCAATTAGCAGTATAGTAATAACTTCACAAACTGTAAATTTAATAGCTTCACTGCAACATTGGGGCCCACAGCTGAAGTTTGCTATGTATTAGAGGTCACATGGTACTGGAATGAGCTGTATGTTATGCTTTGTTGAGTACAGTCCTCTGAGAGTTGTAGAGAAGTCTGTCCCTACCTGTCTGTTAAATATTAACACCTACAAGAGAGATTCAATCATTTATAAGGATTTGACACATTGGATTCAGAGGTTATAAGATACAATATTATGTAATCAATTTATAGACTTTGGGGATGCAATGCACCCTCATGCGAACTTAAAACATTTCTCTATAATATAAATAAAAAAAAATCTGTTATAAAAATAACATAAAAAACTGAACTAACATCTTTCTGCTCTCCTTTCCCAGGTGAACTTGATTTGTGCTGAAAATCTTCGAGTGAGCCACCCCCCTAAGCACCAGTCTATGTGTCTTCACAGGACTTTTTAGGCATATGATGGACTCTCAGGATTTTTTGATTTTAGTACCAGTTGTACTGTTTCTTTGTTGTGCATAGATGTGTTGTTATAATGTTATTCATAGCTGTAGATATGAAATTGACTGTGTATGCATGTATATATTTTATTTTAACATGTGTTTAACTCACTGCACTGATCATACCTCTCAACCTCCCAACTTGCCAATGTGTGACAGAGGGCTACAAAATGTGTGACAAATGCCAAAAATGTGGTACACCTCATTTTTCACAGCATGCAGAGTCGCGCACTGGCGTTGTCACGTAAAATGAATTTTACCACACTAAAATTATTGTTTGTATGCTTGGCATGTGGTTTGTGTTGCAAATCAAAGAGAATGTTGTGTGTGTGTCCTTGAATAAAATAAAGTGATGCAAATCCTATATGTGTGTGTGTGTCCTTAATTAAAATAAAGAGTGATGCAAATCCTAAATGTGTGTTAACATTTTATTGATGTAATCTATAAATACACCTCTAAAGAATGAAACAAACACCACTTATTCATTTGAAATCATGACAGTTTATTGAAACTATACTAATGCAGCACTACTGAAAGAAACAACTATTTGTAGAGCGTTTGCAGCTATTATAAAACTAAATGTGTTCAGATTTGAACCTACGCTAATACTACCCTATAATATATAAAAATTGAGTTGAATACTGCAACTATAATACTATTACATACTAACTATACTAAATAAATGCACCAGTGAATAAAACAATTACAAATTGCTTGACAGTTGAACCTTAAAAACCAAGTAAGCAATTATTGCACTTAAATAATAAAAGCGTATTCACATGCAACCACAAACACCTGCTGGCAGCTGGACACTAAAAACAGTCTATGCAACTGCAAACCTATAAATCACAGCTGTCGGACACAAAATGTCAATGTCTTCTTCAAAACACTGTGGGAGTGTGGGGCATGTTGTCTATGTCGATTGTGGTCTGGTATTTCTTTGTATGGTGACCGTTGCTTTTCTGGCAGCAGCAAGAGTCTCTCCAGATACTGAACTTCATGCAGTCTCGCTCTCGTTCATCTGATTGCCAGCAAGAGTTCAGCGTTTGAGATGCAGGGACTGTCTTAGTTCTGTTTTAACTTTACGCATCATGCTAAAAGCGCGCTCTGCATCTGCATTTGAATGCGGCAAGCAAAGTAGTACCATCATCAGTCTTTTAAAGTACTGCAGTGAACCATCTCCACCAACAGTTTTGAGGACTGCGGCCCAATGTTTTGGGAGGGCTGAATGGGGTCCATTTATTGGTTCAGTTAGGGTCCCTGTATCAGACAACTGGTACACAGAAAATTCATCCAGCAATGTGTCCTTCTCTTCTATTGTCTTACAGATTTCTAGATGATCTGACAAGTCTGTTACCATACAGGGTGTTACCTTGAGCTTCGATGAAGGATTGAGGACAAGTCCTACATTTTGCACAAACTTGTTGTTCACAGGAAATTTCTTTAGTATTTTGGATATGACAGTAGAATAAAACACAACTGCTTTCTGGTAGATGTTGGTTTCAATGACTGTTCCAGCAATGCTGTCTTCCTGCTCCATCATGTACTGTCGTATTTCTGCCCCTAGACGAAGGTCACTGTGGCATAGAAAACTGTCAGGATTGTCCAGAATGGTAGCATCATTGTCATTTAGCAATTGTCTGGCCATCTCAGGCTGCAGAACTCCGCCAGTATATATGTGGAGGAGTTGAGAGATGTCAGAGTGCAAAGTCATTAGTTGGCTGTCACCTTTTTGCAGCTGTTGGTTGAACTGGCACAGAGGTTCAAGTCCATATTTCAGGAACATAAACTGCATTCGGATTTCATGGCTCTCCAGTCTTTTGGTGATGCTCTCCACTTTTGCTGGTCTTTGTTCTGCTGACCGGAAATATGACAGGAGTGCAGGCCACAGATCTAGCATCCTCTTGACAACTTTATTCAGGCTGAGCCACCGTGTTGGTGCATGCTTTATAACCTTGAGTGGTTCAACATCCACAAACAGTGCAAATTCTTTTAACTTCTGTTGTCTTTGTGCACTTGAAGCAAAGTGGCAGTAGACATCTGACACAAGCTCTTCAATCTTTGTCAGAGTCTTTACTGCTGCTTTGCTGCAGATATCTGCCAGGTGGCAGAGACACCCCATGTTGGCAATATGTGGATTTAGGGTTTGGAGCCTTGATAAAACAGAGTTCCTCTTGCCAATCATGGAGGCAGCATTGTCAGATGACAGTGCAACAAGATTGTCTGTTGGGATGTGAGATTGGTTTAGTGTTTCCATAAGACAGTCAAACATGCTTTGTCCAGTTCCTGAGATACACTCAGGCATATCCAAGAACTTGATCGCATGCTTTCCTTGCTCGTCATCAAAATAACCCACAAGAATAACTAGCAGTTTTTCATCTCCCATGTCTGTGCTTTGATCCATGTAGACACAATATGGTACTTTTCGGCACTTTGCTGCAACATCTTCCTGGTACATAGGCCCCATGATGTCCCTTGCTATGCAGGTTGCTTTTGTGGCACCGCAAGTCATCTTTTTTAGTACTTCAGGATCAGAGCAGTACTTCTTCATATATTTAATAATGTCATAGCCACAGGAAAATGGCAAGTTGTGCTCTGCAAGCATTGCAATGAAAGCAACTTCTGCCTCTATGACTTTGGAGCTTGCTTGTGCTGCAAACAAGTTGGAGAGCTTCTGTCCAGATGTGGCATGCTTGACATTGTTGCAGTGCTTCTCTGTAGCTGCATGGCGCTACAGATCATGGCATCCTCCATGGCCTATGGTGAAATCACAGGAGCATATCTTGCAGAATGCATATGTTCTCCCTTTCCTGCTGTTACTGACCCAATCAAATGAAGATTTCCAGGTAGCCTGGAATGTTGCGTACCATCTTTGCTTCTTCACTGGGCTGTGCACTCTGGAATTATCTGATTCTGAGTCACCCCTGCAATCTATGCAAACATAAAAGGCAAACATCTAAACAAAAGAAAGGCAACGCTCCTCGACTTTGCCTCCACTCTCAGAGACTGATCCCTTCAGGCAGACAATAATAAGACAATACGTTTCAACTTCAAATACTTATTTCTTCTCTGGTGTGGCAGGTGGCAAGGTGTAATGCCTCAGACCTCCACACCACTGGGCCAGCCTGCCAACCATGCCATCACCATCTACCACTACAGTCATTAAAAAAAAAAAAAACATCAGCCATTGTTTGGACACAGCAAGTGCCCCCCCATGCACCCAAACACCAGTGCAAACAATTCAGTTACACGATTCTGGCTCAACGTCACACAGCAAACAAATCATTCCATCGCCATGAAAAATAGGCCATGTACCTTGTTTTTTGGGTTGGTGGAAGGGTGGGTCCTGCTTGCAGTGTCCAATCAATCCTGATGGTTTATTAGCATGAGTGTAATGTGTTAGTGTAACACTACTATCACACCAATAAATCAGACATTGTCTGGACACGACAGCACGCAACCCCCCACCCAAGACTTCTAAAACAGTTCCATTACACATGGCATAAAATAATCCGACACAATGTCACATAGCAAGCAAGATACTCACTGCTAAAACAGGACATGCACAACAACATTTTTGGGGTTGATGGGAAGGGGGCCATGCTTGCTGTGTGCATTCAACACTGATGGTTTATTAACACAGCCATACTGCATTTTTCACACTGACATAACTATTATTATGAACTGAGGAGCGTAAATAGAGGAATCTGATTGGCACAGAGCTCTTTGAAGCCATGATGATATCGGGCTACATCATCATGGGCTTCAAAAAAGTTCCAGCACCACCAGCTTCCTTGCTCTGTTCTGTACGAGAACTATTTTTTCAAAATGTATTCCTACATCAAACAAAAACATGTTCATAAAACATTTAAAAACCTGTTTTTTTTTATTTATGAAAATTCAAACCCAGCTCATAATAGCAATAAGGCATGACAGGGTGTGGTATATCATGGGATATCGTCACTTTGGGTTGTTGGACGCACTCGGCCGGCGGCCTCATGCCCAGCCACCCGCGGCGTGATGATATCCCATGATACTACACCTGTCGCCTCATTCCTTAATTATACCACCTAGGTGTCACAGAGCAAGCTGACCCCTCCCAGGCATAAAACAAGGCATACCATACGTACTACTTGCACAGCCAATTCTATAAAGTAACCAGAAATATGATTGGTAGCAGGCAACAACCTACCCCCCAAAAAGCCAGTTAACTTAAACATCATGTACAAAAACAGTTCCAATTTCCAAAAATCCCCAGCAACATACCTGTGACACTATTCAGCTGCTGCTGCTCCTCCTCCTCTCTCCTCCTTTTGCTAGTGATGAACGCCTGCATAGTGGTGTTGTCCATGATGCAGTTCCTGGCCAGATTAGTGGGGGTTGCTGGTTGGGCTTCTTTTGAGTAGGTGTAAGTTCCCTCACAGAACCTCCAGTACAGTCGCAGCTGATGTATCTGGTGAAGAAGAAGAAGAAGTATTAGCACACTTACATAAGTGACAGAGGCAATACCATGGTTGCACAATCGAGACTCACACAAAAACACAGCCCTGGCCACCTTCAGCCATGCACCACACTTTCTCTCTCCAGTAGCCCAGCAGTAGCATAAGGGAAGTTAGTAGAGGTCCCTTCTGGCCAGTCAGCTCCTCCACTGGGGACGGGGTGCTGCTTTTCTTTTGTCCTTGCTGAGGACACGTGAGCACCAGCAAGGTAAGAACAGCTCTGCCACTGTACAGGCAGCAAAACAAAGATTGGAGCAGGCAACAATAAAGAACGGGAACAATATTCACAAAAGGCTGCATGATTGGCACTGATCACTGGAACTGCCCTGCCGAGTGGCTGGCACTGACCAGTGAAACTATTCTGCTGAGTGGCTAACACTAGTCAGTGAACTGCTCTGCTGAGTGGCTAACACTAATCAGTGAACTGCCCGGGCTGAGCTAGCACTGACTGATGGAACTGCCCTGAGTGACCAGCACTGACCAATGGAACTGCCCTGCTGAGTGGTTAATTCTGCCTACTGGAATAGCCCCTGGAGTGGCTAGCAAACTCGCTGTTGAGTGACTAGCCCTTAAAAGTGGAAATGCACCAAGTGGCTAGACCTGTCCAGTGGAACTGCCCTAAATGGCCAGCACTGACTCAAGGAACTGCCCTGCTGAGTGGCTAGCACTTAACAGTGGAACTCCCTGACTAGCTACACTGACCCTTTGAACTGCCTGCTCAGTGCCACTTACACTGTAGATTAGGGTCGGACTGGCCAGGTCACAGGCCAGGATGCTACAAAAGGAGGACAGGCCACATTTTCATGAGCTTCCAGTCGGCGGAACATTTCTACATGAAACGTGACTATTGTTCTAACAGTAGTAGTAATTGAACTCCTAATACTACATTTTTAAGCCCAATTAACATATCAATATTTTAAACATCAACCCGGTAATTTAACAGCTATGGAAAAGAAAACACACACAACGACTTGATTAATATAGTTTACTGAAATCTGCAGAGTGATGCACATAAAGAAAACTTTTGTAAAGTTCAGACACATGTGAAGGACGTGTTCAGATAAAAAGATATTTAGAAAAAGAAATTAATTTAAGAATATTGACTGCAAATGATTTGGTCCTAGGACCTAGGTTGGAAGCTTTATATTGAGTACTGGATTCATTTGCTGGTATTGTTACATATGTGATAAAATAGTCTTTCACACAAAACTGTCAAGTTTCTGACACATTATGGCATGAGCAGGCAGACAACTTGAGCCCTGTAGCGTTCTGCCATAGATAAGCAAAATATATAGTACATATTTTATGTTCTGTGAATGTCAGTAAGTAAGCAATAGAGCCACTACATGTCTTAAACTGAAGCAACTGAGCCCTCGTTGCAGTCCCAACACCCATAATAAAACATTCAGATAATGTGAAGTGGACAAGCAAGGGGTTATATGGCTTGCAATGCATTGTGATGTAGCTAATTGTGTCAGTGGCATCATTTGCCTACAACTAGGACTTGTCAAATGGTCTGGTAGGGTACATCATGCAAAGGGAGAGTGCAGTAGCTCTGTGCTGTGAAGTGAAATATTATATGTAATACCTCTCCTTTACATGTAGGAAGCACTGCATGCTGTTAAACTTTGATCGGAAGACAAATGTTGCCCACTGTCACCGCCTCTAGCAGTATCACAATGTCATGTAAAGCCAGACCCGCATCATTTCAGAAGAGTGTGTGATGTATTAGGTGTGTCTTCCAGTTCTGTAACACCTGGATGCCATTTTTGGCAACAGTCATGAAAGAGTCAGCCTGAGGATATAACGTTTAAACTACATGACGGTTATAAACTTTGTTCTTTGACTCAATGAAAACATGGTGTGTAAATTAGAAAGATACACTGATACACCATCCACAAAACTAAATGAAAGATGAAGCAATAACTATATTTGAACATGTGTTTGAATGTAGCTTTCACAGACTAGTCACTGCCTGCACACATAACATGGACTTTATGGATTAGTCCACATTTTACATGTCCAAATGTTCATTTGACAGTGGAATTCTTAGATGCTTCTGCTTGCAGCCATACCTCTCACACACTGTTTATCTTGCTGGTAGGTCAAGACATTTAATTACAGATACAACTGCAGCAGATTTGTACCTGCAATGCATCACAAAATCTAGCATATAACAGATGCAGTAGGAAGGGAACATGAGAAATGGCATTCAGATGTTAATTTTTAAATTTTGCAGTGGCCAAATTCACCATGAAACCTGTGTACTTCCAACAGTGAAGCTTGCCTGCCCTGCACACTACTAAACCTCAAGGGCTGAATTAACCCCCTCCCAGGTGTGTGTGTGTGTGTGTGAGGCATAGAAACTGAACTGCACCATGGAAAACCGTCAAGTAACTGCTTTAATTAGTAAATCAGTCAGCATTCTATTCCCCATCCCCACATGAAAGTTTTGTACCTACTGGTGATTCCAATAACTAGCTTTGTCTCCAACACACTGCAGGGTCAGCAGCAGACCTTGCCGACTTTGCAGGGCGATACTAGTAGGACTGGTGTGAGGAAAAGCTGTGTATTCATTTTAACTTACTTAGTTTTGACCATGGAAGTAGGCACTGTGAAGTTTCCGTGCACCAGAACAAAAACTGTCACTGGCCTGCTCCAAGGGTGTGATCCCAGAAAATATTACCGGTTTTTCAAACCTTGAACCTGTAAGGGTATTGCAAGAATGCCCAAGTAATACCTGTTTGTACCCAATGGTACCTCCTAGAGCTTATCACCTCCAAGAGCAGCTTGAAGTTTTCCCTTCACAGCTCAGAAGTAATACACTGCCACTTGTCTCTCCCTGTGAGGGAGCAACAAGTACAGCCAGAGTACAGAAATGCCCTGTAGTCATTCAAGTTCTGTAGCTGGGAGTTTGGCAGTAGCTGTGGCCCAAGTGATAGCTGTTTGTAATAGCATAGGTGCTTCATAAGTAACATGCAGTTCCCTGCTGATCCCAACAAACATCACAGGTGTGAGAGGTATGGCACTGTCAACAGTGTATAGTGCTGAATGCATTCAACCTTCATCATTACACGGTGTATGTAATGTAAATGTCAGCCTATGACTATTACCCTGTAACACATAAGAAAGAGGTCATAGCTAAAGTGATAAGTAACCACGACCTCCTCCTTACACCTGGCATGACGTATGTTATAAACAACAACATGGCATTTTATTTTTAATTATGTGGCATAGTGAACATGTTAATAATCTGACACATGTCATGAACTTTTAGTGGTGGCTGGAAGGGACCCACTCGTCGATCATTAAGTAGGAACAGAATGATGTGCCCTCTGTGTAACACTACATTATATTGTACACGCATGTGTGAAGTACGGTCCAGCCTCTCTCATTTGACCCTGTAAGAGTGCTATGCATGTTTTTTTTTATTAGGTCTCTCAGTGAAAGTCATCCAAGTACAGTAAACGTCTCATTTTTTCTGAGGAGTCTGCTAATCTATTAATCACATCATCATGTGAGATCCAAATGTCTTTTTCAATGTTCATCAGCATTAAGGCCTCTAGATGATCCTCTGTCAAAATAGACCTCAGTCGTGTTTTGATTAGCTTCAGAATTGAAAAGCTGTGCTCGCATGAAACCTGGGTGTATGACAAGGTCAATAGTACTTTCAATGCACACACCAAAGATCCATATTTAGCAGAATGAATTGCAAATGAGTATGCAGCAGCAAACGCGCAAGAGATGCACTGTTTACATAACCTTTGTGATTTTAATGTGCAGTGCAATACCTCTTCGGTCAATGAATTTTCAGTGTTCTCAGCAAGGTGCTCGTCAGTGTCAGATGGTTCCTCTATCATGTCTTCAAGATCAGTGTATATAGCATTCTCTGGTTCGGCTAGTAATTGTACATTATGATACTTGTTCCCAGTATGGCTTCTTGGTTGCTGTATAGTACTAGCTGATAATGCACTGTAGCTAGATGCAAAGGAAACAAGTTCATCTTGTAGTTCTTGAGGATCTACACTAGCCATACTGGTAATCACCTGCATCGCTCCGGCTTGAAATGTAAATCCAGGTTCGAAAAAGATGTAATATTTTCTGGGATCCAGCTGTGACGCATCCTTCATCAAGGCTTCATGGGTAATAAATTTATCATCCAGTGTTGTAATGGCATGGTTTAAAATGACTTTGTAGCTCTCAATCTCATACATTTTCCTGGCATCTCCAATATGGCCCCCTTTCATCAGATGCAAACTCCCCAGGCATGCATTTACGAGTCCTTGTCCTGGTCTCTGGAAGAGATGTCGACCACTGAATTCCATGTAGTTCATTTCTTGAATAGTGTTCCATCTCTTGATCGATCATGTCTGCAAATTGTTTAGCCTGATCATAAATTGCATCAAACTGATCCAAAAGGTCAACAAGCTTTGATTTTAAGTTGTACAGTAGGTTCCATGCTTGCAAGTAGTCTAACCGTGAAGACTGAAGGCATTCAGCTGCACCTGAGCTAAGGGAGAATATTTTCAAGAATACAAATCCTGTGAGGATGGTGTCAAATTTCAATAAGTTGTTAAGTAAGCACTGTGCTTCAGATCTAGCTGTCATATCAAATTCCTCTGTTCCATTCTTGATTACCATTAATGTTCTTATTAGAATCTTGAATCGCTTCCTTTCACTTGTGGGAGTGGCTGCACCATCAAAAATGTGCACAAGGGCCACTTCTCTTTCCCACCATCTTGTTTTGCCTATCTTTTGAAGACACAAGAGCATTTCACTACCCGACACAGACGCAGATTCTTTCAATGTTCTCTTCCAGACATTGGTGCGTTTATATGAATCTGAAGTAAACGTGGCCAGTCTTTCTAACAAACCAAAAAGTGAGGCAGCAGAAGTGGATGCACTTGCGGCTTGAGATAAGGCCAAGTTGAGAACATGACTGTAGCAATGAGTGAAAATGGATTTAGGTGCTACATCTGTAATTAGTTTCTGAAGGCCATTTTTGACACCACTCACGTTAGGTGCTCCATCAAAAGCATGACTTACTATTTTCTTCATAGAAAGGCCAAGTTTTTCCTCCAACTCTCTTTTCAGTAAGTCAAACAGATCCTGAGATTTAGACGATGTGGTTATTGGCAGGAATTTCAACAACCTTTCTTTCACTTCAGTGTTCTTCAAATAACGAACGCACACTGCGAGCTGGTCTGTTACTCCGACATCTTGAGAGGAATCAACCATTATGCTGTAGTACCCAGCTTCTTTTAATTCTATTGCAATTGTTTCTTGAATGATCTGACAAACTATTCGAAAAATTTTGTTGAATGTTGTTTTGGACAAAAATGTCACAAATGAACCACGCCCAGCTCCTCTTCCAGAACCACATGCTTTATTCACAGATGCATTTTTCCGCTTCATACTGGCAGCGATTGCCAATTTCAAATGCTTGTCTAAAACTGCATCAAACTTGGCCCAGGAAAGCAGCAATTCCAGAAAATTTCCATGATTTGTTAATGGATCTTCAAGGCTGTAAGCTTCTTCACCTTGATGAGCTCGGTATCCTATTCCTTGCCTTCCAATATAAAGTGCGGCTTCAACGATTCGACTTAAAAAAACACCTTCTTTCTTTTACTTGCTGGTATCGGGCATCAGCAAGCTCCCGGTTAATTTTACTTTCTATATTTTTCTGATTTCTGGCTGCCAGATATCCAGCTACAGCACTTGAATGACTACAGGACATTTCATGTTTTGCTATCTTTACATAAACACTCTTGATTGAAACAGAAACCCCAGTGCTTGCAAATGGCGATTCACGATTCTCAGCGAAACACATGCAAATGCTGCAAAACAGTTTGCGACTATCCTTACAGAAGGAGATCCACTTTCTCTCAATGTTCTGATGACTACCGCTAACTTGTCTATGGTATGTCCTTACAGGGTCAAATGGAAGGTCTGGACCAATGGGCTGTACTGGATGTTTACTTAAAAACTGCAGTTTCTCCATTATTGTGGCATGTAATCAAGGTGGATGAAATGGATTTGAGATGAAACACTGTATGCCTCTATTTACTAGGTTACTACTGTCTATGTTTCCGTCACCATCTTCTTCACTATCAGTGTCATTATCACTAGTAGTTGCATCTTCCAGATGCAACTGTGACTCCTCATCTTGGATTCTCTGAACCTGACTATGTTCAATATGAAGTTCAGCTTCTGCTGGACCTTGCATTGTCACCACAATACTATCAAGTGATGAAGTAGATGCTGCTGACAATACTGACGCTTGTTCAGCAGTGCTACTGCTATTTGTTGGTAATGGACTCTGCTGAGTACTTACACCCTTAGCAGAACTGTATGATGGAACAGTATCAAAATCACTTTCAAAAGCTGTATCGTTAAAGTGGAATTACATTACATTCAGTATCAACTTCAGACAGCTCTACGGTACTAAACTGAGAACATGACTCTCTACTCCCAACACTAGACTCATCCCTACATACTGATACGGTTAATCCAGATTGAGAGACACTGGTCTGTGAGAATGAAAGCTTTCACTGTTTACAGTCCTCTCCAGCTTGTAATAGTTTCTTCCTTTCTGCATCTTTCTGCCTTTCCCATCCTGATGCTCTCTTTTTCCCAAGAAGTTGTGAGCAGCCTTCCTTGTCCTTAAACATCTTACTGTCTTTGATGACTTGTCTGGCTGTGACCTCACCTAGCTGTCCTGACTTCAGCACTGTCTACCTCTGTTCTTCCTGTTCACTTGCTCGTGAGCACAATCTGTCCTAAAGAATAAAAGTTTACTGTCACTGGCTTGTTCTTACAGCACACCTCTACATACAATAGCAATATGTAAACACACACAATCCCTTCCTGTATATAAAGACAATAGTGGACATGGGCAGAGAGTGTTGCATGCACTGTTGACCTTCTCTGGTAATACTATCGTTCATGTCCTGAACGATAGTATCACTCATTCTCAAAGTATGGTATCCTCACTTCATGAGTGATATTTTTCTATGCTTTACAAGCACATTAAATGTATGAACCATATATTAAAAGTTCTTAACATCATCTCACACACCATCTACACTGTTTCAGACAAGGAGTATATCATATTTTAAGTATTATTATTCCGGAGAAGGACAATGAGGAGGACCAGGTTGGGACTATGTTGCACACCAGAGGGAGAAACTATTTTTACATTCTTAACCAGCATTTTACCATTTACCTGATTCAGGAACAAGAGGGTCCCAGCGCCCAAGTGACACTCCCAACACCAGGGGTGACCCCTCCCTTGCGGAAAACACATGGTGCACAGAAAGGGGTTGCCGCAGGCCCTTTGAGACACTGGCATGCCACTGTGCCCCATGCTTAATTATACAATGGGGTATGAAAATCCAGTAACCTCATTGGTTGAAACACATCACATGACAGTAATAAATCCTCCAGTATACGCACTGTAAAAGTTTCATATCACTATAAAGACAAAAAAACAAGTTGAACATTTATAATAGCAATATACTATGACAGGAAGTGGGTATATAGGTGGATTTACCACTTCTGGTGTGGTTAAGTCACTCAGCTGCGCCTCGTGACCGAACTACAACAAGTGTGGTAAATCCACCAATATACCCACTCCCTGTCACGGTATATTGCTTAAGGAACATGTCAGAAGCTTATAAACCTATTTCATCTATGTCATGACAGTGGCTGTATAGAAAGGAATGCCACCACCTTCAAATGCTCTAAACTGAGCGCAATCACTGGTAGCATACAGTTTTAAAATTTTCCATTCATAACAGTTAACTGATGATAGCGTTCACCATTATGGGCCTAGCTTCAAACCCCTCCTGTTGTCTTTGAATGTGAACACTTCAGCCTAGCATTGCATAGCAGAAAAAATACAACAACAACAAAAAAAAATATTTTGACATTCAGCTGCTAAAGTCTTACCTGTCAGATGTACAGGAACCTCAATGCCATCACTGGTACTCCAGTCCAATCACTGAACTATATGTCATGTGGCCGACTTTATCTACAAAATAAAAAGTAACAGATCAGAATATGAGTCAGGTACTGTTATATGGTATTCTTGGTATCATAGATAGGTATTTGTTAAACAACTATGGAAGTTCTATAAATTTAAAACCAACAACCAACAATATATTGAGTAACATGTCATTAAAGGTAATTAAAAATGTTATCTTACTAAAAATAAGAAAAATGTGTGGGACTATTATTCAGTGCAAGAATATGTAAAGGATTTCAATTGTTTTAAACAATAAAGTATTTCATACTTCATAGTGTGTATTACTATCTGTAAACATGTGTGACCATGGCATAATCGCAATATGACACTATAAGATGTAGGTTATGCTGGGATTTACCAACACCTGACCTGGATTAGCAAATCGGCCAATGGCCTCATTGCCAAACCATGCCAGGTGTGGGCAAATCCCTGCATAACCCACACCTGTTGTGGTATGCCACTTAAATAGTTAGTTACCCAAGTGTAGCAAAACAAAAGAAAAACTCCCTCAGTTTTGGCAGGCAAAGCGACTCTGTACAAATCATCCCCTCCATCAGCAGTGCCACAACACCAGTCAATTTCGACAAAGCAGAAAATTTGTTAATAAGTTTAAGAGACCCACTGACCAATTTTGTAATAAGTGACTCCTCGTCTGAAGATTACTGGTGAGTGACAAGCTATGTAAAGTAATTGCTCCTTCCGTTAACATTAAATACTAAATGTCTTTTTTTCTGCCCCAGTTTACAGTACCTGATGTATACAAATATCAAGCCACAATCCTCCAGTCCAGATGTGAGTGCCGAATCTGAGGATGCATGCTACGTGACCTCAATGAGGGAACTGGATGGGTTTTTTCCTGCAATCGCCTGTTTTTCCTTGTCACGGACTATGGCAAAGCATTTTTAAATAGCAGTAGTACAAATGTCAGTAAACTTGTTTGGAGCTTGGTCTTGCAATAAATGTTTCTCCTGACAAGATCACAATGCGTGGTGCACATTCTTCTACAAGGTAGGGTGTATTAGCTCACCACTGTGCTGCTGCGTGCAGTGGTGGGGGGATGGGGTGGTCAAGATTGTTAAGCTTATCAAAACTATACGTGGCCCCGATACACTATCAGAGACAATCAACACACACACACACACACACACACCCACCATAACATTTTCTTTTTAGACCAGATTTTCAACATTGGCATTTTTCCACACCTCATCATAATTAGAATAACTGTCATTTTCACATCCTGTTTGAAATATGTTTTTGCACCTGTGACACCAGATGACGGGACAGCAGTAACAACATGGTACATAGATGGCATCGGGGAGCTGTGAAGGGTGCCACTGGACCACTTGAATGGAGGCCACACATACAGGGCCACACTTGGGGGTGTATGGTGGGCAAATAGTCACTCATGGTGTGCCTGTGCTGCCATACAGCAGTGCATTGCAGACATAAGCCCCGTTTGGGGCAGGTCGACGCAGGCCAGCTTTGTGAACTGCATGGGAAACACAAACCCAGAGGAAGATTACACAGGGGGGGGAGTAGTAACAACAACAAAAATGAAAAGAGACATGGGATAATCTTATCAGGTAACCTTAAGGTTAGGAAGCAATGTGAGATGGCAGTAGTGAGGGCTGGGTGATACTGGGATGTATAGAGAGAGACATCACTGGCAGAAAACAGGAAGTTGTTATCTCTCTGTGATTTCTGTAAGGCTGCTCTTCTCAGAACAGCTAACGACCCCCTCAGCCAGGGGCGACAACTGCCCCGTACCCATGGACTGGCAGGTGCCTGACCTTCCCAGACCTCCCTTTCTCCTTAAGGTAGTGTCAGATAATGAGGTGTTGACACTTCTCACTGGCCTCTCCCAGCACGCCAGTCCTGGACTTGACAACCTGGAGCCCCGGTGGCCCACATCTTTAACCTGTCTCTCGCCTTGGGGGAGATTCCTGATATCTGGAAGGTGGCCAGAGTTGTCCCCATGCTCAAGCAGGGAAACCCCAAAGTCCCCAACAATTACTGGCCTATTGCCATCCTTTCGGCCATCAGCAAACTCCTGGAAAAGGTGGTAGCCAATCAACTCTCGGAGTATATCCAATCTCACGTACTGCTATCTCCCGCCCAGCATGGCTTTCACAAAGGGCACAGCACCACCACGGCACTGATCTCTGTCTCCTCTAGTGTCAGAACTGCCTTGGAACAGAGTAAGCTCTCTGGAGCTGTGTTCATCGACCTATCAAAGGCCTTTGACCTAGTCGACCATGACTTGCTCTGCGCTCAGTTGAGGTCCCTCGGCCTGGCTCCCCCGGCCCTGAAATGGATAACTGACTACCTGCATGGCAGAAAACAGCTAACCAAATTTAATAAAGTCCTCTCCGATCCCCTGCCAGTGACCTCGTGCGTCCCCCAGGGCTCTGTTCTGGGACCCCTTCTCTTCTCTCTGTTTATCAACAATCTCCCAGATGCTGTTACCAGATGTAGGATCACCCTGTATACAGATGACCTGGTCCTCCTTGCTCACTCCCAAGACACAGCCACCCTAAACCTCCATCTATCTGAGGACTTCAGGAATATCCAGGCCTGGACCTCAACCAGAAAAAAAATGCAGGCCATGCTCTTCGGCTCCTCAGCTAAAATTTGCACCTCTCCAATCCCTCTGCTAATCAACTGCACAGATGGCACTTCCCTCCACACTGCGACCTCCGTCAAATATCTCGGGGTGACGCTCGACCCCCAACTGGACCTTGGGAGTCACATCCTCAATGTCTGCAAAGGAGTAAACGGCAAGCTGGGGCTGGCCTATGGGGCCAAACACAACCTCACCCCTGCCGCACACCTGGCCCTTGCCAGGGGGATGTTACTCCCTTCCCTAAGCTATGGACTCCACTTATTTGCCAGCACTTCAAAAGCCTCCTTACTAGATGGAATACAACGTGACAACAACATTTGCCATTTTGCTCTGGCTGCCCCCCACCTCACTCATCACTGTGATCTTTATGAGAAATTAGGCTGGCTATCCCTGACCAATCACCTACACATACCTAAGCACACACACCCTAACCACAAACACTGAGATGGCACGCTGGAGGCCCACCACAGTGCCAAATCCCTGTAAAATGAAAACCGTCCCATGACATCTTTTTTTTTAACCCTGTAAACCAAAAAACGACCTATGTTGTCTCCCTGCCCCCTCCCACAACCCGCACCCACCCACTGTGCACCATGCCTCCACACACCAAAAAATGACTGTTTTACGAGCTTGCATTGCGCAGTTTCCAAGCATGTTTGTAACTTTGTGAATCTGCAGTATTTTGATGCCAGATTTTCAATAGCCCATGTTGAAAATCTGGAGTGAAAATACCACCACACCCCTACGGTGTTAGGCTTTCCAACTGTAGCACCCAACCCAGTACAGACTGACAAGGCTCCAGGGCTGCGACTTGCAATCACCGGATGTAATGCTCATGCTATTGCACCCCCACCCCCACCCTGCAACCACCGACAGCCATAGTTTCAGGTGCGACCCAGGAGAATAACAGGGTAATTACAAAGGAGAGGATACACGGACAACAATTACAATCAGGAGCATTGGAGAACAATTACAATCTGGAGCGGGTATACTCCAACAATGAAGCAGAATAGAGGTTACAGAGATAACATTTTGCCAGAATAAATTACAAATAACAGTTAGATACACAGATAGTTCATGTATTCAGGAGCAAGACATTTGTCAGGTGAGCGCGACACAGGATGAGGAGAAGCTGTGGAGTTGTATGTGGACATCCTACAGGGTACAAACATAATGACCTAGGGGCTACATGGGGGAGAGAGACACCCCCCCAGGGTGAAAGGCAGGAGGCGGCAACCTGGCCCAGTCAAGTACTGCCCTTAGCCAGCAGCAAGGGAGGGGGAAGAGAGCTAGGATGGGGAATCGTACAGCTGGGGGGGTCAAGGGGCAGGGCACAGGCAGGTAGCAGCAGGCTTCAGGAAATGCCAGAGGGAGGTTTTGAAGCAAGAGTGGGAGGGGGAGGCTCGGACCTGGGGGGGAGGGAGTTCCATAGCTTGGGTGCATGAGAGGTAAATGCCCTGTCGCCAGTGAGGGTGCGGATCCTAGGGACCAGATGGGTCTGGGACTCACAGGACCTAAGGTGGTAGGTGGGGAGGCATGTTTCATGGGGAGGGCAAGTGAGGCAGGGACAGAAGTACGGATGATGTTGTCAATGAAGTTGCCCAAGGAGTATGTCTGGAATTTGTCGGGGGGGAGCCAGTCAAGACGGGAGTAGAGCTCGCAGTGGTGGGTAAGCCGGGGGGCCGAGAGCTCGAAGCGACAAATGTTATTGTATGTGGTATCCCATTTAGCCAGGCATGAGGAAGGGGCAGGGTCAAAGGCGACAAGACCATAGGAGAGGGTGGGCAGGAGTACCCCCCTGGCTAAGGCCAGCTGAACAGTGGGGGTTATAGCCGACGACCCAAAGGTACACTCCAATGCCTGTCACTCTTTGCAGGGTGAGGGTGGGGTTGGCAGCACTTCAATACTTCACTGCCATTCCTATTACGCATCTCTACGGGTCGGCTCAGAGGTAATGTGAGGAAGTATTTTTTCACTGAGAGGGTTGTGGATGCATGGAGCGGCCTCCCTGAGGAGGTCGTGGAGTCGAGAACAGTGGGGGACTTCAAGAATGCATGGGACAGATATAAGGCAGTCCTAGTGGGGTGTAGGAGGAAGTAAGCTGTTGGTTAACTAGGATCTGCAGCTTATCTGTTAGGTAGGAAAATGGGCAGACTGGGCGGGCCAAGCGGTCCTTATCTGCCATCAAATTCTATGTTTCTATGTTTCTATGGTGCTATCAAAGCCGATGCCAGCGAGACAACATTCGGCATTGACAAATGCTTGCTAAACTTTCCACTGCCAAAATTGGCCATATTTACTACAAGCTTCACATGACAAGTGGGTCCTCTTGGTTTCAGACTGGAAATTCCAATTTGAGTAAGCTAAATCACCATCAAGTACGCTGGGACCCTTCGACTTAGTCCGTAACTTTCAAGTGCCTCTCAGTGTCTAATGTGTCTAATTGACTGTTTATATACACTGTGCTCCCGTAAGGATTTTACACAGATGTTTAAAATGGAGCATGCTAAGAAAGATCTCCGCAGACTCCCAAAACTCAAATAAACCACAAAATAGAATGTGCAAACATTTTATATTACTTCAAACAGATGAATTCACATTTTTTCTAAGGGGTGCTACTAAGTTGTGGCATACAACATTGAATCTAAAAATAGTAGCACACATCAACACCCCCTCGCCCCACCCAAAATATAGAGCATAACATTTTAAAACTTTATGCTGCCAAAATTGGCCATATTTACTTCAAGCTTCACGTGATGACTGGGTCCTCTAAGTTTCAGACTGGAAATTCCAATTTGAGTAAGCTAAATCACCATCGTCAAGGTGGGACCCTTTGATTTAGTCCCTAACTTTATAGTGCCTCAATGGCTAATGTAACTAATTGACTCTTTTTATAATGGTGTTATTGTTAGATGAGCAGGGGCACCCTATGAATCCAAGCAACTGATTATTAGACCCATAATATTATATATGCTGTACAATTACAAAATAGCACCATGCAGTATACAAAAATTGCCCCACCAATAGCTTGTGGGCGTTCCTCTGTCACATTTGGGACCGGGGGCAATCTCCCCACCGGGCCCCACCGCCCCAACTGTAGGCCCCCTTCAGCAGCCCAAGTAGCAGGCGCCCCACTCTCTCCCAACTGACTTCAAAACCTTGGCTCTTTGAAAGTAAAATAAAAATGCACATGACGCCTGTGGCAGTGCCCAGCTGTGCTTGCACCTCCTGACCTGATGCTGACACGGCATCTCTGATCATAACTCCAGAATTTGAAACACGGGTTACATAAATCACAAACCGCAATATGTCTGCAAGCAAATCAGATTGTTTCTTACTCTAAGTGTAATTTGTGTTGATGTACACTGAATAAGAAAGATCCAGAATTGCCACATTTCTGGGTATAACTTGAATTACAGTTAGTCTGGGTGCATCTTTTACAGAGTGTACACTAACCTGTAAGTAAGAAAATTTAAGAGAGTCTCGGGGATGTCTGGTATGGTATAAGAGACTCCTCTCCTGAGGTCTGGGCAGACATAACTGCTCAGTTTCGCCTTGTGGTCCTCTAGCCTAGACCTCAGGCTCAGAGTGTATGTACCATAAGATACATCCCTCAGAGGCCTATTAACTTATAACCTGGAACCACTGCCTACCAGGCAGCCTGTTACAACTTCATTTCCAACTCCTAAACTGCACCATAAAGCCATGGAGCAGTGCACCATCTGCTGGTTCCTGCTTCTTGCAATTACTAGTATGTGATACTAACAAACTGCACAAAACTGACTGCCACGTTCAGAGAAACGGTTGCCCAAAGCATTTTTAACATAAATCACTCCTGGTCCTCACAGAAGGTGGTAGGAACTGGGAAACACTGTCACAACCAAGGGTGTGTGAACATTGCAGAAAGTTTTGGAGAGGGGTCTGGGCTGAAGTTTGAAAGGGTACCTAGAGTTTTTAATGGCAGTGATGGTGGGCTGAATTTTGAAAGGACAGTAAATACCTGAAAGGCTTAAAGGGCACAAATGTGAAATGGTGGGAAGGGGAATTGGGAATCCCCCAGCCCTATTCCGACACTCATGACAACAGCGTAAACACGGATTACTCCCAGTCCTACAATCGGGTAGCAGAGTCTAGGAGAAATGTTAAGTAAACCACCAGACACCAATAAGAGGCATCTTAAAACTCCTGGTCCTCATTATATGCAGCAGGGACTGGAAAAAAATGGCCACAGCAACCCCTTGTGACAAACCACCAATGGAAGGACTATTTTTCGTTAAAAGATGTCAACTTTTTTTTAACATTTTGATTTTTTTTTTTTTAAACTTCTCAATGAACAAACCCATTTTACATGTACAATGCAACATTAAAGGGAGGGCTCTAGGCAGAGATAGTCACCCTTCCAGGGGCTGTAAGGCCCCACCTGTTACATTGGGCCTTGCTACGCTCCTTGGTGGGCAGTTGTCTCAGCCCGAGGCCCACATTGTTGTGTCTTATTTCTTTTATCTCACAATGAGGGTGCGTAGAGAAAAAGATTAACGAAGCATCAGCAAGTTACCATACTTTAGGAGAGACAATGAAGCATAGTGATTATGAGCACTGGGCTGCAAACCTTGAGAACTGGACTTTAATCCTACAGCCACCTCCTGCATATTGTGCGACTATGAGCAAGTCACCTAACTTCCCTGTGCTCCCAAGATGCACCTGAGAGGTACCTAAAACAAACAATAGAGTACACAATGGAGGGTGAGATACTAACAACAACAAAAATGGAAAGGATCTGCAGCTTATACATTAGGTAGGGAAATGGGCAGAATGGGTGGGCCAACGGCACGCCAAGCGGTCCTGATCTGCCATCAAATTCTGTGTTTCTATGTCTTGTTATAGTGTGTCTTTTCTAGCCAAAGATGGTGATAAAAAACTTCACTTTTTTTTTTTGTAATTGCTGGTTATAGTAGTAGTACACAGAAGTTAAGTTGTACCTCTCTCTGCTCTTCTGTGAAAAAACAGAAGTAGTAAAGTATTTCATTTTGTTGATAGGCTTGGCCTGCATCAGTTTGTTGCTCAATCAGATACAGTGCTGCAAATGGACATAATTCACTGGGGGAACCCACCATCTTTCATGTAGGATCCGAACATACATGACAAGGGTATGGGGAGGGACATAGTTCCTCGTTGTACGTTGTATTTTAACACATGATATATTCAGTTTCGTCTTTTGGTCTGGGATTACACTGGAACTGTCCTCCATTTTAATCCTGGAACTGAGCCCTTAGTTTTACTGCTGTAACTGAGTCATCCCCCACCCAGTTTCCAGCACGAATCATACATGACTTGAGCGATGGGGATCTGTCACACTTGCGTATAACTGAGAACAACAATCCAGTTTTCATGTTGTAAAAATGCAACCAGTGATTATAAAGAAATTAAATTACTTTCTCAGGTTCACACAAGGAGCAAGAGGTGTTTGTGAAAATCAGACCTGTGTCACTGTGTCTTCAGATTCACAGCTCTGCAGCCTAACCACCAGATCAAAGCATCTCCAGCCAGGTGAACAAACTAGTACATGTATTTTTATTATAAAATGTGACTCAAGTGAGTTATAACCCATATAGAAAATACAGTTAGCTGTAACTCCTGTAGAAAAAAAAATGCAGGCGTTTACAATCATCATCATCATCATTCAGAGCTTCCAAGTTCCATCAGAAAAGAACGGATTTGAACTATTATTAGATCAGATGTGACTGAGGCAAGCAGAAGGTTTATAAGTCCCTCCCTGGCTGTTTTGGGGGATAGTACAGTCTGTGATTTCACTTGTCTTCACTCATCTCTGTGACTGACTCTCGAGTCTCTGTTGTGTTGTGTTGTGTTAAGTTTGGTGGGGAGATCCAATGATTTTTTTGCATGCATGTGTACCCCTACCTAACTCAGAAATACAGCGATCCGATGTACCAACCACCGTGGCTCAGTTGGTAGCACATCCGCCTCTGGACCAGAAGGTCGTGGGTTTTCATCCCACACTGGGATTGGACTTGCACCTAAAAATCGCTGGCATCTGAGTGCAGTATTGGGGGGTGCTGTACTGCTGGGGTGTGCCGTCCTTCGGATGAGACGTTAAACCGAGGTCCTTCTACCCATCCTGGTGTTGTCCTGGTGGGTAAATTGCATGCATCCCAGGGCACTCTTCACAAAGAGTAGGGAACATTCCCAAAGTCCTGGCCAACATTCCCCTTCCCATAAACCGGTTCATGCAATTATCCAGGCTGTGTGTGGGTGATGATGTGCGATATGGCTGCCACCACACATCCAGTCACTTCACTACCAGTCTAGCATTGCTTGTAAAGTGCTTTGGGTGTATGAAAAGCGCTATATAAATACTGATTCTTCTTCTTCTTCTAGTTCTAATATTCCTTGGCTTGCCTTGCATACAGTATTAGTTCTTCACATACATTGCTGCTCTATGAACACGGGCAGAGACTAAGTTTACTTTTTTTTTTTTTACACACACATGAAGACATGATTGACACCATTTTGCCGGTTTGTGTTTACCCACTTACTTTATTTCCACACACACACACACGCACAGCACACCTTTGTTGGCCACTCACTTCTTAATCTTGTTTGGCCTTGATGATGACAACCGTCTCTTCTGGGCTCACTTGGGGGGGGTGCCCGGACCGGACTCAGGTCAGTCAGGGTCGTCTAACATGCCACGGCACGCCGTCGGACTTGGCCCCACACCACAGTCTCTGAGGAGACGTCTCCCGCTGCGTCGTGACTTTTCTCTCCTCACGCCACACGGTCACCTTTTCTGGTGCTGGTGATGTACCATCCGTGTTGTCCCTGCCTGTCCCGCGATGACTCCCGAGTCCCACCCACCACACACACAGGCACCGAACCAGTCCTCCACTTAAGGCAACACTAAGGGATCGCGATCGATCTGGGCAAGCGAGCGGCCGATTAGGCGGAAATAGTGAGGGCTGAGCTCCACAAGCAACAATGGTGCTCTCATGCAGAAGTCCCTCTGCCTTTACAAGAATAATTGCCGCCAACCAAACAGCACATGCGCTCGCACGTCCGCAGCCCCGCCTGTCTTCACCATCCATTCGTTTAGGCACTGCAGTCTCTCTCAGGCGGGGGGGAGCACGCATGACTTTAGTGTGCAGCTTGTGGCTCATCGAATTGAAAGAGCGCTAGGCAGTGGCGCAGCACTCTCCTCAGACCTGACCCCCCAAAAAAAAAATTGTGACCAAACCCAACGGTCGGGGCAGTGGACAAAAAAAAAAAAAAGAAAAGAAAACGCAAGAAGTGCAGGCCATTACTTACACAGGCCAGGACAGGCCAGGATGCAGTTAGCATCCCAGGCATCCCTGGCCAGTCCGCCCCTGCTGTAGATGCCCAGGAACCAAAGAACAGGCTGCAGTAAACAGAAAAAGGAGTGAATAAAAAGCCAGTAGCGGTCGCAGGTAATAAAAGCAATGCAATTAATTTTTTAGAAAAAATAAATGAGAAAATACCAAAGGAAGAAATCAAGGCCCATCATGGGCCCAGAGGAAGGAGGTCATGTTTCCATACAGGCGACCCACGATCTGGATTGGACTTAGGGCTTGCCCTGCAGTCGGGCAGCCAGGGCTCACACAAATGATGCCGATGGTAAGATTTATCCTCGGATACTAGACAACATATAGCTAGTGTTCAGGGCACCAGTAATAGGGTCTGTAAACAATGTTACTGCTTACTGCCATTCATCCTACAGATTCTGTACATATTCACACACAGCACATATTCTCCTGACACTCTCCTGTCTTCTACAAATCCCCTACCTACACACATATAGTTCCTGTTACCTATTCCCACACACAATACATATTCCCCCAACACTATCCTACCCCTTAGATCCTGTACCTAGACACACACACCCCTAGACATATTCCTGCCTCCTACAGATCATTTTATACACACACACAGACACAGTACATTTTCCTTTTGTTCTCCTGTCCCCTATAGATCTTTTACCTATACACACACACACACTATAGCTTTCTCATGTTCCTGTCCCATACAGATCCTATGTCTATTCCCACACACAATACATCTCTCCCTTCTCGTCTTCATTCTAGATGCTGTACCTCATCTCCCTCACCTTCATGTACCCTTTAAATCCTTTACCAATCAACACACATAGTGCTTCTCTCCCTCCCTTTCCATCTCTTACACATTCTGCACCTATACAAGCATACAGTACATCTGTCACTCACCTTCCTGTTCCCTACAGATCCTCTACCTATTCATACACTGTACATCTCTCCTTTACCTTCCAGTCCCCTGTTGATACTCTAAAGACAAACAAGGAAATATATGATAGCCAGGCAAGTAATTTGATAACAGAGTGAGTACACTGAGTCAGGGGCCCATTTTCAGGTATAATTCAAGCAAAACAGACACAGGAACCTGGTACAATAATACCTCAAATCTACTGCCAGAACATATATAAATATATGTAAAATACTGGCTTAAGCAACAGTTCTGTAACCAAGTGACACATGCAGGAAGAAGGAAGGAAGGAAGGAAGGAAGGAAAAGGAATTTGCTTATATACCACTTTTCAATCACTCTGTATTCCAAAGAATCACTCTGTATTTCAAAGTGTATTACAAGCCATAAAAAAAGGCAATCAGTGCTGTCTGACAGTTTATTTCAGGACAATGTTTATCCGCTGCCCGCCCCTTCAGTAACACGGGGGGGGGGATGCAAAGCAGTCTCATCTCAAAAAACTGTTCAAACTTCACAACAACCTTACCAAACAAACTCTAACGTGTCAAGTTTGAGGAATTATTACTGGTGTGTCATACAAATGGTACGAGCAGCATGGCAAGAGGTGTCTAGTGCCTTAACCCTCAATAACGCCACCGGGCGGCTACCCAGGGCTCCCTTTTCAAGAGAGGTGTAGCAGGTACGGTGATTCTCAGTGGAAGAATTCACAAACAGAAAAGACAAACCCGCTGTTCATAGGGACCAAAAGTAAGTGCACACACCTGACCGTACGACTCGGACAGTCGGACTTAAATAATGGCTCGGCTGGCTGGGACAATGAGAATGACCATTCCACAAAGTTTCACAAACCCATAAAAAGGCACAGCAACAGCCCGATGGCTGCTGATTACCAACCTCTGCAGCTGGTAACTTACTTGTCTGTTGCGTTGCTTGCTCGAGAGTCGGGACACTTGCTCAGCTGGTGCGGTGCCTGGCTTCCAAGTTCCTCCGAATTGCATTTCTGCTTCAGAGCCTCGGCCTGTTTTGGGGCGGGCGGCTTCCTCTTCCAGTTCCAGCTGCTGCACGGTGATTGGTAGCTGCTGGCAGTGATCCTTCTCGCACATAGTCCTCCAGAAATGCTCCTCCTGATGCTATGGTTCCCCCTCAGTGGAGTCAGGCTGCTTATAGTGGGGCAGCGGACCTGTGGGGGGACCTGAGAGTGATGAAACTAATTCAATTAATCTGTTTGGGAGGCAGGGGTGTAGGGTAGCCTTGGGGGGGCGTGCCTGACATCAGCCGCCACTTTTTGAGTCCCAACTCCCGGCCAGTAGTCCACGACTCCCACTAGCCCCCCCTCCCTGACGTCACCATTTCTGAGACGTGCTGCAGGCGTGATGAGAGCCCAGTCACCAGGCAGGACTCTGAGGCTGCACAAACAAAGGGGATTAGTGCTGCCGTTGCTGCGCGCAGTGCAGCTGCGTGGTTTTGGCATCCTAGAGGAAAACAATGGGCGAATGCGGGGCAGCAGTATAGGCAGTCTACTGGGTCCAGAATCCGGAACATCACGTGCAATCCGGTACACTTGAGAGGTATGGCACTGATTGATGACACTTTAGGTGTTTTGTCTGTCTTTAATGATGTCACACTTTTGTAATTAAGATGTCTATTCTTTCTGTACTACATGCCTTTTGAAAAAGGACTTACATCCAAAATGCATCAAGGCACATGGTGTGTGGTGTGCATCCAGCACCAGCACCTTAGTAAAATATTGACACTGATGGAAATACTGTGAGCAGCTTCTTTTTACTTCCAGTGGTGGTGAGTGCTGGATGGAGTTTGTGAAATGTGGATGTTCTAATCTTTCTTGATAAGGCAAATTCCTTAGCCCAAGCATATGCTTCATCATTCTCCTTTGAACTTTTTCAACCAGGCTGATAACATTTTTCTTAAAGGGTCACCAAAACTGGGGGCAATAATCATGGTGGGGTCAAACGTAGGCTCTGTAAAGTGCTGCAAGTACTGCAGGGTCTCTAGATTTGCTATTTCTATGTATAGCCCATGAAATTTTGTTAGCATTATATATTGCTTAATTAATATGTCTAGTACTTCCTAAGTCATTTGTGACTATAATCCCTGGATCCTATTCATTTGTAGTTTCAGTCAATTGTTTACCACAGGAGAAGTAAGGGTGTTCATTGTTGTTAGTCCCTAGATGCATAGCTTTGCATTTATCATGGTTAAAGAGCATCTCCCAGGTGGTAGAGATTAAATTCATATCCTCTTGTGTCCTGGCGACCTCATCAATGGCGGCACAGGGGCCCCCGATTTTGGAGTCATCCGTGTATTTAGAGGCCAGCTGCTAAGATAGTTAGTATGATCTGATATACAAATATGAAAAACAAATGGCCCAAGCACAGACCTCTGCAGTACACCACTAAACATATCTTCCTCCTCTGATAGTAATCCATCAGTCATGACTCTCTGTGATCTTTCATTGAGTCAGTCTGAAATCCATTTAACAAATTTAAGATCTATGCCCACATTCTTTAGCTCCTCTAATACTGCCCAGTGTGGCACAAGGTCAAAAGCCTTACTGAATGCTAGAAAAATAACATCACGTGAAATATTTTTATCAAGGTGATGGCTTATTTTTTTCGTAGAAGCACAGAAGATTTGTGGTGCATGATCTACCCTTCATTAATTCATGTTGGTTGGGATCTATATTACATAGGAATGCTGATATTTAGTCTTTTATGATACCTTCTAAAATTCTGCATAAAACAGGGGTCAGGCTAATGGGTCTGTAATTACCTGCAAGGTGTTTTCCCCCTTTTTAAACAGTACACGAGAGGTTTTATCAATTTTTACACATGTTTAAACAGGAGGACATCTCTATTTACAGCAATGGACTCAGAATAAATTGAAATGAAGCCAAAGGATATGAGGTCTGTTTCCCAGTCAAGGGAGTAAAGGCATGAGAGTTGTTTGCCATGACACTGAAATCACAGGACATTAATGCTGGCTAATGGAGCGGGCTTTAGGCCTACGTGAGCATTAAAACTACGAAAAAAATTCATAATGTTTTTGCATATTTCACTTTAGGTAAAAACAAGGAAGACTATATGAAGTACTGTAACTGAATAGGTATACTAGAAAGTAAGGTACTGCAGAATAACAGTGCTTCTTTATGATGATCAAATGATTTATCAAACTGATTAATTAATTTTTATGAACTTATAATTTCATTCTTTAAGGAAAATTATCAAAAGAAATCCCCTGAAGAAGCTGGATAAATTATGGAGAAATGTTGGGACCTTGCCTAATAAAGATATTTAAGTGAAAAATTAAGAAGGCTCAAAAGAATTCATTTGTGAACACCCCTTCCCCCCTTTTACCTCAGAAGTGCCTACAGCATGTGGGGTGGCTCCAACGCTACTTCATTTGTAACTTATTTCATTGCTTGTAGCCACTGTTCAGTTTTGCAAGTCTGTAAGTGTACTGTATGATGCACAGTTCACCGGCTACAGAAGTTGAAATTATGACAGTGTAAGGGAACATTTGCTCCGAGGCATACAAGAAGGTGAATTCATACAGTACACAGGTGTTAGTTTAGTGTAGTATTACTATATAATTCTAAGGACAGGCCCAAAACCATACCACAGTATGGATGCATTCTCTACCATAGGTGCCAGCACTGACTGCATTTTACATTTTACTACATTTTTCAGAAACTGAATGAGACAATTTACAGTAATAAATCTGATTAATGACAATAGAGATCTGGGAGGCACAATCACCATTTCCTCTAAAGCACTACTCCAAAGAATTGAAAATCTAAAATTTAGGGATGCTAGGCTTGAGTGACATGGTATAAAGTTGGCCCAATATTTAAAATATAAAAAAATGACAAGATGATTGAGAGTCCTGGTAGAACACAACATAAGAATTACTTCTGATGTTTTAGACTGAAAATGGGATGGTATTAGAAACAAAGCCAGTCATGATTTTATGAGTGTGTATTTTAACAGACAGGAGTAAAATGTGACAGAAATAACCACAGAAAAAGAATTCAAGAAAATAATTGATTTGGCAGAACTCAACATGACCTTAGAAGATATTAAAGCTAAACTAACAGAATATGAAGAAACCTTAAAACAAAACAAACAAATGTTTCAACGTGAACGTGACACTAATGATAATAGAGATAATCAGCTTTGCACATTCAAGTATAAACCAATTTACTCTCAGATAAGAAGCAGCTCAGGCAGTAGCAAGTACAGCCATACAAGGAACCACTATACAAAACAACCTTTAAGACAACAATTTTTTTAGAACAAAGGAAGTGGAATGAAGAACAACAGGAGGAACAGGTGGGAGAGGGCACGTCATAGTATGGCAGATGCCAGACCAGATTCAAGAGACTTATAAAGGGGGAGAGAAAGGGAGGACCAGGACTAGGACCAGGAGGGGCAACAGGAAAAGGCAGAGGGGAAATAGGAGGGGTGAGGCACAAGACACAGAGGGGTCTGACATGATCCCCATCTTTAATTTGGCAAATAGGACTTCAAATGAGACAGAGGTCAGGGTACAAAGGGCTGTCTTTCACTCCTACTTGTTCAGTTGACACTTTTGAACTTGAATGTCAATTACAAAAATTTTACAGAACACTACAATTAAGAGCTCAGTATGCAGAACAACAAGATAGGGACATACTATATATAAGAAGAAAGTGTCTGAAGAGAGGGGAAAGAAAGGAAAGACCTATAGGAAAGAATCCAACAATAGAGACATTCATTACAATAGTGGACAGTGAGATTAAATATTTATTTAAAGAAAGTGGAAGCAATATCCTTAAAAAAATAAAATTTGAGCAAAACTGAAAAACAAACCCTGTGGGAACTTCAATCAGACAAGAATCTAAATAATAAAACCTGCTGACAAAGGGGAGGCGTAGTCCTAATGAGGTACAATTTTTATAAGGACAGTGTTTAAAACTGGTTAGAGACACAAGAAATTATGTACAGCTAGTGGAGGACCCTACAGGAAATAGTCAAGAGATAAAAATAATTGTTGAGGAATTAATGGATAGTATTTGGCTAAAAGAATGGGAAAGGGAATTACTTATAAAAAAAATACCACAAAGTACCAGTTTGTTACTGCTTACCAAAAATGCACAATGACAGTATGACTCCCAGGCAGGCCTACTGTGTTGGGGATTGAATCAGTTTTTGAACCAATCTTCAGCTACATAAATATGCATTTACAGACCCTTTTGGAAAAAATGGTATCACATATAAGGTTTTCTACCATATGACAAAAATCATTAGCAAGATAAACTCTACCATGACTGATGACCTGCAGGGGTACCTGCTAGCTACTATGGACACTGCAGATCTGTATACATCTGTTCCCCATGAGGAAAGTGTACGAGCTATGATTTATATATTAGACAGGAGACAGGATGTTACACATTCTCGCACTGTGGTGCTCCAGATGCTAGCAACACTCATACTACAGAAAAACTATTTTAAATTTGAATTAGAATGTTTTGAGCAATGCCAAAGGAACACCATGGGGTCAACAATGGCAGTAGCCTATGTGAATGCATTTGTCTATGCATTTGAAAGTGGGTTAATTTTGAATCTTAATACCGATCCTTTTTTGGGGAACATCAAAGTGTATAAAAGATTTATTGATGACCTTCTTTTACTGTGGAAAGGAAGTAGTGATGATTTCATAAGGTTTCATGAATGCATAAACAACAGATCAAGGAACCTAAAATTTGCTCTGGACAATAGCAGTGTAGGGATTCCATATCTGGATTTACATATTTACATGAAGGATGGACAAATACACACAGACTATACATGAAGCTCACACACAGGAACACATTTATTACATCATAAAAGTTTCCATGAGGAGAAATTGAAAAACAGTATCTCCTGCTCCCAGTTTTTGAGAGTAAGGAGAAACTGTAGTGAAGAGGAGGAATACCAAAAACAACTCAAGAACATGTACACCAATTCCAAAATAGAGGATACCCTAGAAAGGTGACCAGTAAACCCAAACATGTAACACTATCACACATGAGCTAGGATCACCACCTGTCCTGATTTTCACAGGATAGTCCTGATTTGGACAGCTGTGTCCTGCAAAAAACATGAGCAGTACTACATGTCCTGATATTACAGTAGAAAATATATTTTCTAATTTTTCTCTAAATGTTGCAGAAAAATATAATATCTTAACTAAAATACCTTACAGTGATAACAAATAATAAAAACAACTAAAAAAACCTACAACAATTAGTCTAAATTCTAATTATTTAAAGAAAACAAGTCTGTTGCATTGGTTGCGGTTACATACTATCCTGCAAAAAACCATGTTTCGGTAAGAAATGTCCCACTTTGGGCTTCCTAAAAAGTGGTAACCCTAACATTAGCAAGTGGTACAGGGTCCAGGAACCAAAGGGAGGGAGAATACACAGAATAAGGACAAAGCAGTACTGGCTGTTATGAATAATGAAAAACTTGGGAAAATAAGGAATGAGAACTGGAAAATAATAGAAGATTTTCAAGGGAATAGAAAAATCTTTACTGGTAAACCAATAGTGGCTGCAAAAAGGGTCCAGACACTAAGTAATAAATTAGTGCACAGGATGCACTCATTACCAAATGGTGTAGAAGGCACAAAACAGCTGTTGCTAGGATCCTTATAACCTGGCATGGTACCTTGTGGCAGATACAGTGTCTGTAGCCACACAAGTAAAAAAAATGAGTACCAACACCCTTACACTAACTGTAAATTCAAGATAAAACAGCATAACACATTTAATTTTGTTGGGGTTATTTACATCCTGCACTGTCCATGTGATCATATCTATACATAGGAAAGACTTTGAGACCTTAAAAAATGAGGATCCAGGAACATAAACGTACAATCAAGCTTAAAGATCCTGACTCACCGGTGGCAGAACACTTTAAAGGGACACTGTCAACCCTTTTGCATTATAGTTATTTCTAGATGAAACCTCACATTTTATGATTGCTTACCTTCTCTAAAATTCATTGATGTTGCTGTTTGTTTAATCTGCTTCCTTTCTTAGTAGAACTGAAATGCATTTTGATGGTGTAATTAATTATACCCAACCTTGTTTTGTTTTAAATCCTTGATCAACTCTGATGTATACTTCCTGAACATTATGAACACCCACAAACAGTGCAGCCACTTGTGATGCATTAGTCTCCTCTACTTCCACAGCATCATGAGTGGCTAGACTGTGTGAAAATGTTCTCAAGTTCAGGAAAGATGCAGTGGAAGTTGATCAAGGATGTAAACAAAGGAGGGGCACTGTGGAGCCCGAGTCGTGGGGCAGCAGAATCATGCAGCTTTGCAAAAGCTTTTTATATCTACCCAATATAACATCTTTTCAAACCTCAAATAACTTTTTGGATGGTACAGGTGAAAAGAGCACCCTTGATTTGTCAAGTATGGGGAACACAAGAAAAGATCGAACAGCTGGTGGAGCAGAAAAAAGCAAGAATACAGTACCATAGGGGCAACAGGGCCTACAGCTTCCATGCGTGCTGAAGTCAAGATGAGATCAACGGAGGTCTCTAGGGCTGAAAATGCAAATATTAATTGCATCGGTGTCCACCTTGAACCAGAAGGTGAACGATTTCAATGGGTGAGTGGTGGTCTTAGAGACATCAGTGGATGACCTAAAGGGAGAGATGTTTGAGGTCCATAAACAAACGGACACCGCCACGAGTATTGTGGCCCTCATGATGAAGGAAAACTAGCACCTGCAAACTCAGCTGGAAACAGTCGAGAATCAAGTGCGATCAGCCAATGTCAGGATTCTCGGTCTCCCTGAAGGTGTTGCGGGAGATCACCCAATAATGTTTATTCAAGAGTGGCTCTCCAAAAAATTAACTCCCGAAGTGGCAGATTGTCAGTAGGAAGTGCAAAAAGTTTACCAAATTACTCCCCGGGGTCGTATGCAGAATTCAGAGGAGTCCAGAACATTGATGATGGGGACATCGAGAGTCGGAATGTGAGACAGGATTCTACAATATGCCCGCTGTGCCAGCCCTATATTTCAAGATGAGTGTCAAATTAATTTCTTTCCAGACATTAGCTATGTTTCCAGACAACATTGGAAGAGATTTGATGGGGTGAGGAGAGTGTTAAGAGATACGGGAGTGACACACACAATGATCTATCCAGCTTGACTGCGAATTACCCATCAGGGTAAAGTCTACCTTTTTTCTGACCCAGTGGAAGTGGGTAAGTGGGCTGACCGGCGGGGGGCTGAATCTAGAAAGGCACGGACAGAGAGTGAAGACTCTGAAGATAACGTGGACACTTGAAAGCCTCACGGCATTGAGTTAGAGTGGACACTAAACTAATAAGATGCCTTATCTGCACACTGAGACTGTTGTTTTTGACATTTAAAGTCAAGTTTGGAGTTAAAATATAATGGCAGTTTTCTTTAAGTGTACTGCTTAGATAGGCAGAATTGTGAAGTATCCTCGTTTAAATGGAGTAAAGTTTAATTTTAAAAGGGAGGAATTCTTAATAGTTTAAAACCCTTCATAGTATACACACCTCTGACCAGTTCTTAATCAAAGCTTGGTTAGTGGCTGGATACCTTTTATTTAAGGGTTATACTCAATAGGTAGAATTGTACACTCATTGTTCCAATTGATTGTTTCTGCTGCTAAATCTTTTTTTATTTTAGAATGTATGATTTAAATTAAGGTCTATACATGGCAAAACTTAGTCCCATAAATAATGGGACACTGTTATATTGGTATGAAATTCCTGGTCAGTCCTTTTATTGTAGAAAATAGCCATGTTACTCCTGGGCTCGGAACGCAGCAAAATGTTGGGCAGTTATAGGAACAGATAAATAGTAAATCCCCAACATGATGTACCTCTGTACTGTAGATGCAATGGTAACCTACAATTAAGGGATTCAGGTCCCTGAAGTAAAGTCCGATATGGTCTGTTTACTGTATGTGAATCCTATTGTCATGTAAATGATTAAAAGAAATAAAATTAAAAAAATAAAAAAGGATGTAAACAAACATGTTTTTGTGTGGCAACACCAGTAAAGTTGTCACTCTGTTTTTCACTTTTAAAAAGAAAATTTGAATCAGAATCAAACAACCAGCTACATCAGCAATCTTTACAGAATGTGAGCAATTATAAAATGTGTTGTTTTTTTTTAAACTAGGGATGCTTTAAGTCCTAAGGGGGTTCACAGTGTCCCTTTAACACACATGAGCACAGTGTGACATCCCTAAGATTTGGTGCATAGCTCTCAACCTTTCATCCCCCAAATGTGAAATACTGCATCTCAAAATGAGGAACAAAAAGGCAAAATGTGGAACACCTTGTCAAATCATGGAGCCAGAAGCATAGAACACTGTAGGAATGTATGTTTTGATGTTCACAAAGTTTGCTGTACATTGAACAATGCATTTTTCACATTTATTGTTTGGATTTTTTCTTTAAAAGTTTAGCATGCAACGTGGGACAGACCATTTCAATGCTGAACAGAGGGCTTCCATGAGGCAAAATGAGGAACTGTTCCTCATAATGTGAGGTATGTTTTGGTGTCTTGAAAAGATAGAACAAGCAGACAGAGGTGGGAACTACAGCTGGTTAATGGAAAGGTTGAAATTTATTTATTGATGTATGTATGTATTTATTTATTTATTGAAGATTGTTAACCCAGAGCATCCTCAGAAAATCCCTACAAGTCCCCTTCTGTAAGACCAGTCAGGCCAAGTGCTCATTTTTGTTAAATCACCGGAATTGGCTAAATGAGCTCTCAACCAACATACAAGACCTGTCTGCCCCCGGTTCTATGTGATAACGGCGATTGTGGAAAGACGATCGCCATTAGGGCAAATGTACATCAGCAAAAATCAATTTTGCCGATGTACAATCATGGCACAAACCAAAAGGGTGCAGAAAAAAATTATTGTTTTTGTTTTTGCGAGGGTCTGTGCCCCTGCACCCCCTACTAAAGGATTCTCAACTCCAGGGGGGTGCATGTCAAGGGGGTGAAAAACCGGGGGGGGGATTTTAAGCCAGGCAAGCAACAAAACTACCATGCACCCAGAACCGAACCTGCCACCTATCCACCATGCCACAGCGCCAGCTTGCAACCCACCACCACACTACACCTCACAAACCCTCCATCCCCTTCTGCCCGTCGCATGGCGTGCTCGCTCCCCCATGCGCGCATCCACATATAGCGACAGGATGTTGCTATATCTGTATTTGCCCCCCATCCAGTAGCCCTGTGAACAGACAATGCTATTGAATTGCCCTTTTTGTAAGTGCTCAATAGCAGACGCCCTTATTACGGGATACCTCTGCCCCAAGGCATTTTAAATCAGCCTTGAAAAAGCACTTTTCATCAAAAGTAGCCTGCAACTACAATTAACTATCTAACATAATCCCTTTATATTACTATAACCACCAACACCTCCTCACACCTTCATCCCCCTTACCATCCCCCCTCTCTGCAACCCTCCACATTCCCCCATCTGTTCCTGCCTATTCTGACAATTCTTCTCTAAAGCGGCTAAATGTTTCTTGTACATTTGTAATGTTTTATAAAAATGTCTGTTCATTATTACTATGTAACTTTGGTGTCTGAATTTATAGTTTGCTCTGTGCAATATGATGTGGAACCTTTGTAAAAGAGCCTCTCTCAAAGCTGTATCTCCGAATCATAAATAAATAAAAATAAATAAACTGGGAAAGGCACACTGAGCTGAGGCTCATTTCCAAGTGCAACCCACTGGGAAGGGAGAGGGGAGTACAAGCAAACAATAAATCACTCCGTAAAGGTGTCAATAGGGCAAAGCTAATGAAATGAGGTGGATCCATCTCATGTCTTTATAAGTGACATTGCAGAGGGGCTGGAAGGAAAAGTATGTCTCTTTGCAGATGACACAAAGATCTGCAACAGAGTTGATGCACAAGGTGGGATGGAAAGGATGAGAAGGGACTTGGCAAGGTTAGAGGAATGGTCAAATGTATGGCAGCTTAGATTCAATGCAAAGAAGTGCAAAGCAATGCACCTGGGAAACAAAAACCCAGGGGAAGAGTACACAATGGGGTGAGATACTAACAACAACAAAAATGGAAAGGGACCTGGGGTAGTCATATCAGATGACCTAAAGGTGGGCAAGCAATGTGAGGGGGCAGTAAGGAGGGCTGGGGGGATACTGGGATGCATAGGGAGAGGCATCACCAGTAGAAAACAGGAAGTTGTTATCCCTCTGTACAGAGCACTGGTGAGACCCCATCTGAAGTACTGCGTGCAGTTCTGGGGACCCAGTCTCCGCAAAGACATAGACAGGATGGAAGCTGTCCAGAAGAGGGCAACTAAAATGGTGCAGGGTCTGCACCGGAAGACATATGAAGAGAGACTTAAGGAGCTTAATATGTATAGCCTCGAGGAAAGGAGAGGAGAGGGGGACATGATAGAAACTTCAGGTACCTCAAGGAATCAACAAAGTCCAAGAGGGTAGCATCTTTCAAAAAGAGGTGTGCAAGAAGAAGGGGCCAATTTGAAGATAGAGGTGGGTGGCTCAGAGGTAATGTAAGAAAGTATTTTTCACAGAGAGGGTTGTGGATGCATGAACGGCCTTCCAGAGGAGGTTGTGGAGTCAAAACAGTGGTAGAATTCAAGCATGCATGGGACAGTCATAAGGCAATTCTAGGGGTTGGGGGTAGGAAGAAGTAGGCTGCTGGTTAACTAGGATCTGCAGCTTATCCATTAGGTAGGGAAATGGACAGACTGGGTGGGCCAAGCGGTCCTCATCTGCTGTCAAATTTTATGTTTCTATGGATTCCCTAAACACAGATATTGTAATAAATTGTGAAGCAAACTGGAATGCATGTTGGTAGGGGAGGTAAAACCAGGAGTACAAGGCTGTGTGTAGGATATCATCAATACAGTCCTCTCATATGAAAAGCAGGACCGCTGCCTATTTCATGCCATCAGGTTCTGGCAATATATGAGACTTGAATGCATTTAATGTAATTATGTGTAATAGCAGTGAGAAACATTATGTCATTATATGCTGTAAAGCATTTACAATGGATATTGTACAGATATGATATTTTACTGTGGTGGTGTAATGTACTGATGACAGGCTGACTATTAATAGGCTATTGAGGTTTAATTATGTACAGTAGAGCTGCAATATGACATAAAGTACATTCATCAGCACTATTTTTTTTTCACTTTTATTTTCCTGCGCAATTGACAACATAGATGAAATAACATGAATGTTCATAGCAGGAACAAGTAATTACATATAAGTTATGTATCATGAGAGCACTACAGAAAATGGCAGGTGTTGATTCAGTTTATTCACCAGTGACAGCTTCCTTTTAAAATCATGAGTGTAAGCCTATTTCTTGCTTGTTAGTGAATAACTACATGCTACTGTGCACAGAGCCCTGGAACGAAAGCCAGCAAGTGTTATAACACTTTCAGTGTGTTGCCTAGCAACCCAACGTGCCTCAGCATGTACGTCATGATGTCAAGATGACATCAGCAAGCCTGGTCATTGCTGGGCTGAAGAGGGAGTCAGAAACAGATACTCACTCCTTGTCAGCATTAATATAAGGAGCTCAGAAAGCAGGCTGAGTTTTTGTCACATAATTACTGTACAAGCTACAAAAAACTTTAATGGAAAGTGAAAGGCTTTATAATTTTTTACAAGTGTTTAAACAGGATGACATCTCTATTTACAGCAATGGGCTCAGTATAAATTGAAATGTAGGTAAAGGTATGAAAAGAGAACACTTTGACAGGTACAGAGAGATCTGTTTCCCAGTTAAAGGTGTAAAGGCATGAGAGTTGTTTGCCATGATGACACTGAAACCACAGGGTGTTGGTGCTGGGTAATGGGGCGGGCTTTAGGCCTACGTGAGCATTAAAAATAAAAAAATTCATAATGACATATTTCACTTTAGGCAAAAACAAGGAAGCCTATACTAAGTACTATAACTGTATACTTACACCAGAAAGTAAGGTACTACAGAATAACAGTGCTGCTTTATGATGACCAAATTATTTATCAAACTGATCAATGAATTTTTATTAACATATCATTTCATTCTTCAAGGGAAATTATAAAATGGTAAGAAATATTTCTTTTTTTTGTTTTAACTTTCTATTTATGCCCCCTTCTCCACTGCAGCACCTACCTTCCCTTGGGGACTTCCAAGGCATTGTGCCTGCCAGGTCTCCCAGGAACTGTAAGCCCCTCATGAGTCTGCCCTGCCATCATCCCTTAGATTACTCCCCAAGTGGGGTGGGAGGCCTATCCCAATCCCCCATCCTTTATCCAAGTGTTGGACAGACTCATGCATCTCCTCCCTGGTCCTGGTCTACATGATGCCAGGGCCCATCTCCAGGCATTGCTGTGGGTCTTTTTCCTGCTTTCTGGTCCCACCTCCCCTGCCAATGTTGGCACGTGAGGAGGGACCAAGGAGACGGGGAGCATGCAGAGACGTGCTTCCACTCCAGACCATCGGCCGATATCCACCCCTCCCTGTTTCTGCCTCCTCATCTGCACCTCCACCTGTGGTCACCCAGGTGGCGGTATCACAGTAAGGAGTGCAGCCCACCCTCCCCAGAGAGGTAGAGCAGCCTATTGGTCACTCAATCCCTCTCCCCCCTGGCCAGCAACCCGAGCTCGCTACCGAACCTAGGTCACTGGCATTGCAAGCAGAAATCCAACCGCTGTGCCAACAGGCCAGCTAGGAAAAAATTCTAGGCTCTGATTGGTCAGTGCTAATCTTCAACAGTGATGCTGTCCCAGCACAGCATGCCTATTCAAAAAGCCACTAAAAATACATTTAAATATTTTTTTTTCAAGCAAGCCATTTTATAATTGCAATAATGCTCTCCAGGGAGTGTGTCGAGGGGATAACATCAGGTCTTGGGTATTGGATGAACTCAGCCTATGGCCTCATGTCCATCCACCTGAGGCATGATGTTAGCAATCTGGGGGGGAGCAATCTGGACGGGTGGTCTAGCAATGAGAGGTGGACTAGAGTCAGGTCTACCAGGAAAGGGAGGACTCAAGACAGAAGAGAAGAGACAGCACAAATGAGAACAGAAGGGGTGGGAAACAGGTTCGACTTACTGACGACAATGGTGAGGAGGAGGAGGAGGGAACAAGAGGAGTTTGCGCAGTGGGTGGCCATAGGGGAAAGGAGGAGGAGAGGAGCAGCAATGGGGAGGGAAGGAGAGGCACTGCAGCAAAGGGGCTGGAGCATGGGGAAGATGGGGAAGGGGAGGATAGCAAGTGGGAAGGAGGATGGGGTGGGGTGGAAATGGGGGTCCGCTGAAGGCAAAAGCAGATCTCCTAGTAGGGGGACCCTAGGAAGGGGTACATGAGTGGAAGGGGGATAAGAGAGGGTAAAGCAGTAGGGTGTGTATTGGTAGTGAGGACTCCATACTTGAGGGGATCCAGATCTGACGGTGAGGGAATGGCATGGTCGCATATGGGTAGAATCCATACCGGGGCTAACGGCAGATGGGGTGGGGTAATTGATTCTAAGATGTGCGAAAAGGGGCAGAGGGAGACCACACATAGTGGTGTATGTGGGGACGAATGACCTGGCAAGTGAGACTGTGAAGGTGGTGAGGGAAAGGTTCGAGGGCATGGGAATGCTGTGTGAGGAGGTAGAGGAGTCAGTAGCCTTCTCAGAGGTGCTCCCAGTACCCTGTGTGAGTATGAAGAGAAAGAGTAGGATTAAGGAATTCAGTGTATGGCCAGAGGAGTGGTGTAAATCCAGTGGGTATGGTATAGTGGGGGGCTGGGGTGGAACCTGGGAAAATGAGGAACTATATGCAGGGGATGGGCTGCACTTGAGTGGAGAAGGAAAGGGGGTCTTATAGCAGAAGTTGCAGGAATATATAGCAACAAAAGTGGATTTAAACTAGGTAGAGGGGGTGGCAAGACAACAGCTGATAGGCAAGGATCCCAGAGAGGGGGACCAAATGAGTCTACCCCTCAAGCTAGTAGGGAAGGTCTCAGGGAAATTGCACAGAGGAAACATGGAAGGGAAAAGAAACAGGAAAAGGAAGAGAGAGAGCCAGGATGGAGGGTGATCTCATTGAATGTGAGAAGCCTAGGCAGCAAATCAGCGGAGTTGCAGGCACTCCTGGCAGTAGGGAGGGTGGGCATTGTGGCCATCGTAGAAATGTGGGCCACCAAGTACCAGGACTGGGACCTGACAATCCCAGAGTTCAAACTGTACAGAAAGCATCATAAGGAGGGGAGGGGCGGTGGGGTGGCAATCTATGTTAGTGATGGGATCAAATGTACAAGGGATGAGGGGGAGGAAAGGAGTGTGGAGGCAATTTGGATCCAGCTCCTGGACTCCAAGGGAAGGAAGCTGAGGTCCGGGGTGGTGTATAGGCCACCATCCCAGGCAGAGAAGATGGAGAGGGAGCTAGCGGATCAAATCAGGAGGGTATGTAGGAAGGGGAATGTGGTCATAGTGGGGGATTTCAACCTGCCAGGAGTGGACTAGACCATTCTGGTCACCTCCAGCACTAGGGAGCAGGTGCTCCTGGATGCAATCTGGGGGGGGGGTTCCTGACACAGCTGGTTGCTGGACCCACTAGGCTAGGGAACATATTAGATCTGGTACTATCGAATGGTGAGGCAGTGAGGGAAATAAGGGTAGAGGACCCATTAGCTAACAGCAATCACCAAACGGTGTGGTTTAACATCACAATGTGCAGAGGGATCAGCAACAAAGGTGGTAGATTTCCAGAGGGCAGACTTCGGGAGGATGCGGGAGTTCCTGAAGGGGAGACTAGAGCGCATAAAGCAGGGGATGGATGTGGAGTAAAAATGGGACATAATTAAACAAGAAATTATAGAGATGACAGAAACGTGTACCAAGCTACAGAGTAAGAAGAACGGAGCAAAAAACCATGCTGGCTAAACAAGAAGGTGATGAGGCCAAAAAAAGCAGCGTATCTGAAGTTTAGAAGGACAGGGAAGAGTATACCAGATGGTCTAGGGAAGTAACCAGGAGGGTGAGGGGAGCAAAAGCCACAAGGGAACTCAGGTTAGCACAGGGAATAAGGGGGGGGGGAGAAAGACGTTTTAGATATATCAGGGAGAAAAGAAAATACAGGGATAGTATAGTGAGGATAAAAAGGGGGAAATGGGTAGAAAAGGAGAACAAGCAGAAGCACTGGAGTGAATAAGTTTGCTCAGTGTTCATGCAGGAGAAAGGGGACCAATGCCACCTTGGACTGGGAGGGGGGGAGAGGGAGGAGGGAGGTGACTGATGGCCTGATTGAGAGTAGTAGAGGATTAGAGGGGCTGAGGGTGCTAAAAGTGGAGAAGGCACCTGGGCCAGATGGTATCCACCCCAGGGTGCTGCAGGAGATGGCAGAGGTTCTGGCAGAACCACTGGTGGACCTGTTCAACACCTCCCTGGAAATGGGTGGTGTGCCTCAGGACTGGGGGATGGCCCATGTGGTACCAATACACAAAAGCAGTCCAAGGGATGAGCCAGGGAACTATAGACCAGTCAGTCTTACGTCCATAGTGGGCAAGCTCATGGAGACGATACTAAAAGAAAGGCTGGTGGCATTTCTGGAGAACAATGAAATTCAGGATGGGAGGCAGCATGGGTTCATTTTGGGGAGGTCTGGCCAAACTAACCTTATACAATATTATGACTGGGTGACAAGGGAGCTGGATGGGGGCAATGCTGTGGATGTCCTATACTTGGACTTCAGTAAGGCCTTTGATTTGGTGCCCTATAGGCGACTAGGGGGGAAGCTGACTGGAGTGGGAGTGCGGACAAAGATGGCATGCTGGATTTCAAACTGGCTACATGGTAGGCTACAATGGGTGGTGGTGGGGGGGAGTCTCTGAGCCTAGACCAGTGATGATTAGGGTGCCACAGGGCTCGGTATTAGGCTCTGTGCTATTTGGGCTATACATCTCAGACATTGCACATGGGGTGGAGAGCAGGTACGTTTGTTCACAGATAACACCAAAATGGGTGCAGTAGTGGATGAGGAAGAGGGTTGGAAGTAAATACAGGAGGACCTAACCAAGCTGGAGGAGTGGTCGGAGAGGTGGCAGCTGGGGTTCAATGCAAAGAAGTGCAAGGTTATGCCTTTCAGTGCAAAGAACCCAAGGAGAGAGTACTGGCTGGGAAGGGGGGTAAAGCTGGGGATCACCGAGAAGGAAAAGGACCTGGGAGTAATGGTAACAGGGAGTATGAACAATACTGCCCAATGCAGGAAAGCGTCGGTGAGGGCGAACAAGAGGCTGAGGTGCATAGTGCGGAGGTTCACGTCCAGGCACAGGGAAGTGATCTTGTCACTCCACAGGTCACTAGTCAATCGGCACTTGGAGTACTGTGTGCAGTTCTGGAGGCCATACCTGAGGTGGGATGTCAAGCTGCTGGAGGGAGTGCAGTGGAGGGCGATGAGGATGATTCAGGGGATGGAGGGAAAGGACTACGAGAATAGGCTGGGAGAAATGAATATGTTCACACTGGAGGAGAGGAGGGATAGGGGGATATGATCAAAATTTTCAAGTACCTGAAGGGAATCAACAAGGGGGGAGAGGACGGGGTGTTTAAACTAAGGAATGGAAGAGATAACTGTGGGGCACAGGCTAAGAATAGAGAGGGGTAGATTCAGGAGGGAGATGAGGAGGCACTACTTCACAGAGATAGTGGTGTCAAGGTGGAATGCTCTACCAGAAAGGGTGATATCAAGAAAAAATGTGGATGGCTTCAAGAAGGCATGGGACAGAGAGCGAGGGTGGGTAAGTGTGGGTGAGGCAATGGACAACCAAGGGAGAACAAGTGGGTGGGGGGAGGGGCAGCTGCAACCTAGGGAGCTAGCTGCACAATCGAGCAGATGTTGATAGACCAGGAGGTCTGTTTCTGCTGGCACATTCGTATGTTATCCCAGCACAGCACATGTCCTGTCATGCATTATTGCTTAATTTTCAAAAGCAGTCCCCTGAAGAAGTCAGATAAGTTATGATGAACCTTTGGGGTCATGCCTAATAAAGTGAAAAATTAAGAAGTCTTGAAAGAATTTATCTGTGACCACCCTGCCTTTTTTTTCAGAAGTGCTTTCAGGATCTGGAGTGGCTCCAACACTACTTCAGTTATAACGTCTTTCATTGTCTGTAGCCACTGTTCAGTTTTGGTGGTGGCGCTGAGCCTAATCTTGATGATCGTTTCCCAATCCCAAATGAGAGTGTGGAGCTTGACCATGACTCAGAACCTAAGAAGGGAGAGCTGACTGTTGCACAGTCAGACTCAAAAAAGACTAAATTGAAAAATGTGTCTCCAACAAAAGATGATGAGAGGCAAAGAAAGCCTGGAGAAAGTGAAGATGAGGAGGACTGAGTTCAGAAGGAGAAGGATATCAGCAGTAGTGGGGTGATGATTTTGACTCCTTACAGAAAATTGAAAAGAAAAAGAGGAAGACTCATAAATCATCTCCAAAAAAATACCCATTTCCTCCTCTCCCTTCCCCTCCCCAGTCCCACTCCCACCACATGTAAACTCAAGGGGTACAAAATCCCCAGTGTGGGATTTCATTTGTTTTCTCTGCTTCGCACAGCTTAAATTGTTAGGTGCTAAGCATAACAAACTTGTTACATGAGGTTAATATGGAGATTATAAACTAATTGGTGTGGGGCACTGATCTCCAGGGGGCTGCTCTGGAGAGTGGGACATTGCCCCATCTGCAAAACTCTTCTGAGCTCAGGATCCAGATAGAGGCAACAGGGCTGAAATATCCATGCTGTGTCTTCAGCTTAACTGGAGCTCCTCCCCATTCTCACTCTCACAGAGCCCCACTGGCCCTGGGGGTAGAGAATGGTAGGGAGGGAGGGAGAGGGGAAAAGAAGGAAGGATTTTCCACAAGGAGACTGTTCAGGCCAATGCCACTCTGACTGCAAATCATTTTGCACCCCTTGCAGAGGTGTGGGAACCTGACTCTGCGAGGGGGGCTTCATATCAGTCAGTGGGCCTAGGCAGAACATTGAAATGGCACCCAATGTTGGGAATGGGAACAAAAGTAAGAAAGTCAAACAAATTTTAGTAGTAGGGGACTCTGTGGTTAGAGGTGTGGCATCAGAAATGGTTAAAGAAATGCAAAAAGAGAGGATAGTTAGGTGCATTCCGGGTGCTTCAGCCCAACAGGACATGGAGTGTATAAGGAGGATGGTAGACAAGGCAAGGGGAGGGCTGGGAGTACTGTTTCACCTGGGGAATCCATGATCTCACAAACCAGTCAGTGGAAGCAGCAAAGTGAAGCTTTGAGAGACTGGTGGAATGGCTGGCAGTGTACTCAGCAATCCTGGCCTTTTCCAAGCTCCTGCCTGTGTGGTGTGGGGGGACAAAATTAGACAGAAAGAAATAGACTAGTTTTAACAGGTGCCTAAAGGCAGGTGTCAAGAAAAAGGGTTTCACTTTGTGGGTGACTGGGGAGACTTCTGGGAGCACAGGCTATTTTGGGACAATGGACTGACAAAGGATGGGTAAGAGCACTACAGCAGATATTTGACGCCTATATTGGATGTTTAAACTGATTGAGAGGGAGTCTGAGGCTAGGAGAAACATCATGGCTAATGGGGGGAGCGATCCTAGCTTGCACTCCCCCCCAAATGGGGTCTGGAAACAAAGAAATTGGAAGGGAACATAATGCCAGGATCAAAACTGAAGTAAGGCAGGTGATAGCAGGCAGGAGGTACAAAGAGGGTGCTGCAGACAGCACAGGACAGAAAGGATCTAGAGGGGTTGAGGGAGAACTCTGAACTCACAACATAAAACATTTAGATGGTACCTGGAAGGGGGTCTGACTCAACGCCAGGAGTCTGTGCAACAAAATTTGTGAGTTACAGGAGTTGGTGGCAGATATTAAGATGGACCTTGTTGCCATCACAGTAGCCTGGGCCATGGGCAACAATGACTGGGACCACACTATACCGGGATACTCACTTTTTAGGAGAGACCTGAACTGAACTCACTTAACTAAACTCAGCCCATTCAAAGCTAAGCTTTGTAAATGTCTTGCAACCCTAAGCTGTTGTAACTGCTACCTTTAACCTGCTTATGCCCCATCAACACCTCTACTTTCCCTCCTACATCTCCCCCGCCTTCATATTTCTCTCAATGCCTCCCCCAGTTTCCCCAGCCATGTCCCTCTATCTCCCCCCCACCCTTCCACCCAGATCTACATGCTCACGACCATCCCCCCTGCTCCACCCCCCATCTATTCCCCTCATCCACTAAATTCTGACAAGGCCTACTTGGCTACTCCATTCCTCCCCTCATCCCCTGTCTTATTCCTTCCATAACTATCCCTCTCCTTTCCTCACCCCCTGCTACCAGTCCCTTCCCATCCATGGTCCTCTCTCCTTCTCCTGCCTCGCATTATTAGTGTACTTATATTACACGTGATTTTGTTGTTGCATATACTGTACCATAATATCTGTACTTTTATAATCCTACATGTTAAATGGCTGTATCTGAATTGCCTGTTTGTTTTCTTTGTTAACACTATTTTGACTTGTATAATTTAACTACTGTATCCCTGTGTTGTCATGACATGTATCTTTGTAAACGAGCTTCCATCTCAAAGGTTGTAATTCAAGATTTCAATAAATAAATAGACCTGATGGGAGGTACGGGGGGGGTAAGCCCTTAATGTTCGCAAGCATATTAAAGTAGTGGAAGATGGAAGAATCAAGAGTGGAACTGAGGAAGTCGAGTTGCTGTGGGTGCAGCTCAAAGCAGTATTGTGCAAAAAACTTTGCCTGGGAGTGCTGTACTGACCTCCAGGACAAGGTAAGGGGATGACGAAGGAGCTAGGAGAGGACATAAAAAGAGTGGCAGGAAAGGGGTAGGTAGTGGTAGTCAGAGATTTAAACCTACCAGATGTAGACTGGGATGTTCCAGTAGCAGAAAGTTCTAGAAGTCAAGCTATGTTGGAAACCCTCCAGGACTACCTGTTGACATAGCTGGTAAAGGAACCCACCAAGCAGGGATGCATTCTGGATGTGTTTCTCACAAATTTGGAAGCAGTAATGGCAGTAAGAGTATGGGACCCACTAGCGAACAGTGACCATAATTCCGTCTGGTTTGAGTTGACCCAAGGGGATGAAAGAACACACTCAAGGATGGAGGTCCTGAACTTTAAAGGGACAGATTTTGACAAAATGAGAATTCTAGTGTGTAATAAACTAGCCAAAGTAAGGGATATAGTAGGTGTTGAAGACATGTGGGGGGTTATAATAGACGCCATCCTCGAGGCTACAAAACTCTGCATGAAGTCAGTTGTTAAAAGAAATACATACACGAGGCCCATGTGGTTCTCAGTGAAGGTTAAGGATGTGGTCAGTGGCAAAAGGAAAGCATTCTATAGGTTTAAAAGGACTCAGGGTGGAGGAGCAGGTGGAATATATTCAAAAAAATAGAAAGCAAGGAGGGCAGTAAGGGAGGCAAAGGCAGCCACAGAGCTGTGGATTGCCGAAGGGATCAAATCCGGGGAAAAATATTTCTTCCATTACCTTAGGGAAAAGAGGAGGAAGGGAGGGGAGATCGTTAGGTTGGTAGACTATGGTAAGGTAATTGAGGATGATGGACAGAAGGCCACTGTCCCTAACAACTGCTTCTGCTCCGCTTTTCACCAGAGAGGAAGCAGGCCTCCTGCCTGAAAGTGGCATCAAAGCAGTTGCTAAGGGAATCCCAGGAATGGTAACCCAGTGTTCACCATAGACAGGATCCAAAAAGGGGTGGCAGCCCTCAAGTAAGATAAAGCTAAGGGAGTTGGTAGAACTGTCTGATCCTCTAGCATATCTGTTAAACAACTCACTGCAGTCAGGGGTGGTACCCAGAGATTGGAGAGTGGCCGACATGGCATCACTCTATAACAGGAAGCGATAAGAAAGAGGAAGGAAACTACAGGCTGGTTAGTCTCACATCTATTGTAGGGAAGCTGGTGGAGATTCTAATCAAGGAAGACCTCATGGACTATCTGGAAAAAATGTGCCTACAGGATAGTAAGCAGTACATGTTCATGGGAGGGAGGTCATGCCAGAACAACCTAATTGCCTTCTTTGATTGGGTAACAAGGGAGCTGGACAGAGGCCATGCAATGGTTCTTCTTTACTTTGATTTCAGTAAGGCATTCAATTCAGTGCCATATAGGCACCTGTTGAAAAAAGTTGAAGGACCTTGGAACGGCAAAGGATATAGTTAGATGAGTGGGAAATTGGCTCAAGGGTAGGCAACACAGGGTCAATGTCAACGGGGTTAAGTCAGTGAAAAGAAAAGAAAAGTCACAAGTGGGGTACCACAGGGATCGGTCCTGAGCCCGGTCTTTTTTAACATGTTCATTGGTGACACTGGTGAAGGAATCCTGGGTAAGTTTGCCCTCTTTGCTGATGACACTAAACTTTGCAGAAGGGTGGATAGCATCGAGGGAGTTAGGGAACTGCAACTTGATCTCCAAAGGCTAGAGAGATGGTTAAATGTGTGGCAGCTGAGGTTCAGTGCAAAGAAGTGTAAGGTGACGCACCTGGGGAAAAAGAACCCCCGGACAGTGTACTGGCTAAATGGAGTTAAACTTAGTACCACTTCAGAAGAGAGGAACCTGGGAATCATTATCTGTGACACTTTAAGCAGTCAAGCCAGTGCAACAAAACCTACAGTAAAGCAAGCAGGATGTTGAGGTGTATAGGGAGGAGTACAGATAGTAGAAGGAGGGAAGAAATTCTCCCCTTTTATCGCTCCCCGGTGAGACCACACCTTGAGTACTGTGTCCAGCTCTGCAGCCCTCATCTCAGAAAGAATAAGGACAGGCTGGAGGCGAAAGAAGGGTTACAAAGATGATACAGGGCCTCTAGGGGGACTCCTATGAGAAGTGGCTGAGAGCACTGAATATGTACTCACTGGAAGCCAGAAGGGAAGGGAGGGGAAGGATATGACTGAGACTTTCAAGTTCCTGAAGGGCATAAATCAGCTCAGCGACACATGGGCATGAATGGAAACTGGGGGAGGGAGTTTCAAGAGAAATATGACGAAGTACTACTTTACTGAGAAGGTGGTGGAACCATGGAACAGTCCACCTGCCAAGGTGGTGGGTGCCAAAACCATGGAGGGTTTCAAGCACAGATGGGACAGAGAAAGGGCACAAAAAATTAGCTCTGTTCTGGGTACAGGGGTAAAGAAGGAAGAGCTGAAGGGGGGGGTTGGGAAGACTTGATAGACCCTTGTTTTTTTTTCTGCCATCACAGTCTATGTTTCTATGATTGCTGGCACCACAACACATAGTGGATGCATATTTGGGGGACCCCATGCAGCTTACCATCATGGAAGAGCCCTTGTTGTACTGGAGTAGCAAGGTCACTGACTGGCTAGAACTGACCTCCATAGCAATCAAATACCAGAGCTGTTCACCCTTGCGTGTCAGTGAGGGGAGGGTATTCAAGTTTGGCTGGGGCCATTGTGCAGGACAGACGTACAAATCTGTCCTCTAGAAATGTTGGCATGCTAACAGTTATTAAAATGAATGTGGGTCACATTCCACACAACAGAATTACATCTGTATTTCTACCACATGAAGGTGGCAGTGGTTGTGAAGATAAACCTGAAGAGCCTCATGTTATTGGCACTGGAAATTGCCTTCTACTGAGGTGGATGAAGCATGGATGAAGAAAGAATTCTCATGTGGGGACAATTGCAGTCTTGAAGGCTGTCAGGGCTGCTTCCTTGATGAGGATGACTAAAGCTTAAAAAGAAATGTGTTCTGTCCATCCCTTTCTCCTCATTTTTTTTTTTGAAAATGGTATACTTTATTGAATTTTTAAGAAACAAAACACAATAAACAATACAAAAAGCAAACAATACATTTGGGAAGGACCCTTATCTCAACATTCAGGGATGGCCAGGGCTGTGTTTGATGAAACAGTAATGTGATATAGATGCGGGAGAGTCCAATATACAAAACGCATGAAATATAGACTACTCAGTAGCTCATTAGTAAACTTAGGACATTAGTTAATAGTCAGGAGGGTATCCAGTGTTCCCCATCTTCTCTGATATACTCTGGGATGATTTTGCATGGAACTAATCATTTCCTCTTCTTAGATGGAATTATGCCATTCATGGTAGGAGGGGATTGTCTCGTCTAGCCAGTGCTTTAGAATAAGTTTCTTGGTTATAGCTGAGATGAGGGAGATGTGGAATTTCCTTGCCCCCATCACTTGATCTAAGTTTAATCCAAGAATACAAATCTGAGGGTTAAAAGCAGTCTCTCTGGCCCAGGAAGGGGTCTAGGTAGTTTTGTATAGTGTGCCAAAGTGGCTTAGCCTTTCGGCAGTCCCAGAGGTTATGTCTTAAAGTGCCATGAGCCTGTTTATATCTGATACAATCATGGGATTGTAGGTGGTCCATTTTGTATAACTTTGCTGCGTGTGTATCACAGGTTATGGGCTATTTTCAACTGCATATACCTGAGTCCATCGAACTTAATATATTTGTGGAGATTGTGCCACATTTTGGCCCATACTTTATTGTCTTCTAATTCAGGGGAATTCAGATTGCCAGTAAATACATTTACCCTGTTCTTCTGGGGTTGTCAGTAGTAGTTTTTTTTATATAAAAGTGAGGTGTAGTGTTTTTGGCTAGCTGGGTTCAAGAGTTCATCCCAGGGTGATAAGTGGGTGACATTCCAAGGTCTGGGGCCCAGGGTTGTAGCTATCACATGCTGTAGCTGTAGGAAGGAGAAGGTTGGTAGTTGTAGGTTTGGGTTCTTATGTTTAAAGTTGTTTAAGAAAATGTTACCCTCAAGGAATTGACCAAGATGAGATAGAGGGACAGAGTTTAGGAAGTTTTTAGGGACAGGTTTATTCTGAATTTTAAAAGTTGGGATTACCCACCAATGGTTGATCTGAGGCATACAGTGGTTTGGAGCCCAGAAGGCTGCACAGTTGTTGGTTGGCTAAGACTGAGGAACCTCTAGGAGTTTGTTTTAACATTTGGGGTAGTTTGTTATAAGGAATATAAAGAAGGGTTCTAATATTGATTTTGGCTTGCTGACATAGATCTAACTATATTTGTTGCCACTGGGGTGTGTAGGCACTCCCCATGTTTGTTTTGCCAGCATTTTTCCACCATAGTAATCTCCTGACATGGAGCGCTAGATAATAGAGTTTAAAGTCAGCAAGCTGTAGGCCTTCTTGTACCTTAAGGAAGACAAGTTTATGATAAGCTCTACATGGGGTCTTATGGTTCCATAGAAAAGTGGATAGTGAATTTCTGAATTTAGTGACCCAGTAGTTAGGGATTATACAGCCATCAACACCAGTGGGTAGAGAAGTCCTGGTAGTATGTTCATTTTAATAATATTAATGTGAGACCATAAAGCTAGGGGGAGAGCTAACCATTTGTTTAGGTCTTGCTTAAGCATGGTGAGGAGCATATCAAGGTTTTGAGAACATTGTGCTTTTCCGTGTGGCAACCTGAATTCCCAAGTATTTAAGTGCAACGTTTGACAAGCACCTCCCCACTGTAAGGTAAGGCTTGATGTTTGTTAGTCCTGCTAAGAGGCATGATGTTAGTTTTGTCTACATTAAGCTTATAGCCTGAATTGGCTGATTTCTTATACGAGGTTAAGCACAGCAGGAATTGATTGGGATGGGTTTTCCAGGTGCAGCAAGATGTCATCTGCATAGGTTGAAGTTTTATACCTGGTGTGTTCAACTTGGATTCCTTTAAAGTCATCATTTAGAATAATCCTTCTGGTTAGTGGCTTAAGTAAAGGTTAAATAGATCGAGGAGGTGGGGCAACCTTGTGTAGTGCGTTTGTGTAGGGTAAAGGGGTTCAAACATATGCTATTACACATAATGGAGGCAGATGAGTAAGAATATAGTAGTTTAATCCAATCTATAAAGGGGGGAAGGAAACCAAAATGTTTCAGAGTGGTGTATAAAAAGGGCCAGGAAACTCTGTTGAATGCATTCTCTGCATCCAGAGACATCAAGATTGCTGAGTGTTTGGCGTCCCTCGACACAGAGATAAGGTGAATTAATTTGCAGAGATGGTCCGATGAGAGACACCCTTGCATGAAGCCTACTTGCTCTGGTCCAATTAAAGACTCCCAAATTGCACTGACCCTGGAAGCTAATATTTTTGGTAAAATTTTAATGTCAATGTTTAGAAGGGAGAATGGTCTGTAACTAGATAGCAGTGCAGGGTTTTTATCCAGCTTGGGTAAAAGGGTGATAATGGCATTCAGCAACTTGGGGTCTAGGCACTTGCTCTCCTTGATGGAGCTGAATAGGGATGCTAAAGGGGCTGACAGGTATTGGGCCACAGCTTTGTACAGATTTGGGGAAAACCCATCTGGTCCTGGTGCCTTGCCTTCTGTTAGGTTGGAAATAGCCTACAGGATTTCGTTCTTAGAGACTGAAGCTGCCAGTTTGTTGAGCAATTCTGTGGCAAGTTTGTGGAGGTTAACTGCAGTTAGGAACTGGTGAATGCTGGCTTCTGTCACTGGTGGCTCTGCTGCATAGAATTCTTGACAGGTTGCAAATGTGGAGGCTGTTTCTCTAGGTTTGGTGATTGGGGTGAGTTGGGGGATACTCTTATGTCCTTAATAATTTTAGACATTTCTTGTTGTTTGAGCCTTAACGTGAGGAATCTCCCTGCTTTCTCCCCTTGATCAATATAATGGGTTTTCACACGAAAGATGGCAAACTTGGCCTGCTCTCTTAGCAGTTCCCGTATTTTGCTCTGAGTTAAGTTGTTGCCATTCTATGGAGGTCCTGGATTGAGAGAGTTTATTTTCTCTGTCTCTGATCTCCTGCAACAATTTTTGGCTTTCTTGGTCCCTTTTTCTTTTTCTTGTGGAAGCCAACCTAATTTAATGAGTTACCCTCTTAGGTGAGCATAGTTGTCGACAGAGCCAGTATTTTCTTGGAAAAACTTTTCAACAAAAATGTTAACCTTTTCTAGGATTGGGGGACTTTGAGGAGATTGTTGTTTTCTCTCCACACCGTCTTTTCTGTCTGTCCGGAAAAGCAGGAAAGGAGTACAGGAGCATGGTCTCAGACATTACTTGGGGGATTCACTGGGTCAGATTGGTGAAAATATTGGGTGTAACATAAAAGTAGTAAGTGTAGATGGGGCGTTATGCAAGGGGAGCCAAAATGTAAAATCTGCTTCCCCAGGATACAGGATTAAGTTAGGGTTCCATTACACAGCAACTGGCGTTCCCAGCTAGCTTGTTGCTTGAAGGTGGGCCCTCCCCCACACACACACACCATGACACAGATCTGTCTAGGAACATGTCTTAGGCAATGTTCCAGTCTCCAGCTAGAATCACTGGAAGGGAACTGAATCTAGTTAGTTCCATAAGGATATTAATGAATACCTGCAAATCTTCATTATTAGGGCCATAGATGGATGCTAATACGATATCAATTCTATCCAAGGTTCCTTTAAAAATAGTATATCTTCCCATGGAGTCTTAATTTGTTCCATGAGCTAGAATGGCACACTACGATGTATTAGGATGGCAGTCCCAGCTTTTTTGTTATCTATGCCAGCAGCATAGACTTGCCCCACCCATTCCCTGCACCAAAGGTTGTTTTGGGTTGCAAGTGTGTGTGGGTTTCCTGAAGAAAAGCAATTTTGGTTCCCATGCTTTCTAAATGGTGTATGATCTGATATCTTTTCTCACTTGTCTGTGCCCCTTTAATATTCCAAGTCATTAAATTGAAGGGTGCAGCTGTCATAACTGGTATTTGGTAAAATGAGAAGGCTTCCATATATGAGGTTTCTGAAGTCATGATAACTGTTGAGTAACCTTAACCTAATCTGTTTATAATAACAGGATGCCCTTGGGAGATGGAACTTGTGGCTAACTGCAATAGAAGCTCTTTACACTGCTCAACTTCAACGATCAAATAAAGTAAAACTTTTCAGATTGAGTCCCCTTCTATTGGGTTGTTCTTACTTTCTTTTGCTAGAATATAAGCAGCCTAATCATTGGATACCTTTTTTATTGCATTTGAGGATGTGAAACCCTCGCAAATACCAGCAACCGGTCTCCGGTTCTTCAAAATCAGGCAAGCCGCAGGCCAAAGCGCAGAAAGGGGGCGCCACTGCATTACTATCTGACAGAAATGAATCCACCAATGTGACCTTACTCTTGGTGATCCAGGACTCAAAAACTGAATTTAAATAAGCAAATGGTGGCATACATAAAAAGTTAGATGCTTTTACCCAGCGAGTCCTCACCATCAGAACTAGGCTGGATACTCTGCAACTGGATGTTACAATGTCAAAGGCCGTGGTGGAGAAATCCTCCATTGTGACTTCTGGATTAGTCAAAGAAAATAAGCTATTACACCTATGTTTAGAACATCTTGAAAATGGAGCTAGATCCAGGCATTTATGACTGCTGGGGGTACTGGAAGGTATGGAGAGCATAGATCTTTTTGGGTTTGTGCTCAATTTGCTATATAGTGCACTAGTGATGGACCCTACAGACAAACTTATTAAAACCTACCACATTACTCCCTGTCAGTGTCCTGCTAACACAGACTTGCCAAGAACAATCCTGACTGTTATGTAACCCCCCTGCCAAATGGGGGCTTACCTGCCACTTTGCAGCTCTTGCTCCTGCACTCCTTCAGCACCTCCAGGATGTGCCAGCATGATTTATTTCTGCCCCCTGGTCCTGTTTTTGTCTCCTAGAGCCCCAGTCTAGCCCCAAAAGTAAAATCCAGCCCTCCGGTGCTCGAGCAGCCAAACCACAATCTCCTGCTTGAAGCCATGCCCTCGGGGCAGTGGGGATCACAAAGGCAAGAGCGGCACCTTTGATCTTCGACCATCTCAAATTGCGGTCATTCTAGAGAGTGTTCCATTGCTCCCGGGATCCCCATCAACTAAGTGGGACCCGGTGACCACAGACAGGGCCCTGAGCATCTGTTTATCAAGGAATTAAGAGAGATCCATGAGGTGTGTTTGATCAGGGCTCATGAATATTAATGAGCCAGAGACCCTATCTATTTAAATATTTATGAGGGTCTGTCTGCCCTTGGGGAAGCTGTATTTCAGCTGCGGCCAAGTGAAGGGAAAATAAGTGTTGTTTAATATAAAACAATAATGTGACCGCTATGTATTTTATGTGAAAATGTTGCAAGGGGGGAAAGTGTTTAAAATAAACAAATGCTCAACTTCTGGCTGTACAAGCAACACGTGGGACTCAGATAAACACAGCCTACCTGCTGCTGCATGTCAGGGAGCTAAAATATTGGCAGCAGCAACAGGAAACTGGATTGAGCAATCTGTTTACTCTGTGCAGTGACAGCAAGTACACAACCAGGGTTAATGGATTGTGGGGCATTGGGGCAAATATTTGATTATTTCTGGCTACACCAGAACTTTAATATGGGACTGTCATTAATCTGTGTAAAGGACAGTGGGTTAAGCAGCCATTGCAAGCAGCCACAGTCAACCAGAAAGCCAGAATAACAAAGCCAGGACTTGTGGGACATTAGCCAAAGATCATGGGAAAATACCAAGTATTTTTATTTAGTTTTTGTTAACTGGGTAGGTGCACTAGCCAAGAAATGACTACTTTCAGGCGCGACCCGGGAGAGTACAACAAAAGAACAGTGGAACAATAGCAAACATGGGTATAGTAATAAAAAATAAAGGAAACAGTACATCAGAGATACAAGGGTACAGTAAGTAGGAACAACAGAAATAATGGCAAGCATTGTACAAATAATGGCAGCAAGGTTTATATTAAGTGCAGCAGCCACAGATTCAACCTGTGGAATGAAAGGGTTAATAAGAGAATAGGGTTAAAGAGAGAGAGAGAGAGGGAGAGAGAGAGAGAGAGAGAGAGAGAAGTGAGGAAATGTTCAGGCATAACAAGAAAGACTGATAGAAGGAAGTGCATAGATTGTGGGGGGAACAAATCGAATATAGGAGGGAGATATTGAGTAGATTGGGGTCGATAGGTCTAGGGTGGTTTGAAACAGGAGCATTTGCAGGGCAGGATTAGATGGTTTCTAAATGTCTTCTTGAAAGCAACATGGGACGGAGCCTGGCGAATGGTTAGCGGGAGGGAGTTCCAGTATTGCAGGGCAAGATAGGCAAAAGCACCAGCACCTTCAGAGGTGATGTGTCTAGGGACAAGAACAGGGGCAGAAACTGCCAAGCGAAGGTCATAAAAGGATGACTGTTTTTGAAAGAGACCCGCTAGGGATTGGGGAGTCTGAGATCTAATAATGCTGTCAGTTATGGAGCCAAAGGCATAAAGCCTAGACTTGTGGGGCAGAAGCCATCCAAGGTCAGAGCAGAGGGTGCAGTGGTGTTACAGTCTGTAGGAGGAGGATGCATACTGACAGATGTTATTGTAGGTGACATCCCATTTCTGAAGACTTGATTTGCATACAGTGGTATAGGAGGCAACCCCATAGTTAAGTGATGGCAGAAGTATCCCATGAGTTATGGCAAGTCTAGCTGAGGGGGAGAGAGCATAGCTGGTTCGATAGGCAATACCGAGTTTAGTATTTACCGATTTACAAGTTCGTAGAATATGGGTGTCGAAATTTAGTGAGGGATCCAGTGTGATACCCAGATATTTAAAAGAGCTTACCACCTCCATGGATTTGCCACTTAAGGTGGTGACTTTAAAATTGTGTTGGGCTTGTTTGAGTTTACAGTTTGAACCGAATAGCATAGCTTGAGTCTTAGACTCATTTAGGACTAGTCTGTGACAATCAAGCCACTGTTGGATGAGTTGAAAGTCATGGGAGAGTCGTTCATTGATGTCATCTGTACTTTTAGCACTGGTGTACAGGACAATGCCATCTGCATACAGCAGGGTAGCTGTCTGCATAAGGTTAGGGGTGATGTTATTTAGGAAAATAGAGAAGAGCAGTGGGCCTAGTATTGACCCCTGGGGTACGCCAATGTTAATAGTAGACTTTTCCGAGAAGGTAGAGTTATATTTTATGAATTGAGTTCGGTCAGATAGATAACTACCATGCCAGTTTACAACATTTGGAGAGAAACCAAGAGATCTAAGTGTGGTGATGAGAATAGAGTGATCAACAAGATCGAATGCCTTAGTCATATTGATAAAGATGGACCAAGTAAGAAAAGCAGAGTCCATGGCCACTAGGACATCAGAGGTTAACTTGAGTAAAGTAGTGGTAGTACTGTGTCCCTTACAGAAGCCATGCTGAGCAGGAGTAAGGAGGTCATATTTAAGGAGAAATTCTATGGTTTAGGTAGCTACAAGTTTTTTAAGAATTTTGCTAAGAACAGACAGGATTGCTATAGGCCTATAGTTGAGTGGGTCTTTGGGGTCACCTTTTTTGTAAAGAGGGGTTATCCTTGCCATCTTCCATACATCAGGGACATGATGTTGGCACCGTGAGAGATTAAAAATCTTGGTTAGGGGGGCAGCAATGAATGGAGAGGCTAGTTTTAGTAACTTGGGTTCAAGATTGTCCAAACCCACTGCTGCATGCTCGGATGCATTCTTGAGTAATGTTAGTACCTCCCATCTAGAGACAGACTTAAAGAAGAAGTTTGGATGCTTAACGTTAGTTGGAATATGGGGGTCTGTATTGACAAGGAAAGAGAAGGTATATTTTGTTAGGTCAGAGAATTGTTCATTGGAAAACTTAGCTATGGTCCAGGGATTGTTGCAGTAGACGCCATTGAGTGACATGTCATTTGGGGTGAATGACGAGTTTGAGCCTATGAAGAACTTAATGTGGGACCAGAATTTTTTTGAGTCACCATAGGAGTTAATTAAAAGGCCTTTACAGTAGGAGATTTTGGCCTGTTTGATATCCTTTTTTCAGGAGTTTCACAAGGCTCGGTAGGTATTTACGTCAGCAGTAAGGCCAGAGCTGTTGTAGTGGATCCAACTTTTATCTCTTTGACGTAGCTTTCTGAGTAGGCCAGATTTTAGCCACCTAGTTTGTCTGCTTTTTACTCAGCGAGTTACCATTTTACAGTGCTTCTCCTGCAACTCTAGGAAGTGGGATAGGAAGGTGTTTAGGGAAGAGTGGGCATCGTTAGCTCCTAGGAGAAAAAAACAGTCAGTGTTAGCTACGTCTTGAAGAAAAGCTTGGGAGTTGAAATTAGCATAATCACGGAAGATAATGAAATGGAGCTTCATTAGTAATGGCTTCCATTTGCTCCAGATGCAGAAAGTGGGGGAATGGTCAGTAATAGCATCAGCTAGTACACCTGAGGTGACAATGTGCTCAGGATGGTTAGTCATAATCCAATCCAGTAGAGTTCCTGTATTAGAGTGAGGGGAAATTCTGATAGGTTCTAAGATTAGCTGGTGAAGATTAAGGCTTTGTATACTCGACAGGAATGCAGGTTGGGAGCTACCCAGCCAGTTTATGTTAAGGTCCCCAAGGATAAGAACTTAATTTCTCCCAGAGAGAAGGGCGGTTTGATCCAACAATTCCTCTAATCCTTTATGACCGCTCCTGGGGTGGTTGTAGATGCAGACTATATGTAATTTTTTGGAGTCAAGGGTGAGAAGAGAATGAAGTGCTTCACAGTGATTAAGGGGGGACGAGCTAATAGCAGAAAGTTGGAGGTGACTTTTAAAGTAAACTGCTGTGCCCCCACCTCTTTTGGGGGGCGGTCTATCTAGTCTCAAGAGGTTGTAGGATGGGATAGTACACAGAGAGTCAGGAGTGGATAAATTCAGCTAGGTTTCAGTGAGGCAAATTAAATCAGGCTTGTAGAGGGAGGCCCATGCTTCAAGTTCAGCTACGTTTTTCTCAAGGCTCCTTATGTTATGGTGAGCAATTATAAGACCTTTGGCATTTAGACTAGGGTTGGTTATACAATTTACTGGGCCCGGGTTTAGTTGGACATCGCCTGAGAGCAGTATGGCTAGAAAAAGTAGATACCACAGTCTATTTCACAGGAAGGAGCATAGGATATGTAGACAAGGGGGGCAACTATTTTTGTGGACATGTGCAATCATAAGGATCCATGATCTATTTAATAGCAGAGGAGTGGTGACATAATTAGGTGCAGGCACAACAAGGAGGTTAGAGAAATAAAAATCATTGGGTGTGTAGTGAGGGGAAGCTGTAGCAGTTCTGGGGACAGGTAACACTGATAAGCGAAGCAGTGGCAGTCTGGAGGCAAGGAAAAATAATAAAGTGTGTAACTTCATTGTAGACTGTGGTTATGGGCGTGGGTCAGAGAAACTGTTAAGGATGCCAGGAGTGGGAGGGACCAAGGAAGGAACAGGGCACGCACTAACCACAGGACCCTGAAAATTGATTCAGGCAGAAAATAGAAATGGTAGATTCGAGAAAAACACAGATAAGTAGTCAGCTCAGCAGGTGGGCTGAGCTGTGAAATAGAGTTTGAAATGTTAGAGAGAGAGAGAGAGGGTAGGGAAAGTAGATCAGAGAAAGATGAGGAGACTAGGGGAACCCGATGCACAGATAAAGTGATTAGGGAAGCATAGGCATGGAAAGGGAGGGAATAGAGGATAAATGAGCAGAGAGAGGGGTGAACTGAGAATGATGTAGGGCAGTGAGCAGAAATCTATTTCACACTAGCGATAGATTGCCCTAACAGCAGGACATACGGAACGCCCAATTAGGAGAGCCAATGAGATAGGAGCTGTGAGTGAGAGGAGGGACAAGATGTGTATTTAAAGGAGGCCTGGGCGGGGGAGGGGGTGGGAAGAAAATACACGAGTAGGATAGAATACTTCAGTTAGCAGAAAGAAAAATGGCTATTTTGTAGCAGGGGAAAAAGTGCTCCAATCAGCTTAGCCAAGCAAGAAGAGAGGACCAATCACAGTCCAGCAGCCAAAATGCCGCACTTATCAGAGAAAGGCCAGAGTGAGGTGTCTCTAGCAGTAGTACCTGCTTGAGGGATCTGATGCAGCGAGTTCCGGAGGCGGGCTAGGTTGGCGATCTGAGTCAGGCGGCAGCCACGGGGTTTTTGTGGGGCCACCTAGTAGTCCAGGGTCCTGCTCAGGTGAAGGAGAGTCCCTGGGGAGCAAAGAGAGGGTAGATTAAATGTAAGTGCAAGAGGGGGTGAGAATAGTAGCGGCAAACACTCAGCAGGGGCTGTGGGAGATTAGGGCTAAGGACAAAGGAGCAAAGCAGGTGAGAATAGGTATGGGCAGGGAGATCAGATAGACAAAAGGTGAGGTCAGAGCTCTAAGAAAGGAAAGCAGAGGGGGAGACGGGGGGAGGGGATGAGGCAAAATGAGGCAAATTACTGGAGTGCAAAAAATGGAGACAGGGAGGAGGTACAGGGGCTCTAAGGGGGAAGCAGGCAGGGAGAGATAGAGTTTTAGAAGCGAGAAATGAACAAAGCAGGTAAAAACAGTGCAGGTCTACGATACAGGCTCTATTAGACAGGCAGTAAGCAGGATTAGCATCTAATTCACTATTATATTACATGCTTTAACAACGAAGTCGTAGGCAAACAAGTACAAATTTCAACAAGTGTAAGCCAGAACTATAAGATACTGACAGAGAATGGAAAACTTTAAGAGTGGAGCCAAACAAGCAGTAATTCATATATTTAAAAATACATGAGTAGGATATAATACTTCAGTTAGCAGAAAGAAAGACGACTATTTTGTAGCAGGGGAAAAAGCGCTCCAATCAGCTTAGCCGAGCAGGAAGAGAGGACCAATCATAGTCCAGCAGCCAAAATGCCACACCAATCAGAGAAAGGCTGGAGCGAGGCATCTCTAGCGGTAGTACCTGCTTGAGGGATCCGATGTGGCGAGCTCCGGAGGCAGGCTAGGTTGGCGATCCAAGTTGGGCGGCGGCCACAGGGGTTTCTGTGGGGTCACCTAGTAGTTCAGGGTGCCGCTCAGGCACAGGAGATTCCCTGCTTGAGGGATCCGATGTGGTGAGCTCCGGAGGTGGGCTAGGTTGGCGATCCGAGTCGGGCAGCGGCCACGGGGATTTCCGTGGGGCCGCCTAGTAGTCCAGGGTGCCGCTCAAGTGCAGCAGAGTCCCTGCTTGAGGGATTCGATGCGGCGAGTTCCAGAGGTGGGCTAGGTTGGCGATCCAAGTTGGGCAGTGGCCACGGGGGTTTCCATGTGGCTGCCTAGTAGTTCAGGGCACCGCTCAGGCGCAGAAGAGTCCCTGCTTGAGGGATCCAATGCGGTGTGCTCCGGAGGTGGGTTAGGTTGGTGATCAGATTCGGGTAGCAGCCAAGGGGGTTTCCATGGGGCCACCTAGTAGTCCAGTGCACCGCTCAGGTGCAAGAGAGTACTCACGGGGACTTGCAGGAACTTAATTCTAGGTGCCAAAACAGCAAACCAACTGTGCATCAAGTGAGATTCATGCATAATTCATTTTTGTGATTGACAGGCCCTCCAGCCAGTCGGAGGCCATGCAACCAAAAGCTTCAGCCAATCAGGAACCTCAAGAGAGCCCTAAAAGAGACTGTGTTTTCCAGCATTTTGCCAGATAGAGATTTGAGCAGGAGCCCCCACAGGGGTGGGGGCTTAGGCCCCCAACAGAGTAAATGGGTCTGCTAATCCAGCTAAGCTAAGCTCAGTAGGTAGCACACTCGCCTCTGAGACCGGGAGATCAGAGGGCTGTGGGTTCAGTTCCCACATATGGCACTTGGGTTAATATCCCAGTACTGACACTGTAGTGCAGCATGAGAGGAGTGTTGCATTTCTTGAGGTGCCGCCTTTCGGATGAGACGTTAAACCGAGGTCCCATCTGCCTGGATTGGTGGTGGTTCAGGTGGATGTTAAAGATCCCATGGCACTTATCGAAAGAGTAGGGAATTTCCCGTGTCCTGGCCAAATTTCTCATCCATTAAAAATACCACCAATCAGCTTAATCTGGTTCAAGGTCAGCTGGCATTCATCTGTATCCCCCTCCCCCGGGTCGTGCCTGAAAATAGGCAGGATTTGTCTAGTGCACTTACCCGGTCAACAAAAACTAAAATAAAAAATAAAAAATAAAAAAATAAATAAAAGGCCCCTCCATCCAGGAGGTTTTTTTATTGTTTTCTTGTTTTCCTGCAGTTAAGTTTAAACTAATTTAGTTAATATTGAATCTGCTAGCCTGGGAGTTGCCAGAATGCCCCCTAGGTGCTAGCACTCCCTCCCTTCCACATCGGGGAAAGATGTGGACCTGAGACCATTGACATCAAGCAGCTGTGAGAGAGCTGAAAATCCTCAGTTGTGAGAGAACTGAAGCACTTGGGAGCCTTCATAGCAGAAGATTGGCCATGAGGAGCCTAAATGAGTACTCTTGTACCCCCGGTGCAAGAAATAAAGCCTTCTTAGTTAATCTGGGCTATCTTGCCCAAGTGACTGTTCAAGTAACCACATTCTAGGGTCTGCACCCTACAGCTGCACATAACCTTAGCCCAGTGCAGGTGGACCTCTATTAAAGTGTTTTTTTCAGATTTGAGACTGTCCATTGGGTCAGCACCCTACTCCTGCATATAACCTTAGCCCAGCATGGGCAGACTCCATTAGTAGAACTGTTTGATGACCGTGTCTGTTCAGGGGTACCCAGTGAGAGCCCCAGACATACTAGTAAATGTGCTGAAATATACTTGTGTTAATCATCTGGTCGAGATGTCCTGTGGAGCTGCCAGCCATAGCTGCCACACTAATGGACTGAGACCCTGATTTTAAGTTGAACTGGCCAATACAATCTAGAAATGATAGTTTTCCACCTAGTTCAAGGTAACCAAGGTGGCCCTTCTGGCCCCTGGTGAAAGGCGTTCCTTTCCTGTGACTGTGCTGGATTTTGTCTTGAAATATAAATGTACTGGATGTAACAAACATATACATGTGCTGAATATTCAGGGTTACTAATCCAAGTTTCACCCATTGTAATTGGCTAGTTACCTCTGCTTGAATTGCTCAGTCTGCTACATACAGGGCAACCCCTGCTCTACTGCTAAAAGCAGGGCAACTCCTGCACTTCTGCCAAAAGTCAAAAGTTGTTGTTTGTTGAAGTGCTTTAAAGTTAAAACCCCTTTTCTTCTGTGAATCAAAGCCAGCCAACACCACCAGTTGCAACATCCACCAGGCCTGCAACCATCCAGGACTTTAGTAACTGGGTACCCAGGGTACAGTGTGAGACTGCGGGGTTTCATACATGTCTGGGAACTGGTACCTGTGGTGGGGAAATGAAATGTGTTCCATCTGATTTAATGCAGTTTAGATAGCCAGGGCTCTGGGTGTCATTCTGGTTGTTAAAAATGTGATTTGTTTCTGCTTAATCTGGTATTTACCTAGCTGGAGAGTTTTCACCAGCACAAACCACATCAATTGTACATTTGAAAATAGAATAAATGCATAAGCTCTACTTCTTCTGTTTCCCCACTCTTAACTCCTATGTCCCCTAAATAAATATTATTGTTACTGCTTTTGTAATTTGGTTGTCATAAGCATATTATTAGAGAGAGAGTCTTTAATTACCAAATGTCTAAAATGTGGAGAACTATATATTGGGTCATGTGTTGGGTTAACAAATGGTAATTGTGGGAGGTATAACATCCCCGGGAGTTGTACCAGGTAACAGCTAGCCCACTTTAAAGTTAAACTTGGGTTGGAGGCACCGCGCATTATAGAACCTAATTGAAAAGCACCAGTCTAATGTAAGTTTGGGAACCCAAACCTCTCTACCTACATCCTAAGTAGTAGACAGGGGTGTAACTCTAGGAGTAGCACTACTGAGGGGTTACAGTTACAACCGGAGAACATGTTCATGATGAGGTGATGAACTCTGTAAAAGAGAAGGGGACAACATTTTATGTTTTCCAGATTTAAGTTTTGCCACTTGGCAACGACACAAGACATTTGACCCGGTCTGGCTGGGCCTTCAAGAACTGAGAGTGATACACTCGTTGCTGCTCCCTACCAAACTCAGAGTTTCATATTCTGCAAAAACATTTCTATTTACGGACCCAGCCGAGGCACAGAAATATCCAAACAAAATTAAGGGGGACTTTGCTGCCCAAGAGGGATCTATGCCTTCTGATCATGAAGAAGAGGGCTGATATTTAGATTTCTGTGTATTTGAAGTGTTACGTTACCCTTTCCCTCATTTGGTCTTAGAGTTACTTGTTCTTCTATAAAGCTTATACCTGCATTGCTTAGTCTTGTCTCAGCTATACGTTCCATATAATCAGTAACTATTTCCTTAGTTCCTCTTTATGTAGTTTATCCCAGTGTGTTAATGTGGAAATGTTATCTTATTAACATTGTTAAAAAGTTTGGTCTCTTTTGGGTGGGGGCAGTTAAAGATAGTCACCCATCCTGTGCTATTACCATTGTTGCTGACATAGAATTTAATGGGTTTTGCATTGTGACCTAACTTTCACTCTGGATCACTGTCTCTTTTAAACTTTTTTGGGGCACTCCATGGTCTTGCTGCTTTAGCTCATGTGATATACTTACTGGTCTTTTGACCTGTTATATTTTCAGCAATTCTCCCCAATGCTGTAACACTGGATGAGGTGTCACAATTCTATTTATGATATTACTTTATGATTTACTGTCTGTATTGTGAACCATGATATCTTTCAATGTACTTGATTGTCTTGGAAAATTTAAAATAAAAAGTAAAAAATTAAAAATAAAAGGATGCCCTTGAAATTAAGATGATGAGCATATGTGTAATATTATAGTCTCACCACTTTTTGTAAAATCTCTGCAAAGGTGGTGTGGTATCATCTTGAAAAATGTAGCAGCCATACAAAACATGAACAACAAACAGTGGTTAACAAACATGGAACTCACAGAACAGTCAGAACTACAAAATGATGTAGTAATGCAACAGTGTTGCAAGGCAAAAGGTGAGCCACTGGAACTGGCAGTCAACCCCTGTTTAATGGGCTGTCTGGTCAGCAACGGTGATAGGCCAATTTAGTTGGTCTGATCAGGGCTCACATGAGAGTGTCCCTCTTCCCATGAACCATACTAATATTATATTTCAGTTACAACCTGTTAGAAAATTGGTCGCAGTCTGTATACGGAAGTGCAATCCCCCATGCTCACAAAATACCATCCAATAATTGGAAAGGCTATGCCTGGAGTTCAGTGGCCAAGTAGCCAGCCACTCCCACTTCTTGAGCTATATAAGCAGTCCCTCTCAGTCTCATTGTGAAGCACTTTTTCTTTGTAGCTGAAGGCTCTGTCCATCTGTCCTCTGAGCTGGTTGGGGCCTGCAGGACTGGCTGAGCTCCCCCACTCCTTGCTGCTCCTGCTTGTCTTTGCTGGATTTCTGTGTTTATTTTCCTGCTGCTGCTTTGTATTTTGTCTTCGGCTGCATATGTGCTTCTTTTTTCTTTGTTTCCTGTTTTCTGTGTTAGTGTGTCTTTGTTTTTTTTTTGGGGGGGGGCTTTGTTTCTAAACTCCTAGCATATTGTTCCAGAGCTCCTACTGCTTGCTTTCAGTTATTCACGACTTTCGAACTACTGCAATGCAACTGCAATCATTATTTGTGTGTTTCAGCTCAACCATAGCTGCTCCATGTTGCATACTCAATTGATTTAATCTGACTCAGGCTTACAGTGAACCTAGCTATGCAGCTCAGTCATGGTCTCTCATTCTACTTGCCTCATTATAGCAGCTTCATTGCACTGCCTGGCTACACCTGCTGTCAGAGCATTGTGTCTCCTTATTTATGTGTATTGCAGTTACAGCTCAGTGTATTCCATACAGATGTTGCTTTTATGTTTATTCACCCTATTCTACTGAGGTCAGCCAAAAAGCTCCTGCTGAGGCTGTTAACCTAGCTTTAATATCTGCATGTGGTTCTTGGCCCTGCCATCACATTCTTGTTTGTCCTACGTCAGGGACTGGGATGTGTTTGAGGAGTCGTGGCCCCATGTGGCTAATTATTTCTGTTCTAAATCCTGCCTTTGCCACTGAAAATCCTGAGTATTTGTCACCTTGATTTGGCTTTTATATGTCTGGCTGGCTTGCCTCACTATTCAGTGCTGTTTCATTGCTACTGCATTATGCAGACCTATGTGCAGGTCCACTTATTACTACTCTGTTTACTGACCTACATACAGGTCCACGCTTGCTTATGCAATCACTTGCTCATGCCTACTGCATCCTCTCAACTTCAGCCTCTGGAATGTCTGTTGCACTCAATCTACTTTTGACCTTGCAAGGTCTCAGCACTCACTGCTCATTACGATCAGCACACCAGTGCTCAATCAGCTTAGCAGCTTCTCAGCTCTCAGTCTAATTCTGGGGCATGTCAGCCATTCTGTTCTGGCGCAGGGTTCCTGCAGCTGACAATCTTGCTCTGCATTTAGTCCACATCTTGAGTGTGCCCAACGTGGGGCAGGATCCTTCTCACCTAGCCCATAGCTGGGAATGTCCTCACCCTGGGCTTGGCTTTAGCTGCCTGCTATGTGACAGCAGCTCCTGGTGTAGAATTTAAGACTAGTGGCGAAGGGTGGTTACAATGATCTCCTTTGGCTCTAGTGTTCTACTATAATGGTTGTCCATTGGCTTTAATGGTTTCCCTAGCAAGGCACTTCACCGCATTCTCCCTACAACTACCTCTGGTTCACCTGGTTTGAGTTTAGGGTGGGTAGGCCAGGTGAGTGTCTCAGCAGTCATTGCTCTCCTCCTCTGCCTTGGTTGCATGCATTGTTGCAGAGTTTTCTTGCAACCTTCCACGGCGTTCCCACTAGAGGGTTTGAGTGAGAGCCTTCCTCCAAATTGCAATATTTTCCACCTCTGTTTAATTGGGTTTTCCAAATTGCAGCTGATGAGCCATTACTAAATAAACTATTCCAAGCCTGGAGGGAAGGTGACCTAGGCCTTGGATCCCCAGAGATTTCCTCCTCATAGAGTTTTTTTTCTCCTCCGTTGCCTCAGGTCATAGCTGTTAGTTAGCATAGTAGTGTCCCCTAGTTTCTTTAGGTAGGTTCTGCTGTTGCGTGGAGGTGGAGGTGGAGGATGTCCTACCGTTCCCTCTCTCCTTAGAGGATCCCCTCATTCTCAATGCAAACCATCAGTGTTATGCTACACAAACCTGGGCATTTCATTACATTATCAAACTGAGCATCTTATTATGTTATCAAATTGAGCATCTAATTACATTATCAAACTGTCTATGCTTCTCTACTACTATGTTACAGTTACTGCTCCTACGTCACAGTTACTGTTTGCTCATAAGCTTCCTGTCATCTCATTCTTTGGGATATGAATGTACGACATTTCTTTTGGGAATTCCTAAGGTACCTTTAGCCATGGGAATCATCCCGTGGCACCTCTAGGGGTGGAACCCTCTCCAAGGGTTCCTTGCCTTTCGCACCTCTACAGGATGGTAATTCCTCTGGAATAGAGAGTGCGAATGGCCAAAACCAAACTAGCACAGTTACACAAGCATAACACTATACTGGCTGCGCAGGACATTGAAGTAAGTATTAGTTGTAAAGTGTCCCAAAAAGAAGGCTTGGATGTGAAACTGTCAGTCTAGTTCATTGTTTTTTTTGTTTTGTTTTTATTTTCTCTTTCTCTGGGGAGCCTCCATCATCCTTTCACCCTGGTCACGGTCCCCGGAACTCCCACCAACTGCCCATTTCTGCCACTTCCGGTTACCCCTGGCTTGCCCCCCCGGAAGGTGGGGCCTCGGCACCGGTTCCCCTAATTCTGGTGCTGCGGCTTAGTGAATTGGTTGGGAGTGCAGTGGCAGTGGCTGATTGAAGCCTGGGTAGGGCTTCTTGTAAATGGAGGCTCTCCATTTTCTTGGATTTTTCCTCCTCCGGGAGGCAGGGACGTGCAATGACGTCCCGGGTCCACCCCGCCTCCATTAGTAGTGAGTGCCGGTAACTGTGGGACCCCCAGCCTCTGCCAGGGGTCCATCATGTGCCGGACACTTCCCCACCCTTCTCCCAGAGAAGGACAGCTGTCCATGGGATGCTCTATCCTTCTCCCCCCGGCCCTCTGGTGACCTGGCCCCGTTCCCGAACCCGAGTCACCAGCGTCGCAAGTGGAAATCCAACCTCTGCACCGGCAGGCCAGTTATAGTTCATAGTTAAAGTCTTCTTACTTGATCTCCCTCAATCTGTCAAGTTGCCATGTGAAACAAGTCCCTGCACCAAATCATTCTCTTTGCCTGTTATTAGGGTTTGCATACAAAAAGAGTTAGAGTTTAGACTAAGATTGTGAGTCAGTACCAGTGAAGTGAGTTATAAAGTGGTTTGTGGTGTCTGTGCCCCATGAGGGTCAGTAAGTCACATACCTTATATCTTTACTGAAGGAAAGATGAATTGCTTGTTAATGAACTCAGCCTGAGTTGGGATTTCAACTTGTTTCCATGTCCAGTGCTAAAAGGAACAAAAATGTGGGCTGCCAGAAGTTTTTCTTCAAGATGGTGCAGCAGTACAGTGGATTCTTATGCAACATGGAGATGAATTTTTGCAACTGGATGACGTGGCACAGGGTAGCTCTGGGAGACCAGTAGTTGAAGCAGGCATATCGAAGCTGGAGCAAGAAATGTTGGAGGGCTGTTTCGCAGAATGACAGATTTTGTCATTGAATGGAATGCGCTTGTACAGGGCAGTGGTTCTAGTAGTGGGAAAGCCAGGCTTGGTAAAGATAACTTGAAGGAGATAACATTTTAGCTTTCATATTGACTAGTATTGTTCATGTCTTAAAAATGTGGCTGCTGAAGCAATTTAAATGTTTCCATCAAGATAATAATATGAAATGTTCCTTGTGCTGTCCAATAGCTGCGTGTCCCCTGAGTGTTTAAGTGGTTGGGGTTAGAAAATGCCTTACAAGTGGAGAGTTATAAATAATGGACAGAAGCAGCACCCACCTCACATAGACTTGCTAGTGATGGCAGGTCAGAGTTATATTAAAGCGACTTGTTATCTTTTACCAGTGGAGTTGTGCTGTTGAATAGATGGTTGTGGAAAGGCATTTGGTAGAATTTTCAGCAGCTCTTTTTGTGTGGCTTAAGCACCAGAGAATTAATTTGTGCTAGTAGCCGTAGTGACCACAAGATGAGACAGGTACAGCATCCTAAAAGATATTTTAACAATATGAAGGGTTTTTTTAATTCCTTTGTAAGCTACCTGTCAATCCCACACTACTGGAGTGACATCACTGAAAATAAACGGTGTCCATTCCATGAAAAAGTCCCTTTTTTATGATAGTTCAAACAGCATAAGATTATGGCTTAGGAGTTTACCTCCTGGTGGTGGCAGTGGTTGGAGGAGCTAGTGGGCATGCTCGGTTGTGTATACCACTCCCATCTCTGGTGGTCCAGTGACTTCTTGAAGCAGTTTTTGAATGAATCTGAACATATTATTAACTTCAGCCTGTTCTTGTATGCCAGTGAGAACCAGGTTATTCCTTCAGCTTCTCCTGGTCCTCGATTCTGTCTTCCAGTTTGGCAGTTTTTTTTCCTAAATCCAATAGTTCCCTGACTTTCTTTTTCTTGATGACCCTCAATAGAGCTCATATGTGCTTTGGCATCCCCAGTCCGTATAGTAAGCGCATCAAGTGCCTGTTTCACTATTTTAAAGTCATTGACAAGTTCAAAAAGGATGACTTTGGTTGTTGCTAGTTCTGAAAAGAATATATCTAGTTTATCTGCTAAGTCTTCATGTGAGTTGGTATCTGGTGGGGAGTCCAGAGGAGATCCTTGTTTGTTGCACTTGGGTGCTTGGCTGCATAGTGGAACTGGCGGTGCATCCAATAAATTTATTTTTTGCTGATCTCGGAGCTCCACTTTTGCAGAAGCTGGATTAATTTGTTAAAAGGTAACTTTAGCCAATGAAGTTTGTAGAATTCCGGCAGAGGTAGATTTTAACAGGTTGTATCTTTGATCTTACTGGTTAGGTTCACAGAGTCAAGAGGGAAGCTGCCTCTCACTCAAAGCACATTACATGACTCCTCCTCTTCATTAGTTGAATCTTTTTCTTTATGATTCAGTTTTGTTTTTCTGTAATTTTATTTCCCCAAGTAGTGCTGCTGTTCTGTACAACTATATGATTACCTGCCTCCATCCTCTCCTATGTGATGCCTACAAACTAGAAGATCAATGAACACTGCATCATTATATGCCAGACTTGTTAAAGGTCAACTAAACAGCATAATGCAATGAAACGAAGCAGTCAAAATCCAAAAATGTAGGGCTGCAGACTAAGCCCTTACCTGTGACATAATGTCCTTCGTTTTGTCCAAAAACTCATTTTAACATAATTTCATCAAGGTTTAAAAATGTAAACACAGCCCTGACTTTTTCAAAGTCCCCACTCCCAGTAACAGCCTAAGATGGCTGTGACGTGCTTACATGTTGATGTCATCAGAGCCACAGCACTCCTGAGTGATTATAGGCTCACTATAGGGACCTATTGAATACATATACTTTTAACTCTTTCAGACTGCATATATGGCTAAAATCCTTTACTGTGCATGTGTGAAGATGGTATCACAGGGACTTTGAAAAAGTCAGGCTTTGTTTACATTTTAAAAACTTGACGAAATTATGCTAAAATAAGTTTTTGGACAAAATGAAGGACACTATGTCACAGGTAAGGGCTTAGTCTACAGCCCTACATTTTCAGATTTTGACTGCTTCATTTCATTGTATTATGCTGTTTAGTTGTCCTTTAACAATAACACTGGACACTGCCACCTCCACCGCATGCAACCAAACTGAAACACCCAGACTTTTAAGCCAGCTTAAATGTCATTGCCATCCATGCAGACGATGCATCCTTCAGCAATCAAAACACTACCCCCTTCTCCTCCTCTGGCCTGCTTGTGTCCTCCGCATCCACCAACAAGGGCCACCACCACCTCCACTGCATGCATCCAGAATCAAAAGGCTGGGCTCTTAAGACAGTGTAAATGCCATTGCCAGACCCATGAAGGAAGCAAGACCTGAGGTCCAGCAAGGCCCAATTTTGTCTGCTGTGATGATAAGTTACTTTTGCTGTTGTTCACACTCCTTATCTTCAATGTTGATGGTAAATCCATCCATGTAAAGGAGTGTCTTCCACCTTGCTTGCAAGACATTAACATGTATTTTTTTCATTTGGTCTCCCGCTCACTGCAAGTCTGACCATTCACAGGGACAACTGGCAAGCCAGTCGTAAAGCCAGGTAGCCCTCAAGGCACTGCCTCTTCCACCACACATTTCTCTGCTGCACCATCATGCCAGCACATGGCATAGTCCGGACTAATTTGGCGGTAAGTATCATTATGATGTTTTTCTTTTTTTTGATGTTTTAAGTTCTCCTTTCACAGGTACACTGTGACAAGTGGCCAAGTCAGCCTAAACAATCTATTTTCTTTCATAGGTGACAGGTATAGTAGAACTGGGAGTGGATAACAGATATACCGGTTGTGTGGTCACTTACAATGGCTAACTGAGTAGAGTCTAATAATTTTCTCTTGTCTTTACAGGTCTCCTGTCCTGCTGACTTCTCATCCAGCAAGCAAGACTTCTCATTCTCCACCTTTTCTGTCTGGGGCACCTTTGTGCCATTTCAAGGCATGGCCATCACAAATGTGACGGCAAGTATCCTTCCCAAAAGTAATTTTTTCTTTGAATTTTTCACTTTTTGTTTCCCTTCACAGGTGTAACACAATAGGGAGTGTACTAGAGTCTGAATAATTTCTCTCTAGTATTCACAGGTCTCTTTCCATTCTGTCATGAACACCTCCTCCTCCAGTATGCAAGCCATTGCCATCTTCTCCACCAGATCATTGATGTGGTCAAAGTTGCAGTCTCTTGCTAGGACCTCTTTCTGCTTCTTCACCACTTTGTATGGTCTTATTAAAGTCAACCCATCCTCTGTATCCAGACTTAATACCAATCATCAACCTGACATTGCTGCTTCAATTCTGCATTGTCACACACAGGGCCGGATTTACATACAGGCAAACTATGCCTGTGCTTAGGGCCCAAGATGTATTGGGGGCCCACTTCAAAGACAGAGGACCCAGTATGTAGGCACATGGTACTTTCACAAAGTGATCAGATTAACCACTTAGCCCCAGGAAACCATTAGTGATTCTGTTATACTATGTACTATAGGATTGTAAGCCTTTCTCTGCATGGTTACTAGTGACATTACAACTGTGTGGAGGAAGGGGTGGGCTTAGCCATGTAAATGAATTGCAGGGCCATGCAGAAAAAATCACAACCCTCACATTGGTGAGCACAGAGTTTTCAGATGCCTCCTGCCTGTTGAACCAATACAGCCAGGTGGTATGGATGTTAGAATTCTCCTCTCAACCACTAGCTAGAGGGTCATAGAGATTTGTAAGGGACCAGATAGCAATAAATAGTATATGAGGGGAACTGAGAAAGGGAGGGGGTTCTATGTGATGTCAGGGACTATATAAGGGCTGGAGTTTGTGAGGGGCACAAAATCACCAAGAGAGTACCACAGCACCAAAACACAAAAATCTCAGCAACCCAGAAGAGGGCCTTAAGGTGAGAACTGAGATGGTGAGTGGAACATTACATACAAGTGCTCAGGCTGGAGTCAATTTCATGATATAGCACCAAGGGAATGGTGCAATGTCTTGCCAGAACCTTTCTGACTAGTAAAGTCCAGCATATTAGTGTGTACAAACCCCTGTTTGCCCTGTTTGCAATGGTTGTCACATTTACATTATGCCTCAACTGCCTGGGGGCCCCCATGATAAATGTTGTGCATAGGGCCCAATATTATATAAATCCAGCCCTGGTCACACAGCTGAAAAATACCTGAAATGAGAGAAACAGAAGCAGAAAACAGTTAGAAGGGGACATACGAATAACATTTAAGAATTTGAAAACAAAAATGGGGAAAAAAATGAATACATACCTTCCCTGGTAGGAAACACTGCTAAATTAAATAACGAAATCCATGCTGGGCCCATGCAACACCAGGATTTCATCACCCTAGTGATAAATACCTGAAAAGATAAAAGATACTCTTTGAGCTGTGTCAGATGCTGGCTCTGAGGCCATGTACCATTGCTGTGCTTGTTCTGCACTCATTCTGTCTACTTGCCTCATTGTAAAATTGTATGCGGTTGATCCAGACTATTTATTTGTAGTTGTGTGACTATATTTGTACTTGTTTGACTTCATTCCACTGGATCTTGCTTATTGTATTTGTTATGTTGTTTTGTAATCTATGTTATTGATGTGGAACCTATGTTAAAGAACACTTCTACTCAAAGGTAGTCTCTGAAATTTTCAATAACTGAATAAATAAATAAATAAAAGAGAACTAGAAAAAAAAAACTGTTTCAACTCCCTCCACCTACTGTCAAAAAGTACAAAATAAATACTTTGCTGGTAGGACACACGGCGATACTCGAAGATCAACATCCAGATCCGCCCCCCCCAAACAAGCATTATCATTTCATGAGAAAACATCCAGAATTTCTGGTCACTACAGTTCATCAGGACAGGTGTGGTGGAAGACTTGCATGATTAGATATATAGAAGTTGGCAGCAGAAAAGGACCGTCCGGCCCATCCAGTCTGCCCCTTTTTCCCTACCTATTATAAACCCGTAGACCCTAGATGGTAACTTTCAATGTGCTGCTTCTATGAAATTGACCCACACCTCTACTGCACTCACACCCCTGTCCTGCTGCTGCCCAGGTGGGTGATTGGGGGCGGGCAAGGCTACCCTTCGATGAGAACCATAATTCTTCTGTACCTAAGACTAACCTGTCCCATTGTACAGTGCTGAACAGTCATAAGACTGACTGATTGTACATCATGTATATTTCATCCGCACTTTAGTTGCTACTCTGTTGTGTTTCATCTGTATTCTTGCATTTAATTGTACCTAGCCATACTCAATATATTCAATGTATTCTATTTCCTGTACCTTTCTCTGTTAATGTAAGTGTATATTCTGTATTATCTATGAGCCATCTTTATGGCCTGGGTTATGCCTGAAAATGGTCTGCTGAATCAGTGCACCTACCTGGTAAACAAACAAACAAAAAGACAAACAAACAAACAAATAAATAAATATCACCAATCGGCTGTGTGGAGTGATGGTGGGTGATGCCAGATACACATGCCGGGATGCTTCCTTAGCCATTACATGCCCTTCCCACTAGCTGAATGAGGTGACAGCCATGGCACCATCATTCACATCAAACTACCACAGCCCCCTGACTATACCATGAGGGTTGGGGCATGGTGGTGAAGACATGCATGTAACAGCTAAGGAAGAGTCCCTGCATGTGTATCTGGTACCACCCACCATTACTCCACACAGCAGATCGGTGATATATATTTGTTTGTTTACCAGGTAGGTGCACTGATCCATTGGACCATTTTCAGGCATGACCCGGGCCATAAAGATGTGTTCAGGTGTTCAGCATATTCAATTATCAATTCCATTCACTATACTGCCTTACCTATGTTATATGCTGTATTACCAATGCTTGTTGGAATCAAATAGTTTCTACTTTTGCTGTTTAATGATGTTTTGTTATTGCCAATTTTTGTTGCTTGTATATCGCTTATTTTAGCTTCCCTTCGTCTGTTTGTTACTCTAATCCCACCGACGTGGAACCTTTGTAAATGAGCTACGTTTAGCTCAAAGGTATTTGTAATCCGAGAATAAATAAATAAATAAAGGTGGTACATAGGTAATGCAGAATATACACTTACATTAACAAACAAAGGTACAGGAAATAGAATACATTGAATATATTCAGTACAGCTAGATACAATTAAGTGCAAGAATACAGATGAAACACAACAAAGTAGCAGCTAAAGTGTGGGTGCAATATGCATGGTGTACAATCAGTCAGTCTTACGACTGTTCAGCATTGTACAACAGGACAGTTTAGTCTTAGGTAAAGAAGAATTAGGACTCTCATCCAAAGATAGCCATACCCCACCCCCAGCCATGCACCTGGGCATCAGCAGGACAGGGGTGTGGCTACAGAAGACGTGTGCATCAATCTCACAGAAGCAGCACATTTAACGTTATGTAAGTGCACTACACGCATTGTGAAACTAGTTAACAGTTACGTAGTAGTACAGTTACAGTGCAGTTCTACAGTAATTACAGTGTAGTTAGTGACACTTAAAATTATCCTTCAGAAATCATTCCCTCACGAACTTACTGCTGTATAGTGTAGTGGTTAAAAGCACTGACCTGCAAATCTGGAGAACTGGGTTTGACTCCCAGAGTCTCCACTTGTATACCGTGCAACCAAAAAAAGAACTAAAAATAAACATGCAATCTAATATTGTAAATTGCTATACAATAAAAAATTATTAATTTACATAATTACTTATTGGCTTTTAACAGTGCTGTAGTTACTAAGGATCGTGCTGCTTCTGTGGCACAGTTTACACAGTTAATGCCTAACTAACATGTACTTACACAGTAAGTACGCAGAAACTGACACTTAAAATAAAGTGTAAGAAGAAGGGTGTAACAGTGCTGTAGTTACTAAGGAACATGCTGCTTCTGTGGCATTGTTTCCACAGTTAATGACTAACTAACATGTATTTGCAAAGTAAGTATGCAGAAACTGACACTTCAAATAAAGCACACGAAGATGGGTGTACCTACTATACAATTACATTGAATGTCAATACTGTAGTTCTGATGTATGATTTCCTTCAGAAATCATTCCCTCATGCACTTACTGCTTAATAAACATGCAGTCTAATATTCTTAATTGCTGTATAACTTCATTGTTTACTTATACAATAAAAATCATTTACATAATTACTTATTGGTTTATGACAGTGCTGTAGTTACTAAGAAATGTGCTGCTTCTGTGGCATTGACCCACACCTCTTCTGCACCCACACTCCTGGCCTGCTATGGCCCAGCTGGGTGGCTGGGGGTGCGGCATGGCTACATACCACTCTTTATCACTGATCTGCTGTGTGGAGTGGTGGTGGGTGGTGAAGGATACACAGGTAGGGACCTTTCCTTAGCCATTACGTGCCCTTCCCACTTGCTGAATGATGTGGCTGCCATAGCACCATCCTTCACATCAAACTGCCCCATCACTCTCACTATACCATGAGGGCTGGGGGCAAGGTGGTAAAAATAGGCAGACCAGTAGGTCCCTTTACTGGAAAACAGCAGTAATGGGAAGAGCACCCATAACCCAAAATTCCCCACTCCACACACAGTGCAGGATCCAGTCTGCTCCTGGTCAGACCATTTGATTGGAATGTTATTGATCACCAGGCCTGGGAATGCACATTTGACACATTGCCTGCTGCCTATGTGAACAGGGGACATATTAGATTGCATGTTTAGTAAGCAACAAGTTCATGAGGGACTGATTTCTGATTGAGAACTTACATCACAGCTACAGTACTGACATTTGATATATGTGTGTGCAACTGCAAGTACATGTTAACTAGACATTAACTGTGAAAACAGTACCATTATTTCTTAGCCACAATATTTGTATAGTGCCAATTAGTAATTATGCAATGAAATATTTTTGTGTACAGTTACATATCAATTCACAATATTAGACTGCATGTTTACTAACCTGTAAGTTCATGAAAAGCTGGACTACAGACATGGAACATCATCTAAAGAGTTGCCAGTCAGTGCATAGCAATCAATCAATCAATCAAAATGTTTATTTAACCAGGCAAACATCATTGAGCAAAGCTCATTTGCGAGATGGACCTGGACAGGATACAGGAAAAATACACAGCACATTGAAAACAATAAAATCACACAGTATTTAAATAACTAACTAACATAGTCAGGGCTACATATAATACACAGAGTAATGACAGTGGTAGTGCATGAGTACTATATACACACATGAGCAGCTAAATACAGGTTATAGTCAAGACTGGACACTATGGTGTGGTGAAGGCAGAACAAACACGAGTGAGAGGGGCAACAAGGGAAGTTAGGAAGCTGATAAGAAAAGGAAGGAAGTTGTGAAGGTTAAAGCATATAACTGTAGCAGACTGAAGTTGCATTGTATCCATATTTTAGTTACTATTCTTATTACACTTCAAAATGTTTCTGTGTGATTACCTTTGAAATAAATGTCAGATTGACGTAGATAGTTGAAACAGTGCACAAGACCTGCAGTTACAGCATAGTTATACTGTAGTTACAGTATAGTAAGGAACACTTAAAGTGTTACCAAAAAATGAAAATTACGTACCTATCGTAATTCTTGATCTTCCTACGTATCATCACCATTCATCACTGTCTGGGTGACAGCTGGAGGCTCAGCACCCCATAGGAGCTTTTATTTTGTAGAGGGAGGAGCGCCGTCCTTGAGGCCAACTCATTACGTGGCGCTTTCGGGTCAGCCAGCAACAGTCACCGGCTCCTCCTCTGTCCCAGTTCTGCACGCTGGAGAGAGGAAAATAGATGGCTAGAGAAAAGACAAGGGCAGGGCAAGGGAGCCCAAGGGATAACTAAAGGAAAGAATGTAAAACTGAAAAAGGATTAAACTGGCCAGAGGACAGAGGAGGAGGAGGACCTGAGGGTGTGGCCTTTGGCCCCAGCCCCTAGGCAGCCAACCAGACACAGAGAGAAGAGAGAGAAAGATAAAGTAAAAAGGAAGAAAGATGGGGGAGGAAGCAAGAGATCCCACCACATCCTATGCCCAGAAAGAATTCTGGGAAAAAGATGTTGTTTGACATCTGGGAGGTTACTGAGCCTGTTGCTGTCCCACGGGGACTACAATATTTGGCTGAACCGAAGCTAGGCCAGGCACCCAGAATCTCCAGCTGGAGGAGATGAACAGCAATTCAGATGGAGACTCAGACCCAGGTACTTCCCGTCTTGAAAAGGTGAGAGCAGCATATTAGATGGACAGTCTCAGACATCAATTCCTCTCAAAGAGGCGGTGTGGAGAAGGTCCCCCCTCCCTCACTGCAGTACAGGGTGGTGACAGCCATGCCGGGTTACCGTTGTCCCGAGAGGGAGAACCCACAGAGTTCAGGGGGGGAATCCTGTCCAGGACAAGTCCTACTCCCCCAAGAAAGGGGGGAGGAGGAAAAATTATATAAGGAGGGAGAAGAAGAGTCCCCATGGGCCCTCCCTTCCCTTCCCCACCTAGGGGAGATCCCCTACCACTAGGAGTCAGCCACAACCCACAGGACCAGATCAAGTCCCAGAGCAACCCCCCCAGCTGAGAAGGGAAAGACCCACAGGGAGTCCCTAAAGCCAGGGCAAGAAGCCCTACTTGCCCTCCCTCTCAGGGTGGTCCCTCTGTTGCTTAGGAAGGTAACAGAGGACCCGGAGGTGCCAGTGGGACCCCATCCACAACTGGCCTCAAGGAGGGGAAGGGCAAATAGGGAGGGTGCATCACTCAGGGACTTAGGCCCAGAGGGGAATGTGGGTGGGTGCCAGTGATGAATGGTGAAGATATACAGGAAGATCAAGAATTAAGATAGGTATACAATTTTCATATCTCCCTGTATATCCTTCTATCCTCATCTTTCTGTATATTTTTGTACCTCCTGAAGATTATTTATTTTCTCTCACTGCTCTCGGTACCTCTCTGGATTACCAAAGTGGCCTCTCCCCTTTTTTACCCTTGCTGTCTTACCCTATGCATTGTTCCATAGCTCTTTCAATACCCCCTTTGATTGCAGCCCACTGCTTCTCACCCCCCCCCCACCAGGTTCTCTATGCCTACCAGGACATCTTTGAGGATTACACTAATTTTATTAAAGTCTGCACACCTGAGGTCCATGACCCTTGTTCTTGTGTGACTCATCTCTGTCCCACCTCTTATCTTGAATTTCACCATGTGATGGTTGCTAGAACCCGTGGCATCGGCAACACTGTTCCCATTGGTTAGTATGAGGTCCAGTATCGCCTCCCCTTGAATTGGTTCTTATACAAGCTGCTACAGGAATGCTCCCTGCAAGGAGTCAAGTATTTCCTTACTCCTGGTTTGTTGCTGTTGTTGGGAACCTCCAGTCCACATCTGGCTATCCTTTGTACTGCTTGCATTAGCTCCCTATTTACTTCTTCCCCCTGTGCTGGAGGCCTCTTAATCACTCCTATTCTCATAATGGCCCCTGATCTTTTGCTCAGATTGACACACAGTACCTCCACTTCCCCCTTGTTCCTCCTGCCCCACTGATGCTTGTATGCTGCCCTCACATATATGGCCACCCCTCACCCCCCTTCCTTCCCACCCTGTCCCTCCTAAAAAGATTGAAGCCAGGGATGGCCATCTCCCAGTCCTGGTTATCAGGGTTTTATGTGATAACGGTGACTCAAAAAGTGCACCAACCACAAGAGTGACTACAATATCGGTGAAAGGAAAAATGGCAATATCAATTACAGTGATGGACGTTTACTCTTTACTCAGGTGGGGCAATATAGAATACATTTTTATTTGTGGGGCTTTGCCCTCACACCCCCAAACTAATTATAATCAATTCTGGGGGGTGGACACAGGGGAAACCTTGGGAGAGGGGCTACTGGGGGGGGCAACCTGCGGGCCAGTGGGAACTAGGAAACTGGACTTATAAAAAATATATATTTATTTTACAACCAAATAAAATGAACTCCCCACTCGGACCTGAACCCAGGTCCACCAGCTTCATGGGCTGTAACCTAACCCACTACACCAGACAACTGGCTGGGAACTACCTAGCCAAATACAGCCCTATAACAGTATACAGCAAGCGTACCTCACTGAGACACTCGCTGTATACTACTAATGCTATACTTTCATAGTTGTTACTATTGTAGGTGCTCAAATTGAGTCACTCATTTTGACTCACCCATATTACACGATACTGGTTATCAGTACACCAGGTCTCCATGATGGCCACCAGGTCTAGCTCCTCCCATGTCATTGTGGCCTCTAGGTCCATTACTTTGTTGCTCAGGCTCCTTGTATTTGTGCACATCACCCTCCACCAGTTTCTCCCCTCCCTATTGTCCCCCCTTCTTAACCCCTGCCCCCATTTGTGGGGGAGTGACAGCTAGTTAACAGCTCCTGCGTATGTCCTCACATCCTTCCCTAGCCTCATACTGGCCCCTTTTCAGTTTAAATTCATGATCTTGGCTATATATTCTTGCAGTTTTTCCCTCAGTATCCTGGACGCTGCCTCATTCAGATTTAGCCTGTCTTTTGAGTATAATCATAGATACAAAACATTCTTCATCTTTCCACCTGTCCCCCCATTCCCCAATGCAGACAAACCCCTCCTCTGTACACCATTCCCTTAGCCAACTGTTGAAGTCCTCAATCCTCTTTTGTCTGACAGTGCTGGCACTGGGGACTGGTAAGACTTCTGAGAAGACTAATGAGCTCACCTCCTCCTTGCAGACCCTTGCCAGATCTCGAAACCTTTGCTGTACCTCGCCCATCTCGGTAACCGCTAGATCGTTTGTTCCCAAGTGAATGATCAGTTTCAGTTTCAGTTTATTAATTACACTGGAAAGGCATGTAAGCAAAATTGCCCATTTTCACAAGCGTCCAGTTCAGGACAGATACATAAGAAGGTTACAATCATAAGGCAAAACAGCACAGGGTCACACAATTGGGGTAACATGGTGACTGGAATTAGAACAATTGAGAACAGGTATGTCACTAGCACAAATGTATAAACATTACAAAGTGCCAGGGAGCAAAGAAAGTGAGTTCCAATTCTCAGACCAGAGTCCTCAGATCATTTAAATAAAGACGAGAGTTAGCTTTGGAGGTGGAAGAGAGATTAGCATCCTGAGGGGAAATTAGGTAGTGAGACACAAGCAGGTAGCTGCCTTGGAGAGGTGAGACTTCAGATTATACTTAAAGGAGGCTGTAATGGAGCACTCAATGATGGCAGGGGGCAGGCTGTTGAACAGTTTGGTGCCCTTGTAGAAGAGGATGTTCTGGCCGTGTGTGGTGCGACAGAACAGTGTGGAGAAGGAGAAGGTGGAAGACCTTCTAGTGGTACGAGGGAGGGCCGACTTTGGGAAAAGGGGGATAATGCTGCTGGGGAGAAGGCCCAGAGATATTTTATGAAAGAAAGTGACTATTTTGCTGTTTAGTCTGTCCTCAAGGGAGGTCCACTTCGAGATTCTGTACAGGTTGCAGTGATGGGTATGCCTGGGGAGACTGGAGACAAAGCGAATGATGTGATATGTGGCAAGGAGTTTTTGTAGGTTACCTTGAGTTAGGGGTGGAAAACAAACTAGAGCTCCATAGTCAATGAGCAGGAGCAGGAAACTGGTGGCAAGGAGGGTCTTGGACTCACTGGTTAGGAAAGGCTTTACCCTGTAAAGCATGCCAAGCCGTTGGTGTGTTTTTTTAATTAGTTGATTTATGTGAGAGTCAAAATTGAGGTGGCTGTCTAGTAGCAATCCGAGCTATTTAAATTCACTGACCCTTTCAATTGAGTTGCCATCATTGTCTAGAATAGTGAAATCAAAGGAGATTGGTTTCTGAGGGCTAGAGAAAACAATTGATTTTTTTTTTTCATTCAGAACTAGATTCTTGGACAGGAACCAGGAGTGGAGGTGATTGAAGTTGGACTGCAATTTGTTGAGTAAGGAGGAGGGGTCTTTGTCTTTGCAGAACAGGGCAGCATCGTCGGCATACAGGATAAGCTCTGTGATTGTGCAGATTTCGGGGAGAGAACTGACAACCAGGAAGAAAAGGAGGGGACCAGGGATGGACCATTGAGGAAAACCAAACTTTATCGGGCAGGGGTCGGACAGAATCCTGTTTATAATGGTTTGGTAAGACCTTAGACTAAGGTAGTTTCGGAACCAGCTGGTGACATCAGAGGAAAAGTGAAGGTCAGATAGGATGGATAGAAGGATGTTGTAGTCCACAAGTCAAAGACTGACCCGTTATAAAGTATTTCATCCATAGCCCTACTAATAAAGCTGGTAAATTTGATCAGGGCAGTTTCAGTGTTATGACCGGACCTGAAACCATGCTGGGTTTCAGTCTGAAGTTCTTTTTTTTTTTTAAATTTATGTTTATTAATTTTCTATTTTGGCAGACAATCAATCTACATGTTCTCGTACAAGGTATAGGTAAAGGTTTACGGCACATGGTTGAAAATCACATAAAATAACCCCCTTGTAGTCTGGTACAGAAGGAAGGCGGGAGTAAGTCTCGGACAATAAGTCCCTTTATTAAATCCATGAATGCATCGAAAGTTGCCAGCCTCTTCAATGGTGAAGGTGTATCCTCTAGGTAGAATCAAAAAGGAAGAACTGAACACAATCTAAAAGATTGCTATTTCAACCAGGTATAGTTCGGTAGAACTCATATAGAAATAACGTGATTCCCCTCAATTCCCTCCACCTCTGCAGAAACATCAGTATAACCCAGCATATAGTTAAGATTCATTACAAATTTACTTATTTTAAACAGTAGGCAGTAATGATTAATGGCACACAAACTGAAATATTTTTAAGCTTCAACAGTATTTTAAAGGGCCTAGTAGTATAAACTCTGGCTCAACCCTTCCTGCCTCTCAACTGGTGGAGAGAAACAATTAGGGAGCATAGAAATGGCAGGGAATCCTGCATGCATCGGAGTTGCCAATAAAATAAACAAGAAAGGCCCCTCTGTAATCCCCTCATTTAAACAAACCTCCGGAAAAGACCCACTGAAGTCCAAAGTGCCCTATAGAGTCCAATGGTACTCAAAAAGTTCCCAGTATGACAGAAACAGTTAAGGAAAGTCCCGACCTGCTGCAAATGTAAGCTCCAAGTTAGCTCTTCAGTCATCCTCTGCTTCTGAGCTCTGCAAATCAGTAGGTTCCCTCCTTGCTGCGAATTCGGTTTCCACCTTCTCCGCCCATCTGCCGGCATCCTGAGGGGTAGTGAAATGCCATGTCTTCCCTCCGTAAATCACCCAGAGTCATGCTGGAAGTAAGAATGAATGGATAATTCCAAGTGCCAGCAGCTTATGCCTTACAGCATCGAAGGCCTTCCTCCTAGCACACGTCTGGAAGGAGAGGTCAGGATATAATTTAACGTCCATTCCATCAACCACCAAATGATATGCTGCTCTGGTTGCAATTAGGACCCAATCTCGAATCTCTGAGTATGTAGACCTCAATAAGATTGTGCGTGGTTGACTGGGGGATGAAGGTCACCCTATATGCTTTAGTAAGTGCTGCCCAGGAAAACTTCTCTGTTAGATTAAGACTTCCCTTCAGCCAGTCCAATAGATATGGTAGCAAGTTTGGCCCCTCCACACCTTCGGGAAGCCCCACTATACGAATATTGCCAGCTCTGATTTTGTTTTCCAGTGAGTCAAGATGACCCCAGAGCTGACCGTTTTCCTTTGTAATGGTAGCCACTGAAGCTAAGGTCAAAACCACCTTCTTATCTGTGTCTGCTAAGGAGCCAGTAAGTTGCACAAGTGCAGCATCATATTTTTTCTAATTTTGTTAACGTTTTTTTCAATTTTAGAATCCATGGCCCGCATGGATTCCAGTAGGGTGTGCCATGGTGGGTCCATTGGATGATCCTCTTTACCAGCAGTACTTCCACCTGAGGTTTCCCTAGCCTTGCTGTTGGGTGCTGGAGGAGCTTTATGATGACCCAGTTGCTGTGTTTTAGTTCTGCCTATCTTAAATAAGGTATCGTTCGATTCAAGATAGTTTGCTTAGTAAAGATAAGCTGCTGGATTCTCAGAAAAATGACTTAAAATCATAGTTTTAGCTTGTTTTTCTGCCACGTGGAGGAGAGAGTAAAAAGAATGCTTCCAACCTGGAAGATGGCTCTCTGGCGCCCCCTCCTTCAGTCTGAAGTTCATACATTTTGAAGAAATCTGTGGTTTGTTTATGAATGATTTTCTCACAAATCTTGGACGAGGGGGCCACAAGGGAGATGGGTCTATCAGGTGTGGCTTTCTCCCTAGTTTCCTTATATCTTCCCTTATGTTATGCCCTGCCCTCCCGGCCTCCATTCCTAGTATGCAGAAGAATGACCTTCTCTTATCTGGGTCCCCCCTCCTCAGCCAGTGTACCCCCTTTATTATGGAGTCACCATAGACCATGATTTTCTCCTTTCTCCCTGTCCTGCAGAATGACCTCCAACTAGTGTCCTGTGAATCTGCCCTCTTCCTCTGTGGTTTTACCTTGTTCACAGTGTCCAACTTCTTGCCTGGACTTCTTTTTTTATCAAATTTTTCCTCTTGAGTCCCATTCCCTCTGTAGTCACTCTGGAACCCCCCTATTCACCCCAGTCATGCTCCTCTCTCCCTGCCCCCCTTTCTCCCCCCTTCCTCGTCCTGCCCCTTGGCTCCTTCCAGATTGATCAGACCTACTTCCTTCCTTACACTCCCTCCTCTTGCCAGCTTAGCTTGGACCTCACCTCCCATGTTTGTTCTAGCCCCAATCTCCTCATGTACCCTCTGGTCCTCCATGTCTACAAGTGGCATGAATCTGTTCAATGCTCTTTTCCCTACTCCTGTAGTTTTCCTAGTATTCTCTTCTGCTAAGCCCTTGTTAGTCATTCATGCTACTTTTCCTGTTCTTCTCACTACCTGCCAATCGCTGTCCCTCGTACTGGTCAGTCTTGCTTCAAGTCCTTGTGGCATGCCCCTGACAGCCCTTCTAATGTTGCCTGTGCGCCAGCCTTCAGTGGAGTTGCCCAGCTCCCCTCTCCATTGCTCCTTACCCCATCCCCCATCCCTCAGTCCCTCTCTCTAACTCTCAACTCATCCAATTTATCTCTGCCCTAAGCTGTCCCAGATTCCTGCATACTGGGCACCCCCCTGCTTTCCACATCATGTCCAGGAATACTGCTGCCCCACAGCTATTACAGCCAACTATCCTCCCCCTCTTTCCCTCCCCCAGAATCTTCCTGTCCCTCTCCCCCCATTTCCCATCTCCCATCTCCCCCAGTGCATGCACCTGCCACTAGAATCCCACATACCGGATTTAACTAAGTAGTGATTTGAGCTTCCTCACAATTAACACACCTCACTCCTAAACATAAGCACTCTGCCTAAAGCCACTATATGGTCTGGAAGATTTGACTAATTTAATCAAAAGTATCAGATATCAAATACCGAACAAGACATCCATGGGATACTTTAGAAATACTATAGACTGTTTGGCAATGCTAATACAATGTCTTAATGCACACTAGATATAGAAACACTGTATACTGTCTGATAATGCTGTCACATTGTCTTGATGTACTTTAGATAAAGTACAGTTGTACAAAATCCATCCTATATACTACAGAACCTACCCTAAATACCATTGAACTGTTTTACAATACCTACACAGTAATGTACCGTTCAGAGTCTAAAGTTGTTCTATTCTGCCTACCCTAAATACTGTACTGACTGTTTTATAATACCTACATATTAATGTACCCTTTGGAGTCTAAAGTTCAAACTTGCACTATGAGACATACAGTCCAGCTCCTCTAGCTGGTCCCACCTACTGTCCGAAGTCATCCTATGCTAGCAATCCCATTGCTCAGGTGCTGATGCCACTCCCTTTTCAGTGCTTATTCAGTAATTGGGCAGGCAGGGGTTGGGGGCATGGGCTAAAAATTCCCCAAGTGTTACTGCTGTTCAGGAGCTGGACTCCTGCTGCACAAAATGCCCAAAGTCAGTGAAATTGCTGTGGGGAAAGACAGAGAAGCTTTCTGCTGTGTCCTCTGACCCATGGTTCTGATGCTCTGTCTTGTGGTTTTACTGCTCCCAGAAGTTGTGAGGGGATTAATTTAAATGGCTGCCCAAAGGTTCAAATTGTGGCACTTTTTGTCTGCTGGCTCCCGACAGGCTGCTACAAGATCCAATGGCTACAGAAGTCCCCCAACTGTTCCCAGCTGCTTGTGGTCTTGGAAGCTGGCAAAAATTTCCCTGAGTGTTACTGCTGTTCAGAAGCTGGACTCCTGCTGCACAAACTGCCCAAAGTCAGTGAAACTGTTGCAGGGGGAGAGCAGAGAAGCTTTCTGCTATGTCCTCCAACTTCTGGTCCCGACGCTCCATCTTGTGGTTTACTGCTCCCAGAAGTTATGAGGGGATTAATTTAAAAGGCTGCCTGAAGATTCAAATTGTGACCCCTTTTATCTGATGGCTCTCGATTGACTGCTACAAGATCCAATGACTGCAGAAGTCCCCCGACTGTTCCCTGCTGCTGGCGGTCTTGGGAGCTGGCAAAACTTTCTCTGAGTGTTTCTGCTGTTTAGGAGCTGGACTCCTGCTGCACAAAATGCCCAAAGTCAGTGCAATTGTTTCAAGGGGAGGGCAGAGAAGCTTTCTGCTCAGTCTTCTAACCCCTGGTTCTGACACTCTGTCTGGTGGCTTTACTGCTCCCAGAAGTTGTTACTGTTCCCAGAAGTTGTAAGGGTATTAATTCAAAAGGATGCCCTAAGATTCAAATTGTGGTGCAATTCAGAAGAAGCATATCAATTCAGAGATCCCATCTCATTTTGTTTCTCCATGCGAACATTTCCAAACAGGAGAATTTATTAGACTGAGAATCTCTGGCAGCTAAAGTTCATCCACTAAAGTGCATTACAAGCACTGTGGCAGTATGTCAGCATGCAGCAGCCTGACTTATTTTTAGTTGTCGAGAAAAATTCTTGGAGGAGAGATTTTCTGTATATTGTGCTGTTTACACCATTTCCCCTAAAGTACATTACAAGATGTGTGGCTGACAGGCACTGAGACTGACACATAGTGTGCCACCATGTAGCAGCATGCAGCAGACTGACACATTTATTCTGGGAGCACAGAGTTTATGTATATTGTGCTTTTTGCACCATTTTGCCTAAACATTACATGGACAGTGGTGGTGTGACTGACACAGTGTAGTACCATGTAGCAGCCTGGCATATTTTTTCTGGTAGCTGAGAAAAATTCTGGTAGCACAGAATTGTGCTTTTCTCACAATTTCCCCTAATGAGCATTACAAAAAAGTGTGGTGGGGGACTGACACGTAGTGCAGTACCTTGTAACAGCATGCAGCAGCCTGACATTTTTTTTTCCTGGTAGTTGAGAAAAATTCTGGGAGTACAGAATACATGTATATTGTGCTTTCTGCACCATTCCTCCTGAAGTGTGCTACAAGAAATGTGGCGGGGGGGATTGACACACAGTGCAGCAACTTGTAACAGCATGCATCAGCCTGCTATATTTATTCCGGTAGTTAAGAAAAATTCTGAGAGCACAGAATTTATGTATATTGTGCTTTTTGCACCATTTCCACTGAAGTGCATTACGAGAACCGTGGCAGTGGGACTGTCACACAGTGTAGTAGCATGCAGCAGCTTGACATATTTTTTCTGTTGGTTGAGAAAAATTCTGGGAGCACAGCACAATAACATGCAATAGTAGCAGCAGTAGTACATTACTGCCATTTAATAATTTCTTGTTTGGGAGAAAATTTCAAGAAGTGACAAATTTATATATTGTGCTAGAGCATCTGTGCCAACTAAAGTGCTTCACAAATATTATCCAAGGGGGCAAGTTGAACAGCACAGCTGTAGTTACCACCATTAATAATTTCTTGTGTGGGAGAAAATTAGTGTAAACTAAGAACAGTGAAATAAGTGGTTGTGTGGAGGAAGGGAGGGAATCAGTCCCACTGGATGACTGAGAGACTAATATAGTGTGACGTCAACTGTTGAACTTTTTCATTCACAAATAGGGGGAAGAAAGACTAGAGGAGACAGGAGGGAATATCTGATGGGTCGAACAAAGGAAGGGTGTAAAAGAGGAAGGATAAGTGAGGAGGATTGGAGAAGAAAGGACTGAAAAAAGCATGAGGGAGTAAAAATTATTAAGGCCCAGATGAAACAGCCACCACACTGCCACGACAGAGCTCATTCATCTCCTCAAGCAGCACTTGTTGGTTTTCAAGTAGCTTCTTTTGAGTTTCTTCCATGATAAACTCTGTGGCGGGGGACCAACATCTCCACTTGCAGTTGTGCCAGCTCCCCTGTGGTGGTTGTTGGTGGTGCCACCATGCCAGTGCTGTCCTATGCCTTTGCTCCTCACTATGGCTGCTGTTCCTCTGTACATGTGACCATTGTGGACGTGGTCAAACTGTAGGCTGCCTCCTCAGTGGCACAAAGGACCGCTGCCACCACCACAAACACCACTCGCCACCTCCTGTTTTCTGGCCTCCAACTCAGGTGGCAGATTTACCACCAGTGCTTAGATGGCTGCCCTTCTTCACACAGTTAACCAGTGTTTTGCACAGACTGCATTTGACAACAATGCCATCATTAGAGTCCACGGTGAAAAATTTCCAAATAAAGAAAAACCTGAGCTGCTTCTTTGCATTAGGCACTGAGGAGCCAGAAGATGAGGAACCAGGATGTAGGTCCTCAGAGAGAGAACAGCTGCTGGCAGTGGTGGTACCACAGGGGGCACAGGGGCTTGACCTGCTGCTGCAGAGCTGGGGGCTCCTACTGTGGAGCTATGGGAACTGGGGGCTGCTGCTGCACTGTGGGTTGTTGCTGCTGCTACACTAGGGGCTGCTACAGTGCTGTAAGGGGGGGCTGTTTGATCACCCCTTCCGCTGCTCCTGCATCCAATGCTGGTCTATGCCTCCACCATGAGTCCTAACATGACCCTGCCTTAACTCCATCACAAATATTAAAAAAAAAGAAGAGAGAGAATGAAAACTCAGATACAAACAAATGGAAAAGAGGGAAAATAGAGCACTATAACTGAAGGTTAAATATATAAAAATAAAGAATGACTAATCAGTGTCATATTACAGCATCCAGGTAATAAGGGAAGGAGAAAATGCCTGTGAAACACAGAAACATGGTCCCTGCCTAATGTGTCTCTGCAAACCCTAATTGATTTCCTGGAACTCTCCCCCCCCCCATGCCTATTCAGTAATATTCCCCTCTATAGTTTCTATGCATGCTTGAAGCCTCCTATTATTTTCACCTCCACCACTTCCACTTTCGGTGTATTCCAGACATCTTCCACTCTTTCAGTGAAGCAGTATTTCCTCACATCCCTCTAAACCCCCCCCCCCAGCTTCATCACATGCCCTCTGGTCCCGTGCTTTTCCTCATTCATAAGAGACTCCCTTCCTGCACCCTGTTCACCTCTGTGGGTACTTGTAGGTCTCTGTCATGTCCTCTCTCGATCTCGCCTCCTCCAGAGTGTACGCAACGAACTCTCCCAGTCTCTCTTCATAGGGCTTTTGGTGCAACTCCCACACCAATTTAGTTGCCCTGTCTGGACTATCTCCACCCTATGTCCTTTCTGAGGTGCAACCTCCAGAACTGGACACAATTCTCCAGGTGGGGTCTCATCAGTGATCAATACTGTGGCAACATCACCTCCCTCCTACTGCTGGAGATACCTCTCCCAATGCATCCCAGTGGCTCTACCCACTGCTTTGTCACATTGCCCTGCCACTTTGAGGTAATCAGATATAATAATCCCAAGGTCCCTTTCCTTTTTAGTGACTGACAGTACCTCCCCCCATCCTACACTCAGTTCCTGGGTTCCTATGGCCTAGGTGATGATTTTTCACTTTTTGGCACTGAACCCTAACTTACATGTTCATGACCACTCCTTGAGTTTCCCAAGATCCCTACACATTCTTTCCACTCCTCCTGATTGTCTACCCTATTACAGATTTGGTATCATCCGCAAAAAGGCATACATTCCCTTCTAGTTCATCTGCAATGTCACTTATGAAGACACTGAAAACACACAAATGGTCTGTGGCAGAGACCTCTAGGAATTCTTGGTCATGGATGTGTCTTCCTTCCTCCCAGGAGCTCATTATGAAATGGTGCCACTGTGCTGTTTAAACTTCTGTTAGGTATAGTGCACTGCTTATGCTCCCTATTACACAATAATGGACGTTTTTGTACAATTTTATTCTGACTATGGGTTTGTACTTGGAATTACTTTAAGGTATAGCTAAACTGTGTCATATCACAACATTCAGGCATTCAGGAGAGGAAAAAAATGCCTGTGGCAAAAATCTCTGGAAGACCTTGTCCATTGATGTGCCTCTCTTCTTCACAGGAGGTCATAATGATATGCTACCACGGTGCTGTTTGAGCATCTGTGATGTGTAATGTGCTGCTTAATATTCACAGTTGCACTGTACTGGATGTGTGCTTGTAAAATGAGTTGTTCACTGTGCTGTATGCATAATAATTTGTGGCGAGGGTTCTTTATTTGTATTTCTTTTAAAAAAGGGTACATTTCAATGCATTTCTACATACATACAGTGCTGTGTACATTAGTACAGTGATTCTACAAAACATTTGAATACACTTTTGCAGCACATTGTTACAAAACAGCCACAAAATATACTGTAAGTTACAAAAACAAAACCTAAAAAAACACGGTACACTAAATTACAGTACCACACTGATGTCATTCACGTGCCTGTTGTGTACCCACCCTTAACAACAACTGGCACCACTTTCTGTAAATGTCAAAAATATATTCTGCAGTGGCCTCATTCTAGGGATTCCCAATGCTCAGTTATCCCATCCACAAGTTCATTCTTTGTATGTGGCTTTTGCTTTCCTCTGATGTATATTTTCATGGCATGCCACACTATTTCAATTGGATTCATGTCCAGTGACCTGGGGTGACATAAGGCAGTAAGTACAGGATCATTACTGAGCCACACAGTATTGGACTGCACAGTACTTTACATATAGTAGAGAAACAACCTGTATATAACACTTTATTTTTTTATACTCATTTTACTGCATTTTCAAGTGCAATACATCCATATTAGTTGAACTTATTTCAATAACATCATCAATATTAAATTTGCAGTAACATAACAATAACTGTTAAAACCAAAACTAAAATTAAACAGGGTTGGAATCAGTGCTGACAACTTATTTAAGAGTCCATCAATGAAAATAAATAATCAAAAGAGGATCTTAAAGGAAAGACTGACCTTTCATAATTATAATAGTGAGTTCTAACAAAAGTCCACAAAGACTACAGTGTTACAATAAATATTAGGGGTGGCACAACAGTTAGATAAACATGTAAATCATCACATCAGGAGACAGACATAAGATTACATACATTATCTTTAAAAAATCTGCTAAAGTGTGCAAGAGCAGGTGGAGGGAGATGTATTTGGTGCTTTAAACACATTACCAGTTAACTTACTCAGGAGGTGTTATGACAAAATGAATACCCATAGCAGCAATGGCACCTGCATATGCTATATGTGTTGGGTCGCTGCTGTATGTTCTGGGTCAGTGTTCTGCAAGAAGCGATGTCTATCTGGAAATGTTTTCTATATGTATTCTTTGATGGCTCCTGTGATGATATGTACCCTAAAGAACTCTCCAGCCATGATTCCTGTGGTCATAAATTAACAACATTAAAGCAAGATATGTTACATGCCTTACATTCACCCTAAATACAGTACCTTGGAACATGAGACACTCTCAAAAATATGAAGTGGTCCACTTCCCCATGTGATATGGCTCCCCAGACATGTAGCTTAAGCATATGTTTTTTGGTTTCATGGAATTCCATCCCTTCTTGCAAAAGGACATAATGGCAAACCGCTCCAGAGAAACTGTTGTTTTGTCATTAAAAATTACACCATGGAACATTTGATAGTTCTGAATCCATGTCTTGACCTGCTTATCTTGCTTGAGCTTGTTGACATCCTGGATCATGGGACAAAAATTACTGGAAGGGCAAAATATTTTAAGAAATACAGAAACAGTAAAACAACACATACAGGCAGTACTGTTGGGGAAGCAGGTGCTCTAATTCCTCTACCAGCCACTGGACAGGTGCAGGCCAGTAGCCAGAGGACCTCAGTGTTCTTACTTCACATGCCCGTAGGTCCACCCCATTCAGAAGCTCTTGTGCTTAACCAAGGATACAGATACAGATACTCCAGGTTGCACGGCAAGCCATTCCACAATCTCCCTTGCAGTGCACTCATGATCAACATTTAGTTTGTTATCCACAAGAAGCATGTTTTCTCTGGTGGGTAAAACACATAGCAACAATGCTAGGGATAGAATTTGGATATATAAATAGCTGGACATATATTATTGAACACATAACAAAGTAAGTAATATTGACAGACTGTATAGTAGCTAAATGGCAATATAAACAGTACATTACCTAGTACAGGCAGTGGGCCACACAGCCAGGATGGGGTGTTCTAAGTCTGCCCTTAGCCCACTGTCCATGATGGTGATGCCGGTGCTTGGCAGAAACACCTGCAGCCTCCTCATGCTTGCTCCTTCAGCCCTCATCCTCCTCAAAACTGTGCTGATCGCTGCAATTATCTTCTTCACCATTGTCACACTATTTCCAGAGCACACAGTGACTCTGCTACAGTGTACTGTGTGTGATTGAAGTGATATACTGTGTAGCGAGAAAGCAAACAAGTGTAACAGCATGACATTTTAGTAGAAACATCAAAGGCTACCATGTCACCTTTCCTCATGACCAATATTTATTTACTGAATTTTGGTAACTGGGTAGGCCCACTGAGACAAGACAGTCCCCTTTTCAGTGGCGACCTGGTAAGTGCAGTACATTGATAGTGCAATGGTTGACACAGGAAACCATACAGGTATGACAACTGCAATAACAATACCAACTAATATAGTTACAGGAACATGTCATAATACAACACAATTATGTCATGCAAATATTCACAACTAGCATAAAAAAATGTACAGTGAACATACTTACTACAGTTAAGAACTACTAGTATAGATAACAGTACCATAGAGTATAATGTGGCAGACAGTAACATAATCATCAATCCCTATTTACAGATAACATTGTATATAATAATAATAAAACTTTATTTATACCGCGCCTTTCTTAGACTCAAGGCGCCTTACAATATTAACCAACAAATATAATAAATAAAACATAAAATAACAATAATCTGAGCTCCAAAAACAATAATTGGTTAAAATAAATCCTTGACCATAAATAGGTCTTCATGGCCTTTTTAAATTCCTCCACGATCGCACACTGATGAAGCGGACGGGGTAGAGAATTCCAAAGGGTTGGAGCAACATATGCAAAAGCACGAGTGCCAGATGATTTCAGAGAAACCCTTGGAATCTCTAACAACCCCTTGTCCACCGAGCAGAGAGATCGCTTAGGGCAGTGGGGCACCAGAAGCTCTTTCAAGTAGTCAGGGCCCTGTCCATGTAGGGCTTTGTAAGTCAAAAGACCAACTTTAAAGATGATCCGCCACTGAATTGGCAGCCAGTGCAGATAGCGCAGCACCAAAGAAATATGACAGGCATGAGACATACCCGTCAATAACCGAGCCGCAGTGTTCTGCACCAGCTGCAAGTGGCAGATATCAACCCCAGGAAGCCCTAGATAAAGGGAGTTGCAATGATCAAGGCGTGAGGTCACAAAAGCGTGGACCAAAGTTGGCAGATCGGTGGGCGGAACAAGGTGCCTAATCCTGGTGATGTTCCTAAGATAATAAAAGGAGGATTTAACAACTACCAACACCTGCGCATGCAGTGTTAGCTCATTGTCAAAACTCACCCCCAGGTTCCGCACCTGCTCAGAAGTAGGGAGCTGGGAACCCCCCAGAAATAAACCTGAGGGTAAACCAGCTCCCATCTCCTCTACCCTACAACCCGGGTCTGCAACCATTACCTCCGTCTTCTCCGAGTTCAACTTCAGCCAGCTTGAATCCATCCAACACTGGATTTCAACGAGCCAGTTATTAAAGACCGAGACAGCTCTATCCTGGTCGGGTGTAAAAGACAGGTAGAGCTGGGTATCATCAGCATAGCTGTGAAACCTCAGCCCATACCTTCTTATAATGTCTCTGAGGGGCAGCATATACACTGCGAACAACATGGGGGACAACACTGAGCCCTGGGAAACCCCACATGACAGAGGGACTGGGCGGGAAGAATTTATCCCTGACACCACTCTCTGAGCTCTGTCAGTGAGGAAAGATTTAAACCAACTGAGGACTGCACCCAACAGGCCACACATGAACTCCAGTCGCGTGAGAAGCACCCCATGGTCCACGGTGTCAAAAGCTGATGACAGATCAAGAAGAACCAAGATAGAATGGCTCTTCTGGTCCCTAGCCATCAGGAGATCATTAAGCACCCAAACCGGCACTGTCTCAGTACTATGCCTCTTTTGAAAACCAGACTGGAATGGTTCATAGATGTCATGGATGATTACGTGGTTTTCCAATTGTGCAGCCACTACTTTCTCACTAATCTTTCCTATAAAGGGAAGATTAGAGATCGGCCTGTAGTTAGCAAGGCAGTCGGGGTCCAAGGAAGCTTTCTTCAGGAGGGGTGTCACCACTGCCTCCTTCAGGGAGCTAGAAAACTCACCCATATCCATGGAATACCAAACTATCCGTGCCACAACTGGGCCAATGATATCAAGACAACCCTTTATCAGGGAGGTCGGGCCCGGATCCAAACTACAGCATGTAGGGCGCATACTAACTGAGAAATCCAGTGATGCTAAACACACAGGCTGAGGAGAGGTAGAAAGCCCAGAAGTCATCGACAGCAGGAGCAAGGTGGGGCAGCTAGATGAGCTTGCAGAGAGCACCAAAATTGAGGGAGCAAAGAGCAAGCCAGGACTGAGGAGGGTAACAAGTTCCAGGAGGACACAGCAAAAGAGGCAAATGATCTCCGGGCCACGGAGAGACGCAGGTTTGGCACTATGAGAAGGGGCAGGGAGGCAGATCTGAGAGCACGCTGGGGGAGTCAGCATTGGATGATATCAGCTAAGCAGGGAGGTGTGAATTGATGTACTAGCTTGTGAGCAAACCTCAGGGTGGCATAGCGCAGCTTGGCCTCATAGACAACCATCCCAGGGCAGAAAGGACATCACAATGATGATGGCAAGTGTGGGTTCCTACAGCAAACCTACCCACTCAGTGGTAGACCTGTGAGAGATGAGATGATATGACTGCAGAGGTCGAGAGAAGCAATAGGACACCGTACAAGAGGAGTGGCAGGAGGGTGGCATCCGCAATCTTGTGACAGGCATTTGAAATAAGAAAGGGATGAACGCGGTAAAGGACCCCGATTTCTTGGTTAAGGATTTTGGTGAGAGCTGTTACATGTGCATACAGTGTAAGTGAGGGATCCAAGGTGACCCCCAGGTATTTAAATGACTCAACAGATTCAAGGGCAGTCCCAGTACAAGACAACAGAGTCAGACAGGGGAGGGCGTGTGCAAGTGATCTAGAGAACAATGTGCACTTCATTTTTTTAGTGTTAAGCACCAGTTGCTTTTGAATGAACCAATCCTTGAGGGTGTTAAAGTCAGATTCTAGCTTTGCATTGAGCCAGCCTATGTCAGAGGAGGAGGAGCAGTAGAGGATAGCATCATCTGCATAGAGGTGGACTGAGGCTCCACCACAATTATTAGGGAGATCGTTGATGTATAAAGAAAAAAGTAGAGGACCCAGTGTGGAGCCCGGGGGAACACCGTGGGTTATGGACCTTTGAGCTGATTGGGATCCCACCCATTTCACATGCTGAGTGCAGCCATAGAGGTAGCTTTGAATCCAAACTAGGGCAGAGGAATCAAGGCCAAGTATGTTCAGCTGGCATAGCAGCAGGTCATGGTTGACTAAATCAAAGGCCTTGGTCGGGTCTACAAAAATAGATGCATATTTATGAACATCTGTGAAGAACTCATTAAAGCCAGTTGCTAAGGAGGGAGGGTCATTAAGAATGGACCCCTGGGCATCAACGGAGCTGGGGATCTCAGAGGTATTCCCCTTTAGAAAGGTGTTAACCTGTCTCCAAATTTATTTTTTTGATTGCTGAGGTGCTCGGTCTGGAGATTTCTGAAATGTAGGCGCCTTGCTTTCTGGATGGCATTTTTGCAGCTGTTCCTTAGCTGCCTATAAGTTTGCCAGTCAGTAGGTAGTCCACTACCCTTGTATTTACATCAGGCTTTATCATGCGAGGACATGAGCTGCCTCAGTTCTTTAGAGAGCCAAGGAGCTGCAGCTGGTCCAGTGGCACTGAGGGTTGAGGCACTGGATGCCGCACCTTGTGCCACACCTGGTCGTCGGAGGCTGGCAGGGAAGGGAAGAGATCAAGCACCCAGATGGACTGCTCTCTCTTCCCTGGGAGGGTATAGGGAGCCGATCAGTCATAGAGTGACCTCTGGTGGCAGTCGGAGGTGCACAATGTAGTGATGCTACGTATGCAAGGGGAGGTGGAGCTGCGGCACAGCAATGCCTTGACGGCAGTGCTCCACACGGGACAAAAATACATAAGGGGAAAATACCCCTCTGGAGCCCGGTGAGATGACGGAGGCCTCAGGGGCATGCCCACGTCCCAACACTGGTCCAACGCACTCAGGACTCTCCACAGCTGACCCGATGACCAGTAAAGTACCTCTAATTTCAGAAAGAGCCACCAAGGGAGGGCGGGCCCTCTCCCAGGGGGTGATCCGGGGGACTAGACCTGTCTGGTCGTTCAGGGGAGAGCCTGAGAGAAGTGAGGATTCAGGCAGGGAGTGAGAGGCACAACCAAGTAGGCACTCCTGAAGGATGCCCAGGCTCCGGGGAGAAGAAAGAGTTGGGGGGGGAGAGAGAGAGCCAAGGAGCTTTGATGCCTTTTATCCGGCATCTCTTCATAGGGATGTGGAGGTCAATAATACCAGTGAGTTCAGTCACAAGGTAGTCTAAGGCTGAATTGACATCTGGTAGAATATTTATTGGGCCCCAGTCAGTATCTTGGATTGCATTCGTGAAAGCTTTGGAGTCGAATTTTGTCATGTCCTGGGCCATGACAACCCTAGGTGGGGGATTAGGGAAGTTATTATGCCAAATGCAGATAGTTGGGGAGTGGCCACTTACACTGTCTGAGAGGACCTCTATAGATCTTATCTTTGAGGCACAGTTAGTGACCACTCAATCAAGTAAGGTATGGTTGCCCAACTTTGTGTTAAGGCGAATAAGACCACTAACCATTTGAACCAAGTTGGAATCAGCCAGTGTGGCAGATGATTTGGCAGAGTCAGGGTTCAACCAGTCAATACTGAAGTCTGCCCCATGCACCAGGTCATGAGCTGACAGGCTAGAAAGGGAGGTAATGAAGGAGGGTAGGCAAGAGGATGCTACTTTAGATGGTAGGTATATACACCCTACCAGTAGTTTTTTTACAGAGCCAAGGGTGAGAGAGAGAAATATCAATTTCACCTCGGAGGGTCCAGGTCCAGGAATTAGGGTAGCGTCAAGGCTGTCCCTAACTTACATAATGATGTCCAACCTCTTTTTTCAGGTGATCCAGTCCAAAACACTTGTACCCAGGCAGCGCCACTTCATGTTGCCTGATACTTGGTTTTAGCCTGGTCTCTGTGATGCCTAGAATGTCAGGAGTGTGAAGATTGGCTCATGCTGCCAGCTCCGGCATTTTAGGTCTAAGGCTTTGCACATTTAAGTTGGCAATTTTCAACCCTTTCTGTGCCTGTTGAGATACTGTGGGAGGGTGGGGAGCAGGGGTATCATTAGCAGGCCCAGGATTACGCTCGATGTCACCTGCATGGATTATTAGGAGGAGAAAAAGGAGTGATGGCCTGATTGAAGAGGCAAGCCATTTTTTGAGATATCTGGTGGAAAATGGAGACATTTGCAACTTTCAGAGTAGCCAGGATCATAGGCAGGCAACTTTACATTTTGGCAGATAAAGGACAGGGATATACACTGACAGAGATTCATGAGTAAAATGGTGGGGGGAACTGATTCACAATGCAATTCGCAATGAGGGTGTGTTACGGATAGGGCTATGAGGTAGTCTGTTACAATGAGAAGAACCAGGCTGGACATAATGCACAGTAGTGTTAACTTGGCCATCATGACTAGTTAAGTTTTAGCTTGCAGAGCTATGGTATGGTTGGAGCAGGCTAGGTGGACAGCAGTGTGTAGCGGCCAATGGGAAGGCAAAATGAAGTATCTACAAGGGTTGGCTAGAGAGCAATTGAGGGGGGCCTATAGTTGAAAGTGAAAGATCCTCTTACTTCAGTCACGCTGCAAAAAGTAACTAAGGTCTCTCTAGTGGCAGATCTTTATAATCTGCTAATGGGAAACTGAACATAAAAAAAAGAAACAAAAAGCTTAAAACAACTCTAAATATCAAACTTCCATCAACTCTAACAAATCTTTACATCACACTTTAAGCTGCTTAAAGTGATACGTTCATAAAATTCAAGCAGAGAGAGCAGTCCTGGAGAGGGCAGTACTGGCAGCAATTCCTTGGCAGCAGTTCCTAACTGATCTCTGTCTTGCTTCATTTAGCGCAAGGGAAAACTCTGTTGGCAGACAGGAGCAAGTGAGATTCAGCCTGTGGTAGGTGCCAAAATTCATAAAGTTCCAACCCATACCTTACTTGTAGGGGGAGCTTTGGTCCGAAAGGGCACAGCAGTCCCCTTGCTTGTAGGGGGAGCTTTGGGCGGCTTTGCCTTAGACAGGTTTTCAAACCGCAGATGCAGTTTGCTTGAGAGGAGTAGCCTGAAAGGGCACAGCAGTCCCCTTGCTTGTAGGGGGAGCTTCGGGCGGCTTTGCCTTAGACAGATTTTTAAACCGCAGATGTTGTTTACTTGAGAGAAGTAGCCCAATATGGTGCAACAGTGCAACGATGATGTTTTCGTGATGCTCATCATGTCACTGTTCCTCACAGAACCCACCCTACATAAGGCCACAAATAATGTCACACTTTTCTGTACATTCTTATGAATTTTCTTTGCTGTATCCTGTGACTGCTGTATCACCATTGCCATCAACAACACAGTTTTCTATGAAAGGAAACCTTCGGATTCATCAAGACCACCACTCAGAAGAAGTCTCAGCCTGGCAAGAAGAACAACACCCAAGACCCAAGGATCTGCAGCTAGTGGGAAGGAATATGTGCCAAGAAGAATGAAAAGTTCAAGAGCAGTCCAAAAAAGAAGGCAATCTCCAGGCAAGGAGAAAACCCCAAAGCCCCCCAAAACAGCAACGTGACCACAAGCTGAGGTGAGGAAAATATACAAAACTTATTAAAAAATAAATTGGCAGCTATGCTTGACAAAACCAATTAAACAAATAAATTGGTAGATATACTGTAGTAGATGGATGACATACACAAATTATATGAACAATAAAAGACATTCACAGTTATTTGACGTGCGCTTTTAAAAATACTGTGATTTGGTCCTGGTGTTGTTTTCATTCACTGATGCACACAATGAATGATTATGGAACACCCAGTGTCAGTGAAAACTGTGCAGCAAACTAGAAGGAAGTCCCTGACTTGTCAACTGAAAGTACCGGACAGTGGGAAGATCTCAATGAATACAAACACAGCAAAAAGCAATGCACACCACAGCAGAACACTGGATATCAAAAGATTTAATCAGCTATGTATCAACCAGGTAGTAATGCCAGTGCTTCGAGGATGCACTGCCTCTTCATCAGGGGGCCCCCTAATGAAGAGGCAGTGCATCCTCAAAGTGCGGTGGTTACCACCCAGTTGGTGCATGGCTTATTAAATCTTCTTATATCCAGTTTCCTGCTGTGGTATGCATTGTGTTTTGTGGTGTTTGGATGCATCTACCTCACTTTATATTACAGCAGCACACTTTTACAGCATTCGTGTAGTGTGCGGTTCATTGTGTTTGTTTGGAGGATCTCGATAGAGACTGTCGGGAAACTGTACCTGTAACTGCTGAGAAGGAGCCTGATCTGTTGGCAGATGAGGGTTATATTCAAATAGCCAAGGAGATGGAGCAGATAAAAATGAGCCTGATGAAACAGATGACTCATTGTGGGTGGCCATGGACAACAATTACCATGTCCCTGAGGAACAAATGGGAGCTAGGGCAATGCCAGAAATTAACCCGGACCCTGAAATAGTACCAACTAAACTATGCAGCATGGCTGAGAGGATACTGAGCATCAAGCTTTGCCAGATTTTATTTGAGCACAAGATGGATCTTGTGCTCCAACTGTTACACAGGCACAATAACACGTGCAGCCAGTGATGTCCAATATGTGGGTGTCATTCTCACCAGTGTCCTTCATACAGCTCCTTGAACACAAGCAGCTAATTCCCAACAGCGAGAGCAGTGAGGGCACGACATTAATAAGCTCTGACAGTTCTCTACATGTGCCCAGTCTTGCTGGTAATGATGAAAAAACAGCACAGCCACTGCCATTGAATTGGAGTTTGTGCCAATCAATGAAGTAAGAGAGCTGAAATTGGTGACAATCACAAATGGCAGGCCAGACTGGCTAGCAGATCTGGTATTTCAGACACTGGTGCCTCTGTCTCAATATCTCTCTTGGGGAACAATGTTAACTAGGATGGGAGTAGTGGAAAGAGACATACACAGAGTGTCATATGACATGAGGCGTCACATACTGCCTGGCAGCATTTGAAGGTGGGTAGCAGCCACATGAAATTAATACATGACAGAATAAATGAACAACTGTGCAACCCAAGAAAGACTGGCAATTTTACCAACACACAAACTGATGTTAATGTATGTAATGAGCCTTACCTTAGAATGATAATAAGCATGGCTAGATTGGAACTGGCATATGATCGCAATGTATGTGACTGAAAAACTCAATTTAACATTTTATTAATACTAATTCACTGTACAGTACATCACATTACTACCTCTCAGTTGCTTTTTAATGTATTTGAAAACTGAATAAAGAAGGGGAAGAAATGATAGGCTAGCCTTCGTAATCAGCACACGTGAAAGTTTCCAGGATGCCAAGGCTGAACAATCGTAAAGTGTGTGCTCACTCCATAACTGCCGCAGTCCATTATGTTATTCTTATATACTATACTAGAGTTTATGGATATGAACAACATTACTCATAAAAGTTTCCCTGATTAAAGTAATATATGCCATTGTAACATGGCAATTAATATTATCTGAAATCAACGAAACGTATTGGTGTAAGGACAACACGTGGCTAGAAAGCAGCAGTGATTAGTCCCTGAGTAATGCCCGCTGAGGTAGTACCACAGCTTTGCCAGATAAGAGAGGGAGCGCATGACATCGCTCGCTGCTGCAATTCCAAAGTACTCCACGCTGTGATCACCACAATATAGTAGATAAGTGAACATATATGAATTTCCCACTCACCCACCCGGTTGATATCGAACTACTCGCAGTAAAAGTGTAATACCAGAAATACAGAAAAACAAGTAATTTACCAGTAGTGACACAGATGAAATTGCATGCAGCAGTGAAAGTTCTCCCAAAACAGGTTTTTAAACGGCAAACGTAACAGTGATTCACCATGAGCAAGCACCAAACATTTTGGAGAATTGTCCCCATTTTAATTTAAAGATGTGTACCATAAATGGCCCATTCAAGTTTAATTACAGGTCTCAGTGGGAAAAAAAAAAAGAAAATGCAGCCGTTAACCCATGTGGCTAGCGAGCGACATCAGCAGATTAGTAATGTTGGGCATGACAATTAGTAATGTTGCCGATTCTGAAAGTAGAAATGCAATCTGACACTTTTGAAATGTAGTTGAGCAATGCAAAGTTAAGCAAAATGTGCTAAATTTATAAAGATTCTATTGTTCCTAAGAGGAAAAAAGTTGTTTAGAAAGCAAATCATTATTAGCATGAAGAGAAATCTCATAGTTCGTTGCTTCATTAATGTTTTTGAAAACATTACCAAGTAATATAAATACAGTTTTTGACAAAATGTGAAATATAAAAAGATGTTATTGCATTTTTACATAAGTACTATAAACTTTGAAGACAAAACAGGAACAGTACAACCCACCATATAAATATATGTTGCTGGAGTGAAAAGCAACGTTTGAAATTTTTTGTTAAAATTAGATCAGAATATGCAAATGAGTATGTGGGATGTTACCATGAACCACAGAATTTATCGAATTAGGCGGTTGAAAACATTGTAAAACACAGTTTTGAGACAATTAACGAGTTAAAACCTTGAGAATGTTATTAATTTTGCAACATGTTATTTGTGTTGCTGCATTACAGAACTGTTATGAGTAGTGTTAAACCACCATATAAATAAGTATGGCTGGATAGAAAACAAAGATTTGTAATATTCATATATATAAAAGCAGATTAAATAGAAAAATATGTCAATTTTTTTTTTAAACCAAAGAAAATGTAAAGTAAAAAACATATTCGCCCATGTTACAAGAGCATTAAGCCCCTCGAAAGAAGGCTTCTACTAGGTAATTAATGCATGGTTGGGTGGTTGTAGGTACTCGGCCTTCAGCCTTGTGCCACAATCCCCCCCCGACCATGCTTTAATTCCCCAGTAGAAGCCTCTTTTCTCGGTGCTTAATGCTTACTTGTAAGACATACAGTACATCTCCAGGACACTGGAGTGTGCATTTCCCCCTTGTAATCATTTGACAATGTGCAGTCCAAGTCCCTGCATTCAGAGGTACTTATTTTCTCGCATGTCTAGTGAAGCACCATAAAGATGGAAAAAACAAAGAAGATGATGTCCCCACGCCCCCCCATTATGCAGCCCTGTGCCAGCAGCACATGATTCCAATGGCCCTTCGGCTGGAGGGCTGCACATACAGTACCTACAATCAGAGGGCTAGGTCTAGAACATCGAGATCACAGCACATGCAAATATATGCAGTACAATATAATATATACTGTATGGTATTGTTTACAAATGAAATGTGAATTAATGTTTGGATTGCACAGTCAGTCATGAAACTGCATAGTTAGGTGTCATGAAATGTAGTGATATCACTATTAGAGTATACAGTAGAAAATATATGACAGAGTGTGTCAGTACTATGTTTCTGAAAAGTGAAAGAATTATATACAGCTACTTTTTATCTTGTCTTATTGCAGAGAGACATCAGAGCAGTGAGCAGCATCTTTGTGCACCAACAAGAAAGGCAGCAGAGTGCTGGACGTCGGTAGCCATTGATAGCTCCCCTGATGATTCGAGTAAAGATCTGTCCCCTGGCAAGAAAGGCCGGGAGCAGGATGCCAAGGGAAGCGTGGGAGTGGCAATATCAGTGACCATCCAGTCTGAAGTTCCATGGTGGAACACCAAGCCTACTGTGTTGGTGCACAAAACAAAAAATTATATAAATAAAATACACAATAGAACAGCCTTAATAGCTGTTGTCAGATTATGCATTCCATCCAGTGATGAAAGTGAACAGGACACACAGAAACTCAGTTCCTGTAACTTTTTTGCAGCAGAAACGGAGTTCCTGTACTTCTTCCCACTGACACTAGAACTGAAATTCTTAAACCAGCAAACATAATGACAGTTTCTGGCCCTGTAACCTAAAATTAGGGTTTCCATAACAACATTTGACTTGTACAACAGTGCACTTTTGATAGAAATACTTAAATATCTCTAACTGAATCTACTAGTGTCTAAACAGACGTGTCTTCACACAGCTATTCTTCAGATTGAAGATCTTCATTCTGCATTTCATATTTGTCACTGCCTGAGTTCCTGTACTTGTCTACCACTTGCACCACTGATTCCATCCATACAATTTTCCAAAAGGTGTTTGAATATTGTAATGTTACACTGCACAGCTGTTTAAGTCAGGGTATGCATATGTCACAGTCTTGCAGGATTTGGTGCATTTCTGGAAAACAGGCTCAAAGAGCAGCAGCGTTAAAGATGAGAAGAAAATGATCCCCACACTGAAAATGGAGGTATTCATTTTTAAAGAAAAAAGTCAGTAAACAAAACATTACTGCTGGCACAGAGTGTGCATAGATAGACTCAACTGGGGACACTGGAACACATGCTTATTTGAATGGTATGACATTAGGGCTCCTACTGTATGACCAAAGTATGGAGGATATTTAAACACTTTGTAGTCACAGCCTGCATTGTGATATTGCGGTAAAAAGCATTTGCCTATAAAAAAACTAAGCATCAGTTAAAGCACTAGTATGCAAATGCTTTTAATATTAATTGTCATTTTGATGTAAAATTCCAAGTAAAGCATCTGTAACAGGCTAATAATATTAATATACTAATTCCAAATTTTGGACCATAAATTACCACAGTATCAGATGCACCACCTACAGACTTCGTTCTATAGCAACAATGTAACCTCAAGGATCTATCCAGCGAAAACCTCTTAGCAGGAATAAATATTAAATTCCCTTTACTGATTTCTTACACCCAATTATAAACACCAGACTTGACAGAGTAGCAACTCAAGAGGTAAATACCTCAAACATGTATTTCCAGTTACAAACATGAAGGCATAGTTAACCATTCTAAATATGTACAATAATTACAGTAACATGTATCTTCTTTTTAGAAGCCCAAATACTGACCTGTAAGAGTAATTAGCAGCACTGACAGTGCAGAACAATTTGAGGTGGGTTAAAGAGTAACATAATACTTTATTTTGCAGACAAATTTAGTACCTGAGAATGGCAAGGGTTATGGTGAGGAGTTCTACACCGGAGTATATTATCATCAATGGATTAATGCAGTTGCACAGCCAGACTATATAAAATGTCTGAGCAGCAAATAATAAACAGATAAAAACATTCATAAGGTAGGAATTCAGCCAGACAGCAGATATACTGTGCTACAAGATGTATTTAAGTTGTATTTATATTATCATTATTTTCATTATAGTTTATGCTCTTACATTTACAGTGTCCCCTGAAGAAGCCCTACAGACAAAACGTTGAGACATATATGTAAAAATAACATTTGCTTGCTGTGAAGAGCATTGTGTTGTAGCTTATGGGATGCCTTGAGCACTCCCACCCTTTTGAACTTCAATCAAGCACATAAAATATTTAGGAATTAATATACCCAAAGGCCTAGCGGGACTCTCAGATCTCAATTATGATTCTGTGACGTATGCACTGATAGTGGATTTACAACACTGGCAATTACTAACCCTACCAATGATCAATTAGACAGATTCAATTCACACAAATTTACTACCTTGTTTGTTGTATCATATTAATTTCAAACCTTAATGATCATACCCAGTTTATCTAATTTTAATACTCCGGATTTAAACAAATTTCTTGACATACAGCCCATTCGTGTCCACCCCTTATCTACTCGCCGGAGACCTCCATGGTTTGACGAGGATCTCCGGAGTTTAAAGATTAAGGGTCGGAGGTTAGAAAAGTGCTGGAGGAGATCTGGCCTGATGGAGGACAGATTGGCCCTGAGGTTGCACTATGTGGACTAGCAGGAGGCAATCTCCCAGAAAATGGCAGAGTTTTTTTGCTAGAGAGATTGCTGCAGCAAGGAACAGACCAGCTCAACTCTTCTACACAGTAGATAGGCTTTTACATCCTGCCTCTCTCCATGCTGGGGAGCAGGTTCTAGCACTAGGTGCGAGAAGCTTGCTCTGTTCTTTGCCAACAAGGCATCCTCTATCAGGGCGGAGGCCTCGTCGAGCGTCTCTTGAAGGGGCTGCAGTGCTCAGCCTGAGTTGCGTCAAACCACTCCTCCTGTCTGGGATGAGTTTGAGCTAGTAGGAGTGGAGGAGGTAGCTGAGATAATCTTGAAGCTGTGACCAAACCATTACGATCTAGACCCACGCCCAATCCACCTTTTGGTTGGTTGTCTGGACATGACTGGACCTGTGGGATCATCCGTAGTTAATGGAAGAGTGAGGTCTTTTCATCGGTCTTGAAAGAGGCCTTGGTTAGACCCCTCTTGAAGAAGCTCTCTTTGGACCCAGACTGTCTCAGCAACAAACAAACCTCCCATTTTAAGGGAAGGTTATTGAAAAGGTGGTGGTAGTTCAGCTCGAGAGGTCTCACGTCCTCATCCACCTATGAGCCATTCCAGTCTGGGTTCCATGTGGGGCATAGTACGGAGACTGCTCCGGTGAAGATGCTTAATGATCTCCTGATGGCGAGAGACAGGAGAGAGTGTACCATCCTAGTCCTCCTGGACCTCTCCACTGCATTTGACACCATGGACCACGAGGTGCTGCTCGACTGCCTGTGGTTCTGGTGTGGCCTGTCTGGTACTGTTATTAACTGGTTCAGGTCATACCTGACAGACAGAGTGCAAAGGGTGACAATGGGATTTATCTCATCTAACCCTAGGCCTCTGAGCTTTGGAGTTCTCCAGGGTTCAGTCTTGTCACCCTTGTTGTTCACGGTGTACATGCTGCCATTGGGAGACATTATCAGGTGGTATGGGCTGGGTTTTCACTGCTATGCAGATGATACCCAGCTGTACTTGTCCTGTGCACCTGATACCCAGGTAGTGGCCTCCATTTTTAATAGCTGCCTCGAGAAACTCCAGACATGGATGACTCAGAACTGGCTTGGGCTTAAAGTAAGTAAGTAAGTAAGTAAAAATTTATTTTTTAAGCTCTTTTCAGTGCCAAAGCACTGTACAAATAGAAGCAATTAAAATACATACATATAACAAAAACAACAACAATAACAATATAATCACAATAAGATCACAATAAAATCACTCTCCATATGCCTTTTGAAATAAATAAGTTTTTAATTCTAACTTAAAACTCTCAACAGTCAGGCAGCTTCGTATCCGACGAGGTAGAGAATTCCACAGGGTAGGGGCAGCGTAAGAAAATGCCTGTGCTCCAGAAGTTTTTAAACGAACCCTGGGAACCTCTAGCAATCCCTCATCAGCAGAGCGGAGCAAGCGAGAGGGACAGTAGGGAATAAGGAGATCTTGAAGATACTGCGGTCCCTGTTCGTGTAGGGCTTTATAGGTCAGTAACCCGACCTTAAAGGTGATCCACCACTGAACCGGCAGCCAGTGCAGTTCGCGCAGCACAGGCGTAATATGACTTCTCAGATGTCCCAGTCAAAGCCTGGCTGCTGCATTCTGCACCAGCTGCAAACAGTGGATATCAACCCCAGTAGCCCTAGGGTACAGGGCATTGCAGTAATCAAGGCGAGAAGTAACAAAGGCATGGACCAATGTCGGAAGGTCAGCCGGAGGAACTAGGTGTTTCACCCGAGCGATATTCCTAAGATGGTAAAAGGAGGATTTGACAGCGGATGACACCTGAAATTTCAGGGTCAAACCATCGTCAATAATAACGCCCAGGTTACGCACCCGGTCTGAGGTTGAGAGCTGGGCACCATCGATCCATACGCCCAAAGGAAGCCCAGCCCTACAACCCGCCTCAAGGCAACCTGGGTCCACCACCAACACCTCAGTCTTATCCGGGTTTAACCTTAGCCAGTTGGCACTCATCCAGTCCTTGATCTCAGATAGACAGCTGTTAAGTATAGAGACTGCATCTTCCTGTCCGGGACTAAAAGACAAATACAGCTGGGTGTCATCTGCATAGCAGTGAAAACCCAAGCTGTATTGCCTAATAATGTCTCCCAATGGCAGCATATAAACAGCGAACAACATGGGTGCTAGAATGGAGCCCTGCGGAACCCCACAGGGCAGGAGGATGGTATCAGAAGAATAAATTCCAGTGATAACCCTCTGTCTCCGCCCCTTGAGAAAAGATTGAAATCATTGCAGAACTGTGACACACAGTCCGCAATAGAACCGCAAGCGTTCCAAAAGCACACCATGGTCCACAGTGTCGAATGCTGCAGAGATATCAAGAAGGACTAGAATAGTATGAGCCTTTTGATCTCTCGCTATCAGGAGATCATTTAGAACCCGGACAAGGGCAGTCTCAGTACTATGTCTTTTCCTAAATCCCGATTGAAGAGTACCATAGATATTGTGATTTGTAATGTGGTCATCCAGTTGCAGTGCAACCACCTTTTCAATAACCTTGCCCAAAAAGGGCAGGTTAGAGACAGGTCTGTAGTTAGCTGGGCAGTTCGGGTTCAATGAAGGTTTTTATAGGAGTGGTCAAATGACCGCCTCCTTTAGGGATCAGGAAAGATCCTGCTCCAGAGAGATTTCCAAACAATTTCAGCAATGGTCGGACAGATAGTCTACGCAACTTAATAATAGAGGTGTAGGGCTCGGATCCAAACTACAGCTGGTTGGACATACAGTCTGGACAACTCTCACAACATCCATGAATTCCGGCTTACCAAAGTCAAACCAGGTGACACAGGTGTTTGTTTCCCCCTGCCGATCACTGCAAACCCTTGAAGAGTGAGCCTGTCCGATATCCGACCTAATGCTGGCAATCTTATCAGCGAAAAACAGAGCAAGCTCATCACACTTTATTTGTGAAAAATCTCTTCCAGACTGTAGACAGAGTGGATTGCACAGTCTGTCAACAGTCCGAAAGAGTTGAGCTGGTCGGTTCCGCGCAGCAGCAATCTCCCTGGACAGGAATTCTGCCTTCTTACGGGTTATTGCCGATTGATAGATTACATAATGATCCATCAATCAAAGTTTGTCAGCATCCAAGCAAGATTTCCACCAGGCCCTCTCTAGCCTTTGTCCCACTCTCCTCAGTTCCTTCAAAGACTCATCAAACCATGGAGTCTTTGGGCGCTGAGTGAGTGGGCGAATGCGAACAGGAGCAATTTGGTCCAAGGCCCTGCTCACTGCCTTATTATAGGCAAGAACAAGGTCCCCTGGACCCATGCTCTCACCCGAAACACCCAATAGGTCCAGTACCGCTAATAGGCCCTCTGGGTTTACTCCCCTTAAAGGGCGATACTGGACCATCTCCATAGAGGCAGGCCTATTAGGGGTGCCCCAAAGCTGAATCTTATGGTGTGACGGGTTAACCCGGACAAGACTGAGATATGGTTGTGGATCCAGGTCTTCAGGGCGGAGGGGGGGTGAGGGGTTACCACCTGGGCTGGTGCTGGCGGGGGTTCCCCCATCTAGATGGGTGAATGATCTGGGTGTGATCCTAGATGACGACTTGACCTTGGAAGACCAGGTGTCGGCTGTGGTCAAAAATGGATTCTATCATCTTAGGAACATTGCCTGGATCTGAACCCTGATCCCGCCTGAAGATCTGGCCGCAGTGGTACATGCCTTTGTCACGACCAGACTGGACTACTGTAATGCCCTGTACCTAGGGCTATTTGGAGGCAATCTCCGCAAGCTGCAGCTGATGCAGAATGCGGTGGCGAGACTTGTGTTGGGAGTTAGAAAATATGATCATATTACCCCGGTCCTCTGCAAACTTCACTGGCTGCTAGTCAGGTGGCAGATTGTCTTCACGACAGGGCTCCTGATCTATAAGGCCCTGCATGAAGGGGGACCTGTCTATCTGCAAGATCTCCTTGTCCCCTACCATCCACCCTGGGAACTTCGTTCTGCCGGGGGAGACCTCCTTCGAGTTCCCAAGCTTAGGTTGCAGCATTCAGGGGATAGGGCATTCTCTGTGGCTGCACCTACCCTGTGGAACTCACTACCTGGTTACTTAAAGGAGGATCCCTCAGTGGAAGCCTTTAAGAAAGGGTTGAAAACATTGTTGTTCCAACAAGCTTTCATCGATTGATCAATAGTGTATTCTTTTAAAATTTGATGGATTTTTTTATTGCTCCCAGCTATAGTGATTTTATGTTTGCATTTTAGTATGATTTATTGTATTGTGTTATTGTACAGCGTCCATAGTCTAAGGAAATGGATGCTTTAAAAATAAAGTATTTATCTATCTCTCTATCACTCTATCTATCACATGGAATGGGAAACACCCACAGATTGCATATAAGAAATTACAATTAGCAAAAGGAATGAAGAAAACGAGCGTGGTTCAGGAGGACTTGAGAAGAACTGATGTGGTCCATCTACATAAGAGCGGCAGCAGGGAGGAGACTAGCAACTACAGGCCGGTCAGTCTTACCTCAGTGGTGGGGAAATTAATGGAAAGCCTGCAAAAAGAAAGACTGGTAGAGGAATTGAATCCAATGGATTGCAAGATCACAGGCAGCATGGATTCACTGGGGAAGGGGGCCATGCCAAATGTCCCTGATTTTTTTGACTGGGTGACCAGGGAACTAGATCAGGGGAGCGCAGTGGATGTGGCCCATCTGGACTTTAGCAAGGCCTTTGACACAGGAGGCTGATAAAGAAATTCAGCAGCCTAGGGATGGGATCCAAAGTGGTAAACTGGGCTAGAAACTAGTTCAGGGATAGAAGATATAGGGTGGTAGTTAACAGCACTCACTTGAATGATGGGAGAGTGACCAGCGCAATGCCACTGGGCTCAGTACTGGAACCAGTCCTCTTCAATGTTTTCACAAGTGACACTGCAGAAGAACTATATGGGAAGGTGTGCCTTTTTGCAGATGATACCAAAATCTGCAATTGGGTGGACATTCGGAAGGGGGTGGATAGAATGCACATGGTTCTTGGGAAAGTTGAGGAGTGCTGAAGAGCATGGCAGCTGGGGTTCAATGTTAAAAAGTGCAAAATTATGCAACTGAGGCATAGGAACTCAGAGGCTCAGTACAGGATGGGGGAGTTACTGACAGTTACTAAACAGGAATGAGACCATGGGGCTATCATATCTGATGACTTCAGAGAGGAAGGGCAGTGTCACAAAGATGTGGGTAGGGCTAGTAAGATGCTGGGATGAAAAGGAAGGGGTATCTCCAGCAAGAGGAGGGAAGTGGTATTGTCACTGTACCACTCGTTGGTGAGATCCCACCTGGAGTATTGTGTTCAGTTTTACAGGCCGCATCTCAAAAAGAACACAGATAGGGTGGAGGCAGTACAGAGTAGAGCAATTAAAATGGTGCAGAGGTTGCATGAGAAACCCTAGAAAGAGAGACTGTGGGACCTCAACATGTACGCCCTGGAAGAGGAAAAAGCAAGAGATGTGACATGATAGAGACCTGCATGACAGGGAGGATCTGGCACTCAGCTCACTACAAAACACACACCACTCCTTGTATGTGTGCAAAAGTTCCAAGTTATTTTATTTTTCTTTATGAAAAGTGCAGGTACATGTGCAAAATGAGAAGAGATCCACAAGAGAACCCAGTGGAGCCCCAATGTTTCGTGCTTGTTGCTCCTGGCACGTTGTCATGGTTGTGTGGCTCCCTATTAAGACACAATACAATAATACATATAGTGCAGAGCGACCACTAATAAAGGGAAATATTTTTAAATACTAGTTAATGAAATACCAAGTTAAATGTTTAGCAAGCTCAGCCCTGGTTAATATAGAGAATTTGTACATTTTTCTTATATTGTCACAGAGGTACTCCTGGTGTGTGGCCAAAATCAAATAGTTCTAGTACCAGTGCTCCCTTCCCCAAAGCTGCTTGAAAGCCTGATGTTCATTTAAGTTGATTCAGGTTTCTTACTTTTTCTTCATTCCATCATTTTAACATTTGAAAGGGGTTCTTAGTCTCATTATTTGGCCGACTCACGCTTAGCCTAAACACTGCCACCAAGGGGACCCCCTCATCATCGGACATCTACACTTTAAATTTTAACATGCCAATATGAGCTGAGGCCCCTCTGCCTTCTCCCTTTCTCATGTGGAAAACACTCTCTGGCTTCATTTTTTATATAGTGTTCTCTGGCCCATAAGGGGCTCACAGGTGAACATTGGGAAGCTCACTGATTAGGAGAGAGCGAGAGGTAAACACCAAGATAGAGAAGTCGATAGGGAGAAGGGCAGGGGTAAATGGAGAAAAAGGCAAAGGCAGTAAGGACAGGGATGGGGCTAAAAGGGGTAAGGCCATCAAAAAATGGAGGGCAATGAGTACCAATGCCCATAGTCTGGGTAACAAGCCCCCTGAACTAGTGGCCTTGATGGAAAAGGGACACCTGGATATCATGGCAGTCACAGAAACAAGGTACACAGAGAACCATGACTGGGATGTCAACATATCAGGGTACACAATCTACAGGAGGGACAGGGAGGGTAGAAGAGGAGGAGGAGGAGTACCTTACTATGTAAGGGAAGAGATCAAAGCAATGGAACTAAACAGTAAATAGGGAGAAGAGGAGGCACTGTGGGTCACCCTAGAGACAGGAAATGGCACCACAGTCCACACGGGGGTTGTATACAGACTCACTTCTAAGGGGGAGGAAATGGACAAGAAAATGATAGAAGGCATCCATAGGATGGCAGAAAAAGGGGAGATATTGTTGATGGGGGACCTGAATATGCCAGATGTTAACTGGAGCACCTTTGCTGCAGCCACATCCAAGAGTAGGGTCATTCTCGATGCCCTACAGGGAGCATGCCTCAGACAGCTAGTGTTTAAACCCACTCGGGAGGCAGCAATCTTAGACTTGGTACTCTCAAATGGAGACAGAGAGAGGATCTCAGATTTAGAAGTGGGTAGCCATCTGGGAACAAGTGAGCACCAAACAGTGTGGTTCACAATAAACACAGCCATGGAGTCAAGCCATACAAATGTGAGGGTACTGGACTTTAGGAGGGCTGACTTTGCCAAAATGGGAGAGTGCCTCAGAAAAGCACTAGTAAACGGGCAAGAAGGAGGGGTGGAGGAATAATGGGGAAACATCAAAACTGCCATCACAGAGGCAACAATCCTTTGTGTGAAGCAAATAAATCAAACTGGAGGAAAAAAACACTATAGTTTTCAAAAGAGGTGGTGGGGAAGGTAAGGGAGAAAAATAGCATTCAGGAAGTATAAGGAAACACAGAAGGAACAGGACAGAGAGCTGTACCAGTTAAAGCAGAAGGAAGCGGAGAAGGCAGTCAGAATAGCAAAGGCCCAAACTGAGGAAAAGTTAGCCAACTTAGTTAAGAAGAGGGATAAAACCTTTTATAGCTATATTAGGGAGCGAAGAAAGACCAAGGGAGGGATAGTGAGGCTTAATAAAGTGGAGGGTGGGTGGGCAGAGGGTGACAGTGAAAAAGCAGGGTTATTGAACAAATACTTCTGCTCAGTATTCACAAAAGAAGAGGAGGGGGACGTACCTAATCCAATCAACAGAAGCACTCTGGATAGGGGATCAATACCAGTCCATTCACAGAAGAAAGGGTTCTGAAAGAACTCCTAAAACTGACGGTGGACAAAGCAATGGGGCCTGATGGGATTCACCCCAGAATTCTAAAAGAACTAAGGGGAGAACTAGTGACACCACTGACTACCCTTTTTAACAAATCATGGGAGGATGGTGTGGTGCCTGAGGACTCGAGGAGGGTGGATGTGATTCCCCTTCACAAAAGTGGGAGCAAAGCAGAGGCAGGAAACCACAGACTTGTTAGTTTGGCCTCAGTGATAAGGAAAATGATGGAATCACTTCTGAAAGAAAGAATTGTTGAGTACCTAGAGGGCAACGGGGCACAGGACCCAAGGCAGCATAGATTCACAGTGGTAAGGTCATGTCAGGTGAATCTAATAGATTTCTTTGACTGGGTGACCAAAGTAGTAGACCAAGGAGGGGCTGTGGACATGGTCTACCTAGACTTTAGCAAGGCATTTTACACAGTCCCACACAAAAGATTAATAAACAAATTGGCCAGTCTGAGAGTCGGTCCCAGGGTGGTAGCCTGGGTAAAAAAACTGGCTGGACAACAGGACAAAGAGGGTAATAGTAAATGAAGTCCACTCCAAAGAAAGCGGTGTTACTAGCAGGGTACTGCAGGGTTCAGTACTGGGATCAGTCCTTTTTAATGTCTTTATAAGTGACATTGTGGAGGGACTGGAAGGAAAAGTATGCCTCTTTGCAGACGACACAAAGATCTGCAACAGGGTTGATACACAAAGGGGGGTGGAAAGGATGAGAAGGGACTTGGCAAGGTTGGAGGAATGGTCAAAAGTATGGCAGCTTAGATTCAATGCAAAGAAGTGCAAAATAATGCACCTGGGAAACAAAAACCCAGGAAACAGTACACAGTTGGGGGGTACTAACAACAACAAAATGGAAAGGGACCTGGGGTAGTCATATCAGATTACCTAAAGGTAAGCAAGCAATGTGAGAAGGCAGTAAGGAGGCTGGGGGATATTGGGATGTAGGGAGAGGCATCACCAGTAGAAAACAGGAAGTTGTTATCCCTCTGTACAGACAGTTGGTGAGACCTCATCTGGAGTATTGCATGCAGTTCTGGAGACCCCATCTCCGCAAGAAGATAGACAGGATGGACGAAGTCCAGAGGAAGGCAACTAAAATGGTGCAGGGTCTGCACTAGAAGCCATATGAAGAGAGACTAAAGGAGCTTAATATGTACTCCCTCGAGGAAAGGAGGAAGAGGGGGGACATGATAGAAACTTTCAAGTACCTCAAGAGAATCAACAAAGTCCAAGAGGGTAGCATCTTTCAGAAAAATAGATGCTCAAGTGTAACCCCCCTAAAAATTGGGGTTACTATAATGTCTTCCTAGGCCCCCTAATGCCCACTGTAAGGCTGGTGTCCTGTCTACAGCAGTTCTATTTGCCTACATGAGAGTGCCTTAGTAAGCCTCTGTGCCTGTCTCTTTAAGAGAGCATCTAGCCTGTGTTTGGGAATCAGTCTGGTCTGGGTCTGAGTAATTAAGGCACGTGACCAGCCTGACAGCCTGTTATATTGCTTCATTCTGCAGTCGCTCTTAGCACAGAGGGAGCCCTGTTAGGAAATTAGGTTATTTACTGTTTATCCATTGTAATAGTAATGTTAAAAAAGTTTGTCTAACTTGCTTTCATTTGCAGCCTGAACATTTGAATAGGAGCCACCATTTTGATTCTGGACTGCCAGTATTGGACCAATCGAATCTCTGGGGACATAAAATGGAAACTGTCCCCAGGGGTTGTATGGGAAAGAAATTCTGTAGCACTTGTAGTTTTAGTGGCTTGGCACCTAAATGGACCTGGAGGGGGAGCCCTTTCCATGACAGACAGTTCTCTAAGCCAACCAAACCTTGTGGATTACAGGGAAATGCCTGGAGCTGCCTGGAGCAGTGTGTGTCAGTCGAGAGTGGAAGTTGGAGAGTGAACAGCTCGAGCGGTCGAGTGGCTGCTCCTAGGAGGATCATAGGAGAATCAGCAGGAAGGCTCATTTGGCCTGCCTGCCACCTTCTCTGGCCTAGAGATTGCCTGTTGCAGAAGTCTGACTGTTCCAATTGCTAGCTTAGACCTGCAACAGAGGAAAGAGAGTGTGTCAGTACTACTTGCAAGTGGGACTGAAGACTTGCTCCAGAAGCAATCGGCCTACCTGAAAGAGAGAAGATAGCCTCGGGTTGAAAGGTTTGCGCAGTGAAGCTGTAATTAGCAAATGGACAATATCTAAATTGTGGCTCAGATATATAACTGATTTAAGTGTGCTGAATGTGTCTCATGGGTCGCGATTTGGTTCCCCACGGCAAAATTTGCTATGCCAGCTGGAGGCTTTCCAGCATTAGATAACAAACTTTTTTCAGGACTGTTCCTCCTGCTTGCCATCTCGGCCCAAGCCCCTACCCGCATTCCAGAGGTCATCACGGCGAAAGACTGGCTTGGGATTTGACCCCCTGCTCAACACCATCGAACAGGTAGCAACCACCAGAAGGTGAGTCATGTAGGCCCTGCTTTCCCCAGCACACCGCATCAATACCATGAGGTCTTCATCTCGCCTGTCCTACATCCTGGTCCGGGTTGTGTGAGTACAAATCAGAGTAGCTCCCTGCAACAACAGCTACAAATCATTGTGTGTCAACTGCTTGATCTGTTTTGGGTTATTGCTAATGGACTGAGCCATCCGGCTCGGGAATACAAATATTTGGGTTGTGCACATGCTGTTTTTCTTCCTAAAGGGCCCCAACAATAGCTGCAATGCAGCACCACCCCGGGCAACACTCCAGGCTAGCCTGTTTAAGATCTGGGAATCCAGGGTTGCAAGACTAATTATCAGGGACTTACAGTGCATGCTGAACCAGCCTGAAGTAAATCAGAGTGCCAATCATTTGACTAAATTCATGCCCCTCCCTTGTTCATTTCCTCAGAATAAACCTGATCATCTGTTTCACGTTTAACCTGGCTAGTGTACATATTATTAGTTGGGTCACAGTGAAAGGTTTTGCATTGTGTATTGTTGATCTTATTTTCAAGGGGGTCTCCAGGGCACTTGCAGCAGATCCAGCCCTGGTGGTAAGTGCAAGGGGTGTGAGCACATTCTTACTGTTATCTAGTGCATGCAAATGTTCTATGGTATTACTGTTTAGGCCACTAGAAGGATTGGTGAGTGGTTATAGCATCCCAGAGGGCTATACCAAAGCAGTCAAGCTACCCCAATACAATTCCTCTAGGTGGAGGCACCCATTCACAGAATTCAGGCCCCTTAACCTGTGCATATTCCCACAGGCAAGGGTAGTAGCCCATAGGATAGCCCCACCTAGGGGTTACACAAGAACAAGGGGGCACAATTTGAAGATAGAGGGGGGAAGGCTCAGGTGCAACATGAGGAAGTATTTTGTCATGGAGAGGGTGGTGGATGCGTGGAACGGCCTTCCTGCGGAGGTCGTGGGGTCAAAAACAGTGGGGGAATTCAAGAATGCATGGGACAGAAATAAAGCAATTCTGGTGGGGGGAAGGAAGAAGTAGACTGTTGGTTAACTAGGATCTGCAGCTTATTCAATAGGTAGGGAAATGGGCAGACTGGGTGGGCCATGCGGTCCTTATCTGCCATCAAAGTCTATGTTTCTATGTAAGGCCACACCTTGCCTGTTTTAAATACAAGAGCAAAGGTTCAGTAAGCACAATCCTGGCTAATACAGAGATTTTATCAAACACCTTGCACATTTTCTTTATATTTTTACAGGGATGCTCCTGGTGTGTGATCAAAATCAAACAATTATAGTGCCAGTGTCCCCCCAAAGCTGCTTGAAAGCCTGAAATTCATTCAAGTTAATTCTGTTTTCTTACTTTGCATTCATTCCATTATTTTTACATTTGAAAGGGGTTCTTGGTCTCATCATTTGCCTGATTCACAATTTGCCTAACCACTGCCGACAAGGTGACCCCCTCACTGGTCAGGTAGCACTTTAAATTTTAACATGCCAGTATGAGCTGAGGTCCCACTGCTTTGTTTCTTTCTTGTGTGGAAACCACTCTTTGACTTCATCTTTTATATAGTGTACCCTGGCCCATAAGGGGCTCACAGGTGACCACTGGGAGCTCACTAATTATAAGAAGGCCACATCTCTCCTTTATTTTTATTTTGTAAACAATTTTCAGTTTTAGCAGTTACAGTCATACACTAGTGAACCATAAGACCATAGTGTACATATATACGTATGCCATTCATTAACAATTACTAAATCTGTGATCATGAAGAGAAAAATTTAGATACATAGATACATAGAAATAGTCGGCATATAAGGACCGCCAGGCCCATCCAGTCTGCCCATTTTATTGCTTGTAAAAGCGGCCCATGATTCTACATAGTCGTTGACTATAGCTTTACATTCTCATCACTAGTGTTCCTTTATTCCTGTGCCATATAAATTTAAATCCTGCCACCATATGTGTAGCCCCTGTTCCCTGGAGCAGGCTATTCCATGCATCCACCACCCTCTCAGTGGAAAAGAACTTCCGTGCATTTTCTCTTGATCGGTCTTCCTCTAGTCGTATGTCATGTCCCCTGGCCCTGGAATTCTTTTTTAATTCCAGGGATATGCATACATACCCACCTTCCCTTTATTAACCGGACATTAATGGGCCAGATCTGTTCCCCCACTCGAACATACGGCTTCTAGCAAGCATCCCTGCCATTCGCGCTTCTCCCAAAAGAAAAGCATTTAGTGCCTCCCTTGCAGCTTTCAAATTTTTTACCTCCTCCTCTGTTGCCTTTCCCACTACTTCCCTTTCCCACCTTCTTACCTTTCCCTCTAATTCAATTTGGGTGGTTTCTGTCTTCTTTTTATATTGGGCAACAAACCTAATGATGGCTCCCCTTATAAATGCTTTGCCAGCTTCCCAGAATACCCCTGGGGATTTCACCGACTTCTCATTCATTTCTTTATAATACTGCCATTGCTGCTTAAGGTATTCAATCAACTCTTTTTGGCCCAACAGATACCTCGGAAATTTCCAAGGCGGGGGACCCTCACTCTGTTCCTTTCTTTCCAACACCATCTGGACCAAAGCATGGTCCGATAGGAGAATGGGACTGTGCTCAGTCTTTTGCACCCTACTCAGCCAAGACCGGGGTACATATATACAGTCTATCCTGGTCCAGGTTTTGTGCGGGTTCGAGTAGAAGGTAAATCCCTTCTCAGCTGGATGCCTAGCTCTCCAAAAGTCTATCATATCCAGGTCAAGCACCCCCTCCTGCCAAAGTTTCAACCTTCCTCCGTATCTACTCTTCCCTTCTGAGTGGTCTAACTCCCCTTGCATAACTACATTAAAATCCCCTCCCATGATTAAACCATTGAACTGCTCCCTCATCAGCACGTCCAAAATTTCCTGGTAAAAGGCTGGGTCAAAAACCGAGGGGGCATAAACATTTCCAAAAGTGATCTTCTCACCAGGTAGCACCCCTTCCACAAAAATATATCTCCCCCTCCACCTTATCTGCAACTACCCTCGTGCTGGTGAAGGGGGTTGTTTTACCTATCAGCACCGCTACTCCTCTTTTATGTGAATTATAAGGGGAAGCAAAGCACTTACCAACCCACCCTCTTTCCAGCTTACAATGCTCCTGGCTGGTTAAATGCGTCTCCTGTAGGAGGGCCACTTGAGTACCCTGACGACGCAAGGCCATCAAAATACTAGTACGTTTGATCGGCGATGAGATCCCCTTCACATTCCATGAGACAATTCCTAATGTTTTATATTTAGCCATGAGGCCACAGTACCTTTCCCTTCATCCCTTCCATTACCTCTATGTTGATCCAAATTCCCCCCATCCCAGGCTTACAGTAATTTGCAGAGTCACATACTAGCATTGCATTCTTCACTATTAGTAAAAGTGAGAGACATTCACCATCCTGTATCAAATCATATAGACATACCTGTAACACATCCCAAGTCCCACATACCCTCCCCTCCCTCCACCCTCCCTTCCCAATCAAAACATAAATCCCATCACTAGATATACCCCTCTAAACACTAACTGCCTCATTGCCATTCAAATCCAAGAATGGACCTACTTCAAACAAATGCAGACGTTCCGTTCCCCACCCCCCCCGCTTAATTAACTTCACACAGCATCCGCGTAATCTTCATACATAAATTCCCCACCGCTTATCATAAAGTCAACAATCCAACTATAATAACAGCTTTTAATTTCTAATGTCCTTAAACAGGAACTATAACTGTTCCCTCCTGGTGCTTCCAGCTTGATCCCCTTGCCCTGCCGGGCCTTCTCCCTCAACATGCCGAGATACTTCCCTCTCTTTAGTCCATAGGAAAGATTCAAGAAATTGCAGAGGCCTGAGGGCACCGCACTGCCCTAGAAACTCCACGCAGCTCCGCACACCCCCCACGCCCCCACTTACCTGACTTCAACAGTGTCCTGCTTTCCCAGGCTAAGGCCTGACCCCTCTAGCATGGCAAAGTTCCACCTCGGCAAGTCCTCCATTAGGACACATTTCGTCTCCCACAGCAATGCACCTTCCAGCAGTCCATCCAACTGGTTGTCAATCTGCACCCAGAGGGCTTTTCTCTTTTAACTTCTTTTCCTTTACTCCCTTTTTTCCTTTTTCCCTGCACCTCACAACCCTCTACACTCCACTCTGCACAGGATCCGTAATCACTCCAGCCAGGCACCAGGAAGGGGGGGCACAACCATGGGCAGAAGAAGAAAATAGGAGATTCAATTTCAAGCCCTCCAAAACATCCAACAACTTTAAGTCATTAACGATCTCGTAACCATTATGGCCAACATAACCTTTCTCCTCACAGCTTCTCCCGGTCAGCAGCTCTCATCCTGCCTTTTTCTTTAGATCCTCCACAAAGGCAGCCACTCTCTCTGGTTCCCAGAACAAGAATGTAGCCCCCTCATATTTGATTTTCAGAATCGCCGGGAATAACATGAAACAGTCCACTTTCAGCTCCCTGAGCTGGGTCAGCACTGGGTTAAAGGCTCTACGTTTCTTTAATATTCTGTTCAAGTAGTCCTGTACCAGGTAAAGCCTCTCTCCCTCATACCTCAGTTCTTTCATGTTCCAGTAGGCCCGCAGCATCTCCTCCTGATCTTGGTAGCTATGGAACCGAAAGATGATCTGTCTCGGGGGCTGCCCCACCGGGTGCCGTGCTGCAACTGCTCTATGGGCACGCTCCAACTTCAGCCTCCCTTTCTTCAACTTCATGCCCAACATATTTGGTAACTTCTCTGCACAAAAGGATAATATATCAGAACCCTCCTTCCCCTCAGGGAGCCCCCAAAGCTCCAAAACGCCTGGCATAGTTTTCCTGATAGTCGTGCTGCTCCACTAGTTCTGCAAGCTCCTTCTCTAGCTTGGCCACGCGGGCAGCCATCGGGTCCATATCATCTTCTAGCTTTGAAACCCGCTCCTCCACCTCAGTGACTCTGCCCGCTTGCGCTGTCATTTGCTCCATTAAATTCTGAAGTCGGCTATCAGTTTTTTGCTCCAGCTTGTTCCACTTCCCCTCCAGCGACTCCATCACTTGTTCCAATACCTTGCAGCCCTAAAACCACCATCTCCAATGCGCCCGAGGCGAGATCCAGACCCATCACTTCGAGGCTTTGCAGTGGCCTTTCCCCTGGCTTTTTATTGCTGATCGCTGACTTTTCCCGCGGTTGGAAGCAGATATTCCTCCATTCTTCTTTCCCCTTTTGATTTCTGCTCGTATTATATACTTCTATTCACGGAAGCTGCTAAATTAATATATTTATTTATAGCGGGTAAGAGAGCTGCAGGAACCCTCATCCTCACTGCTGGCTGCTCATCGGCACCCCCAGAATTCTTTTTTAACTGGAAGATAGTTTCCCTTTAACCTTGTTTACACCCTTGAGGTACTTGAACGTCTCAATCATATCGCCCCTCTCCCTCTCCCTCCTTTGCTCCAGGGTGTACATATTGAGGTCCCTCATTCTCTCCTTATAAGGCTTTTGATGTAACCCTCTGACCATCTTCGTCACCCTCCTCTGCACCACTTCCATCCTGTCGATGTCTTTACGAAGGTGCGGCCTCCAGAACTGCACACAGTACTCTGGATGAGGCCTCACCAAGGTTTTGTACAGTGGAACTATTACCTCCCTCTTCCAGCTCGTGATACCCCTCCCAATACATCCCAACATCCCACTTGCCTTCCCTACTGCCTTGGCTGCCTGCCTGGTGACTTTCAAGTCAGCTGTGATAATGACCCCCAAGTCCCTTTCCTCCCTTGTGACTGTCAGCAGCATGCCCTCCATCCTGTAGCTTGCTCCTGGGTTTTTACTCCCCACATGCATGATTTTGCACTTCTTTGCATTAAACCTCAGTTGCCACGCATCAGATCATCTCTCCAGCTTTTCCAGGTCCCTTCTCATCGTTTCCACCCCATTCTGGCATGTCTACTGTGTTGCAGATCTTAGTATCATCTGCAAACATGCAGACATTTCCCTCCAGCCCATCTGCAATGTCACTGATGAAGACACTGAAGGTGTCAGCGTGGCTCAGTTGGTAGCACATCTGCCTCTGGACCAGAAGGTCGTGGGTTCTCGTCCCACACTAGGATTGGACTTGCACCTAAAAATTGTTGGCATGTGAGTGCAGTATTGGGGAGTGCTGTACTTCTGGGGTGTGCCGTCCTTCAGATGAGATGTTAAACCGAGGTCCCTTCTACCCATCCTGGTGTTGTCCTGGTGGGTATCCAGGTGGAAGTAAAAGAACCCAGGGCACTCTTCACAAAGAGCAGGAAAACATTCCCGGTGTCCTGGCCAACATTCCCCTTCCCATTAACCGGTTCATGCAATTATCCAGACTGTGTGTGGGTGATGATGTGCGATATGGCCACCACCACACATTCAGTCACTTCACTACCAGTCTAGTATTGCTTGTAAAGCTCTTTGGGATACTGTGTATGAAAAGCGCTATATAAATACTGATTCTTCTTCTTCTTCTCCTCCACTCCTTTGAAGTCCAGCTGTGGACCTTACCCTTCTTCCTCCACAGTGAAGATGGAACAGAAGTATTTGTTTAAGATAGATGCTTTTTCCATGTCTCCCTCCACACACTCTCCCCTATCACCTATGAGTTTAGCTACCCCCCCAGCCTTCCTTCTCTTGCTGATGTACCTAAAGAATGTATTGTCTCCTTTTTCAGCAGAGTGAGCTATTCTCTCTCTTCCATTTAAGCCTGTGCGCACCATACATCCTTCCCTGCCTCCCTCAGACAATTCTGGTACACTTCTTTGTCCTCATCCCTTTGTGACTCCTTCTACCTTCTGAAGGTTAGTTTCTTGGCCCTCACCTTTTCTGCCACTGCCTTCGAGAACCAAAGCGGTTTCTTTCTTCTCTTCCTCTTACTTACCAGCCTTACACATTGGTTTGTGACTTCTATTATGGCTTCCTTGATGTGTGTCCATTTCTCCTCTACTCCCTGTGAGCACAATTGCCAGTAATTAACTCTGTCTCTGTATGAATTTAAAAAGGGAATATTTCTATTGGCTGTTTCAGCTAAACAGTATCTTGTACTCACTTATTTTATAGTGGTAACACTGAGACAACAGATTTGGATGTGAACTGCAATCAAAAGCTATTTATTTTCAGTATCACTGATAACATTACACACACTGACATTTGAACAACAGTACAAAATAATCCTAGGACATTTCAGTAGACTTCTGTCTATTCGGGTAATTTATCTTCTTACACAATCTTAACTGCATACATATGGGGCTCCTCCCATTTCTAGGCCCTTAAAGGAGTGTTCTTTCAAGAACAATCTTAATTAACACAAGTGCACAATTTCTTAGTACTAACAACCTTTGCTAGCATTAAACAATATCTTATTGCTTCTTATCTTTATGCATTTAATATGGAACCAGGATTCTTAAAAGACAGGTGTTAGGTAAACACCTTGAAAGTCTAAATATACTCAGCCCAATGTCTCAAGTTGTCTCTCATCTCCCTGACATCTAGAGATCTGAAGTGTCTTGAGTGGCTCTATGAAGAAGGTCTCTACCTGGTTCTTTGGAATCCTTTTTCTCCTCGAGGCTTGAAATAAACTGACAAAGTTAGTACAATTTCAATGTTTCTCTCTTTTTGGCCAAAGCCAAAATTCTTTGGAGTTTAGAAGAATAATAGCTTTTGAAGTCAGTAGAGTGCAGTAGATTTGAGGTTTCCTTCAGCGATGAAGTAGGCAGCACAGCTTCAGATGAAAGCGAGTTGGTAGTACGATGTCTTAGCTCTCGGAGTCCTATTTTATAGAAAACTTGTTTCCTGACAAATGACATGAGGTCTTAAAATGGCATAACAATGAACACTTGTCAGTCTCTCATTGGCTCAGCCATATCTCTGAGCAGAAGTTCTAACTTGGTTGGAAGTCTGAAGCCTACATGCCAGGTTATTCTCAGCTTATCAGACCTCGGGTCAGTATCTTCATGTCTATTGTACTTTTGACCTGTCCACGTGGTGACAATTAATAGACTTATAACCACAAGACCTCACACTGCACATGTTCAAGAATGAGGTGTTGGAAGTTGTGTCACTCGTAGTTAGGATGCTGAGGTTGCTAGTGGCAGATGATCTCCTGATAAGAGGCAGTTGCTCATTTTTGAGGAACCTGTCCATCGGCTGACTGTCTGGAGTTTTGGATCTATTGCAAGCTTCTTGGAGTTTGATCTGGTGACATAATAAATACTGAGTTTTGATTTTAAAATATATATTGACTTGTCAGTTCTTGCACAATGTTTGAGTTTAAGAATATGTCCCATTTAACATTTTAAAGGTTTTTGAAACTGGAAAGCTTGGAGAATATTGTCTGATGAAGGTTAATCAATGATTTCTTTACTGAGGTGGGTCCATATACCTGAGTTGAGTACTTGCAGGACTGCTGGGCTGTAGAAGCTTAGAAATAAATGTTTTATGACAGGCTGTTTAATGCATATCTATGGCTGCTGAGATTAAGATGTGCATCTTTCTTTCATTTTATTTATTTTTATTTTATTGTGATCTCGGAATAACACCTTTTGAGAACAAGCTCATTGCATAGGTTCCACATCAGAGTTAAACATTGTTAACATAAGTGATTGCTGTTAAGCAGCAAGAATTAAATACAAAGTAAACTATACATGCAGTGTTAAACTTATGCAAAAAGGTAACAAAACAACAAGTTGGCATTGTACAATGTACGTAAAAATACAATTAGAAGCAAGAGAGTGAGAGGTAGTAAGGGTAACAGGTTAGACAGGCTAAGACATACATAATAGACTGGAAGACTTACATAGGGGAGGGAGAAGACATCAGCCAGAGAGGCTTCATCATAAGGGGTAGGGGGAAGAGGAGATATTTACAAGATGTGGAAACAGGTTCAGGTGGCAGGCAACTTTAGGGATGAAAATTGAGGGGAAGATATTGGAAGGATTAGAGGGAAATATATTAGAGGAGCCGATAACTAGAGGAAAATTGCTTTGGAAGGCCAATGAAATTAGGAACCAAGAGTAGAAAACTGTGGGCCATCTAAGTGTTGCCCTGGGAGGAGAGTATACAGTGTCAAGCCCCTGTAAGAGTGAGGGGATTAGTGAAAGCAGTCACAGCTGGAATTTGCAACAAGATGGTTCCTTAGCTTTTGTTTGAAGGGGCCTAACGTGGTTATGGAAGAAAAGACCGGGGGTAAGGAGTTAAGCCAATATGGAGCTCGATGGGAGAAAGCCCTCTGTCCTTGGGAGGTACAACAGCGTGGGATTTTGAAAAACATACTATCAGTATTTCTGGTGCAGCGCTTATTATCGTGCGGGGTGAGGAGCTTCTGTACCCCAGGTGGCACCAGGCCTAGACATATTTTTTTAGCCATCAGACAGGTTTGGAATTTGAGCCTTCCTTCAAATTGGAGCCAGTCTGTCTTAACATACAAGTCACACGTATGTGTGAATCTTGCCAAACCGGCTGCAAGGTGGCAGGCTTTGTTTAGTGCCACTATAATCCTGCGGAGTGCCATGACAATTGTGGAGCCATAGATTATTAGACATTAGTCTATTAGCGATACTGCCTAACTAAGTATAGCTAGAGTAAGAGCCTCTGTGGTCAGACTATTTTTATGCCTGTATAGATGACCTACGCGCCAATTAACTGCCGTAGCAGTATTGTCTACATGGTAGACATAAGTCAAAGCACTGTCAACTGTTACCCCTAAGTATTTAAAATGCGAGAGTAATTCCAAAGGTGTCCCAACCTTATTTGAGATGTTAAGAGGGTAAGTACAATGTTTATTGTGGGAGCTAGAGAACAACATTGTTTTTGTTTTCTTATTGTTCAAGATGAATTTTTGCTCACTGAACCAACTTTCTACCTTTGAAAAACTCGTCTTGAAATTTATTTCCAGTTGCTTTTGGTCAGGATCACTTACGAACAGGACTGCATCATTCGCATAAAGCAGAGTTTGGCACTGACAGGAGTATGGGAGCTGGCTTAGGAATAGATTTAATAATAACGAACCCAATATAGATCCTTGGGGGACACCAGATCAGACAGGGCTGCTAGTAGATAGGACATCAGCAATCTTCACTTGCTGTGAGCGGTTTGAAAGGTAGCTCTCAAACCAAGCAACAGTGTCACATGCAAGCCCAATGGACTCTAATTGTTCAAGCAGAAGGACATGATGAACTGTATCAAATGCTTTCATTAGATCAATAAAAACCACACGAACAAGGGCACCCTGATCCAGGAAGTTGTGGATATGACCTGTAAACTCGAACAAAGTAGTAGTGGTGCTGTGCCCTTGCAAAATCTGTGTTGTTGCAGACAGTGAATTTGATATTTTTCTAGGTAGTCAACCAGTTAATCCATTACAATTCTTTCAAATGCTCTTGATAACAGCGGAAGGATCAAAATGGGTCTATAGTTACTGTGAGATGTGCGGTCCCCACTCTTATATACAGGTGTCACTAAGGCAGCTCTCCATATCTGCAGGAATTGACAGTATCTCAGTGAGGCATTGATTATATGTGTCAAAGGAGCGAGTATTTCATCCAGAGTTACTGCCACAAATTTAAGGTCCAGGGAGTCACCACTGAATCTAGCCTTCCCTAGAACCCTAAGTATTTCCTAACTTCTCCCAGGGAGACGTCTTAAAGGTGGAAAGGAGGGTCGGCAGGTGGCTGGTCTTCAGCACTAGCATTATGCCTCGAGTTGGAGTGATGGAAGCAATCAGGGGGAAGAACACCTTTCAGATCAGAAAAAGCATCATTAAATGTATTAGCGATGATACAAGGATCCAGAATGGGTACCCCATCGATGTTAAGCATGGTAGAGCGTGTCTTGTTATCTTTCCCAGTTACTTCCTTAAGGTTTGACCAGAAATTTCAGCTATCGCTCCAAGAGCATGTGAGGGCATCCTTAAAGTACTGGTTCTTTGTGGTCCATATGGTCGTTGTGCAGTCATTTCAGGCTTGTTTGTGGTTCTGGATGTCAGTCTGTTTACCAGTGGCTCGGGATCTATGCCACAAATGGTCTCTCACCTCCATACAATCGAGGAGTTCTGGTGAAAACATGGATTGTTGTATCCATTGATTTTACACTTTTTTAGTGGGGCAACATTAAATTGGAGTATAAATTGCTCAAGTGCAGAGTCATTTGAGCAGGAGGAATAGACTAATCACCAGTACTGATAACAGAGGTCAGCTTTTAGCAATTCAAGGTGCCTACTCTTAAGGACCCTGTTTATGACTGTTTTGGCTGGGAGTCTGGATTAGTTACTAGACCAGCAGAAAGGACAGGGGAATGGTCACTGCAAACATCCAGGAGTACTGTTGTGTGAGAGATGTGTTCAGGATGGTTTGATAGTACCCAGTCCAGTAGGGTGGATGTTCCAGTCTTATAATTCACCCTGGCTGGGGTATCAACTAGCTGGGAGAGGTTAATTGATTTGGCAGAATCCCATGGCTGACGTACGTATTGTGCCTACGTACCCCTCCTATCCCCCTTTTGCTAGGGTTTCCTGAACCTGTAATCCTATCCTGGTAAAGTCTACCCTTCTGAAGTCTAAGACCCTTGCTTTTGTATGAGTTAACTGAGTCCCTGTGTCCACTTTGAACCACACCATATGGTGGTCACTGGACCCTGGTTGACCTTCCACCTGGAGTTCTGCCACTCTATCCCCACTGGTCAGTACCAGATCCAGGATAGCTCTGTCTCTAGTGGGTTCTCGCACCAGCTGTCTGAGTTCTGCCCCTAGAATGGAGGCCTTGAAGTCCCTTGCCCTAGCTGAGGCTCCTGCTGGGATGGACCAGTTAATGTATGGCATACTAAAATACCCCATTAATAGGACTTCCCCTTTTGCCATCATCTCTTGTATGTTCTCCAGCAGTATCTCATCAATTTCTTCTCCCTGAGCAGGGGGTCTGTAGATGACCCCTGTGCAAATAGCTGTTCCATTGCCTGGCTCAAGGGTGACCCATACTTCTTCTGTCTGCCTGAGTGCTCTGAATTGTTGTTGCCTTGATGTTATCTCTGATGTAAACGGCTACTCGACCACCCCTTTTTGCCATCTCTGTATTTTCTGAACAGCGCATAACCTGGTACATTTATGTTCCAGTTGTGGTTGGTGGTGTACCATGTTTCAGTTATGGCCACTATGTCCAGATCTGCCTCCATAATTGCAGTCACCAGGTCTGGGACCTTGTTCCCGAGACTGCAGGCATTGGTGCACATAACCTTCCACGAAATGCTGTCCTCTTTTTTTCCTATCTTGCATTTGTCTCCCTGATTCCCCACCCTGTATCTGTCCCCTTGTTTCCCCATCTTGCATTTGTCACCCAGTTTCTTCCCACGGTTTTTAGTGCTATCCTGCTTCCTTTTCCCTACCTGTCCCTGTGTCTGTGATACAGTTAGGAGTGGGTACTTGTCATTGTGTACTACTATACCACCATCACCCCAGGTAAGTTTAAATCCTTCTCAAGGAAGTTTTTTAACTTCTTGGAAAGGACTGTGGTTCCCACCTCAGAAGGATGCAGGCTGTCCCTTTTATACATACTCCCATCCTCCCAGGTGGGACCCCAGTCTCCCACATAGCCAAAACCCTCACTCGTGGACCATTCCTTCAGCCAAGTGTTGAAGTCATGGATTCATTGTGTCCTATCCTTCCCCTATGCCCTGGGATGGGCAGCACCTCCAAGAAGGACACAGAGGTTGCTGTCTGCTTGAGGCCCCTCCACAGTTTCCTAAAATCTCCCTACACTTGACCTACATCTTTCTTTTCCCCTGTGAGATCATTTGCCCCCAAGTTAACTAGCTGACTTTGGTCAGTCAGATAGTTCTAGTAAAAGTATAGGTGCATAAGTAAAGTTTTCAGGTCCAATTAGCTACTAGAGCCAAAGACAGGACCTGCCACTACAATGGTCAAATGTTCCATTTTTTTGGGCCCATGTATGAGTCCAATAGTTTTTTAGAACAGGCCATATTGCCCACATTGACTACATCCATTGGGAGTGCATTCCATGCTTTTACAACCCGTTGATTGAACCACCTAGCTCTCCTTGTGGTGTTGTACTTTTCTCCCAATAATTGCTTTGTATGTGATCTTGTTGCATGTGTTGTTTTTTTCTTTCCTGCCAAGTGCCCCAGTGTCCCATATAACTGCATCTTTAAAAGCTCTGTAGGCAAAACACAGATCCCACTTAATCTACGGTAGGCCATTGAGTAAAGATTGACCTTTTGCAACCTGTCTTTATAATTGAGATGCTGTATATTTTTAATTTTTCTTGTATATCTCCTTTGTACCTGCTCCACCTTATTTGATATACCTACTGTCTGTGGCACTGAAAACGGGGCCCCATATTCAAGATTGGGTCTAACCAAGACTGTATATAATAGCACCAGTTCCTCTTTCCTTTGACTTTTTATATTCCTGAGTATATTCCAAACAACCTTATTACTTTTATTTACTGCCTCTGCATTGTGTTTGTTAAAACTGAGGGTGTTGGATATGTATCCTCCTAAATCTAGTTCACTGTCTTATTTCTTGTACAGGTTTATCATTTAAACTATATTGGTGCATTATGTTGTTCCCACCAAAATGCATCACTCTGCATTTCAGTTCATTAATTTTTAGTTTATGTGTCCTAGCCCATGATTCCCTTGACAGTAGCTGACTCTGCAGTGCCTTAGCTGACTTTACATCGTTAACTACCATCCCTATGGCAGCGGTTGTTTTCTGCTGCTTTTTGGCTGCTGGATTGGAGTGGAGTTGTGGTCCGGTGTCCTTTGGGGAGTGGAGAGGAGGAGCTGTGGTTGTTTTCTGCTGCTTTTCGGCTGCTGGATTGGAGTGGAGCCGTGGTCTGGAGGCAGAGCGGAGGTACTGTGTTGGGACTGGGCTGTTGCGCTTCCTATGGAGCTTCGGTGGTTGATGGGGCTGCTTCGATTCTGCTGACTGGATAATTTTCACCTTTTTGGTGAATTTGCTGTTCTCCCTACCCCAACCTGAACCTGGGGGGTGCTGTTGGAGGGATTGATAGTGTGGAGGACCGGGCATGTAGTCGTCAGAGGACAAACGGCGGGTGCGTGATCTTTGTTGGTCTTGATGGGGGGGGCTGAAGAGCATTTCCCTCACCTAGATCTATCACGCTTAGATTCCCCATTGGTGTTCTTCTCAGGGGTGGTTTGATGGCTGGAGAAGATCAGAAAGAAGCAAAGAAGTAGAATTCAGTGTGGAGGCCTACTGATTTTTGGGCCTAAATTAATCTGAGAAAGTGATCTGCCGAGAACTGCTTGAGGTCCACAGCCCAGAGTTTACTTTGGATATACGGTCAGACTTTTTCCTATTATGTTCTCGTGCCTGGTGGACAGTGAGAGTGTCCTGTCTTGCTGTAGACAGACTAAATGATACATTATGGACAGTGAGAGTGTCCAGCTTTGCTGTAAATGATATACTGTACCCCCACCTGAAGTGAGAGATTGGTTTGGGGAGACATTTTTATTATTTTATTTCTTTTTCTCTGGTGAGGTGAGAGGTCCCAGAGGTCATAAACTGTTTGCTGGAGAGAACAGTGGCAACCTCTTCTTCGAACTTCAAACTTATGCTTACAATTTACAATCTACTCTGTTTTATTTATATTGTGTTTATTTATTGTTGAATGGTGTGAGGTGTATGATTGAAAGTTGAGGTGATTGAGTGTGTAGTGTGGTGTGTTTGGTGTAAATTTATTGTGGGTGCTCTGAGTGTGTGAAGATGTGTCAGGGAGTTGCTGGGATGGTCAGGCATTATTCCTCCTCCCAGCTTAAAGACCTCCACCCTTCTAGGTGTCCCCCACTATGTCCAGAGGTATATAGATGGTGTAGGGCTCTGGGGATTGTGAGGAGGAGGAAGGTGGGGGCAGGCTCCTGGAGGGGGAATGGAAAGGAGTGGACGGATTGGGATAGTGAGGACAAGAGGACGCCCTGGGGTGAAATGGGTTCAGGAGAGGGGTCCTCCTTGCCTGATTCCCATACCCAAGGGCTCTGCTTGTGGCAGGCAGGTAGCTCGGTCTTCACTGGTGACTCATCCTACATGGACGGTGTTATGTAACGCCAGGTCCATTAAGAACAAGACTGCTATAATAGCTGATCTTGTCGGGTCATTGGACCTGGCGTGCATCATCGAGACCTGGCTGTATGACAACGATGGCCCTATTTTTGTTTCAGCTATACCAGCTGGGTACTCGGTGATACATCATCCGAGGTTGGATCATAGGGGCGGGGGAGTGGCAATCTGTTTTAGAATGGAACTGAACCTGATGGAGGTACCAGTAGGAATCACCAACTCCTTTGAATGTATCATGGGTGAGGGTGTGGGGTGCAGGATTCTTCTTATTTACCATCCATCAGGTAATGGGAATGCTTTCCTGCGGGAAGTTGCGGACTTCATTGTCGACAGGAAATTGGGATCCTCCAGATGGCTGATCCTGGGGGATTTCAATGCCTGGGTCGATGATGGACTCTTGCAGTTTGGTCAGGACTTCCTCCAGCTGATGAATTTGCTGGGCTTCACACAGGTTATTTCCTCCTCGACCCATTTGAATGGTCATTCATTGGACTTAGTGTTCCTCCTGGGGATGGAGATATCTGACTTGGTGGTGGAGCCAGTCAGATGGTCTGACCATCACACCATTGGGTTCAGTTTCTTGGCCCCCCCGGTAGGTCATCCCCTATGGAGATGGTCTGGTACTGCCCTTTGAGAGGTGTTAACCCGGAGGGCCTGATGGCGGTGCTGGACCTATCGAGTCTGCCGAGTGAATGTATGGATCCTAGGGACCTGGTTCTTGACTATTATAAGGCAGTAGTTGCGGCCCTGGATTCCATTGCTCCTGTTCGTGTTCATCCCCTCACCTTTCGCTCCAAGTCTCCTTGGTTTGATGAGACTTTGAGGAAGTTGAGGAGAGTGGGAAGAAGGCTTGAGAGATGTTGGCGGAAGTCGGGTCTGGGGTGTGACAGGCTTAGTTTGATGGACCATTATTGGGTCTATCAATCAGCAATTACCCGTAAGAAGGCAGAATTCCTGTCCAGGGAAATTGCTGCTGCGCAGAATCAACCGGCCCAGCTCTTCCGGACCGTGGACAGATTGTGCAATCCAATCTGTCTTCAGCCCGAGACAGCGTTCTCACAAGAACTTTGTGAGGAGTTTGTTCGATTATTCGCAAATAAGGTTGCCACAATCTGGTCCAATCTCCTCTAACTCTTTCAAATAGGAGTTGTGGTGGTTGGCAGGAGATGTTGGACACCCAATTTGTGTGGTTTGACTTTGACCTGCCCACAATCAATGACATAGTGGTGATCATCCAGTCACTGCGACCAACCAACTGTAGTTTGGACGCGGGCCCCACTCGCCTTTTAGTAGGATGTGTGGATAAAATCGGCCCAGTCCTTGCCAAGATAGTCTGGTTGTCTTTAGAGAAGGAAATCATTCCTGATCCCTTGAAGGAAGCCGTGATTCAGCCCCTTCTTAAAAAGCCTTCCTTGGACCCGGACTAGCTGGCTAACTACAGGCCTGTCTCTAACCTGCCTTTTGTGGGTAAGGTTATTGAGAAGGTGGTTGTGTCACAGTTGGATGGTCATTTGACCAGCCACAATGTCTATGATTCTCTCCAGTCCAGATTTAGGAAGAGACATAGTACCAAGAAGGCCCTTGTTCGGGTACTAAATGACCTTCTAATACCGAGAGATCGAAAGACCTGTTTCATCTTGGTCCTTCTTGATCTCTCTGCAGCATCTGATACCGTTGACCATAGAGTGCTTTTGGAATGCCTGTGGTTTATCTGTGGACTATCTGGCCCGGTCCTCAGTTGGTTTCGATCATTCCTTGAGGGTAGGATTCAGAGGGTGGTGTCTGGGATTTTTTCCTCGGCATCACTCCCCCTATCCTCTGGGGTGCCGCAGGGCTCCATTTTGGCGCCCATGTTGTTTGCGGTATATATACTACCATTGGGAGTGATTATTAGGCAGTACAGCTTGAGTTTTCACTGCTATGCAGATGATACTCAGCTGTACATGTCCTTTGTGCCGACCAGGGTGATGTTGCCTCAGTCTTTAACTGTCTCACCGAGATCCAGGACTGGATGACTGTGAGTTGGTTGCGGTTAAACCCTGAAAAAACTGAAGTGTTGGTCATGGACCCAGGTCGTCGGGAGGTGGGTTTGCTGACAGGATCACCCTCGGGTCTTTGGCTTGGGGGGGCCCAGTTAGATACCTCAGACCGGGTGCGGAACCTGGGCATTATATTTGATGACTGCCTGACCCTTAAACATTAGGTGTCGGCTGTTGTCAAAACCTCTTTATACCATCTGAGGAATATAGCCTGGGTGAAGCACCTGGTTCCTGCTGATGACCTTTCAATGTTGGTCCTCACCTTCGTTACCTCCTGCCTTGACTACTGCAACGCCCTTTACCTAGAGCTACCAGGGGTTGATATCCGCCACTTCCAGTTAGTGCAGAATGCGGCGACCAGGCTTTTGACTGGTACATCTAGGACCAGTCATATAACGCCTGTCCTCCGTGGACTGCACTGTCTGGCAGTACAGTGGTGGATCTCCTTCAAGGTCGGTTTGCTGACTTATAAGGCCCTACACGACCAGGGACCTAGTTACTTGCAAGATCTTCTTTGTCCCTACTGTCCCCTCCGTCCTCTCCAATCCACCAATGAGGGATTGCTAGAGATTCCCAGGGTCCGCTTAAAGACATCTGGGGCCAGATCATTTAATTTTATGGCCCCAACCCTGTGGAATTCTCTACCTCATCGGGTGCGAGATTGCCTGACTGTCCAAAGTTTTAAATCAGCATTAAAAATGTACCTATTTAGCCTGGCGTATTCTGATTTTTTTTTTTTTGTATAATCTTTTTTTTTATTATTTTCTCTTATGTCAACAGACACACGATATATAGACAGACAGTCATACATGTATATTACTATTAATATGTACAACAGACACATAAATAGATGCACTTCCATACAGTTATTCTTACATCCAATGATCCTGCTCCAGACAATTGATTCTAAAAACTCATTTAGGATACTGAAAGGAAAAACAAGACAGGCCAATATCCAAATTAATTATTGAATCTATATACTGTAGGTGCCAGTACACATCACCCTTGAGTGCATCCACCCTCAGGTACGTGGGGGTGGGGAGCGGGGGTGGACACCCATCCAGTCAGTCCCCATCTACCTAGACCAGTCCCTCACATAGGGTGGTCATCTCTTGCATTTCAAGTGTAGAAAGAAATGGCGCCCATTCCCCATAAAATACCTCTGATCTGTTCGCCAGAATCAATGATAGTCGTTCCAATGCCAAGTTTTGCAATATTAACTGGTGCCACTGCTGGATGGTAGGTATGGCATTATTAACCCAGGTATTCTGAATGCAATGCCTAGCCATCACCATAAGGATCCTGATCCAACGTGGCATTGCCTCCCATTCCTCCACCTCATCCACATTTAGACCAAATAGCCCTTTGATAGGATCCAACTGGATGGGGTTCCCCGCCATCAGCTCCACTTCTTTAAATAACTTTCCCCAAAAGGATCTCAAAACAGGACAGCCCCAAAAACAATGCGTATATGTCCCCACCTCTCTTTTGCATCTCCCACACAGCAGGAAGACAGTCAGATGGGCCCTGTGCACCACCGCTGGGGGATAATATAGCCTGTGCAGAAACTTAAAATATGCTTCTTTAAACCTGTTACAAATCAACAGGCCCCTGTGTCCCGACAATAATTTTTGCCAATTCTCTTCAGAGATTTCCCTCCCCAAATCTGTACTTCACTGTTGCTTTACCTTCTGAGTGTAATCCGGCCATCCCTGTTTCCTAATCTTTGCAGCTTTCCCAATAAATCCTTTGGGATCCCTCTGTGCTCCCAATATTACTAATTCTACCGAGTCCCATCCCTGTCCTTCCGGCTTCTCTCTCTCCATTTTACCTATGAATGTTTTCACTTGGAGGTATCGAAACGACTGCTGCCCCTGCAAACTCAGATTCTTTTTAATATCCTCTAATGGAAGCAACATCCCTCTACCAATCATACTACCCACACACTTTATCCCCCTCTTTTCCCACTCCCTAAATCCTCTATCCTCTAACCCTGGTAAAATAAAAGGATTCCTCGCCACCGGCATCAGTATAGTTTCCCCTTTAACTATCCCTCTCACTTTCTTTAACATCTCCCAAGCGTCCAAGGTCATTCCCACCAATGGATTCCAGCCCCCCTGGCTCCTATATGCCAGTGGTCCCTTACTGTGCAAGTAGGCCGATAACCGCCCTATGTACCCCTCCAGCTCCAGCGTCACCCAACTTGCTACCTCTGGCCTGAATACCCAATCTGCTATATACCTCTGCTGGATGGACAAATAATAATTTAGCAGATCAGGGAAATTAAGACCTCCCTTAGCTACTTCTGCCTTAAGTCTGTGGAGTCGCATTCTTGGTCTTTTCCCTCTCCATATAAACTGAGCAAATACCTTTTCTAATTCGCCAGCATCCCTCCGTGTGATTCGTATAGGTAGCATCTGCATAGGGTACATTATTCTAGGTAAAACATTCATTTTTAATACATTTATCCACCCCAACCATGATACTGGCAGCTGCATCCACCTTCTTAGATCTGATTCTATTGTTTTAATCAAGGGAGCATAGTTCAGGTCATACAAAGATCCAATTGTTCTTCCCACATTGATACCAAGGTACTTCATACTTGTGGATTTACATTGCATACCCCACCGTTCATCTCATATTTCCTGTTTGGGGAAGCACAGCATTTCCGATTTATTCAGATTTATTTTATAGCCAGAGAACTCTGAAAAGCCCTCTACCAATTGCAGGAGTGATGTCATAGAAACCTCCGGTTCCCGCAGAAACACCAACATATTGTCTGCATATAACGTGACCTTGTGTTCCGTGTTGTCCGTCCCCCTCACCCCCTGAACCCCCCGACACTGCCTGATCGCTGCCGCCAACGGCTTCAACACTAAGGCAAATAGTAGTGGTGAAAGCGGGCAGCCCTGCCTGGTTCCCCTTTCCAGTTTAAAGGGAGCCGTAGGGGTTCCATTAACTATAATACTGGCCCGTGGGGATCGGTACATTGCTCTGACCCACCATACGTATGGGTCACCCAGACCAAACCGGTCCAAAACCTCAAAGAGGTACTCCCACTCTACCCTATCAAAAGCCTTTTCAGCATCCATTGATATGACATATGTCTTCCCCACATCCTGGCCTGACTTCCAAACCACATTGAGTAATCAACGTATATTATGATACGATAACCTCCCCTTAATAAACCCGGTCTGGTCTGGGTAAGCCAACAATGGCAGGTATTCCTCCAACTTCAAAGCCAACACTTTGGCAAGAATCTTGAGATCACAATTCAGCAGGGCAATTGGCCTATATGAGGCACAATCAAAGGGGTCCCTACCCCCCCTTTGGGACCAGGCATATCGTGGCATCGTAACATGTATCTGGGAGGCACGGTACTTCCTGCCCCTCTTCCACTTTGAAAACCTCACTTAGCGTCTCTGCCATCTGACCCGCTAGTGTCTTATAAAACTCTATAGGATATCCATCCGGCCCACTCGCTTTCCCCAACTGGAGCTTTGCAATCGCTTTTAGTATTTCTCCCTTTGTCAAGGGTTGGCCCAAACATTTTCTTTGCTTCTCCATGAGGCCAGGTAGGTTAATCTTATCCAAAAAATCCTGCATTCTCTGTTTCCCCCAACCCCCTCCGCCCTATACAGGTGAGCATAAAATTCCCGGAAATGCTCTCTCATCTGTTTCTCCCCTCGCTGCACCCTGCCCTCCTTATCCTTAATCCCTGTTAACCTAACAGGGCACTTCCCCCCCTTCATTAATCTCACAAGCAGTGGGCTTGGTTTGTTGGCCCATTCAAACACCTGCCTCTTACAATAGAACCAAGAGGTTCGGGCCTCCCCCCTTACCAGGGAGTTTAATGCCTCTCTTGTCACCATCAACAGACACTCCACCTGCCCTGTCTCTCCTCCAGCAACTCGCTTTTCCAGCTCCTTTAACTGCCTTTCCAGCCCTTGCCTTTTGTCCCACCTCTCCTTCTTAATTCTGGCCATATACACTATTATGGAACCTCTAATGAAGGCTTTCCCTGCATCCCAATAAACTACCCTATCCACCTTTGTGCCCCCGTTGGTCTCCTTGTATAGTTCCCACTGCGTTTTCAGGTATTCCCGAAAATCCTTATGTTGGAGCATATATGTAGGGAACTTCCACTGTGGCCTTGTATCTCTCTTCTCCTGCATTTGAAATCTACCCACCACCATAGCATGGTCCGATATATGAATGGGGCTATGCGAGACATCTATAACCCTTCCATGCCAAGCCCTAGGTATCAGGATATAGTCTAACCTTGTCCACGTTCCATGTGGGTTGGAATAAAACGTATATTCCCGAGTCCCCGGGTATGCCATTCGCCAGCTATCTACCAGATCCAATTCTGACATCCCAACCCTCCACTGAACCACTGCCTCCGGTGCTCGTCCCTTACCCTCTGAATGATCCAATATGGGATCTAAAGTACTATTAAGGTCTCCTCCTAAAATTAGGCTTGGGAATTGCTCTCTAGTAATCAGATCCAGTAATCCCGGGAAGAACTGTGGGTCATACTGGGCTGGGGCATACACATTCCTCAATGTAATTAACTCACCATAAAGCTTCCCTATCAGGAATATGTATCTACCCTCCCTACTGTCCTTTACAATTCTATGACCCTCTAGCGGCAGATTCTTATTCACGAGGATGGCAACGCCTCTCTTACGGGATGAGTAAGAGGACGCAAAGCACCTACCCACCTAGCCTTGTGCCAGTTTTGCGCGCTCCGCATCCGTCAAATGCGTCTCCTGCAATAATGCAATTTGTGCCCCCTTTTTTCACAGCGCAACCAGCAGCATGGGTCGTTTAATCGGATTTGCAGTCCCCTTCACGTTCCAGGAGACTACCACCATTTCCTGCTTGTTAGTCATCTAATTGTATCGTATGTTCCCCACGTCCATCCAATTAATTCCCCCATGTACTCTCTCCAATCCCCCACATCCCTTGTCCCATCATTGCTTTCCCATCCACAACAAACAGTGTAAAACACATTTAAACAGTTTAACTATATACACAATAACAAGAACAGTATTCCCTCTGTAAGAACTTTCCTGATACTCCCTTTTCCCTACCCTCCCCCATCCCCTTCTTTAAGTTCCCTTTAGCATAACCTGTTTCCATACCAGGTTCCCCCCTCCTTGACACTAATTGCAAATTCCGCATGAAGTGTCTACAACACACCTCAAAAATACACATGTGCCCCCCCGCTCTGCCCGTGAGCAACTCCCGTTTTATCGACCTGCTTCATACAGTCGCAGCATTGTGAAGTTATGTTATCAGACAATGGAGAGTGGCAATAAAGTACAAAGGAGGTCGAGCAAAAGCAAACTGGCAAACAGGCAGCGCCCCACCTTCAAAATCCCTTTCCTCCCAGCATTCACCAGACAACTCCCCAAGACCATCAGGAAGACCCCCCCCATTCATGTTCATTCCATGTTCGTCGTGGCTTATCCTTCTCCCCTTCTTCCCATTCCCAGCTATTTGCAATACCACACAGACAGAGTGGCATTTTCATTCTCTTCAGTGCAGTTTAACTGCATCTCCAGCGTGGCTGCAGATATTTCAATGGCACAGATAAAATATATTCTCTCCTGGCGCCGTCAGGCCTCCCCCTTATCCCCCCCCACCGAGTCCTCACAGTACTTGCCATCATGTCCCCATAGTTCTGAATAGCCATATTTCATGTTCCTCTCAATGCAGCTTTCCCCGTGAGGCCTGGCCGTGACTCAGTACTCTGCGCCATTTCCCTTCCATCATCTTCTGCCAAACGTAGCCTCATGGTTCACTGTTCCAGTCGCCATCTCTCCTATATTATTAAACAAAGAAAAAATGGAGAAAAAGAAAAAACACTTCACCTATCCCCCCCCACACACACATCTTAATGTCTCTGGGAATCTCAGTGACACCGCCATAATTTCCCCCAAACTGTCCAACGCTGTATATCATTCTCATAATCCCATGTATCTCACTAGTCCAAGTTTCACTTATTAATTTTCTTCTACAGTTCTGCAATGAATTGCTCAGCTTTACACAGTTCCCAAAAGGAATAAGTCGCTCCCTCGTGCTTTATTTTCAGTACTGCTGGGTACACCATAAAGTTCTCAATTTTAAGATTCCATAACTGGGCCATCAGACCATTAAAGGCCTTCCTTCTCTGCAACAGTCTCATTGAGTAATCCTGGGAGATATATAGGCACGTGCCCTGGTACTCCAATGTTCCTGCTTCTCGATATGCTCGCAGGGTCGCCTCTCTATCTTAATAGGAATGGAAGCGAATGATAACTTGTCATGGGGGCATCCCCCCGGAGGCCTGGGCATCATAGCACGATGCGCCCTTTCCAGCTTGAATTTTCCATTTTTTGGCTGCAGCCCCAGCAACTCTGGCAAGGTCTTTGCACAAAAACTCAGCATATCATCCCTTTCCGCTCCTTCTGGCAATCCTCTGAGCCGTAAATTTAGCCTTCTATAATAATTCTCCTGATAGTCCATCGCATTCTTCAGTTCCTCCAATTCCTTTTGCAGGTGCACTACTTGGCTCGGCACTTCCCCTGTATCATCTTCCAGTCGTGATATTCTCTCCTCAGCCTCTGCAATCCTGTTCATATGGGCCGCTTGCTGCTCTAATATTTCTTGCAGCTTGAGATCTATCTTGCCCTCGAGCTTGAGTAGTCTGGGTTCTAAGGCCGCTATCACTTGGTATGTCACCTCGCGGCCCAGGGCTCCAATTTCGGCTGCTGACAATGAGATTATCTCCGTGCTTTCACCTGTAGCAGAGGCCGTAGAGGTCACCGCTTTCTTACCAGATTTGCCAGTCTGCCTCTGGCTTTTTCCACCTCCTGCCACCAAATATTCCTCCATTCTTCCCTCCAACACGTGCTGCACCAATAAATTTTCCGATGACAGGTCAATTTTCTCAATTAATTTTACTTTTAATTGCCCGTCGAGACAGAGCAGCACGAAAGCACGTCTATTCTCTCAGCCGCTCATTAGCGCCCCCTGTATTCTGATTTTTAAGTATCATTTTGTGCGATTGATTTTATGATATTGTTTTAATTATATGTATTTGATTTATTTATTGTAAAAGTGCTTTGGTCTTGGAAAGGTGCTTTTTAAAAATAAAGAGTTGATTGATTGATTGATTGATATTTTCATATCGTCAGCATATTTACATATCCAGGCACTGTCTGTCACCTGCATTGAGTGAACCAGTATATTAAACAATAGGGGCCCCAGGACTGACCCCTGGGGGACCCCGCTTGTCACACTACCCCAGTCAGACAAGTAACCCCTTATCTGGACTCTCTGTACCCTATTTTCCAACCAGGAAGCTATCCAGTTACATACGTTCTGGTTTATCCCATGTTCCTGCAGAACCTGCATCAACATCCCATGGGAAACTGAATCGAAGGCCTTGGCATAGTCAAGATAGACCACATCCACAGAAAGACAGGGCCAAACTCACCGGTTCAAAAAAGTGCATTAAATTACTAGTGCATGATCTCCCGCTAGCAAAACCATGTTGGGCTATGTCTATCAAGTCAAGTTGCTTTAGATTGTCCTCTACATACATCTTGACATAACCTTCTAATAGCTTCCCTGTGATGGATGTTGTGCTAATGGGCCTATAGTTTTTAACTAAGGATTTGTCTCCTTTTTTATAAATTGGTGTAATGTAAGCTACCTTCCACTCTTCTATCACTTTACCCTCCTTCAAGTAATGTAACTCATCACTTCAGTGAGCAAACATTCCCAGTACAGAGATTCTTACAAGATTTATTTTGATAGTCAAAGACTTTTCTTAGTGAAAGTGTGGGGATCCCCAATTCATCTAAATCTACTTGTGACAGCAACCCTCCCTTCACAGGCTGGGTCAGTCTTAAGAGGTTGTCAACTTGCTTTGTTGTCACTGCCTCTAGCTGGCTCAACCAGCAAAATTGCCTTCCCCTGCACAGAGCTGGCAGGTCAAACTTGCAATTGCACATATCAAAGTCTGGTATTGTGCTTCTCAGGTGGCGGATGCTAACAGAGTTTTTTGCCTCACCCAGTGGAAACCATGCAATACCTTGGCAATTAAATCACAGCCACGACTGTTGTGTAGATAAATAGCTTTTTACTTAAAAGAAGGTCAAAAGTTGCATTACAGGATATATATGTCTAGCACAAGAGAAGAACACTGTTATAGTAAAATTAAACAAATGGTTTTAAATAACAGATGACAAAAGGAAAAATGCTCATTGACTAAGTTATGCTACCCTTTCTTAACATCTTCTATGCTTGGAGAGAGAGAGAGACTGAAATCCTATGTTATCTATACAGCTCCCATGAACCTCCGTAGCTAGAGCAGTAGACTCACAGCTTAAAACGCTCTTGGATGGTAACCCAGCAAAAGCTTACTCTTGTAACTGTCTTTCAGAATTTATAGTCCCCTTTGAGAGTAGGTAATTCTTGTTCCCATTTGAATGCACCAAACTTTTACCATATATGTGTTTCATTGTTCCAATCAGTTTAAAGCCCTATAGATGTCCAATTGGATCAATGCTGTAACCAGCTTGTATTTGAATGTACCAATCCCTTTTAAAATACGTGTGCGTGTGTGTGTGTGTGTGTGTGTGTATGTGTGTGTGTGCGTGTGTGTGTGTGTGCGTGGACGCCCACCCCTTTGGTCACTTTCTGACATTTATTACCAAATGACCTTGCTTCAGCAGCCTGCTAGTGACATAGAATCCCAATATGCTTTTCCTCTCCTTGTTATTAGCAAAGGAAAAACCCCTAGTGAGACTCAGAAGACCAGAAAATAGTTGTAGTAAATCCCCACAGTTAACTACTTAGTTTCTCTTTTTGTCACAAACTCCCCCCAAGTTTGTTGCCTACATGCTGTCCAGGTCCTCGAGTGGACACCAGGCCCTGGTAAAAAGTGAAACACATGGGAGTCAAAACCTCCAAGAATTTCTCACTGTCCCCATTTGACCCCAGCTATGCCTTCATCAACTTGATAATTCCTGTAAGTTTGCTAGCCATTTGGCAATTTTGTGTGTGGGGGGGGTTCTCCCCCAGTTCTGTGCCTTTTTTTTTTGCATTTACTAATGCTAGCTGCCACAGGGTATCACTCATCTTATCTCTATCTCTATGTTCTGCTCCCAGTATCTACTCCAAGGGTGACTCCAGCTGGTCAGTTATCAGAATAGTGCACACAGTCCCACGGACTCTGGTCCAAAAGATCCAGACCATAGGGCACCCATCAGCATGTGCCCAAAAGTGCCCACTCTTGCCATACATTTAGGGCATATGTCGCTTACTCCTGGTTATAACCTATGTAACTTGTCAGGTGGCAGATATGCCCTGTACATGATACTGTGCTGTATTTGTTTCAAGCAGCTGGACCAGGCACAAGTGGCCAGCCTCCACACCTCAGGAATGAGGTATACTCCCAGATTATCCCTCCATGCCCATCTGTAGTCTTCATTTTGGATGGGTGCCCCACCTTGTATCAGCCAGTACTATGCAGTGACCAGTTTACATGCTGACTGGAGAGCCAGGATGTTATTTTCCACTGCAGAGAAGTGTACTATGGTGATTTCACCTTTAGAATTTCTTAGCAGTGGGGCGCTGATGAGCACCACTGAGTGAAGATGTGTTTTCTCTCGGCTCCGCTCCATCAACTAAATAATTATAATTAAATTTGTGGCATCCTAAAGAAAAGCTGTATGAAATGGAAGACTATATTGTCCCCAACAAAATGGATGAGTATCTTACCTAAAATGTGGGGAAATCTTCACATACAGACAGCAAAAGCAACAAGAAGCAAATGCAGGGGGCCCAGTCAGAGAGTGTAGGCCCCATCTCCCCCTAGGCGGCACAAATGAGCGCTTTGGGATGTGAGGTGATGGGGCAGGTGCTGGCAGCCTTGGACCCACATCTGGGGCAAATGGAAAAGAAATCTGACCTCAAGCTCCAGGAGCTGCTGAGCTTTCAATCGACTCAGATGGCAAGGCTGGCGGAGGCTGAGGACCATATTTCCACACTCGAGGACACAGTAAACCCAATGTCAGAGCAACTGGCCTCCCTGAAACAGAAGTTGGAGGAGTTTAAGGATCTTTTCAACTACCAGGAAAACTATCATCATCGCTTAAACCTCCACCTCAGGGGTTACCAGGGGGGATAGAGGGTCAGGATGTCTTGGATTTTTGTGCGGCCGAACTCCCAGAGCTACTTGTGCTGTCTCCTAAAAATGGCTGATACAAACTGGAGAGGGCACACCATGCAGTCATGCTTAGGCCTGTGGCTGATCAGCCCCCATGCCAGATCATCATGTGCTTCCATCACTTCCAAGATCAGGAGGCCATCCTAGCAGCATATTGGGCTAATGGGCCTCTCAAATTTGAAGGTGTGCACTTATATCTTAGCCAACATTATTCTCTGTGACTACTGAAACGACAGCGCCAATTTAATGCAGTGATGGCGCAACTAAGGGAGCTAAAGGTGGAACACTTTATGGTATATCTGGTCACACTTAAAATCAAGAATGAAGAGAAAAAATACTCTTTCTGGGAGGTAGACAAGGCCATGTCCTTTGTGCAGGATTTGAAGCACAAACTGGGCTGAGAGAGAGATACTTGAGAGACTTCCTGCAAATGTTTACATTTATTTTTGGATGGATGTTTGACTTGTGGAGTGGCTACCTTGGACCCCTCTTCAGTGTCGGCTGTTGGAACTTTGTGACCGGACTCTGTGCCTTTATACCAGGCCCTGGGACATATGGTTGAAAGACACGTGCACCAAACTGTGAAATGTGGACTGAGTCCTCCTTATCCCCGTGGGTGTATTGAAGCCGGGGATGATTGCTGGTGGGGAAGGGTCTTGAAGGTGTGTGGGGCAGCGGCCTTTCACAATTTGAAGGACAACATTTTGGAAGGAAGGTCTATCACCCTGTGATTGAACAGGATGCAGCCTCGGGCTCAGGTAGGTGAGGGGGGGCTGCATGTGATGTTGGATTCATGCCGCTCCACCCCAGCCCCGTTGTGGGAGCAGGAGGTGCACTCTACAGCATAAAGATACAGTATGGTGGCACGAAGCTGAAACTCTGCCATTACAGGACTTTACGTATGGATCACAATCTTTGTTTCAACCCCCACATGGGCATAGGGGGTGGGGGGTCTGCAGCGGGGGAGAATGTTGTACAATAGGAAATCAGTGGGGGAGCCCGGGAGGAGGCTATGTGGGAGTTAGCTGGCATTGGTCAGGCTGGGTTGTCTGGGAGCCATGGGGGGTGGGCCTATCCGCGGGTCGACATCCTACTGCAGAGGGGATAATTAACAGAATGGTTTTGTTCTTTTCTCTCCTCTAGGGGAGAACAACACATTTTCTGTATATAGTCATTGACATTGCCTGGGGGAAGAGGAAGGGCGGAGTGATTGACCGCCCTGCCTGGGGGTGGGAAGGGGATGTCCTCGGTAGTACCAAGGACTGCTGGTGATTTAAGTATAGTAGAAATAATATTTTGGAAGAGGATGCCACGTATCACTGGACAGGGAGGAGCAGGGTGGGAGGGACAGGTCTATGATTGGGGTAGACAGAGACCATCAGTTGGAGAGTTGTCTAGCTACACACTGATGGAGGCGATGGGTGGTATGGGGGGAGGGGGCCTCGGGAATGTTCATGTTTTTCATGTTCTATTTGTTCTTCACTGTTTGATGTGTACATGGCAATCATTTGAGCTTGGATACCTGGGGACTCTTATCTGTACGTGCTATGGAGAGGGTGGGGGAAATATTGAGGGATCTGATGGGATGCAGGGAGCAAGGGGAACAGGATTTGCTGTGTGCCATGGCTAAGGTCCGGGATATAACGGTGGTGTCCTAGAATGTGCAGGGTTTTACCTCTCCTGTTAAATTAACTAATCTAATGATGGCTTTGAAATGACAGGGGGCACAGGTAGCCCTGTTGCAGGAAACCCACTTGACCATCCTGGAACATGCCAAGCTGGTGAGGGGTTGGGTGGGAGGGCATGTTATATGGCATCCTTCTCTTCCCATAAATAGGGGGGTTGCCATCCTGCTGCATAAAAATCTCCCTTTTCAGGTTAAAAGGGTGGTGAAGGAGCCAAAGAAGGGTAGATATATTTTTGTAATAGGGGAGCTGTATGGGGAAAGTATTGTCTTTGGGTTGACATATGCTCCTGTGGTTTTAGACCCACTCTTCTACCAGGGAATTCTGGACCTCCTAATTAAACAGCAGTTCCAGGGCCTTGTTATGGGTTGGGATTTGAACTGCACAATGGACCCACAGGTGGATCACTTAGAGGGAAGGGGACAGGTTAGAGGGGTGGTGTGACACTGGCAGATGGGACTCTGTGATCTGGACTTGGTGGATTGCTGGCACATGGCGAACCCTGGAGCAAGGGAGTACACGTTTTATTCAAACTCCCATAAGACATGGTCCCATACAGACTATATTTACACCCCTCGTAGCTGGTTTATGTGGCTGCAGAACATTACACACAGCCCCATACAAATCTCAGACCACACTATGGTCTGTCTGATCCTCACAGTGAATGAACTGAGGGAGGATCCACCCCCCATGGAAATTTCCCGGCTACCTCCTAGGGAATAGTGAACTTAAGACTTATAAGACTTATCACAATAGGGAACTGCGCTTCACGACCACCTGCCCGGAAGTACGGCAATCAATTCTGGTCCTTCCAACTGCACATGTGGTGCTGTTTACTGTCAGTAGCAGCACCTGTATACTAGCACAGCTTGCTGTACCAGTTGGTAGGCACAGGATGTCTACCTCCAAAACCAGAACCACTAGGTGTGAGCGCTGGGGACTAGGCTTCTGCATTATGTTGGAAGAATCTCCCTGTTACTGTTGCTGCTAGCAGATGGAGATATTCACCTGAACCTGGGACCTCGTGCTACACCCCTCTCCGGGGCTGTTCATGTGGGTGGTATAAAGATAGTTATCATGAATATCTGCAGCCTGCTCCCCAAGATGACTCAATTCCAGGCGTGGACCAGGTTACACAACCCAGATGTCATCTGCCTGACTGAAACATGGCTCACCCCCAAGGTCAAGAACTCACTCATTGCCTTAACAGGGTTTGAATCTTTCAGACTGGATAGGCTGGGGAAGTGGGTCAGGGGTTGCCTGATATATGTGAAGGATAACTTAAGGGTATGTGTTCTGCCAGTCTCAGGCAACGCTTGTGATTATGAACTATTAGCAGTTCTGCTCTTGCTAGGAAAGCAGAACAGGATGCTCACCATTGCCTAGGTGTACCTACCACCCGCAAAAGCAAACCTGGGGCTAAGTGTTGTCCTGAAGGCCCTATCTAAACTGAAGAAAAACTCAGAGGTTATTGTCACTGGAGACTTTAATATTAACTGGACTAACAAAGGCACTGACCATCTTAAGGATCAAGTTGCAGAGTTGTACCTCATACAGATGATTTGTTCGAACACCAGGCTAAATCACAAAACAGGAAAGGCCACCCTGCTTGACTGGATCCCGATCAACTGCCCCAACAGAATCAAAAATGCCCAGGTGCTCCCTGACTGCCTCAGTGACCACTCGCCAGACACATGTATGTAGGTTAATAAGGTAAAAAAGGACACCCCCACTCTGGTTTCTAGCCAAGTCCTGAAGAGGGGTGCAAAATGCAACTTTAAGACAGCTTTGACCAACAATGACTGGTCTCCTCTAGAAAGTCTCCAAGACATTGACCAGGTTTTGCAATTCTTTGTGTCCACAGTCAATGGTATTTATGATGCCTATGCCCCCCTAAGAAAAAGAAAGATAAGGGCTACTTCCAATGGATGGATTTCCAGGGACCTCCTTGATCTGATGAAGGAGCAGGACAACCTCTGGGAACTTGCCAGAGGCACGGGCAGCCAATTGACTTCCAAAAGTATCGGGCAGCCAGGAACAAGTGTACTGCTCTTGCCAGGTAAGCCAAGGTGGCTTACTACAAGGAGCAATTGGAACATAACTAGGGCAATGGGAAGCAATTCTGGGATAACATTAAGGAGCTGCTGGGCAGGGAAGACAGAAGGCACCTCTCCATGCTCAACTTAAATGGCATACCCACCCTAGATCTACACACAATTGCTGAAGCCTTCAATGTGGCCTTCTCCAACTTCATTTCTTTCCTCCCGCCCAGCTACCTTGACCCCCCCACAACACCCACCCAAAGCCTGAGATAATTTGACCCATCCGAATTTTTACTTCAAGTGTGTCACAACCAAAGAAGCTAGGACCTACATTACTAAGGTGCTGGGTAAAACCAGATTTGGTAGTGACTCACTCAACATGAAATTGGTGGAAGTTGCCTTGGACGAGTTGGTGGTTCCCATCACCAAGATCTTTAACAAGTCTCTCACCCTGGCTAAATTCCCTGCAGCATGGAAGGTAGCTCTAGTCACCCCGTCCTAAAAAGTGGGGACCAGTCTTGCACTGCTAACTATAGACCAATATCTGTCCTCTCATCCCCCTCTCTAAGGTGCTTGAAAGGATCGTGGCTGACCAGGTCACGGAGTACCTTCAGAAGTACAGTCTACTGTGCCCACAACAACACGGATTCCATCAGTGCCATAGCACAGCTACGGCCTTAGTTGAATTCACAGACTACATTCATAAGGCCTTGGATGGGAGCAGCCTGGTGGGATCTATCTTCATAGATCTCACCAAAGCCTTTGATATGGTCAACCATCACATCTTGCTTGACCAGCTTCAGCACCTCGGGCTAGCCTCTGAAGCCATCCTCTGGTTCCAGGATTACCTATCCAGAAGAGCACAGATTGTAAAAATTGGGACAGCTATCTCCTTGTCTAGGGATATGGTACTGGGTGTCCCACAAGGGTATATACTGGGCCCCCTCCTCTTTAGCCTGTTCATCAACTGGCTTCTAGAGGCCTGCCATAGCAAGATTATTCCTTATGCAGATGATGCTGTCATCCTTAGTAGTAGTGCCCAGCTTCAGCACCTACAGGGTGATCTGCAGTACTCATTTCGCAGCTTGGAGGACTGGCTCAGCTCTCAGAAATTGCTTCTCAATTACAAGAAGATGAAGACGATGCTGATAACCACTCACCAGCACAAGAGATCTCTTCTGTCCCTTACTATTACTAACAACAAGGCTGCTCCACTTGAGCAGGTCAGCTCTTTTAAATGCTTGGGCGTGATCATTGATGACACCCTCTCGTACGTGCAGCACATTGATCAGGTCATCAAAACAGTGAACACCAAATCTGGAGTTCTCTACAGGCACAGACAGTTCCTAACTCCTGAGACACTCAGGTTGGCAGTCTCCTCTTCCATCTTGTCTGTTATTGACTACAGACTCGTGGTCTATGGGTCAGCATCAGACACTGCACTAAAATGAGTAAGCATGGCCCTCAACAAGGCCTGTAGGCTGGCTCTAGGGGCTGATAATCTCCTACACACCTGCTCAATCTACAAGCTCACTAACTGGCTCAGTCTTACCAGCAGAATCAAATACCAAACATGCCTGCTTGGCATGAAATCTCTCTTAGATAAAGCTCCATTGGCCTTCAAAGAACTGCTCCATTGAGGTAGATCTGGGTACCGCACTAGAGGGCAGACTAGCAGCCCACTTTCTATCCCCTTCACAAAACCGGCATTTGGCCAACGGTCCTTTGCATACAGGGCTCCTTCTTGGCTAAATGAGATCCCAGCATGCCTTTTACTCATTAACAGCCTCCATGTCTTCAAGGTGGAACTAAGATGTCACCTTGCCAAGGCTGAGGTACGTAGCTGCAGGTTACCTGTAGCGCTAGCACCTGGTAGCTTGGGGTCAGCCTGCTGCTGGGATGCTTTCTCTGATTTGCTACCCTACTGCCCAGTAACCAAGTTTAAACTCCAACTTTCTACTACTACTTGCCAGCCCTCTAACTTGAGCCTTCCATGCCCACAGCCTGTCAATGAACCTTCTATCTACTGTCCTTTTTTTTTAATCTTACTTCTGTTTTTCCTCCTTCAGCAGAGCAGCCCCACAATCTCCGGCTGCCGGCCCTGCACCCCTGGACCCGGTTGTGTGTGCAGGCTACATGAACCCACTCCCCCAGTGGGCCGGCCTTTATTGCCCTCGCATCCAATGGGTACGTGCCCCTCTCAGGTCTCTCAGGTCTCTCCGGGGGCGCGAAGATCGCCCTCCGCATTTTCCACTTTTTTCTCCCGATAGAGAGATGGACGTGTAATGACGTCCTGAGCACGTAGCGCTGATGCCCGCCATGCTCTCCCCCCACTTTGGCATGCCACTGTAGTGCGGCCGACCTCTGCCAGTCACCGCTGCAGGGCGATGCAAGCCCCACTACCCACCCCAGAGAGAGGAGAGCAGTCACCGAGCACTCAATCCTCCTTCTCCCCTGCCAGCCCAAGGCAGCCTGAGTCCGTTCCTGAACCCAGGTCACCGGCGTGGCGCAAGGTGTGGCGTCCAGCACCTCAGCGCCACCGGGCCCTATCTACTGTCCTTAACTCAGCACTCTGTTTTAAGTCCCACCCCTGCCATTGACCCTTCACAAATGCGATTGTCTCAAAGCACCTGTCCTCCCCCCAGCTTATTCTGTGTATGTTCCTCCCTCACATTGCTGTCTAGTATGTTCCTACTAGGTCAGCCCTGCACAGAAAATTAAACCCCCCCCCCCGCCTTGACTTGAATTAACAACAAAGCCTCCTTTTGGCTGCATTAACATATAGGGTGTGAAATCCTATTTTGAGTCTCTCCCCTCCTGACTTTATATGAAATAATGACAATGCCTCCCCTGGCTGCTTTACCTCTTGCTAAATTAGTTCCTTAAATCCACAGTTCTCACCATGTACCTTAGGCTGTACTAACTGCAATATGTGCCTCTATATGAGATAACTTACAATTCTAAATAGACCAATTGCTGATATTTCTTGTATTTTTTGTCTCTGTACTTGTGCACCCATACTCTGTAACTACCTTTCTGTGTTGTCCTCCTGTCAAGACGTGGAACCTTTGAAAAAGGGCATTTTGCTCAAAGGTTATGTCTGAATGATGAAATAAATAAATACTTATCTGGTGGAACAGTGGAAGCATTACCTGTCTACCAATGATGGTATGTCCCCACATTAGCACATGATATGAGATGCAGAGAAGGTGTACATGCATGGGGCTATAATCAGTTTCATAGCCAAGCATAAAAAAAAGCGGCAGGAAAAATGACTGGCTCTGGAAGGTCACCTAAAGGACCTTGATTGGAGGGTGGCAGGAGGAGAGACAGGGAAGGTGAAGACTTTATTGGAGACTACTAGATAGGCTCTAAATGCTTTCCTTATGGGGAGGCCAGGAAGTCCTGGATGTTGGCTAAAAAACAGCTATTTGAGTGGAAGAATAAGCAAGGACCCCTATTGGTCAAGTTGATGAAGGGTGGGGAGGCAGACAGTGATATCTGGCATTAAGGATGAAGGTGGGACGCTGCTCAGGGATAAACAGCAGATCCGAAACAGGTTCAGGTAGTTGTATCAGTAGCTATATCGGGCAGAGTGTGGTGGCACCCTAGATTTTGCTTGGGGTTTTTTTGGACAGAATTAAACTGCCTAGGGTGTCAGAGGCACAACAGGAGCGGTTGAATGCCCCCATATCCCCTGAGGAAATTTGGAGGGCGATCCAAGGGCTTCGATTAGGCAAGGCAACTGGCCCAGATGGTTTCCCCGTGGAATACTATAGACATATGGCAGAGCACCTATGCAGTCCCCTGTGTGACATATTTAGAAAGTTAGAGGGAGAGGGGGGAGCCTTCTGGTGATTTTTTTTTGATGTGGTGATCTGTCTTATCCCAAAGCCAGGTAAAGACCCCGGGGAGTGTGCATCATACTGGCCCATATCCCTTCTGAATTGTTATCTAAAGATTCTGGCGAAGATCATGGTGCGCAGGCTTGACCAGGTGCTGCCGAGCCTCATCCATCCAGACCAGACTGGGTTTATTAAGTGGAGCCTCTCTTATTACAGCATCTGTAGGTTGTCGAGTGTAGTGTGGGGAGCCTCTCAGGCCCGCAGGGATACCTGTGTGCTTTCCATGAACGCCTAGAAAGCATTTGACCACACTGAGTGGAACTACTTGTTTAAGGTCCTGATCCGGTTTGGTGTGGGGGAAGGATTTGTGGGGGTGGTCCAGGTGATGTATATCTCCCCTAAGGCCCAAGTCCTGACCAATGGGTCCCTATCTGATAAATTCCCTCTTGTCAGGGGGAAAAAGGCAGAGGTGCACCCTCTCTTCCTTGTTGTTTGCACTGGCACTGGAGCTGCTGGCTATGGCCATCCAGCAGGACCAGGAAACAGAAGGGGTGCGGGGATCATCGGGCCAGATGCATAAAATTACCCTATATGCGGATGACATGTTATTGTTTGTTAGGGAGCCACGGAAGTCGATGTCCCCCTTATTGTGGTTTATAGCTGCCTTTGCCCAATTCTCGAGGTATAAAATAAACTTGGGGAAATCAGAAATGCTGTATCTGCAGGGCATAGAAAGCTCAGAAAGGAGGGTCTCTGGGGTTTGAGGGAGGTGACTAAGTCATTCACTTATTTGGGAATACAGGTGGCTAAAAGTTTGGGATCCCTATATGAACTTAACTATACCCCCTTATAAAGATGGTACAAGCAGATTTGAGTTGGTGGAATTCCCTGCCCATTTCTTGGCTGGGCAGGATTAACTTAATTAAAATGAATATTTTGCCAAGGGTCTTGTACATCATGCAGATGTTGCACGTACGCCTGTCAAGAGGGGACATCAAGAGAATGGAGGTTGCTTTCTCAGCCTTTACTGGCAAGGAAGGCAGCCTAGGGCCTGTTTGCAGCATTTGATGGCAGGTGTGGATAGAGGGGGCCTGGGTTTTCCAGACCTGTGCAACAACCATTTGGCAATCCAGCACTGCTATATACAGGACTGGGTGACTCGGCCTACAGAGGCAAGCTGGGTGGATCTGGAGGAGGAAAGCTGCCCTGGCCACCTGTCAGCCTATTTGGTGAGGCAGGGCCGTAAGGCATATATGAACACTAAGTAAGTAAACCCACTGGTGGTAGCGGTGCTGGAGAGCTGGGCACATATTTTGTGCACAAGGGGTGTAGCAGAACAGAAGACGTTGCTGCTCCCGGTGGCTAAAACCCCTTTCTTTCTGCTGAGTCTAGAAGACCCCGGATTTTGAGAGTGGGAAATGAAAAGTGTAAAAAGCATAGTGGATCTGTTTACTAAGGAGGGTTTGTGCTCCTTTGAGGCCCTACAGGGGAGCATAGGCTTAGATAGATCCCACCTTTTCAGATACCTACAGTTAAGGGAATACATTCAGGATCTAGAAAGAGCCTGCAACAGCACCTCCCCGATGGGACAGATGGAATATTTAATTTATAGCACTAGATGAGATGCTAAGAGCCTTATCCGCAAGGTGGCACAGATGGGAAAACAATTCTTCCCCGACCTTATGGGGAAAACTAAGTCACTTTGGGAACAAGATCTAGGTATACAGATGGTGGAGGATAATTGGAGGCTACTGCTGACACTGCATTTAGGGATCTTAGTCTGCAATAAGTTTACTGAATCCTACTTCAAATTTGTGCATCAACTGTACTGTCCACCTCAGATTGTGCATAAATACCACCTAGCTGTGTCTCCGGTTTGTGGGAGATGTGGAGTGGACGTGGGTACCTATTTTCACTGCTATTGGTCCTGCCCAACCCTGCAGTCTTTCTGGAGGGCTGTGTTGGAGGAGGTGGAGAGGATGATGGGATGACGACTTCCAATGGTCCCCCTCATGTGTTTGTTTGGAGTTGAAGACCTTAGAAGAGATGACTTGTCCCCCTTCCACAGTGGGCTAGGGTCCTCTTACTCTTGGCTCATCATTGCATTCATAACACAAGGGTGTCGAGTACACCACCACCGGTGGCCTAGTGGCGTGCCTTGACCATCCAGACTTTGGCACTGGAGCAACTCTCACTTAAAGTTAAGGATCGGGGAGAAAGCTTTTTGAGATATGGGAACCCTTTTTTGGTAATACTATCCCTGGCAGGGTTGGAGGAGGGGTAAACAGACTGGAGAGGGCCCTTTCTTTTCCCTGCTATGCCTGGTAGCCTGTTGGTGGCTTAGGTGATACATGGGGACCTACCACCAGAAATTCCCTCTTCACTTCCCCTGAATTCTGTGTTTGGCAAATACTGACATGGAGATCCTTAGGTAATATTTATTGGTTGAGCATGAGAGAAATGAAATATTTCATGTGCACATATGATTTGGTTTATTTTGCAGTTTCATGGTTTTAATGATTAGATGATCTGTTAAATTATGTTTTATAGATCAATTTGTTAAACTATGTGTAGTAACTGTTGCTGTATGACTGTATGTGATATATTGGCAATATTTTAATAAAAAGGTTATAGAAAAAAAAAAAAGAATTCCTTAGCAGCCCTGTAAGGCACAGACAGACAAAATAGGTGGAGCAGGGGAGGCCATATTTTTCCTTCAGTGTTACAGATGTCAACACAATGCTCTCCTGAAACAGCTCCCCCCACTTTTTGTAGCCCTTTTCCAGCCCACTGCCGTACTTCCAGATGCACACTGTATATTCTATCTGTCCCTTCATGGCCTCTGCCAGCATTGCAGCAGGCAAGGTTCCCTGAGGGTGATCTATTATTTTATGAACTTGTCTCCATTCATCCCTCAGTGTCCTGATAAAGGGGTTTTTGATATTGCATGTCCTGTTAGCATCCATACTTGGGCAGGAAGGTACACCCCACTTCATTTTCTTCCAAATATTTCTAAGGTGGGCTTGCTTCCCCCTTTCCCTGCCTGTGTAGGCTAGCTGGACTGCCTAGCAGTAACGCGGGATATGCAGCAGTGCAAGACCCCCTCTTTTTTTCAACTTTGTCACTTGGGTGACAGGCGGGGATGTACCCCCTCGTTCTGCACCTGAACCACCCACCCTGCAAGGTTGCTCAGACTGGGAGGCCCGCAGCTTGCCCCCTGAGGCGAGGCTCCACGAAGGAAGAGGCTGAAATCCACCTGAAGCCCCAGCTGAGGTTTCATTCAGGTTGAGGTCCAGGGGGGCATCATCTTGCAACTGGCTCAAAGGTTTTTCACATCTTCGTTTCCCTGGAGGCACGGATGTGCAATGACATCAGTGCAGGGAATGCACGTGCCCACACACATCCCACAGGTGTCCGCTGTCACCTCTGCCCCTCAGTGTGTAGTCTTAGCCGGTGTGCACCTAGTCACCACTGGGTGAGAATCCACAACCCAGCCCCCCAGAAAAGGAGACCTGTTCATGGGATGCTCATCCTACATCCCTCCCAGCCAGCACTCTGACGCTGCAGGCTCATTCCTAAACCCAGGTCACCAGCATCACAAGCAGTAGCATTACTGCTGCACTGGTGGGCTGGCTAAGGCCCCCCTCTGTATCATTTGCTTGCAACATGCATGCCCTGATGCGGGCTGGATTGCCTCTCCACATAAAAGATGAAACGATGAAACGTGTTATTAACTTTCTGAAAGAATATCACGGGAACCCTGACTGGCAGGGCCTGCAGAACATAAAGTTGCCAGGGAAAGACGCACATTTACTTTTTTTTATTTTTTTTGCCGCCTCCTGTTTATCCCCATCCACCTCTCCTTCAGGCCATCTATGGTATCTTCCCACCACTCACTTGTGCCCCGGCCCATTACCACTGTCCACCACCCCAAATGGCAGCCACCCTCAGGGTAATCTGGTGTAACCCTTCACTGGATGGGTTCTCTGCCTCTGCTGAGAAAGGCGCCGGTGGGAGCCGTCCAGCACAACTAACCACTTGGCCCCTTCGGTGCTGCTGAGGTGGTCTCTGGGGCCCAACCAGGGCATTTGTGGAGGCACAGGGACAAGATAGCCGTCATCCGGATGAGCGGAGGAGAGTTTTCTCTCTTTTCTCCCTGAGGGTGTGGCATGCCATGATGTCTAGGTGTATGCCGATGTCCACCACGCCCCCTAGTCAGTTGGTCGGCACACTGCTATAACCCCAGTCTCCACCAGGAGTCAGCAGGTGCCGGACCGCATCCCTACCCTGTCCCCCGGAGAAGGCGAACGGTCGTCAGACACTCAAGCCTTCTCCCCCAGCTGGCCCTCCATTGACCCGGGTCCATTCCCAAACCTAGGCTGCTGGCATCGCAAGTGGAAATCCAACCGCAGCGCCGACAGGCCAGCCAGACACGCATCTTAAGAGTGCTCACCTTTGTGTAAATGTGAGGGGAAGCTTTTCCCATCTGTCCAAATTCATGTTTTGCCTTTTCATGAAGGAGGGGCAAATTTAGTTCATAAAACTGAGAGACTGTCTGGGGTATGACAATTCCTAGATATTTCAGCTTGTCTATTACCTGTATATTCAGACTAAAGTCCAGCATGCCCCCACCCCCCGCTTTCTGTTGACAAACATCAATTCGCTTTAATCCCAGTAAATCTTGTGCCTGATAATCTCCCATAAGTTTCTGCCACTTTGGGAGGGAGGCTACAGGGTTCCTCAAGTACAGGAGCAGGTCATTCGCAAAGAGGGACACCTTGAATTCTCTTTCTGCCACTGTGAGGCCTTCTATTTGAGAGTTGTTCCTAATGGCATTTGCGAGGAGCTCCAGGGACAAAACATGAAGAAAAGGTGACAGATGGCGCCCCTGTCTAGTGCCCCACTCCAATTCAAAGCTGTCTGTGAGGTCACCATTTACTAATATGTGTGCCGTTGGTTTTGTATACAGCAACTTCACTGACTCTTAAACACTTCCCCCACCCACTACTGTCTCAGTGCCCTGTACAGTCACCTCCACTCCATGCGGTTAAAAGTTTTTTTGGCATCCAGCATCAATATACCCACTGGATCCCCTCGCAGTCCCCTCCACCACCAGATCACAGTCAGGGTTTTTCTAATATTCCCTTTGCCCTTGCCTGCCCTTAATGAATCCTGCTTGGTCTAGATGGATCACTGAAAGCAACACTTGCTCCAGCCTGGCTGCCATCACTTTGGCCACACATTTGTAGTCTGCACTGAGAAGGGATATGGGATGGCAAGAGTAGCACAACTTCTGGTACTTCCCAGGTTACATAATACTACTATGGTGACTGACTGCCTGGAAAAGGCAGTAATCCCTGTGTAATGCACTCTAAGAGCATATTTAATAGTGAGACCCGCAACTGCTCCCCAAAGGCTTTATAGAAATTTATTTGGAGCCCATCCAGATTTCAGGCTTTCCCCTTGCTAAATCCCTGATTTCCCTTGATACCACTTGGTTGGAGAATGGAATATATAGGTCTCTTTACTGCTCTGGGGTAATGCTGTTCAGTTGGATAGTCTCAAAGAAGGTCTCTGTCTCTAATACTGTGGGATGGCACTCTGTGGCATATAACTCCTTATAAATATTCTTTAAAGGGTACCTCAATATCCTCAATTTTCTCTGATTCTGCCCCTTCTGCAGTTCAAATTGATGAGATAAAAGCAACCCCTGCCATGGCCTTTACCTGCCACCTCAGCCACTTCCTGATCCTATCCCCCTCAAAGTAAGATCTCACCTGTGCCAACCATATTTGCCTCTCCAGTGCCTGTGTGTTAAGGGTGTTCACTTGCATCCATGCTGTCTGCACTGCCCTATAGAGCTCTGGGGTGGGTGTTGCCTTGTAGAGCTTTCCATTTATTATGAGTTGCTCCTCTAGGGTTTGCATCTTCTCCTGAGCAAGCTTGTTTCTACTGTGCACAAGAGACATAATCTCTCCTCACAGTGTAGCCTTCAAGGCCTCCCACCTCATAGAAGTCTTACCTCTCTTGTTGAAGAACAGAAACTCTGCTATCTTGCACCCCATTACCTCCTTGAACTCCTTGTCTTTTTAGCAAAGTGAAGTCTAGTCTCCACAGTTTCTACTTATGGTTGTGATTCCCACTGGCCATCCCCTCAGGAAAACTGAAGCATGGTCCGACACCATGATGCTCCCATGCACTACGCCTTCCACTCCCTGCAGCATTCCGTGACTGGCTGCTACTATGTTGATTCGGACACAAGAGTTGTGTGCATGGTGAAAAAAGTGTAATCTCTCATGGTGGGGCATCTATGCCTCCCTACATCTACTAACCTAAGTTCTGCTAGGAAGGACCTCAAGGCACCAGGAATATTCATGGGTTTGTATGGGTTCTGGAAAAATCTATCTAATACCGCATCAAGTGCACAATTAGCATCTCCCCTTAGGATCCATTCACCTGAAAAATTGGAAATCATCATAGATGGTTTTATGAAAATGTTCACCATACCATAATTAGGACCATAAAAGGAGCCAATTGCATACATTTGCCCATCCTGCATTTGAAGTTGCATGAGTGAAAACCTTCCTCCTGGACTTTCAATGGATGTCATGACTGTGGCCTGTACATGAAGTCTCACCCTTATGGAGTGCTCCTGGTCTCAGAATTGAAGCATTCCCCTGTTTACAATCCCCCCACCCCTATTTCTGCCACAGGATTTGCAACTCTGGCTTGGCGGCATGGGTCTCCTGTAAGCAAACTATATCAGGGTTGTGTTTCTTGGTGGTCTGCAACACTTTTTTATGTTTAATTACAGTCTTCAATCTGTTGACGTTCCATGACATCACTTTTAATGTACTAGCTATAGGTACAAAAGTACAACTTTAAGATATGCAACATAAATGGTAACTGTGTAGATGAGCTTGTCTGCCTAAATGATCTCTGGTCAACAAAGCCAAAAGCAGTTTGGTGTTCTGACTGTTTTCTGCCTTAAAGGGTACCACCTTACCCCAACTGGGGTGGGTACCCTTGAATCCCCCCACCCCCTCCTCCATCCCATTCCTGCCAACCTGGAACTTGCCCCCCCCCCCCGCAATTCTGAGAATCCTTCACCAGTTTGGCTCTCCAACACCCCCTGGGTATAGTGGATTGTTACTAAAGACTAACCAGGTGACCCCACCCTAGCTCTTTCAGAAGATCTCAGGGGTAACAGGGCATCTGTTAACTGCACTGTTTCCTGTGATCACCTACCCTGGTGGGTCCCAGGGCAGTATTCTGTAAACTGGATATGGTTGTCCAGGCAGTGCCGGGTAGTGCAACATCTTCCCCTCGGATCCCCCCATTGATACCAGTAGCTCTCATGCCCACTTCCAACATCTTCTTTATGCTCCTCATTCTGTAATTCCTTGTGACCTTTCTACTTAAAATTCAGAGCAACATTAGTGCACTGCAAACCTGCCTAAAGCCTACATGGCAGGATCAGACTGAAGCAAAACCACATCAGACAACGTCAGCGGCTAGCCCCCTGTCCACAGGGATATACCCTTCCAAACAGATAGGTGTACACTCATTTAAAACTGCATTACTCTAAGTAACCACAGCCTACGGTTGCACTGCAGGGGCTTTAAATGGGTAGGTAAGAATAGGGTTGGAAGTTTGGAAGCTAATGCACCCTGATGCTGTTCCTAACAGAGTAACACAACAAACTGTAAAGCGATTGGGAGGTGAAATTACGAACTAGGAAACAGTTACCATGGTGTCCTCCTTTCTCTATGGGCATCAGAGAGGTCCAATTTAGTTAGCTAAAGGAGCAGAGCCCCAAGGACACTACCACTCCTGCACCCTTCCCGATCATCCAGGCATATCCCGTCTAGACGTGCATACATTTATCTCAGGGTTTGGACACATTTACCCAGCCAACCAATGACAGCATCACAGTTTTAAACAGTAAAAAATCCAAACCTTTTTTTTTTTTACATGAACTGAGCTCTTAAAGTGAAACATATTCATGTGTTCACTTTGCTCAAGCTTCATGAACAGAAAAAAAGAGGTTTGGGTACACTGTGCACCCTCCCCCCCCACACACACACACACACACACACACACACACACAGCCCATGCTTCTCTACTCCCCAGTGGCTTTAGAATAGTCTGGTTCAGTGCAGTAGTTAACTGGATCATTTTTTCTGCACTGCACTGCACTGCATCATCAGCTCTGGACAGTATCGGAACCAGCCAGGTATTCCTGCTCCCTACTATGAGGTCAGGTTGAGCAGAGTTTCTCCATTCACTGGTGTAGGCATGACTGACTCAGGAGAAGATCCAGCATCCAAAGGATGAACGACTCAGACAGATGGGTGTGCAGGAAAAGGGCAAGCCAGCCAAGGGTCAAAATGGGAGGGAAGGGGCCCTGGGGAGACAGCTAACCCCAAACCTAACAGTACCTGTCGGATTTAGAGACAGTCCTTGCCATTTCTACCTCAGGTTGCAGGTACCATTATTCTCTGCACTGACCTGCCACTTGCAGCTGCATCCTCCTGGTCCTGGAAATCTTTCACGTCACACACCACAGTGAACATGCGGACTTGCTGGCTGGGCTTGATCACCTTCAGTTTGGAGGGGGTATAGGTGTTGGTGCATCCTCCCCATGCAACACAGCCATGCTTTCACCTCCCCGAACCTCTGCCTTCCCTTTTCAAGTTCCCTGTTGTAATTGCAAAATTAGCACTTTCACTGTTCCCAAGTCTATCAAGCCCCTTGGTCATGCTGCCTGCAGGACAGCCTTTTTGTCCTGATAGTGCAAGAACTTCACCAGGAAATGCCTAGGCCATTCTCCCTGCCAGGGTCTGCCCCATGGGGTCTGATGGGCTCTTTCAACCTTGAGCAACCTGTTGGATCTCACCAGGTCTAGATGCTCCATATACAACACAAACAAAACCATGCATTCACTTCTGCTCTATAAAGCTATTGCCAGCTATGCTGGCAAAAATGGCTAGAAATTACCAATGAACCCCTGCAGCAGTAAAAGTATGGCAGTACAATGGAAAAAACTAACAAACTGTGCACAGGTCCAAATAAATATGCAAAATGTACCTTATTGAAAAAATTAACAAAAGCAGTAAACCAGCACAAACGGTACTCAACACAACCACTATGCTTCAGCGTTTCAGGGTGCGCTGTCCCTTTTTCAGGAAGCTGTGCTCAGTGAGCAGTGTTCTTTACCATTTAAATACCCATCCAAATATATCATGTGACGTTGAATCAATCATTAACAGCCAACATTAATGAAAGTGACTAGTGCTATTTAAAAGTGACTAGTGCTGATGCTGCACCTACTGTAGTATAGCATAAAAGCTACAATCTACACACATTTAATTTTTTTTTATTTGATTTACCAGGAAAGTGGATTGGGCCAAAGCCCATTTTCAGCCACTCCTGGGGAAGGGGTAATGACAGTAGGGTTACATAAAAATGTTTCTAATACACTGCAACATTTATTAAAATCACAATAAGTTATACAGTCATACAAATCTGATCTCTCACACTTAGATACATTATTTACAGTGTATAATTACGTTCATTTGTGCAAACTTCAAGCATTATCATTGCAACAACATATTGACTGAGCCTCTTAATAATTTCTCATTTTAAGCTGCCTAAAAGACTGAACAAATGCTAAGCAATAGGAATACAACTATACAATTTGGAAAATGGGGGGGCATGGGTAAAATCAGGTATGCTTATGAAGGTGTAGAAGAGGTACACAGGGGGAGGGTTCAAGAAGAAGAAAATACAAGGAAAAAAGAGGAACTTTACATCATGCCACTATCCACATAATGTTTAAATAGAGTTACTTAACAAATTGTACAAAGCATTTATATGACTGGCACAGTTCCATGTTTCTAAGTTCACATAGTCAGGAGAATTGGTACTAGTAGAGACAGGAACATGTTGTCATCAAAAAAACAAATAGTAATGTCTGTTTCTCCGTTCATGCCCTTTTGTCTCAGGCACTACATTTCAAAAATTCAAATTGTGGTCCCCTCTGCAGCAAAAGCTGCACTCTGTCACCTCCTCTGGAATTAAGATGGACATGATCCAGTATTGCACACTTTTAACCACCTGGTCCTTTACTGTGGTGTTCCAAAAAATGAGCACCTACAGAGGAGCTCATTTTTCCATGTTTTATGGCTCTGATAGTTCCTGGAGCCTTTCAAGAATAGTTCTAATTGTCCTTCCCACATACAACATCTGGCAGCTGCAGATCAAAGCATATACAATGAAAGTTGTAGAACAATTCATAAATTCCTCATGCTGTACCCTAACATCCAGTGTAGGGAGTTTGAATTATTTTCCTACTTTTACATATTTGCAGATGGAACAGTGACCACAAGTATGTAATCCAAATGATCTAATGAGAAGTCAGAGTTAGAATATGACTTGGGATTTGGCTGCAAGTAACTGGGTGCAAGAATTTAAGATTTGGCACCCTCCTGTATGTTACCCTTGGTAAGGAATCAAACACCCGTTGTTTCTCACTCTGCTGTAAAATGTCCCAGTTATTAAGGAGAATATGTCTGACTTTTGGGCAAACTTGGTAAACTGTAATACAAATGTTCACCCATGTTTTTCACTTTTGGAATCAAAAAGTCAACTCTTGTTTGCTGAGATGTTCTTTCCAGAGCCAATCTGAGGTATTATTCTCTGTAGCCTCTCTGTACTAATCTTGTGATGTGTTCCTCTGCCTGTTGGACAAAATCCACCTCCCTGGAACAGTTCCACCTGAGACACAGGAATTGTCCATAAGGAATACTGTCAACAAGGGTGGGTGGGCACTGGTTGAATGTAGTACAGTACTCCTTGCTGTGGGTTTACAGTATCCTTTAGAACTGATCTTAACATTTTCTTTTATCCAAAATTCTAAATCAAGAAATTTGATACTGTTTTCTGTAATTTCTGTGGCAAACTTAAGGTTCTGATTGCTGTTGTTAATATGGTTAATACATTCAATGGCAGCCCATTTGTCTCCATTCCACAAGATTACAATATCATCAATGTACCTGTACCAGTGCACTATTTTAGTAAAAAATGGATTATTGATGTGGTTTAACACAAAACATATTTCCCAGATATCCAAATACAGATTTGCATAAGAGGGGGCCGCTGCTGCTGCCTCTATTGCAGTTCCAAGTTTTTGCAAATAAAACTTCCTAGCAAAACAAATATAACTGTGTGATAAACTCAACTGCTTCCAACAAAAAAAAATGTTGAATAGTGCACTGGTACAGGTACTATTTTGCAGGAAAAAAATAAGTGCTTCCAAACCTAGCTCGTGTGATATATAGGTGTAGAGAGGGGTGATGTCAGCCACAATCCACATTTATCCATCCTTCCATTCCAAAGAGTCCAATTTATGCAAAACAGCCATAAAATCACAGACATAGGATTTTACATTTTTGATCAAAGGTTGTAAAAAATAGTCTGCGAATTTACATATATTTTCTGATACTGAACCAACTCCAGGCACTACAGGCCTGCCAGGTGGGGTTTTCAAAATTTCATGTGCTTCAAGGAGAAAATAGAAGTTGGGCACTCTAGCATGGTTCAGGCTCAAGAAATCACATTCTTGGATGCTAATGGCACCCTGCATATGTAATCTCTCTAAAATGTCAAACAGCATAAAGAACAGTTACCTAAGAACTTACCATAATAGTAAATCTTTGAGGGACTCTCTTTCATCAGGTCACACCTATGGAACTATAGCCATCAGGCCACAGGACCACGTGGAAACTTTTACCAAGCAGTACCACCAGGGGCCCACCCATGATAACATCTGATGTCATTCACCCTATACAAACATGGACGGCCCCCTTCCTTTTCAGTTCTGAGCCAGAGACCATGCTCAGAGGACCTCCCTGTAAGGAATTAGGAGGAAAACAGAAGAATCTGTCCTGTAGTCAAGGCAGAACAGCACAGCACAGGAAAACCCTGTAAAAGAACAGGGCCAGCAAGATGTAACCCTAACATCCTGCAAGGGGACAGACCCTAATGGCCTCCCTCTAAGAGACTACAGAAGGAGAGGAAGATCAACTGCCAGGGTGGCAGAAAAACCAGGGAAGCCTTGGAGAGGTGGAGGACAACTGCAGAAGGGCCCAAAGAGCCCAAGAATGACAATCAGAGAGGGCCCTCCCCAGAAGACAAGGAGAAAGAACAATGGCCCCATCAGAAGACAAGACCAACAATGGCCCCTCAGGACATCCAATGGAAGGGGCCAGACCAAATGCCCAGCATGGAAAAAGGCAGAAGCCCCAAGGGGGGGCAGAGGGCGGGTTGGCATGACCTAATGAAAGAGATTCCCTTGAAGATCTACTGTTACTGTAAGTTCTTACATAACAGTTCTCTTCTTCGGGGATATCTCTGTCATCAGGTCACACCTATGGAATAAGTCCCAAGCAGTACAATCCACGAGACAGTTTGGGTGGCAGGTGGCCAGAGGCCTAGGAAAGGAGGCCTTGAAGCACAGCTAAGCCAAGGCCTACCCTCCTTCTAGAGATAATGTCCAGACTGTAAAGCTTTGTGAAAATATGGACAGCTTGCTAAGTGGCAGCAGTGCAGATTTCTGCAGCTGAAACGTTCCTGAAACAGGCAACAGAAGTGGTCATGCCTCTGGATGAATGGCCATGAACAACACCAAATAGGTCCTTGCCATACTTCCATTAGCAAAATGTAATACAGTTGTTTAGAAACTGGAACACCATCTTTCCCAGGGGTGAAAGAAACAAACAACTGAGAGGACTTTCTGCACTCGATAGTGCGGCATGTATAGTAACACAGAATTTTATGCACATCTAAAGTATGGAGTAAAGCCACCCCTGGATTGGCATTCTCCGGCAAATGCACAGAAAGGTGGATAGACTGATTTAAAGGAAACTCAGACACTACCTTAGGAAGAAACTTAGGGTTAGTGTGCAAAGACATCCCATCTTCATGAAAAATCCAATAAGGCTGCACACACATATGACCCCGCAGCTCTGAAATTCTTCAAGCATAAGTAATAGCAACTAAAAATAACGCTTGCCATGACAGAAAATGTAGCTCATGAGACACAGCCGGTTCAAAGGGAGGCAGAAACAGTTTTTTTTTTTTTTTTAGAATGAAAGTCAGGTCACAGGCCAGGACCAGATTACAGACAGGATGCTTCAAGTAAAGAATGCTCCGCAGAAAAGTATGGGCCACATCCAATTGGGCCACAGTATAGCCATCAATGGAAAGCAATGAAAGGCTGAAATAGCTGACAGGTGCACTTTAATAGAGGAGTACTGGAGACCTACATGAGACAAGGTCAGGATATACTCCAGAACCTGGTTTACCAGACAAGTGAAGGGGTTTAGGGGATGGGAAGCAGCCCAGATAACAAAGCTCATCCACTTCCTCGAGTAAGTGGGCCTGGTGGAAGGTTTCCTGGTGGCCACCAGGACATCAGACACCTTCTCGGACACCCCAAAACAAGCAAAGCCTATGTCCTCAGGAGCCATGCATGCAGATGGAGGAATTTGAGGTCTGGATGGACCAGGGTCCCCTGTGCCTGTGTCAAAAGGTCCCAGCAGAGGGGCAGGGGAACTGGAGGTTCCACAGACAACTGTTGTAGAAATGGAAACCATATCTGATGAGGCCAGAATGGAACCACCAGAATTAGGGTGGCACCTTCCATCTGTAGCTTGATGAGCACCCTCTGAATCAGAGGAAAGGGAGGAAGGGCTCAGCTCACCAAGGAGCCAGGTTCCATCCACCATAGCAGTGCCTTAATTACCAAAGAAGATGCCAGAAGCAGCAGGACAATGTCACTGGTGTGAGGGTCCCACTGGACCTTCAATGACCACCAGGAAAGCCACACGCACAGTCTGGCTAAAGGTATCATGACAATGGCCACAGCCAACAGGTACAAGAGACTCAAGAAGGTGCTGGTTATGACATATCTGCAGCCAGAAAGCTGCTGAACTGGAGCCATGAGAATGCCTGCCCTGTCCCATGGTAAGGACACAAAGCCCTGAGCCTGGTCCCATACCACCCCAAGGTGCTGCAGGCGGTGACGAGGGGGACAATGCAGACTTGGACAGAGGAACAAAGATTCCTAGGGCAGAAAACAATTTCCTGATATGCTCTAGGGCCTAAAACAGATGCTCCTTGGGCTGAGCTTTGTGCAATCAGAGTGCCCAGGTAATGGAAGGCATACAGTCCCTCCTTCCTCTGGGCTGCAGCCACCAAGGCTAAGCTGACGGCAATGATCCTTGGTGCAGGAGACCAGTCAAAGGCTGATACCTGAAACCGACAGAGCTCCCCATGGAGCAGGAATCTTTGGCACTGATAGCAGGGAGCAAGCAGCGAGAAGCAGAAAATCCTCCTGTAGAGCTAAAGAGCAGATGCAGGCCCTGCATTTGGGACATGCCAAATGTTCAGCCCAGAAGGCAGAATGCCCAAACCCTCAGGTGCATAAGAGCCACAGGATCCCCATGAACTCAGGTACTGGACAGAAGAAAGGGACCTCCAGGGAGGGTATTGTTGAAGCAGAGGTCCACAGCTCACTTCTACTACCAAGCATACACAACCTCTCTTAGCCCAGATGTATGCACCGAGCTGGGAATCTGGAGACAGTCACCAAAGGACAGAAACATGGCTTTATATAAGCCAGGGCAAGACCCAGGCATCTGCAGTGACAACCCTCCACCAGAAGGCATGCTCCAACCACCCTGGGCAAGACATCTGAGAGACCAGGGGCAGAGACCACCAGCATAGACAGTTTGCTAAGCATAGGCTATGCTTGCAAGGGCATGTGTAAAGAGCATAAGGCGGTCATGCAACATGCACAGGGTCATAGAGTATGTCAGAGGTGGGTGGGGGAGATGGACCCAGCTCTCCAGATGGAAGCCCATAACTAGGCCATCTCCCCCAACAGAGATGGACCTGCAATGGAGTGATGGGGGCCAAAGATGGGGGAGGTACCTCCTGGAAGATGGAGAAGGAGAATAGGTCTACCTCATCCCTTATGACTAGCAAAGAGGCTAACGACTGGGCAGGAAGACCACAAGACCCCGATCGCAGCTTCCCCTCAACCAAGGAAAAGAGAAGGGTGGGTGGGTATGTTAGGTAAACAATCTCAAATAGTAGAGTAAATAATAATAATACTAATAATACAGATTCTTATGTATTCAGAGTCTGCCAAGAAACATTTGTAAACAAGCAAGAGTACTAATAAATGTTTATTAGACTACTTACACCAAGCATGTGACAAAGAAAATCACAAAGGAGATGGGTTTCTCGCCACTCTCCTGAAGAATGTACATAATCTCCAGGATTGTAGGATCTCAGGTTCTCCAAGATCTCCGTCTCTCTCCTTGTGAAACTTGGTTGCAGAAAGATAAATATTACAGATAACAGCATAGCAACAGAGATACCTCATGGTTACAGATATGAGAAACAATATGTATTGGATAATGACTTAGGAGACAGAATTACTAATGAGTATTATGAGACAGAATATGCTTCCATTAGCATTATAGCTTGGACAAAAGAAATGCTGACGGGTTCAAACTACATGTAGCACTTCTTGCTCATGTATAATATAAGACATAACAAAGGATTTCTCTCTAATGAGACAAAGAGAAGTGCTGACAGGGCTCTATTACATGTGACATATCTGCCTGAGTGTAAAACACACACTACATATAATTATATGAGACTATAAGTATACAGTAATCACTGATGATCCCTCAGAGTAATCTTATCAGTGATTAGGTAGATTATATATGGAATAGATGTAAAAAAAACCATAATGCATTATAGTGAGGTATAATAGGCATGCATGATCTAATCCTATGAAAAGATGTAAACATTTGCAAATATTAGCAGCAAAGCACATTCCTGGCACTCATGTTTATATGTTGGGTGCCTGAATCTATATGTTAGTGCAAAATAGCAGTATCACAGTATAATATACCAGGAATACAGTGTGAGGTGTATGTGGGACAATAGGGGGCATAACCGAGGTGTAACAGGCCCCTTTTTGTTGCCCTAATTGCAAAAGTGGCAACATAACAAAAGGACGATGGTTAGGCACCATTCGTCTACAGGCCCAAGGCACGAGCCTGATAGAGGAAGTTTAACCGGTTACAGTGGTGTTTCGGGGTTTTCCTTAAACAGCAAAATGTAATTATAAGGGAAAAAGTTAGTAAACCTTGTATTACTATAAACATTTGGAATAAAACTTCACAACGGGTTTTTCCAATATCAAAACAATCAGTAATTACCGATATATATCAGGTGTGTATCTGTCCTATTGGGAAGAAATTGAAGAGACAAACTTAAATTGCCTGTATGGATATTAAAAATAAGTAAAAATCGAGAAAGAGCATCAAGATAGTTAGGACTAGATTTAATGGTATCTGGTTCTGGGATGGGAACAGGTGTGATTACCGTATAACCTATTACCTGTTTAGGGAGTAAAAATAGAAGTTAGAAAAGTTCACTTTGCATAACTTTTAGTCCATAACAGAAGAATGTATAGTTGGTCACCACATAATGTTCCACATCAGTAGAATATAACACCTTGGAGAATGACATTTTTCAGTTGGTAAGTTGCCAGGACATGAAATGTCAATGTTCACAAGACATAAACTACAAACAGTTCCAGGGAGAAATCCAGGGTTTCTTCAAGTGTTAGATGAAGATTCATAGTTCAAATTCAAAATTCAATATGTATTCAGATTTTCCAAAGATAGATTCCAATGTTCAGCAGGCAGCAGTATTTTCAGAGGCCTCAGCGGGGTTGCATTAGATTGCACATTGAGTTTTACAATGGAACAACAACAGTGTTCAGTGGAAGATGATCACACAGCTGCACAAAGTGTAGAAGTTTATGACAGTACTCAGTTTGTATGAGGTGCCAGCCGGGCCTAGTAAACAAGCAGTGAAGAAAATGGATTTCTTGATTGTAGATCAAATGAAGAAGAGCCTTCTTGCTGAGTTAGGGGATTGCCCCCCACCCCAGACTTGATTCATAGTATGCATAACAATAAGCTTGATTGTAGAATCTTAAAGGGTACCTAAACAAGCAGTCTTTTAAAACTGCAAACTCCAAAATCTGGCTTCATAACAAGGTAAAGTAGAGGCTGCTGTTTATGTTTATACTAAAACTGCATTTGTATAAATAATATAAATGCAATTTCATAGCTTTTGAAAAATGTAAACATCAGCCTTTCAGTTTCAAAAACAGCCTTGATTTCTCCCTAAGATGGCTGCCAAGTCTGTTAAGTGATGAGTCATGATGACATCCTCTGAGCCAAAGACAGAGACCCACATATATTTCTATAGTGCTTACTAGTTCTTCTTTCCCTCTTTGCATTGAATTGTTGTACCAGAATGATCAACACCATGTATTAACTCATGGATTATTTTGATCAGTACACATGTTAGGCTATGATTTTCTTCATTTAGTTTACTTTAACTTGTGGAAAATGTTTTACAATCCAGCTGACTTTTTCCTTGACAAACTGCATTATAGCACAACACTTCAATTACCTGATGATCTAGTGGTTATGTGATGCACTGAATTTTGTTTTTTGATAGCCAGGAGAGACACACAAAGCTGAAAGCTTGTTTACAGGTGTGGCCTGGGAGCACAAGGAAGTGTAATGACTTGCTCAGGGTCACAGAGCAAAGTACTGGTCTGGTTCAGTTCCAAAGCCCATGCTCGCTTGTTAATCCACAAATAAGGCTTTCTTTTTCCATGTGAACCTCCTGCATCTAGCCTACCTTCTATTGAACACCCCACCATCTATATCCTGTCCTTAGTACTGCCTGGTGCCGCATATGAGCTTACGGTCTCATGAAGAGAATTATCATACCTCAGATTGTAATCTTATACCTCAGAGAGTTGTGCACACCTATACCAATATGCATCATTAGCTGGCACTGTTAAAAAATGCCTCCCAAAATCACTCTCCAGTCCACATTCTCAGTGTTTGACTTCTGCTCCCACAGTAAACATTGAGTGGATCACCACCCTTCTGCACAGTGACGGTAATATGTACAGTTCCCCTGTTGTGTTTTTTCCACCTCATTAACCAACAACAAGGTTTTCCTGGAGGGCCAAGCAATAAGCATCATGACCCATCAGAAAAACTGCTGTTCATGCCCTCATAAGGGCTGCACTTGCAATGGGTAATGATATTATTAGTAGGAGAGGCATACTAATACCTTGAGCAAATCCACCCGACTTCCATTGTCAGTCTGCTCCTTTACTGTGATCTGCAGAACCCCGCAGGACAGTTCCCAGCAATTCTTCTACAGTACTTTTCTGTGCTGTACTCCACAATTCGAGTTGGTTGGCTACCACCCTTCCAAATCTTGAATGAGCTATACACAACTCCCTCGATACTATACTAACAAACGTCAACATCCCCCCCACCCAAGGGTAATCTCCCTACACTGCCACTCTGAGTATTTGTCATTGCTGGCTACTCTCATCCACAGTCAGGTAGTGATCACGATGTTGGCAGCCCCACATTTCAGATCTCACAGTGATCTGCTCAACGTCCTCCTTCATGTCTTCAACTAACCTGAATATAGCTATACCCTGCTGGAATAGCCTCTTCAATCCCTCTCTGGCATTCATTCTTCTCACCTGCACCCCACACCAAAAACTGGTGAGTTCACTACCCTTCTACATCATGAATGTGGTTAGTGCAGTCTCCCATGTTATTTTTACATATTAATAATAAACATGATCTTCTGGTAAGCCAGGCTGATAGCTGCATTGCACAAGTGGAAAAATAGGCTTTCCTACCCATGTAAGATCTAAGCCACCTAGCTATGATTAGGCACTATTAAATGATGTGCATAATGATGCACACACCCATCATTTAGCAGTGCCTAATCAAAGGTAGCCTAGATCTTTTAAGGATAGGAAAGCCTATCATTCCCCTTGTTCCCTGTTGTTATCAGCCTGACTTACTGGAAAGGTATGTTTATATTTGATATGTCAAAATGAAACGGGGACTCTACTACTTGCATTCATGATGCAGAAGGGTGATAAGCTCACCAGTTTTCAGTGTGAGGAGGAATAGTGACGAATGAATATCAGAGGGGGACTGAGAAGGCCACTCTTACAAGGTACTGCTATATTTAGGGAAGGGGGAAGACAGAGGAGAGAAATATGAGCAGATTACTGTGAGAAATAACATGTGGGCTGCCAGCACCTTGATCACTACCTGACCCTGTTGTCCTGGCCAACATTCCCCTTCCCATTAAAACCAGTTCATGCAATTGTCCAAAGCTGTGTGTGGATATTAATGTATGAAATGGCTGCCGCTACATGTTCAGTCACTTCACTACCAGCCTAGTATTGCTTGTAAAGCACTTTGGGATACAATGTGTATGAAAACCACTATATAAATGCTGATTCTTATTATTATTATTTCCCATGGAAAAAGAAGACAAGACAAGCATATATTTGAGTTTTGAGAAAGTATGAACTCTAACATTGGACTGAACAAGAACTTTGCTACAAAAAAGTGGTGGCTCTAGGGGGTGGTGAAGGGGGTGGCTGCACCCCCCCACACACACATAATAATGAACTTGCGTGCTACTGCTGCATTTCACTTTGTTGAAGAAGTCTGATTTATTGATTGTATAAATGCTTACATTCAAACTATGGATTACATGTCTAGGTTCTGTCTAAAATGTACTTGAAAAGAATAGCAGAAAATATAAAGGTTTAATAAAAATGTTAAAAAGTGCATATTAAGCATGCACACCACCCCAGCACCCCCACTGTAGCATCTTGGATCCGCCATAACCACTAGACCACCAGGTTATTCAAGATTTGTACTGCACTGTGGTTTGCCACAGAGAAAGTCGGTTGGATTAAAACACAATTTCAGCATATTAAAATAAACAAAATGAACAGAACCATAGCCTAACATGTGTATTATACAAAATAATGCACATGGTTTTGATCTTTTGGGTGAAACATTTCTATACAAAGGGAAAAAATAACTAGTTAGCACTATAGAGAGCCATATATCTTTCTGACTTTGGCTCAAATTATGTCATCACATAACACATTTGGTGGCCATTTTAGGAAGCAGGTAAGAGTTTTTTTGAAATTAGAAGGCTGATTTTACAATATTCAAATGCTCTGGAACCACATTTAGCTAAATTATATATATGTAGTTTTAGCCTTAATGAATACACCAGCCTTTCCTTTAGTCACCTACGGAGTCACAGTTTTGAATAGTTTGTTGTCAAAATGTTGTTTAGGTATCCTTTAATTGACTGGACTGAATACAGTTTATTTGAAAGTTCACAAGTGGAAGCCTAATTTCAGTTATTAGGCCAGTATTCACAAGTTAGTAAGACAAGTTGGAAGATGTCACATCTGCATAAAAGGTGATGTTCCTTTCAGGTACGACATTCAAAGTTCAGAGTCAGTCACAATTCCCAGACCTCATGGTAAACAAGGAAAGGAGGTAGTTTTAAGCTTTCACAATAAAAGTTCCCATCAAGATGATCAATAGAATGGATGGTTGCCAGACGATCAGAGATGGATGTTGCCAGATGAAAATGAGGCAATGACACTGTGACAGTCACAAACATGGCTTCCTGGATTGTGCAGGAATATGTTCTGAAACATGAAGCAATACTGATGTGTGTAGTGACATATCCAAGGTTCCTTGCCATTGACAGTGGAATACTGCTAAATTCAAATAAACATTCGTTAACACATGCAATAGAAGTGCAAATTGTGGCAATGCCACTGAGCCATAAGTCGGTCATGTATGAGATCAAGGATATGTCTTAATTCCAGATCCCGGAAGACATAACCAAAGCCATAGGCAGTGCAAAGGACTTTCCTAGTTATGTGTTGCTCATCTACTTCCTTAATGTAAGCAGAAAATAATTCATTAATATGAACATTTGTCAGGTCAAACCCCTTCACAATATCCTTAATACTGTAAATGTAAATAACGTTTCTCGAGCAAAATCATGTATACCATGCAATGGTGTGGGGGGTTATGATATGTAAGCAATAAGACATGACAGGGTGTGTGTTGAACAGATATTACCGCACGCCCAGGGGCGTAGTAAAGCATGAGGCCACCGGCCGAGTGTCTTCAGCCCCTGGAAGTGTGGTAATATCTGTTCAACACACACCCTGGAGTGTCTTATTGCGCTTATAAATGGGCACCTTTTTTATCTTATAAAAGTTTAGACAAAAAAGTATGTTTATATGTAGAAAAAAAGATGATTTAATTGTTAATATATGATAAAATAGTCCTTCCGCCTATTTAAAAGTGACATCATTATGTAGTTGCGAGTGGTAGTACTGATTTAATTTTGTTGCACTAACCCAGTGCTCTTGTGTACTCATTACAGTTTTTTTTTCTGGTTGTATTTTTTTTTTTAAATAGGAACGAGCTCAAACTGAGGAACTAAATCTGAGGGATGCTGAGCGGGAGAAAAGCCGACTGGTGCCGTACCCTACTGTTTGAATCCTGGCCCGGTGACTGTTTCTGTGGGCACTTGAAACTCCCAGCCCCTACAGAGCTCAGGTTGTGGTCTGCTCCATGCGGGTGGAAGTATTTGTGAAAGACAGCCGGTGTGGTGTGGGAGGCACTGATTGAAGTGCCCCCATTCTTTTATTACTTGCAGGTTTTGCTACGGTCCGTTTTTTTTTTTTTCTAATAAGAAAAATGAAGAGCGAATGGCTCTAAAGCTTTGGTGATCTGCTATGCTGCTAAAACAATGGTGGCCTTTAAAAAACGAACGTTCCATGCTTAGCTCTGAACATTCCATTTAGGAGCATTGATTTCTTTGCCTGTACTTTTTTCCCCTATGTGTAATACATATATGGCACTGCTTTTCTAGCCAATCAAAATGCTTTATTTGCTATGCCCATTGTATAATATATTTCATACTGTTATGAACCTTTAACATATGTGCTTGAATAATGGCTATATCAGCCCTCTTTCAAATAGATGTGTCAGAGCCAAATACGCCTGAGTCTAAACCTGTGTTTTTTTAAATAAATAATAAACAAAAACAAAACAAAATGCCTAGTGCATCTGGGTAGGTTTACAGTCACAGGGTGTACCACTAGCGGTCAGAATATGAAAATCCTAAGTGTGTGTATGTGGTGCATGCATGCTATGAGTCCCTGTACAGGGGGTCATTAATGAGTGCCTGGTATGCTGCCAGGGTTTCCAATCACATCATTATTAAAAAAAAAATGTTGGAAATATTTGTTGTGAAACATAAAACAAATAATTTCAAGTTTAAAAGGTGAGGTTTAAAATCACTGGGATGCTCATGAACTGCACATTATTAACTAGGGTACCTTGTTGAGAAGTGGCTGTTAGACCACTGGGTGAGCCAGGGTTCTATTTGGGGCACTCAGTATTAGGTGTCTCAAATTATGGGGCATCATTGGTAAAAACCTTAAGGTGTAGTGGCTTTTATTGCCATATAATTTTGGATGCAAAATTCCTGACTGTTAATAAAATGTAAACAGGAGTCCAGACCAAGTCTAACTTCTAGGATTGATTCAAAGCAATGATCATAACATTCAGTAGGGCCTCACTACCCTCCTGGATGATGAACATGTATTTTAGGACCTTAGTGTGAATTCCACAGGATGCAATTAAATCATGCGGGCTTGTGAGGTACTCTGCCTCAACAGTCTGTTTAGGATTAGGTCACTGGTTCTTATCTGCAATAAGATGTGCAGTTTGGGCTTCTGTGAAGACCTATACTTCTTAAAAAAAAAATACTAAGCATAAAAGCAAGCATCTCTCTCTCGTTCTCTCTCTCTGGAACCTAAAAGGAAAACAAAAAAGAAAAACATAGTTTAGTACTATTCCACCCATTGGGGTATGGAAAAGTAATTTAATCTCCTTTAAACAGGTTCATTTGATTGGCATGTAGCCATTTATCAATGACTGCTATAGTGAGGCAGTCTAACTTGGTAGGCTGCTGGACTGAGTTTCTTTACAATGGGATAGGGCCTGTTGTTGGGCCTTGCCCATACATTGTGAAGCAAACAAGCATACCTTTTGGATGTCTTGTTTGAGATATTTAACATATTTATTTACTGATGCTCCATCAGCAGTGGCAGTACTGTGACAGAGTGACCTCTGTCATGGAAGGGTGCCCTGGTATTTGAACTCCCCCCCCAAGATGTAACTACAAAACTGCCATTAAGAATACTGGTGTGTTGTTGAACAGGGAGGTGTGTAGATAAGTGTCCAACGCTCCCTAGAAATAAAGAATAACTCTGATGAACCCTTTTCTGTCTTCTTTTCTCTTCCCCTCTAAAAACTTCTGTTGCGCAACAGTACCACTTTATATTCCTACTTGTCTTATTTCCTTATCCTAGGTAGGCCACCTAGGATAAGGTTGCACTATCTGACTAATATCCACAAAACTCTTCTTGGTATTCTTTTCCTGTTTTCTCCTCCTCTTGGTTCATCCAGTTACCCCTTCCCCCTGTTAAATAAGAAAGTTTGTGGTAAGAAATAAAATGCAGTGAACAGCAAAAATAAATGTAATCCTTCTTGTTTATATAGGAGCCAGTAGGAGTTATGTAGCTTGATAGTTTTATTATGATTTGTGATCCCGGACCTTGATGGGAGCTGCTGTGTTAACTCAGGGCAGGCATGCTTTGCTTTTGCAGCTGCCCGAGTTGGAGAGAATGTTTAAATGTTTTATAAATTAGTATTTAGGTGTAAATGTTGGAAAAGCTACACCAGCCTGGTGGTGCTGAGGGCTGAGGCACTAGTCACCTTACCTCACGCTACGCCGGTGACCCATGTTCATGAACGAGCATGGGCCGCCGGGGGTCAGCAGGGATGGAGAAGGATCGAGTGTCTGACAGACTGCTCTCCTTCTCCCAGGAGGGAGATCCTAGGGGTCGGAGGATGACTAGCCCCTAGTGGAGGCTGGGGGTTGGTGCACTGATGCCTCAGACGGGAAAGAGATGAGGCAGGCACTTGGGATGGGACACATGCACACTGTACCCTGAAGCATCATTGCACACCTCCTCTCAGGGGATTCACCAGGAAAAGAGGAAAAATGGTCTGGGTGCAGCAAGAGTGAAGCCGGTCCCCGCAGGTGCTGCCCTGTGAATAGCAGCCACCTCCAGCACAGGATTCGTATGTTCAGTGGGTCGTGGAGATCCCCGTCACCCTACCACAGGGGGTATAGCTGTGGGGCAGCTGGTAAGGTGAGTTGCGAGCGGGAGACAGAGCTGGAGGAACCAGGAAAGATGTATAGCTGCCCAACCAGAAGGAGCATAAATAAAATTAACTAAATGTTGGAAAAGAACCCTTTTAGTCTCTCGGTATAAGCTCCTAATACACCGAGAGATGAGGAGCTATAAATAAAAAGGGAACAGTGTAAGGAGAGGCAGTGTGGCAAGCGGAAATTTCAGCCGCCCACCAGAAAGTAAAAGTGAAGCGCTTTCACTTTTGTAAGTCGCGCTGCAGGCAACTCATGTTCGAATGGAGCTTTCTGTCTTTAGCCACCTCTGAAAGCCGTAGTAGGCTGTTCCCGGGGTAAATCATGCTCTAGTGAGCATGCATGCAGTCTGGGGCCAGAATTTGAACAAAAGGCCAGACAGAAGCGATGGCTAAAAGCAAAACAGGAGTTTTGCAATTTTAAGCCACCACTCCTGCATAACTGAGAGCGCTCCAGACATACTCCTTTAGGCAGAGCTGTAAAACTCAGGGGATCCATGCAAAAATAACCCTGCCCCAAAGTACACTGGTAGTACTGAGTGTTAAAGGCTCTCTTTATGCCTTTTTAAATGCATGCAAGTCTGTGGCAAAAAGAACACTTGCAAATGAAAGTAAAGCCCTCAGGTTCTGTACATTCGAGGTAGCATACTCAGAGAATAAATAATCACAGCAATTGTTTTTATGGGAAGCTGTTTGTAAAAGAATGCAAGTTGGCTGAAAGGAGAAATCATTACCTGAGTTTTGCAGAAAAAAAACAGTGCTGCTTCTCTGTGCAGGCTTTGGAGTAAAGGGATTTTCCCTAAGGGTGGGGTACCCTCTAATGTTCCTGCTTTATAAAACAGTCTGATTGATTACTGTCAATCTTACAGTAACTAAGGTAGCTACCTCAGAGTTGCTAGGCAATTAGTGACCTCATTATCTTATTTCTACTAAAATGTCCTGCTATATTCTAGTATAGTGGGAAGCTGGAGGTATAATGGGGAAGGTAGAAGGGATTAATGTACTGAGGACACTTTTAAATGTCCTAAATCACTACCTTGGAGTAAGAAACATGTTTTACAGGTTAAGGGTCTGGGTTATGTGACCATGATCCAGGGGTATAAACATCCCCCTCTCCTGGACATCAGGCAGTTGAGCCTGGGAAGTGACAAGGAGAGGTCAACTGAGTGAGTAGATACAGAAGTATTGAGAGTTGCAGCAGTTCTACAAATTCTAAGACTGTATTGAATAACTGAAGGTGCAAGAAACCACTGAAGGGACAAGTGGTCGTTATATTGCTGAATATTTTGTTTTACCTGACTTTAAGGTTATTATTTTGGCTTTCTTATTTTCTGGTTTATTTTCTTCCTTGCTGTAAATAAGTTTTTGTTAATAAATATCACACAACTGTATGTTTTAAATCTTAAAACATTGTCCTGTCTGTTTATTTCCCACCCTCTGTGACAAGTACACAGGTCCAGAAGTAAATGTTCTGGGAGTCTCATGGACCATCCGGTCATGATTTCAAAAATGGGGTACACTGTGTACCTGCAGAGGGTGTCCCTCTTATTGCCATAAGGAGTAAAGGCAATAATGAATCCCAGTCATTTTGGAGTTTTCTGAACAAGTTTATTATAACATAACTTTGATCTGCCTGTTAGCCCATTCCACCTGTCCTGATGACTGTGGGTTGTAAGGGATATGAAACTTTTGTTTCACCCATAACAAATCCAGAATTTCCTGCATTACTTTGGCTATAAAGCCAGATCCTTGTAATCAGAATTGACCTTTAGGGGTAAAGCCCTACCTGATAAATAACTGGTTTATCAAGATATTTGAACCGGGTTATGGCATAGGATAAATTCTAGTCCTGCAGTGAGTGGGCGAGCACTACAAAACCTTCAGAGCATATTTACACTGTGGCACTGTGTGAATAGACTTGAGTGACTTACTAAAGGAAAAAGCTTTTTTAATTACAATTTGGAGCCCTGTTGACCCATACTGGGGAACCAGGAAGAGAGTGTTGTGTTGCCCTGGTTACTGTTGCTAGTCTGTACACAGCAATGGGCAACACAACTACTGAGGCAGTTATTTAGCTGTAATTTTTACATGCGAGGGATTTCATATTTAATGTTGTCACGCATGAGTGCCTAGTGTAGTACTGGGTGAAAAATATTGTTTAAAACAGCCGTGTTTTAGCTGCAAAGGCTGCCATGTGCCCGAGAGAGACTTCCAGGTTGGGGCATAGGATAAATTCAAAGCCTACAGCGAGCAGGGCAACTAATTGCAAGTGCGTAATCACATGTCGGAGATCGCTGGGGACTCAGCGTCAGCGCAAGGTGTCTTGAGTGAGAAAATATACTGGCCAGATACAACTAGTCATACACCAAGGAGTTTAATTGCAGGGTAAGTAGTTTTAGTGTTAGGCTTTAAACAAGACTGCAGGTTGCACGATGGATTTCAATACATTTTTCTTGGGTAAAATAGGGAGCAAATGTATTTCATGTGAAATGTACCTTTTTTCAGATATACCTGTGTTGGATAATCCATTTCTTTGCTTAAAATGTAAACAAAATGCAGATATGTTGGTTGAAATATCAACTTTTGGGACTAGACTTCTGGCCCTAGAACAAAGTCAGCAGAGTATGGCCTGCAGAATAAATGTGAGAGAGCTGACTAATCAGCCTATGTTATCACAAGATGACGCAGTTAAAAAACATTCCAACTGTCCCCCCCTCACTGACACTACAAACTTATGTTACAAATAGTATTATAGATGTTCAAACTCTGAATGATGGTGCTTCTAATAAAGAAACGCTCAAGGCTGGAGGAAACAGATAACAATGGAGATGAGTGGTATACTGTTCAACATAACAGACCTGCCAAAAAGGGCAGAAAAGCAGATTGCTTTACTTTGCCACTAACAAATAATTTTGACCCCCTTACCCAGTTGCTGGAAAATGAAAACTCTGATATTCCAATACCAATAGAAAGAAATGTTTCTACAGAAACAGTAACCCAGCCCCTAGAGCCTCCACAAGCAGCAATTCCATGTAGTGAGACCCCAAGTTTGCCCTCCACCGAAACAGGTCAATTAAGCATGTCTCAAGAAACATTTGACAATTCTAATAGTAATGCAGCCTCTGCTTTTACATCAAACCAATCACCTGAACAAATATATATTCTAGGTGATTCGATCACTAGGTTTACAGACAGATTCACAACTAGAGGTAATAAAGAGAATGTTACAAGCTGTAGCTACAGAGGTGCAACTATAAAAGATGTCACTAGCATGCTACCTGGAATATTTCAAAATGTAGAAAATCCAAAAACAGCTATTCTACACATAGGAACAAATGATTTTGGAAAACATGAAGTAGCAAATATAACAAGAGATATGAAAGCAGCTATAAATACTTTAAGATCTCTTAATGTGACACCTATTATATCAGAAGTCTTACCAGTACCTAGAGCAAGTTACCATAAAACAAATAAAATAAAAGCATATAACAACTGGTTTCAGAGATGGTGTCTGATGAATAATATAAAATGCATCAAGACTCAGGAGAGATTTGTACACAGGAACGATTTATATGCTTATGATGGACTACACTTAAATAAAAAGGGTACAAGACTATTAGGGTGTATTCTGTACAACTCAATAAAGGAATATCCAGAATCAAAAAACTAACTGTACAGGGCCAAAGGGAAAAAACTCTCACAATCACAAACAAAATAACAAATAATAAAAATGCGGATAAGCCTAAAATTTTAAATAAATTTAGTCTTTGCTTTCTACTTACAAATGCCAGGAACCTACTCTCCACCAGATTAGATTAATTGGTTTAATACTACAAAAAGATAATATTGATATAGCAGCAATTACAGAGACTTGGTGGGGAGAAAATTCAAGTTGGAACACAAATATCCCTGGTTATAGTACCATACATAAAAATAGAACCTTAAAAAGGGGAGAATGTGTGGTATTGTATTGAAAAACTATATTAATTATAATATCATAACTAAGGCTGAAGATGAAAGAAGTAATGAAATTATATGGGTTGAAATCACGAGAGAAAAGCAAACCAAACTATTGGTCGGACTTTGTTATAGACCTTCTGATATAAATCTGAAAGAACATCAGAAATTGATAGATGCGATTAACAAAAAAATTGATAAAACTGTTACTATACTAATGGGAGATTTTAATCTTCTGGGGATAGACTGGAATAGGAGTATAACAAATAGTAATATGGGCAATTCATTTTTGGAACTATGTGTAAATAATGAACTAACCCAGCTTATTAATACCCCTAGCAGAAAATATAACATTCTTGATTTACTGATCACTGACATCCCATATCAAATTAAAAACATAAAAATACATGCATCATTACAAAACAGTGATCATTGTGTGATAACTTTCAATACTAAATTGACTACTATACACAATTTAGAGAAAACAAAATTTAGAAATTATAATAAGGCCAACTTTCTTCAGATAAACACTGCATTAAATGCATGGAAATGGGATAAGGGATCAAACTCTCCAGAAGAAATATGGCTCAAAATAAAAAATAAAATTAGTGAACTAGTAAATAAATATGTGCCATTCAAAACTGTATACAACAATAAGGGAAAAATTCCAATTTGGGCAACCCCTTATATTTTATCCTTGTTAAAAAAAAAGAGAAGAGCATATCATGCTTGTGTTAGATGCAAAAGTGTTTGTAATACTAATAAATATAGGGAAATACTAAAAAAGAGTAAAAACGCCATAAAAAAGAGAAAAGGAATTTAGAATTTAAATTGGCTCATATAAAGGATGAAGGCAAGAGTTTCTACGCCTATATTAATAATAAAAACAGACTTTAAATAATATAGGACCACTCATATCTGGTCAGGACATAATTAAGTCACCATAGATTATGGTGGATGAATTTAGCACTTACTTTTGCTCACTCTTCAACAAAGCAACATATATAGCACTGGAAGTTCAAAATACAGCTAATATAATAGACAATGATATTACTGAAATTAGTAGGCACGAAATTAGAACTAAACTTGAGACACTTGAAATAAATAAATCTCCTGGACCAGATGGACTACATCCATGTTTATTGAAAGAAATTTCCTTTTGGTTAGTAGAGCCATTATATAAAATATTTTATTTATCCCTAAAAACAGGTATAATACTGAATGATTGGAAAACTGCCCTGGTAACTCCAATATTTAAAAAGGGTAACAAAGGAGATATTACTAATTATAGACCAATCAGTTTAACGTGTATTCTAAGTAAATTATTTGAAGCCATTTTAAAAACAAGACTAGAGGAAGATTTAATAAATAAAAATTTGGTGGATCACAGTCAACATGGATTTAAAAGTAGAAGATCATGTCTCACAAGCAATTTGGTCTTTTATGAAAATGTTAGCAGATTTTTGCATGATAAAATACCAGTCAATAAAGTTTATCTTGATCTTTGTAAAGCCTTTGACAAGATACCTCATAGGACCTTGATTAGCAAAATGCGATCAATTGGAATAAATTACAGACTAGTAAATTGGATCCAAGAATGGTTAAAAAACAGAACACAAAAAGTATGTATAAGAGGATATTCATCAAGCTTAGGTAGTGTGACTAGTGGAGGCCCTCAGGGGTCCATCTGGGACCAATGTTGTTCTCTATATTTGTGTCAGATATGACGGCAAATTTAAAAAATATAGCCACTAAATTTGCAGATGATACAAAGATTGTAGCAAAAATGGGATGTGAAAAAGACTTTTGAACTTGCAAGAAGATTCAATAAAACTGGAGATATGGGCAGCACAAAATGACATGTATTTTAATGTCGATAAATGTGTAATAATGCATCTGGGCGATGATAACCCAAATATATAAATTAAATTTAATGGTAGATTGGTACAACCTATAACAGAGGAAAGGGATTTTGGCATTATTATCAAATCTGACTTTCGGTTCTCACTGTAACCATATTAGAAACCAAGCGAACAGAATCATAGGATGTATTAAAAGAGCATTTATTACTCAGAACAGAAACTGTATTCTCCCCTTGTATAGAGCATGCGTACGGCCCCATCTGGATTATTGTGCACCATTATGGAGCCCCTTTCTTAGGAGAGATATAAATGTTTTAGAGGGGATCCAATGACGGGTTACCAAAATGATTGACGGAATGCAAAACAAGACATACAAAATAAGAATTCATGAACTGGGCCTGTATTTTCTAGAACAGAGAAGAACAAGAGAAGATCTCTTGTTTATGTTTAATTTATTAAAGGATAAAGAGCTTATGGCATTTCTTGGATTATCTTTTAATATCAAGAATTGTAACCTTAGAAGCCACAAGTATCAGTTATTACTAACATATCCCAGAAATTACAAATTAGCGTAATTTTTTTACACAAAGGATTATACCAATTTGGAATTCACTACCAAAGGTTTTATTGGAGAAAGATAACCCCATTACTTTTAAAATTAATTTGGACAAATATTTACTACACAAAATGTAAATTCTTCCAGATTTCTGGAGATGTACTTATATGGGCTTTGCCTTCTGTACATCTACAATTCTAAGTAAGTATGAACCTAAGTATGACATTTGCAGTCCCTTTGGCTGTTCTTAGTGGTTGACATAGGGTCAATGTAGTCAATCTGGATGTTGTTCCAGGGACCTGGTTGCCTCTGGGGTAACAATGTATTTGTCCTAGCTGGTATAGGATTGTTCTGTTCACACATCAAACAGTTACTGATGCAGTGTTCTACATCATTTCTCATGTGTGGTCATCAGACAGAGGATGTCAGTCTATCTTATGCTTTATTGACTCACTGGTGTCCAGCAGTTGGAGTATTATGTTCTTGGTACAGTAGATACAATCTACTCTCAGGTGTTCAGGAATTACCCGTAACTTTTCATGAGTGTTATGTAGCATGAAGATATTCCTCAGTTCCTTTATAAAGGAACCTATATACTGCCCTCAAATGAGGGTCCTTCTTTTGAAGCATAAGATTGTGATGTACACAAACAAGTCTCTATATCTCACAGAGGTAATATCAAAGTATTGGGAGTTTTTCTTCCAAATAAATATAGTCAGAGAGGAACAGACCCAATTAGAATCCATAATAAAACAAAACACAGTTTCTGCAGTGCTTTTGTAATTAGATCAAGGCCATTTCTTAACGTGTACATAACTTAACCCTCTCATAGAATGCTGGTATCATGTTATGTAAGGCAAAATCTCTTTTTATTCCTCTCTTAACACAAACTGTGTTTATCTCAAGGACTTTCCAGCTCTCTGAACCATCTACAAATATTTGTGGTAATTAGGAGACTCCGCGCCTCCCTGTTTTTCATTTTATTTGCCAGGCATGTTTTAACATTGCCTGTGAATTGCACGTATACAATTATGCAATTACTAGCCATGCACACTCTGTCATCACTAGGATGTACAATAAGAATTCCAAACCCTGCTATCTGACCATCGTTGGTATGTGTGGCTGAGTTATCAGTCAAAACATGACAAGCAGTGGTGTCTTTTAATACTCTCTGAGGTTCTGACAGAAGGAGCCCTAGAAGAGGTAGGTCAGGGGGTTGGAGTGAACAATCATGGGTCTCTCCTGCAAACTGTAGGCCATAGGACAACAAGGATGGAGTTTTGATAGGAAGGACAGTGATGTCAGAATCCTGTAAAATGAGAGACCAGTGTGTAAGTTTGGCATTGGATACAGAGACATCGTTTACTCTGTCTGACAACAGAACGTTAGATGGCAAATGATTGGAATGCAGTACAATGGGTGCATATCCAATGATGTACATAAAGTATCTTACTGCCCAGTATGTAGCCAAAAGATTCCTTTCACAAAGGTTGTATTTCAGCTCCACTGAGGCAAGCATCCGGGGTGCATAAGCAATGGACCTGATGTGTCCATTATATTTTTGGGCTAAAACTGCTGAGATTGCTGTATCTGATGTAGCAGTTTCAATATAACCTAAAACTGTGTTAGGATTAACCAATGCTGGGACCATGGTTAGTGATCCCAAAAGAAAAAAACAATATCAGTATTAGGATACCTTGTACCTTCTTGCAAGAAGTGCCTGCTATTGTTTGTTCTGGGAATAACCCAGACGGTTTCTTCATAGAAGTTAGAAAAGTTCATTTTGCATAACTTTTAGTCCATGTCAGAAGAATGTATAGTTGGTCACCACACAATGTTCCACCACACAATGACTTGTGCCTGCTATGGCATGTGCTGGGAATAACCCAGACTGTTTCTGACTTGTGTCTGCTATTGCATGTGCTGGGAATAACCCAGACTGTTCCTGGCTGGTGCCTGCTATTGCAGCCACAGTATGGGATGATCCAGGTGTCACTGATGGAGGGGGTTCTGCATCATGTGCAGGCAGTGCTGGCACTATCAGGGGTGCCTGCTATTGCAGTCACAGTATGGGATGATCCAGATGTCACTGGTGGAGGGGGTTCTGCATCATGTGCAGGCAGTGCTGGCACTATCAGGGATGCCTGCTATTGCAGTCACAGTATGGGATGATCCAGGTGTCACTGTTGGAGGGGGTTCTGTATCATGTGCAGGCAGTGCTGGCACTATCAGGGGTGCCTGCTATTGCAGCCACAGTATGGGATGATCCAGGTGTCACTGATGGAGGGGTTCTGCATCATGTGCAGGCAGTGCTGGCACTATCAGGGGTGCCTGCTATTGCAGTCACAGTATGGGATGATCCAGGTGTCACTGGTGGAGGGGGTTCTGCATCATGTGCAGGCAGTGTTGGCACTATCAGGGTGCCTGCTATTGCAGCCACAGTATGGGATGATCCAGGTGTCACTGATAGAGGGGGTTCTGCATCATGTGCAGGCAGTGCTGGCACTGTCAGGGGTGCCTGCACAGTGGAGAAAAGTGGTGTGTAAGTTGCACATTGTTCTCCAGCTATGGATTGTGGTTAGTGATCCCAAAATAAAAAAACAATGATATCAGTATTAGGATACCTTGTACCTTCTTGCAAGATATGCCTACTATTGTTTGTTCTGGGAATAACCCAGAAGGTTTCTTTATAGCAGTTAGAAAAGTTCACTTTGCATGACTTTTAGTCCATATCAGAAGAATGTATTGTTGGTCACCACACAATGTTCCACATTAGCAGAATATACTACCTTGGAGGATGGCATTTTTCAGTTGGTAAGTTGCCAGGACATGAAATGTCAATGTCCACAAGATATAAACTATGAACAGTTCCAGGGATAAATCCAGGGTTTCTTCAAGTGTTAGATGAAGATTCATAGTTCAAATTCAATGCATTCAGATTTTCAAAAGATAGATCCAAATGTTCAGTAGCCATCAGGGGTGGAGAAAGTAATACTGAAACAGCTGTCAGCCCAGGTTCAGAAATTAAACCTGTAACCCTCCCCCTAACGTGGCCTGTGATGCTGAAAATATCACATCCATGGGGCTTTCAGAATCAGGGCTGTCCCTTCCCCCATCAAATGTAAAGTGGGTTTCCCCACCGAAAGGTTGCTGGATGGTAGCAACATTGTTTTTAATGTCACAGCTTAAGGTATCAATGAACTGCATAGGAAAAACAGTACGTTCAGTCTTCTCAGGGAAAGCTGATGTTAAATTGCATGAGGAGGAACCACAACATTTCCTGTAATTAACTGCAATGTGTTCTTTAATCAAGGTGGTTCTGATATAGAAAACATTGCTAACAGAAGTTGCTTCTTCTGCAGCGTCAGACACTGACTTCATGACAGACTGCGTACCAGCTGTCACAAACCCACTCAGCAGGTCAGGCCCTCTGCTCCCACAGTGCTAACCTCTGAGCGCAGTCTTGTGAACAGTTAACAGAAACAGGGTAACCCTCCTGTCTGTTTTGTGAGTTCAAATCAAACTTTGGTCTCAAGTCTTGGAGGGATTCAAACTGTGAACCTCTTGCTAGTGTACCCAATGTACAGGCTCAGATAATTCTGCTCTTTCGGGGGGACAGATATCTTTTGCCTATGGGCACCTAACCAGGCATACAAAATGAACCCTTAAAACTCTATTAAAGACCATAGAATAAATTCTTACCTTTTCCCAGTTTGGTAAAACCAGTAAGCTTTGTATCGTGTCAGCTATAACAATGTAGGCTTCCCTTGTCTGTTTCTGGCAGAAGAGAACTGGCTGCAGAGCAGGAAACAGAAGTCCAGAAGTACAGATTTTTTACTAATTAATCACTTCTGTCTCAGCAGGAGTAGTAGCTGTTTGGATTAAGCAAACAGATACTTTATTAGAAGAAGGGGGTCTCATTTAAGTAAAAAAAAGTGTTTTTTCTGAGGAAGGGGGCAGTATCACCTTAATTTACTGAGAGCAGAGAGTGAATTTAATTGGGGGTGTGGCTTGGCAACTTAGGTGTACAAAAGCAGCTGTCTCCAATTATAGCTTCCAGCTGTTTCTGGCAGAAGAGAACTGGTTGCAGAGCAAGAAACAGAAGTCCAGAACTACAGATCTTTTACTAATCAATCACTTCTGTCTCAGTAGGAGTAGTAGCTGTTTGGATTAAGCAAACAGATACTTTATTAGAAGAAGGGGGTCTCATTTAAGTAAAAAAAAGTGTTTTTTCTGAGGAAGGGGGCAGTATCACCTTAATTTACTGAGAGCAGAGAGTGAATCTAATTGAGGGTGTGGCTTAGCAGCTTAGTTGTACAAAAGCAGCTGTCTCCAATTACAGCTTCTGGCTGTTTCTGGCAGAAGAGAACTGGTTGCAGAGCAAGAAAGAAAAGTCCAGAACTACAGATTTTTTACTAATTTCCCTCCTTCCTACCCATCCACCCTCCCTCCCAAAGCCAGTTCTAGTTTCATAGCCACTGAAGTTGATTGATAACAGGAACTTCCTGTTTGGCAGTAGGAAGGGAAGGATCACTGAGACACATTAGTTTCAGCAACCTTGAAGGAATCTAAAAAAAAAAAAAAACTCTTTATCCCCCCACTGGCTGCTGGAGGTCTGAATCCAAGCACGGAAGAAGGAGACTACTGAAGACTACAGGAAGTTCCTGTCCCAGAACAGGAAGGGTGGGAGTTGTAAGGGCACATAGGCAGTAGGAAAGTAAGTGTAAAAATACATAGAGGGAGGCGACAATAAGCATACAAAGCAACAGGACAGGGGACACAAAATAAGTCAAGATGGGAGTGGTGCAGTGCAATGGCTGTGGAACAGCAGTGTTCTGGGAGACATTCTGGAGGCTGCGATGCTGCCCTGTTTGCAGGCACCTCTCTGGTCTGAGGGAGGAGGTTGCCCAGCTCCAGGCTGACCTGGCTAGGATTTGTGAAACCTCTTCCCCCACCCAGGGACCACCAGGGCCACCACCGTTACCTCAGAGGTTGCTAAGAAAGAGGAGTGGTTGGACCAAGGTGGGATCAGGGAGGGAGAGGGTGGTGGAACAGAGGTGCATCCCTCCAGTTGTGGCTCTCCACAATTCATATGCTGTTCTGGCAAAGAGTGGTTCATCTACGGAGGCACCTGCAGTGGAGCCCAAGGAGGATGCTGGGAACCTCCACAAAGGAGACCCACAGGAGGATGGCATGAGACCCCACAGGGGAAGGAAACAACTCCTAGTGGGGGACTCAATCACTGGGGGGTAGACGTGGGGGAGGAAGGGGATAGGGAGGTAAGGTGCCTGCCTGGCACCACGGCTTGGAGGGACAGGAAGTGAATCCTTAGGATCGCGGGAGCAGCTGCATGAAGGAGGGAACTGGATGTCATTGTCCACCTAGGGACAAATGACCTGGCTGTAAATGGTATCAGAACGATGCAAGAGGAGTTTGTGGAGTTGGGGAGGGGCCTTAGACAAGTAGCATGTACGGTAACCTTCTCGGAGGTGCTGCCTCTCTATGGCAAGGATGATGCTAGGGTATTCTTCACCATGGGATTCAATGAATGGTTGAAAAACTGGTGTGGAGCTCAGGGTTTTGGCTTCATTTGGGACTGGGGAGCCACCTGGAGGGATACAGGCTTGTACTGGCACGATGGTCTGCATCTGTCATGGGGGGGATCCAAGATCCTAGGTGACAGGTTTAAATGCTTCACTGGCAAGTGTTTAAACTAGCCAAGGGGGGAGGCACTGAAAAGGAGCAGAGAAATCCCAGCCTCTCCCAACAAAGTGCAGTAGTTAGAGAGGTAAACACCAAGGCAGAGAAGTCAGTAGGGAGCAGGACAGGGATAAATGCAGAAAAAGGTGTTAAGGACAGGGATGGGGCTAAAAGGGGTAAGGCCATAAAAATAAATGGAAGGTGATGAGTACCAATGCCTGTAGTCTGTGCAACAAGCTCCCTGAACTAGTGGCCTTAATGGAAGAGGGATGCCTGGATATTGTGGCAGTCACTGAAACATGGTACACAGAGAACCATGAGTGGGAAGTCAACATACCAGGATAAACAGCCTACAGGAGGGACAGGGTGGGTAAAAGAAGAGGAGGAGTAGCTCTCTATATAAGGGAATAGATTAAAGCAACAGAACTAAAGAGAAAACAAGAAGTTGATGAGTCACCATGGGTCACCCTGGAGACAGGAAATGGCACCACAATCTGCATGGGGGTTGTGTACAGACCCCCATCTCAGGGGGAAGAAATGGACAAGGAAATTATAGAAGGCATCCTTAAAATTGCAGAAAAAGGGGAGATATTGTTGATAGGGGACCTGAATATGCCAGATGTTAACTGGAGTACCTTTGCTGCAGGCACATCCAAGAGCAGGGTCATTCTTGATGCCTTACAAGGGGCATGCCTCAGACAGCTAGTGTTGGAACCCATTCGGGAGGGAGCAATCTTAGACCTGGTACTCTCAAATGGGGAAGGAGAAAGGATCTCAGATTTAAAAGTGGGTAGCCATCTGGGAACAAGTGACCACCAAACAGTGTGGTTCACAATAAACACAGCCATAGAGTCAAGCCATACAAAAACAAGAGTATTGGACTTTAGGAAGGCTGACTTTGGGAAAATGAGAGAGTGCCTTAGAAGAGCACTAGCAAATGGGCAAGAAGGAGGGGTGGAGGAACAATAGGGAATAATCAAAACAGCCATCACAGAAGCAACAAGCCTTTGTGTGAAGCAAATCAATAAAATAAAACAAAGGAAAAAAACACTATGGTTCTCAAAAGAGGTGGCAGGGACGGTTAAGGAGAAAGGGATAGCTTTCATGAAATATAAGGAAACACAGAAGGAGCAGGACAGAGAACTTTATCAGTTAAAGCAGAAGGAGGCAGGGGAGGCAGGGAAGGCAGTCAGAATAGCAAAGGCACAAAATGAGGAAAAGATAGCCAACTCTGTTAAGAAGGAGGATAAAACCTTTTATAGGTACATTAGGGAGCGAAGAAAGACCAAGGGAGGGATACAGAAACTTAATAAAGGGGAGGTATTGTGGGCAGAGGGTGACAGTGAAAAAGCAGGGATACTGAACGAATATTTCTGCTCAGTATTCACAACAGATGAGGAGGGGGAGGTGCCTAAATCAAACAAGGGAGAAACTCTGAATGGGGGGTGGTCGATACAAGTCCATTCACAGAAGAAAGGGTTTTGAAAGAACACTTGAAACTGAGGGTGGACAAAGCAATGGGGCCTGATGGGATTCACCCAAGAATACTAAAAGAACTAAGGGTAGAACTAGTAACACCACTGACTTCTCTCTTTAATAAATCATGGGAGGATGGAGTGGTACCTGAGGACTGGAGGAGGGCAAATGTGATTGATTCCATTTCATAAAAGTGGGAGCAGGGCAGAGGCAGGAAACTACAGACCAGTTAGTTTGACTTCAGTGGTAGAGAAAATGATGGAATCACTTCTGAAGGAAAGAACTGTTGAGTACCTAGAGGCCAGTGGGGCACAGGACCCAAGGCAGCATGGTTTCACAGCAGGAAGGTCATGTCAGATGAACCTAATAGATTTCTTTGACTGGATGACCAAAGTAGTAGACGGGAGGGGCTGTGGATATGGCCTACCTAGATTTTAGCAAGGCATTTGACACAGTCTCACACAAAAGATTAATATACAAGTTAGCCAGCCTTGGAGTGGGTCCCAAGGTGGTAGCCTGGATAAAAAAAATGGCTGGACAACAAGACGCAAAAGTTAATAGTAAACGTGGTCCACAGTGAAGAAAGGAGGCTAACTAGTGGGGTACCGCGGGGTTCGGTACTGGGACCGGTCCTCTTTAATATCTTTATAAGTGACATTGGAGAGCACCTGAAAGGAAAGGTATGCCTCTTTGCAGATGACACAAAGATCTGCAACAGGGTTGATACACAAGGTGGGGTGGAAAGAATGAAAAGGGACTTGGCAAGGTTGGAGAAATGGTAAAATACATGGCAGCTCAGATTCAATGCAAAGAAGTGCAAGGTAATGCACCTGGGAAACAAAAACCCAGGGGAAGAGTACACAATGGGGGGTGAGATAATAACAACAACAAAAATCAAAAGAGACCTAGGAGTAATTATATCAGATGATCTAAAGTTGGGCAAGCAATGTGAGAAAGCAGTAAGGAGGACTGGGAGGATACTGTGATGCATAGGGAGAGGCATCAACAGTACAAAACAGGAAGTTGTTATCCCTCTGTACAGACAGTTAGTGAGACCCCATCTGGAGTACTGCATGCAGTTCTGGAGACCCCATCTCCACAAAGACATAGACAGAGTGGAGACTGTTCAGAGGAGGGCAACCAAAATGGTGCAAGGTCTGCACCTGAAGACATATGAGGAGAGACTAAAGCAGCTTAATATGTATACCCTTGAGGAAAGGAGGGAGAGGGGACATGATAGAAACTTTCAAGTATCTCAAGGGAATTAACAAGGTACAAGAGGGTAGTATCTTTCAGAAGAAGAGAGTGCAAGAACAAGGGGCACAATTTGAAGATAGAAGGGGGATGGCTCAGAGGTAATGTTAGAAAGTATTTTTTCACAGAGAGAGTTGTGGATGCATGGAACAGCCTTCCTGAGGAGGTTGTGGAGTCAGGAACAGTGGGAGAATTCAAGAATTCATGGAACAGGCATAAGGCAATTCTAGTGGGGGGGCAGGAGGAAGTAAGCTGTTGATTAACTAGAATCTGCAGCATATCCATCAGGTAAGGAAATGAGCAGACTGGGTGGGCCAAGCGGTCCTTATCTGCCATCAAATTCTATGATTCTATGTTTCCTTGTCAAGAAAAAGAATTTCAAAGGCACACCAAGTAATCTCTAAAGTAGAGGTTTACTTCAAAATAGATAAAAAAAAATGTAACATGTAAATACAGAACCGTATATCACAAAACATACAAATCACTTAAAAGAATAAGGTTTTAAAAAGTGCAGATTCCTACCACTAATACAGTTAGACTTGTCTGTTCTAAGGTATTCTTATCTCACAGTGCTGTAGATGTTTCTTTTTCAGAGTCCAAACATTTGTGTCAAAATGGAAAACAGAATACTGTTTAAAAACTGGCTTTACCAACCTCTTTGTGTGAGGTCACCTAGCTTCTCCCTGTCAGAATATAAAAAATATTTATCTATGCAAGAACAGGATGTCTTATCAAAGTATTAAATTCTGTAACCTCAGCACAACTCATTTTCTTCAAATGACTTTCTTTGATCTTAATAGCAGCTTCCCCTTTCCAGGACATCAAAGCATCTTTTATGACATAGCACTAAAGCATCATAACCTACTCTTCTTCCTCTAAATATTATAAAGGTTTATGATCTATCTTGACAGTTGGCAAGCTACACTTAGTCACATAAACAGGAGATGCTTATTTTTTAAGGTATCTTCTAGCCTGTAATTATCTCTTGGCCTTCCAGGTCACACCTTGTAGCTAAAACCTGGGGTTGGGGGGTCATTTCACAGGCTGTCAGCATCTCTCATGAGAGACATTCAATAACACATTTTTATATTACAAAAAATCATAGATTAATCAGAACCAGCTGTCTGAGTGTCACACCAGCCTCATTCAAAGGTATGTCAACAACATTTTTAATGAGAATCTTCTGTCCCCCAGAAACACTAGTCTTACTGATAACATTATTAATCATGCCGAAAAACTCTGGTTTGTTTTGTTTGGTTATGGCAGCAATCGTAGGTCCCTGTGACTGCATGATCCAACCTCCGTGATGTGGTGGTCGGCCATTTTAGATTACCTCATGGGCATCTTGGGTTACTGTGTTATGACCATCATCACATGACCATGAGCGGCCATCTTAGGGATGGTATGGGGATGCAACCCGATGACATGTGGGTCTAACATTTTGAGACTCTAACAATTCTCCATTTTGTGAATCACAGAAAAACAAGTGGTTAGCCTTTGTTCTAGTCCACCCCACAGCATACTGTGAGTGTTCAAAATCAAACTCTTCAACATCGGAAGAGGCAAGGTCTATGGCATTAAGTTAGTATGCCCTGCCAATACCTCTGGCTGATGGTTCAAGGTCGCCATATCTGACTTTTTACTCCTACATTCTAACTGCTCAGATACAAGAGTTAGCACACTGTAAAGTGCATTGTTTTCAGATTGCAAGACATTCTCATCTTGTAAAACATGCCTGTTGTCAACAGAAGCTGTGTCACAGTTTATTTTCAAAACGTTCATTTCAAGTCTGCTGTACTGAAAACATACTGAATCATGCTGTTCAGTCAAGGTCTGGTTTTGAAATACCAGCACATTAACTTTTTCAGTAATTACTTCAGACTTATCATTTCTAAGTTCCTTGTTTTCAAAACATAAGGAATCAGTATTACTAGCCAGAATGCCATTCGTTTGAAAAACTTTTTTTCTAACAAGTTTTGCCTTTTCAGCATTATCTCTTAAGGCATACAGGTCTTTACTGCTTCCATCATTAAAGAGAAACTCATTTTCTTGATGGAGAGACTGCAGAAGGGACTGCAATCCAACTATTTTTTCTTTATGAGCAGCCTTTTTCAGACTAATTTCCTGCTTGCAAGCAGCATACTCAGTCAGATTCCAAAACAGATAGTTTATTTAGAACAGCATCAAAACATTTAAACAATGTTGCAATTAATAACCCTTCAGGATTAACTCTTTTGGTACCATTTTTCAATTCCCCATAATGGGCAATGATATCCCTTAAAGGGCTACCATTGGATTCTGCTGCTTCAGCAAAATCACATCAACCACCATAGGCAGTTTGGTATGTCAAGGCATTCAGCCTCAACTCAGTACTGATATTTTTAGACATGTCATAAGATAAGAAACCCTTAGCTGTCTGTGGCTGAAAAACTTTGTTTGCAACAAAAGTTCATGAAAGGACACAAACAACATTTGGCATAATGTGGACTCCTAGATGAGTATATACCCATTAGGATTTGAATCCAAAAATGAAAGCAGTCCATCTGTTTGTTCAGATCCCTTTACAGCTCTTTGTTCCCACAGAGAAAGAATAGGGAAAAAACAAACAAAAATAAAACAACTCATTACACAGAGATTGAATATCTGCCAAGAGATTATATTGTCTGCACTGTTGTACACACGGCCAACCAAAAAGTTAAACAGAAGACACTCTCAGCTGCATGTTACTGGATATTTCTCAACAAGTGCTTTAATTTACAGAGGAAATGCAACTTGGCAAACACCCAGACTCCAATCGCAGTGGCCATTTATATTACGTAAACAATCTCAGATAGTAGAGTAAATAATAATAATAATACTAATAATACAGATTCTTACTGTATGTCTTTGGAATCTGCCAAGAAACATTCGTAAACAAGCAAGAGTACTAATAAATGTTTATTAGACTACTTACGCCAAGCATGTGATAAAAAAATCACAAGGGGGATGGGGTTCTCACCACTCTCCTGAAGAATATACATAATCTCCAGGATTGTAGGATCTCAGGTTCTCCATGATCTCCGTCTCTCTCCCTGTGGAACTGGGTTGCAGAAAGCTAAATATTACAGATAAAAGCATAGCAACAGAGAGTACCTCATAGTTACAGATATGAGAAACAATATGTATTGGATAATGACTTAGGAGACAGAATTACTAATGAGTATCATATGAGACAGAATATGCTTCCATTAGCATTATAGCTTGGACAAAAGAAATGCTAACGGGTTCAAACTACATGTGGCATTTCTTGCTTATGTATAATATAAGACATAACAAAGGATTTCTCTCTAATGAGACAAAGAGAAGTGCTGACAGGGCTCTATTACATGTGGCATATCTGCCTGAGTGTAAAACATACACTACATATAATTATATGAGAATATAAGATTACAATAATCACTGATGATCCTTCAGAGTCATCTTATCAGTCATTAGGTAGATTATTTAAGGAATATATGTAAAAGACAAACATAATGCATTATAGTGAGGTATAATAGGCATACATGATCTAATCATATTAAAGGATGTAAACATTAGCAAATATTAGCAGCAAAGCACATTCCTGGCACTCATGCTTATATGATGGGTGCCTAAATCTATATGATAGTTCAAAATAGCAGTATCACAGTATAATATACCAGGAATACAGTGTGAGGTGTATGTGGGATGATAGGGGGCATAACCCAAGCATAACAGGTAGAGGGACCCAAAGGCAAAAAGGGTGAGGGTCAGCAATGTAAGCCCTAACACTCCACACCTAGCTCATTGGTGTGGTCTCCTAACCCTGGGTGGGTGCGGGGTACAAGAAGCTCTAGGGAAAGTGGAGAACAGCCCAAAGAATAAGAGCCAGAGTGCCTGGGAGTCTGCCCAGGGAAGAGCCAGAGTGTCTGAGGGATGTCCCAAAGGCCAACTGGCAGGACCCTGGCACAGAAGGAGTTTGCAGGCATGGAAAGTAAAAGCCCCCTCCACGTAGCATCATCATCTACAGGACAACCATTCCGGGGGACAGAGAGCAGGACAGCATCAGTTGGATATCCCTTACAGAGGCTGGCCCTAGAAGGCCACCCAACGACATCAGCCATGCCATTGATGGGCCGATGAAAGAAACATTTGAAGAAAGGCCAACCTGCCACCAGTGAGGAGCACAGAACAGCAACAGAGGGTGTGCAAGGTATCCTGGCACCAGCATCATGTAGGCCCATATGGCAGTTCCCCTGTAAATCAGAAAGGGAGCACACCGACCCCCCCACAAAGTAAGGGAACCAAATGTTGATGGAGGAGGCACTGGGTGCCATTGACACTGATCCCAGGCCAGGAAGAACTGGCCAAGTGAAGCCCACCAAAACTTCATTTTCACTTCAACTTTAGCCGCAAGGGTGACAGGGGGTGCAGGAAGGGTGGGAGAGGCATAGGCATCACTGTCCCTCAGCTGGTTTTGGTGGGGGAGGTACAGAGCATCACCACCGAGGGCCTGAACCAGCTGAAGCTGACAGAGGAGATCCAGAGGGTCCCCCACTGGAATGAGGTCCCAGAGAAAGTACTGAGGCAAAAGAAGAGCCTCAGAGGCAGCAAGCAGCAAGATACAAGATTGAAAAATCCAAGCCACCCATGGAAAAGCCAAAGATGGAGGCCTCGCATTCAGGAAGAGCAGGTCCACAGAAAGGCAGAGGAGCCCATGCCAACCACAAAATAAGCCCTTGGAAAATAAATGACCCTCTGAATGTTCTGATGCGGTAAAAAGGAATGCTCCATGGGTAATGATCAGTAGCTGCTAGCCTGGGGAAGAAAGCCCGCCAAACCAACACTGGATCGCTGGCACTGTTCCCAAAAAGAAAAAAAGGAGTTGAGGTACTAGGGACTACAGATCCAGGGAAACCAGGCAAGACAGGTGAAACAGAGGCCACAGATGAGCACAAAACACTGCGGTATTAGAAAGAAAAATGAAGTTAGAAAAAGATTAGAAAATAAAGCTGCAAAAGTAATTGCTGCTGAATCCAAATCTTCCACTGGGCTCCAGTGAGTACCGGTTGATGGCAAAAAAGGAGCTGAGGAGGAAGGCAGACGCCCATGCTTATCAGACGTTGTCATGGGCGGCACCTGGTGGTACTGCTTGGCAAAAGTTTCTGGGTGGTTCTGGAGCCTGACTGCTATATTTATATAGGTGTGACCTGATGAAAGATATTCCTGAAGATCATTAAATTTTAAAGTCAGACTTTCTTTCTAGGTTTCATAGTTCCCAATTTCCCAACAGCTTCTTGGCCTCCTGAAGATAGTCATCTCTGTGAATTAGCACCACATTTTCACCCTTATCCACGTTCCTAAATACTACATCCTTCATGTCTTTAAGTTCCTATAGTGCTTTTCTTTCATTCATGTCCAAATTACAACTGCCCAGGTGCCAGTCTTTTTAAGTTATGCACATCATTTAATGCTTTCTTTTGATATGTATGTGACACTTGGACAGCTGGTTCAGATTACTCTATGATTTTTATAATATAAAAAATGTAGTGTGATTTTCTGTCATGAGAAATCCTGTGCTCCTGGGATGACCCTTCCCCCCCAGGTATCACTTCAAAGAACAGGATATATGTTAAACAGCAGATCTCTGTAAGGTGATTAACTTCCCAGCTTGTTTTGAAGATAGGAACTAAAATATCCATTTTATGACGTCCTCAGGAAGGTCAGTTAATTTCACCTGGTGTCACAAGGCATATTACACCTCAGTGAGATCTGGCAGAGAGAGTCATAAAAGTCATTTGATGTCTTTGAAACAGGAAACTGCTCATAGATCAAAGAGGTCATCTGAAAAATGAGTTTTGCTGAAGTCACAGAATTTAATGCCTCTTAATAGGACATCCTGTTTTGTATAATTTTTATATTCTGACAGGGAGGAGGTACGTGACCTCATGGAAGAGGTTGGCAAAGATAATTTTAAACTGTATTCTGTATTCTATTTAGGGACATTTTTGTTTGGACTCTCTGAAGCAACAACTTCTACTTCAAGCACTGTTAGAAGATATACATTAGATAGACAAGTCTAATTGTCTGGCGGTAGGAATTTGTACTTTTGAAACCTTGTTCTTTTAAGTGATTGTATGTGTTGTGATATATTGTTCTGTATTTACATTTTACATTTTTATCTATTTTAAAGTAAACCTCTATTTTAAAGAGACTGCTTGGTGTGCCTTCAAAATTATTTATTTGACAAGTGAAGCATATATGGTTAAAGGTGACACTGTGCATAGCTTAATGGTAATATCAAACTGGGAAAAGGTAAGAGTTTATCTGAGGTCTTTCATGGAGTTTTTAAGGGTTGATTTTGTATACCTGGTTAGGTGGCCATAGGCGAAAGATATCTGGCCCCCTTGAAGAGCAGAATTATCTGAGCCTGTACATTGGGTATACTAGCAAGAGGTTCACAGTTTGAATCCCTCCAGAACTTAAGACCAAAGGTGATTCGGACCCACAAAACAGACAGGAGGGTTACCCTGTTCTGTTAACTGTCCACAATATTGTGCTCGGAGGTTGGCACTGTGGGAGCAGAGGGCCTGACCTGCTGAGTGGGGTTGTGACAATGTATATATGACTGCACTCTGGGTCCTAGGGCAGAATTTGGACTTTGGTCTGAAGTTGGGCATACTTTCTTGTGTGGTAGCCACACTAGCCACTTCTGGCAAGTTCATCTCATCATCAATCAGATTGTACTCCCCCGACCGTAGTATTTCCCCCAAGATATTAGACAAAAAAAAATCTCTCAGCATTCTCATTTGTCAATACATTTCCATTACAATCGGGTCAAGTACAGAATTAGCCAAATTAATACAACTTTCTGCATTACAGGTAGTTGTGTCAATACTCAAAAAAACATTAAGTCTCATAGGATCTCCTTGTTCCAGATCCTCTTCAAAAGAAAGCCTCCCCTTGCTGGATCCTCTTCAAAAGAAAGCCTGCACTCACCTCCTGCATATACATATTCAGGCTGGCAGTATAGCCTAGAGGTTAGAGGAACAAGGTGTGAATGAGGTTGGTACATCCAGCAGACCAGACCTGAGTTTGATTCTCACAACCTCCACTTGCATACTGTGTGCCTCTGAGCAAGTCACTTAACTGCCCAGTGCTCCCAGGTCACCCATGAAAACAGACACGTGTGCCTAGTGGGCCTTACCTGGTTACCAAAGAACAAAATAAAATAACAAAATAAATACTTCATTATATATGATGTTCATTTCATTGATTAGGAAACTCAAGCATTGAAGCTAATTCACATGCCCAGAGTCATGGCGTCAACTGTCAGTAAAGAAATGAAATAGGTTAGAGTGCTCCATTTTAACTGGGACTAACTTTGTACAGTACAGAGAAAGGAATACTACCTGGCACAGGTTTCTTTTAACTACGAAAAAATATGCCCAATTAGTTCATGAGCGAGTGTTCCCCAGGATCAGTGCCATTTTACTCGCATGGACATGCAGGAGTGGCAGCTAACCAGTATTTAGGTCGGGACACTGAAAATGTAATTGTAATGAAAAACGTACATTTTTTACTTTTGTGCAACAACCATGTTACAGTAGCAATTTGCAGATGTGGAGCAGGCAACAGGGTAAATGCCTGCATGGACTTAGAAAAAGGGCATAAAAGCTGACAGTGCCCATTTAAAATGTTCAGTACTGGATTATATCCATCTTAATACCCAGAGGAGTCGACAGAGTACAGCTTTTGCTGCAGAGGGGAACAAAATGGATTTTCAAAATGCAGTGCCTGAGACCAAAGGGCATGAATGAAGAAACAGACTTTGCTCTTTTTGGAAGGACAATATATTCATGTCTCTAGTTATACCAGTTTTCCTGACTATGTGAACTAATAGAAATTGAATTGTGCCAATCATATAAATTATTTTTGTGATTTGTTAAACTCTATTTAAACATTATGTAGACAGTGACATGACATAAAGTTCCTCTTTTTTCTTTGTATTTCCTTCCTCTTTAACCCTCCCCCTCTCTACCTCCACATTCACAAGCACACCTGGTTTCACCCATGTCCCCCCACCATGGGTGTAGGCAGGCATACTCCAAGCACTCCATGGTGTGCAATTTTATTTAAGGGGGGGGGGGTAGCAAATAGGCTCTGAACTGCTTCCTTTTTCCATGAAAAATAAACAAAGAAAATGCTGAACCTTTGTCTAATTTTATTCATAGGAGTTGAAACTAGAAGGACTGGTCACTAATACTCTCTTTGCATCCTAAGGACAATACAACTTTGCAGGCTCTGGGCTGATATGTGGGTGTCTTAGGGAACAATGTATAGCATTTGTATTTACCCATGCATGGCAACAACCATTGCCATGAGATACAAAAGTTGTATTTATTGTGCCAAATGAGGGGTAGCAGTGAGTCCACTTGGTGTGCAGATCTGAAATCCCTGGCTACACCCCTGCACCCAACCCCCCATTTTTCCAAATTGTATAGTTGTATTCCTATTGTTTAGCACTTGGTCAGTCTGTTAGGCAGCTTAAATGTGTGTAGATCACTTTTAATTAATTAGCAGATTAACTTTCAAAAGTATTATCATGTTTCAATGTTTCTTTTGGTATAATAATTTAGCTTTTATGTCATACTAGGTGCAGCATAAGGTAGTCTATTAACTTTTAAATAGCGCTAGCACTTTCATTATTATTGGTTGTTAATGATTGACTCAATGTCACGTGATTAATGTCACATGATATATTTGAAGGGGTATTTAAGAACACTGAGCTCACTAAGCACAGTTTCCTGAAGAAGGGGCAGCACATCCCAAAGCATTGAAGCATAGTGCCTGCACTAAGTGACATTTGTGCTGGTTTACTGCTTTTGTTTTTTTTCAGTAGAGTCATCTTGGTGGTTGTAAGGCTAATCGTGATTTGTCCTTGTGCTGAGACCAAGAATCCATTTCAAATGCTAAAATGATGAAATGAAGACAAAGTAAGAAAACTGAATCAACTTAAATGAACAGCAGGCTTTCAAGCAAACTTTGGGGGGGGGAGGGCACCGGTACTCAAACTATTAGTTCATGGAACACCAAGTTTCAAAAATATACAGTAGATCCATATACTATTTGATCATATAGTCAGTATCCGTTATTCTGAACTATTAAAGTATATTATTTCTAGATTTCTCTTAATATTCTGTGGTTCGACCCTTCGGCATGGAAGATCTATGAAAATGAAGAGAGACATTAGCATTAGTAATATTTACAGCAACTGTGACAATTCAACCTGGTCATGTAAATCAGACCTGTTTAATGGCCCTAAATGATAAATCCAACATACTTCCCACATGGCTAACTTTTTCTCTATCCACCCACGGGTCTGGCGCAAATGGGGTTTACCCGCACTATGGGAGTATCTGAAAATAGACCCCACCCACAAACCAGGCGCAAAATCTGGTTTGCATGAGCAAACACCCATTTGTGCCTGCACAAACTTTTAAATATCTGGACCCTGATACTTTAAGGCTTGTTTAACACTGCCTAGGCGGACCAAGGTGGGACAGGCTTGCAATAAGGCTCTCTTCCCTGAGCCGGAACCAAGTAATAGCTTTAGAATGGATAAATGGGCCACTTGCTTCAGCATGGTGCGCGGAGATCCACACATCGAGGCTACAGGAACAGGATCCAGTACTCCGGTTTGCACCAATGGAACAGATTAACACTTAGTGTATCTTCCTCAAATGTTTCAGACTTCCATGTCAACATAGCATCAATATTGAACAGTAGAAACATTGAACAGAAGGACCCACTGGAGCCCCAGTGGTTTGTGCCTGCACTCCTTGGCGCTTTGTCAAGTTGTGTAACCCCCTCTAACAGAGACCTTTTATTACTATTATTTAAAGGGAGACAGTCAGCACTAAGAGTTTCACACCCAAGTGTGGAACTGGTTCCAATTTGCACTTTGTGTGCAAAAACATGTTTTTCACTTACTGTTTACTATAGTATACTATACTGTATCAGACTAATTTTGCTTACTTCCAGGCTGACATTTTCTATAACTATAAATCCCAGAATCATCTGCAGTTAACATCAAAGCAGGACTGCAACAGTTGGAGATTCACTAGCCAGAAGTGTACATTATCAATGGTCTTTTTCTGCATTATTGTCTATGTTTCTATGGATGCAAAGTGGCATCTGATACAGCCAATAATTTGCCCTGCTTTTCTATTAATAATTTCATTGTGTTTTTGTGGATGTAAACTTATCAGATATAGACACCCCAAAGTCCTTTTCACCTCATGACTCAATCAAGGTGGTATTATTTATATGGTACCGGAACTTTCATTTATTTTTCCCCATGTGTAATATTGTACACTTATCAGTATTACGTTGCATATTCCATTTATTTGCCTATGTTGTAATCTCGGTTAGATGCTGTTGGAGAGATTCAGCTGGAATCATCATCGGCGAATTTCTGAAACTACCATTACACTTGTGAATATACCGAATAATAATGGGACCAGTATTGACCTGTGGTACTCCACTGGTTAACTGAGTTTTGCTTGGAAGGTGACCCTTGAATCTTATCCTCTGTGTTCTTGAGGTTAACCATTTTTTTAACTTTATTTTTATTCATTTTGGGTAAAATGAAATTACACAAAGTTACAATCCATGAATGGCATGAATCCATCAATGAACAGCAGACTTCCAATTTTATCAGCAAACTTAAAACCCTCATTTATGTTTCTTTTGCAGTGCAACGAAACAGAATGACATTATAGGCGAGATGGATTCTTAGCTTTTTAAATTACAATTTATATAAAGTGGTGAAAAGTGGAATATCATCGTCGTAGCCATGAAAAGCTTGAAGCCTTTAAAAAAATGAATCCCAATGTTTTCAGTATGAACCTTTACTTTACAATCCATCTCTTCTGTTTTTTTCTCAGAGTTATTTGAAGTAAGAGGCCCGGATATTTAGACTGCGCCAGGCAGGGGTGCAAGCCTGGGCGCAGCACAACTGGGATGCAGCAGGGCGTGGTCTGGGCGATATTCAACGGTGCTGCACCATGGCTCAACACCGTTGAATATGGCACCATGACCACCCGCACTGCACATGGTGCAGTGGCACTGCGCCAGCGCAAGTGGCAAGAGAGGAGCAGAGGGATGTACCAGCGCAAGTGCAGTTGCGCTAAGCACAGGAACCGCAATAATCAGTGGTGTGTATGCAAATAAGCCATTATGCATGTAAGGCACAAATGGGGCCATTTGCATGTCACTGTGGCCCCATTTGCATGCAGGTGCACCAATCCCCGGCGACGTGCGCCTGGTGCCCTGCCAGGCTGCAGCCATCGGGGACTGACGCCTCCTGCCCCACAGCGGCAACATGCCCCAACACCCGATCGCAGGCTTTGTACAAATGTAAACTCTCTGGCGGGCGTAGTAACAATATATCTAGCACTGGTGGTCCAGTGGACCTGCTCCCCAGCCTGATCATGGGCGTAATAATCATGATGTGAACCCTGGTGGTCCAGTGGACCATATCCCAGCCTGATCGCGGGCTTTGTAAATGGAAATGTATCCCTGGTGGTCCAGTGGACCATATCCCAGCCCGATCACAGGCTTTGTTAATGGAAATGTATCCCTGGTGGTCCAGTGGACTGTATCCCAGTCCGATTGTGGGCTTTGTAAATGGAAATGTATCCCTGGTGGTCCAGTGGACTGATTCCAGCCTGATCATGGGCTTTGTAACAGAAGAAATCCCTGATGGTCAGCAGTACCCTCCGGCCGACTGACAGTGCACAGTGCGGCTGTAGCCCTTATTGGTCCACAGCATAGGTTATGGGCGGCAGACCGTGAGCATTACACAGTCCCAATATGCGTAATGAAATTCATTCACACATCGGGACTGTGTTGCAAGGTAATGATTGCACACCCATTGGCCCACGCCAGACCAATTGGCATACAGTCATACTGTATGCTGTCAGTCGCTGGGCAGCTGGATGGCATGCAGGTGCGGAGCTGCCGCCTGCCGCTGATGGGGGGTGTGGGGTGGCGGGTCTGCGTGGGCGGGTAGGAAGGGGGGTACCGCTGAACCACCAGGGATTTCTTCTGTTACAAAGCCTGCGATCGGGCTGGATTCGGTCCACTGGACCACCAGGAATACATTTACAGTTAGAAAGCCCATGATCGGGCTGGGATACGGTCCACTGGACCACCAGGGTTAGATTTATTGTTACTTCGCCCGCGATCAGGCTGGGGAGCAGGTCCACTGGACCACCAGGGTTAGATTTATTGTTACTACACCCACGATCAGGCTGGGGAGCAGGTCCACTGGACCACCAGGGTTAGATTTATTGTTACTACGCCCGCGATCGGGCTGGGGAGCAGGTCCACTGGACCACCAGGGTTAGATTTATTGTTACTACGCCCACAATCGGGCTGGGAAGCAGGTCCACTGGACCACCAGGGTTAGATTTATTGTTACTACACCTGCGATAGGGCTGGGGAGCAGGTCCACTGGAACACCAGGGTTAGATTTATTGTTACTTCACCCGCGATCAGGCTGGGAAGCAGGTCCACTGGACCACCAGGGTTAGATTTATTGTTACTACACCCGTGATCAGGTGGGGGAGCAGGTCCACTGGACCACCAGCATTTTTTTAGGATTTACAAAGCCCGCGAGTGGGTGAGGGGGCGCGACGACAGACCGTGGCTCTGGAGGTCGGGTGGCCACCCACAGCTGGCAGCTGCCATGTTGCACCCTGCAATATGGCAGCTCACCTGTGGCTGGCCAGGCCTTGCTCCTTTTTTTTTTTGGCGGATCTTTGCGCCCCCCTGTGCGGCGCAAGGCGGGTGTGTGCCTGCCTATGCGCCACACTTCCCAGGCTGCATATCAGGATGTGCCAAATATGCATGGGCATGCCCGACGCACTTGTGCTGCATACATTACTGGTGCACCCCAGCACATCGGGATTTGAGTGGCACAACTTCCCCTTTTGAATATTGCGCCAGGGCACATCAGTGTGCGCAACCCTGTTGCATCATGTGCAACCCTTTTGAATATCTGGGCCAGAGTGTTTAAAGGGATATATACAGGCATTTAGGAGTACAGGTAAAAGCATTTTGATTTTCAGAAGTTATGATGAGTGTAATTTGTCTATGTAAAGCTTTGTGTGAAAGGTTTTTGAATTTATAACACTGTCTAGTCACATGGCTAACACGTAGGTATATTTAAAATAAAATTTAAATAAATTATATTATCAAAATTTATTTACAATGTCTGATCTCTAAAATGGTCCTTGCATTTTTTTACAGAAGATTTAAAAAGATAACTGCTGCATGAGTTCACTTGAACAGGTGCTTTTTATATAGGTAAAATGGAGTCTACCTACAATAGTATTCACTCCATTTTTTGACAATATTTTTATAAATTTCACTACAAACATTCCTTAAATGTATGTTAATTAATTTATTATAAATTTTTATTATGTTGTAGCCACTTCCCTGATGAAGAGACAGAGCATGTGTCTCAAAACATTGGTTCGATTTAACTAATGTGGCATGGAAAAATAAAACCTGCATTTGAACTAGAAGACGTTGATCCTGCTGTTTTGTTTTGACTGGATCCAAAGCTTCACCTCCCATGTTCTCCATACTCTTCAGTAAGGAAAGAGGCATGCGTGGGAACTGTTGACCCAGCAGTGTAGTTAATTCCTCTGCGACACTCATCCAGAACTGCTTTAGGGTGCCACAGTCCCAAAAACAATGTTTGTACATACCCAGATCAGTATTACACCTCCCACATATTGGAGAAACAATGGAGTTAAACTTATGGACCCCATTTGGAAGACAGTATAGGTGGTAAAGAAATTTATACTGTGATTCCTTGGATCTGTTACACATCAGGAAGCCCATATGTAATTGTAGGATGGTGTCCCAACTTTCATCTGATCTGGGTGTCTCCAAGTCCCTCTCCCATTGACCTTTGATCTTGCTAGGGAGGTTTGGAAGGAGTGCCCTATCTTGTTTGGCCAGTTTAGCACTTAGCCCCTTAGCAGACTCCCTCAATGGGTTGGTGGCTTGTTCCAGAGTCACCAGCAGGGAGGTCCCCACTAGGACCCTGCCCAGATTTCTGCTGAATGCCCTCACCTGTAAATATCTATCGTGGTGGGAGTTCGAGATGTCTAACTTCTCCTGCAGCTCATTAAATGGGTAGAGACCATGCCCGGAGTACAGATCCCCCAAGCATCATTCTAACCCTCCTGGGCCTCCTACTCCTTGAAACCTTTGTCCTCCAAACCTGGAAGAAATTCCGGTTTGCCGGCAACTGGGATCAACAAAGTATTGTCCCCCCTCACCCCATATCTTTTCCTTGTGTCCTCCCAGGTCTTCAATGCATATCGTGCTGGTGGGTTCGGGAACTCACTCTGGTTGTAAGCACGTTTACCCCTGAAGTCAGATATACTGACAGATGCCCTTACACCCTTTTTCTTCTGACTTCAGCCAGCTCATGGCCTCCCCTCTGTTCACCCAGTCCTGTATATATCTTTATTGAATGGAGGTGTAATGCCCTTTAAGATCAGAAAAATTGAGGCCCCCATGGTTGTTCTACATTTCAGCCTTTGCAAGCTTATTATGTCTCTTTCCTTGTCAGATAAAGCCAGTGAACTCCTTCTCCATCACCTTGTGTCCCCTCTAGTGGGTCCTATGGGCAACATCTGCAGAACATAAAGCAACCAGGGCAGAAAATGGATTTTTAGCAGGTCAGTGCAGCCTAGCAAAGAAATGGGTAAAGCCGTCCACTGTTCTAAATCTGCCAATATAATGCTGATAAGTGGTTTAAAATTTAGGGTATGCAAGCTATTCAATTCCCTTCCCACTTTAATGCCCAGATATGTCATGGATCTTACCACCACCTTCAAGCCCCATGTCTCTCTCCCCCAGTTAGGTGGAGTGCCTCCTATAACCATGAGTTCTGACTTATGCTGATTTAGTTTATAGCCAGAGAAAGCAGCAAAGTCATGTATTACCTCTAACAGAGCTGGCATGGACTCCTGGGGATTAGTGACAAAGAGGAGCAAATCGCCAGCACAGAGAGTGATTGTATGCTGTCTCCCAGTACTTCCTGGGATCTCTGAACTCTCCATAGTTTCCAAATTGTGATATCCAACAGCGCAATAGCCAGAGCAAAATGCAATGGGGATACGGGGCATCCCTGCCTCGTGCCACAGAACAGCCTGAATTCCTCCAACTAGCCCCCATTCACCAATATTTGGGCTTTTAGTTCCTGTACAAAAGCTTCACCATGTTCATAAAGTCCTTCCCCAGCCCAAACCTCTCCAACACCCTGAACAGGTACTCCCATTCGATCCAGTCAAAAGCTTTCTCAGATGTCTATCAACAGCACAAGTGCTGTACCCAGACACCTAAACCCACACTTCACCACATTCAACAGCTTGCACATATTGTGGTATGACAGCCTGCCCTGCACAAAGCCTGTTTAGTCTGGATGCATGATCTTTGGGAGTGCCTGCTCTAGGTGGTATGCCATAACTTTTGCAAAAATGTTGAGGTCACAATTAAGGAGAGATATAGGTCAGTAGGATGAACACTCCATGGGGTCTTTTCCTGGTTTAGGCAACACACAGATCGGAGGCCTTGTAGTACAAGGCAGGGAGGCCCCCAACTCGGGCCTCCGAAACATCTCAGTTAATGAACCCCCCCCAGCTCCTTATAATATTCAGCCGCAAACCCATATAGGCCACTATCTTTCCCCCTTTAAGTGTTCCAATCACCCAGATTACCTCCTCCTTAGTTACCAGTGTTCCTAGCATCTCCCTTTGCTCCTCTGTGGGAGTTGGGACAGTTATGCCACCCAGAAAGAGATCACCTGTTGCCCCTGTCCTCTGACACTCTGCCCTGTACAAAGTGTCATAGAAGTTGTGGAAGGATGCACGGATATCCCTTGATTTGTGTTCCAAATGGCCAGCCAGGCCTTAAATCATTGGGATCTGGGTTGACACTCTTTTACCTCGTGCCAGCATCACAAGAAGGGGTTTGTTCCCACATTCAAAAAGTCATTGGCAGGCAAAGAAGAGTGACAACTTCGCCTCCCCCCATGAAAAGCAAATTCAGAGCCTCCTGTGCAGCTGTCAGCTCCCAAAGTACATCTGCTCCTCCCCCCATTACCACGCTCTGTTCTACATCTTTCAGTTTTGCTTTCAGATCCTGTTTCTTTTCCCATCTACTTCTCATCAGGGTGACCACGTAGCTGATTATAACCTCCCTCATGTAGGCTTCACCTTTGTTCCACAGTGTTCCTGTGTTAGGTGCTGTGGCTCTGTTAGCTGACTTTATCTTTGTTCCACAGTATCCCTGTGTTAGGTGCTATGGCACTGTTAGCTGTCTTTACCTTTGTTCCACAGTATTCCTGAGTTAGGTGCTGTGGCACTGTTAGCTGACTTTACCTTTGTTCCACAGTATTCCTGTGTCAGGTGCTGCGGCTCTGTTAGCTGACTTTACCTTTGTTCCACAGTATCCCTGTGTTAGGTGCTATGGCACTGTTAGCTGTCTTTACCTTTGTTCCACAGTATCCCTGTGTTAGGTGCTGTGGCACTGTTAGCTGACTTTACCTTTGTTCCACAGTATTCCTGTGTTAGGTGCTGTGGCTCTGTTAGCTGACTTTACCTTTGTTCCACAGTATGCCTGTGTTAGGTGCTGTGGCTCTGTTAGTTGCCAAACAGTGAATCCCAGTCATCTGTCAAGTGTTGACGGAACTCGTCTTTGGCCAGTAGTACTTGGGGAACCTCCAAGTCTGTCTAGTCACCCCCCCCAAGGCAAAGGTAACCACCACCATGGCATGATCTGAGATATAGACTGGACTATGATCCGCCTTTCATACACACTAAAATTGATTCTTAGAGGCAAAGATGTAATCCAGCCTGGACCATGTCCAATCAGGGCTGGAAACAAATGTGTATTCCTTCATTTCTGGGTTTGCAGTTTGCAACACGTCCACAAAGTCCAAATCTGAAAAAACTCTCTTCTATGTGGCTAGTTCCACCCCATGCCTGTCCACCCCCTCTTAAAAGTCCCACCCCAGAACTAGATTGTGTAACTGCTCCCTGTGAAGTATGTCTACCAGAGTCTTATAAAATTCAGGGTCGAAGACCACTGGGGCAATAACATTACCACAGGACACTTTCTTCCCATGCAGCTCCCCAATGATAAATAGGAACTTGCTCTTGCACTCATCCCTTACTATTTTACCCACCTTAAGGGGCAGGCCTCTATTCACTAATAAGGCAACCCCTCTCTTGTGGAAGGATAACACTCCCTCACCCATTCCCCCACCAGTTTGGTGTGCTCCAGTTTAGTGAGGTGGGTCTCTTGGAGCAGAGCTATGAGTCTGCTTTCATTTACGTGCTGCCACAAACTACTTCCATTTAATAAGTGAGGAGACACCCTGGATGTTCCAGGATACCACTGTTATGTTGGCTATCAGGAACACCTATACAAACCCCCCTTCCAGGGATACCCATGAACCGCACAAGGCACCCCCCCAAAGCACACCACGGAAGTACAATACAGTGTTCCTCTACCACCCTTGTACACCTCAGATCCTTTTCTTGGAATGAATATACACATAGCATATTAACAAAAACAAACAGAACAGTGAACCATAAAAACTGTAGCAACCAAGGAGTGCAACAACCCCCCCCGGGAACCAACCCTCCTTATGTGTCATTCTGGTATAAACACAAAGTATTGCACTCAGTATTGACCTGCCCCCTTCTCTGTCCAACAATCAGGAATGAGCAGCTCCTCTCCCCTTGATCATGAATCCCTGTTCCCCCAACCCCCTCCATCATTTTGCAAAACATTACAAATCAGCCCAAACAATTCTGTGTAAATGTATGTTGGCAGTCAATGTGAACAGGCAAAATGCTATTTCCTATACTGGCCATCCCCACATATTAGACCACCACTGTCAGTCATGTTGTGTGACATCACACATGCATGCATGAGAAAACACAGATAATAGTATACAGTATGTGTGCCAATTATGCACATTGCATATCATAAAATGATACATATGGGAATGTATAAGTAAGTAATAAGCTATCACAGGGTGTCCAATATGTGACTGTAATGCATGAGCCTGGGATAGTACTGACACACGAGACTGCTGGCCTACAGACCACACACCCTTGGGAACAACATAACAGTCCTAGAATGCACACCCTGTATGTGCGTGCTACAACAATGAATCGACTGCAGATGGTTATCAGGGGACGAACATGAGCCAATGCCAGTGACTGTGCAGTTTGAGACATGTAGGGATTGTGCATATGACAGTACGTATCCACCAAAATGTTAGGCAATTGCTAGATACGTCATGATAATATGTATGTGTCCCAGTGGTTGGAGGAATTGAATCAAAGGGAGAATTGAGTTATGCACAGAGTAGTGGCAGAAGGGTGTTAATGGATAAATCCCATCAATGTTCCAGTGCCTCTTTTTGGGGGGGAATTTTAGGCTTTTTTAACCCATATTTACTGAGACCAAGACTGGATCCCCCTCCTAGGCAGCCTCCAGATATTTCGCACATAATACATGACCAAGAAAAATATGGGACAGCAAGTGAAGTAACTGAGCAAGCTCAGTATAACAAGGGATTAAAAGACTTGTTGGTGGAAATCAAAGATGGTATATTGTTAAATAATGAGTTACTTGTAAATTGTACCTCCCTAATAGGGGCTCGATTAGGGGAGAAAATTACCTTGGAAGACACAAAAGGAGGGAGAGTGGGGAATAGACTAGTAGAGGAAAAACCCCATAAAACAATTAAACAAGTGACAAAGGAAACAGGGGAGAAGGCAATAAGGGAGACTCTACTGCTGGTGGAAGGCTTAAAGAAAAACATGATGAAAAATAAAGTGGAGTCTAAGAAGAAAGGAGGGAGTGGTGTCTGTAGAGGAAAAAAGATGAATGAAAGAAATATAGAAAAACTTAGTACAAGGTCGAATTCCAGGGAGGAGTTATTGGAGGAAAAGGAAGTTAGTAGCCCTGAGAAAATTAGGAAAGAAGAAAGTAAGGTTAGAAATGGCAGTAGAAAAAATAAAGGAGAAAATAAAGGTTCAGCTAAGAAGAAACCTGAAATCTCAGGAAAAAAGGACCATGGTGATACTAAAGAAGATTGCATAGAAAGAGGTGAAATCTTGCCATGTAAAGAGAAATCCCTAAGAACAGGAATGAAAATACTATGACACTAAAACTTTGTGGCCCAGATATTCAAAAGGGTTGCGCCATGCGCAAGTCCAAAATGCGCCATTCTGCGATATTCAGCAGGAGGCAGTTACGCCACTGGCAACAGGTTGCGCAAGAGAGCAATGCAAATGAATGCATGCTCAACAGGAGGGGGAGGATCCATGCATAACCTGCGCAACCCGATATTCAGTCGGGTTGCGCAGAGTTGTGCATGCCAAACCCACAACTCCGCACAAGCTTGAGCCAAAAAAGGCGTAGTTGAGGGCCACCCACAGGTGAGCTGCTGCATTGCAGGGCACAACACAGCAGCTGCCACCCCGGCTGGCCCCCAACTCGCTTCCCTTGTGCTTTCATTATCACAGAAGACGACATGTCCTTCTTTTTTACGGCTTTATCGCGGTAGAATATGTATGATTGTTAGCTCCATTATTTTCTTGCGGAGTCTGCGTAGCTGGTTTCAGCGATTGCTGGCAGAATGTAACCTCTCACTCAACCTACATTTCCTGTTGGCGTTCGCTGGTTAGTGATCGTTACAGTTTCTCGCTGAGCAGTTTGCAGTCTGTTACCATTTCACGAGCCCCTCCACCCCCGGGTCATTCACAAATCTGGACTCGTCATGTACGGTTGGGCTGCAGCCATTGGCTCTAGCTCTGCACCAATGGGCGTGCAGCCCTACCGGACAGTCAGTCAGCGGGCGGCGGGGCGGCAGGCGGGTGGGATGCTGTCGCCCGCCGGCTGCGGGGGGGAGCGGGGTGGAGGGGCTTCGTGGGTGGGTGGGGGACACTAGACACCAGGAGATGTTTGGGGGTTATGCTGACATTCTTCCCGCTGATCGGGCTTTACGGTCCACTGGACCACCAGGGAGTTATTCGGGTTGGGGGAGGGTTACATTCCTGCCCGCGATCGGGCACTGGGGGTTCATACAGGTTCTGCCCGCGATCGGGCTGTGGGAGATGTGGGGGACATGTACGTGTTCTGCCCGTGATCGGGCTGTGGGAGATGTGGGGGGACATGTACGTGTTCTGCCCGCGATCGGGCTGTGGGAGATGTGTGGGGTGTTCGTAACTGTGATGCCCGGCGATCGGGCTGCATGTAGGCCCGGTCCCCGACGGCTGCTGCCTGGCAGGGGTGGCCAGGAGCAAGTCCTCGGGGATCGGGCACCTACATGCAAATGGCATGCAAATGGGGCCATAAATAGATGCAAATGGCCCCCCCTGCGCCTTGCATAAATTATGGCCCCATTTGCATGTCACCTTTTGAATATCGGACATTTGAGCATGGCGCAATGGTACTTGCGCCACCGCAAGTTTAATGCTCAACTCTGGCAACTTGCAGTAGCGCAAGTTCCACTGCGCCATGAGCAGCTGCTGTGGCTCGGGGGTGATATTCAAAGGAGTTGCTCAACAGCGCAACTCCTTTGAATATCACCCCGGCCACACCCCAGCGCAACTATTTTGAGCAGCGCAGGGGCTTCCGCCTCAGACTGGCGCAGTTTGAATATCTGGGCCTGTGTCTATAATATATGTAAGGGGATTATGGGTAAGAAATGTGCCTGGAATGACACTGGATCAATGTATAGATATCAATCTGTAAGGGAAAAAGGATGGATTTGTCTGGTATTAAAGAATAAAAATATCAGACAGACCATCCTAGGCCACAGAGAGCTGTTTAAGGATACTGGGGTGAAGGCAGAGACAACAATATTAGCTGAGAATATGGCTAGAACAGCTGTAGAAAGAATAAGGGACGAAAAGGTTAGAGTTAGTGGAAAAGTAAAAAAGGCACAAAAGAAGAATGGAAAAGTACAAAAGAAAATCTCTCACTACATGAAACCTGTAGAGCAACAACATTTGTTACTCTCAGATGAGGGGGGAGAAGAAGCATCATACACAGAATTTAGAGGAATGAAGAAAAGGGGACAGAGAATAAATAGTTATGTTTTAGAATCCTCGGACATCTCTGGGTCACCTCTAGTTCTACACACAAATGTAGGAAATTCTGTAGAGCCCAAGTTTAATTTAGAGGATAGTTCTGTTTTTGTTCTGGATGAGACCTGAGATGAAAATTGACAGTTCATTGATGTAAATGAGGTAATATTTCAGAACATCAAGATCCTTTGCTGGAATATAGCAGGCTTAAATGGGAAACAAAGATGTTGGGGTACTGAACTTTCTAGAGATTTTCTCTATTATATTGATTCAGGAAACATGGATGGTGGAAACAGACAGTAATTATATAGAAGGTTATCAAGGGTGGTGTATTCCAGCAAAAAAGAGGAACAAGTATGGAACAGCCTCAGGAGGGATAGCAATGTTCATGAAATCTTGCCCCGATTTGTCTGCAAAATGTATCTGGTGTGATGAAAAGTACCATACTTTGGCAATAGAAGTATCCTATAAGTGTAAGATATGTTGTATAGTGGTAAATATATATTTTCCACCAGATACTAAGGAATCTCCAATTAAGAATGCCCTCGAGTGTTTTGAGGATATAATCCAGAATATCAAATTAGAATACCCAGGGAAACTGATAAATATTGGGGGAGACTTTAATGCTAAAATAGGAGAAAAAGCTGAAGACTGTACCCAGAACTGGAGCCTGGATGACATGCTTGGAATCCCATTAAGGGTATCAATGGATAAGACAGTAAATAAAAAAGGGGAAATTTTGTTAGCAATGATGAAAAAGTTGAATTTAAGAGTTGTGAACTGAAGAAGTAGTGGGGATAGAGCTGGTAACTGCACCTATGAATATATAAAGGGGAGTAGTGTATTGGACTATATTTTGGTACATATACAGTATATTCCTTTTAAAAGGCAGAACATTTTGAGGTTATTAACAACTGGGACAGTAATCATCATCCATTAAAACTTAATCAAGTAATGGGGCTGGTTGGTGAAAACAAACAGCAAAGGTTGATTACAGACAAAGAAATGCAAATTAGAGGATCAAAACAAAGTAAATGGTCAAAAGTAGACCCAGTCCTAATGAAAAATGTCCAGAGGTTTAAAAACATCACTGAATTAAATGAACAAGTAATGGTGAATCTAAAGGCCCAATTAACCCCGGAAGGTATGGGCTGTGTCTCAGAAGAAATTTTAAAAAAATATCAAGATATGGAACAAGAAATTATTTGTGAAATTAAGACGAGATCCCTAAGGGAAAAGCATCAAAATATTACAGACTGGGCAAAGTGGTATGATAGAAAATGTTGTGATAAAAGGAGAATGATTAGGAAAATAGGAAGGAAAATAAGAAAATATAATAATACAGAAGATAGGAAAGCAATAGCACATTTAAAAGTAGAATATAAGTACTTGCTTGCAAAGTAGAAAAAAGATTTAACAGTTATCAGTGGAGTTGCCTCCAGAGGGCAATCAAATTGAAAGATAATGTTACTTTCTGGCAGTTAGTTGCATTTGGTGTAGAAGAAGGAAGGTATAATGTGTTAGGTGTAATTCCAGGGAGTGAGTGGGAAGAATACTTTGAAATAATTTTTAATAAAGTATATGGGGATGAGTTGAACGATGAAATTACTTGAGTTAAAGATCATAGAGAGGTTTTACAAATCTCAAAAGAAGAGGTGGTTGGAGCAATCCTTGCTCAGAAAAAGAACAAGGCAGCAGGGACAGATGAGATGAGTGCTGAGGTTTATCAGGCAGGTCCTGAATGGCAGGCTGAGCTATTGTTGGGGGTGTTTTAAAATATTCTTAAATACAAAAAGATCCCAGAGGATTGGAAAACTGGTGTTATAGTCCCTCTACATAAGAAGGGTTCAGTGAACCTACCAGAGAATTATAGACCCATTTCTCTCTTGAACATTAGTTTCAAGATATTTTCCAGGATCATCTTATATAGAGTCCAGAGCTGGTTGGAGGATAAGAAAGTAATATCTAAATTTCAGGCGGGTTTTCAAAAAAGGAAATCTACAGTAGATCACATGTTTATTCTATAATATATCCTAGATAAGTATACTCAAATTAAAACTGGTAAAATATATGCAGCCTTTACTGACATCAAATTGGCATTTGACTCTGTGCATAGGGAGTCTTTATGGCATATTTTGGAAAATAAAGGTATAGATCCACAACTACTGGAAATTATTAAAATCCTACATGAAGATAACAAAGTTGTTATTAGATGTAGCAAAGATGGTACATTGACAAACAGCACAGAAGTTAAAAATGGGGTTAAACAGGGCTGTTTACTTGTACCTACGTTGTTTAATCTTTATATAGATTCAATAGTGGGGGAATTAGAGAGTACTGAGAGTTTTCCACTGAGAATAAATGGAATACCAGTAAAACCTCTATTATACACAGATGATGCAGGGTTACTCGCTCAAACCCAGATAGGATTAAAAAGAGCAATACAGACAACTTTAAATGCAGTAAAGAATCTAGGTATGGAGTTAAATTTAGAGAAAACCAAGATAATGGAATTTAATAGAAAAGGGAAAAGAAGATCATCCTGGTTAATAAATGGGTCTAGAATAGAGGTAGTGGATGAATTCCAATATTTGGGGTGATTTTTAGTAATAATGGTAAATGAGATAAGCAGGTTAAAAGGGTAAAAGACAATGCAACTAAAACACTTAATGGCATTACATGTTTTGCCCAAGTTATGGCAAAAGATTCTTTTTTGGCACAGTATTGTTGCCTTATGGCAGAAGTACACTCACAACTAATTTATGGAGCTGAATTATGGGGCTTGTGTTGTAAATTTAAAGATGTTGAAGTGACACAAAATCAATACCTGAACAAAGTTCTGGGGGTTCCCCGATATACATCAAATGCTTTGGTAAGGTCGGAGACTGGTAAGGTATCCTTGTATGCAACTATTGTGAAAAAATTAATTGTATACTGGAAAAAGATTAGCTCTGCCTCAGTGGACAGCTTGCTGTTTAATTGTTGGATAGAAATAACTCAAAGGCATGAGAAGTCATTGTTAACTTGGGGGAAGACTTAATGAGGTATTGAATAAGTATGGGCTTGAGCATAATGCAATCTTGAGTTGGGTAACTAATCCTACTAGATTTGCACCAGAAGCAATTGAAAGAGTTCTGGATATTATGAAGCAAAAAAATTTAGAAAACATAAGATCCGCCTGGAATACTAAAAACCTGAAAAACATCAAATCTTCGTTCGAAGTGGAAAGATATTTAATATCATGTGAAAAAAATAGGAAAGCTTTGACAATATTAAGAATGGGCTTGTCTACCCAATGGGGACATTTTAAAGATAATGGAAGCTTGTACTGTGTGTACAAATGCAAAAATGTGCTCAACTCACCTAATTTTAGATTGCCCTGAGCACCAGAAGGAGAGAAGTGATACTATTGGGAATGTGTTTCAAAATCTAGGGGGGTATACGAAAGAAGAGCAGCTGAATTTCGCATGTAACACAAAATATGAAACTAAGATCTTTGCACTTGCCAGTTTTGCTTATTTAATTGCCAAGTGATGTAAATGGAGGCTTTAAAGTATGGGTATTTAAAAGGAGAAGTTTCTGAGAGATAGGTGGAATATGTTATATGTCTATATGTATGTGTCAGTTTTTAAAATGCATGTGCTGCAGTGGAATTATGTGATTTTAGCATATTACATGTAATAAATGTTATTTTCATACATGGTTGTAAATAAACTTGAATGCTGAACCTTGATGTGTCCCAGTGCTGCACTCTCACACAGCCCATGATGCAACAATCACACTGACGCATAGTTTTTGTAATCTGTACACAGGTGCACATGTGGATGGTGTGTTACCATGCCAAGTGAAACAGAAAACAGATGTTGCAGGTTCGGGCACACCTGGATGCAGACAACAATACCCGATGTGTCACCAGCTTTCTGGATTCAACTCCAATTGCCTCGATGAAAACGTGTTGCACTTATCACATGCAGAGTTTGAAATGTATGAAGGGCCCATGGATGATGATGAGGACCTGACTCGGTAAGTAACATGATGCACATGTTGGCTGCACCCTTGCCATTTAGGCCAAATGATGTAAGCAGAGACTGCAGCATGCTACCCACTTTTGTGCACTGTTATGGGACCACCATAGGTCTGACATGGATGTGGGTGGGATGGGACCCTTGCACGAGATTACTTGTGATAGCCATCATCTTTGTCTGTCGAAGGCTGTCCCAGTATGCTTCCTACCCATCACAAGCAATGCTGCTGACAGCACATGTGATGGCAGCACAGAATGCTGGGCTTCGTGTACTGTCCATGCCTGTGTGTGATGACATGTATGCCCACACATGTCTAGAGAATGGTACCAAACACAAAACTGTACCAGGGTGGAGTTCAGGTGTGCATCCTGGCATGCCAGTACATCCAACAGCACCACACACTGAATGAGGTGACAGCACATGAGGTGCCATGGCAATGTGGACCTCACAACATACACCACCATGGTGGGTGACATGTAATATGACAAGCAGTGTATGCATACTCTACCAGAACACATGGTTGTCCATGTAGACATGCACAGAACTGATAGCATGCATTGGAATGCAACGTGGAAGTCGGCCACGATACATCAATCCACAATGCTGTGCCATGTGCAAGTGTGAAGGTCACTGTAGCAGTGGAAGTCAGAACACGGCTGTCACTGTCTGATGCACATGCTGTGGAATGGGAAGCACACATGGTAGAGGCTGTACTGATGTCTACTGTGACACTGTCCACAGTGTTCAGTGCACACCCAGGGATGCTGTTGCCAAAATAACCCAATGTTGGTAGCACAACCCTACCCACATCTGCAGCTGTGTCTGATCTGTACTGTTGGAGTCTGTGTTGTGCTGTCATCCATGTGCCAAAGCACACCCCTCCCCAACATACACATACCAATCCCTTGGCATCCACCGTATCATCAGCAGCATCGACATACTGTGGCTATGCAGGACAACAAAGCCATCCTGCATAGTGGAGTACTGGTGGCACAGCACTTCCCATGTGCAGTGCTGCAATGCTGAACAAGGGTCGTGCCTAAAAATAGGCAGGATTTGTCTAGTGCACTTACCCGGTCAACAAAAACTTAAAAAAAAAAATACATGGGACAGACAGGTATTAGCCAATCACACTCTGCCCAATCCCCTGCAGAAGACCATCATGGCCCTACACTGTCCACCACGTCTACCTGTGCAGAAAGGGTGCAATGACTGCATGATGTAACAGCTGATTGTGTAGTATGCTGTCAGGCCCCACTGTGGTTATGTCTGTGTGTGGTGGAGATGGTGGAGAGTGTAGCCTTGTGCTGGCCTCCTGCTGGTTGACCTGGAAGGGGGGAGGGGGCTGGTGGTGGGGCACACACGTCCAGGGCAGTGTGCCCTGTTTATTCCTCACAATAGCATAATGGAATAGTACAGGGGATCTGGGATACTGACAGGGGCTTGACACACACAACGGCATGGTATAGTATATGTGTATCGATAAAACTGAAGGGTTCAGGGATACAGTGCACACAACTTACCCAGTGCGTGTCTGTCTATCATCCTATGCAATGTTCCGGTCAAGTCACCATGGTGTGGCAAGGCATACAATCCTGCACATCAGACATGGGTGCGGGTTGGTGGGCAGACCAATAGACAACTAAGACTATATATCCAACAGTGTCCCTGGTTGCAGTTGGATGTGGTGGGACCACTGTGCAGCAGGGAAACTTACTGCAACAGTGTGCAGTGCTGCAGGGGAGGTGAGTGAGCATGGGACAATGGTGAATAAGCAGTCATAATATTGGGCCTATGGTGGCAGTGGGAGTAGGATTGTGGGGCAATGGTCAATTCGAACAGTAACCCACAACATACACATGGCACATGGGGGAAGGGGACAATGAGCACAATCACCTCAGAGGTATGTGGTTGTCACACTGGGATGGCCGGGGGGGCACCAATAGTGCTGTGGAAAGCTGACATGTCATGTCTGTGACCACCTGTGCAATGGGGTGGGGTGGTTGTAGGGACTGGCATCACCAGGGAAGGTACAGACTGTACATGGGGGAGAGGACCAAAGGCAAGGGATAGTGGGAACAGTAGCAACAGGGAATTACTACTTCTCATCTGTTGTTGGCAAGGGCATGTGGGAGATCCAGTAGCCTAAGGAACGGATTACTGTCGTCAGCGGGCCAGCAATTGTGGGGGTTGGGGGAGGCTGTGCACACTGGTTATATTGGCCACATGATATGGGCAGGGTTAGCATCATGGTTGTATCTGGGATGAAAAAAAACAACACAACAAGGATACTACTGACATGGTGAGGGTGAGGAGTGGAGTGGGTGTGTATGATTACTGCTGGACAACATTGAAAAAATACATCTAATATCCTGCTAACAGTCACAGTAACACAGCTCTCAGGAGTTTCATCTCCCCTACTGAATGCCACACCACACACCCCAATTTGAGGTTGGTGTGTACCTCCAGCATCCTACTGCTAATGTTCCACTATGCCCATGCCATGTAGTCTGCAATTCCACTGCCGGTATTGTCTCCCCCGGAGATGCCATCATGCATCAAACACACTTGCTATGAGTTAAGACAGGCACGTTACCCTGGAGTCAGCACTCCCCAGCCTCACATGTTGTGTCCTGTCATGTAAACATCACTGTCTGTGGAAACTGTGTTACCTGGTGGCCCATATCTGCCCAGGGTGTACCTGAAGCAGTATTTGGGATTAAAAACTCCAAAATGACAAGGATACTATTGACATGTTCAGGGTGAGGAGTGGAGTGGGTGTGTGTGATTACTGCTGGACAACATTGAAAAAATGCATCTAATATCCTGCTAACAGTCACAGTAACACAGTAACTGAGTTGCTTATGGCATATAGGGACAGTGTGGGCTCCCAGGAGTCTCATCTCCCCTACCGAATGCCACACACCCAATTTGAGGCTGGTGTGTACCTCCAGTGTCCTATTGCTAATGTTCCATTATGCCCATGCCATGTAGTCTGCAATTCCACTGCCGGTGTTGTCTCCACCCATCCCGGGAGATGCTACCATGCATCAAAAACACTTGCTATGAGGCAAGACAGACACGTTACCCAGGAGTCAGCACCCCACAGCCTCACATGTTGTGTCCAGTCATGTAAACATCACTGTCAGTGTAAACTGTGTTACCTGGTGGCCCATATCTGCCCATGATTTACCTGAAGCTGTCAGTCATACCCACGTTCACCCCGTGACCCAGGATGTGCATGTGTATGTCCATCACAGTGTCCCCGTTGTCTGTCCAGTGCAGTCCCTAACACCTTGTGTCTGCCGTCCTCTGGAGGGCTTCTACCCCACGTAAGTCCAGAATGAGATGTGCCATCCAGAATGGATGCAGTACCCCACAGGAGGTCACTGCAACAATTTGTACAGTGTCATCAGCAACACTGGTAATTATGTTGGTAAATGCAGCCCCCGAGGCACCACACCATCCCATGTGATCCCAACACTGTTTGGACAATCCTAGATCCTCAAATATGAGCAGTCCCAAGTTCATCCCATGTCAGGTGGTCGATAGTGCCCCTCACCATATCTGGAAGCAATGCCATGACCCACTGTGCCACAAACACATCACGTTGCCCCTGCTAACATTGATTCATACCTGTCACACTGTTGTGGGTTTCCCAAGCTGACATATGTCCCTCCCCATCCCACCCACCAGACCCCAACCTGTAGACCAAGTGGCACTTATCAGTGTCACCTGCAGGGTGGCACACCTTCCCTTCCAGGCCCCATGCAATGTCAGAAAGGTACACATTACAGAGGACTGGCTACATAACAGATGCCTGTGGTACACTGTTGCCTACCACCAGCTCTTCGGAGTACACTACATTGAACAACATGTTCTGTGTGCCATCATCCTGCCACTCTGTAAGACACGTCTCTGCCTTGGGACACAACACTTGGCAGCCTAGATTATGCATAATTCCTTCTAGTGGAATGGTGTGGAGGCACATGCTGAATGTTAGCTACAGTATGTTGAGTACTGATAAACGGGTGTACCATGCATCCACATGGTTGTACAGCATTACATGGAATGCTCCACATTGGGATGGTGCATGATTGCTTCCTCCGTCAATGTACAAAGTCCTAACCACAGCACTGTAAGGTCGTAATGTGTCTCTGCCATTTTCACATTGCAGTGCCCATCGCTTCATTGCCTATTGTAGATACACATTGTGGATCTGGAACAGACTCAGCAAGGGACACAGAAAGGTTATCTCAGCATGTGCTGTGTATCGCATCAGAACTCAGTTTCCATCCCAGTCCTACACAGGCTTCAAGGCAGCACCAACAGTGTTAGGAATGACATCTTGTGACAGAGTAGAATAGGACCCTGTCCCATTTGTTATGGAGAAAGTGTTTAAATGCAAGAATCTATTCCTTCCTTTTTTGTCTCTTCTCTGCCTGGTTGCGCAACCAAATTTTCCTATGAGACCTCAGACTTGATCAACCCAACAATCTCGCAGTTCTTTGCCTCTCACTGTCTCTCAGTCCTCACTTGTTGTCTGTCTTTTTCTCCCTTGCATACTAACACCTGTATAAAATTCTATGCAAATCACTGTATGGAAATGTGACTAATGTTGGGATCCTTTTGTTTAGAAAATATATAGTGTTACTGTTGAAATGTATATATTTGTAATTTAAAATGACTGCAAAATGCTGTTGGAAACTAGAGGTTATCTTAGTGCAAATATTTGAGCCTTTTGCAAAAGCTGTGCAAAAGGGGGCCTCAGCAAGCACACTGTGTTCTAGCAGCTCCTGCCTGATATTTATAAAGACAGGATGCATGCTAAGAATGGGGGTTGAAAGAACGTATAAAGGAGCTAACCTGCAACTGCTGAAGAAGAAAAAGGGACACAGAAACTCAAGGAAAACTACTGTTTTTTTTCCTTTGTACATAGTTATACTGAACAAGTTTATTTTTTATGTTACTGCTACTGTAAATAAATATTTTTGGGGAATTCTACAACTGCTCCTGGTTTTCCCAACACTTCCTGACCTGTGCCTCTACGACAGATGGTGTCATCCTAAGTGGGATTTAAGCCGTGCATACCCTAAGACAGGAGTTTTGTGCGTGGGTACTGGACCTAGTACCGGGGAAGCACAGAGGAAGGTATGGATTCTGCAGCAGCAAGTCCAGGAGTGGTTACCAGGAGAATGGCAGCCAAACTAGCAGAGACAGATATCCAGTCTGAAACTGTACAGCCAGCACAAGTTATGAAAAAAGAACAGGCGGTGAAAGAACCTAAAAGCCTGATGGACTTTTTCAAATGGTGGGCTATACAACAAAAAGAGACTGAGAAGCAGAGAGAAAATGAGAGTCAACATTTAGAAGTGCAGAGGAGAGAAGAGATGCAGCGGCAGGAGCAGCAGATGAGAGAAGAGATGCAGCCACAGGAGCAGCGATGGCTGGATGCCTTGCAAGCTATCAAAGGCAGAGGATCTGGCACACATCCAGACGAGCTACAAAATGCAAGCAACTTAAAAGCCATTAAAATTACTAAGTTGTGTCCCTCAGTTAATATTGAGGCATACCTAACAACTTTGGGAAGAGTTGCCACAGCCTATTAGTGGCCAAAGCAGCAATGAACAATCAGACTGGTGCCCTACCTGACAGGAAAAGCCCAACTTGCCTACAGCAGTATGGACACTGCACAGTCAGAAAACTATGACCTGGTGAAAAGTGAAATCCTGAAAAGGAATGACATCTCTGGAGAGAGACATACAGGCAGAGACTTCGATCTCTGAGGTACAACTCTGTCGACAATCCTCGAGAAGCCGTCACCTGACTCGGAGAACTCCTGACAAAATGGATCCAACCCAAGTGCAAAACAGGCCCACAGATCATCGACACATTTGCCATGGAGCAATTCATCAACATCTTGCCTACAGATGTGCAGCTATGGGTAAAGAAACACCAACCAAAGAGTGGGGAGAGGCTGTTTCTTTGGCTGAGGACTACCAAATGGCCAGACAGATGCCACAGCAGTGAGGCACAGCCAAGCACTGGTAAGACACTCATTTTCCCATTTAAACTCCAAGCCTAATAAGAACTCTGGTGGGGGTAACAAATCTATGCCCAAAGACGTTATCTACTATAACTATAATAAGCCAGGCCATTTTGCAAGAAACTGTCGTACTAAGGAGAGTGGCACTGGAGCAGATTTGTCCTTGGCAAATTGGGGCAAGTACTTAAGAGATGTGAAGGTGGGGGATAAGACTGTGAAGGGACTCATTGATTCGGGAAGCAGACAGACCCTAGTGCAGCTTAAAGTGCTGGGAAAACACTGTGCAAAGGGACCAAGTACTGGTGTCATCTGCATCCACAGGGACACTCAATACTATTCCACCACCCAAGTGACTCTAACTGTTAAGGGTTTGTCACACCAAATGAAAGTGGGAGTAGTACCTAAGTTACCTGTATCTGTGATTATTGGAAATTACTTCAGGATTTACTGAGTTGATCAAAGAGGGAGTAAATCCTGATGTTTCGGCAGCTGTGGTGACAAGAGCTCAGGCAAAGAAAATTTCAGATGATGGGGACACTTTCCCTTTCAAAGATTTTGATTCGGACTTGTTTGAGCACAACTCCAAGATCCAGAAATCCAGGAAAGAAAGACGAAGCCAGAAGAAACTGTGGCAACAAATGACTGATGGATGTAATGGGTTAAAATATGAAAATGCTGAAACTAAATTGATAACTAATTGTAATTTTCTTTCAGGACAAGCTAATGATGTTTCTCTCCAGGATTATTTTAAGCAGCCGGGGGTGAAACCAAAACAGGGTGGATCAATGTTTAAAAAATGTAATGGATTACTGCACATAGTATGGGTTAAACCTCACACAGGAACAGCCAGAACAATTGGTTATACCACAGAAGTATAGAACTGAGTCATTACAGATAGCACATGACAGTCCTATGGCTGGTCACTCAGGCAGGGATCGCACCCTTGCCAGATTGCTGTATAGATTTTACTGGTCTGGAATTCATGAAGATGTTGCTACCTATTGTAATTCCTGTGCTGAGTGTCAGAAAGTAGCCCCAATCACTAGAAAAGACAAGGTGCCTCTACCCTTGACAGATGTGCATTTTGAGAGAACTGCAATTGATGTGGTTGGTCCTTTAGACAAAAGTAAAAAGGGTAATAGATTTATCCTGGTAGTATGTGACTATGCTACTCGATACCCGGAAGCAGTTCCAATGTGTACTGACACAGCTTCAAAAGTGGTAGCAGAGCTTGCAAACATTTTCAGCAGAACGGCATACCTAAAGAAACTGTTACTGATCAAGGTAGTAATTATGGTACTGCACTACTTAAGGAGCTGTACAGACTACTAGGTGTATCACTGCCATAAGAACCTCCCCCATCACCCTCAGACAGACGGTCTTGTTGAGCGTTTTAACCAAACCCTAAAACACATGTTAAAAAGGTTTGTAAAAGAGGAAGGGAAAGATTGGGACCAATATTTGCCTTACCTACTTTTTGCCTACAGAGAAGTGTCACAGGCATCAACTGGGTTTTCACCATTTGAAATGTTGTATGGTAGGCAATCAAGAGGGCCACTGGATGTGATAAAAGATAACCCCACTCAGAAACAATCTATAACATCTTATACAGTATGTGTGCCCTAAGAAAGAAGCTGGCAAAATATATATATATATTTTTTGCAGCTACAGTATTACTTTTTTCCTTTGTCTGCTGTTCATCCAGAGGGCACCCCCAGCCCCGTCCCCCAACATCCACCATCCGGCACTGATCCGGCCCCAGGGCTTACCCCCCCACGGGGCTGGTGGGGAGCCCCCCAATCCCCACCAGAGACTGGGTTCAAGGGGCTATTGCCGTGGCTGGCCGGGAGCACAGCCTGCAAGGCGCCCTCCATCATTCTGCTGTAACAAGTGGAGTTTCTGTTTTTTCCTTCCCCTAGGGGTCGTGGCATGCAATGATGCCTGCGGAGTGGAGTGGACATGCTCCCATCCAAGTATCTGCCCCGAATCCTCCTGTGTACAGCATGGTAGCCATGACCCCCAGCCTCTGCTAGGGGGCAGCCAGGCTCCGACATCTGAGAACCCCCTTCCCTGGAGAAGGAGAGCAGTCCATCAGACGCTCAATCCTTCCCCATCCCGGCTGACCCCCGGAGGTCCGTGCTCGTTCCCGAACACAGGTTACCAGCGTTGCGCGAGGTAAGGTGACCAGCACCTCAGCCCTTAGTGCCACCAGGTCGGCCATTGCTCATAGTAATCAGGAAGAGGCCCAAAACCAACAGAAGGTATATTATGACCATGGGGTAAAAGTAAATGTTTTTGAGCCAGATGAAAAGGTTTTGCTACCGTTACCCACAACAGAAAATAAACTGTTGATGAAGTGACAAGGGCCTTATAAAGTGCTTAGACGTACTGGCTCTATTAACTCTGAGATTGAGACCCCTGACAGGAAAAATCCTTCTAAAATATACCATGCTAACCTCCTCAAGAAATAGGTTGAAAAAATGCCAAAAGCTGCTTTGCTAGTTTTACCAGAAACTGATAAGGAAGATATTGATGTAGCTTATGATAGACTGGAACAAACTGTAAAAGCTGATGCTGTAAAGGTGAATGTTTCCTTAACCTCAGAACAAACTGCAGACATTCGTAATGTGCCAAAGACATTACTTTTACCATGGTACCAGGCCGAGCAAAAGGGGTTGAGCATGTAATAGTGACAAGGAATGCTCATCCTATTAGGCAAAAGACATACAGGTGGCCAGAGTGGTTAAGAGCTGACGTGGTTAAGGAAATACAAAAAATGAAAGAATTGGGTATCATAGAGGAGTCGAGGAGTGCTTCGTCATCTCCCATGGTAACTGTAAACAAAAAAGAAGGGGATGCTAGAAACCGCCTTGATTTTAGGAAACTTAATCAAGCGTCAGAATTTGACAGTTATCCTATGCTCAGAATAGATGATTTGGTGGACAGACTGGGTAGTGCAAAGTATATCAGTACCCTCAATCTCACCAAGGGTTACTGGCAAATATCTTTAGCTAAAGAATCCAGAGATAAAGCTGCATTTGCCACCCCTACAGTATTCTATCAGTTCACCACCACCACGCCCTTTGGTTTACATGGTGCGCCAGCTACATTTCAGCGGTATCTGGATGTAATTGTATCACCTCACAATGGTTATTGTGCTGCGCACCTGGATGATGTCATGGTGTACAGTCCAGACTGCAAAAACCACCTGGAACACCTACAAGCAGTTATCCAATATATCAAAAATGCAGGTCTGACTATTAATCCTACCAAATGTGCATTGGGCATGCAGGAAACCAGATATTTGGGCTACATGTTGGGAAATGGAGAAGTTAAGCTAGAGATTTCTAAAATAGGAGCTGTAGCTAACAGCCCTGTCCCTAAAACAAAGAAACATGTCAGGTCATTTTTAGGGCTGGCTGGTTATTATTGGAGATTTGTTCCAACTTTGCTGAGTTAGCTACTCCCCTCACTGAACTCATAAAAAAAAGTACCCAAATACTGTAATAAGAAATGGCCCCCAGAGTGTGATGAAGCTTTTCAAGCCATAAAGGCTGCATTGTGTTCAGCCCCTGTTTTAAGAAGCACAGACTTTGAGAAACCATTTTTGCTACAAAGAGATGCATCAGAGGTAGGCCTAGGTGATGTCCTAAGTCAAAATGTAGATGGGACAGAACATCCTATTCTGTACATAAGTAGGAAGCTGCATGACAGAGACAAAAGGTACTCCACCATAGAAAAAGAATGTTTAGCAGCAAAGTGGGCCATGGAGTCCCTAACGTTTTATTTGCTAGGAATTGATTTTGTTCTTGTAGCAGATCACAATCCTCTCTGTTGGCTTAACCAGATGAAAGATAAAAATTCCAGAATCACACGGTGTTACCTGGAACTACAGCCATTTAAAGATACACAAATCTGGTAAAGAGACTAGCAATGCTGATTTTCTGTCACGATATGGATCAGGAATTGAGGATTCTGAAGGTTGAAAAACAAATGAGTTTAAACTGTACTGTTAAAGAAAAACAGACGATGTACATGTGCTTACTATCTGAAAGCAGCAATTGTTAGTATAGAATTAATAGAAAGTTTTGGAAACCTGTTTAATAAAACAGATTCCTTCTTAAGGAAGGGTGTGTATGTGACAGGGTAGAATAGGACCCTACCCCATTTGTTATGGAGAAAGTGTTTAAATGCAAGGATCTATACCTTCCTTTTCTGTCTCTTCCCTGCCTGGTTGCATAACCAAATGTTCCTGTAAGACCTCAGACTTGATCAACCCGACAATCTCGCAATTCTTTACCTCTCACTGTCTCTCAGTCCTCACTTGCTGTCTGTCATTTTCACACTTGCATAGCTGCTAGTATAAAATTATATGCAAATCACTGTATGGAAATGTGACTAATGTTGGGATCCTTTTGTTTAGAAAATATATAGTGTTACTGTTTAAATGTATATATTTATAATTTGAGATGACTGCAAAAAGCTGTTGGAAACTAGAAGTTACCTTAGTGCAAATATCTGAACCTTTTGCAAAAGCTGTGCAAGAGGGGCCTCAGCAAGCGCACTGTGTTCTAGCAGCTCCTGCCTGATATTTACAAAAACAGGATGCATGCTAAGAATGGGGGTTGAAAGGACTTATAAAGGAGCTAAGATGCAACTGCTGAAAAAAGAAAAAGGGACACAGAAACTCAAGGAAAAAGACTGTTTTTTTCTCCTTTGTACATAGTTATACTGAACAAGTTTATTTTTTTGTTACTGCTACTGTAAATAAATATTGTTGATGAATTCTACAACTGCTCCCGGTTTTCCCTATGCTTCCTGACCTGTGCCTCAACAACAACACATGTCACATGGACTCTAAGTGTCATGTGAAATGTGCACCTGTTTATTCAGTGTTTTAACAACGATATATAACTGTTGACACGTGTTCCTTTTATGTAGTTTATCATCCATATCACCTGACATGGTGAGCACAGGCAACTAATGCCATGTATTGGAATGGCAATTGTGACACATGTAGTCCTTCAGGTTCACATACAAACAGAGGTGAGAAAGAAGTAAGTGCCTCAGCTGGGACTTGAACCCAGGCTGCCTGGAATACCATTCCGATTGTGCTAACCAGCTGCACTACTGAGACAACTGGAACCTGGGCTGTCCCCAAGCACATTACTCTTTCTCAAATGCACAACCCAATGAAAACACACATATTTTCTTGTAACAATCACAAAAGAGTGTGGTGTGCATATTTATGGAACACATACAAACAGAGGTGAGAAAGAAGTAAGTGTTCCGGGTGGCATGGGTTCAAGTCCCAGCTGAGGCACTTACTTCTTTCTCACCTCTGTTTGTATGTGTTCCATAAATATGCACACCACACTCCTGTGTGATTGTTACAAGTAAATATTTGTGTTGCCATTGGGTTGCGTATTTGAGAAAGAGTAATGTGCTCAGGGGCAGCCCAGGTTCCAATTGTTTCAGTGACACAGCTGGTTAGCACAATCGGAATGGTATTCCAGGCAGCCTAGGTTCAAGTCCCAGCTGAGGCACTTACTTCTTTCTCACCTCTGTTTGTATGTGTTCTATAAATATGCACACCACACTTCTGTGTGATTTTTATTAGTCATTCAGGTTGTAGTCTAAACTTTGTAACCATGTAATACCATCTAATGGTGACCCAGTGAATATTTTGGCCCTTGCACCTACTGTCAACCATGCTCAGCAGTGCGAGGCCATAACAGAGTCAGTGTGCCAAATGATGGCACTACTAAAGGAAACATGTCCCACATGCAGTTATTAATGCCCAGTTGTGGATGGTGTCTGTGTGCATTACACAGTGTGCATTGAGGTTATCCCTGGACAGTTCCACATGGATATGCACAGCAAAACATGTGGACCATGGTCACATCACAACTGCATCACATCAGCAGAGCATGTGCAAACAGTCACATGAACAGTAACTCTTTTTGCAGGGGGGGTTGCACTCCCCCACACAAACCCTTTCTAAATATCCTAACTCCGGGGGGGAGGGTGGACCTTGGGGAGGGGGCAGTGAATGTGACAGTCGGTGCCATAATGACCAGGTGCTGTAATGCCAGTGCCCTGATGACTGGTAAGGGTCAAGGGACAGCCAGGTGCATGCACATGTACTGTATGTGCTCAGTCAATTACACCCCAGTTTGGTGGTGGGATGTGCTGCACATAGCAGTGCCATGCTGGCCACACTGAGGGGGCTGATAGCTATGTTGGGGCAAAGTATGGCGGGGTGGAGAGTAGGGGGTGTGGACTGCTGGTCATCAGACATGCAGTACTGACACAATGGTCATGTGTATGGGTGTGTGAAGGACCTACCAAACAACAAGGATACCTCATGGGTCAGGTGTGATGGCTGCAGATGTGGGTGATGTGCATTGCACACCATGGAATTTCCACAAACCAAAGTGGTTATGGGAGGAGAACAATATGGGAATGAGACAATTGTGACAATGTGGCAACAACTGTTGGGGATGAGTGTTGGTGCACTGCACTACAGCAAGATGGTGTTACCAGTGTTGTTGCAATGTTTGATTGGGGGGGACAGTACACTTGTGAAAAGTAGCCATACATGGGGTATGGTGGGTGGGGAGTAGTGGCCATCAGCAAGACCCCATTTTTTTTGCGATTCCATGGCCGCAGAGATGGCTGCAGAATTTAATGTAAACCATGAAAAGGTTTACATGAACTGTGGAATATTATTCCACAGTTTACATCAACTGTGGAATATTAGTCCGCAGTTTACATGAACTACAGAATATTATTCCTTGGTTTACATTAACTACAAAATATTATTCTGCGGTTTACATGAAATGCAGAATATTATTCCACAGTTTATACTGAAGAGTCAGAATTCTGCTGGCCCACTGGTGCAGCGGTAGGGCTACCGCTCATGATGCCCTGTATTCAGGAATGAGCCTAGGAAGTTAGAGGATTGGCTGGAGAGAGGAAGACTGAGCATCCTATGAACTGCTCTCCTCCTCCGGGAAGGGGGAGGAAGTCGTCGTGTTCGGGTAACCCCTTATTGTAGCCTGGGGTACGACAGCCAGGACTGATACTAGTATATCAGGTGACATTGCCTAGCAACAAGGGGCAGAACAAGGAAGTGGGGGAGCATTGGTAGTCCAGTGTACTAAACAGACTACAAGAGAGTGAAAATGGGGCCAAAATGTGTACTTCTTGTGAACAGTGCACAATGCTGACTAAACCGTGCTACTGAACACCTCATATTTAACATATTCAACTATTTCATTAGTTTGCGGGAGGAAATATCACTGCTGTGCTCACGTGACCTGGAGAGCTACATCCGGGTCACCTAAAGATAAAAGACCACTTCAGAGCAAGCGGAGTGAGCTCGGGCCGGCAAGCGTGCAATTGCCACACACAGAGATTCACTTGCAGGTCCTGCAGGGATTAGGAGATTGAGGCAGGACATTATCAGTGCCCAAACAAGTAAGTGTTTAAACTCTCTGTAAACAAGCCTAAATAGTGTTTATATTGTTCAAGGTACTAGAGAAAACTATCTGGACACACTACTAGGAATTATAACAGTAAACTAGAAACTATGGAAACCACGGAGGCCAGTAAATCACCTAATGAAGTCCTAAATAAAATATGCATTGAAGGCACTGTCAGTAGATGCTGTAACTGCTATATGTACTCTATAAATATCTCTGCTCCAAATGCTGAATCTTACATATGCCAGAAATGTGAGGAGATAAGACATATACTAAATGAAGTTACCTCCTTAACAGAAGAGGCTAAAGGTAGTAGGAAAGAAATAATTAACCATGACTCACTCGAGAAAAGAAAGAGGGAGCAACAGCTTGAAAATAGCTCCTCAGAGAAAGAGGCTGATGTAGACATAAATGTAAGGGATACGGTAGACTTACAGGACTCAGACTGGGCCAATATAAGCAAAATTCCTAGGAAAAATGGGAGGCGTGCATTAGGTACAGTGGAGCTAGCTCTGTTTAATAAACATGCACCCTTGGCCACAACTGATGATGAAACACTACTAGCAAGAAATACAGTGGCAGAAAGTAAAAAGATACTAGTCACTGGGGACTCTATACTGAGAGATTGCATAATGTGTGGAATTGACACATCAAACAGAGTGGGAAATTGTTTACATGGGGCTCAAATTAAAGATATAAAAGACAGTCTCCCTAGGGTTATTAACAAGCAGGAAAAGAACCAAATAATTGTATTACACGTGGGAACAAATAACGTTGGGAAAGACCATGAAAAAGATATCATAGAAGATATAATGGACCTGAGCGCTATGATTAAGAGTGGGGGACAAACACCTGTGATATCTGGGCTACTACCAAGACTAAACTGCCACAAAGAAAAAAACAATACAATGCAGCGAATTAATGTCTGGCTACGGAACAGGTGTTTGATGGAGACAGTCAATTTCAGTGATACCTGGGATACCTTTTTTCAGAAAAAAACAATTGCACGCCAGAGACGGTCTGCATCTAAGTAACGCAGGAACACAAACACTCGCAACCATGATAAAGAACAAATTACCAGCACCGGATAATTTAAACTGACCGGGGGGGGGGGACTGGACTGGTATCTATATCAGTAACATAACAAAAGTAAACTCAGAACAGAAATATCAAAGATAATACTGGAAGCAAAATAAATTGTTATTTAATAAATGCAAGAAGCATCCAAAATAAGAAAGAAGAACTGGAAGCAATGCTTGAAGCACAGAATAACATCGATATGGCATTTATGAGACCTGGTGGATGGATAATGATATCTGGGGCAGGGAAATTCCAGGTTATGCCTTATACCACATAGACAGAAAGGAGGGGAGTAGCAGCATATATACTAAATAAATTAAAATCCACAAATATCTCTGAAAAATTAAAAAAGGAATGTAGCAAACCAGAATCAATATGGATCAGAACTGACACATGAAACAGTAGGAATATCATGATGGGGTTGTGCTACAGACCCCCGGCGCAAACAGCGAAATAACTGAACAAATAACAAACTTGAAAAAGCAGGTGAACTTGGAAGAGTGATGTTCATGGTAGACTTAAACTACAGTGGTAGAGATTGGGACACTCTCAGAGCAGCCAAGCAACATAGTATTTCCTTCCTTGAGATAGTTAAACAATTAAGACTTACACAATATGTAAAGGAACCAACAAGAGGAGAAAACATTCTAGACATAGTCCTGGCCACAAATGAGATCAACATTACAAACTGCAAAGCTGCCACATCTCTGGTTAATTGTGACCACAATTGTGTTAATATCTCTTTCCAAGAATATATTCCAGTAACAAGGCGATGTAGGGAGATTTATAATTTCAACACTGCAAACGTACCTCTTATTCATGAAGACATGGAAAAAATCAGTTGGGATGTTATATTAAAAACCAAAAATGTAGCTGCAATGTGGGACACCATTAAACATCAGATACTCACTATATGCAACAGACATATCAAAACAATCAAGAAATACAACAGCAAAGGCATCAAACCAAAATGGTTAACAAAAGCTCTAAAAAAGCTAATAAAGAAGAAACATCAACTTTATGTCAAATTTCGAAAAAATGGAGTCTGAAGAAATATGGACACAGTTTAATGATGTCCAGAAAAAATGTAAAAATATGATTAACAAAAATAAGCATAGGTAGGAAAGAAGCATAGCTAGCAAAGCTAGGAAGGACAACAGACAGAAATGTTATGGTTATGTGAATTCACTACATAAATCAAACTCAAACTTATGCTCCTAATGGTAGACAATAAACGTATCATGGAACCTGAACCTGTGGCAAACATATTTAATTAATATTTCGGTTCTGTTTTCACAAGTACAGTATATTCAAAAATATCCCAGTTAATACAGAAACCAACATAAAGATAACCACAGGAGGCATTATAGTAAAAATATATAAATTTAAAAATTCATACTCAGCAGGACCAGATAATATTTCCCCTAAAATGCTACAGCTCCTATCTCCATATATTGCCGCCCCATTGAGATTACTATTTTTTAAATCATTAATCGATTATAATGTCCCACCAGATTGGTTATCTGCAAAAGTGATTCCAATACACAACAAGTTCTCACCAGAGCCGATAGGGCTGCAGGAGTGGAATGTGGGTCATCCTTAGGATACGAGGAGGCTCATAAAGTTACACCTGACAATAAAGGTAATGAAAAGTACAACATCAGACCTGGCATTAACTACCCACAAGGCATATTTTCAACAGTTGGTTAGTAGATGAAAGTATTAAAAAAACTTTACATATAAACCACAATAACTGTAAATATAAATGTGTTGCGGTGAAGCACTGATGATATAAAATGTTTTGGTGTTCATCTATATATATTCCTTCTCTTGAGAGATATTTTCTCTTGCACTGTGGATCCAGTGAATTCTGCGATACCAACTATAAATGTCAGGCATGTATTCTAAAAAAACAATAAAAAACACATTATTATATCAGATGCTTATTTAGTCAAAATCATACAGTGGCAGCCATAGAAAAGTGTCTCAGTAGTGAGGTATACCTAGAAGTTTCTCAGTACTGATGTTTACCTAGGTATACTGAGGCAGAATGAGTCAAAATCACAATACGATCAATGCAAATTGCAACTTGAGTGCCTTAGTGGTACCTCGAGGTAGGCAACTTTTAGATAACTACCGCTATAATACTATAAAAAAACACTTCTGTTGCAAAGTGTGCCTACCATCTTTATATACAGGAAATAAAGATTGTCTATAGAAATAATTCACACCTGGGCTATAGCGAGCCCCAAAGATATAGATCAATTATGGCTAAGCATCTGATATAATAATGCCCTACTTTTTATCTAATGTTTTAGAGCAGATTCCTGATATTTGGAACTACTGTACTGAAGAGTTCATTGGTACCACAGTTCTGAAGAAAATGTCTCTCAAGAGAAGACATATATAAATGAATACCTGTGTAACCCCAAGGGGGTGCTACCCTTAGGGCTACTACCCCTGCCTGCCTCCCTTGAGACAGGATGAGGGGCCCAGATCCGTGGATGGGTGCCTCCACCCAGAGGTCGGGGTTAATATGGTCGAGACTGCCTCGGTTACAGCCCTCTGGGTTACTGCAACCCCCCCTTTGTCCCACTAGTGGCTCACCCTGGGTACCAACAATTCTTTTCACCAGTACACTTACCCCCCGGGTAGTATCTCTCAGCTCACTCCGGGGACCCCCTGTAAAGTAAGGTACAGTTATATCACAGTCACTATATAGCAGTTCACCAGGAATGCACAAACCAGCCAGGATGTAGTTGCAACACAATAATCTGATTTACTAAAGGGGAAGATAACAAGGAGAGGGGGGGAAATCAAGTTAATTGGCTTATACTATATTTATCTACCTAGGGCTCTGTGCACAGGCCTAACCCTAAGATTGTCTGTCCCTGTGTACCCAAGCCCTAATGGCTAGTCCAAATGTGGCAGCTGGTTGGGGCCTTTAACACAGATAAACGTTGCAAGCCTGAGCAAATCAGAATAGGAGGAAAGTTTAATTAGGCAGTCAGCAGTATAACAATACACCTGGAAACCACTGTTTACACACTCTACAGGGAGCTACCCTGACTCAGTACTCACAACTCCAGCAATTAACGATTCCTTCAATGCTGCCAGGGCGGAACCTGAACTTCACCAGCCTTCTCACACATTTATATGGCACAACAGAGGGGTACCATACAAGGCAGCTGCTTTCAGGCCTTCACAAACTTGGAGAAGAACTTGGACAGCAAACGGCAGCTTCGACATCACAGGCGGACCGAGCGCAACTCAGCAATTCTCTCCAGTCCTCTCAGGTTGAGCCTGGTAGGTAGCTGGGCTGGCACCAGCCTCCTCCGACCGCACGCTGGTAGAAATGTTGCAATGTGCCCAACATGTCAAGCAATGTACGGTTAAACCTGAGGATCTCTCGGAGGGTGGTAAGGGGTGGTTCTTGACTTTCGCACCCCTCACAAAGACAGCATCTCTTTAATCAAACGGCTCTCAAAGTCCCTTCCCTGGTCGGAATGGATCCACTGCGGAGCCCCATAGTGGACGAAAAAGTTTTCAACAAGTATCTTAGCCACTGTGGTTGCTTTCTGATCCTTAGTCGGGAAAGCCTGTGCATACTGGGTAAAATGATCAGTGACCACCAATATTACTGACACTTTTCAGATCAGGTTCTAGACTCAAAAAATCAATACAGACCAGTTCCATGGGGCACTAGTGGTAATGTTGACCAGGGGAGCAGCCCTCTGGGCAAAGCTTTCCTTGCAAACAGCGGCTACAGGTCTTGACATATTGCTCTACATCCAGACTCATTTTTGGCCAGTAAAATCGAGCCTGTGACTAGATCAAGTGTTCGCTCTATGCCAAGATGCCCCATCTGATTATGCAAAGACCTTAAGACCAGTTCTTTAAAAGCTGAGGCAGCACTAGTTGTTGTTTGTCTACCGGCCTTCCTTATTCACAGTCTCTCGGTATAGTAATTGGTTAATCAGCTTCAATTTGGGCCCCTCCTTATACAACAAGGCAGTCCTTAGATCTGTAGAACGTAACTTGGACACGTCCCTCCCGGCCTGCAAAGCCTCCACAGCCATTTTTATCATAGAATCACAGGATTGAGCCTGTTGGAGACTATCATTGTTGAATTGGGGTAGTGAGCTAGTGTCTAATACAGAGAAATGACAGTAGACAGCAGGTATGCAATTTTCGGATGGTCCCACACAATCCACCATACAGTCCACCCCGTCAGGAGACACCTGTTCCTCTTTGTCAAATTTCTGGCAGAGGGCTCTTATGTCAGGTTCGGACAACCTGAACCAATCCGTTTGTGGCATAGGCCTCCGAGAGAGAGCATCCGCATCTATATGGTTTAGGCCCGCCCTATCCTCAACAGCATAGTCGTAGGTGGCCAAGGCAGAGAGCCACCTATGACCAGTGGCATCCAACTTGGCAGAGGTCTTTACATAAGTCAGAGGATTGTTATCAGTCTTTACCAATATCTTGGCACCATATAGATAATCATGAAACTGATCAACAATGGCCCACTTCAAAGCCATGAACTCTAGTCTGTGTACTGGATAATTTTTTTCTGAAGGAGTCAGGCTTCTGCTGGCAAACGCTACAGGTCTCAGACCATTCGAGTGCTCCTGGCATAACACAGCCCCTAATCCTTGTAGACTGGCATCAGTATGAAGAATGTATGGCTTGGCCGGGTCAGCATAGGCCAACACTGGGGCATGGGTAAGTTGATATATGATGTCATAGAAGGCTTCCTCACACTCAGCAGTCCACCGATCCCCAAACACATCATTCGGCCGGAAATACTTCTTTTCTGTCTCAGAGCACACAACCTTCTTATACTTTTTGTGCGTAGGTGGATACCCCTGAGTGAGGTTGAGGAGGGAGGGAATCACTCAAGAATAGTCCTTAACAAACCACATATAGTATCCACAAAACCCCAGGAATCGTTGCAGCTCTTTCAAATTCCTGGGCTGAGGCCAAGTAGTCAAAGCCTCCACTTTGCTAGGGTCAGTCTCTATGCCCTCAGTGGACACTATGTGGCCCATGTATTTCACAGAAGCCTGGAAGAATTGGCACTTGTCGATAGACAGCTTGAGGCCAAAATCCTCCAACCGGTTCAAAACCTTGAATAATCGTTGCTCGTGTTCTTCCAACGATCGGCCAAACACTATGACGTCATCCAAATAGACCAGACACTCGAGTAGATTCATATCCCCCACAACCCGTTCCATCAAGCGCTGAAAAGTGGCTGGAGCACCCGAAATCCCTTGAGGCATCCGAACAAACTCATAGAAGCCTAGGGGGCAAATGAATGAAGTCTTCTCCCGGTCATCTGGGGCCATCGGAATCTGGTAGTATCCACTGTGAAGATCCAACACAGAGAACTACTTGCTACCATTTAAACAATCCAAGGCATCCTGTATGGCGTGGCATAGTATACTGGTCCGGAATAGTCCGCCGATTCAAAGTGTGATAGTCCACACACATCCGAATTGCCCCATTCTTTTTCCTTACTACTACTACTATGGGGGAGGCATAGGGCTCCTGAACTCTTGTATTACACCAGCAGCCAACATCTCTTGCAGATGCCGCCTCACATCATCTATGTCAGCCAGGGCCAGGCGCTGGGATCTCTCTCTCGGAAAGGCCTTTCGTCATGCAGCCGAATGTGATGCTCAGCCCCTTGCACACATCCCACATCCCACTCTTTCAGGGAGAAAACCTGGTCTCTCTTGGCAAGCCTCTCACTGACCCTTTGTTTCCATTCAGCTGGCAGTGGGGAGTCACCGAAGTCAAACAAATCAGGAGTAACTCCATCATCTGTGCTGGAACCCTTTCGGTTGGGTAGTACTGCAGTATCAGCACAATGTACGCTTGCCAAGGTGCACCCTCTTCTTATTTGAATCTCTCTGTCGGACATATTATGCACTTGAACCATCACCCTCTTAACATAAGTATGAGCTCTAGCCGGCAAGATGCTGGGTTTGACCAACAGTCCCTCAGGTAATCTCCCCTCCACAGGTGCATCCAATATCAACAACTTATTCTTAACATTGGTTTTCAGTCGTACTTCTCCATGCAGGACACATTGAGCATTCGGGGCAAGTGTCACCGGGGCCGGATCCTTTTTCCACACCACACCCACCGGGCCTTCAGGTTCCTCCGGACTAACCTTCTTCTGAGTGGCACTTGCCTTTTGAATCACAGCAGGTATGCTCAAAGCTCGCCCGGTCTGGAATGCTTGTTTTTCTGAACACAATTGGGCCAATCGTCCGAACATATGCGCATTCGTCCCAATCAACAAAGGCACCCCATCGTACAGTCCAGTGGGTGGGCAAACTAAAACTAGGGTTTCCACCTGCTCATCCATTCCAGCCACAGTGGCAGAGAAAGATAACCAGACTCAAATGTACCCCAAATATGGATAGGCCTTGTCACTCAACCCCCACACATGTAGACCGTTCAAAGGTTGCAGGGGCACCTCAGGTAAGTGTGCCTGGTACCAGTCCTGAAACATGATGGTTACCTGAGAGCCACTGTCTAATACAGCTCGAGTGAGAATTCCATTTACCCGCACTGGGGTCTCCATTGAAGGCCCGACCACATCAGACCAGTTGGGAGCTGCAGCATGGATAGCCGTCTGGGCATGAGCCTGAGTCACAAAACTTTTTCTGAGGGCCCGAGACTGGGCCTGGCAGTGTCGGGTGATCAGTCTGTTGTTGACTTTCCTTAAATTCTCCGGCCTCTGGCACTCAGGTTGGAAATGCCCATCTTCCCCACAATGATAACAAAACTTGGGGTCCTGGGGGTCACTATTTTGCGGGGAACCTTATCTGTGGGGGCTCGGAGGGAGAGGCTTTCTTTGGCGGGGTTCGGGTTTCTGCATGATTCAGGGGCCCCGGACCCGACAGGGTACACAGTAGATTGCTTCAAGTCCTCACCAGTTCCCCGTAATTCCTGACCTCGGCCCTCAACTCACTCTCTACGTGGGTGTCGAGGAAATAACTCGCATTCCACAGTACCTGGAAAATCTGGGGATCCACCTCAGACCTCCGGGCAGGCCAGTCTCCTCGGGGTATTAGGGCTCAGGGGTCCCACTAGGGTTTACCGCCTCCACACAGGGTTCCTACCTCTTCATCAGTCTCCACCTCCCTAATTTCCCTCATTAATTGACAATATTCAGGTGGGGTGGCCCGCCGATCATGTAACTTAAGTTTCAGCAGTATTACACTAGAAAATCTGGCAGATTTTAAAACGTTCTAATCGGACCTGATTCAGGGCTGCGGCAGTGATTCCCCCTTTTCTATAGGCCTTCTGTAAGGCCCGCTCCACTCTAGTAACAAAAGCGGACAGTTTCTCATTTCTCCACTGCTTAGCTGATCTGAATTTCCATAATAAGTCTTCACCAGTCTCTGTACTCCCAAAAACCCCTTCTAAAGCAGAGAGATACTCTGCAGCTGTGGCTTCCAGACTGGTGGCCCTGAAGAACCTAATGGCTTCTAACGCAGGACCCCGCAAGCTCTCCATCAGCCTCTTCCTTTTCTCCACCTCAGAGCATTGCCATTCCTGGACTAAAGGGGTGGCATAGTCCATCAAGCCTCAGGTCATTCTCCCTGGAGGCACTGGCACTGTCTCAGAGAAAATTTTAACTTACGGTAAGAATCGAGCTGTATGGGTGGGACCACCAGAGGCAGGGAAGCCAATACAGAACTCTTGGGTAGGCAAGGGGAGGTGCCAGGGGAGCCCTGAGGGGTAGCATCATTGGATAAATCTAAGGCTTGTAGCAGCTCCTGGGTGGTTCTCCCTTCCACGGCTAACAATTTAAGCAGTTTTTCTTTAAAACTGTTCATTTGAGGAGACCCCCCCAGGAGTGACTGACCCACTTCGAATATGAATTAGCCTCCATCCCTGTGAAGCACCCTCCGGATAAATCACAGGAGGTACCTTCTCGGGACCGATGGCCACACTGCATAGAAGTAACACCTGCAACGTCTGGTCAAGCAAATCAGCCATACGCCCTTTTACCTCTACTTTGCCCAAACATTTTACTCACTCTGCAGCAGAAATGATATCAGCAGTTGGGGTTCCCAAAGGCACATCTAACAATAACACAATCTTCTGGGAATCTAGCTCTTCGGCTTCACCCCACCCCATCAGTCTGTGTACCATGGTCTTGATGGGTCCCAGTTTAATTTTTCCCAACATATCCCCTTCCATTGTTTCCATTTCTTATGTGCTTCCCACTTGGCCATTAGGGACGCTTAATCCCAGCAGTGCCTCAATTTGTAACCCCCAGAGTAGCTGCCCTATGGGCCACTACCCTGCCTGCCTCCCTTGAGACAGGATGGGGACCCAGATCCGTGGACAGGTGCCTCCACCCAGAGGTCGGGGTTAGCTACAGTCGAGACTGCCGATTTACAGCCCTCAGGGTTACTGTAACCCCACTTTGTCCTACCTAGTGGCTCACCCTGGGTACCAACAATTCTTTTCACCAGTACACTTACCCCCCGGGTAGTATCTCTCAGCTCACTCTGGGGACCCCCTGTAAAGTAAGGTACAGTTATATCACAGTCACTATGTAGCAATTCACCAGGAATGCACAAACCAGCCAGGATGTAGTTGCAACACAATAATCTGATTTATTAAAGGGGCAGATAACAAGGAGAGGGGGGGAATCAAGTTAATTGGCTAATACTATAATTATCTACCTAGGGCTCTGTGCACAGGCCTAACCCTAAGATTGGCTGTCCCTGTGTACCCAAGCCCTAATGGCTAGTCCAAACGTGGCAGCTGGTTGGGGCCCTTAACACAGATAAACGTTGCAAGCCTGGAGCAAATCAGAATAGGAGGAAAGTTTAATTAGGCAGTCAGCAGTATAACAATACACCTGGAAACCACTGTTTACACACTCTGCAGGAGCTACCCTGACTCAGTACTCACAACTCCAGCAATTAGTGATTCCTTCAACGCTGCCAGGGCAGAACCTGAACTTCACCAGCCTTCTCACACATTTATATGGCACAACAGAGGGGTACCATACCAGGCAGCTGCTTTCAGGCCTTCACAAACTTGGAGAAGAACTCGGACAGCAAATGGCAGCTTCAACATCACAGGCGGACCGAGCGCAACTCAGCAATTCTCTCCAGTCCTCTCAGGTTGAGCCTGGTAGGTAGCTGGGCTGGCACCAGCCTCCTCTGACCGCACGCCGGCGGATTTAGTCAGACTCACTTGAAAGGGCAAAAACGGCCGCCTTAGGCCTTTCACGCGCTTCCCGCACGAACACTCCACAAGCGCAGAAGCACACAGCTCCATTCCTCTCTTCAGCCACAACGAATCTAACTTTGGCAGCCTTGAGCACTCCACCCAAAGCGGGCGCTACCCGTTTCCATTGGCTGGCTGAACATGCCAGTCACTTCCTCTGGCTCTCAGTGGTGCAAAAAAGCGCCATAGCCCATAATACCTCTCTCAAAGACAAGCGGTTTCCCCATTGGTCAGCCGACTTTGTAGGGTCCCGAGGTACTGATTGGTCCAATTCAACAGTTCTGGACCAAAATGGCGGAGACAACCGAACAGTCCTCACTGCAAAAGGAAGGCAGGTTAGAACAACCACATTATCACTATTATGTTACATCATTCCAACAAACAATCACATCCTCCAACAGAACTCCCTCTGCACCACTAGCGATGGCAGAAGGGAGTTATTTTTCCGGTGTCCCGGGTGGGACTCAGGCATACAACCACACAGGCCCCCTCCATTTCTGTTACTTGCGGCTGCAACAGGCAGCCCTTAAAGAGACAGCTTACAGAAGCTTTTAAAAATGCTCAACTGCTACCCATTTAAACGGCTTTTATGCCGATCACCAACCAGGCATGGAGCATGGAAACGAGCTCCCAGAAAGCGTTCAGGAACCCCCATCTACAAGAGGGTTACACCTGTCAATTTTGTATCCTCATTGCTTCACTCCAACATCCACAAAATGGATTTCTATACGGTTTATATTTCCTGATATTGTAGTTTATATGTAAAGCTTTTTTTATAACTACATGCACTAACCAACTGTGAAAATATGCCTTCTGGGTAGTTTAAACCAGGTTTGATATACTTTTCATTACCTTAATTGCCAGCTGTAATTTTATAAGTGCCTCCTCGTATCCTGAGGATGCATCATATTCATTGTTTCAAATTTGTTATTTGTACACATCACCAGTTGTGGATAACATAATAACCGGTTACAATAGTGCTACAAATATAGCATAAGGAAAAAACAGCGATGCCCGAATGACGTATCACAGACAGAGACAGGGATTAAGCAGTGCTGAGCAGTAAGCGTTACCATGGTCGTTGTCCATAGTACTAGGAAAAAGACAAGGGCTGGGAAATTGAAAATGGTGGATGAGCTGCTCTCATGGCAGAGAGGACTGAGACGTGGTGCTACTTGGCCACAATGGTGGTGGAGATCAGGGATCATATCCTGGCATTCAAAATTTTATTTTTCTCCCATAATCCAACTCCAACTCAGAGTTGATAATTTAATTCAGTGGGGTGGGGGGCAGAGTCCTCACTAAAATAAGTGTTTAGACTGGTGGCAGTTGTCAGTGTGCTTTGTGACCGCTACTAGTGGCATTGTCTTTACTTGCTGCATTTGTTCCTGTCACTGTTCTGCATAGTGCTGTATGGAAGGTGCTGTTATTGACAACACTGTTCATACATGTGTTATTCAAACCTAGTGACAGATAATATAAGGGCAAGTCTGCATTAAGTTACTAACTCTGATAAAACACTGCTTCTGGAGTGAAAAGTTAGTTGTTTTGGCCCCGATATGGCATAGCATTGCTCCCTTGATATTCACTGCCCTTTTGTTGTTTTTAGTATTCATCCTATGAATTCCCATATGCTTTTCTGTTAAGCGAGTTAACGTTTTACTACTGACTATGGAATAACACTGCTTTTTATTTGTATGTACAAGTGGCAAGTACACAAATGTGTAATAGTACAATGAATAACAGGGAGCGATGCTACAATAGATTAATGCAGAAAACAACTAACGTTTCTTTCTAAAATATCACTGTAGATAGGCTCCCATTGTTGGCTTAGTTTTTTCATTGACTGTTGGACCGAGGGACTGGGCACCTAGTGTTAGAATGGAGGGTTGGCAGCACTGGGGTTTGGCTGTCATTGTTTGCTTACTTTTTTTCATTTACTGTCTGACTCTAGGTTTAGGGACTTGGTGTCAGAATTGAGAAAGTCTGGTGGCAACAGGGTTTTGTAGCAAGTGGCTACCTATTTTCATTTTAGTTTACCACCCTACCCCATAAGTGGGCACCCAGTGTTGGGGGCAGCAAGTAGCACTGTGGCTTGGCTCCTGGTGACTGCCTAGCTGCCTGAATCAGGAGTCACCCAGCCTACCATGCCCACCAAACCAGAACTACATTGCCATTGCTTGCAAGCTGCAGCGCAGTAGGCCCCCCAACCCAGCAGTATAGCTAACCTTAAAGGAGCTGTACTACGCTGTGCTTCTTTCATAAAATACTAGAACACAGTCTGGTCAGTAATGAGTGCAGCACCAGCTAGCCACCCTGCCCAGGCAGTACCTGCAGCACAGAGTCAGACCCTCAAGTAAAAGTCCTGCCAGCAGCAAACACAGCCAAGAAATAAACTGCCTGCAGAACCAGAGAGACAGGGTTCTGATTGCTTGTGCCTTTTCATTAAGGTAAGTGGATGGGCTTATTTAAAAATATCTCACTACTTTAGGGAGAGGAGGGAAGAGACTCAAAAGAGAGAGAATGCATGGCCCTTGATCTCCTGGCCTGCTACTACGGGTGGCCAATCCATTGAGGACCATTTTGGTAGGTGGATACCTGCTGTAAAGGGTTGGGATGGCCATTTCTTTTTGTTTGGGTGATGGGGAAGACTTTACTTCTCCTGCCCGGGGGGGGAATAGCTTTGCTTTCCTGATTGGGGGGCCCCAATTCTCCCAGCTTAGGGGGTGAGGATGGTCCTACTTCTTTTGGCTTAGGTGAAGGGTATCTCCCAGTTTCTCCTGGTTTGGGGGTGGCCCTGCTTTTCCTGGCTTGGGGGGTGGCCCTATCTTCCAGGTCATGTGGCCTAGCTTCTCCTACTAGAGAAAGCAGGGGGCAGGGCCATCCCACCTGAGCCAGGAGAAGAAGAGCCATCCATCCCAAGCCAAGAGAAGCTGGGCCATCTGTATCCCCACCCCTAAGACAGGAAAAGCAGGGTCATCCCCTGTAAAAAAAAATGGAATTTGTATTTTTATTTTAAAAACATAACATTCATCATTAGTTCAAGTACTCCAAGAAGCAAGCATGAATATGCATGTATGCGTTCCATTCCAGTTTCAATAGGTGCCCTGGCTTCCAACTGTAGTGCCTAGCCAGTGTCCTGGTAACCAACGGAAGCTGGAGCTGCCACTTTTGCTAGATTTACATGCTGTGAAACTTGATCAAATAGAAAAAAAATGTAAATTTGGAGGTGGACATTGGACAGAAAAATTAAAGAGGTGAGGAATTTACAAAAAAACTCTGCAAAAACACAATGTCTTTATGGTACTAAAGAAGAAAATAAAATGTCAATGTTTATGTATATAAAAGCACACAAGAAGGCTGAAGATTAATGACCAGCATAATCAAAGGCTGAGATTCAAATGTATTGCAAGGAAATCAGAGAACAGGGGGAGTTGAAATAATTAAAATACCAGAAAAGGCACACAACTACATTAATCATTATAAATATCTTAGTTTTAAAGGCATGTTTTGCAGGAAATCAACACATAGACTACAGAATCAGGTAAGTATGCTACAGTGCAGCAAAAGAAGTGCCACTGAAAATAAATAATCTTTTCATTGTTTATGGAAGTTAGCTGTTCCACAGCTATTTATCTTACATGCCCTTGAAATGATTAATGTATTTCAATAGAAATTACAGCCATTGCTGCAATAAGCTCTTTTAAGAGGCACAATTATTTAAGGGGCTCTAGAAACAGTGCTATATACTGCAGGCAGAGTATAAGGCTACAGCTGTTTACCAAGTTGGATTCAAATGAAAACGTGTTTCTTGTATTCACTGAAGCATTATAAGATTGGGGAGAGGTGATTCTGCAGAGCATTTGTTTCTTAATCCCTAGAATGCCGAAATAATTAGAATGAATGTATTTGATTGAGCTCTGGATAAATGTTCAGTCTGCAGCACTGGAAGGGTTAAATTGAAGGGCTGCAAAGAGGTGGAAGGATCATTTGAAAACTCCAAAGGAAGTGTTCTACAGTCTGAATCCCGTAGCTCATTTTTAGAGCTGATGCAATAGGGCTGCATGCTCTGCCTATCTGCAGCCCTAAAAAAGGAAGTAGGACAGATCTACCCAGCCATTCTGTTAGGTCTGTACAACTGATTCTTTAACTAGCAGTATTTATAATGATTCTGGATTGTAACCATGTCTATTGTACACCTATGTCCATTTGCTCTGTACCATTACTGTGTGTATCTCTGTGATCTGTCCCAAGATGTGGAACATGTGTAGAAGAGCCATGACTCAAAGGTTATTTCTGAATAATAAATAAATAAAATAAACATGAACTATACGCCTATTAGTCTGACGTCCATCCCCGGGAAGTTGATGGAATCAATACTTAAAGATATAATATATGCTCACATAGGCAGAGGCAACCACAGAGATAGAGATCAGAATGGGTTTGTGTCTGGCAGATCGTGAGTGACAAAATCTGCTGTGTTTCTATGAAAAAATATTTGCCACTCTGGATGGGGAGAGTCGGTTGATTGCATATACTTGGATTTCGCTAAGGCATTTGATAAGGTCACACATAGTGATATTATTCAAAGCTTACTAGACAAGAGGTTAGATCACAGAATAAAATCAAATAAAACAAAATCTCTCTCTAACCCATGGGTCACCGCAACTCTTCTCTCACAGCTGAAACTAAGGGATCACCTCTGGGTAGTTGCCAGGGCCACTGGCAAACAACTGGACATCCAAAATTACAAACAAGCACGAAATGCCTGCACAAAAGCCATACAGTTAATAAAATCCACCTATTACAAATATGCTCTCACCAATACATGGGGAAATGGTCATGCTTTTTGGGACAATATCAAGGATGTCACAGGGAAGCAGCCAAAAACCTCTCTGGCCATGTTAATGGTTGATGGATCCTCAACCCTCGACCCCAAGATGATCGCAAACATCTTTAACATGGTTTTTTCAGACCTTAGTGCTGTTCTACCCCATGACTTTTTCGAAAATAGGGCCTACTCCCCAAATACCTCAGCCCCTCAGTCTAACCATCCCTCTTCTACTTCAGGAGGTGAGGCTGAATGAAGCTCACTGCTATATTACTGCAGCTATCTCTAAATCTAGATCTAGTAGCGACACCCTGGACCTTAAGCTTCTTTGCTCACCCTCGATGAGGTAATTCATCCATTAACAAAATTCTAAACCTCTCTCTCAGCTGTGGAAAATTCCTGGACCTATGGAAAACAGCCACTGTGACACCCATCCATAAAAGTGGGGCTAAGGCAGAATCACTCAAATTATAGCCCTATCTTCCATACTGCCCCCTCTCTCAAGGCACTCAAGCGCATCGTGGCTGATCAACTTACCAACCACTTGGATAAATACAATATACCTTGTCCACAACAACACGGCTTCGGGAAGGTCACAGCACCACCACAGCCCTTCTTGAGTTCACTGGAGCTTTGCACAAATCCTTGACAATGGCCTTCTCACAGGGGCCATTTTGTAAACCTCTCCAAGGCCTTCAATACAGTACACCATGGACTACTAATTCACCAACTACTGAATGCCGGGCTATCACCTGACCTTCTCTCTGGTTTAAAAGCTACTTAGAAAACCGGTTGCAGAGAGTAAAAATTGCGGACGCACTTTCTGAGACCCTGCCTGTTCACTCGGGTGTCCCACAGGGATCCATACTGGACCCCCCCCTTTTAGCCTTTCCTTAAACTCCCTCCCTTACCACTGCTCTGAGCAGATCATACTATATTCTGATGATGCTGTTGTATTCTCCAGTCACAAAGATCCTGCAACTCTTGAACACAACCTTCAACTTGGTTTCAGTTCTGTAGAGACATGGTTTCTTAATCATAAACTGGTCCTCAATGACAAGAAAACCAAATCTATGCTCTTCTGCAGCTCTCATAACCCACACAAGCTACACCACTTGGCTATATGTACCACCCAGGGGAACACTCTAGATCTGGTGGGGTCCTTCAGATACTTAGGGATATGGCTTGACCCTAATCTCTCCTATGGACTTCATGTAGATAATGCAGCTAGAGCTGCTAATACACAGCTTGGTGTCCTCTACAAACACAGACCACACCACACGCCAGAAGCTTTGAAGATTGCAGTCCTGAGCTCTGTGATCTCTGTAATAGACTATGGTCTCATCATTTATGGCTCAGCCACAACCACAACCCTTAGACGCCTCTCAACTGCCTTAAATAAGGCTTGTCGGCTCATCACTGGTGCTCACCGTCTCACCCACACATGTGATCTGTACACTCAGACTGGCTGGCTCCAACTATCAAACCGCATAAAGTTTCTCACCTGCTCCATGGCGAAAAAAATCTACCTTGGTCTTGCACCTTCTGGGGTCTCAACTCTGTTACAACACCGAATTAACAAATGGTGCCTTAGGAGAGCCACGCTACAGCTACTGAAAGTCCCCCACTGTCACACTTCACAGGGGCAACGCTCTTTTGCTTATCGAGTGCCACTCTGGTTCAGTGGCCTCAGCCCCACCATCTCCCCTGCCCCAACAACTGGTATGTTTAAAACTAGGCTCCGGGACTATCTCACTACCAACAGCTCCTGTGACTGCCCAACTTAACCTTGTTTCTCCACTTCCCTTCCTGCTGTAGTGGTCCTCCCATCCCCTCCTCACTGGATTCTACACACATCTTGGTATACCCAGTGCTGCACTTTTCACCCTCTACCCACCCTTCCTACATTCCTTCCCCCCCCCCCCATGACTCTGGCACTTCTTATCTGTTGTCTGTTTTCTCTGACAAATGTCACTGGCTGCCTTGTTACAATGCTACCCTTGAATTGTGTTAATCTGTACTCTGTTTGCTATGTCCACATTGTTGTAATGTCTGTCTTGATGTTCCCCATAATTTGTATTTCTCTGATGTGGAACCTTTGTAAAAGAGCCATGGCTCAAAGGTATTGTAATCCTAGGCTTGATAAATAAATAAATAAATAAATAGTGAACTGGATTGCTAGTTGGTTGGGGGATAAAACACAGAGGGTGTGTATAAATGGTTACTACTCATTCCCTGTACCTGTGACGAGTGGGGTGCCGCAGGGATTGGTCCGGGGTCTGGTGCTGTTTCAGATACTTATGTCAGTCATGGGAAAATGTGTCAAATTGGCTCGGTAACTACGCAGATGATACAAAACTTGCAGGTATTGCTAGTAATGGTGAAAACATAGCCACAATCCATAAAGATTTAGACAACATCCAGAAATAGACAAATCAGAGAGGGATGAGTTTTAATGGAGACAAGTGTTGCGTTATACACTTGGGGAGACACAACAAAAAAAGAATCTTATTTTCTAAATGGACTTCCCCTTAGAGAATCGAATGAGGAAAAGGATTTAGGGATAATTATTAATGAGACTCTAAACTATGCCTCACACTGCAGTAACCAGATAGTGAAGGCTAAAAGAGTCCTTGGGGCCATAAAACAAAATTTTCGGAGCAGAAGTGATCAGGTTATAATGCCATTATATAGCTCATATGCTAAGCTGTTACTAGACTATGAAAGCCCAGTATGGGGTCCCATTGCAACGGGCACAATCAATAGGATTGAAAAAATACAGAGACAAACCACTAAATTAATACATAATCTAAAAAATATTCCATATAACGATCGCCTTCAAAAACTAAACCTTATGACCCTGGAAACAAGGTGAATACGGGGGAGACCTTTTCCTATGCTATGACATAATGCAAGATACTTGCCTACTAAATGAGTTGGATCTAAAATTCAAAAGTAACCGAATAGCACTAGCCACTACAGCTAAGACCCAAGAAGTTTAACACAAACAAAAGGAAGCCTTTCTACACACAGAGAGTGGTAAAACCTTGGAATCAATTGCCATTAGATGTGGTAGCTATCAAGAACAAAAATCAGCCTTTTCAGCTCCTTATACCTTAGTATGAACCTAAGTATGAACCTTAGTTTGGGGGGCATGTCAGACATTTGGCGTGCCACCCCGATGTCATTGCACGACACGCCTCCTTGGAGAAAATGGGAAAATGGAGGTTATGCTGCCACAAAATAATGTCTGTCTCTACATTGCAGACCCCATGCCACCGATTGGGCTCTCATTCCCATTCAGTCTCCGTTAGGGTGGAAGGAGCCCCCCCAGCAGCCCTGCCCCTGAGGGGGTAAGCTGGGGGTGTTCGGAAGTGAGGTAAGTCCAGGGGTGTGTGGCAGGGCTGAGCGTGTGTAGATTGGACCAATGAGGGCCAATGGATGAGGAGATAAAGCATAATAAATTATTTTTTTAAATTAAGAGTCAGTAGAAACTGTGAGTAAAACAAATCTGCAGTTTACATTGACTTTAATCAAGGAAACTTATTCCACCTATCATATAAACTGTGGTTATTCCATGGATCATATAAACCCCGGAAAACTATTCTGTGGTTTATATTAAATTCTGCAGAGTGCTTTTTGGAATTCTGTGGAATTTAAAAGCAAAAATCTGAAAAGCATTTTAGAACAGCCCCTGCCCATTAGTTTGTCTGCTAGGGCTTTACCTTACAATCAAAACAGATAAATCCCCCCCATCAGCTCAGCCCCCACCCTGAGAACCTCCTTGAGTCCCTTTAATTGAAGTAGAAATATTTTATTAGGTCCCATACTGTGCAGTGATCCTCATCCTTCTAATTTCACCGCTGGGCCAGAATTCCAGTTTCTTGTCCCAAAAGTGCTTTGAGCACAGCCGCACATAGCACTACCAGAATGAGAAACTGGCATTCTGGCCTAGTAATAAAGCTAGAAGGATGAGGATCATTGTATAGTGTGGTAGCCAATGAAAATATCACTCATTCAAATGTGGTGGCCCTGGGGACTCAGGCTGGGGTGGGGAGGGTGATGGGGCTAAGATGGATGGGGTGGATTTTTTTACTTTCTAATACTAAGAATTCAGGAGTTAATTGACAACCTGTTCTGGTTTGTAGTTCCCACCCCCAAAACTAACATTTTTCCCCTGCCTGGGTGCTGGTGGGGGGAGGATTTCTAATTGCTATCAAAGCCCCCAACTGCTGCCACAGAATTTCTGCAGAAATAGGAAACTAATGCCTCAGAAGTTCTGCGGCAACAGGAGGTCTTGTCACAGAATTTAGACCCAAATTGCCACAGAAAAATCGGGGCGTTGACCATCAGTAACCACACCTTGCAGTCCTGTGGGACAGACTGCAGGTTTGCACTGCATATTAGTGGAAAGAAGGCTGTGGCACAATTGGACAGGTAATTTCGCATACAGGTCAATCTTGCCAAGTGAGCCCTACAGGCAGAGTGGGACATGACACATGTCCCATCACTGATTATAATACCCCAGTCCTACGCTGTTATGGAGGTGCACATGTGTGTCAGTGTAACACTAGTTTCACAAACAAGTATGAGCACATTGGACACAGTGCTCACAGGAGTGTACTGTACAACTGCTGCCATATGACATGTACTGTTCTCTCTACAGACCCATTGTTGCACACAATACTATGTTTGCTGTAGAACCACACCATAACTATGTAGTGTACAGATGTGAGTGTGACATGTGGAGAGTGCTGTGACAGTTCCCCTCACAGCTACATCATAGCCTGACATGTCTGATCCACTGCAACAGTCGTAACCACATTATGTACGTCCACATTGCCATATGATACCTTTTCAACCTAACTGGGAACATGCTGGAGCGTAACATACTGTCAGACATCTGAACCGGACATGATCATTGTAATTAATGATTTATGCTATGTACATCTGTAACATAACTGCATTACACTTGCAATCATTGCCCAGATATATAGTGGCACCACTGTCTGTAACCAATAAGCCATAGCCAGTACATGCCCCTAGGATGGAACTGTCATGGAACACTTTCACATGTTCACCCACTGCATCAATTCAGTGCATGTTGCCATGGTAATGTACAATTTTTTGTTGTGTCTGATACATTTATTTACATAGTGCCAGTCACACAGGTGATGTGTTATGTACGATGTATATTGTCATTGACATTGCAGTACATTACTCATAATCACAAGTCTGTGTTGTTCTTTTGACTGTCATACAAACCATTACTGATGGCACCCATGTATGATGACCGCTACTGTAATGTTACCAACTGTGAGACTGTAATGTTACCAACTGTGAGAGGGGCAGCACACTACGTAGTTAGCTTTCTCAGGGACTGTGTTTGGTGCATGTGTACATAGCTGAGGAACCCTTGATGGATGTTGACATGTGTGCCCATAAGTGAGACTGCAAGAGACAATACCATCAATGGTGGAAGAGTAAAAGGCAGTGCCGGTGTCCCACAGTTGATAACGTATTATCAGAACAGTATCTGACATGTGTGGGGTGACACAACTGCTGGGGTGTGCATAACACTGTCTGATACAAATATTGTGTGCGTGGTGGACACCATGCATTCTATAAACATCATGTCACTGGGCTGTGCAGTATCCAATGGGTCACAGACAGGAACAACCAACCTTCTGTCAAAGTACGGACAGCAAGAATGTACCTAACATCATCAGATGATGCCACGTGAGGTGCAGCACAAGGGTACATAGTGGCATGCCACTATGTGTCAGGACTGCACATGAAGACTGGCCCATTTGTGAAGACACGATAGGAGGATATTGGCAGCTGTGTGATTAGGCTATTGCCACAGTTGCTGCATGAATGTAGTGCTACAATGCTACACTTACCACAGGCTGGATCGTTATACCTGCCACTTTTGCCGTTGCAACCAACCACTCTCTGACCACCACACAGAACAAGCAGTGTACAACAGCCTGGTGATGCTGTCCCCACCAAACCAATACACGTCACCAGAGATGTGCAACAAATAGTGACACATATAATCCATGTTGTACCGTGCTTTAGAAACAAACTACAGCAGTAGTATATCAACCAACACTCCATGTCCCTGTGTAGCACATGTAAATGATGTGCCTGTGGTGGGCAACATGGCCCTACTCAGACATCCCCTCCCACCACCCGTACCCATGTGCATTATGTGTGGATCTTATTGATGGTACATGTAGTGTGCAAATGCACCATGATTAACAGCCATGCCCCATGATTGTACATATGGTGGCTGCATGGGAAATCTTTCAGGTGGGGGGGTGTCAGGTCATACGTGGCAATGTGCATGAGCAGAATGTTGCAGCTGGGTGTGGACCCCTGTGGTGGTTGTCAATTCATTCTCACACACCATGTCTGACCAATGTCAACAGCGTTGCTGCCCTCAGGTGGCACTTGTGTGTGATGGTGGGGAGCATGTCGACGAGGCACAGGTCAGGAAGCATAGGAAAACCAGGAGCAGTTGTAAAATTTGCAACAAGAGTTTTATTATGAATAACAATAAAATAAAGCAAAATAAAATTGTTCAGAATGACTATTTACAAAGACAGAATAAACAGAGAAGATTCGAGTTTTCCTTCAATCTGTGTGTCTCTCAAAACATTGCAGCTCTGTTTTTATGTCTTTGCAACCCCCCCCCCCTTAACAAGCATCCTGTTTCTTTCTAAAATATTCTTGTATATTTCAGGCATGTGCAGCTAGAACACAATGTCCCAGAACTGAGGGCTCTTCTCCACAACTTCTGCAAAAGGCTGAAAAATTGCATTTCAGGTTAACCCCTTGAGTTACAAATAGCTTTTTCCAATCATCTCAAACTATAATTATATACATCTCAACAGTAACACTATATCATTTCTCAACAAAGGGATCCCAATATCAGTTACATTTCCACATAATGATTTGCATATATTTTTATACCAGCAGATATGCAAGTGAAGAAAAAGAAACAGCAAGGGAAGACTGAGAGACAGCGAGAGGCAAAGAACTGCAAGACTGTTGGGGTGATCGAATCCTAGGTCTCACAGGAAAATTTGGTTGTGCAACCAGACAGACAAGAGACAGTGTGTTAGTTGTCTGTGCTGGCGCCTCAACATATGTGGTATCATCATGTCTGTGGTTGTCACAGTCAGCACATATGTACATGTCTCAACATTGATGCTTTCACTGCAGTAATGTGGCCCAAATGTGCCTGCCAATCCCAATAGGATATACATACACACTAACTACAGTGACATCCCCAGTGTTCCCGGACTGTGCTGCAGTATGCTGCTGGATGGTCAGGGTACCACTGGAGCAAGTGGCAATTTCTGGCATTGTACCCAGCAGACACATGCAGAACTAGCAAGCTACAGGTCATAAAATGTGTTCCCTTATGCAATACATGCCAAACTAAGAAATCAACATGTTAAACAATAGTAACACAAAGATAGTCACATGGCAAGTTGGTCTGCACTTGCCATGTCACATACATAATATAAACAACTCTCAAAAGATGTACAAACACAACCATCTGACTGTGAAGCAGACTGATATTATGTGCAAAAAACAATGCCTGTGACACTTCTACAGTTTTGTGACATGCCTCAGGATAATAGTCCATACAGTAGGTTGGTATCCTCATCATCATTATCCTCCCTGCTGTCATCTGAAGGTGCATGATCAGAGCTGTGTGGAGAAGGCATGTGAAATGATCATTAGCATCCCGGACTATGTGCCATTCTGTCACATACACTTATTTGTGAGGGGAGTACATGTGAACCAAGAAAATGCATGCCACTCGGACAGGGGAAATGCCATCCCCTTCCCCATGTTGGTTCCACAGCTACCCATAGCAGACAGTGGCTGCTGATACAAATATGCATCTCCTACACGATGGGGCTGGGAACTGTATCACATGCACATGTATCACTGTTGGCAATACACCCTGGTGTATGTTGCAGCATGTCAAGCAGGTATGTAGTGTGTGGTTGAAAATCCAAGCTTACCCCTTCTCTTGGACACTACTATGGTGACTGCTGACAAGTTCCATCTTGTCCTTCCTCTGAACTGAGCTTGACAGTGGCAAGGGAACTCTGCTGTTATCTGGCACAGCACAGGCTTCTTTGTAGCTGGGATATCAGAGTCTGAAGTCCAATACTTCCTGCATCAGTTCCTTTACGTATCCTGTAACAAGTAGAGAAACAGATAACTGAGCAGTGACTTGGTGTGGCACTCGTGTGTCATGACTGTTGAGTGCACCCTGTTTGTATCACTTGACAAGCATACTGGAATGTAGTGCTGCGAGTACACTCATTGCCCACAGACTTGTGTATGTCCCTCCTCAGTAATGCAGCAAGTGCATGATATCGTCTCTCATGACAGATGACCTGACAGTGACATCTACCTGGTGTCTATGTATGAGGGATTGCACAACATCACTAGGTTGTGCAGTGAACAGTACACATACCATATGTTGGCGCAACCTTGATGGGTTTCATCACTGCTGCATCACCCCTCAATTTGGGGAAGGACACTGCCCACTGTCTCTGGCCAGGCTATGTAATTTGCTATGCCCTGCATGCATTCTCATCAAAATGTAGGGCAGCCACAAGCAACCTGCATGAAAAGGCAAAGACTGGGGTAAGAATATGATGATGATGTGTAACACCACTGATATCCTGCATGTCACTATCCTAACAGCTACTAGCAAGGTCAGAACAGTTGATATGTACACAAAGTGCATGTGTGGCAAGCAAACAGTGACAGTATTTACACAGTTCATACCCATTACCGCTGTTTGTCTAGTGTGACACATATAGATGCTACATAGTACCTGCAGGACTTATACATGTGTGCACTATGATACTCTTCATTGCTTGTAATGCATCCATGGTGGGAATGTCACTGTTCAGAAGGCACAATGGTGTTTTACACTGTATGGCATCATCTAGGCTTCATAATGGGGATATGCATATCACCAGCATCTGAGTGCATGCAGAGTGCTATAGTGTAAGGATTGACAAACATTGCTTCCATCCCTCTGTAAAAGAAGTGAACATTCTTGGGTGCAAAGAAGGTCACAATTCAATGAAAGGACTCCAGACCAGAAGTCTGTTCTGCCGGAGACAATTTAGGGATGTCCTTGCAGAGGAGTTTACTGAAGCATATGGCTTTGAGTTCCTTGTATGCCTTGCTTGCTGTAACAATGACATAAGAGAACATGTATGAGAATGTGGGATGGGACCTTGTGCAAGACCCTGCAGTGGATGCAATCTGCAAGGCAACATGTTGCTGTTCGGTTTGCAGTGTGGCACATTGCTGCAGTGGTTTGTTGCTGTGGTCATGCCACCCTGTGAACATAATGTGTATGAAGACTCATTGGCAACAGCATGACAGCTACCACTACACCATCGTAGATGCCACCACATGGGTGCCAGGTCATGTACCCACAGTGAGTACAGCATGTCAGCATTGTCCACATTGGTGCAACAACCATGCATATCTGCATACGGGGAAGTTAAGATGCTATGTGACAGGTTGTGTGACCATGACTGACACATTGCTGCATGCTCTGGTAGTTGTCCTGGGCACAGCACCATACAGTACAACATACAAAAGCCTGTGTCAGGTTGCATGACAACCAGGGCCACCTGGCCAGCACAATGACACACATACAAGTACAGCAGTTCCCCGGTGCTACAGCTACTGCAACTGCTCTGCATATTGCCCATCCAATGTGCACATACATATGTTGTCCCGTGTCATCTATTCCACCTCCAGCTGTCAAATGCCGGCCAACACATGCTATCTGCATTGGCATGGAATGCAAAAACCACCCCATCCCTGTGGGTATGGTGTCATCAATGACCACTGAGGACACACACACATATGCTGTCGCCATCTGCCTCACCATTCCCTTGTCCACCAGGGCCACACCCCGATGTACCTGTCATGTTGCGCATACTGTGCACAGTACACACTCAGCGATGGTCACTGGGCATGTAACGTGTACAGTGGGCACTCCCTGACAGCTGAGGGATCTGCCTGCTGGGGAGGGCATGGGATGGTGTGTACAGCTGATGTATGTGGTTTCAGATATGTGGTTGAGTAGGCAGTGATATGGGAACATCCAGGGTGGGGGCAGTGCGAGGTAACAGGGACATCTCTACAGCCTGCTTGTGATCTTGGATGGCAATCATGATGTGTGTGGTACCGGAGAATTGGAAACATACATTTCCACATATGGCCTGATCTACAAAGTGTGCTTGGTCCACCAACGATGGACAAACTTGTGATGTGAATGATATGATGACATGACATGACTGGGTCCCTGGGCTGTGTCATCCTGAGGGGTTGATGGGCCCTGTCTAGGAGGGCATAGGGTCTGGCGGGGAGGTGGAATTAATGTCCACCATGGACATTTGTCTATGTTTGTGAATGTGTCACTGATTGGCATACTGGGGATGTGGAACACTCAGAGCACAGTAGTTATGTGTTACCACAATGTGACGGCAATCGCTGCTGGGTGGGTCAAAAGGGGCAGTGTACCATGTCTGCTAACATGTACATGGGGCCTGCAGGCGGGGCTTGACACAGTGGGCAACAAGTGTCAACATGTATGTCTACAAGGTGGGCAGTGAGACCATATGACAATCACAATTAACATGTGTCATACACTAACAAGGTGCAGGCAACATATGGGAGTACTGTATGTTGTACTGATGTATCCGTAATACCTGTTGTACTCTCCTGGGTCATTCCTGAAAATAGGCATACAACTTGTCTAGTGTACCTACCCGGTTAACAAGAGCTAAATAAATAAATACCACGCTCAACATGTCTGATCATCCAAGGTGTGCATTGGTGGTGCATGAGGCATGCACTGGTGGTGCATGATAACAATGGGAAGCAGGGAGCATGTCTGTTGCTGTGTGATGTGGAGCATTGGTGTTGGTGGGATTCGCTAGACCACCAGAGACACATGTTCTGACAAGTGGCGGTGTGTGGAGAACACTGGACACCTGGGTAGCCATGGCATAGGTTTATGTGGTTGGGGGGGATGTAGATATACATTACAGCTGGTAAACTAATGACACTGTCAGGGTGCCCTCAACCAGTTTTGTTGGGGAGTCCAGCAGTGAATCCCTGGCTAGTAGTACAGTGCAGTGCTGTGACACCTATGGTTCAGTTGCTGTGATTGTCTCCATGGCGTGGCAGTGCCATAGGCCCTTGTGTGTCTGCCAAAGTTCAAACAGAAAAACAGTACGGCTACCCAGTTAATGTTGCTCGTTTGAGCTATTTATTAAAAGCTTTTTTACTGACCTTAGCTCACAGGTCTTTTTTACGTCGATTACTGGGTAGCCGTACTGTTTTTCTGTTTGATGCCCTTGTTGTTTGGCTCCAGTTTTTTTCATTGGTAGCCGTCTTTTTGTGTGTTTATGGCTGTCATAGTTACTGATTGTGATAGCAACAATGTTCCCCTCCCCCAACTGAGGTTTGCCCACATTACATGCTGTTGTGCCAGTGACAAGCGTACTGCAGGTGGGCCCATGTGTTCTGACAGCACTGTACAATAATGCTATGTACACATGGCAGTACCAGCATGGTAGGCAGGGTGGATCAGATTGACAGGTGATGCACACGCAGTCAAAATGTCTGCATGTACACCCCCTCTCCATGGACATATTAGTGCTGCACAGTGACGCAGTGCAGTCAACATGTAGTGCTCCAGGTCACACTACCCAACACCTGTTTGGCCAGTCCTCCACATGATGTGCCATGGATACAGAATGTACAATTGTCGCATTTGTCCAGGCAATGCAGATAAAACAGCATTATACAATGGGTCTCAAAATACCAAGAGCTGATTGGCTGGCTGGCATGGTTTACAATGTGTAAATCGTGCCATCATCCCACGGCAAGTAGTGCCAGTACCAGAGTGCCTCATGTATAGCCCACTGAGCATCGCACCGACATCTCCAACATAAAAAATCCAGAGTGTGGAGAGAGAGAGAGAGTGCGTCGGGTGACAGCAGCCACCATTCGGTGAACCATGGTGAGAATACACCAGGCGGCAGGAGCCACCAGTCAGTGAAGCTGCTCCTGCAAGTAATTTAAAAGCCTGGAGGTGGGTTCAAGTAGGAAAATCAGCAAAGCAGCTGCTATTATAAGTAAAGCCGCTCCACAACAATTAAAAGCGTGGAAAGGGGGGGTGGGGTGTCCTGGACTGAATGGCAGAATGGAAGCAGCAAATGCAGCAGGTGCCACACATCGAAAGCCGCACCGTGGTTTAATAGAATGCCCGATGGCCCGATGTGCTCCGTAATAAAAATCACACCACTAACCATCTTTAGGAGACTGGCCCGACTCCACAAGATAAACGGAGCTAAGATAATGTGAAGTGGCAGCATCAGGTGCACTGTTCAAGGTTTCCCGCTCCATGGAAAGAATCAGGCCCAAGAATGACAAAACAGTACTGTGCATGCACGGTAACATAGAAGCCCAGCAACCCAGGACTATTTTATTTGCTGTAGCAATAAATTACTTACACAAAACTTAAAATACAACATAAAAGCTGATTTTCTTGCATTTTGTTACTCAAAAATAATGGGGGACATTGTACATTCACAAAATGCCCCTCGAGGGTGTGGGTGATGGCATGATTTACCCACGGCTGGTGTGGTTTATTCACTCGGCCAATGGCCTCATGATCGAATCACACCAGCCGTGGGAAAATCCTGCCATCACCCACACCCTCTCATGGTATATTGCTTAAACACACAACACTGCTCACAACACAAAGCCAACAGTACAGTGAAACATTCTAGAACTGATGAGGAATATATAACACATGTTAGGATGATTACTTTTCTTGATCCAGTGGCGGTCCTTGAGTGGACCATAGCAGCAAGTATCATACATGCCCCCATGTCCCTCATGCACGTTTGTGATATGGTTCCAGAGGAAAGTCACTTTGCCTGTATCATGTCTCCATTGCCATCGCTGGACGATGCGCACCAGTAGAAAGGGTTACTGATGGATTGGGCCCACCCTTTGAGTGTAACACAGCCTTTCTGCTTCTTTTTTGACTCCAATTTCTTCCATATGCCTTTTTGAGGAATGACAGACGTGAGTATGGCAGCAATGGGATTCCATTAAGATATACATGAGGGGTAACATGATGGACAGGCATATTGGCATGCTGTACATTTTAAGCAGGATAAGCAAATGTGTTTATAAAGTGACATCACGGCAGGTCCGGTGAGACACCTGTTCCCCATGACACCTACATTGCAGGGTGTCCTGCATGCCACTACCATAACATTGGTCATGGGTCATGGATAACTACCTATATCCGCATTGCAGGCTGTCCACACAGAGCAATCTATTTGTGCTGCTCAGACATCTATCACTCTTGTACTATGGGGTTGTCATGCATTGTATGTCTGTATGCAGCTGACAGCATCATCTGAATGGTTTAGCTACACAGACATTGTGGTGCATCCTAGTGTTAGAGGCATTGCAGTGCTGTGTACATTGTTATCCCCATAGTGGTCATCTTGCCTGTGCTATAAGAACTAATGGGGGAGGGGAGGTGTATGTACCAAGACATACCCACGTACAGGCCATCTGTGACAGACATGTGCCTTACTGGGACACAGACTGTAATGCGCTGTGGATGACAGTGGCACTGGTGTTGGTGGACATGACATGACATGGGACTGGTACACATGGAGGCCAATTATTATTGACAATTACCATGGCACATTGTTCTACTCATCCTTGGCCACATGCCACACATCAAAATGGTGACATATTGTGGGTTCCTGCTCACGATTATGCTTCTTCACCCCCACATGTCGGTTCATTGTCAGACTTTGTATGGTGACACCATTCTGTCTTACATGTTTCAGACCTTGCTTCAGCCCCTCAACTCCATGGAATTGGAGTTTTTCACCTCGTTGCTCTAGGGAGACAGTGGATGGCAAATTATTCACGTGACATATGTTATACCACAGTGCAGTGAGTGAGTGAGTGAGTGAGTGAGTGAGTGGCTGCACCTGCAGGCATGGCAGCTCTATTACTGTGCTCTGTAGCTCTGTTGCTACATTATTGTGGGTACTGATGTGTCCACGCATGGCACAGGACACTGAACAGTGTGTGTTGATGTCCCTGCAAAGGGGATCAGAGATACGATGTTGCCACATGTGTGGGAACAGACACACAGTCCCAAAGGACATCACACAGGCTGGCAGCACACAGCTTGACCTATATAGCAGGCTGCTGCCACATACTCATGGCCGATGGCTGCACAATGAAAAGTAGCCATGTACTCTGATGTTGTGATGGCTTGATCACTGTTGTTGGCCAGAGTTTGGGAGGCAAAGGGGTGACCTGTGGTGTGTGATGCATAAATGTAATCCTATGGTCCATGCTTGTGAAAGGCAACTCTGTCACCCACATGTTCCGGCAGCCCTCTGTGCACTGATGGGGTGACAGGGGTTATCTGCGGTATTTGGTGTGGGGGGGTTCACAGCTGTGACATGGCACAAGGGGAACCAGCACATGCACAAACCATGTTTCCCCAAGGCCACAGTGATCAGCACCACAACACTGCATGTTGTACAGTGACTGCACAGTAACACCAATGGTTGCAGGCTGTTTGGACAGGCACCCACAGTGTTTTGGACAGTCACATGCACCTGCAGCTCAATGGTGCTTGTCACCATGGACCATCCTTGCCACACAGGTTCAGTCACATTAGGCCACAGCACCACAGTGAGGACTGCGCACTGGTTACTGTCCCCTGTGTCCTGGTACATTCATCACATGCACTACTGATGTCAGGACAGTTACACAGGGCTAGAGTCGTGTACTATCTTACATTTACATATGTCTATATGTGTGAACACCTGTACCAGCTGAAGACCCACAATCTTTGAGCTAATAAGGTCCATCACACTGTATGACCCGAACTTTGCCATGTGGCCTGGTGAGCAGCAATGTGTGTCACCCTCTAGTATAGCCACACCATCTGGGAATGTCTTCAGCAGCTGTTCCTGTTCATGCCTCCATACATTTCAAACTGCAGGTAATAGATAACAGGACTGGGTTTTATAGTACGTGTGCAACGAGATTGTTGGGATATGTAGATGTCGAAGGAGATAGATCACTCACACAGTACTGGAGCCTGTGAACATGACTGAGGCCACAGTGATAAGATTTCTGATGGGGGGTGACCCGTGCCATGGCTGATTCTCCCATATCCTGAGATGACCATTCACACATACCTGTTTGATGATCACCAGGGTTCTGAATATTCACTTGAGGTACACCTTGCAATATTCATGTCACACAGAGCATGTTCTCAGCAGACGTTGTAGTGCACCCTGAAATACAACAAACTTGTACTGTAAGTGTGCAGGACAGTCTTCTCTAAGTTCTGTAGACCTGTTGTGCAAAACAACAGCATGGTTACTAGACATGGTGACACAGTGTTTGAGTGACAGTTGTTAGGTATCATTTATAGGTCTGTGATTTGGACACCACTGTCATGTGAAACACTGCAGTGGCTTGCGCTGTGACCATGCTCCATTTCATACTGCATTTTGTGTAGGCACTGCTGGCACAGTAGTCAGGCATTTTTGTACGCAGCTGCCATCATGATGTTGCATGGTCCTTGGTTTCCATCATATACATATCCACATACAACAGTGTGACAGTGTTGTGTGTCCATCCAGGACACACAGAGTTCAGCATAAGGGTACTTTGTCTATTATCTCTGTCCACAGTGTGTATGTTGCCCACAGTACTCCCATGTTGTCAATGTCATGTCTACATTGTGTTTCATGATGGTACATGGTAACGTCCTGGTGTTGGTCACTAACCCATATTGATGCACACCCCTAAATCTGATCTTTGGACAAGTGCCAGGACATGAACATAGTTATGATGTCCCCATCTGCAGGACAGAATGTCCTGTGATCCACTACCTAGCCTTGTCATGTCACACTGTTGTCACAGTGTTGTGTGTCATCATGTCATGATACTGGTAATGCAGTACAGCACAACAGCACAGAATGCCAGTAGCCAGTGTGCAGACAATATTGGTGACAGAACTGTCTTTTTTTGTTGTCCATTACCCTGTCTGACGCAATCTGTACGGCCCTTCCTACAACCTCAGCACCACTGTCCACATCACCCAGACTGCAACGCAACCCCCAGCAGGGTGCTCCACCTCAATGGGGCTTGGCCCATGCACCCTATGTCCAGCTACAGATGTAGTCACTTCACATCAGATGTGCATGCCATCAGGCTAACAACACTGTCCAGAGTGCATGTTAGGCCACATTACCTTGCTTTGCCCATCAGCGTGGGTTCACGTGCACGATGTGTTATGCCTACTTTTTCTCAAGTTGTCATGGGCTACATGGATGTGACTGTGAGTATACACATGCCACCCCAGTCATCCAACATCCATTGTTTGACAGGGTTCCACCATCCCCATCCAATGCAAGGACGTGCAGGTCACATTGCTCACCAAGAAGCCAGTGTGGGCCATGAGCACATGCACCCCCTCCCTCAGTGGATGTGACCATCCTATGGGCCACTGCATCAACACTCCCCCCATGATCCCCACCATAGATGGCCATGTCCAGATCTTGCCTTGCTGTAGTCGAGAGATGTAACCTCATCAGTCAGACACAGATGCAACCACATATGTGGGCTTGTGTGTGGTTAGGCAGCACATCATAACATTGCATAGTGCAATCCGCTGGATAATTCCCCACAGGTACACAGACCTACTATTCACTGCTATATAAGTGATTATGTATGTGATGAACAGGGACACGGTGTGCATTGTTGTATGGTACTGCACAGCAAAGGGGTGTTGCAAGGCATGGGGCCAAGGGCCTGTTGTCCTTATGCACATGTACTGTATAGCAACATCCTTTGAGGGACACACTGTAGGGCCTTGTCACAGAGAATGACTAGCTATGGGTGTGTTTGGTTTAGTGCAAACGGTCCATTGGGCACATGACCATTCCGGGTGCAGACATGTGTGTCATCCACCGGGGTTCCTAGATATGTACCTGACAGGTCATGGACCATACAATTACAGACAATGTTGGAATCACTTGTCTCTACCAGTCTCAGTAGTGCATGATACCATCATCAGTACACAGTTGGGAACTCACATGTCCGCTGATTCCTCGCCATGGTCATGTTCAGCATCGGTGGGCACATCTGGGTCATCCTCCCAGTCTGGATCATCAGTGTTGTTATAAGGCATGATCATCATATTCTGAGCTGTCATCATCCACAGAGGTGTACTCATCATCATCTGTGCTGTCATCGTCCACAGTGGGGGTGTCGCTGAAACCATCTTCGGGTCGGACATCCTGGGTGTGCCGAGTGTGGGCTCACACTATAATTCCACATCACAAGAGACAGCACAGGGTACATTAGCATTTGTTGACTTATCTGATCTGGACAGTCTGTGTTCCCCTGGAGTAACGCATTTTCCTGCTGTAATGTGGTACATATTTCAATGTCTGCACACATTTGTCCATCAAGACCTACGGGACATGTCGTTCAGGGCATTTATCAGGATTGCATGACATCAACAGGGGCACACTGTGCAATGTTTCTGTACATCATGTTCAGTGGTGGATATAGAAATATCTTACCAAATCTGTCTGTGTGCAGACATCATTGCCTTTCATCAGTACCTCTTCCTCTGTTTGCCTCACGTCTTGTCCAGTGGGGTTGTCTTCAGTATAGCCATTGCTGTTCTCAATCTGTACACTGGTGAGGATTTCACTGAGAACCGGCCAGTGTATAATTTGACAGACATGTAAGAAAACCCTTTAGGACATGAACAGGGAAGCACATACATGCAAACACAACACAGTGGACAGCAGGGAATGTCCTAGCACCTACTGAGGAGTGTGACAGCCCTGTCTGGCATTTGTAAACTAGTCAGGCATTCATACAGGGTGTAGTACACATGCAGCCTCTGTCTCCTGCCCTTGCCGGTGAGGATCCCTATGCATATGCCATGCCTCCTCTAATTTTCTACCCTGTTCTGCAGGCCACATGTATGCATGGTGGTACTGTCAACCATATACCTGTGTTCAAACACTACGTTATGTCTCCCATGGTTACATACCCCTCCAGCCGAGTGGCATGAACCCTTTGTTGGGTGACTTCAAACACTACGTTATGTCTCCCATGGTTACACACCCCTCCAGCTGAGTGGCATGAACCCTTTGTTGGGTGACACCTTTCAATTCCACATAAACCACCCTGTATTTGACAGTAACTGATGACCATGACCCATTTTTTGCTCCGATCCAGCTGTCTGTTCTCCCCACGTGTGATACTCCAGTGCTTGCTTTTGACAGGTACATACCAAATCTTGTGACAGTTATGCTGCTGACTTTGGTATGTGTTTCTTTTCCATACCTCTGGATAGTACTTCTTTTGGCAGATGTGACAGTTATACATATGCAGATGTTCCTGGATCACACATATGCCACAACTTTTCCCACTGGTACTGCTCTCATTGATGTCTGCAACAACACTGTCATGCAGGGAGTTTGTGATTGTTTGTCTCCCCCCCCCACCCCACTCTCCTATAGTCTGGGTACATCTGCGATCATGCAGATCCATGGAAATGAACCTGTGCACTGGGGGCATTTTGGCAGGGTCAACAGAGCAGTCAGGGGCCACCCTCTGTGCTTCATCACATCCTTACATGCACCACATTTGTCAACTGTGCCATGTCCTGTTCCCGGTGCTTAGTGGGCTCATGTTAGTGTCACCTATCATTGGCTGACCCTTCACAGACCATGGTACTATTCACCTTCCTCATATGTTTGTTGTGACCACTTGTGTGCATTGATGAACACCACACATGCTGATATGTTAGTGGTGTCCACCCTGTCCATGTGTACATCCCCACCCCCCTTCTGATGCGCCTTACTGTGTCTTCCCTGCCATTTATTTTCCTCCTTGTGCATGCAGATAGTGTCATACCCCATGTCTGGAATGTCCTTGCAGGTTTCTGTTTCCTGTGTGGCTGTCCCATCCTACTGCCCTCCCTTATATCTCTGTGGTCCTCCTGACACACCAACATATACTCCTATGTTTGTGTCTCATTTTTCCTCTTGCGTGGTGCAGTTTAGCACGTATCTTGACAGCCTCTTCTGTTACTGTCATAACACTGTATTTTCCCTCTTGATTGCACTTTGGTGTCCTGTCTTACACTGAGTATCACCACACCCCCTTTCTCAAATCATCCCACTGTACTTACTACATGTTCCAACAGGATCTTCCAGGGAATCCCTAAGCCATCACCATGCCCAATTTCGTGATCCCTTGACTGTTATGCAGTTCATGTCAGTCACAATGCTTACAGTGTATCAGAGGGTGTGGGGATCATTGGTCCTTAGGTGGACACCTACTGTGACATTTGCAGAACTACCCCCATTACTGGGTCCAGGGTCCATTTTTGCTGTCCCACAAGAGGCTTGGTTTACTAGTGCCCCCACTATCGGCATGATGTTACCTTGTGGATGAGTTTTGCGGATGTTACACATCCTGCCAGGGAGTCATGCTTGCAGACACCAGTCCATCAACTCAGGTGTGCAGCCCCCCAAAACACCTGTTTTGCCACACAATCAGTTTCAAGTGCACTGACCATCACCCACCCTAGCCTTAGTGACACCACATGAGTAGGTGTGGCACCCATTTACGTTTCCTGGGGGACACTGCATAACAGGGATCCAGTATTGCAGCCAGCCAGCAGCCACCCTAGTTGCTGACCCTGTCAGGGCATTCCACACCTGTCAGATGAACAGATCTGTGTGGCCAATGTATCGGAGCATTGCTGGTACCATAGGCGGTGTTGTGCATTCACATGACACCGTGTAAAGATGTGCCTGACAGCATACGTATTTCCATTAGCTGCACAGTACAACATGCACAAGATGCACAGTGCTAGGGATATATGTCCACATATTGGACAACCTGGCATGTGATGAGTACAGCCTGCCACAGAATCATGGTGACACATGACATTGTACTACAGATCATGACAGTGCACCAGCCATTGTGCTGTGTGTACATCTCTGATGGATGCTTTGGTGATGACCAGCATCAGTCTTGCTCTTTCTGTCCTCATCTAAGTGCCAATAGTTTCAATGCAATTGCTGTGCTGCTGCAATGCTGCCAGCACACTTTACATCGTGGCAGCAGGTTGTATGTTGACACTGTCATTGCCATGGTATTTGTCATGCTCTTGTTCAGTGCTCATAGGGTAGCTACAGGGCATGTGACTGCAATACGCAACCCCGACCAACATTTGACAACAGTGCATGGCAACAATGACAGTCTGTGCTTCAGACATTCTGTGTGTAGACGACCCATGGGACAGTGCAGAGGGTGGGGTATGTACCTCTATCCTGCATCATTTCTGTGGTGATGTGCTCACATTCTCAGGTGTCTTCATGCTGCTGGGGAAAATGTTTGGAACCACATCACTCTTTGGTTGATGTTGCTCAGGCTTGAATCTGACACTTGCCAGAATACTCAGATGAATGGAAAACTAGCCGTCATAAAAACAATCTGAACATAGATGACTATGCTCTGTGGGCTGCCATCCATCTCTGTTGACCGCACTCACTCACTTGTCACATCTGTTTATGTCCATGGGAAGCTTATAGAAACTCCTCCCAGAGGAGCTTCAGATTTTGCAGTTGGCAGCAACATAATACAGCATTGTTACTGGGGTCGTGGTGGTATTTGAACACTATGTTCTTATGTGGTGGACAGGACAGATGTGACGCTGACTGTGGCACAGTACACTGGCAAAGGACACAGGACAGTAAAGTGACTTGTATTTCTCAGTATGCAACACTGACAACAGGGATACAGATGAGGCGGCAGTTGACACTTGTTCAAGTGTACAGAATATGAGACGTGGCTATGTTATGGACAAGACAACAGCAGTGATGTGTGTCACACAGAGGTGTGAGAGACAGTGTACATATACAGCAGCTCACACATACAAGATGGGGGACACAGTCTGTCTTGCAGCAGCACACACCCTCTGAACTTCACAGTATAGAACTGTGTGGCAAAAAATGATATGGAGTGTCACCCTGCTGACTACAGTGCTGTTGTGCCATATGACATTGTGGCACTAGATGACTGGTGTGGTACACACAAGGGACCTCTACTCATGCAACACTGTCTGTGTGCAGTTACATACGATGGGTGCAATCATATTATGGACTTCCTTTCAAACCAATGGGGGCTGTGGCAGTACTGTTGACTGGTACACTGGCACACCTACACCACAAGGGGAGATATCTCGCATGTAGGTTACACTCTTCACACCTTACACACCAACCATGCAGATTTGCACTTGCATTACACTAGCCTTGCTACAGGCAGACCAGGGACATATTCATGGACTTCTTGACTATTGGTATTGCTGTGGGACACACATCACTATTCCTCAGGTGATTCCACAGTTGCTGCAGGGCTCACAGTGTGTTTCCTGGATGGTGGGGGGCAGTAGACATATGGTACACTGGTCAGGCAGCTCAGTAATGGATGGGTGGCACACAGTCTGGTCTAGTCTGAGGGTGTGTTCACTTGACGGTGAGTAATGTTGCAGGTGAGTTAGGCTGGTGGAGGTTTCCTAGTGCAGGGTAATGTTCCATGGGTCTACAGTATTGTGCCTTCCACTGATGAGTACAGCTCCGGAGTGTACACTGCAACCTCTCAGGGAACTGTCAGTCACGAGTAATGCTCCAACGAATTGACTGACAGTTTAAACATTCCCATGAGAGCTGCCGGACAAGTATGACATGATGGCATCGGACGTAGTTTGCCAGCATCCAAAGAAGATTGGGCTACATTCGTAAACAAACACTGGATGTACCGGTACATATGGAGCCTCAGAAACGGTATTTCTCTCCACTTTTTTTCACTATACACATCGTGGGCATACATCCATGTGAAATGTTTGCACTATGGAGGTTAGTGGGGGGGACATTTGTTTTGGACTGTGTGGGTGTGAATTTGATCTTTAAACATCAACTGCAGATATATTATAAACATATCGTAAACTTCACTCTTTTTCCCTAACATAAGGACAACCGGGCCTTACTTATTACATATGAGATAAAGAAATTGCCATTTGTCATGTACAGATACTATTTTAATGGTCTTCTAATTGATGGTTTCACAGGAAATCTCTCAGACATTTTTAGACCAGCTAGCGGAATCTTCGGTGAGTGCTGATGTCATTCAGGCAACAATTACATCATTTTCCTCAAGATCCTGGCAGCTCAGTACACACACGCACACACACACATACACACACACACACACACACACACACACTGCTGTACATGAGATTGTAAAACGGCAACAGCTCATGTCTATTTTCAATTGTTTGAGGACTTTTCCTTACTGAATTTTATCAATACAGCATTACAGACAAATATTTAGTTACTTTCACAGATTAATCAGTAATTTGTAGGGGACAATACTTTGAAATAAGGAGTAAGCTGTGAAACTTTATTCAGGGTTGGAAGAAAAAAAGGAAACAAAAATGTTCATGTTAAGAGCCTGTCAGGTTATTGTTTCTTGGGGGGAGGGAGGGGTGATACTAAGCACAAAGTGTGGGTGATCAGCTTAGTGAAAGTGCCAGATATTTACTCATGGGGCAGAATTTTCAAATGCCCTAGATCACTGCAAGCCCCAGTGCGTGAAGATATGTCGCACGGGGCTTGCGGTGATCTAAAGGGATTTTCTGTCCCATGCGGCAACTGCTGCAAGTTAGACCAACTTTTTCTGGTCTAACTTGCAGCAGTCCTGGGGGCCTGTTTTATGGAGCTTGCACCAAAGATTTGTCACAAAATGGCGTAATTTATGAAAATTGTCATAGCTGTGCCCGAGATTGTAAGATCGGGCTCAGCTGCAGGAGAAGGGTTTGGTGCACCACCAGAACCAAACTGTCATGGCACAGGGCTGGAGGCAAGCCCTGCACCATGGTTTGAAAATCCTACCCATGGTGTTTTACTGGAACAATTCACTTAATAAAGGCCACCATCAGAAAATTAGAAGCAAAGACTGATTTATTTTTTTGTATGTCATAATCTGAAGTACTCTTTATGTACTGAGCTGCCAGGACCTTGAGGAAAATGATGTCATTGTTGCTTGAATGACATTAGCACTTACCCAAGATTCCACTAGATGGTCTAAAAATGCCTAAGAGATTCTCTGCAAACCCATCAAATAAAAGAAGCAGTTCAATAGCATCTGGACATGTGAAATGGCAGTTCCCATACTTTACCTGCAATATACATGAATTGGTTGTTCTCATGGTGAGCAACTAAAACATGTTAAAAGCATTTTAAAAACATTGCAACTGATCTTTTAAGTTTAAATTGTTGGAGGAAATGGAGCTCGAGAGAAATGCATCTAGCATGCAAGTTGCTCATTAGTACCCCCCAATAACAAGTTTTTAACAAATTAACAGTGTGTTGGTGCAGAGCTGTATGGTGAGGGTCTTTGCGCATCAACTGCTGGCTACGCCACTCCTTAACCAATTTTTTACCCAGTTTATTAATTTATTGTTGATACAGTTTTATACCACAAGCAAGCTTGGTTGGAGTTGGAGAGTGCTTGTTTACAACTTAGTGTTGGTGGCAGTAACCATGTGGATTTCTTCTGCATTAGCTATGCATTGTGCACAGAGTTATCCCTCAGATTTCCTGCCTTCTGGTACACTATTTTTGGCAATGTGTCATTGCACCCTCCATAATTTGGATTCTGCCCTCAACATTTCCCAATTTTTATATATGATATCCTGTACCACTCTAACATCTGAGGAAAAAGGTCCAATAAAATTAAGCCTATTGTCCCAATTACTATTCTGTTTCCTAAGCACTGAAAGGGATCCCCTTTGTACGGCATCCACCTCTAACCTAGCCTTTCAAATAGCAGCTTTCTCATCTTTAATAATCCTGTGTTTTGCAACAGTTTCTTTTCATTCTCATTAGTTGTTCTTCCGGGATGTGGATTATGGTATGGTGGAGGTTGCTGGGGAAGTGACTCTCAAGTCTCTTCTGAAGAGACAAAGAGCAGCCTGGTGACTACAGACCTCTCAGCAGTCTTACCACCATTGTGGGTAAACTGATGGAGACACTAGGGGAAGAGGACCTACTGGACTACCTGGAGAAAAATGGGATCCAGGATTCAAAATAGCATGGGTTCATGGCACGGAGTTCTTGTCTGAATAACTAGGATAGTGGAAAAGGGTCAGGCAGAGGATTTACTCTACATCGACTTCAGCAAGGCATTCAACTTGTTGCTACATAGAACTTTGCTGAAGAAGCTAGAGGACTATATGCAATGAAGGACATAGTTAGATGGGTGGGAGGTAGGCTGAAAGACAGACAGCAGAGAGTAGTGGTAAACGGGGTCAGATCCAAGCAGAGGGAGGTCACCAGTAGGGTGTCACAGGGATCAGCCCTGAGTCCAGTCCCTTTCAATGTGTTCATCAGCGACATAGGGGAAGGAAATCAAGGCAACATGTGTCCCTTTGCAGATAAATTTAAACTTTGTGGTAGACAGTGAGGAGGGGGTAAGAGAGCTACAGAGGAACCTGCAAAGACTGAAGAGGTGGCCCAAGGTTTAGCAGCTGAAATTCAATGCCAAAAAGTGCAAGGTGATGCACATAGAGAACAAGAACACCATAAAGGAGTATTGGATGGGAGGGGGTTAAGCTGGGCACTACCTCTTAGAAAAGGGACCCAGAATCCTCATAACTGACTATAATCTAGCCAGTGTAACAAGGCCTACAGTAAGTCAAGCAAGATGCTGGGGTGTATCAGTAGGGGCTTTGACAGAAGGAGGAAACAGGTATAACTGCCTCTCTACAGATCACTGGTTAGGCCAGACTTGGAATACCATGCCCAGTTCTGGAGCTCTCACCTAAGGAAAGACCAGGACAGACTAAAGATGGTGCAGTGCAGGGCAACCAAAATGATTCAGGGCCAACAGGGCACATCCTATGACGGTCGACTTAGGGCACTGATGTACTTGCTTGAGGCAAGACGAGAGTGATACGATAAGACAGAGACCTTCAAGTTCCTGAAAGGAATGAAAAAGGTGAACTGCAAGAAACCATTCACCAAGATCAGCAAATGTGGAACACAAGCGCAAGCTGGTGAGGGGTTATGGTTCAGGAGAGACGTGAGAAAGTTTTATTTTACAAAGAGAATGGTTGAGCCATGGAGCAGTCTACTAGTAGTGGTGGTGGGCACCAAAACCATTAACCGTTTCAGAGTTAAGGGCTCAGTAGTTACTCGGTGGGGGGTTAGTATTAAGAGAGGGAGCAAGGGGGTGGATACTGTAGATAAAACCCCAGTCTTGACAAAAGGTCTTGGGGTATGATGGGGTGTTATGGGTAAACTAGATTGACCATTGGTCCTTTTCTGCCATCACTGTCAATGCTTCTATGAAGATTACTGAACAAAAGCAGACAGAAGACCGACAGTGCCATTGGTTACTACAGCTGCCTACTGAAGCTCTCTGACTGGACCTGCTCTAGCTGGCTAGACTTGACTGCTGCAATCCTCAAGATCAGGTGAGGCACTTGTGTGATGATCATGTATAGACAGGCTTTTTGTCAGTAAAGTTCTGGGCCAGGGACGGTGCTTAAAAAAAGAGAGAAAGAACACTGGAATGCATTGTATCAATGCATTTCCATCTTTTTTTCTCTTTTCTCATATCTCCCCCCCCCCATCCCAGACTGTTTTTTTACCTCTCTTTATAACTTTAGGAGTGAGATTTTAAAGAGCACCATTCAGCTCCCTCACTTGAATGGGAGCTCCCAAGTGCTGTTGAATAATTTTTTAATGTACCCCTAAAGGAAGGGAAGGGATCATAATTTGTCAACAAGGGCTCACTGCATGATCCCTTCTACTTCCTCATAGCTGGCTCTTCCCCTGAGCTCTGACATTTTATGTCAGTATAGGGAAAGTGCGAGGGCATGCTCCATTCACTTGAACGGTGCACCTTTTTGCAAGTTGTTTTCCCAATTTTAAATCAGGTTATGGCACAGCTCAGTGTCAGGGTTTAACAAACACAAGCTGTGTTAAAATGAAACCTGGCACTAGTCTGTGCCAAAACCAAATTTAAAATGGGGAGATCAACTTCCAAAAAAAAAACGCTCCATTCAACTGATTAAAGCACACCACCGTGCTCCCCCATACTGATATCACAAAATGTCAGAGTGTGGGGACAGAGCCAGGTATGAGGAAGTGGAAAGGAATCATTTGGTGAGCCCCTTGGGTGCAAATTATGATCCTTTCCCTTCCTTTAGGGGATACATTAAAACATTATTCAGCAGCACACAGGAGCTCCCATTCAGGTAAGGAAGCTTCCTGTTTAGGCTTGAAAGCACAAAGAAAGGTGTTCTTTAAAAAGCAATGCATGGCCATGCCATCGAACCATGTTCGGGAATGAGCATGAGCTGCCGTGGGTTGGCTGGGAGGAGATGGACTGAGCATCCCATGGACTGCTCTCCATCTCCAGGAAGGGGGGATTACAGTGGCCGGTGCTCGCCTGACCCTTAGCAGAGGCTGGGGGGCTCGACGGCACGGAGCTGCATCACAGGGGCAACAGACACTTGACTGGTTTGCGCACATTCCCGTGCACGAGCCCAGTGGCTGGTGCCATTGCACACTGCACTCCCGCAAGAGGGAGAAAAACAGGAAAAACAAGGCTCCCGGAGGATGACAAGGGGGAGCTTGCAGGCCCCACACCTGGCTAGCCACAGTGCACAACGGATCCAGTTTCGGTGGGGGAAGGGCCCCCTCTACCGACCCTGCCAGGGGGGAATCCCTGGGGTACTTGTGCCAGCTGGTGGCTGCCAGGGTGATGAGGCTGGGCCCCCCCACCAGACTGAGAGTGCAGAGGAGCAGGAGCATAAATTTAAAAAAAAAATGCGTGAAAAAGACACCCTGCCCATGCATTAAGAGTTTGTTCCTAAAGGCAAAGACACACTTCAGACTGGACAGCAGCAATTTCTGTATCTGTAAAGTTTTTTTTAGTTTACTATTTATGCTCCCTACAAGTCGTTAGCAGCATCCTTCCAATGTAAATAGTGTACATAGCCTCTAAAATAGCCCTTAAAATGTACTATAGAACATAAAAAATCCTGTAGCCCAGATCTCCAGCCTATTGTTCAGACTTGGCCTCGGTCAAATTTGATCTCCAGATACACCCCAGCTGGAGGGTGATTGAACTAAAGGGAAGTGCTTAGTGTTATGCAGTCACACTGCTATGGAGCTCTTGGGAGGTAAGGGTGGAACAAAGGGAGAAACACAGACACAGTACACACAGACCAAAATGTGAGGGTGCCAGCTAGTTAGACGGCTTGCCACACAATACAGAACATCACAGAAAAAAGCTGCACCCCAGCGAAGAAGGCACGTTCAAACCACAGTAGCAAGTAAAAACATATATAGACTTATTTCAACCAGTAAGAAAAAAGCCTCGCAATCTCAACCCCCGGTCAACAAAAGGAACTCAAACTGTTACATGTGCAGCAGAATAAATATTTTATTTATTTATTTAGCTTTTGTTTATCGGGTAAGTGCTCTAGGCAGAAACCTGCCTATTTTCAGGCACAACCCAGGACAGTACATTACAGGTAGTATTACAGATAACAATACAAATATTTGACAATACCAATTGGTATTCCGAGCAATCAGTGATTACAGAGACACTAACGAGATAGATGCAAGATACAGTAGAACAGGCAGTGCTTATATGTAGACTCTTATGAGACAGACACAGGATATAATATGAACAGGTAGTGATTACATAGTACAGTATAACAACAGAGTACATCAGGATGAAGTACACATACTAAAGCCTAAAGGTGAGTACATAGTACAGCATAACAACAGTGTTGGTCGAAGGAAGTGCACAGGCTTAAGCCTAAGGTGGGAATAAACAAAGGCTAATGCATAAAGAGGGACAACTGAACATTTGATATAGGTCAAGAAACCAGCGAAACAAAAGGGTGAGTACGAGTAATGACAGTTAAGGGGGAGAGGAGAGGAGAAATAATTAGCAACTATGATATGGAGGATGGGCGTGAAAGACAGAGGAATGGAAGAAGGAGAGAAAGTATGGGAGGCAAAATAAGACAGAAAGAAATTAGAAACAAGAGCATGTATCCAATGATCTCAGGTAGAATAATAATTATTTTCGGAAGGTGATGTGGGATTTAGTGATGCGAAGATGATAGGGTAAGGAGTCCCAATAATTTGGAGCAGAGTGGGTAAATGCTTGGGCGCCCATCTTTGTAGAGCAGTTTGGTACTGCCAAGAGGGCCTGGGTGGTAGACCATAGTGAACAGGCATGGTCCACAGGGGAGAACACTGAGGCCTATGAGGCAGGTTGGGAACGTCCTAATGATGTTGTCTATGAAACACCCAAAAATGTAAGATTTTCTGGAAGAGGGGGATAACCAGTTTAGGTTTTGGTTGAGTAGACAGTAGTGGGTAAGATGAGGGGCAGAAAGTGTGAATCCGCACACATTATTATAGGCTATGTCCCATTTTAATAAACAGCTGCACTAGCCTGGTAAAATGAGGGAAGTCCATAATAAAATGTAGGTAGCAGAACACCCTGGGCAATTGAGAGTCTTGCTGCTGGTGTGAGGGCATGACAAATGTGGTAGGCCAGGCCAAGCCTGGAGTTGACGGATTTACACATGTCATTAATGTGCTGAGAGAAGTCTAGTGCTGAGTCAAGTGATACCGCAAGATATTTGACAGAGAAGGTCGAGAAGACAAATGAGCCATCCAAACAACCAGATGGAAAGGTCAGGGGCCAAGATACATGTCCTTTTAGGGGATCCAAAGACCACAGCCTGGTCTTGGTTACACTAGGACAAGACAGTTTTGAGTAAGCCAAGTTTGCATTGAGTGGAGGTCAGCAGAAAGTTTCATACTGATATCATTTAGTGATTTTGAGCCGAGATAGAGCACTAGGTCGTCAGCATACAGCAGGGTCTTGCAGTGAGAAGGAGAGTTTGGTAAGTCATTAATGAACATAACAAAGAGTAAGGGGCCCAGTATGGAGCCTTGAGGAATACCTAAGCTGATGGTGGCAGGAGAGGATAGGGTTTTATTAAATAATACGAACTGAGAGCGGCTGCTGAGATAGCTCAAGAACCAGAGAAACAGCAGTGTGAGAGAAACCAAGGGATGGCAATTTTTGCATTAAGAGGGGGTGGCTGACAAGATCAAAAGCCTTGGTTAGGTCAATGAAGGTGGCACCAGTTAGCAGAACTTTATCCATGTTGATCTTAACATCACTAGTGAACTGTGTAAGGGCAGTGGAGGTGCTGTGATCAGGCCTAAAACCATGCTGGGCAGGGGAAGAAGATTAGATGTTATTATATAATCAGAGAGTGTGTGTGCTTTTCTAGCAGCTTACTAAGGGTTGGTAGGATGGCAATAGGGCAATAATTAGAGATCGATTTAGGACTGCCTTTTTTAAACTCCAGGACAACTCTGGTAGACTTCTAAATGTCTGGAACTGTGGAGTGAAGGGATAGATTAATAATTCGCATGACTGGGGAGCCGAGGAGAGGGGCTGCCAATTTACGTATTCTAGGTTCTATCCCATCGAGGCCTGTACCCCCATGGGATGAGATCATTTTAAGAAGGCATAGGACTTCAAGATGGGTGACTGGGTGAAGATGCAGGGGAGCAGCAGAAGAGGGTGAAGTATGAGGGTTGACAGAGGTAGGGTGGGGCACACTAGATTCATGGCAGGAAAGATCAACGAAAAGTGAACTGAAGGCATTGGCAATGGTAGTGGGGTTGCTGCAGCTAATATTGTTAATATGCACCTTGGCTTCCATTTTTCCCTAATAAACAATTAATGTGGGCTCAGTATTTCTTTGGGTCTTTCACCATGAATACTAGGAGGTCTCTATAATACCAGCCTTTTGTTGATCGGATCTCATGTTTACAGGTGTTTCGCAAGGTATGGTAGGTTATCCAATTCACAGGTGAGGAGGAGGCTTTATGTTTAACCCATTGTTCATCCCTGGCCTTAAGCAAGAAGAGGAGGGGGAAGTGTAACCATTTGGTGGGCATACCACTAATCCTACATCTAGTGGTTGGAATATGCTTTTTTTTGGAGGAAGACGATGGTGGAGGTGAGGTATTCAATGGCAAAGCTGATGTTGCTAGAGAAGAAGAGAGGGGACCAATCAACATGCACAAGGTCATGTAGAAAGGCATCTGGATTGAAGGTAGAGAAGTTGTTACTATAACCTTGGGGGGGGGGTGGCATCCCAAACATAGTAAACCAGGGAATGGTCACTAATCAAATCTGCAAGAACGCCAGCCGTAGAGACCCTTTCTTTCCTGTCAGTTAGTACTCAGTCAAGGAGGGTATGGTGGGATCCTTTGCAGGAATGTCTAGTTGGGGCAGTTATGAGTTGAGATAGATGTGCCTTGCTAATAATGGATTCTAGGGTATTTGAGCTGGGCCCAAGCCAGTCAACATTAAAGTCACCCATGATAATGACTTTGTTTTTCTAGACAGATGAGGGGAAATGGTCAACTAATTTCATTAGGCCAGGCATGCCTTTTATAGGGGGCATGTAGGTGCATAATATTTGCAGCTTTTTTGCACCACCGAGAAGCAGTAATGAGTGGAGTAGCACACAGGACTGAAAAAAGGGGGAGGATAGGAGAGTGATATTTAGATGGGTTTGAAAAATAAGGCAAGCCCTGACCCCCTTTTAGCCGTGGGGTGTTCGACCCTTGGCAGGTTGTATCCAGTGAGGGAGCACACAGTGTCTGGAATGGTGGGTTTTAACCATGTTTCAGATATTCCCAGAATGTCTGGATCATGGAGACAGGCTCATGCTTCAAGTTCAGGGAGGCTGGCCATCAAACCCTGATACTGAGGTGAGCTATTTTTGGGCCACGGACATTGGGCCAGCAGCATTTGAGAGCTGGATTATGTGTACTGTGGAAAGATGGGGGTCCTGGATTAGGTTCAACATTCCCAGACAGGGATGTGGAGAGAGCAGTAATCTAGAAGGTGGCTATCACAATTGACATGGGTAACTGAGAGGTTGAGATATATCTCTTCTTGGTGAGCAACCACATGATGAAAGCAAGAAGCTTTTGGCAGTTACATAGCTTTGGGGGGTAGGTTAACACTGTGGTAACCATCATGTTAGAGAAGTAGAAGTCCTGGAGACAGTATGCCAATGGGGGCAAGGGGGTTCAACAAGGAGGATCAGGGAATCAAAGGCTAGCAAGGCACCGATAGTAATAAGACCGGCAAGAACAACAGGAGTAGAGTGTATGATGAAGAGTCATGTACAACAGACCATGAATATATGAACTGAGGACCAGATAAAGGTGAATATCGATGTTACGATACAGTGTAAGCAGAGAGGATTTACAGAGCACACTGATCTCTGGAGCAGACACCAGGATCCGGACGGTACGTAGTTTCTAGGAATACTCGGCAGAGGAAACAGATGGATGCCAGCCTACAAAGAGCATCTGGTGTTGGGTTCTAGATAGTGAGCAGTGCCCTAAGTAGTGGATGTCAGCTATTGCAGGGCAACAGTCAAACTGGTCAGTTTTTGGTGGTCAGTGGATCAGCAGAGACAGAAACAACACCTAGCGATTATCAGCTTGGTAGGTCTCAGTGCACTATAGTAGTAGTAATTGTCAGCTATTCTCCAGAAAACAAGCGCAAAGGTCAGTTAATAGTGATCAGTGGGTCAGCAGTGGCAGAAACAATGCATGTATGTTAAAGGCACAGAGTTATACAGATTATGAAGCCACATGAGGAATCACTATCTAATTAAGGAGTGTAAGGTGGATGTGTGGCACTTCGTGCTAAATTGTGTATCCGCTAAAGCCAAAACTCAAAGTAAATATAGGGCTACTGCAATAGCTGCTTTAGTACTCAGGCAGTGAACGAAAATGGATTAGCAATGATAAGCAGTGGTGAATTGGCCCAAGTATCAGGAGCTTGGAAAAGTTTAAATTCTGAGGGTCTGGAGGGAGGGATATGGACAACACCAAGTAACCAGCTAATAGGGGTGCAAAAATGAGCTGACTTTTTCACCAGCAGATGTCACTTTATATTTAACACCAACTTAGGGTGAGGGGGGTGGCTGGGGAAGGGGTGGCCAGTAGGTAGCAGTGCTTCATGAAGCTCAGGGCCGCTTTCCGGCAGTTGGAGGCTGGAAGAACACTACTGATTGCAAGTACCTGGGCCATGCAAGGACTGCCACCGGTGGAGTGTGGAGGGCTGCTACACTGTCTCTGGTTGCTCTATAGACAGAAGTGTGGGCAGGGAGCTGCAGGATAAAAGAAGGAAAGGTCAGTGAAAACTGAGCTGGGAGGGAGGTGATAAGAGAAAGGGGTGGGTTTGAGAGTTTACTGGGAGGGGAGAGCAGCAGATGGAGGAGCAGGAAAAAATAGCAGAGAAGTGGTTGGAGGCAGAGCTGGGCCGGGAAATACACAGGGAAAACAAAGAAATTCGGTTTTACTTATCCACACATGAAAATCACATATAAAAGCCAGTAAGAAGTAAGGGCAAATTGGTGGTGGTCTGCAGGGGGTGATTCTTACTGGCTTTTATATATGCATTTTTCACGTGTGGATAAGCAAAATAAAATAATTATTCTGCTGCATGTGTAACAGTTTGAGCTCCTTTTACTGACCAGAGGTTGAGATTGTGAGGCTTTTTTCTTACTGGTTGATTAGTTGTATTTAGTCTGATGCAACTCAGACCGGTGGGCAATTTCTCCTTGCTGCCATAGATTTAATTCAGCAGTACTCCCCACACAAACTAGTGGCACTAAACCCTGGTGCTTCAGGTCCTCATGTGACCCTTCATTGTGGGGTTAGGGCCAGGTGTAGCGCTCACTTACAAAGCAAGTAGTTAAAGACACAGTGCATAATAAAACACTTGTAAAAAATAGCCCACAAAAGTACACACAGAATAAAATATCATATTAAAAAAATCCAATGTGATAGGGTAATGTGACCAATTGAGCAGCACTATTACATAACTTATTTTCCCCAACCAATCAAAAAGTCCCTCAATATTCATTATAATAAATACATTTCATAAACCGCTGGATTAAATAACGTAGGTATTAGGCGTGAATGGGGGGGGGCAGGAAGACAGCACAGCAGTGTTTGGTGAAGGGGTGGAGCAAAAGTAAAGGAAAAGGATTAAGTTCCAGATTATAATTTGACAATAACTTACAAATTACTACAGTTAGAAGAAATAAATGGATGTTATCCGTAAATATAAATCTGAGAACAATGAATAAGCCGCTTCAAATATATTGTATTTAGAAATCCAAAAATGGCAAAATTCAATCAGTAGTATTTATTAATAATAGAAGTAGAAATGTCCTGAGTAGAGTAGAGTATATACCATACCTTAGTAGGTGTTTTAATATTAGTATACTAATTAATTTTTGCTACTGTCAAATAATATTAGAAAGTTTTTTCTGAAACAAACACAACGCCGTAGTAGGCTGGAGATTCTTTAAGGTGAAACCAATATAGGCAGTGACGAACTGGAATCAAAACCCAAGAAGCACAGAGAGCGGAGTAAACGGGAGGAAGGGGAGATGAGACAGGTGCAAGAAGAGTGTCAAAAGATCGTCATTTAGCACCGAGCCATATCACAATGTCGTGACAATATGAAGAAATACATCAATGATGTAACAAATTTCACCATAATATTCTAAAAGCAAATACTTTATCTAGACAGATATGGTGAAATGTCCAAAGTTTCATTAAGTCCATACGGTGCCAGTGTTTTCAAAGAGTAAATCCAGTGCATCTCCTTCTGTGATAACAAGGTTCTATCCCCCCAACGTGGATGCACCAACTGTCTGTCAATACCCAGAAACTGGAGTAAAGACGCATCACTACTGTGACATTGTGCAAAATGTAGTTCCACTGAGGTAATATCTGCACCTGATGTAATCAAGCAAACATGTTCTTGGATACATGTTTCTAGACACCTTATGGTACATCCCACATAAACCATGTTACATAGACAGGTCAGAATGTAAACAACAAAATCAGAATCACATCTTACGAACTGCTTAATCTCTATATTTTTACCATCAGCTCGATGGACAAAAAAGCTGCCAGTAATCCAAATCTGCAAATGCTGCACCTGCCACACCTATGAAAACTAATAGGCAAAGGTAGTAACCAATTTCTGTGTATTTTAGCTGTTTTAAACAGTGAGCTGGTAACTTTAGCCCTTATTGTTGGTCCTCGACTATATCCTGTTCTAGGTTTGTCTCCATACTCTAAAAACAATTCCCTGTCACTTTCAGAACATGCCAATATTTATTGATAATTTTGGAAATGTTTGGAGCCAAATTATTGAATTCTGTGAGAAATGTTATAGGATTATTGTCCTCCTTTTTATTCCTTGGCCTTAATAGGGAGGCCCTATCAATTTTATGTACTCTTTCAACTGTCTTGTCCAAAATTGGTGGGGTATACCCCCATTCTAAGAATTTCCTTTACATCTCCTCTACTTGTAGTTCAAAAGAATTTAAATCAGAACAGTTTCTGCGCAAACGAATAAACTGTCCATATGGTACAACTTGAACAATATTTTCAGGATGTGCACTTGCTGCTGACAGCAATGTGTTTCCACTTGTTGGTTTGTTATAAATACTGGTGTGAATTTTACCATCTTTGTCAATTCTGATACCAATGCATAGCAAACTGATCTCTGTTTTACTGACATTCACTGCAAATTGCAAGTTGAAATTATTGTCAATTAAATTCCCTTATAAATTTTGTAGCTAAATTTTCATCTCCATCCCAAACAATGATAATTAAGCAATATACTATGACAGGGAGTGGGTATATTGGTGGATTTACCACGCCTGGTGTGGTTCGGTCACGAGGTGCAGCCGAGTGACTTAACCACACCAGAAGTGGTAAATCCACCCATATACGCACTCCCTGCCATGGTATATTGCTATTATACAATGTTCAACTTGTTTTTCTGTTTTTATAGTGATATCAAACTTTTACAGTGGGTATACTGGAGGATGTATCACAGTCATGTGATGTGTTTTGACCAATGAGGTTTCAGGATTTTCATACCCAATTGTATAATACCATCTATATACTTCCCCCAAAAAATTATCTGAGGCAAATATTGGTTCTTTGCCATGGGCAAACACCACTGCATCCTCCCACCAGCCCAAAAATTGTTTGGCATAGGAGGGCACCATGGTGGTGCCCATGGCAGTACCAGAAACCTGCAAGTAAAATTCACTGTTAAACATGAAATAATTTATGACCAAAATCAGTTACACAGCTTTCAACAGAAAATTTGTGGGGGAAAATCCTCAGCGACACTATTATGGCCAAAGTGATAGTCAAGCGCTTCAAGACCCAAATTGTGCTTGATGGATGTGTATAAGGAATACATATCTATTGTCATTAAATAAAATCTTTGATTCCATTGTATATTTTCCAACTGGGAAAGCAAATCCATTATATCCCTGATCTATGATGGAATTGTTGGTACCAGGTTTTGTAAAAGTCCACAAAAATGGAAATGTGTTCAGTAAGTGACTCCTGTCCAGAAATAATGGGTCAGCCTGGTGGATTATTCAAATCTCTGAGAGTTTTTGGTACAGTATATATAACTTCGGTATTCTTGGATGGTTTACTACCATATAGTCTCTTTCTGCTTTAGTGATCCAGCCCTTATCACATGCATTGTATAGAAAAGTATGAATTGTTTGCTTAAAAATTATTGTTGGGTCTGATGGCAGTTTTTTGTAATTACTAGGCACAATAAGTTGTTTTATAATCTCCTGTTGATACTTGGTTTTGTCCATAACCACTATTAGTCCCCCTTTATCGGCTTGCTTTATTTCAATGGAATCATTCTTTGCCAAGTCATGAAGTGCTTGCTCTTCCTCCACTGACATATTACGTCATTGTTTGGCCCATTTTAAGTACATTCATTTATTAAAATCTTGCAAAATAAGCAACTAATACATCTGTGAACTAGTAGAGCCAAAAGCTGAGGGACAAAATGTGGATTTTGGTTTAAAACTTGTTCTAATTGTTCAAGCATACTGTGTTGACTTCTGACCTTGTACCTCGTTGTCTGTGTGTAAGAGCATATGAAGTCTGTGCCACTTGTGGTTCCCCCAGTCAAGATCAGCTGCTGTGTGTAGAATGTTATCTGCCTCAGATTCTTCAGTCAGACTGATAAGTGTTTGTAAATCAGTCTCGTTATAGACTCTGGGTAAATCTGGAGCAACCAAATCTGTTCTGGGTGCTGCTATACTACTGTCTTCTACCAACAATTTATTTGTTTCAGTGAACACCAAGTTTCTTCTGGAAAAATATTTTGTAAGATTTAATCTTCGAAAGAACTTTTGAATGTCTATATATTTGTTGAATTCATTAACTTTGGCACAGGAAACAAAGTTCAAACCTTTGCTTAGCACTTTAATTTCAGCTTCTTTAAATTCATGCCCAGAAAAGTTTAAGACCTGGATACTCTGGCTCTCAAATCCCACTTCTGCTTGCTGCCTGATGCCGCTCTCCCTCCTGCCATGCCTGGTTTTCTGTATCTGGTCCATTTGGGGGGTTGTTGGTTGTGATGATTTTGTTTAAAACAGAGAAAGACACACTTTTACTAGGGTGGGTTGTTTGATTATTTTGGTGTTCTTGATTATTACGTCTACCCTTAGATCTGGACCGAGAGGCAGGGTGTCTGTCTAGATTTTGAACGTCCCCTCTGAGTGTTGAAATTTAATTCCTATCTTTCCAATGAAAATCTGACCAGATTCATAGTCTTTTGAATCTGTCTGAGATTTATTGCATTTTCACTCTGAAACTTGTTTTTTTGTGTTGTTAATTTATGCTGCAGATTCGTTTGGTAATTGACAAACTCAGATTGGTCTTTTAATTATATCAATTTTTCTTTAAGTACCTCAATCTCATCTGTTAGTTCTTTGTACTGATCCTAGTATTGGTCAATTAAAATGTTAAGATCTGCAGCACAGGTTCTAAGAGCCTTATATGATCTGGCTCAGGAGACGTCCTTATAAAAACACCTATAGATAATTTTTCAGTTATCAAACCCCGTGGAGCCCACTCCTTCTCTTTATATAATTTCAATGTCTCTTTATTGTAGAATATGTTAATTTCTTTAGATTTTTTGTTTTTCAAACTCAGAAAATATAGATTTTAAAGTATCTGCTTCCTGTTTGTGGCACATTAGCTGAGAAGAGCTCCCCAGTAAGTAATCTGTGTCATGTTGATGCTGCCACTGTTTCAAACAAATGAACTAATTCCGTTGACTCTAGTTCATTGGTATTAGCTGTACTTGTACTTGCTGTAATTGTAACTGCTGTATTTGGCGCTATGCTAAGACTGCGCGGTCAAAAACAACATAGTTAATAACCACGCCACACGGTCAGTGCAAAACCATGTGGTCCAAAACCGCACTAGAATAAATATACTAAATCCAAAACTGCACAGCGCTGTTATGACCTTGCATTTGTTGACCGTGTGTATTTGCTGTCATGGTTTTGACCAGACACCGCTGTATTCTTGCCTGCTTTGTAATGTTCTCAAAATTATTTAAGCAATATACTATGACAGGGAGTGGGTATATTGGTGGATTTACCATGCCTGGTGTGGTTTGGTCACAAGGTGCAGCCAAGTGACTTAACCACACCAGAAGTAGTAAATCCACCCATATACCCACTCACTGTCATGGTATATTGCTATTATACAATGTTCAACTTGTTTTTGGTTTTTATAGTGCTATAAAACTTTTAAAGTGGGTATACTGGAGGATTTATCACAGTCATGTGATGTGTTTTGACCAATGAGGTTACAGGATTTTCATACCCCATTATATAATGTTGATATTTATCAACTGGCACTCACCAGGAATGATGCTCTTGCCCATTGCAGTGCAAGCAGATCCAGTCCGTCAGCTGGCTCGTTCTTCAGATACTCAGTTTTTTCAGATACTCAGTAGATTGTATAGAAAAAACAAAGTAAAGCTCTTGTTTGTTGCGCTGCAATCAGATCCAGTCCTTCGACTGATGGATATTTCAAAAACTCTGCAGGTATAATTAACGGTGTTATGTATATATACATAGATGTCAATGGATGCAGAGATGCCAAAATACTGAACGTAGAAAATATTGCATTCGTATGTTTTACTTATTGTCCTTCTTACATCACAAATACCAGGCTGCGGGTTTAGTCGGCTGCACTGAGTAAACGGCAAAGTTCTAATGGACAAACACAGTTGCAGTGCACACAGACCAAAATGTAAAGGTGCCAGATAGTTAGAAGACTTGCCACACGATACAGAACATCACAAAAAAAAAACACACTCCAGTAAAAAAGGCACATTCAAACCACAGTAACAAGTAAAAACATAAAGATTTATTTCAGCAGTACTCCACACACAAACTAGTGGCACTAAACCCTGGCACTTCGGGTCCTCACGTGACCCTTCATCAGGGGGTGTGGAGCCAGGTGCAGTGCTCACTTATAAAGCGAGTAGTTAAAGACACAGTGCATAAAACACTTGTACCAAATAACTCACAAAAGCACACACAGAATAAGATATCATATCAAAAAACATAAAGTGACAGTGTGAAGGGACCAATTAACCAGCACTAATACAGAATTTATTTCCCCCAACCAGTCAAAAAATATATAATAGCTATATATATATATATAATAAATACATTTGATAAACGATGGGATTAAATAATGTAGGTATTAGGTACAAATTGGAGGAAGGCAGGAAGACAGCACAGCAGTGTTTAAGTACTGCAGTGGGTGGGCTGCTCAGAGTCAAAAAAGCTTGTACATTCTTGAATTCTGGTACTGTCTTTTTATTTATAACACCCCGATGTTTCGCCAATTAGGCTTCTTCTGGGGGAACTGTAAAATCATAAAATAACAACATGAATATATTGTTTAAATTCATTACAAAGATTTTTTATTTATGATTATGATGCAGTTTTACAGAGTCACATACCAATACTCTGTTCAAAATAATTAAATTACCATTTACTCTGTGAACTCTCTGGTTCCCAGTCACGACAGTCAAAAAATAACAACACGGTCCAAGACTGTGCATAGCAACACAGTGAAACCAAGGCTAGCACCCAGGAAACACAGTGAGCATTACCTTGGCTAAACAGGAAAAACTTTAAATTTATGTTAGTGGGTTATGTTTCTCGCACCTCTGACTTAATTATAATCAACTCCGGGTGACACTCAGGGAGGAGGAAAATGTTGGGGAGAGAAAAAAAATGATAAAGGTGTGTGGGGGGGTGAACACAAAAAAAATACCACAATCGGGAGACCAGGAACGGAACCCTTATTTGCCAGATGTTCCAACACTGTAGCTGCTCTTGCTCTTAGTCCTATACACCATGGGAGCAGCTCAGCAGCACACCCCTCACACTGCTCCTTTCTCCTCTCCTCTGACGTGAGAACAGCTGCAGGGTTAGTGGTAACTCCCTTTCGCTACATTTACCCTGTAGCAGTTCTCAAATCAGCGGTTTTTGCCTAGCACTTTTTCACTGCGCTGCTGTTACAGCGCTTTATTAACCAGACACCAAACTCTCTTGTCTATGTAGTCTGTTAATATGTCTGCAACAAATAATAAATTGATTCTGTTTTATCAAACTGTTTTCATTTGAAATATCCTTTACCACACCTGTGTACTGTATTTAAGGTGCAAAGATGGCTACCGCCCTACTCACAGCATGTCTGCTGCACAGGGGTGCCAGACTTAAATGCCCTTAGTGGATAAATTTCTTTAAAACAAAAGGAATTCATACTTTTGTTTTGGTAATCTCTATCAGAATTATGTGGTGTATTCACTCTGATTGTAAATAAAGTGGTTACCTCTCTCAGGCAACATGCTTCCTTAAAGATTCTGTAAGCAAAAAAGCAAATGGACCAAATGATCCCTATAGTCTGCATTGCTTACTGCAACTTGTCAACTCTCAGTTTCAATAAACTTAGTTTAATAAGGCTTTATTTTTCTTGGATGTTACTGTCTGAGTTACAAAATTATTTAAAAAATTTCCGTTGCATCTATTAAAGCTTTACTGTAATACGTTTTGTATATTCCTAACAGTTATGGTCCAAAACCGCTATTTATAGTTGAAACCCCGCATTTTATGATTGCTTACCTTCTCTAAAATCCATAAGTGTTGCTGGTTGTTTTATCATCTTTGTTTTTAAGTAGAACCGAAATGGCTAGCCCGATGGCACTGAAGGTTGAGGCGCTGGATGCCACACCTTGCGCCATGCCGGCAACCCGAGTTCAGGAGCAAACTTGGGGTGCTGGGGAATGGCAGGGGTGGGAGACGACTAAGCGCCTGCAGGGCTGCTATCCTCCCCTGGGGGGGTTGGGGTTTGCTCAGTGCATCAGCGGCTCCTGGTGGAGACCACAAATGCTGTAGTTCGCTGAGCAGCATGTAGTTGGCGTGACCTGACACAGGCAGGGGTTGCCGTGTGCCATGCGTCAGGATGTGCACACGCATGGGAGGGGGGAGAAGCGCTCACCAGAACAAGGAAAAATCTGGTCTGCGGGGTAGGCGATGGTACCTGAACTCATGCCCACAGTCGGGTCCATCCTGCCTGGACTTCCAGGTTCCTCCACCCGGGTCCTCTACCACACTGGAGCCTGTCTGCTGAGAGCGCCCAAAAGAGGAGGGACGCCCCCTCCCCAGAGGGGTTAAGCTGGGGATGCCGACTGTAGATAGAGGAAGGAGGAGAGAAGAGGCATAGGTAGGAGGACTTCAGGCAGGGCAGGAGCAGGGAGGATGCCTGAGAGAGGCCCCACAGACTGTGACCGGAGGGAAAAAGATTAGGAAAAAAAAAAAAAGCAAAACTGAAATGCATGCTAATGGTGTAATAATGTCCAGACTTGTTTTTTTTTTAAATCCTCGATCTACTCTTCTTTCATGATTCCTAAACATTAGAAGCACCCCCAGACAGTGCAGCCATTCATAATGCAATACTCTCCTTTCCTCCAACTGCATCATAACAGCTAGACTGTGTTGGGGATGTTCCCAAGTACAGGTGGGTGTTGATCAAGGAATGTAAACAAACACATTTTTTTGTGGTAACACCAGTATGGTATGAAGTCTGTTTTTCACTTTTAAAATTAAAAAAGGAACCAGAATCAAACCAGCTACATCAGCAATCTCAACAGAATGTGGTCAGTCATTAAATATATTTTTGAACTAAAGCACTTTGAGGCCTAAGGGGATTGACAGTGTCCCTTTAAGGCAGAATTTAAAATAACCTTTTACTATGTTGTCACGCAAGTTACTAAGATTTAGTTTAGATGAAAGCGCATATGTTCTTACTGGTTTCCTAAACTATGCTAACTCTGCTGGCAGCAAGAGGTACTATGTGCAAACTGTGTGAGAGGCCTTTCGGCACCATGCAATTCTGCTTAAAGTTGGACCAGCATAACATTCTGTGGTGATTTGCATATGCAGCCCATGATGCTTTGCATTGTGGGGGCATGTGAGATTTTGTATTTTCTTGAAACTTGGCTTCCCAGCCAAATGCCCTTTGGGGTAACCCTTGCCTCAGTGTTTGTGCACAGAGGTTCTTTGTCTTTTAAGTAGTTTTTTATTTTAATGGGTTCACCACAATATATCCGAGGCACACTGCCTTAAGGGTAGCTGGACCATTCCACTGGGGTGTCAAACAGACGAGGCATACTGATGAGTCCTGGTAGGATGAAACACTGTCTATGTCTTCTGTTAGCACCCTTGCAAACTGTGTGAGGCTTTTTCGGCACCATGCAATTCTGCTTAAAGTTGGACCAGCATAACATTCTGTGGTGATTTGCATATGCAGCCCATGATGCTTTGCATTGTGGGGGCATGTGTGATTTTGTATTTTTTCAAACTTGGCTTCCCAGCCAAATGCCCTTTGAGGTAACCATTGCCTCAGTGTTTGTGCACAGAGGTTCTTTGTCTTTTAAGTAGTTTTTTATTTTAATGGGTTCACCACAATATATCCGAGGCACACTGCCTTAAGGGTAGCTGGTCCATTCCACTGGGGTGTCAAACAGACGAGGCATACTGATGAGTCCTGGTAGGATGAAACACGTGTCTATGTCTTCTGTTAGCACCCTTTGCAAACTGTGTGAGAGGCCTTTCGGCACCATGCAATTCTGCTTAAAGTTGGACCAGCATAACATTCTGTGGTGATTTGCATATGCAGCCCATGATGCTTTGCATTGTGGGGGCATGTGTGATTTTGTATTTTCTTGAAACTTGGCTTCCCAGCCAACTGCCCTTTGGGGTAACCCTTGCCTCAGTGTTTGCGCACAGAGGTTCTTTGTCTTCTATGTGCATGACCTCCTATTCCTGCAGACCAGCCATGTGCCAATGTCACGCGCATTAGCAGAAGTCACATGGCGATGCCAATGCTAAGCAACTGTGCCTTCTCTTCGGGTATGCACAGGCCTGTCAGCTAGAGAATGACTTTCTCAGGTGCATGTATATTATGCTCACCTGGCTAACTTCTTTTTCCAGATATAGGTATGTTTAGGTTAGTTTGGAGTTTAGATGCTGTATTGTTTGTCCTGTATAGGCAAATGTTGATATACGTATGATATGGCAAATGGGTTTAAAGTACAACACAGTTTTTATGTGATTCTTCATTAAATCATCAAACCAATAGGAGAGTGTTTCTATTGTGACAATAAGATTCTAAGATAGCACAAACACTATTATAAGAACCTTAAGAGGACAGTGTTTGTGGTTCATATGCCTTTGCCAAAACTTTCTTGTGAATCTTACATTTCAAATTCTGGTAATGACTCGAACTCATATGCCATTCATTTATTAGTATTCATTGAGAAGTTATAAATTGCTGATCACTCTTCACCTGTCCTTCATTTCTCTATCCATATTAATATGCTAACATTGATAAGCAGCCATAGAAACAGGAGGATATTGCTACAGGCACAGGCCACTCTGGCAGTGGTGGTGGTGAGCTATTTTGACTGATTATTATTTATTTATTTAGTTTTTGTTGACTGGGAAAGGGGGACTAGACAATTCTGCTTATTTTCAGCCTCGTCCCGGGGGAGGAGGATACAAATGGATGCCAACTGACATTGAACCAGATTAAGCTGTTAGTGGTATTTTTAATGAATTACCAATTTTCAAACTAGTCCAAATGTTGTGGAATCTAAATATCTTTAACCTGTCTGATAAAATATGACCCCCTTATACTGCCAGTGAATTAAATGTACAGTTTAACTTCCGAGGATGACCCGTGACCTCCCCACTCTTATCACATATGAAGGGAGGTATGGCCACATCCTCTGTTGCCTAACAAACTCCTTCTGCAATACCATGCTGATCACTGTTACAGTGTAGACAGTTAAGCAACCCACAGCAATGTGCATACACTAGAAATGTCTGTCTTGTACTGCAAATGGCTTACATTCCCTATGTATTTTAGATGCATAGATGGGGATTACCAGTAAGCCTGCCAGTTTGTTTCCTCATTTAATCCTCACAATTTGAGCATAGCAACAGATTTCAAAGTAAGAGGTCACACTGGGACATAACTGAGATTCTGGGGCTTTGAGACAGTAGAACCAACGCAGAGAGGCAGTGACTTCAACAAGAAAGTTGAAAGGAGGGAGATGTGGTGGATTTTCGAATTAGGGACACTACATAACCTATGAGCACTATCCCCTGAATATCATCCATGCACATCGTTCTCTCTGGGCAGACCTACCAATCCCAAGGCCCACCCACAATCTATAATTATTGCCTTCTTGGATTACAGAACAAAATCTGAGACTCTATGCAGAGCCTGGGCCAAAAAGGAAGTTTTTTGGGGGGATGTCTGCCTGTTTCTAGAACATGACTATGCACCCATTACCATGGATTGGAGATGCAAATTGTTTCCACTTTTAAAATAGCTATGTGTAAAAGGAGTGAAAGCATATCTGGATTGCCCTGCAACACTTAAAATCACTATGGACTCTGGTGTCCACTCATTCTCCGCTATATCCGAAGCGACAAAATTCCTTCAGCAGTGGGACATCAGTATGAGTGACCTACTGGATGCAGAGACCATCAAAGAGCTGGAAGGCCGTAGATGGTACACAATTCGGGGCCCCCACCCACAGTCTGGCTCCTTGCAAGGGAAAGAAAGGAACTTACCCTTAGAGTATCTAACTTGATCAGCGAAACACATTCTTCATCCACAAGTTCTCTCCCTCAACGGAGGACGGAGGGGAAGAAGAAGAACTGGAAATGTTAAACTAAACCAGGCTCCCCCTTCGCAAAGGAAAGTGGACACTTGAGAGCAAACTGCGGAACTGAGAGGTGAATAAAGATACTGAGTCCTAGTGGCCATATACAATTTACGGGTTGCCATAATACCTCCCCCATGAAAGAAAGTAAAACCTTAGACTCATGTTCACTTGCAAGGTCCCCTTCGGGACTGCATGCAGTGTCCCCTCCAATCCTTTCTTTCCTAATACATCAATATTATTTTTGTTGAGGTGGTCAGGCACATAAACTACCTCCCCCACTTCCTACTTTAATTTTGAAACTTTGAAACTTCTGGAGAATCTGGGGGTGAGACGCATCCTTCTTGAGACTTTATTTGGAGGACTGATGGAGTGGAGGCTCCTCTATAGCAGGAGGACACAAACTGCTTTGCCTTTTATTTTATTTTCAGGACATAAACATGTAAAATAAAGGATGGGGGGGACAATTTCTGTGGGAGATGGTTGTTCGGGTTGGTTCAGCCACTGCAGCCCGAGGCATCACCTTACACTGCAGCTCTGTTCGAGCTCCAGTTCAGTGCGTCCTTTTAGTTGCAGTAGCCTACCTCACATCTAAACCCTGGAGGGGTAGGATAAGGTGGCACGAGTGTAAGTTTTCAGCTGAATTCTGGGTTTCAGTAGTTATGTTTGGTGACAGTTTTAAGTCACGCTGTTATATTTTTAAGAAGTATTGACTGGGGATCTTAATTTTGGTGAAATTCTCTTGCAGAGATCATGAGGAGAGATGGGGTAATATGGGGTTGGGCAGAAGTATAAGGAGATCCTAAACACCAGATCTAAATAAAGCAACTTATCGAGTTAAACATCATGTCCTATAATGTCAAAGGGTTAAACAGTCCAATTAAGAGGGCCTGTATACTGCAAGAACTGGGGAGACATAGGGCAGATCTCACTTTTCTGCAGGAGACCCAACTAAATGAGTTGGAGCACTCTAAACTGTGGCAGCCATGGATGGGGGAGGTTCATGCTGCCAGCTGGGCAAATCACCACCACCATAGGGGCGTGGTTGTATTAATCAAGAAAAACTCCCCCCTTGCAGGTCACAGAGCAAACAAAGGTTTATGAGACTGCAGGCTTTATATTTTGGAATAAAATGTGTTTTCCTGAATCTATATGCCCCAATGACATAAAGGGAATCAAACATTTTTGAAAAGGGCCACCATAGAAACCCTTCAGGACCCATACATTCTATATATAATTGGAGATGACTTTAATAGAGTGGTTTCAGATTCATGGGACAAAACTCACCAAACATCCCAGAATTCTAGTGGGTCAAAAGGAAGCTTTTTGGGAACGCTCCTGGATGAGTCGGGTTTGGTTGATATTTGGTGGGAATTTCATCCAACCCAAAAAATCTTTACCTTTTTCTCCCATTGTCATGGGAGTTATTCCTGTATTGATTTATCTCTCTTTTCTTTGGAAATGACCTTTTGGGTCACGGATTGTTCTATACTCCCAATGACGTGGTCGGACCACTCTCCTGTACAGTTATGGCTGAGCCTTTCCCCTACCCCCAGAAACTCAAATTGGCGGTTAAATGTGAGAGTACTAAATTCAGAAGCTTTCAGATCTGAACTCTCAACCCTTATAGCCTCCTTTTTAGAGATTAATTCTCCAGATGTAACTTCACCCTCAGTGCGATGGGATGCTTTAAAAACATAGCTGTGAGGCATCATTATCGTCTATAACTCACAAGAAAAAAGAAAACAGAGAGAGGCACAAAGGAAGCTCGAAGAGAAGCTTAAGGAGGCTGAGTTCCAGCACAAACTAACCCTGAACCAAGACAAAAAACATTGGCAGGATAAAAAAACAGAGTTAATGTGTCTTCTGGCAGTGGACAGAGCTATGAGACAGACTAGGCGTATGTATTATGAGGAGGGGGGCCGAGCCAGTAGACTTTTAGCCCATGCTCTGAGGCAGAAAATCACTAGCAGGGCAGAACTAAAAATTAAGGACCCAGATAAGAGGGATATCCTTGTTTCAGACCTACCATTAATAGCTCAGGCCTTTGCAAATAATTAATCAAATTTATATATCTGTGACCCTAGTGGTCAAGATGAAGCATTGGTAGACACTTTCCTGGCCCCTTTGGCCCTCTCAACTCTGAGCCAGAGGGCTAGGGACCTCCTGGAGGGTCTGATCTCGGGGCAGGAAATTATTCAAAAAATCAAAAATTTGAAATCAGGAAAATCCCCAGGGTTAGATGGCCTGCCCACTGAATTTTATAAGACCCTGCAGGGTACTCTGATACCCCCCTATTAGCCTGCTTTCATCATATACAAGAGCGAGGGGAAATTCCAGATTCATGGCATTCCACCCAGATCTCGGTCCTACCAAAAGAGGGGAGGGACTCATAATCCTGTGGCTCCTACCACCCTATCTCTCTCCTTAATGTGGACCTGAAAGTTTTCACTGGTATACTGGCAGACCGCCTGCAACGGGTGATACAGAATATTATACATCCTAACTAAACAGGATTTGTGGCAGGGAGATTTATTTAGGACATCAGGCATCTTTTGAATATCATTTCGGCACAGTGGGAACAAGGGACATTCCAACTGGCAATCTCCATGGACGCTGAGAAGGTGTTTGATAGGGTGAATTGGCTTTTTTTTTAAAGTCCTTGGAGGAGATGAAATTCGGCTCTAAATTCTTAGACAAAATACAGTATCCAGTCTTTATGCCTCCCCACAAGCCCAAGTCCAAGTGAATGGCATTAATTCAGGATGCTTTCCTATTAAAAAGGGGTACCCGCCAGGGATGTCCCGTCTCCCTTGCTATCTGCAATAATTTTAGAGCCCCTGGCAGCAGCGGTCTGCCAGGACCACATGAAAGGAGAAGTGATGGCGGGTGGTGGGGGGCTTAGAGCAAAAAGTGGTCTTATACACTGATGATTCTATCTTCTTTCTTCGGCACCCAGAGTCCTCAGTCCCTAGACTGCTGCATGTCCTAGACACTTCTGTGAAAGTATCTGGTTACAAGATAAATCTAAATAAATTTGAAGCCCTGGTTCTGAGTGGTAGTTGTCCTCAGGGGTTCCATGATTCCTTTCCCTTCCAATGGGCAAAAAAAAAAATCAAATCAGATATCCGGGGGTCCAAGTTACCACATCACACTCCAGATTATTCAATTTTAATTATAATAAGTTATAGAATAACATGCAAAGAGATATGGCCAAATGGACATTGTCCCTCCCATGAAGGGAGTTGGAGGGCGATTACATTATGTTGTAATAGGTTGACGGAGTAAGGGCATTACTTAATTTTGCCTAAATTTACAGAATGTCAAATGCCATGTCAATTATCACCAACATTTAAACATTTGAAATGTATCTGATGTGTAAAGGTTCTAATGGTATGATGCTCTGTTAACTATTTGCTTTATTGAAATAAAAATGGAGTTTAAAAAAAAAGAATCGATAGCTGCATAATGTTTGGTCCAGGATGGAGTGAGGAAATAATGGAAAACGGTCTTCCATCACAGTTCACACCAACTGTTTGAGACTGAGGTCTTAAAGACTCTCTCCCAAACGGTTTGCCATTCTTTTGGTGAAAGTCCGCTGGCCATCTCTGTTTCACATGTTGTTTGACCTGGGGTAGGATGGCCTCCTTAGTTTGCAGATAACTTTTTACGATAAGAGAAATATGCTAGTTCCGGAATGTGCCTGCCCCTGCACCTTCAATGATCTCTATTATTATAAGATGGGGTATTCTTTGGAGCACCTGCAATCGAGTCCCCCTCCCATTGAAATGAAGAAAACTGTACATAACGAAAGAAATCCATCGTTGCAAATGGAATTTCATCTGTATGTGTGTAAAGGTTTTGATGTTCCCATTGTGTGTAAATTGCTGAAACCTGCCAAACCAAATCCAGAGCATCATTCAAAGGTAGCATCTGTCCTCGGAGGAAGGAACTCTGCACAATAAGTAATTCGGGTGTAATGCGTGATAGAGTAGATAAGGTGCAAATCTCTTTGCACTATTTTCCAATGCATGTAAAGTTGTTGAAGCCATGGGTTCAAAGCTGCCAGTGTGGTTAATTATTCCAAGGGATTATCAAATATTTCTAAAGGTGCAAGTCCCATGTTACATCTTTGTTCCATTGTGGGCCAAACTTCCTCTGCCCTATCCTTCTTATGCTCTATCAATGGTAAGAACTGGGCTAGCTGGTAATAAAGTTTTAAATTAAGTAGCCCTGCTCCTCTCTCAACCTTTGGTCTCAACATATCGCCTTCTTAATGCATGCATTCTTATCGGCCAAAATTAAATGGTGTAACACCTTGTTGATTTTTGCACTCCCCACTAGGGATTCTGAGGGGCAAAGTCTGAAATAAAAACAAAATCATGGTAATACATTCATGCTTATGGTTTCCATCTTACCAAACAATGAGAGTGGCCACCTTTTTAAGTTTGCTTTCATTTCTGAAATTAGCTTATCATAATTCGCTTGGTATAGAACTTTTAGCCCAACCAGGATTTGGATGCCTAAATACCTAGACTGAGCTGTGACCAATTAAAAGGGGATCAGTTACCGTAATTAAAGATTTTGTGTTCCACTAATCAGGAGTTCTTCTGTTTTAGTCTTGTTTATTTTAAATCCCAATTTTGCTCCATATAACCGCAGGATTTGCCTTAGAACTGGAAAGATAAAACCTGGGTTCCTGAGGTACAACATTGTGTAGACAGCATGAAGGGAAATATGGTTTTCCACCCCCCCCCCACCACCACCACCACTGCTCCTTCCAGAGACTGGTGCCCCCTGACCAGTGCTGCTAGGGGTTTGATACTTAGTGCAAATAAGATAGGAGATAACGGGCAACTTTGCTGTGTCCCTCTTTGAATGGGGAGGGGATCAGAAATTGTTCCATTAACCTTCACCCTAGCCATTGCTTGTCTTTACAAACCCTGAAACCATTTTAAGAACATGGCCCCAAAGCCAAAATTGGTTAATGTCGCAAACATAAAGTCCCAGTCAAGCCTGTCAAAGGCTTTTTCACTGTCAGCTGTTTTAGCTATTTGTTGCTCTTTCTCTTGTTGACTGGCGTAAAATACGTTTTGACATCTCCTGACATTGTCCATCAAATGTCTCTGAGGGAGGATTCCCAACCGGTTAGGGTGCAACAATCTGTGTAAAATTCTATTTACCTAGTTAGCTAGTATTTTTGTGAGTGTTTTAGAATCTACATTAAGTAGAGAGATGGGATGATATGTGTCACAGCTATCCACTGGTTTCATGGGTTTGGGTATTATTGTTATGAATGCAGAGTGCCAAGAGTCTGGGAAATCTTCAGGGGTATCAGAAAGCAATAAGACACGACAGGGTGTGGGTTGTTGATTAATAATGGCACACCCCCCCAAGTGCATTGTTAGGCATGAGGCGCATTCACATATTTGTGTGTGACATGTACAGTAGGCACTGCAAGCCCATTGGTCCACAATGTGGACCAATGGGCGTATAGCCCATACTGTACACTGTCATTCAGTGGGTGGCCGGGTGGTATGTGAGTGGGTTGCAGCTGCCCGCTGATGATGAGGGGGTGCTGGGTGGGCAGGGGCCCTTTGAGGGTGGGGAGGCCACTGGACCACCAGGTAGGGGATCTATACCAGACATTCGGTGCTCGGGGATATGGTTGGGGTGGGGAGACCACTAGACTACCAGGGATGGGGACATACTTCAGTTTACGGAGATTGGGGCATCAGGAGGGAGGGGGGTACCACTAGACTACCAGGGAATGGAATGCTAGCCATATATGATGACCGGGGTTATGGGCCGGGTGGGGGTTACCACTGGACCACCAGGGACTGGAATTATACAGTGCTCAGGGCTATGGGCGGGGAGGGGGTACCACAAGACCATCAGGGACCAAATGGGTGCTTGTGGACGGTGTTCTGGGTGGGCGGGTGGCCACCCACAGCTGGCAGCTGCTGTGTTGTGCTGTGCAGTACAGCAGCCCACCTGTGGGTGGGCAGCATTTGAGCCATTTTTTTTTTTCCGGCTCAACTTTGTGCCCCAATATGCGGCGCATCTAGGGCTTGTGCCAGCATATGCCCCGCACATCACGAGCTGAATATCGGGATGTGCCGCATATGCATGGGCACGCCCCCCCTTCAGATGCGCCGCATACATTACCACGGTGCCCCGGTGAATCGGGACTTGGCTGCGCATGTCCCCCTTTTGAATATTGCCCTGGGGTGCATTACCGGGGTTGCGCCAGGTGCAACCCCTTTGAATATCTGTGCCAATATGGATAACTTGGTCTACTGTTTTTTTTTTTGTTTACAGAATCTTTAAGGAGGCATTTTGCCTAAGAGAACTAATCATTTTATTTATAAGCAAAAAGTGAACACATCACATAATTCCCATAAAAAAAAAAAGAGTGCCAAAAATAGAATGAATTTCTTTTGTTTTAGGAATTCATCCACTACCAGCATTTAAGTCTGGCAGCCCTGCACAGCAAGCATGCTGTGCAGTGGGTTACTAGTGCGGCGGTACCCATCTTGGCATCTTAAATGCAGTACACAGGTGTGGCGAAGGATATTTTAAATGAGAACAGCTTGATAAAATGGAACCAGTTTATTTGTTGCAGAAATATTAACAGACTACACAGACTAGAGAGTTCACAGAGTAAACGAGAGTTTAATTATTTTGAATAGAGTACTGGTATGTGACACCGCATAATTGCATCATAAATGTGTAAAGAAAAAATCCTTGTAATGAATTTAAACGATATAGTCATGTTATTTTATGATTTTACAGTTCCCCAGAAGAAGTCTAATAGGTAAAATGTTGGGGTCTTTATTAGCGGTACCAGAATCCAAGAATATGTGGCCTTTTTTTTGCTCTGAGCAGCCCACGAACTTTAATGCTTGTTCCTCAAAGAAGTAGCGACAGTGGTACAGGGTTCAGTGCTGGACATAGAAGGGCATCCAGCTCTTCAATAAAAATGTACAAAGCCCAAAGAACGCAGCACTCGAAAAGCAAAATTCTGTTGAAATGTAACAGTTTCATTCGTGTTAAGTTGTCCGTGGGCAAGTAGCTTAACAGTAATCCGCATAGCCACATGATATGCAGCAGTTGCAGTAAAATGGGCCCCCTAAGGAACTCTGGCACAGCTGAAGCACCACAGTCTTTTATAACTGTAGCTCAAGCATAGCAGTCTGTGAGCAGTTCTGTGCATTGGCCATTATACTTGCCATATAGCTGTAACTGCTGTATAGTGTATGCCACTGTGGATTGCTGTTTGCTGCTTGTCTTACGGATGTCTTAGCACATAATAAAACTGTTAAATTTCAACTGAGTTTTTTGCTTTCTCGAGTGCTGCATTCTTTGGGCTTTGTATTTTAATACTTGGTTTGTTCTGTTTGGGGTTGGCTCCACCATAGACTGTATTACACACAGAATGATTTCCTGTGGGACCCCACAGCTAATCCCCCAGTTACTCATGTTTTGGAGTACCTTATTGCGATTATACAATAGACCCACTTGTAAAATAAATTAAAAATGTGTTTATTTTTTTTATAAATGCCTTTCCTCAGCTGTGGGTTATTGCGGGATTTACCCGTGGTAGGGTTGCTACCTGTCAGTTTTTTTTGCCTGATAATCTGTTTTTCAGGGTCCCAATTCGGTTATCCAGTTTTGCTCAGAGATATGTTTTTGAGCTATTTTGAGTTCTCACATACTCCTGTTTTGTTTATTTGAGTCTAGGGTTACACAGTACCTTCGAGCCAAGGTTCTTTTACAAAGGTTTCACATCAGTAAGAACAGGCAATACAGGCAACAGAGTTACAGTATAAAACAATCAGTAACACTGATAGTTATAACATATTAGTTACAAGTACATTACATGAAACACTAGGAGCTGTTGACAACATAGGATAGGAGAAGAATGGAGGAGAGGACATGGGAGGGGTGGGACAGAGTATGGCAGCCTCCGGGGCTTTGTCAAGGAAGAAACAGTGGTGAGTGCAAGTGTCAGGCATTGGAAATAATGAAGTGGTATTTGTGGGATCAATAACTGGTAGCAAAGATTAAGGGATGCAGCGATAGGAAAACTGCTTAAACAGGGCGATCACAGGTGCTTGAGGCAACAAGGGAGAGACAGAGTTTTGTCTTGAAAGCGCCCAGATTTGGGGAGGCAGAGCTGTCACTGGTAAGACTATTTAGCCAGCTGGGTGCCCTGTAATGCAAATGACCTTTGCCCTTGGGTTCTATGACAATGAGGGATTTGCCGGAATTGTGGTTTTGAGCTCCTGGTGTTGCAGTTGTCAATTCTGGTTTTGAGAAGGGAGCAGACCCTTGGGGGAGCAATGCCCATCATTATTTTCTTGGCTGTGATGCAGGTTTGATACTTTATTCAGTTGTTGAGTTGCAGCCATTCAGTTAGAGAGTAGAGGTCACAGGTATGGGTGAGATGGTGGGCTCCGGTGATGAGACAACAGGCTTTATTTAGAGAGGTAGCAACACGTTTGAGTGTGGAGGCAGTGGCAGAGCCATAAACAATGAGTTCATAGTCCATAACACTCACAATGGAGCTTTGGATGGCAACAGACAAGGCTTCAGGGGTTAGATGTTTCCAGTGACAGAACAGTAGGCCCAGCCTGGTGTTTGCCACCTTCACATTATTAATATGGGCGGCATTGGAGAGCTTGGAGTCAAGGGTGATGCCAAGGTATTTGAAGGTATTGACTTGGTCGAGAGTGACTCTTTGTTTGGTATTAATGGAGAGGTGATACTGTTTATTTTTGCTGTGGGAGCTACTGAAAATCATGGTCTTAGTTTTTTCCTCGTTTCTTATCAGTTTGTGCTTTAAGAACCAGTTTTCAACTGATGTGAAACCCCGTTGTAGGTTTCCTTGCAGTTGTTCTGGATCATAGTGGGAGGCAAGGATAACTGCATCATCTGCGTAGAGAATGATTTGTTCTAGACAGGAATCCGGCAGTGTGTTCAGGAATAGGCTAAAGAGGATGGGACCCAGTAGTGACCCTTGTGGAACACCAGAGCGGACCGGTCTGGCATCTGAGAGCATATCAGCTATTTTTACTCTTTGGGACCGGTTGTATAGGTAGCTTTCGAATCAGTTCACGGAATCGGGTGAGAGCCCTGCTTTCTGGAGCTGGACAAGCAGTCAGAGGCCTGAGAACATCTTCAAGGATAAGGGATAGAAGTTTGAGGTCGAGTGAGTCATTGCTGTTTCTGGACTTGGTAATAGCCTTGGTAACATAGCTGTGGACCTGGGACATCTTGACCGATTTAAAGTGGAAGGGAGTGGAGGCAGAGGAGACTGGGGGCACTGAAGTGTGCTCCTCTCTGAAAAATCAGCGGGAAGTACAGAACTGAGGTCAGTGAAGGCAGAATTGAATGTGTCAGTAGCAATGATTTTTGGGTCAAGTGTGATATCACCATTTATGCAGAGCATGGATGGGGGGGGGATTTAGACTGCTTCCCAGTGACTTCTTTTTTGTTGTTCCAGAAGTCTCTTCCGTTTCCCCAGGAACTTGTGACAGCGCTCTTGAAATAGGCAGATTTCATTTGCCGGATGGTTTTGGTGCACTCATTTCATGCACGTTTATAGTTAGAGATGTATATTTGCCTCCCAGTGCTTCTAGTGAGCACCCAAAGATGATCCCTTGCCTTTAATCGCCTTAGGAGGTCTTCTGAGAGCATGGGGTTACAGAGGGCTTTTACTTTTCGCTTTTTTAGGGGTACAAAGTTGTTGCAGGCTTCATTAAAGATTTTGATAAAGTGGTCCAGGGCAGTGTTTACATTTGTTGCAGTGAAGACTGATGACTAGTCCAGTTGGAGGAGGTGGGTTTTGAGATAAGTTAGCTGGGCACAAGGTAAAACTCTGCTGGTTATGGTTTTTGGGGAGGTTTGCTGAATTTATTTAACCAGGAGCAGCTGACAGGGGAGTGGTCACTAATTCCGTCAGGGAGGACAGTGGTGTTGGAGGTCTGGGTCGGGTGGCTGGAAAGGATCCAGTCCAGAAGGGTGCTGGTGCCTGTTTTATAGTTTTTTCTGGTTGGGGAGTCAACCATCTGGGTGAGGTATGCCACTGCTATAGAAACCCTATGAGCCGCTGCCTCAGCAGCAGGCCAATTTATATTAAAGTCACCAAGAAGGATAGACTCAGTGTCCAGTGGGAGAGACCTGACATAGTCCAGAGTTGCGTTTAGGCCACAACCCTGCTCTTTTGGCGGAATGTAGATCGTGATAACTGTGAGGGCTTTGTTGTGAGCACCAAGGAGGATTTTGATGGGAAGAATCTCTGCCGCAGTGGTTTGTTGAACAGTGTTGATGTAGTGACCCACGATAGTACCCTTTAGGTATAATGCGCAACCGCCACCTCTTTTTGTCGTCCGGTCAAGCCGAAAAACACTGTACCCAGGAAGGGCGATAGTGTGGTCTGGGACAGATGGAGAGAGCCAGGTTTCAACAATAGCTAGGATGTCCGGACAATGTTGGCTAGCAAAGGTCTGAAGGGCATCAATTTTGTGAAGGAGACTACAAATGTTGAGCGAAATGATTGAGAGGGTGCCTGTGTGCTTATTCAGGTTTGGTACCTTAGTAGGGCCTAAAACAGATTCTGTCATAGCATGTGGAAGCATAGCATGTAGTGGCTCTTACCTAGCTGTACCATCTGTTTGGGTTTTTTGTCACCCTCCATCACTACCAGAAAAGTTGTGAGTTAATTGTACTGTGTGTGGCTGTGGGGGGAAGTGACCTTTAAGCTATCTGAACAGGGTATGTGCCATGCTTTCAGTGGGGGTGCTCCCCCCCCCCCCACACACCCCGGAAATAAAATCAATGGAATACAGCACTCGGGGGTTATGGGGTGGAACACCCCCACTGAAAGCATAGGATGTACTGGCTCATACCTAGCTATATCATGTGTCTTTTGCTGAAAATGGTGTAGTCCTGTTGAATATTGTGTACTTTGTTTATTGGGGGACTCTGCCACCCACACTCTGTTTTTTTTTTTTCGACGTTGAAATTGCACTCCCATAGCGACTTGCTGCTGCCTGACATTAGTGGAGCTAGTCTGGACATCAGTAATACTGTAATTCTTTCAAATTTTGGGAAATGCGCAGGACGGTTCAGCATGTTTCAGTATCGACTTTACAGTATTCCCTTCCCCCCATCACATCTGTAAATGTTTTTTTTATTTATCTCTGTATGCTTACCTGGTAAAAATAAATTCAACAAACAAATATAAATAAATGAAAAGACCATAGAAAAGCAAATTTAGCAGGTGCAGAATGTTAAAGTGACACTGTCAACCCGCTTAGGCCTCAAAGTGTCCCTAGTTTAAAAAACACATTATATGATTACTCACATTCTGTAAAGATTGCTGATGTAGCTGGTAGCTTGATTCTGATTCTTTTTTGTTTTGTTTTAAAAAGTGAAAAACAGACTGCCCACCATACTGGTGTTACCACACAAAAACAGGTTTGTTTACATTCCTTGATCAACTCCCACTGCATTTTTTCTGGACTTAGGAACACCCCCAACACAGTCTAGCCACTCATTATGTAGTGGGAGTTTAGGTGGCTTCTGCCTCATGAGTGACTGCACAGTTTGGGGGTGCTTCTAATGTTCAGGAAGTATTCAAGAAGAATAGATTCAGGATTTGAAATAAAACAAAGTTGTTTATAAGTACACATTAGCATGCATGTCAGTTCTACTACACAAGGAGACAGACAAAGCAAACAGTAACATCAATTAATTTTAGAGAAGGTAAGCAATCATAAACTGTGGGTTTTAAACTAGAAATAATATGATGCAAAATAGGTTGACAGTGTCCCTTTAACAGTTTTGTTGAACTGCTGCTTTTAATATTGAGTTGTTTTTACTGCTGTGTTACAGTCTTCACTGACATAGCTAATGTCTTTGGAGGAGGAGGAGCAATGCTTCAAGATCAATCATAAAAAAGGTGGAGGCAGTTTAAGGTGTTGTTTACTATCCAGTTTTTGCATATTTTGCCTCATCTAAAGGTGAAAACCCCAAACCACAGGTAAAGACCAAAACTGACCAATCAAGTTACAGGATTTTTAACTGTAGGGCCCAGAGAGAAGTATTGGGAGGGGGGGGTCACTAATGACATACGAGCATGAATTTTCAGATGAAAACCGGGAACAAATGACAAGGTCTACAGCTGACTAGTAACATTTGCTAAACCTGGACAAATTTCTTAAAAATGACTGGGATAGTGATTCACCTCGTCAGCCTTGTACAGAGCTAAAGGGCTGCAGCACCCTGAAGCCCCCTTCTGATACCGCAATCATCACTGTATCAGCTGACTTGGGGCGAGGAATATAATGCACTGAACAAACCGTGTCTGAATGAATGTACAGTAATTAAAAAAATTATTACTATGTGGATGACACACAGAAATTGTTGGCAGATAAGGACTGCCTGGCCCATCTAGTCTGCCCGTAAGCCCTTGTACTGGATTACTGCTTCCGACCTCCATCCACAGTGCTCGCTCCCACCACCTCCTGAAGAAGACCATTCCATGCATCCACTACCCTCTCTGTGAAGAACTTCCTCACATTCCCTCTTATTTATTTTATTTATTTATTGAAATGTTTCACCAGGAAGGCACACTGAACAACAAGTTGCTCGTCTCCCGGTGCGACCATGAGCGGGGGCTAACAGTTGGATGAAGAATTAGACATACAATTTAACATTTAAAATATACAAGAAATTAAACATTCAATTACATTTGTAACAAAACATACAGTTAAAAAATTATAGCCGCCTTTCGCACAGCGGTTGCATTTCCGCCAGACGCCAGCGACCCAGGTTCGAACGGACTAGGATGCTGGAGGGCCAGCCAGGAGAGAAGCTGAAGCCGCCTGACAACTCGCTTGCTTCTCTCGGGAGGGCAGGGACGGACGGCATACGTGGGGTCCCACAATTCAATGGGGCATGGCGAACATCGGCATAAGCCTGACGTTAGTAGCACACCACGTCCCTAGGGAGCAAATGGGAAAGAGCCCCGAGGCCGACCGGATGACAGTCGCAAGCTCCCGCTGCCGCAAGACCCTGGGCAGTGTACGAACCACCCTAGCAACACCTGGGGCAAGTATGGCGCTAATGCCTCCCTAGTGCCTTCCCTCTCAGAGGAGGGCGACCCACCCGGCGAAGGGTTATGTCCGGGGGTTACCCGGGGGGGGCTGCGATATAGGGCGAAGAGGTGGCTGTACCAGGGCAGTGCGGCTCCAAGGGCCTGAAGGAGAGGCCGGCCCGGAGCTGGGGGAGCAAAAAAAATATATATATAAATAATCATACAGTCACATTTGTAACATAACATACAATTAAATATATCATACCTGTGAAATATTTATTTATTTATTTGCTTTTGGTAACCAGGTAAGCACACTAGATAGCTAAGTGCCTATTTTCAGGTGCGACCTGGGAGAGTTACAAGGTATCCATGAAACGAAATATAGAGTCCAAGGTTACATACAGGAGCCACATGCTCCAACAGTGGGAAAAACAGCTTATGTACATACAGGCAGGCTCAAAGAACATCATGAGGAGGTGGAATAACATCTAGACATAAACAGTAATTTATAATAGAAGAACAACTCTAACGGTGGCAGCCTCAAAATTGACTGGAGCACACCTGTATACGCTGACCAGATCTGAACGCCTAAAGTGAAAGCGAGACTCAGTACTGAACAGGGGCGTGTTAGTGATACTGAGCAGTAATGATGCTCCACCCAATGTAAGTGCCAAAGAGGGGTACCAGTGAAGTAACAGTGCTAGGAGACTGGGTATTATGCGGTACACAGGCATGTAGCTCCAGCTTTTAGGAAGTTCCAGAGGGATGTTTTGAAGGATGGGTGGAAGGGGGAGGCACGAACTTGGGCCGGAAGGGAGTTCCACATTTTTGGTGAGTGGATGGTGAATTTCATTTAATTACAAGTGGCATATCTGAGGAACATAACTGTGGAGGGAGAGGAGAGCGTGCTGACATGCAGGCTGGGGGGGGGTTGGAAGGTTTAATAGGTGATGTGAGTCATGGAGAGGAGCAGAGGCATAGGAGGACAGTTAAGGAGGGTTAAAGCAGGAGCAGTTAGATGAGAGAAAGTTATATAAGGCAGAGGCAAGGGAGTGGGAGGAGGAGGAGTTCTGTATTTGGGAGGGGAGGGAGTTCCAGATTTGTGGGAAACGATGAGTAAAGCCTGACTGACTGATAAGAGTGGTACAACGGGGGACCAATAAAGTGTGAATGTCAGAGGATCTGAGGGAGTGGGGGTGGGGGTGGGGAAGAGAGTGGGCATGAGAGGTAGGAGGGAAGTTCTCCTAACCAAAATTTAGAAGTGAGTTTGGCACAATGAGTGAGGCGCCTGTTGGCAAGCAAGGAAACGGAAATGGTGTGGTAGAGGTCACAGTGATGAGTGCGTGATGGAGCATCAAGGGCAAATCGACAGAAGGCATTAAACAGAGTGTCCAATCTGGTTAGGGATGATTTGGGAGTGGCACCATAGACTACATCACAGTAGCTGAAAATGGGGAGGATCATCTTCTGGACTAGTTCAAGCCACGCTGTAGGAAGGATGCAACTACAGTTCCTGAATAAGGTACCAAACTTAGGGCGCTATTTTTTCAGGATGGCATCAATGTGGCCAGAGAAGCTGAGGTGTTGCTCCAACCAAACCCCAAGGTATCTGAATGAGGAGGTGTCCTCTAATATTGTCCCATCAAGGGTATGGAAAGACGGTAAAGAGTGGAGCCTAGAGAGTCTCTGCCTAGTGCCAAAGGTCATGGAGACAGTCTTTTCGACATTTAGGAATAGCTGATGTGAGGCAAACCATAACTGAACCTAGTGGAAGTCAAGCTGAAGGGTGGTTGCAACATCAGCAGCGAATTTGCCAGATGAGAAACGGACAGTGTCGTCGGCATACATATGGATAGAAGTGAAGGGGGAGCATACTAAGGGCAAATCATTTAGGAAGATGGAGAGGAGAATGGGTCCAAGCACTGAGCCTGTGAGACTCCAGTGGAAATAGAGGCGGGGGAGAGACTGTATCCTGGATCTTGACTGATTATATTCTGTCTGAGAGGTAAGCTCTAAACCAGTTTTGGGCAGAAGTAGACAACCCAGCTGCTGTAAGGGAGTCAAGAAGTAGGGCATGGGAGACTGTGTCGAATGCCTTGGCGAGGTTGAAAAAGATGGCAGAGGTAATGAGGCCATTATCCATCCCAGTGAGGAGAGAGTCAGTGAGCCTGAGTAGGGAGGTGGTAGTGGAGCTGTTCTTCCGAAAATCAGATTGGAACAGGGTAAAAAAGGAAGAGTCAGCGAGGAAAGAGGTTAGCTGAGAGAGGACCAGGTGTTCTTGGAGTTTAGCAAGGGCAGGGAGTAGGGAGATTGGGCGAAAATTAGCAAGTGAGGTGGGGTCACCACCCTTTGGGAGAGGGAAGACCAGTGTATGTTTCCAGGATGAAGAGACAAATGAGGACGAGAAAGAGAGATTTATAGAAACATAGAAACATAGAAGTTGACGGCAGATAAGGACCGCAAGGCCCATCCAGTCTGCCCATTTCTTTTTCTACCTTATAAATGTGCCATCGGCCTTTGCTCTGTCAGTGACCTATCTATTCATAGTCATTTGTATTGCTCCCTTATGCCTATCCCATGCCTGTTTGAAGCCCTGCACTGTATTCATAGCCACCACTTCTTGTGAGCCATTCCATGCATCTACCACCCTTTCTGTGAAAAGAATTTCCTCACATTCCCCTTAATCGGCCTCCCTCTAATCTCATGCTGTGTCCTCTTGTCCTGCTATTTTTCTTATATTTAAACATGTTAGACTCTTTCACCTTGTTTATGCCCTTAAGGTGTTTAAATGTCTCGATCATATCACCTCTCCTCCTTTGCTCAAGGGTATACATATTGAGCTCCGTTAATCTGTCCTTATATGTCTTCTGATGCAGTCCCTGCACCATTTTGGTTGCCCTTCTCTGGACTGCCTCAATTTGGTAATGTCCTTGTGAAGGTGTGGCTCCAGTACTGCCACGCAGTACTCCAGATGGGCCTAACCAATGTCTTGTACAGAGGGATTATTACCTCTCCACGACTTGTGATACCCTACTAATACACCCTAACACCCCCTAGCCTTACCTACTGCTTTAGAGGTCTGCTTGATGATTTTAGGTCATCAGTGATGATGATGCCCAAGTCTCTTTCTTCCTTTGTGACTGCTAGCAACTCCCTCCCAGCCTATAAGTGGCTTCAGGGTTTCTCTTCCCTATGCGCATGATTTTGCACTTCTTGCATTAAACCTCAGTTGCCACTCTTCGACCATTCTGCTAGTTTATCCAGATCTCTTCTCATTCTGCCCACCTCTATCTGATCATCTACTCTGTTGCAGATCTTGGTGTCATCTGCAAACAGACAAGCTTACCCTCTAGTCCATCTGCGAGGTCACTAATGAAGATGTTGAATAGGACTGGCCCCAGGACTGATCCCTGAGGTACCCCACTTGTGACTTGCATCTCTTCTGACTGTATACCATTTACCACCACCTCTGTTTTCTGTCAGTCAACCAGTTTGCCACCCAGTTGACCAACTTGACCCACCCGAGCCTACCTAGCTTATTTATCAATCTTCTATGTGGAACAGTGTCAAAAGCTTTGTTAAGTCAAGGTAGGCGACATCAACTGCTCCCCTTGTCCACCACTCTGGTTACCCAGTCAAAGAAATCTATGAGATTAGTTTGACAGGACCTTCCTTTTGTAAACCCATGTCTTTGGATCCTGTGCCCCTATGGATTCCAGGTGTTGCACTATCCTTTCCTTAAGGAGTGCCTCCATAACCTTGCCCACTACTGAGGTAAGACTGACCGGTCTGTAGTTCCCCGCCTCCTCCCTGCTACCACTCTTGTGGAGTGGGATCACATGAGCCTTTCTCCAGTCTTCTGGGACCTCTCCTGTGCTCAGAGACTCACTAAACAATTCTGCTAATGGCTCTGCTAGTTCCTCCTTTAGCTCCTTAAGTACCCTGGGATGTATGCCATCAGGTCCCATTGCCTTATCCACCCTGAGCTAGCAAGCTCTTGTAGGACCCTTTCTTTGTGAAGGAGATAGTCCACCTCCCTCCCCCTGTGTCCATGATGCTGAGCTGTGGGCCCTGCCCCACTTCTCTTCAGTAAATACTGAGCAAAAGTATCTATTTAGGATAGATGCCTTTACAGGGTCCCTCCTCACATGCTCCCTTTTCTCCATTAAGCTTAGCAATACCCTCTGGACTTTCTCCTTCACTAATGTATCTATAGAAAGTCTTGTCACCTTCTTTACTGTTCGTGCTAGTGTTTCCTCAGTTTGGGACTTTGCCTGCCTTACTGCCTTACCTGCTTCCCTAGGCAGTTTGGTATGCCTCCCTATCTTCATCCCGCTGTGTTCCCTTATATTTTCTGAAGGCCACCTTTTGGCTCTGACCTTTTCTGCTACTATATTTGAGAACCAAAGTGGTTTCCTTCTTCTTTGCACTTCCTTTTCTGTCTAACACAATGGGATGTTGCTTCAAGTATTGTATCCTTAATGCTTGCCCACTTTGCCTGTACCTCCTCACCTGTGTTTCTTTTTGCCAGGGCTAGCTTAACTCTGTTGACATCTTATCAAAGTCAGCTCCTCTGAAGTCCCATATTTTTGCCTTGGAATGGGATGATTTAGATGTAGTAGCCAAATTGAACCATACCATGTGATGGTCACTGGCCCCCAGGTGACCTTCTCACCTGAGATCTGTGATCCTTCTTTGTTAGTCAGTACTAGATCTAGGATAGCCCTGTCTCTTGTGGGTTGCTGTACCAGTTGTTTGAGGCCCTCCCTGCAGGGAATCCACTATGAGTCTAGTTCTGGCAGATGTTCCTGCTGGTATTGACCAATCTGTATCTGGCATGTTGAAGTCTCCATTATCAGAACCTCCCTTTAGCTGTCATGTTTTGTATATCTTCTAACAGTAATGTGTCTATGTCCTCCTCTGGTCTGGGGGCCTGTAGACAACCCCAGTTCCTTATGCTGTCCCATTACCTGTTTCAGGGTGACCCACAGTTCTTCTGGCTCCTATGTGTATTCTGAATTTCTGTAGCTTTGATATTTTCATTAACACAGGGCCACCCCTCCTTTTGCACCCTCGGTCTCTTCTGAACAATACATATCCAGGTACTGAAGTCTCCCAAGTGTTACTGGTAAACCACGTCTCACTAATTGCTACTATGTCCAGTTTAGCCTCTGACATTATGCCTGCAGGTCTGGGATCTTATTTCAGGCTGTGAGCATTGTGTACATGATTTTCCATTGCTGAATTTTGGTGTGTTAGTTGTTGGTGAAGTTTGCATTACCCCTGTGCATCGTATGGGAGACAAACCTTTTTTCTTACCTGGTGATGCAAATGAATGGCAAACACGCTGAATTCTGTTTGACCACTAGCTGAGGGGAGGGTGTTCTTCCCATTCGACATATGGGTGCTGCACCCTCTCCCATTTGCTAGTTTAAATATTCTGCAAAGACGCCAAACTTCTGCCCCAATGCACTGACTCTCTTTAGTCAGATGCAGTCCATCAAATTTAAAGAACTTCTCGCCCAGAACTGTTGCCAGTTCCCTACAAATCTGTGTCCTTTTCCTGGCACCAGTCCTTGAGCCACGGTTTAGCTCCCTATCTCCCTTCTTCTGACCTTCCGTCCATCTGCTCCCTCTCCCAGACTGGCAGGATCTCAGAGAAGGAGATGCGGACGAAATAGATGATAGTTTGTCACCCAGCCTAGTCAGGTGTTCCTTGGTCTCCTCAACTGACCGGCTTACAGATCTTAGTCCCTATGTGTACTAGGACATCAGTGTTTTCTCCTGCTTTGTGAACAATTTTAGTAATGCGTCAGTGTCTCCATGCTGATGTACCTGGGAGACATCTGACCATCACCCCTGGCTGGAGATGGGTATCAACTCCCGAATCATGGAGTCTCCTATGATCAGAAGTTTTTGATTTCTTTGTGCTTGTTTAGTTTTGGTTCCTGATTTGGGTGAGTATTGTTGTGTTAGCTCCTGTGCCGCAGTGTCCTGCTCTGCAGTGTCTTCTGCCTCTTTATTTGATTTCAGAGATAGAGGCAGATACCTGTTTGTAGTGTTTATATGGTTTTGGAGGTAATGTGTTGAGAGCAGAGAGTGATGGGCACCTGATTTGCTCCTCCTAACCACCTGCCAACCTCCTGGACCAACTACCCTCTGCGGTCGAGGTTTTTCTGTTGGATGCTGGGAAATGGCGGTGGTTCTTATAATGTATTTCCTCTTCAATATGAAATTTGAGGCGCAATCTCGCCCATGCTGCCCGGAGCTGAGACCCTAAGATCTCCAAAGGCCCAGCATGTAGGACAGTGTCCTAAATCCTGTAAGACTGTCCTTCTGAAAATTGTTCCACAGTACCTGCAGTTAATGAAATCCATTCCAAATAAGTTGCTGGGTTTGTAACCTAGTCAGAGTAATTAGAAGGAAAAAAATGCAAGTAATGGTTTAATTGTGCTTTGTTTAACTTGTTATAACAAGTTAAATTACTAGTGCCCTGTAAATGAGATCACCTTGTGGAGGCCCCACTGATCCGCTCTTCCTGTTCTGCCACAGGAAATGTTACAACTGTGGTACCCTATAAAAGGAGTGTAGTGGGGTGGTTGGGGATGGGGTGGGTGGCTGGGCCTTCCCTGCCAAAAAGAAGAACCACGGACGAAAGAACAAGGGTAAGAGCAGAAACAATCAGTCAACAACAAATGCAGTAACCTGAAAGCTTATCCTAATGTTAGATAAAACTGTAAAACCTGTAAAGCACCACCTGTAATAATTTCAGAGAAGATATACCCTGTAAGAAACACTTTGCTCCAGAGAAAATAAAGCAGTAACAGAAGATATACTCTGCAAAAGACAATTTGAATCAGAAGATTACAGCAGTAATCTGTTAGCACACACCTGTAGGCACACCTTGTAATAATGCAGAAGAAGGTATACCAGCAACAACAATTTGAATCAGAGAAAAAATAAAGCAATGAAATGTTAGCAACAAACAGTAGCAATCCTGTGAGTAAAAATAAAAACACCACCACACAGTAAATCTGCTTAGCCAAACTAAGTCTTAATCCTTCTCCTTGCTCTGGTAAGTTTCTCTACTCTGCTTTCAAGCAGTCTTAGAAGGAAAGAGCTCAGGTGAAGCTAGGTGCCTTGGCCAGCAAACCAAGTCTTCTACCTCCAAGATATCAACTAACCTGACTTTTTAACCCTTCTTTCTGTTGGAAATTACTGACAGTTTGCCAGCTCCACTCCACATACACACCTAATCCTTTGGAAGAGCTGTGGAGGAAAGCAATTAGCTCCTTCAATGTGAGAAGGAGACTGAAACACCTCTGAGACAACAAACCTTTCAACAAACAAGAATAAAATAAAACCAGTGTCAAACAGTAATTTTGCTTAGCCCAATGATAAAAAAGTCACAAAAATGTAAGCTCCCCTGTAATACAGTAATTTCAGAGAAGATATACCCTGTAAGAAACACTTTGCTCCAGAGAAAAATAAAGCAGTAACAGAAGATATACCTTGCAAAAGACAATTTGAATCAGAAGATTACAGCAGTAATCTGTTAGCACACACCTGTAGGCACACCTTGTAATAATGCAGAAGAAGGTATACCAGCAACAACAATTTGAATCAGAGAAAAATAAAGCAATGAAATGTTAGCAACAAACAGTAGCAATCCCTGTGAGTAAAAATAAAAACACCACCACACAGTAAATCTGCTTAGCCAAACTAAGTCTTAATCCTTCTCCCTTGCTCTGGTAAGTTTCTCTACTCTGCCTTTCAAGCAGTCTTAGAAGGAAGAGCTCAGGTGAAGCTAGGTGCCTTGGCCAGCAAACCAAGTCTTCTACCTCCAAGATATCAACTAACCTGACTTTTAACCCTTCTTTCTGTTGGAAATTACTGACAGTTTGCCAGCTCCACCCCACATACACACCTAATCCTTTGGAAGAGCTGTGGGAGGAAAGCAATTAGCTCCTTCAATGTGAGAAGGAGACTGAAACACCTCTGAGACAACAAACCTTCAACAAACAAGAATAAAATAAAACCAGTGTCAAACAGTAATTTTGCTTAGCCCAATGATAAAAAGTCACAAAATGTAAGCTCCACTTGTAATACAGTAATTTCAGAGAAGATATACCTGTAAAACACTTTGCTCCAGAGAAAAATAAAGCAGTAACAGAAGATATACCTTGCAAAAGACAATTTGAATCAGAAGATTACAGCAGTAATCTGTTAGCACACCTGTAGGCACACCTTGTAATAATGCAGAAGAAGGTATACCAGCAACAACAATTTGAATCAGAGAAAAATAAAGCAATGAAATGTTAGCAACAAACAGTAGCAATCCCTGTGAGTAAAAAATAAAAACACCACCACACAGTAAATCTGCTTAGCCAAACTAAGTCTTAATCCTTCTCCCTTGCTCTGGTAAGTTTCTCTACTTTGCCTTTCAAGCAGTCTTAGAAGGAAAGAGCTCAGGTGAAGCTAGGTGCCTTGGCCAGCAAACCAAGTCTTCTACCTCCAAGATATCAACTAACCTGACTTTTTAACCCTTCTTTCTGTTGGAAATTACTGACAGTTTGCCAGCTCCACCCCCACATACACACCTAATCCTTTGGAAGAGCTGTGGGAGGAAAGCAATTAGCTCCTTCAATGTGAGAAGGAGACTGAAACACCTCTGAGACAACAAACCTTTCAACAAACAAGAATAAAATAAAACCAGTGTCAAACAGTAATTTTGCTTAGCCCAATGATAAAAAGTCACAAAAATGTAAGCTCCACCTGTAATACAGTAATTTCAGAGAAGATATACCCTGTAAGAAACACTTTGCTCCAGAGAAAAATAAAGCAGTAACAGAAGATATACCTTGCAAAGACAATTGAATCAGAAGATTACAGCAGTAATCTGTTAGCACACACCTGTAGGCACACCTTTGTAATAATGCAGAAGAAGGTATACCAGCAACAACAATTTGAATCAGAGAAAAATAAAGCAATGAAATGTTAGCAACAAACAGTAGCAATCCCTGTGAGTAAAAAAAAAAAACACCACCACACAGTAAATCTGCTTAGCCAAACTAAGTCTTAATCCTTCTCCCTTGCTCTGTAAGTTCTCTACTCTGCCTTTCAAGCAGTCTTAGAAGGAAAGAGCTCAGGTGAAGCTAGGTGCCTTGGCCAGCAAACCAAGTCTTCTACCTCCAAGATATCAACTAACCTGACTTTTTAACCCTTCTTTCTGTTGGAAATTACTGACAGTTTGCCAGCTCCACCCCCACATACACACCTAATCCTTTGGAAGAGCTGTGGGAGGAAAAGCAATTAGCTCCTTCAATGTGAGAAGGAGACTGAAACACCTCTGAGACAACAAACCTTTCAACAAACAAGAATAAAATAAAACCAGTGTCAAACAGTAATTTTGCTTAGCCCAATGATAAAAAAGTCACAAAAATGTAAGCTCCACCTGTAATACAGTAATTTCAGAGAAGATATACCCTGTAAGAAACACTTTGCTCCAGAGAAAAATAAAGCAGTAACAGAAGATATACCTTGCAAAAGACAATTTGAATCAGAAGATTACAGCAGTAATCTGTTAGCACACACCTGTAGGCACACCTTGTAATAATGCAGAAGAAGGTATACCAGCAACAACAATTTGAATCAGAGAAAAAATAAAGCAATGAAATGTTAGCAACAAACAGTAGCAATCCCTGTGAGTAAAAAATAAAAACACCACCACACAGTAAATCTGCTTAGCCAAACTAAGTCTTAATCCTTCTCCCTTGCTCTGGTAAGTTTCTCTACTCTGCCTTTCAAGCAGTCTTAGAAGGAAAGAGCTCAGGTGAAGCTAGGTGCCTTTGGCCAGCAAACCAAGTCTTCTACCTCAGGTCTTCTACCTTAAGATCAAGGAGAGAGGGTAAGCTATAGCAGAAGCTGAAATGTAGAGGAGTTTAGGATCAAGGTCATCCGGCGATGAACCTTTGGAAGGATTAAGAGAGAGAAGGGCCATTAGTGTTTCTTCTGGGGATACCGCAGAAAAAGAGAAGGAAGGATGGCATGGAGGGGTCGAGTACTGGGTACCTTCCAATTTCATGTCATGCCCCCTTGTTCTTGTGCTCCTCCTGTACTGGAAAATTTTCCCCCCCCTGCACCTTATTTATACCCTTGAGGTACCTGAATGTTTCTATCATGACCCCTCTTTCCCTCCTCTCTTCCAGCGATTACATATTGAGGTCCCTTAATCTCTCCTCATAAGTCTTGTGTTGCAAGCCCTGTATCATCTTAGTCATCCTTCTCTGGACCGTTTCCAGTCCGTTAATATCCTTATGAAGGTGCAGCCTCCAGAACTGCACACAGTACTCCATATGAGGTCTGACCATGGTTTTATATAATGGCATCACTACCTCCCTCCTTCTGCTGGTGATACCCCTGCCTATGAACCCCAGCATGCCACTGGCCCTCCCACCTGCCTTAGCACTCTACTTGGACATTTTCAGGTTGTCTGAATATAACCCCAGGTCCCTTTCCTCCTTTGTGACTGTCAGCAACTCTCCCCCACCCACCCCCCACCATCCTGTAGCTTTCCCCAGGGTTTCTGTGTCCCAGGTGCATCATTTTGCACTTTTAATTACACTTCAGTTGCCAGTCCTCAGACCATTTTTCAAGCTTCCCCAGGTCCCTCCTCATTTTCTCCACCCCCTCTGGGGTATCCACTCTGTTACAGATCTTGGTGTCATCTGCAAACAGGCAGACCTTTCCCTCCAGCCCTTCTGCAATGTTGCTAATGAAGGCATTGAACAGGACTGGCCCCAGGACTGATCCCTAAGGCACCCCACTGGTCACCCCCCTCCCAAAAATGCACCCCATTTACTACCACTCTCTGCTTCCTGTCTGTTAGCCAGTTTTTTTTTTTTGTGTGTGTTATCTATTTTTCTCCCCTACGTGCTACCACCTCAGCCACTCCTTCAGGCTGTGCCAAGGCTGCATCTGATCCATCCTGTTCCCGAGCCCCGGCCCCTCATATCCGCAGTCATCCCCCATGGTAACCCAGACGTAACCCTTTGCCAGGCGGGGGGCAAGCTAGCACAGTACTTGGCCCTCAGGGAACTGCTGAGGGACCGGGAGCTCTGGGACATTGACGGCCTCAGATCGCCAGGCAGCCGTTATCCGGCTGAATGTTGAGCCATTTTCCACTTTTCTGGTGACGTTCCCTTACGTTACGTCTGCCCTGCCTCCGATCTCCACTGGGGGCCGCTGCAGAGCGACACATCCCCACTACCCACCCCAGGAGAGGAGAGTCGTCTTACAGATGCTCAATCCTCTCCTTCCCCTGCCAGCCCCCTGTGTCCCGATTCCATTCCTGAACCCGGGTCACCGGCGTGGCTCAAGGTGACACGCCAGCACCTCAGCCCTCTACGCCACCGGGCCGGCAACCAGTTTCTAACCCAGTTTACCACCATGCCCATCCTACCCAGCTTGTTTATTAGACTCCTGTGTGAGACGGTGTCAAAGGCTTTGCTGAAATCAAGGTTCTGTATACCTCTGGCCCCTCCACTGATGTGGCACACAGACTCCAGCTTGACTTCAACCAAGTTCAGCTCTGGCTATGCTCTAACCAGCTCTTTCTGAATGCCAAGAAGACCGTCTCAATGTCCTTTGGCATGAGGCAGAGACTCTCCAGGCTTCCCTTCCTCCCTCCACACCCTTGACAGCTCCCCTCTGGAGGATGTCACCGTCAGGTATTTAGGGGTTTGGCTAGACCAACAGCTCAACTTCTCTGGCCACGTGGATACTATAGTCAAAAATTGCACTCCAAGCTTGGTGCCTTATTCATGAACTGTGACTGCATCCCACTGCCGGCCCGCCAAGCTATTATTCAGAGAATGATCCTCCCAATCTTTGATTATGGTGATTTGGTCCAAGTGCTTCCTCTACTACAATCCTTGCCAGACTGGACACTCTCTTTCACTCTTTCATAGTAACATAGAATTTGACGGCAGATAAGGACCGCTTGGCCCACCTAGTCTGCCCATTTCCCTACCTAACGGATAAGCTGCAGATCCTAGTTAACCAACAGACTACTTCCTCCTACCCCCCACTAGAATTGCCTTATGTCTGTCCCATGCATTCTTGAATTCCCCCTTTTGACTCTACGACCTCCTCAGGAAGGCTGTTCCATGTATCCACAACCCTCTCTGTGAAGAAATACTTCCTCACATTACCTGTGAGCCGTCCCCTCTATCTTCAAATTGTGCCCCCTTGTTTTTGCACATCTCTTTTTCTGAAAGATGCTACCCTCTTGGACTTTGTTGATTCACTTGAGGTATTTGAAAGTTTCTATCATGTGCCCCCTCTCCCTCCTTTCCTCGAGGCTATACATCTTTAGTTCCTTTAGTCTTTCTTCATATGTCTTCTGATGCAGACCCTGCATCATTTTGGTTGCTCTCCTCTGGACAGCCTCCACCCTTTCTATGTCTTTGCGGAGATGGGGTCTCCAGAACTGTACACAGTACTCCGGATGTGGTCTTACCAACTGTCTGTACAGAGGGACAACAACTTCCTGTTTTCTACTGGTGATGCCTCTCCCTATGCATCCCAGTATCCCCTCAGCCCTCCTTACTACTGTCTCACATTGCTGGCCCACCTTTAGGTCGTCTGATATGACTACCCCCAGGTCCCTTTCCATTTTTGTTGTCAGTATCTCACCCCGATTGTATACTCTTCCCCTGGGTTTTTGTTTCCCAGGTGCATTACTTTGCACTTCTTTGCATTGAATCTAAGCTGCCATACATTTGACCATTCCTCCAACCTTGCCAAGTCCCTTTTCATCCCTTCCACCCCTTCTTGTCTAGCAACCCTCTGTTCTGCTGTTTTGCACTTGACTGACCCCCGCACTCACCACTGTTCCTTGTATCAATCCCTCTCCTTTCCATTGCTTGAGGACAGGCTCCATTCCATATTAGCAAATTCTGGTTCCATTCCCTTCCCTCCTACCTTTCCACCTCACTCTCCCTACCCCCTCTCACTCCCTCAGGAGCTCAAACATTCGCTCTCTGGCAGTCCCCTCCACTACAACGAAAACTGGCCAAGCAGCCCTCAGACATCGTTTCCCTAGGCTCTGGAATTCCCTCCCTCATGCCATTTGCAACGCCATGTCATCTCGAGCCCTCTTTTACCTCCTCCATAGCCTCACCTCCTCCTGCAACCTCCCTCTCACCACCCCTGTACCCCCTCCCTCTGTGCAGCAAACTATGTGATAATCAGTTTATTGCACTTAGCATCTAGGTACTTTGACCTCTGTACTGCTCATAACGATAGTGTCAATCTGTTATTGTATACTACATAAAATGCTCACAAATTTCCTACAGTGCCATTTTTGTAATTGTATTCTTGAATTGTCTGGTAATTCATGCATTGTATTATACCACTACCCCAGGACGCAACTGGAAATGAGCTTCTAGCTCAGTATTCCTTTCCTAGTGAATAAAAACTATTGTAACACGAGAATTAATGAGCTGTGAAATGAAAGATAGGGATTTGTGGAAACACAGCATGTGACAGAAATGGAGCGGGTATTAATCCAGTAGTAATGTCCGCTCCTGCAATATCTGTCACTGCCACTATTAAGGAAGGGTCGCAATGCCCGCTTGGTGTACTACATAACAACAGTAGTGTAGAGCGGTACATAAGAAATTCCACAGTGCAATGCCAGCGACACTCCCTTGCAGCATTTACTGTATCGCGGTCCCACTTAGCCACCGATAGAGTAAATGACAGCAGACTTACTTCACCATGTCCATAAACAGAACATTGATTGAGTCCTGCATGTTTTGCAAGTGTCTGCACAGCTTTTCCTGCATGAACGATTGGGCAGATACACACATGGTGACTAGGGCAGGAAAACACTGTGGATGTACTCCCCGTCCCCATGGCCCTGATCGCAACAGAACCAAAGCCAGGACACAGATAGGTGACGGATGTAGCCATGCACTGTGCAGTCCCGTAAATAAAGATTAGTTCCCACTCACCCAATGGACATTGCTGAACGAACGCGGATAGTGCAAGGCACAGGAAAAGGTAGCAATCATGGAGCCACCCAGCATGGGAAGAGCAACTATTTCCTGCTCACAGAAGGGAGATAAGTAAAATTTACAAGCAACAGAACACCATTTAATGCTTACATAGTAGCAGTAGTGTAGCACAGCAGAAATATTTTAAGAAAAACAAGATCAGTGAGTAATGTTAATTAGACCAGCGCAAATCAAAGATCGGCAACAGCATGAAAATGTGCAAATGAGACAGGACTCCATCTCATCTGAAGTAGCAGACATGGAGTACAGCAGAGAACGGATAAAAAATATAAAGTTTTGTACATGTCGTTTTTGTTAAAACAGCAAGGATCACAGTAATCATTGTCTGTGCGCTCCATTAGAAATGTGTTATTGTGTTAACAAAAAAACACCACATGAATAAATGTGGTTGTGAGGAAAATAAGCACTACACATTTTTGATGTAAAACCATATTTTGTGAAGGAATCAAAGTGTGTATTTATTTATTTTATTTATTTATTTTAACATCAGTTTAATAACCTTTGAGCCAGAGGCTCATTTACAAAGGTACCTCGTCACAGAGAGGACAAAACAACGGTACAACAGACAGGCAGCAATACAAGTACACAGTAGACTTCAGTCAAAGTTACAGGCATTTCTAAGGCAGTATTAATAATGCATACAAGTAAGTTAGGCATAATAGATAGTGGATAAAGGAAGATCGATTCAGAAGACGGATAGTGGAGGATGAGAAGAGGTCAACATAGAAACATAGACATAGACTTTGACGGCAGATAAGGACCGCTAGGCCCATCTAGTCTGCCCACTTCCCTACCTACAGGATAGGCCGTAGATCCTAGTTAACCAACAGCCTATATCTTCCTGCCCCCCACAAGAATTGCCTTATGTCTGTCCCATGCATTCTTGAATTCTCCCACAGTTTTAGACCCCACAACTTCCTCAGGAAGGCTGTTCCATGCATCCACTACCTCTCTGTGAAATAATACTTCCTCACATTGCCCCTGAACTGCCCTCCTTCTATCTTTACATAGTGTCCCTTGTTCTTGCAAGTCTCTTTTTCTGAAAGATGCTACCCTCTTGGACTTTGTTGATTCCTTGAGGTACTTGAGTTTCTATCATGTCCCCTCTCCCTTCTTTCCTCAAGGGTATACATATTAAGCTCCTTTGTCTCTCCTCATACGGCTTCTCTGCAGACCCTGCACCATTTTAGTTGCCCTCCTCTGGACTGCCTCTATCCTGTCTATGTCCTTATGAGATGGGGTCTCCAGAACTGGACAGAGTATTCCAGATGGGGTCTCACCAACTGTCTGTACAGAGGGATAACAACTTCCTGTTTTCTGCTGATGATGCCTCTCCCTATACATCCCAGTATACCCCGGCCCTCCCTACTGCCTTCTCACATTGCTTGCTAAACTTAAGGTCATCTGATATGATTACCCCCAGGTCCCTTCCTGTTTTGTTGTTGTTACTACCTCCCCACCCATTGTGTATTCTTCCCCTGGGTTCTTGTTCCCAGGTGCATTATTTGCACTTTTTGCATTGAATCCTAGCGCCATACGCCTGACCATTCCTCCAACCTTGCCAAGTCCCTTTCATCCTTTCCACGCTCCTTGTGTATCAACCCTGTTGCAGATCTTTGTGTCATCTGCAAAAGGCATACTTTTCCTTCCAGTCCCTCTGCAACGCCACTGATGAAGACATTAAAAGACTGGACCCAATACTGAACTCCCGTGGTACCCACTAGTAACTGCCCTTCTTCAGAGTGACCATTTACAATTACCTTCTGTGTCCTGTTGTCCAGCCAATGTTTTACCCAGGCTACCACCCTGGGACCCTACTCCAGGCTGGTTAATTTGACTAATAATCTTTTGTGTGGGACTGTGTCAAATGCCTTGCTAAAGTCTAGGTAGGTCATGTCCACAGCCCCTCCTGGTCTACTACTTTGGTCACCCAGTCAAAGAAATCTATTAGATCTGTCTGACATGACCTTCCCACTGTGAACCCATGCTGCCTTGGATCCTGTGCTCCACTGACCTCTAGGTACTCAACTATTCTTTCCTTCAGAAGTGACTCCATCACTTTCCTCACCACAGAGGTGAGACTGACAGGTCTGTAGTTTCCTGCCTCTGTCTTGGTCCCACTTTTGTGAAGGGAATCACATCCGCCTTCCTCCAGTCCTCGGGCACCACACCATCCTCACATGATTTATTAAAAGAGTAGCCAGTGGTTTCACTAGTTCCTTCCTTAATTCTTTTAGAATTTGGGTGAATTCCATCAGGACCCATTGCTTTGTCCACCTTCAGTTTTAGGAGTTCTTGCAGAACCCTTTCTTCTGTGAAAGGACTGGATTGACCCCCTATCAAGAGTGCTTCTGTTAATTGGATTAGGCACTTCCCCCTCCTCTTCGTGAATACTGAGCAGAAATATTCATTCAGTATCCTTGCTTTTTCACTGTCCCCCTCAGCCCACCCACCGTTCATTCTATTCAGCCTCACTATCCCTCCTTTGTCTTTCTATGCTCGCTGATGTACCTATAAAAGGTTTTATCCCTTCTTAACTGAATTGGCTATCTTTTCCTTAGTTTGGGCCTTTGCTATTCTGACTTCCTCCCTGCTTCTTTCTGCCTTAACTGGTACAGCCCTCTGTCCTGCTCCTTCTGTGTTTCCTTATACTTCTGGAATGCTATCTTTTTCTTCCTGACTTTCACAGCCACTCTCTTGAGAACCATAGTGGCTTTTTCTTCGTTTGATATGTTTATTTGCTTCACACAAAGGCTTGTTGCCTCTGTGATGGCAGTTTTGATAATTCCCCATTGTTGCTCCACACCTCCTTCTAGCCTGTTTGCTAGTGCTTTTCTGAGGCACTCTCCCATCTTGCCAAAGTCAGCCCTCCTAAAGTCCAGTATCCTCACTTTTGTATGTCTTGACTCTGTAGCTGAGTTTAACGTGAACCACACTGTTTGATGGTCACTTGTCCCCAGATGGCAACCCACTTCTAGATCTGAGATCCTCCACTGCCCCGCTTGAGAGCACGAGGTCTAAGATTGCTCCTCATGAGTGGGTTCCAAACTAGCTGTCTAATGCCTACCACCTGTAGGGCATCAAGAATGGCCCTGTTTGGATGTGGCTGCAGCAATGTGCTCCAGTTAACATCTGGCATATTCAGGTCTCCCATCAACAGTATCTCCTTTCTCTGCCATTCTAAGAATGCCTTCCATCATATTCTTGTCCATTCCTTCCCCTGACATGGGGGTCTGTACACAACCTGTGCGGATTGTGGTGCCTTTTCCAGTCTCCAAGGTGACCCACAGTGCCTCCTCTCCTCCCTGTTTACTCTTTTGTTCAGTTGCTTTATCCCTTCCTTTACATAGAGAGCTACTCCTCCCCTCTTCTCCCTGCCTGTCTCTCCTGTAGGTTATGTACCCTGGTATGTTAACATCCCAGTCATGGTTCTCTGTGTACCATGTTTCTGTGACTGCTACGATATCCAGGCATCCTCTTCCATTAAGGCCACCAGCTCAGGGAGCTTGTTGCCCAGACCACGGGCATTGGTACTATTACCTCCATTTCCTGATGGCCTTACCCCTTTGCCCCATCCCTGTCCTTTCTTGCCTTTGTCACTTTCTCCATTTACCCTGCCCTTCTCCCTATCGACACCTCCATGTTGGTGTTTGCCACAATTACTACCGTGATTGTTTGGGGAGGGCTAGGATTTTCCTGCTCCTTTCCAGTGCCTCCCCCCTTGGCTAGTTTAAAAGCTTGCCAGTGAAGCATTTAAACCTATCACCTAGGATCCTGGTTCCCCTCCCAAACAGATGCAGCCCATCATGCCAGTATAGGCTTGCATCACTCCAGGTGGACCCCCAGTCCCCAATGAAGCCAAATCCCTGAGCTCCACACCAGTTTTTCAACCACTGATTGAATCCCATGGTGCAGAACACCCTAGCCTCTCCTATGCCATAGATGGGTAGCACCTCCGAGAAGGTTACCGTGCGTGCTACTTGACTAAGGCTCCTTCCCAATTCCACAAACTCTTCTTGCACTTCTCTAATCCCTTTCTTAGCCAGGTCATTTGTCCCTAGGTGGACAATGATATCCATCTCCTTCCCCTGTGCAGCTGCTCCGGCAATCCTGAGGATTCGCTTCCTGTCCCTGCAAGCCACGGCACCAGGCAGGCACCTTACCTCCCTCTCCCCTTCCTCCCCCAGTTCTACCTTCCTAACAATGGAGTACCCCACCAGGAGTTGTTTCCTTCCCCTGCCACCCTCCTGTGGATCTCCTTTGTGGAGGTTCCCAGCATCCTCCTTGGTCTCCACTGTGGGTGCCTCCATAGAGGAACCACACTTTGCCAGAATGGCATAGAAATTGTGGAGAGGTACAATGGGAGGGATGCGCCTGTTCCACCACCCTCACCCTCCCTGAGCCCACTGTGGTCCAACCGCTCCTCTTTCTTGGCAACCTCTGAGGCAACGGCAGTGGCACTGGTGGTCCCTGGATGGAAGAGGAGGTCCCACAAATCCTGGCCAACTCAGCCTGGAGATGAGCAACCTCCTCCCTCAGCCCAGAGAGGTGCCTGCAGATGCGACAACACCGCATCCTCCAGAACATCTCCCGGAAGACTGCTGCTCCACAGCCACTGCACTGCACCACTCCAATCATGTCTTATTTCTGGCCCCTTAACTGTTTGCAATCCTTACTCTTTCCTCTGTTTTTTTCTCTCTCCTTACTTTCCGCCTGTGTGCCCTTTAAGCTCTTGATTGTCCTGTTCTGAGACAAGAATATCCTATATTTCAGTAGACCACTTACTTGTTCAGAGGCAGACCTCCAGCAGCTAGAGGGGCCGGAGAGCTACTCTTGCCCTTCTAGGATGGTGGGTCCTTGGTGGTTCTGTGATCACTCACTTCCTGCCCCTAAACAGGAAGTTCCTGTTGTCAGTCAAATCCTGTGCCTATAAAAATAGAACTAGCTTTGGCTGGGGTGGAGGGAAGGAGGGCAATATAATCCCAGTAGAGAAGTTCAGTCACACAGCAGTCCTTTCTCCTGGTGTCTTCTGCCAAGCTATTAGCAGAATCTTTCAAAGGCAGTCTTTAAATGTAGCTTCCTTCTAGCTAAGCCACTCCCCGTACTTACCAGATCTTTCTACAAGTAATTTAAACCTCACAACAGTTAAGTCCTTTCAGTCACCTGAGATTTACACCTAGATGACTTTTCAGTTACCCATTCAGTTCAGTTAACCCAAACACACACTTTTTTTTTTGTTTTGTATGTTAGTTTTTTTACCCTAAATTAAAGATCCAAATACAAAAGTTCTTCTACTTTAGTCCCAGCAGAGAAGTTCAGTCACACAGCAGTCCTTTCTCCTGGTGTCTTCTGCCAAGCTATTAACAGAGAGAGGAGAGCAGATAAGTGAGGGTGGCGCTAGTCAGGAGGTAAGAATGCTGCTCAGCGAGCATTGTCAGGGAGAGGAGAAGGTTTAAGGGCAGCAACAGCTGCATGAGGTGAGCAGGTGATTTCTGAGGCTGTATTTAAAACAAGATAACGAGGGGGCTTCAGAGATTCCGGCAGGGAGGGTGTTATACCAGGAAGGGGCTCTATAGGGGTAAGCCCTTTGACCTTGTGAGGTTCTCGCCCTCGGTATAACCAGTGCAGATCTGCAGGAACTACAGGTGTGTACTGTGGGGTTAGCCTGGTGGATAGTGACAGACAGGCCCGGGGTGGATAGGCCATTGAGAGCTTTGTAGGTTAGTTGTCAGGTTTGGTACATGAGGCGCTCATCCAGGTTGAGTAGATTGGCCATGGAATAAAGAAGGCAGGTATGGGTAAGTCTAGGAGCACCGGTTATAAGTCTACAGGCTTTGTTAAGGGTAAGGCGTATCTTGAGCAAGGCCGTCTGGTCAGCCGCACCATAGACAAGAAGGCCATAGTCGATTAGGGATATAACAGAGGAGGTGACTGCAAGGCGGAGGGCATCAGTGGGCAGGCAGTTTTTATGATGATAAACGATACCCAGCCGTGTATTGGAGGCAGAGGTCAGAGCAGAGATGTGGGCATGAAAAGAGAGGGCAGGGTCAAAGGTTATACCTAGGTATTTATAAGAGGGAACTAGTTCAATAGGGAGACTAAAGGTGGAGTGGACAGAGAGAGGAAAGTTACTGGACTTATTTTGAGGGTGGGCAAAGAGCATGGCTTTGGTTTTCTTTAGGTTGATGATGAATCTGTGCTCAGTGAACCAGGCTTCTGCAGCATTGTAGGATTGCTGAAGAGAGTTCTGGAGTGAGATGGGGTTACTATCGGAGGCAGAGTACTGCGTCATCGGCATAGAGTAGGATTTTGCTGGTACATTCACTGGGCAGGGAGTTGAGGAAGAGGGAGAAGAGCAAGGGTCCAAGAATAGAGCCCTGAGGGACTCCAGAACGGATAGGGCAGGTGCTGGAGAGTGTTCCACTAACTTTCACACATTGCGGAGCGGGCTGACAAGTAGCTGGAGCACCAGGAGACTGGTCCAACGGCAAAGCCTAGGTGCCCAAGGGTAGCTAACAGAAGGCGGTGTGAGACAGTATCAAAGACTTTTGATAAGTCAATGAACACAGCACCAGCCAAGGAGCCAGAGTCCAGTGAGGTGTGCAGAAAGTTAGAGAACTCCAGGAGGGCAGTATTGGTGCTATGGCCAGCTCTGAAGCCATGTTATTCAGGGCAAAGGACACCATATTTGGAGAGGTATTCAGAGATTTGGGTGGCCACAATTTCCTCTAAGGCCTTAGAGAGAGGGGGAGAGGATTGAAATAGGCTGATAGTTGCCCCGGTGTGTCCTATCTTCACCCTTGTGAATTGGGGTAACAGTAGCGACCTTCCAGGCAGAGGGGAATTACCCTAGGCAGAGAGACTTATTAAAAAGGCAGGTGATAGGTGAGATGACCTGGTGCAGGACCTGACGAAGAAGACAGGGATCAAGGGAGTCATTGCCAATAGTGTTGCTCTTTAAGGCTTTAAGTAAGTATGGCCTGACTTCCTGGGCAGTGACCTGACGCAGGTGGAACAGGGGGCGTGAGGTGGTAGGGACAGTCCTGGTGGGAGGGGGGTTGAAGAAATTATCTGGGAGCACCGAGCTAAGGTCAGTGAAGGAGTTATTGAGGTGAGTGGCACTAAGGACAGGGTCTGAGACTGTACCATTAATGTTAATAAGCGAGGGTGGGGGGGAGCGTGTGCCACCATTCAGCTGCTTGATATTGTCCCAGAAGGACCTGGGGTTCCCTCATGAAGAGGTGAGGGAAGCTTGATAATACTCCGCCTTTGCTTTGCGGGTAGCCCATGTACACTTGTTCCGGGCAGCAGCATAGGCCTGCCTGTCGGCAGGGCGGCCAGTTTCAACAGCAAGGTGCCATAGGTTATCCCGCTGCTTAAAAAGTAGGCGCACGGCAAGGGTGACCCAAGGGGCATGCCTTACTTTGGACCTGCGTGTAGTTATGGGTGCAAAAATGTCGCAAGCAGAGTTGAAGGTGCGGATAAATAAGGTCAGGGCCTTGTCAATGTCTGGGGTGTTTTGTAACGAGGACCAGTCAATGTGGGCTAGGTGAAGCTTAAGGTCTTTCAACCCACCAGGTCTGAACCGCCGCCAATGGGTAGCTTGTACAATGGGCTTGGGCAGGGAGGTTGACCAGTTGAAGAGAACAGGGGAGTGGTCACTAAGACAGTCAGGGAGAATTTGGATATTGTGGACGCGGCAAGGGCGGTTAGTGAGGACCACATCCAAGAGAGTGCTAGAGCCCCTTCTGGGGTTTATTCTAGTAGGCTGGGAGACTAGTTGAGTTAGGTCAATAGCAGCAAAAGCATCACGGGAGGAAAAGGATGTGGGACTAAGCCAATTGATGTTCAAGTCCCCCACCAGGATTTAGGTGTATCCCTGTAATATATCACAGATAACAATATCACACAATTCACCTGCACATTGCCCATGTTACAAGAGCATTAATCCTCTCCGGAGTCGGGCTTACTAGTGATTAATGCCTTGGTGGTTGGAAGCACCGCCACCCCCTCAACCAGGCATCAATCCACTAGTAGAGCCCGACTCTGGAAGGGATTAATGCTATTTATACAATGGGTACCCAAAGTCCTCGTTTCTGATTGGCTGGCTGGCACGATTTACTATGTGTAAACTGTGCCATCTACCAACAGGAACGAATGCCAGCTACAACTGTGCTGCATCAGGACTCCCTACCGTAATCACTCTGAGCCTCCAAAAAACGGAAAAGACCCTTCTGTCTGTACAGCTCCCCTCACTCATCACGGTTTTCTGGGGTTTGTTTCCATGACGGACCATTAGACCCATCTCACTTCTCACGCTGTCTTTCCGATCCACTTTCTCTGTGGTCTGTTCTGGCTTGCTCTCGATCATGCATCTCTTCCCACTTTATATCTTGGCTGCTACCCTCTCTCTCTCTCTCTCTCCCATAACTAATAATTAAAAAAAAAAAAAAAAACAGAAAAAAAAAGCAAGGTAAATGGGAAGAGCCTATAAAACAAATTCCGACCAGCATGTGTTCTACTGGCAGACTGAAACCTGGAAACACATGGTTTGTCTCAACTCCCGGTTAGCCCACGCACCACACACTGACAGACTTATTTAGCACACACAGTCTGTCTCTGTTAAAAAATAAAGAATACCCACAACTGTGACGCCCTCTAACACAAAAACAAACAAAATCAATATATTTATCTATCCAGGCGGGCACCATTGAGCAAGCTCATTTACAAGGTGGACCTGCAGTCCTACAGTAATAATACAGAAAGACCAGTTACAATAGTATAAACAGTAAAAATAGCTACTATTATAGTAAAAATGCACATTTACAGGTAACATACATTGAACATAGAACTACAAGGAGTCGTGGATAATGAACTTGTGCTGGATCCAAGCCCAAAAACTGAGCATTTTGTAGTAGGAAATGTTAGGGAGATGGTATGCATACCAGACAGAAGATATCAAGCGCATACTGTAGGGAGAGGTGGGGGATAGGGGCGCAAGCGAAGAGGACCCAATTGTTAGAGCAGAGTGAGGGACTGGCAAAAAGCATCACAGCATGTCTCTATGTGGGGTTGTATTACCATACACAGCGCGTAGAACCCAGGACTATTTGTTCTGGTGGACTAACAAATGCAATAAAAATAAATCAAAATGACCCAAAACTATTTTATTTTTTTCCATTTAAAATAAAGTGGCCACTGCATAATCGCCATACGTAATCCCAGGGTGTGTATGATGGCAGGATTTACCCACTTCTGGTGTGGTAATTGTTCACTCACTGGCATACCTCTCAACCTCCCTCATCACAAATCAGGGACAAGGCTTAAAATGATCAGGGACAAATGACCAAAATAAGTGACACATCTGAAAAAATAGTAATATTAGTTCCAGAAGCTATGTACAACATGCTTCTTAGTATGAATAGCATTTTCTTAATGAGAACTAGTCTGTGACACCAATGGCTGGCATTATTTTATGATTCAAATCCCTACTCTTCAGTGACAGAAATGATAAATTTAGGAGGGACAGAATAAATTTCTGAGGCAAAATAAGGGACATCCCCGAAAATCAGGGACAGTTGAGAGGTATGCTCACTGGTGACCGAAGCACACCAGGTGGGTAAATCCTGCCATCACCCCACACCCTCTCGTGGTACACTGATTAAATCACCATCGCAACCCACTGTTGCCTTTACTGACAATTTACCGTGCATAGATGCAATACATCAGTCACACACTCCATCAAACAGATAGATTTCTCATGCTTTAAGCTCTATAACTATTACACTGGAGCGGATTTCACATGCTTTAAGCTCCCTAACCATTTCACTGGACCAGAGCCTTAAAACGCCCCGTGAATGTTGCTAATGGCGTGATGCGAGCTTCATTTGTATCAACGTATTCCGCCTGCACCACGTGGTTAGCAACTGAGCCGTTTCCGGGTTCTGACACCCACAAGATGGCGGCGCGTGTCCTTTGGTGACGCATTACCGTTGTAGTCTTTCTACCCGGGTTTTTGTGGTCCTGTCACTTCCGAAAAACGTGCTACCCGGAAGTCAAAGAAGAGTGAGGTGTTAGTATGGGCAGCGTAGAATATGGTTGACATTGACAACAAGTAGCAGCTAACAACATTTTGGAAGGCATAACATGTAAGTGTTATTTCCCCTGTATTGTTTTCGTGATTATGTTCACAGTGGAGGACTGTGCGTACCAGTTTGGTTTAAGCTGTACCGCAAAGACGTCCCAGGCTGCTCTTGAAGTTACTGGCAAATGTTGCTTTAACTGTTAAAGCATTTTATCAATTTTCCTAGTCTGTATTCTGAAGAATAAACGTTTACATGTATGCTTTTTTTTGTTAACAGCGCCATTAATCGTCCAGGATGCTGGAGTCCTATGTGACTCCGATCTTGATGAGCTATGTAAATCGTTACATAAAGAATTTAAAACCTTCTGACCTGCAGTTGTCCTTATGGGGAGGAGATGTAGTTCTCAGCAAACTTGAATTAAAACTGGACGTGCTGGAGCAGGTAAGTGGACTAGTTCTTACTAATAATGATGTACATTCTTACATTGTTTAAAGTTTATTTGAAGCAACTGAGTAAATAGTTATACGCTACTGATGTATGGAGATACGAGTTTTAGTTACTAGAAGATGGTCTTGTGCATTAGTTGGCAGTGTTCAAGGTAGATATTAAACTTTTTATCACAAGTGAACGAATTAAAAAAAAAAAAAAAAAAAAACTTTCTCCCTATATTCTATTCCATGCTACTCATATTCTCTTTTTGAGTATTATTTTGCTCTTCTGCTCATACTCTTTGTAAACTGTAGATTGCAGTCATAATCCTTGTTATCCAGCTTTGCATGGCTTGCACCATACCGGCTACTGGCTACCTTAGCATCCTGTTTTTGCACAGCTTATTGATATCTGTATCTGCTGTGCTTAAAGGTGTCGGAAAGTGTCTGAAAAGTGGTAGGGCCAAGGATGAAAGTAGTAAATCAGTCCCCCCCACCCCTGTAGAGTGGGACCTTGGGTTCACTCACAACAATATTTTGTTCTCAGTCAAATTTGTAAAATGTGGAGCAACACCCACCCACCTACTGCCTCACATCACCCTGTGTTTAGTTCCTTGATGGCCCCCCCCTCCAAAAAAAAGGCCTGGCACTTAAGTTTCCCTTTTGAAGTTTGACCACTGTGCCTGAACTCAGTCAGTCATGACCCGAGATGGAAGGAACGCAGTGCTTGGGTAAGACAATACGGTGGACAGGAAACAGTATGGAACAAACATGCTGTTTATAAAAAAAAAAAAAAAAATTCATATTATACAATGGCAATAATTTTTCCCCTATCCTGATTGGTCAGTGTGTGCCTGGGACACTGATAATATCGAGTAATAACATCACTGTGTGAAGTCCAGGCACACAGGTGACCGTAGAACAGTAAAAAAAATCCTTCCCTCCCACACAAGCCACCACAAAGATGTCAGTACCTTGAAGCCATCACGGCTTACCCGGACCAGCCGCCCTCACATGCCGCTCATCTGTGTCCGACACACCAAACAGAAACGCACATGCTCCCTGATTGGCTGCCTCGTTCCGTCGGCTAATTTTATATAAAATCCATCAGATTCCAAAGAAATGGCAGCTGTCTGTTTGACTTCACTGTAGTTGCTCATTCTTGTAAACCATGCATGCTCAGCCGTTTCCACAAACCCCAAACACAGTACTAATACCGTTTTGAACACTCAGCATTTTCTTGGCAAAACCACATACTTTCTATTTGTTCAAAAAGCACTTTGCCAAAATTAAAAATAAATAAATAAATAAATAAAAGATCTGAACTTACAGGTTTCGACCCAACTGATGTTCAGTTACAGAGCGGACCAAGAAACCGTAAGTTACCGCTCAACTCGCGGCCATCATTTTGTATTCCCCCCCCCCCACAGGATAAACAAAACAAGAAAGCATCTTTAATGGTTCCCAGGACAAGCAGCAGGACCACGTAACAACGAGAGAGTGTGTGGGTGGGGGTCACCATGCACAACAGACCACACTATTAGTAGCAGCACCACCTACTGGACTACTTTTTCTTTCATTTCCTAAATAAGGCTCTCGTACAAAAAAGAGTAAAAATGTAAAAAAAACATTTTTTTTTTTTTTAAATTTTTAATATATATATATTTTTTTTATTTAGTTGTTTAACCAGGTATAGCACATTAAGCTGAAAGCTTTTTTACAGGAGTGACCTGGGAGCACAAGGAGGTTAAGTGACTTGCTCAGGGTCACACAGTATGCAAGTGGAAGCTGTGGGATTCATACCCAGGTCTGGTCTGCTGGATGTCACCAGATTTGCAGCTCAGAGCCTTTTTACAGGTATTTTAAAATAAACCATTGTATAATAGCAATAAGGCACTCCAGGGTGTGTGTTATTGTGTACTAATGTCCCTCCTGGGGCCATGGAAGCACTCTACTTCACTTCAGGAGTGATGTTATTACACAATAACACACACCCTGTCGTGCCTTATTGCTTAAATAAAACAGACCATCATATAGTCTGCACGCCACTTTGGGTAATTAATTTCTGATTAGAGTGGTAGGACCTTAGTGGCACCCTCCCCATTTTGGCAGCTATGACCATGCTGTGCTGCTCATTACATGGCCAAAACTATGTACCATTATTATTGCTGTTTTATTTTCTCTCTCTCTCTGTGTGTGTGTGTGTGTGTGTGTGTGTGTGTGTGTGTGTGTGTGTATATATATATATATATATATATATATATACACATATATACACACATTACTACATATATATATGTGTATACGCTTTGGTGTGTGTGTATGTATATCTATATATATCTATATATATATTACATATGTATATGTGTTTTTATTTTGGCCCGGCTGCAGTTTGAAGGACAAAGAATATGGCTGCCGATATTCTTGTGGATGTCGAGCATACAGTGTCATTTCTGATGAGACTTCTCGACCTCATTCTCTATTTGGGTAGCTATTTGGAATAGTAATAATATATTACTGGCAAGAGTGGGAAGTGGGTCTCGGCCCCCTGAATTAAAAAACAAAACAAAAAATCCACTCTCTGTGGGGGAGTGCGGGGTGCACAGCCCACAGTCGAATCTCTATTCCAGTCGGTGCTGAAACTGGTAAGCTGTTCGACTGTAGCCTAGCAACAGTTGAGTCGCTGAGATCATGATTTCGCCTGCCATCCTTATCCCTCAAAAACTGCAGCTTCTCCATATTTTTTTCTCAAAGTTCTTTTTATCTCTCCTTCAACCATTGCTGGCACCACTATCCTGAATACTGAGGACACAATACTTGGAGTGTGGCACTCCAGAGCACCAGTAACACACCTCAAGGCTGGTCCCTCCCCCCAGTTTGTCCTATGGGGCAGGATTGCTTTCTGTTTTGTGCCTAGCCCCCCTCCCTCGCAATCCTGTCAGCCTTCTGGCCGAGGCGAAGCCCATAGCGTATTCCAGGCCCAGGTAATAGAGCCTCTATATTGGACATGAGAGGAGCATGGCGAGACATCACGTTCCTGGATGGTGGATTTTTTCCTTGTTTTTCTCCTGATGCTGCCTGTGTAGTGGTGCCCCAGACACATCTGTGAGCGCCCTTGCAGACAGGCACATTTGTGAGTGCTCTTGCAGACAGTGTGCTGGCGCCTAGCAGTACCACCGCTGCAGTAAGCATCAGGGTGTGCTACCGTCTAACCTCTGCTGGATGGAAGTCAGATACTGAGAACTAAGCCCCCCCCACTCCCTGGTGAATAGCAATCCATGGGATGCAGAATCCTCTTCCCCAGGCTGGCCCTCCAACTCAGGTGTGTTTCCAAACCTGGGTTGTTGGTGTTGCAAAAGTTAGAACAATGACTGTGCTGGCAGGCCGGCTGCATGATTCAGTATTAAAGTTATTATTGTGTACTGTTGTACTGTTATATTTGTATTCAATTGTACAGTAGTTATTGTTGGTATTTAATTGTACTTTACTTTTGCCCCATAAATCCTTCCTCAAGATATCTCTGGAAACAAGCTGTTCTTAGCCCAGTAGGTGTTTCCTGATAAAAATATAACAAATAAAATAAATAAATAACTTGTAGAACAGTAAAAGAAATAGAAAAGCACAACTTGTGTAATGTGTTAAGGAAAAGATCTGTGATAGAGGGCAGATGTATACATGGATACATACAGTAGACAGTTGAGGACTGGTAAGGATTTTCATCCATCTAGTCTGTACAGTACTAAATTTCTACCTAATTGAACAAGCTCTGTAACTGAATTCAGCACACTGGGGCTTGTCTTTATTCCTGGTGACCTCCTGTCCCTGACCCATTTGTACATGAAACTTTGAGACGGAGTCCTCATTCACTACCTCCTTCTGATAGCCATTTCTATCTATTGACTGGCACTCTCCAGTAAAAATTAACTTAGATACATAGACAGTGTCGGCAGATAAGGGCCTATGGCCCACCCAGTCTGCCCATTTGAGCTTGTAAGTTCAGTTTGTTTTCCTAGAAGTCTGTTGCCCCTAACCCCTGACCTCCAGAATTCCTTTATGTCTATCCCATGCATTCTTAAATCCCGTGATTGTTTCAGCCCCCACCACTTCCTCTGGCAGGGTGTTCCACTTGTCCACCACCTGTTCTGTGAAGAAATTCTTTCTCATGTTTCCTCTGAATCGTCCTCCCTCCAACTTCATCCCATGCCCTCTAGTCCTGGAACATCTTTTTTGCTTAAAAATAGTGTTTTCCTGCACCCTGTTCCTCCCTGTAAGATACTTGTATGTCTCTATCATATCCCCTCTCTCCCTCCTCTCCTCCAGGGAGTACATGTTCAGTTCCTTCAACCTGTCTTCATAGGACTTGTGATGCAATCCATGCACCATCTTTGTTGCCCTCCTCTGAACCTTCTCTACCCTGTCTATGTCCTTACATTAGGTATGGTCTCCAGAACTGTCAGCTGTACTCCAGGTGGGGCCTTACTAGGTGTCTTGTATAGTGGAATTATGACCTCCTTTCCTGCTGGTGATGCCCCTGCCTATACATCCCAGCATCCTATTTGCTTTACCTGCTGCCTTGTCACACTGTTTCCTACCTTGAGGTCATCAGATGACAACCCCAAGATCCCTTCCTGCTTGGTGCATGCTATATCCTCACCCCCAACTGATATATTGTGCCAGGGTTTTTGTGCCCCATATGCATTATCTTGCACTTCTTTGCATTGAATTTCAACTGCCAAACCCCTGACCATTCTTCAAGTTTCTGCAGGTCGCGTCTCATTCTGTCTACAACCTCTGGTGTGTCTACTCTGTTACAGAGCTTTGTGTCATCAGCGAACAGTGAAATTCTGCCTTCTAGGTCCCTGAATGTCACTGAAGATGTTGAATAGGACCGGTCCCAGCACTGATCCCTGTGGTACCCCACTGGTCACTCTTCCCTCTGTGGAGTGACAGCCATTTACCGCACCCTCTGTGTCCTGCCACCCAGCCAGTTACCTACCCACCACACTACTGTCCTGCCCACACCCATATTCCCCAGTTTGTGTAATAGTCTTCTATGTGGCACAGTGTCAAAGGCCTTGCTGAAGTCCAGATAGGCCATGTCCACTGCCCTCCCCTGATCCACCTCCCTAGTCACCCAGTCAAAAAATTCAACGAGGTTGGTCTGACATGACCTCCCCTGGTGAAACCATGCTGCCTTGGGTCCTGTGGTCCATTGACAACTAGATGTTCCACCAATCTCTCCTTCAGTAGTGCTTCCATGATCTTCCCCACTACCGGGTGAGGCTGACTGGTCTGTAGTTCCCTGCTTCCACTTTTGTATAAGGGATTCGTCTGCTGTCCTCCAGTCTTTGGGTACCTCCCTGTTTCAGTGATCGGCTAAACAGGCTAGCCAGAGGTTCAGCCACCACCTGTCTTAGTTCTTTAAGGACCCTGGGTGCACCCATCTGGCCCCATTGCTTTATCAACTCTTATTACTTCCAGTTCCTTCAGGACCCTTTCTCTGTAAAGGGACTTTGTCCATTTCTGCACCATTCTCACTCCTTGTACTCCCTTCAGACCCATTACCCTCCTCTTCCTCAGTAAAGACTGAGCAGAAATACCTGTTCAATATGTCAGCTTTACTGTTGTCATCCTCCACGCCCCATTCTCCCTCAGTCTCACTATCCCTCCCTTTGTCTTTCTTTTTTCACTTATGTACCTGTAAAAGGTTTTGTCCCCTCTACCCACTGATTTTGCAATGTGTTCTTCTGTCTGAGCTTTGGCTTCCCTTACTGACCTCCCTTTGCTTCTCCTGGTACTTCTCCCTATCCCCTTCTGCCTGTGTCTTTTTGTATTGCCTGAATGCAATCTTTTTGGCTTTCACTTTCTTTGCTACCTCTTTGGAAAACCATAATGGTCTCCTCTTCCTTTTCCTCTTGCTAACCTGCTTAATGCTTAATTCTGTTGTTCTTGTAATCCCCATTTTAAACACTGCCCACTGTTCCTCAACCCTGATTCCTGTCCCATTCCCTTAATGCCTCTTTCAAGTATCTCCCATTTTCCCAAAGTCTGCCCCTAAAATCCAGGATCGTGTTTTGTGTGGTTTGGTTCTGCTCTTCCGTGATTTCAAACCACAATGACTGGTGGTCACTGTTTCCCAGGTACTCCCCACTGTTACCCCATCACACTGTCCCTGTTTTGTGAGCACAAGGTCCAGTATTGCCTTCTGCCGAGTTGCTTCCATGACCAGTTGCTTGAGGAAGGCACCCTGAAGGGAGTCCAGGATAAATCTGCTTCTAGTTGATGCTGCTGCTGGGATGCTCCAGTCCACGTCTGGAATATTGAAGTCTCCAACCAGTACTACCTCACCCTTGTCTGCCATCCTTTGGATGGCTAGCATCAGCTCCCTATCTGTTTCTTCCTCCTGGGCTGGTGGTCTGTAGACCACACCTGTGCGGATGGCTATCCCCATTTTCCTTATTGCATTCTTTTTGACACTCTTCCCCCCCACACCAGTCTTAAATTGTGAACCCTGGTGTTTGCCTGACTGTAATTCTGAATTTATTTGTCCCTAGGCTTGCACAAACTGAAAAATAAAGCCTGGCATTCCGGCTCCTCCCTCATGTCTAGCCAGAAAAGGTCTTGAGCACCCAGTCTCTCATTTTTCATCTCTGTGGAAACATACTCCTCCTCTTACTTTGCTCTGGCAATGTTGAGCTCAATCCTGGTCCTATGAATATACTTTTCTCCCCTTCAGAACTAAAAACTCGCAAAGGAATCTGTTTCATGCACATCAACGTGTGCAGCCTTCTGAAGAAACTCACTTTAATCCAGGCATGGACTATTCATACGGTGCCAGATGTGCTTGTGATCTCGGAATCCTGGTTACGACCTTCTACGCTCGACAGTGAGATTAATATACCAAACTACCAAATATTCAGATCTGACAGACAGTCCAGAGGTGGTGGGGTCGTCATCTATGTCGAAGACAAATTTACGGTATCAACCCTTAAGTCCATCTCACTGGCAGCAGGATTTGAATGCCTGGTTATCAAAACTGAACTATCCTCGTTGCTGGCACTCAGAGTCATAGGATGTTATAGACCCCATCCACTGGCTCACAGCTCCTGTCCTACCTCACATCCATCATGGACACCAGCCCCTTGGAAACAATTATCTTAGGGGACCTTAATTATGACTTGTTGTCGGAAGCCCGGACTCTCCCTTGCATCCTTCTGCGACTCCCATGGTTTCACTTTACTCAACGAGGAGCCCGCCTGTATTAACAGGAACAATCCAGCTAAAAGCACACTCCTGGATGTCCTGCTGGTGCATAAACCCCACTCCTTCTCCCATGTTGGAACCTTTGATGCTGATGTTAGTGACAATCGTCTAGTAGCTGGGGTATGGGCAGCCCATAAAATGCCAGTCACTGCCAGTTTCTCCTCTAAAAGGTCAACCAGGTCCTTTGATCCAAGTGCATACATCTTTGACCTAAAACCCTCCCCATTGTGGCAGAGTTTTTACCTGGCAAAATAAGTGGAAACAGCATACGCCACTCTTCACGATATTATAACTTGTGCCCTGAACTTTCATGCGCCTCTGACAAAAATACGCTTAAAAGCTAGGAAATGTCACTGCTTCACCAATGATGTCAAGGCGGCATTACTGTCCAGGGATAAGCTTTGGAAAACGGCCCCCAAATCCCCAAAAGAGGAAGACTGGTGCCTCTTTAGAACGGCCAGGAAATGCTGCACCAAGATGATTAGGGAAACCAAAGCTAGATTCTACCAAGCAGAACTAGACTCTGCATCCAATTAACCCTCCAAATTCTGGGCCACACTAAAAGAACTGTCGGGGTACACGTCACAAAACACACTTCCCTCAAAAATCATTTCAGACAATGCAGAAATCAATGATAAAAAAGAGATACTGCAGGCATTTAACACACGCTTCGCCACAGCAGGCCTAGCCTTCGACAACTCACCTGCATGCAACTTGCGCACCCAGCTCGACACGACACTCCCAAATTCTGGTTCTGCAAGCCAGCCCTTCTCTTTCACACCGGTTTCCCTCAAGGAAGTGGAATACCTGCTTCTCCAGTTGGATACTAAGAAAAGCACCGGTACAGATACATTTGATCCCTACTTCCTAAAGATAGCATGTCTTGTACTGGCTGCGCCTATCACTCATCTATTTAACCTGTCCCTATTGCAAGGTACCCTCCCACAAATGTGGAAAATTGCACACGTTATTCCGTTATTCAAATCTGGGGACCCCTGCGACCTAAATAACTACAGGCCGATCTCTCTCCTTTCCACACTCTTGAAACTCTTGGAAAAAATCGTGAATGGCCACTGAGATCCTTCATTGACAGTGAAAAACTACTAAACCCCCTACAATCTGGCTTCAGAGCCAACCATAGCACGGTTTCGGCATTAGCCAAGGTAACTAATGATTGGTAACAAGAGCTGGAGCTCAAAAAGTTTGTCTGTTCTGTGTTTCTTGACCTAAGTAAAGCATTTGACACAGATGACCACAGCCTGCTCCTCGCCTGTCTGAAATCGATAGGGTTGGACTCTACCTCTCTAAACTGGTTCCGTGACTACATGACCGACACAGATGCCAGCAGGTGAAGGCTGATGGCGAACTTTGTGCCCCCAAGCTGCTACAAAGAGGTGTCCCCCAGGGATCTATTTTGGGACCTCTTCCCTTCGCCATATACACCAACAATATAAATGTGGGAATCAAGGAGGCAAGTATTCATCTATTCGCGGATGATACAGTGCTTTACCTGAGTCGCCCAACACCTGAAGCAGCATGCGCTGATCGAGAAAAAGACTTCAGCCTCCTACAACTTCAGCTAATCAACAAAAAATTGTTATTAAATGGCAAGAAAACAAAAGCCATGTTATTTTCCCCCACCATCCATCTGGCTCGCCTAAGTACAATCGGTCCCCCCCCCCCCACCAATCTCCACGATCCTAGGAGAGAACCTAGAGTATGTTTTGAAATTCAAATACCTGGAGGTTTGGATAGATTGCAAACTTTCCTTCGCTGACCACCTAGACGACCTGTTGAAAAAAAACTGAGGCAGAGACTTGGCCTTTTTTATAGGATAAGACGGTTCCTAGCTGCAGACGCAAAGAGGCGGCTAGTCCAATCTACGTTTTTGTTCTTAATTGACTATGTGGACTTCATATACAGTAGCTGCGCTGCCTCATACCTTGGAAGACTGGATACGCTTTACCACAGAGCTATATGCTTTATCACCAACCTCTCACCCATCATTGCTCACTATATGCCGCCATGGGCTGGACCTCTCTTCAGTACAGGCGCAACATGAATGCGGCACTCTGGACACTCAGAGCCATTAGTGGCAAACTCTCCCAATACATTGCTGACTGCCTGACCTCGATTGTGGCCAGAAGCTATACCCTCAGAAGCTGCTCCCTGATCTCGCTATACATACCTGGGGCTCACACACGCTTCAGGAGAGCCGCTATAGGCTTCTCACTCCCCTCACACTGGAACAGAATCCAGAATTCCTTAAAGCTGAGGTCTCCAGTTAGTATTTGCTTGTTCAAAACTCTTTACTGTGATGGCATAATGGAAATCTGCAACTGCTTTGCCTGACGCTAGCTAACCTTCTTCCCCCTACATGGTAGCACCTTCGCTATACATTTACTGTCCCTTGTGCTTCTGCCTCAAGTTATTTGTATGTTCACCAATCCTCCTGCAGTTCTCACCTCCAACCTGCGCTACCCCAACCGGTCGCGTACGGCATACAGAAATCTTGCAGCTCGTACCCCTTTAACTGCTGCTGCTGCAACAGATATCAGTCAGCTGGCATTCTCTTTCCCCCTGACAGTTCTTTGCTTGCCCCCTCTTTCTTCCTATCCCTACCCTCAGCCTGCCATACTCGATTCACCTTGACTACCTGCCCCTCTGATATTATACAGTACTTGCCTCTTTTATCCCGTGTGCCTGCCACTTCCTTAACAAATATTCCCAAAATTGCACAGTTTCGGGCATGGATCCAGCACAAGCACTATACTGATGTCTGTTTTCTGACTTGTGTATGATGTCCATTACCTGTATGTGCGTATTATTACCATAAAAACTAGCGACTTTACTGCTCCATATGACTGTAATTTGTTCAACTGTATTATTGTTTGTACGCTGCAGGTCCACCTTGTAAATGAGCTTGCTCAATGGTGTCCGCCTGGATAAATAAAGATATTGATTGATTGATTGATCGATTTGCACCTACCCTGGATTGTCTGCTTAGAACTCTACAGGAGACTCATTGCCTCTCTTCATCTGCCTGTTGTAATTTTTTTTATTTATTTATTTGAATCTAGGATTGCAAGTACCTCTGAGCCAAGGCTCTTTTACAAAGGTTCATGTCAGTTGCAGTACAATATAATAAAAAAAAAAAAAAAAAAAAAAAAGATAAGTAACAAAGGCAGGATAACAGATTAACAATCAAGTACATGAATATGAATGCATACATTTGGGTTAAACTAAAGCCGGAGGCATCGACGGGGTAAATAGTGTTACAAGACATGGCAAGGACACAAAAGGTAAGAGCAGGCAGAGGCATTGTCGCATCACAGAGAGAACAACAGGTGGTGGAGGGGGTGCAGGGGAGGGGGGAGAGAGGGCAGGGTTGTAGGAGATTTGGGGTAGATAATAGAAGTGCTGTGTAGAAAGAGCTGAGACAAGGATTGGGTAATGGTAAGGAGGGTTGATTAAAAGAGACAGTCGCAGGTGCTAGAGGCAGAGGGGAGTAGGCGGAGCCTGGATTTGAACTGGCCAAGCTTAGGTACGGAGGAGATGTCACTGCTGAGATCATTCAACCAGCTGGGGTCCCTATGAGCAAAGGATCTTTGTCCCTGGGTGGTACTGCAGCAAGGGATCTGCAGGAGTTGAGATTCGGATCCCCTAGTGTGGCGAGGGTTACTACTGGGACACAGGAGCGCTTGGACTCCAGGGGGTGCTTGGCTCATGGTTATTTTCTTTGCCATAATGTAGGTTTGGTACTTTGTGCAGTTTGAGAGTTGTAGCCAGCCAGTTTGTGCATAGAGGTCACATGTATGAGTGAGACGGTGAGCTCCAGTGATGAGCCGACAAGCTTGGTTGAGAGATGTGGATATGCGTTTGAGGGCAGTTAAAGTAGCAGAGCTGTATATGATCAGGCCATAATCAATTATGGAGACAACAGAACTCTGAACAGTGACCCTTAAGGCTTCCGTAGTAAGGTGTTGCTTGTGCCTGTAGAGTAGCCAGTGCGAGTATTTGCAGCTTTGGCGATGCTATCAATGTGGGCACCATAGGATAGGTTACTGTCAAGAGAGATAACAAGATATTTAAAAGATTGCACCTGTTCGAGGGCAGCTCCAGGGCAGTTCGTGATGGTCAGGGGGTGCAGCCTGTACTTGTTGTGGGAGCTGCTGAAAAGCATTGACTTGTTTTTTTTATAATTTAGAACCAATTTGTACTTACTAAACCAGTTCTCAACTGAGGCGAAGCCTAGCTGCAGATTGTTTTGTAGGGGTTGGGGATCCATATGGGTGGTGTGAATTACGGCATCATCAACATAGAGAATGATTTGTTCTGGGCAAAATTGTGGAAGGCTGTTCAGGAAGAGACTGAAAAGAAGGGGACCCAGTATGGATCCCTGGGGGACTCCTGAGTGGATAGGTCTAGTGTCAGAGAGGATATCTGCAATTTTAACTCTTTGGGATCAGTTTTCCAGATAGCTTTTAAATCAGGCCATGGAGTCAGGGCAGAGCCCGGCATTCAGAAGCTGCTCAATAGTAGACAATGGGGGATGGTGTCAAAAGCCTTAGTTAAATCGATAAAGACCGACCCGGCTAGGTGACCATTATTCAGAGAACTGTGGATGGCTCCGGTGAATTCCAGAAGGGCAGAAGTGGTGCTTTGCCCTTGTCTGAACCCATGTTGTTGAGACCACAAGATATTGTGTTTGTCCAGGTAATCAGTGAGATGGTCTGCTACTGTGCGTTCGATGGCCTTGGAGAGGGGAGGTAATATGGAGATCGGTTGATAGTTCCCATGGAGGGCCCTGTCTCCACTTTTGTGGACCGGAGTAACAGTAACGGATTTCCATCTGTCAGGGAACTGGCCGAGGCTGAAGGAGAGGTTGAAGATCTTTGTTAATGGTCCTAGTATTTTGTTGAAGGTGAGGGACAGCAGTTTGAGGTCAAGTGTGTCCCCACAGTTTCTGGACTTGGCAATTGCTTTACTAATGTATTTGTGGGATTCATGCATCTTGACTGCTTTAAAGTAGAAAGGCGGGTATTTGGAAGAGGGGGGAAGCTGGAAGGGTGAGTTGGAGAGTCATCTACGTCGAAAAAGTCAGGTGGGAGAACACTACTGAGATCTGTGAAAGCAGTATTGAACGTATTAGCAATAGTCGTAGGGTCCAGTGTTGTAGTCCCATCAATGTCCAGCATAGTAGGAGAAGTTTTAGGCTGCTTCCCAGTAACTTCTTTGATACTGTTCCAGAATGCTCTTCTATGTCCCCAGGTATTAGTGAGAGCTTCCCTATAGTAGATACTTTTCTTTAGGCGGATTGATTTTTTGCAATCATTTCGAGCACGTTTATAGTTCTGTATGTCAGTTTGTGTACCGGTGGCCTGTGCCCACAGCCAGAGGTGGTCTCTTGCTTTTAACTGTGCTATAAACTCTGTGGAGAGCCATGGGTTGCAAAGGCCTTTGACTTTGTGCTTTTTGAAGGGGACATGGGAGTTGCAAGTTGCATTAAAGGTGTAGATGAAATAGTCCAGGGCCAAGTTGACATCCGATGCTTTGTAAACAGGAGTCCAATCATGCTGACTAAGGCGGGATTTGAGGTGATTCAGCTGCCCACGGGGAAGGACTGTGCTAGAGATGACTATTGAAGGGGGCTTGCAGAATTTGTTTGTCCATTCGCAGATGACAGGGGAATGGTCACTGAGTGAATCCAGGAGGACGGAGATGTTAGAGATACGAGTTGGATGGATGGCCAGAACCCAATCCAGAAGGGTGCTAGAGCCTGTTTTGTAGTTGTGCCTGGTCGGGGAGTCTACCATCTGGGCAAGGTTTGCTGACGAGATGGCATCCTTGATGCCCCCTGATTCAGGTGCAAGCTAATTAATGTTAAAGTCACCTAGCAGGATTGACTGGAGGCTGGGTTCGGCTGAAGTCCAGGACAGCATTGAGACCTTTCCCTTGCTCTTTTGGAGGGATGTACAGTGAAACAACTGTGAGGACTTTTTTGTGGGCCCCTAGTAGGATTCTGATAGGAAGAATCTGCGCAGATGTTTCCGAGAGGGGGGGGGGTAGCTATGGGGTGACCCAACAGCGACTCTTTGAGGTATATTGCACAGTTCCCTCCTCTTTCTGTCTTCCGATCCAGCCTGGAAACATTGTAGCCTGGCAAGGCAATTGCCATGTCAGAGACTTTAGATGTTAGCCAGGTTTCGACAACCGTGAGGTGAGTGATTGTATTGGTTTGCAAAAATATTCAGGGCATCAAGCTTTGGGAGTAGGCTGCAGATGTAAGAGTCACAGGGGAGAATCCCCCTGAGTGGTCAAACTAGGTCTTGCACTTGATATCAGTTATGTTAGTATTTTTGCCCACCTCTCTGGTAGTCTTCTATTTTGCGTACCTATATAACAATATTGCCTTTCTAATTTTGTTATAAACTTATCTCAAGATAATTTTCTTTAAAAAAATGCAGTTGTTTGATGCTTTTCTCTTATGGTTCACAAAGAAAGATATTATAAAAGCATTATATGTTAGTGAAACAATATACAAAACTCAACAAAAAAAATATAGATTTGTCTTATCATTGCACAACTTGATATGTCATGATAAATCAAAGGAGATGGGAATCTTGGCCCAATGTTTAGGATACTCTGGAAGTTTGGGTTGGGGTATCAACTTAGAAGGTGGATTAAGACGTTCTATACTGACCTCATGGCTCAGACCTTTTTGAATGGTGGGCTGTTCAAGTCCTTCTTGTTCATTCTGGGGACCAGTCAGGGGTACCCCATCACCCACTCTATGTAAATTGCAAAACTGTGCCCTAATACAGGGCTTATGATGGGGTTGGGGGGGGCACCATAAGGCATCATTATTTGCAGATGATTACTATCTTTTTTTCTATCTCATATTTTTTATTTCTTCTGAGGATGGCAGGTGTCTCTCAGCCTTGTCCGCATCCCCTGCAACCATCGTCCGTCTCTCTGTCACACAAGGGGCTAAGTCCCCCATGGATTCACCCCCATGGTGGGTCTGGGAGGGGGCAGGCCATATTCCCCAATCAGTTATCCAGATTGTGACGGTGTGAGCTGAGAGGGAACAGGAAGGGCTTCGTAAAGCCTGCACTCCCCACTCTTTCTGTTTTTCTCCCCTACTGACCCTTGACGTGGAAACACGTCTATACATAAACGTGGAGGCACCCACATCCTGTAAAGCTGTGGCCCCGCCCTTCAAGCCTCTTGCTAGCCTGCACTACCGCCAGGCCTCCATCTTATGGCAGTCAGAGGCCAAGACGGCTGGCTATCCCTCCCCGGCAGAGGCGAGCCGTTCTTGGGATGCTTGATCCCCTCTCACCCTGCTGACCCACAGCAACCCATGTTCGTTTCTGAACAGGAGTCAGTTTTGTGGCAGGAGGTAAACGTTCAACGCCTTAGTCATCCATGCCACTGGGCTGGTGACTTACTACTCTGTTTAAAGTACCCTGAGACAGCCCTGCGGGAAGTTTATGGCCTTTTTTTTTTTTCATACTGTATTTATTGATTTTTCATGAAAAACCGTACATAGCAGCATTATCAGTGGAAGATACATTGAGATATTTAGGCTGTGTCAAAACAAGGATAAATGAGAGCCACTTCCTAGCATTACATCATTGGGGGATATACCTAATACAAGTACAGTAAATGTCAAAGACTTTTACCAAATGCTTTAGGACACAAGGAACTGAAAGTGCCTAGAATAATATGCATACCCCTTCAACCATTTAGACTCAATTAACCAAATAGGCACCATACATTTAAGAGAAACAGCAGGGAAACTGCTAAATATGCGCCCCTGAGACAACTATTTTGTAGTATAGCACTATTGTGATTTAAACAACTTCTTTACAATACTTATTTAAACTCACTGTTACAAACAACATTAGAACACTTAACAGCGTTATGGTATTGTAGGTAATTGCTATGGAGTTCTCCTATAAAGAAAAATTAAAAGGTTAAACCAGGAACAGCATCATCATTGTCTGATAGGTACTAAACTAACAGTTAATAGTTATTGTGCCACAAAACTTAATATTAGTATACATAAACTTTTAATACTTTGATCGTCGAATATCCTGTTACATGTACCTATCAGGATGCAAAAATTACATTAGTAAAGCTTCAACAGCAGCATGTTCACTGGTATTGAGCAAAGGCCATGAGCGGCATCCAGCCTGGATAAGAAACCTCACGTCCTTGCGGCCGGTAGCAATAAGGGCTAAGGTGCTGGATGCCTTACTTCGTGTCATGCCGGTGACCTGGGTTCAGGAATGAGCCTGGGTCATTGGGAGCCGGGGGCAGGCGGAAGGGAGGGAACAGGATCAAGCGGCCAAAAGGTAGCTGTCCTCTCCTGGGGAGGAACCCTGTTGCCCACCATAGTTCCACTGCCCTGGGTGGAGGCCCGAGGGCAGTGTAAGCGGGAGGGCATCAAGCAGAGGGAGGGCGTCTTGGAACCGTGGTGTGCGCGTGCCTCTGAGACAGGATGGGGAAAAAAAACTATAAAATATAAATTTAAAAATAAAAAGAAGGGGGGGGAAAAAAAACCCCCGCGTCCTAACAAAGCCTGGCACAACATGAAAGGTTAGAGTACTCTACAAGCTCAGTCATCAGGGGAAAATATTTCCGGTTTGAGGCAAGTTATTAAGTTTCTGTAAAGTCTCTCCCTGAGCATGTACTCACTGAGATTGTTGTGGTTTGTAAGTTGAGCTTCAGTCTTCCACTCCCGAGTTGCCCATTTCTTTGTCCTCACTCCACTGCATTTCAGCCATTCTTTTTGCCACATGCCTGGCTGCCTCCTTCGGATCCAAGAAAATGTAGGAGTGAAGGAGTGATCTCCTTCCACAGTTAACAGCTTGGCAGGAAGGAGTAGCTGATGATGCACCTTCATTCCTCTAAGATCTCTTCATATGGGGTCAAACTGCTTTCTGTGCAGTCTAGTGCTGTGAGCCAGGTCTGGGTATAGAGATACAGGCACATCATCATACTTGGCTCCATGATGCTGCCGGGATGGCCTTTAATACCAGTTCCTTGATTCCTACCCCTGTGCATACCAACAACCAGGGCTCCAGATAAGGTGTGTACCGGCCTATTTTACTCACCTCATTTTAGGAAATACTTTTCAGAAATTTTTTTAGTGAGTACCAGTACTCACCCAACATTTGTAAATGCTCCACATGCCAAAGAATAGTGCTTCATAACATAACTGGTGATTCAAAAGGAAGAGTTTTTTGCCAGATTTACAGCACTTGTATGCATCCCACTTTTGGTTTACTCACTATGTTTTAAAACTGGTGAGTAAATTCCTACTTGCCAACATTATTTGGAGCATTGTTGGCACCTGAAAATTCTTACTAGAAAAAAACCTAGATTTTTTTTTTTTTTTTAATAAATGTACTCCTCAGTCCACTCTAGCAAGACATTTGTACATATCTGAATTTCGTTTTACTCGTCTCACTTTCAAAATGAGGAGTATAGGTACTCATCCCAAAAAATCTTATCTAGAGCCCTACCAACAATAGTGTTCTCAGGCCCTCCGCTCGTGCTGCCGCTTTCAGAGGGGTAACTCTGTAGACTTTCTCGTATGGGAGAGGGGAGATCGAGGGGTCTGTATTGAGTGCCTGGGCCAGCCGTTTCTCCACAAATCGTTTAGGGTCAGTCCTACCACTCGGACATTGTTTGCCCAAGATAAGTTCTCCACAGCTTCAAGTTTCTCTCGCAAGACCTGATTTTCTTGAAGCAATTTAACCGAGACATCATGGGCTTTTCTTGTGGAAGATTCAGACTTTTTTTTTTCCCCCCATTATGTATTTATTAATTTTTTTCCCATTTTCACCTCCCCAGTTCCGGACGTGCACCGTGTTCTGAGATGCCCTCCCGACTGGCCGCCCCCTCCCACTTGCGCTGCCACCGGACCTGGCAGCTTAATTACATGGGGGTGACAACCAGCCCAGGAGAGGAGAGCTGCTGTTAGGTGCTCAATCCTGCCCCCCCCCCCATGCTGGCACCCCGATGACCCGAGGTAGTTCCCGAACCCGGGTTGTCGGCGTGGCATCCAGCACCTCAGCCCGCCACGCCATTGGGCTGGCAAGATATTCAGCCTTTTCACCTTTCTCCTGCACAATATCCATTCGGTGTTCCAAAGCCATTACTTTACTGGTAACTCCACAAGCTTTTTGTCCTTACCTTGGACCGATCTGCAGAGTTGCATAAGGGTCCGATTTACAGTAGCCAGAGTGAGATCCCCTTCAGCCTGCTGCTGTAAAGATGGCAGATCCACGGCCTGCTTGCTCATCACAGGAGTGTTGGTTTGTGGTTTGAAAAAGTCTGATTGCGGACCTGAACCCTTTGGATGACCCATTTCCAGTGTTGGCCACTGTCCCGATGCCTTACAGCAGAGTCCAGAGCATGAAAAAAACCCTTTTTATATCTAGCAGGAATCTTCCCTAATTTAAACGGTTATTCCCAGGAGCTGATCTGACACATGTCTGCTCCTCTCGGTGTCCTTACCACACCCCCAAATCTGTGGCCTTCTAAGAAAATATGGTACTCTGGTTAGACAGAAAGTGGTGTGTTAAAAGTGAAATCCTCCCAGTAGGACAGAGATCCACAGCCTATCTAGAAAACAATAGTCTCCAGCTGAGAGTGGTAGGGTCCCTTAAGTACCTGGGAATTCATATCCCAGGAAGCTATCTAAATTATATGACAAAATTATGTATCTCACATAAATGCAATACAGGCAGAATGTGAGAGATGAGAAGCTTTGCTTCTTGCTAATTGGAAGGATAAACCGAATTAAAATGTGCACCTTGCCAAAGTGTCTCTACCTTTTCAAATCCCTACCAGTAAAACTCCCTGGCAGATGTTTTGAGCTTGCACAGTGTAATGCAAACTGACAAACATACATAGAACTATTCTGCAAGCTGCTAGGGGTGAGGGTGGCCTAACTTTGCCAAACTTTAAAGGAGAGCTAAAGTGAAAATCTACAAAAAAAATATGTTGTGCAGAGTGTTTTGATTTGTAGGTGTACTCCTAGTAAGTCCATTTTTTACTTGCTGAAATAAGTTTTTTCTAAATTTGCTTGCTGGTTTTATGGCATTTGGGGATCTCCGTATTAGCATTTCTAATGGCTGTTCTTGTTCCAACAATGCCTCCTGTCCCATGTGACTGTGATGTGTCCTGGACCATTACCTCAAAAAGAAATGTGTTTTTTCTCAAGTTTATAGTACTGTAGTAGAGCTGTTATGTTAATTATCTCTCCTTGTCCAGGGAGTTCTAAGCACATGGCAAATGCCTGAGGGATAATTGAGTGGGCTATTCTGTAAGGAAACAGCTAGGGTCTTCACTAATTGTAGCATCTGCAGCATTTGTGACCTTGTGCGATTTGTGTGCATTGCTAATGGTTGTGTGTAGTTTAATAAAATGAAAGGCTTTAAAAACAAAACATTCACTTCTGCTGACTAGATCTAGACACATACATAAAAAACTGAAGTTTGTATTACATAGCTATTTAGTTGAAGCCATAATCTCGGGCCCATAACAGTAGATGCTGCTCCAGCAGTTATTACTCTGTGATTCAATGGTCCTGGATACATCACAGTCACATGGAACAGGAGGCATTGTAGGAACAAGAAAGGCCATTAGAAATGCTAATATGGAGATCTCCAGGGGCCATAAAAGCAGCAAGCAAATTTAGAAAAAAAAAAGCTCCTTTCAGCAAATAAAGGGAAGGCCTTACTAGCAGTATACCTACAAATCAAAACACTCTACACAACATATTTTTTTGCAATTTTTAAGGGGAACTAAAGTCAAAATTTACCAAAAAAAAAAAGAAAAATGTGGAGTGTTTTGATTTGTTGATGTAGTCCTAGTGCATCCTTCCCTTTGTTTGCTGTAAAGAGTTTGTTTTGTTTAATTTTCCTGCTAGTTTTATAGTCCTGGGGATCTCCATGTTTGCATTTTTTATGGCTCTTCTTTTTTCCTACAGTGCTTCCTGTCCCATGTGATGGTGACGCATCCAGGATCATTAATACAAGAACTAGAACTTGATTTTAAGTCACTCTCCTTGTCGCAGGGAGCTCTAATGCAGGCTAAGTTTACAGATGACATATACCCGAGGGATAACTGAGCGGGTGTTTTCTGTAAGGAAACAGAGTTTTAATTGATTACGGTATTGGTGACCTGTGGTGATTTGAGAAAATACAAAATCACACAAGCCCCCACAATGCAAAGCATCATGGCTGCATATGTAAATCACCACAGAGTGTTATGCTGGTCCAACTTTAAGCAGAATTGCGTGGTGCGGAAAGGCTTCTCACACAGTTTGCAAAGGGTGCTAACAGAAGACATAGACACGTGTTTCGTCCTACCAGGACTCATCAGTATGCCTCGTCTGTTTGACACCCCAGTGGAATGGACCAGCTACCCTTAAGGCAGTGTGCCTTGGATATATTGTGGTGAACCCATTAAAATAAAAAACTATTTAAAAGGCAAAGAACCTCTGTGCGCAAACACTGAGGCAAGGGTTACCCCAAAGGGCATTTGGCTGGGAAGCCAAGTTTCAAGAAAATACAAAATCACACATGCCCCCACAATGCAAAGCATCATGGCTGCATATGTAAGTCACCACAGAATGTTATGCTGGTCCAACTTTAAGCAGAGTTGCGTGGTGCCGAAAGGCCTCTCACACAGTTTGCAAAGGGTGCTAACAGAAGACATAGACACGTGTTTCGTCCTACCAGGACTCATCAGTATGCCTCGTCTGGTGATTTTGTGTGCTTTTTAATGGTTGTGTGTAGTTTAATGAAATGAAAAGCTTCACTCCTGGTGTCTAGACCTAGACATGCACCTGGAAAACGAAAAGTTTGGATTAGGAGGAGTTATTTAGTTGAAGCCAGAATAAACAAGAGATTGCTACTGCAGCAGTTATTACTCTCTGAATCAGTGG